>CP125975.1:376433818-377683818 GCA_030063025.1 Avena longiglumis | reverse complement strand
ATCCCCCCGATCTAGGGACGATGGTGGCGGCAGCTACAAACTATTTCGTAGAAGATTTATCGGGTCATTAGGGTTTTGGCATCGAGGGTTTTTATAGGCGAAGAGGCGAGGCAGGGGCGCCCGAGGTGGCCACACCCCCCATGCGCGGCCTGGCCTGGCCCGCGTGGCCAGGGGGTGTGGGCCCCTCGTAGCCCTCCTCCGTATCGTCTTCTGGCTCCGTGTTCTCCTTGGTGAAATATTGACTTTGGCTTCTGTCCCGTCCAATTCCCAGAATATTTCTTTACTAGCTTTTCTGAAACCAAAAATAGCAGAAAACAGGCAACTAGCACTGTGGCATCTTTTTAATAGGTTAGTCCTAGAAAACGTATAAAAATACCTCAAAGTGTAGACAAAGAAAAGCAAAGTGGATACTAAACAAGCATGGAACATCAAAAATTATAGATATTTTTATGATGTATCAGGCTGGCGCGGCTAGGGGTGGACCCGCGCCACCCTAGGTGGCCTGCTTTCGTCTCTCCTTCGGGCTCCGTGTTCTCTCCGGTAAAATATTGACTTTGGCTTTTGTCCCGTCCAATTCCGAGAATATTTCCTTACTAGCTTTTCTAAAACCAAAAATAGCAGAAAACAGGCAACTGACACTGCGACATCTTGTTAATAGGTTAGTTCCGGAAAACGTATAAAAATACCTCAATGTGTAGACAAAACATAAGACAAATGATGTAAAACAAGCATGGAGAATCAAAAATTATAGATACGTTTACGACATATCCGTGTGGCGCTGGCGTGGCGCCACACGGACGACACTTCGACACCATGTAGGCTTGACGGTGGTGGAGGCTCAGACGACCACGACCACGGAGGTAGCAAACACGCAGGGCAGCCGGAAAGCGCGCATCTGGATCAACATGACGCAGCCGACCTTATAGCGGCGGCGCCGCTCAGTTTGGGTCACAGGAGCTAGGGCTACGGCGAGCGGGCGGTGGCGGAGCTCGTAGCACAACGACGAGCGGCAGCTACAACACACAGGGAGGAAGAAGGGGAGGTTTCTGAGCACCGGGGGCTCACCAGGTTGCTCATGGGAAGGTCGTCGGGGCAAGCCGAGGTCGGGTGTGGCCAGAATCGGTGGAGGAAACGGCGACCGGAGCTCGGGGAGGGAGGTCGCGATTCCGTCGATTGGGGGCACTTCGGCTTGCTTTGTTTGGCCGGAAGAACGAGTCCATCACGAAAATCTCAACGGTGGCCATGGCTCGGACTGGGGCGGTCGGGAACGGCGGGGAAAAGACGGAGACGGTGACTCTATGTAGCGGACGGAGCTAGGGTTTCAACACGTGCGTAGAGAGGGAGTAGGATATCTCTAGGGGAAAGGGGAGAGGATAAGACCAGAGGGGAGAGGCAAGGACTCGATGGCCTTATTATCCTCTCACAGATGCGGAACGGTGGTGGCAAGCATCACGACGGCGTCAGGCGGCATCCAGGCGGCCATGCAGCTGCTTGGAGGCGAGGAGGAAGACGACGACAGGAAGGATGAAGGGGTATGGTCCAGATGGGCTGGGTCTGGCTACTACGGGCTGCACGCGGGCGGCAGGTAGCACAAGGGAGGGTTTGGGCCGGCCTGGTCGAGCTCTGGCTCTATTTTATTTCCTATAAAACATTTCCCAAATCTGTTTTTGTTTCTCTCTTTGTATAAACATTTCAAATATGTTTTTGACAGTTTCAAAATAACAGAAGGTTTACAAAATGTATAAAATTACTGTAGGGACCCTTTTAGTCAATTTGGACTCATTACATTGTGTTACTTTTCAAAATATGAAAACCATTTTGAATAGCTTTCAAAGAGAGTAAAAAGCTAGGGTTTTAGGGTTTTGCATTATTTCTTCAATGCAAAATTTAGGATATGATGCTCATGAATGCACAATCAACCCTAAATACTATTTAAGTAAAAGTGGGGTGTTACATTGGTCCGCATCGTGTCCTGTACGGTATTTCCGAGCCCCTCTATATAAATGCCTGTGCGGGTTCCACGGTGCATAACACCAAACCAATCTAGGGTTTTGCCATCCTCTCTTCTTGCGCCACCACCGTAGTCTACTCCATCCCGCTTCCACGGTGCATAACACCAAAATTTGTGATCCTCTATGGGAGAGGGCGGATAAGGTTTTTGGGAAGCGCTTCGCGCGACTGCTCAAGTTCGTCATCACTACGCGTCTTCCCGGTCGTCAAGTCGGAAATACTACATGCCGACTTCTTCGACAGGCTACTGCACCAACGGCGAATTCATCGGTGACCGAGAAGTATGTATACTGTCATCAAATCTGTTTCTTTACTACGGTTGTTAGTGCGTATACTCTTCTACTGTTCATGTTGATCAATACATCTAGTATGTTAGAGGTTTACGTGATTGTAGCTGTTGCTGTCATGATTTATATTCTGGAATTAATCATGGAAATTATCCCTAATAATCCAACAGTAGATTTTCAAAGACAAAGCCATTGTCGTTGAAAGAATCAGGCCGAGGCAACAACCCAAAACAACTGTCAACACCCGGATTTTTAATCCCAGATGCCTGTTATGCCAGACATCGCAATCCCAGGATTACCATTTTTGCGAGACATAACAGAATTGGATACCATAGTACATCATCCATTACAAACCGTACATAAGTTCTTACACAAATAGGGATCTCATGATCCAATTCTTAATACAACATCAAGCAGCGGAATACGTAATAATAACAGTAGCGTAGGCGAAGCTCCATCTTCGGGGTCACAGGCAATGCTGACGATGGGAGATGATCCTAGTTGTCGTAACCTTCCTGGGGTCCATCCTCCAGGTACTCCTCTTCGTAGTCTGGCCATGGGAATAGCCAGGGACAAAGCCATGAGTACTCTTTAAGTACTCGCAAACTAATACTAATAAGTAAAAGGGGTTTTTGGTAATAGGACACTAGGCTCTAGGGTTATTTTGCAAAAGCCAAATTTATCTCTACTAAGTCTAGAAGCAATGAATGCTAGTCAAAATTTCATAACTCCTAAGTGGGAACTTGTATTTCATATCACAACCCTGTTGTGGTCAAGTCAAAGTCTGAATCCATTTCAGAAGTCATTTTGAAAAGTCTGACGGGGGAACAGTATGTCCACTCCAACTGTCCATAACCGAGGACGCGGCTATTCGAAAAGTTTGACACTCTGCAGAGATTGTACACTTTCACCACAACATTCGATACATCCGTCAGGAACAAATCCTGAATTCACCATACTCAGTATGCGGATAATCAATCCTAACCTTTCAATTACACGCCCTAGTATAAGTACCTCTCCTGTGAGTTTGGCCTCCCAACCATGACCAACTGTCATCTTGGGTACTGCACAGGTGGACAATCTTCACAAGGTAGCCTCAGCTGAGACCTTGGCCGTGAGGGAACTAATACTAAGGTATATAAGTTTCCAGTCAAGTCCTACCCAATATTTGGGTATTGTGGTTGTACGATAAAATTGGAATGATATCGCATCCAGACAACCATCAGTTTTATAAAGGGCTAAGGCTCATGCCTTAATATTTTCATCACCAAAATCATCAGGTGTTCGGAAACACATGTCCAAAACATTTCAATAGAATGATCCATCATTCCAAGGTTTTCATAACCATTTTCCCACCAAGTATTCCCATCTAAAGTTCATCAAGTTTTATGCTTAGCACTAGCATCTATAGGTGGGGGTAAGTACTAATGAGGGGTGGTAACTAGTAGATTTTCAACTAAGTTCAGTCTTATGCCTTGAGATGATATCAAGATTATCTAGCTTAGGCCAAATTTTATGCTCTTTATGCAACCTTCAAATATATTTCTAGTAGCTATTATTCTCTTAAGTAAACTCTAAGTAAGAGCTTTGATAAAGAAATAAAGTATAAAGCTTGCAATTAAAACTAGGATGGTTTATCAAGTGGTATAAGCTTGCTAAGTTAATAGCTTGCATAGGTCAATTGATGTAGTAAGGCTTGCTAAATTGCAAGTGTTAGCTTGCACATTCACTAGTAGTATTAGGCTTGCATTGGTCCACTTGGTTAGTAAAGCTTGCATAAGTATAGTATCTTGCAAGTGTTAGCTTGCCTTGTGCAGAGCAGTGGTTGAAATTCTCCTCGGCTTCTTCTTCGTAGTATCCTCCTTCCTCCTCGTATCCTTGGTCGGTACTATCGTCTATGAATAAATACGAGGTACACAATCACCAAACAATACTTAACTACTTGCAATCATCACACACAAGGGTCCTATAGATGATCTAACATCATCTCCAACACTACAAGATTAAGGCTTGGTTTAATTCCTTTTATTTTTAGAAAAGTAATTTCTACTCATTGAAAAACTACTTAAGATTTAATATTCTCCAAACCCAATATGGGATCATGTTGACACATGTCATCACCATATATTTTAGTCCATGGGAATGTGATTTAAAGTATTGTCACAATTTAATAAGGTTTTACCCTTTTATTTTAATTAATTAAAGTGGCTAGAAATGCCTATGTAGCATTCTTTTATTACTTCAACATTATTTCTGCAAGTAAACCTATATATTTTTATATATTCTGAAAGGTATGGTTAAATGTGATTTTTGAGAGTTGGAATCAACTCAAAAGCTATTATGGTTTAAATTTGAAAAATGTTTGAATGCAGAAAAGCTTCTGCCTTGTTATTTTTACCATGGGTGATCTATAGATCCAAATGACTTGAATCTAACAGGCTTGGATTCAGCATTCCCAGATCTTTCTAACAAAATTGGTTTCATTCAATTTGGCGCACTGAATCGATCTGGGTTGATTTTTGAAGTTGGGTACAAAAGTGAGTTTGAACTAAAATGGAAAAGGTTTAATTCAAATAACTGGGCTGCGCGGGAAAAGTTAACGGGCCGGCCTGCTAAGCGAAGCGCTTCCGCGGGCTGTTTAAGTGGGTGTCCCCACTCGTCAGTGAGACAGGGGGTATGAAGCGGTACGGGGCAACGTGGTGCGTTCGATCTGATTCTAATCCAACGGCTAAGAGTCATCGTCGACATTGAGCAACGCCAGCGAGACAGAAACCTAGCGCGGCCAGTGGGGGTTGCTGGGGGCTCACCGGGGTGTAGGCGAGGGCCGGCGAGGCGGGAGAACGACGAAGTCGACGACGGTGAACTTAGGGGCGGTCGCGGCAGCTCCTGGGGTGGACGAAATCGACGGTGCCCTTCTTCTCCAGAGGCGGCGGCCTCCGGTGAAATTCCGGCGATGCGCTGCTCGCCTTGCTCCGGGAATGGTGTGGCACGATCAGTGATGGGAGGGGAGTAGAATGGTGTGAAGAATTCGAGCGGGGGTGGCCTCTATTTATAGTCGAGCGAGGGGACCATCAGGGCGCACGGTGAGTTCGTCGGGGGCGATGGTACAGACGGATATTGGCATGGGCGAAGGTAGGGGCGGTGCGGTGTTCCCTGGCGATGATCAACGACATGGTTTCGAGGCATGGGGAGGTGCGGCTTGGTCTGGAACATGCGACGCCTGCTGTAGGCGGCGTCTTCGACGGCGGTGGTCTGTCGGCACGGGCGTGAACGAGGATGTCTGGTGGTCTCCTGGGTCGGTGGCGATCGTGTATGCGCGCGGTGAGGGCGGTGTGCGGTCTGTGGGCTTCGGTCGAGGGTGGCGCTCTGGCGCACGCTCAGCATGGTCGCTGGCGGTCTGGGCGCGGTCCGTGCGTGTGGTCCAGGGGTTGGCAAGGTTCGAGCGGTGGACAGGGAGTGGCGGTGGACGGTGGGCTGCCTCCCAGGCAAGGTTGACACGGCTTAATCTTATCCTAGCTTGCTGTCTACACTGGGGTGGCATGGGTGTGCTCGGTTGTTCACCATTGATGGCAATGCCAAGCTTACAGTGGGGCTAGTGCTTGGTTTAACTTGCTAAATGATCTACTGAGATGGTTGTGAGCTAGAGAGGAAACAAGTTAGGCTTCAATCACTGCTCACTATAGTGTTTTGATTTTGTATGATTTGTGTCTGCAATGGGTTTGATGAAATGGCCGCATGAAATCAAGTTTTGAATTTTGAAAAGATTTTTGGTGGGTGTGCTAGATTGGTGCTGGTGAGTCTGCAGATGCTTGGGTTTCGAAAGTTGAGCTTTTTTGAGTGGTTTTTGAAAAAGTGGGATCTTCCCATATGATAAAGATTCAATTTTTAATTGTCATTTAAACTATGCATTTGAAAGTTTCTGGATGATCACAAAGTGGGCCTTGATACTTTGTTATGAGTGCATTCAAGGGGTGCAAAGATCCAGAAAAGTTTCTGTTAGGTTCTGAAAGTTTGAGACAGCCAAAGTAGGCATGGGAGTTAAATTGGTCAAAATGACCATTCCTTTATTTTATTTGTTTTGCTTTATTTGTCTTTGGGAAAAGTGTGGGAAATATTTTAGATGATGTTTATTTCACCTAAGAAACATTTTACAAGCAAAGAAACATACAAACAAGGTGGTTCAAAAGAATTTCAAATTCAATGCATACTCATATGCATGCATTCATAATTTTATTCAGAAAAGTTTTTGTTAACCCTAATTTTGATGATTAGAGTTTGATGATTCAAGTTTTGTATTTTTGGGATGTTACAACAACCCCATCAAACTCCAAATCTGGCACCCATGCGTGACGTCGTCGGAGGAGAAAATTAGATTTGCGAGACTTTAACCACGAACTCATCACAAGATTCAACATCTATAAGTTGTCACAAAGCATGCTATCGTATGCACGCACTCCTAAATAACCTCCCGAGGTCCGCTCTGACGCATGAGATTACCACGAACTCATCACAAGATTCAACATCTAAAAGTATTCGAGGCTAGTGAGGGTTTACCTGAAGGAACTACATCTGACGAGGTTCAGAATAAGTTCAAGAAAATCAATATTGCCTTTGTGGGATGCGTTCTGAGTGTTCTTGACAATAAGCTATTTGATGTGTACATGCACATCAAAGATGGAAAAGAGCTATGGGAGACACTTAACTCTAAGTTCGATGTAGCAGATGCGGGTAGTGAGTTGTACATCATGGAGAACTTTCATGATTACAGAATGGTTAACAACCGTTCTATAGTTGAACAAGCTCATGAGATACACTACTTTTCCAAGGAGCTTGAAATCCTCAAGTGTATTTACCCAAAAAGTTTGTGGCTGGGTGCATTATTGCAAAGTATCCTTCTTCATGGAGGAACTTCGCCACAACTCTCAAACACAAGAGACAAGAGATATCGGTTAAAAACCTGATAGCGTCTCTTGATGTTGAGGAGAAGGCTCGGGCTAAGGACACTGCTGAGAGAGGTGGCGAGGGTCAGTCTAGCGCCAACATGGTGCAGAAGAATACCTTCAGCAAGAACAAATGGAACTATAAGCCCTCGTTCAACAAGCCTGAAAAGACTACAACCTTCAATAATAAGAAGAAGCTGAACAAGGCCGAGCTATGTTGCTATTAATGTGTAGAGCTCGGTCACTTTTCCAAAGAATGTCCAGTACGTGTAGATCACAGAGGGAAAAGTGGTAATACTGTCAACCCGTGACCGCTAGCAGCACTGATGGGTACGGTAATTTATTTACTGTTCTTTCAGTATTCAATCATCATGTTGGTGGATTGGTACGGGTGCTAATGTTCATCTGTGCACTGACATCTCTATGTTCACTACTTATCAGGTCGCTCGGGATTCATCCGTTCTAATGGGGAATGGATCACATGCTTTTGTCCATGGTATTGGCACGGTGGATATGAATTTTACTTCCGAAAAGATCGTGCAGCTGAGGAACGTACAACATGTCCCTACTATGAACAAGAATCTTGTTAGTGGCCCCCTTCTATGTAGAGATGAGTTTAAGGTTGTGTTAGAGTCCAATAAAGTCGTTGTTTTGAAATATGAACAATTTATTGGTAAAGGTTATGAGTTCGGAGACTTGTTCCGTTTTTTCACTTTTAGAGTTTTGTAATAAATCCGTGAATCATATTTGTGGTGGTGTTAATGGTGATACCAGTGTTTGGCATTCTCGTTTATGTCATATTAATTTTGATTTGATGTCTCAGATGTCCAGTATCAGTTTAATTCTGAATTTCACTATTGTCAAAGGTTCTAAGTGCCATAGTTGTGAGCAATCAAAGCAACCTGGAAAGCCTCACAAGGTTGGCGAGGAGAGAAACTTGGCACCACTAGAACTCATACATTCTGATCTATGCGAGATGAATGGTGTGTTGACAAAAGGTGGAAAGAAATATTTCATGACGTTGGTAGATGATGCTACTAAATTCTGCTATTTTACTTGTTGCAAACTAAAGATGAGGCTTTAGACTACTTTAAAATTTATAAGGCTAAAGTTCAAAATCAACTGGAGAGAAAGATAAAGAGTCTTAGGTCGGATCGTGGTGGTGAGTATTTTCCCAAAATATTTGACGAATTCTGTGAGGAACACAGAATTATTCATGAGAGGACGCCTCCCTACTCGCCCCAATAAATAAACAGGGTTACCGAGAGGAAAAACCGCATGCTGACAGACTTGGTGAATTCCATGTTAGTCATTACTGGTTTATCAAAGGCATGGTGGGGGAGGCTTTTTTGACTTCATGTCATGTCCTGAATAGAGTTCCTAACAAGAATAAAGAAAAGACCCCATATTCAGAGTGGGCTGGGAGAAAACCATCACTTTCGTATCTGTGCACTTGGGGGTGTTTGGCAAAGGTCAACATACCGATTCCCAAGAAATGCAAGCTCGGACCTAAGATAGTGGATTGTATCTTTCTAGGATATGCTTCATGGAGTGTAGGCTATAAATTTTTAGTGGTTACATCTGAGATACCTGATATGCATGTTGATACTATAATGGAATCTCGTGATGCAACATTCTTTGAGAATATATTTCATGTGAAAGATATGCATAGCATTGGTAGAATTTCTTCTAAAATACTTCCTGAATCTAGTGCATCTACTGAGAATTCTGAACAACCACATGAGGAAGTCCTTGAAAAGGATGATGATGAACCTCTAACGAGGAGTAAGAGATAGAGCATTGCAAAATCCTTTGGTAACGATTTCATCGTGTACCTTGTGGACGATACTCCCAGATCCATTGTTGAGGCATATGCATCTCCTGATGTAGATGATTAGAAAGAAGCTGTCCAAAATGAGATGGACTCGATTCTTTTTTATGTAACTTGGGAATTATTAGAACGACCCTATGGTTGTAAACATGTGGGCTGCAAGTGGGTGTTCAAGAAGAAGCTAAGGCCTGATGGTAGTATTGAGAAGTACAAGGCGCGTCTTGTAGCTAAGGGCTACACATAGAAAGAAGGTGAAGATTACTTTGACACATATTCACCTATCACTAGACCGACCACCATACGTGTAGTACTGTCCCTGGCTGCCTCTTATGGTCTTCTCATTCATCAAATGGACGTGAATAGAACCTTCCTTAATGGAGAGTTGGAAGAGGAGATCTATATGGATCAGCCGGATGGGTTTGTGGTAAAAGGTGAAGAGACAAAGGTGTGCAAGTTATTAAAATATTTATATGTCCTAAAACAAGAACCTAATCAATGGCATGAGAAGTTTGACAGAACTCTTATTTCTACTGGCTTTGTCATTAATGAGGTTGATAGGTGTGTTTACTATCACCATGGTGGGGGCGATAGTGTTATATTATGTTTGTACGTGGATGACATTCTGATCTTTGGTACAAACATGAAAGTGATAAATGAAGTCAAGTCTTTCCTGTCAAAGAGTTTTGATATGAAAGATCTGGAAGAGGCTGATGTGATTCTGAACATCAAGCTTATTATGAACGAGAATTTGATTACTTTAACGCAATCTCATTATGTTGAGAAGGTCTTGAGCCGTTTTGGCTTTATTAATGGCAAGACTTCTCCAACACCTTATGATCCCAGTTTGACATTATGAAAGAATAAGAAGGAACTAACAAATTAGCTGAAACATTCACAAGTTGTTGGTTCTCTCATGTACTTAGCAAGAGCTACAAGACCCGATATCTATTTTTCTATGATCAAGTTGAGTAGGTTCATGTCTAACCCGAGTATTGATCATTGTCATGCACTTAAAAGGGTCATGCGCTATCTATGTGGTACAAGGAGATCCAGGATTCACTATTCAGGCACCCTACTGTGCTTGAAGGATATAGTGATTCGAACTGGATCTCTGACGTTGATGAACTCTACGCCACGAGCGGGTATGTGTTTACCCTTGGAGGTGGTACAGTGTCATGGAGATCCCGTAGACAGACCATATTGACGAGGTCAACTATGGAAGAAAATCTTACTGCTTTAGACACAACCACTGTTGAGTCAGAATGGCTGCGTGAGCTCTTGATGGACTTGCATGTGGTTCAAAAACCTGTGCCGGCAATACTTTTGAATTGTGACAACCAAACTGTTATTTTCAAAGTGAACAATTCTAAGGATAATAGGAAGTCATCAATACATGTGAAGAGACATTTGAAATATGTCAGGAAATTGAGAAACTCTGGTCTGTTACGTATATTCAAACAGACAAAAACCTGGCAGATCCCTTTACAAAGGGACTACCAAGAAATGTGATAGAAAGTGCATCGAGGGAGATGGGGTTGAGACCCATGGATGTCACACCTAGTGGTAAACCAACGTATGTGATCGGAGATCCCATGAATTAGGACCTGGGAAGAACAAGCTAGGGTTTTGCCACCCACAATGCATAACACCAAATCAATCTAGGGTTTTGCCATCCTCTCTGCTTGCGCTACCAACGTAGTCTACTCCATCCTTCTTGCTGGCGTGCACCGGCGGTCGGGAGAGAAGGTCTCCGGAACCACTCGTCTTTGTGATCCTGTACGGGAGAGGGCGGATAAGGTTTTTGGGAAGCACTCTGTGTGACCGCTCAAGTTCAACATCACTGCGCGTCTTCCCGGTCGTCAAGCCGGAAATACTACACGCCGACTTCTTCGACAGACTACTGCACCAACGGCGACTTCATCGGCGACTAAGCAGTACATATACTATCATCAGATCTGTTTCTTTACTATGGCTATTAGCGCGTATACTCTGCTACTGTTCATGTTGATCAATACATCTAGTATGTTAGAGGTTCACGTGATTGTAGCTGTTGCTGTCATCATTTATATTCTGGAATTAATCATGGAAATTATCCCTAATAATCCAATAGTAGCTTGTCAAAGACAAAGCCATTGTCATTGAAAGAATCAGGCCGAGGAAACACCCCAAAACAACCCCATCAAACTCCAAATCTGGCACCCATGCGTGACGTCGTCAGAGGAGAAAATTAGATCTGCGAGACTTTAACCACGAACTCATCACAAGATTCAACACCTATAATGTTGGGGGATGACCCCAGGTAGGGTCAAGGTAAGTAAAGAGAGAGAGAGGAATGTTCGTGACCCTGGGTTGCGGAGGTATAGTACCCTGGTAAAGAACCTCAGAGCGGCGAATGCAGCAGCCTCAGATGTGGAGGGATTAACCGGGGAAGCCCGGCAGAGGCAGCAAGAAAGAGTAAATGAGCTAGTACGCATCGCGAACCAGCAGAATGAGGAGATACTCAGAGCTAACCCGACAAAACTAGGGGGTTCGTGCATGGTTCACTCAGTTGGGGCTGCCCCGGCGCTATCAGCTGCCGCTGCATCCTCTCCCGAAAATGGGTTACGAAAAGATAAAGCAGTAACCTCGGGAAAAAGAAACAAACAAATTGTTCCATATGACCCGGCGGTGGCCGGAAAAGTTAATGAAAATAAAGGCAATGAAAGCCAAAGTAACAGCGGTGAAAGAAACCCCGGCCGCAGCAATAGAGAGAATGGGAACCTCAGACGAGGGAACCCCGAGAATTATAACCCGGCTTAAGGAAGACGGTATCACCCGCAAGATCATCAGCCGAGGAACGAACCTCGGCAGGGGAGAGATCCAGGACATGTTCCGCATAACCCGGCTCATGAAAGATATATTGATGGTTATTCGGAAATGGAAAATGCCGGATTTGTTGGGCAAAACCATTATGGGGTGGAAGAAAGAGCTATGTATAGAAATTTACCGTCGAATGATGCAAGATTAAAACTTGATAGGCTATATCCTTTCGAGTTATTGGAAGAGCAAGGTCCTCCTAGACCGGCATGTTTTGTACCCCGGATTATGGGTGAGCCACCTGTCCCAAACTTCCAGTTAGCAAGAGGCACAAAAACATATAACAGAAGTACTAAACCACAAGATTGGCTGATTGACTATGCCACTACAGTGAAAATAGCAGGGGGGGAATTTGAGATGGGCTATGAGATATGTGCCCCAGATGTTGGACGGGTCAGCCAGGGTCTGGCTGAATAACTTACCCACCGACAGTATCAATTGCTGGTTGGACTTTGAGGAGATGTTTGGCAGTAACTTCACCAGTACATATAAGAGGACGAATAGGCCTCAACAACTGGCAATGTGCAAACATAGACCGAATGAGACTGATAGGGAATTCCTGACTCGATGGTGCAATCTCAGAAACTCCTACGAAGGATTAATTGAATCACAAGCGATTGCTTGGTTTGTGCAAGGGTGCAGATACGAAAGTGTGTTGTGGCAAAGGATACAAAGAGATATGCCTACTACGTTGGCAGAGACAATCAGAATAGAAGATTCATATGCATTGGTTGATCCAACTCAACCCGAGCTTATGTCGGCAGAACACCTGGAGCAGCATGACCATTACGCTCGTGATGGTGCAGGATCATCCCGACAGAATGAGTTCCGAGGTAGGAGAAGAGATGACATGCCAGATTACAGATACAATTCGAATCATGTTGCTAGAGTTGTACAGGACCAGCCGGGTGCAGGAAGCAATCAGCGCCAGAAGAACGGTCCTCAACAATGGACACTAAGGAATGATGGGAAGAAACAATGGACTCCAGAACAGAAGAAACAATGGCAGGAGAGGCCAAAGTACACGTTTGAGTCAATGCTGGATCAACCGTGTAAGTTTCACATGCCTAACCCGACAAAACCAGCCAACCACACAACTCGTCAATGCGCTTGGATAAAGAGTGCAATGGGAAATCCGGCAACAATGCAAGCGCCACACCAGCAACCACACCACCCACATCAGCAAGACAGTCAGAGCTTATAGTGCCGTCACATGGAAGTAAATGCAGTTATGCTAGCAGTTCCGAGGTATATGCCATGGTCCGATCAAGAGATGACTTGGAGCATTAGAGATCATCCCAAGATCATGCCGAACCCCAGGTCATATGCCCTGGTGCTAGACCCAATATTTGTCGGGCCCAGTATCAATGTGAAATTCTCAAAGGTGCTGATAGATAATGGAAGTAGCATCAACATTATGTACAAGGATATAATGCATAAGCTCGGCATATCTCCGAATATACTGCAGTCGACCAAGACAACCTTTCATGGGATAGTGCCAGGACTGTCCTGCGAGCCCATTGGGAAGGTCCGAGTAGACGTCTTATTCGGCACAAGGGAAAATTGCAGGGCAGAGAATTTGAGGTGGTGGATCTAGAAAGTTGCTATCATGCATTACTCGGACGGTCGACATTGGCTAAGTTTATGAGAAGCTATCACATTGGTTACTTGAAATCAATGGAATGTACTTCGGCTGGATCAAATCTAGCCGAATCTTTGGTAATCGCAAGGGAGAAAAGGAGAATTCAGGAGGTCGCAGCTTTGGCTCAGTCGGCACATCTTAACATGCCAGCACTTGCTAACCCGCATGGAAGTGTTTCTTTCCAGCCGACTAAGGAGACAAAGAAAATTTAGATTGATGATCAGTTCCCAGAGAACACCATCACCATTGGTGCCGGCCTAAATGATAAATAGGAAAAGCAAGCTCACCAACTTCCTCCGTGAGAATTGGGATATCTTTGCATGGTCTACACAAGATCTGCAAGGAGTACCGAAGGAGTTGGCTGAGCACTCTTTGCATGTAAGGCCAGGAGCAAGGCCGGTAAAGCAACCTCTCCACTGCTTCTCCAAAGACAGGAGAAAAATCATAGGGGATGAGATAGCTCGGCTCCTTGCGGCTGAGTTTATTATAGAAGTACTTCATCCGAATTGGCTGTCTAACCCGGTGTTGGTAGAAAATAAAAAGGATGACCCAAACGTAGTTGTCGTTTGGCGTATGTGTATCGATTATACGAACCTCCCAAGGATCCTTTTCCTTTACCTAGGATAGACCAGGTTATTGATTCAACCGCAGGTTGTGAACTATTATCATTCGTAGACGCGTATCCTGGCTTCCACCAGATACCGTTAAACCCGGCCGATCAAATAAAAACTGCGTTTATCACCCCGTATGGGTCTTATTGCTATCGCACCATGCCATTCGGCCTGCACAATGCAGGAGCCGAGTACCAAAGGTGTATGCAAAAATGTTTGCATGATCAGTTTGGAAAAAATGTTCAAATATATGTTGATGATGTGGTTATAAAAACCAAACAGAGCCATACGCTTCTAGAAGATATCCGGCAGACATTTGCGAATCTAAGGAGATTCCGAATGAAGCTTAACCCGGAAAAATGCACCTTCGGTGTACCAGCTGGAAGATTACTCGGTTTCCTCGTATCCAGCCGAGGCATAGACGAAAATCCGACTAAAATTCAGGCAGTTGAAAGGATGGAACTGCCGAAGTGCCTTAATAACGTTCAGAAATTTAAATGATGCCTTGCATCTTTAAGTCGGTTTATGAGTCGGTTAGGTGAAAAAGCATTACCTTTGTATCAGTTGATGAAAAAATCCGATAAGTTTACCTGGACACCTCAGGCGGATAATGCTTTTCGTGAGTTAAAAGATGCTGGCCACAACGCCAATTTTAGCCTCGCCACTATCGAAAGAGCCTATGTTGCTATATATAGCAGCAACAAACCGAGTTGTGAGAACTGTGATAGTTGTAGAACATGAGGAAGAAGGTAAGTCGGTACAAAGGCCGGTCTATTACCTAAGTGAGGTGTTATCCGCCTTTAAGAAAAATTCTGCACACTACCATAAAATGGATTATGGAGTGTATATGTCGGGAAAAAAGCTCAAGCATTATTTTTAGGAGAACCCCATAAAGGTGATTTGCGAGGCACCAATAGCCGAGATAATGAGCAACAAAGCTGCAAGCGGCCGAATAGCAAAATTGGCAATTGAGTTATCCCCTTACGCCCCACAGTTTGATAGACGAGATGCAATCAAATCTCAGGCGGTGGCCGACTTTTTTGTTGATTGGGCCGAGATACAGCTTGAGCCCCCGTTGCCTGATCTGAACTATTGGATGATGCATTTCGATGGATCCAAACTAAAAAATGGGTTAGGAGCAGGGATAGTATTAACCTCTCCAAAGAAAGATCAACTGAAATATGTACTGCAAATACACTTTGCTACATCAAACGATATAGCCGAATATGAGGCGCTGGTCCATGGCCTAAAGATGGCGAAAGAGATTGGCATACGTCGAATCCTATGCTTCAGATATTCGGACCTCGTAGTACAACAGGTATCAGGAAATTGGGACGCATTGGATGCAAATATTGCCTTGTATCGGTTTCATGTACAAAAAATCAGTGGCTATTTCGACGGGTGTGATTTTCACTACATACCTCGGGCGGAAAATGATGCTGCAGACACTCTATCAAAGCTTGGATCGACCAGATAGTAAATTCCACCTGGTATCGCCCTAGAACACCTGAGAAAGCCATCAATCATACCTTCCCCAGAGTCCGAATCAATTCACCTCTCATCAGATTAGAAATCTAAATGTGTCCCAATGGAAATTGATAAGGGAAATGAGCCGGGTACCGGGGACTAAATTAGCTAATTAGGAAGCTGATGACGAAAATTCGGCAGGCATTATGTTGGGAGAAGTAATGAAAATCGATGGGACAGTTACCCCGGGGCATGTCAACACCCGTATTTTTAATCACACATGCCTGTTATGCCATACATAGCAATCCTAGGATTACCATTTTTGCGATACATAATAGATTGGATATCACAGTACATCATCCATTACAAACCATACATAAGGTCTTACACAAATAAGGATCTCATGATCCAGTTCTTAATACAATTCAAGCAGCGGAATAACATAATAATAACGATAGCATAGGCGAAGCTCCATCTTTAGGGTCACAGGCAATGTTGACGATAGGAGATGATCCTAGTTGTCATAACCTTCCTACTGTCCGTCCTCCTGATACTCCTCTTTATAGTTTGGCCACGGGAATAGCCAGGGACAAAGCCATGAGTACTCTTTAAGTACTCACAAACTAATACTAACCAGTGAAGTGGTTTTGAATAGGATATACTAAGCTCTAGGGTTGTTTTACAAAAAGCCAGATTTACCTCTACTAAGTTCAAAGGCAAAGAAAGCTAGTTGAAAGTTTTATAACACCTAAGTGGGAACTTGAATTTCATGTCACAACTCTATTGTGGTCAAGTCAAAGTCATAAATCATTTCATAAGTCATTTTGAAAACATTTGACGATAGAACAGTACGACCACTCCAACTATCCATAACCGCAGACGCGACTATTCGAATAGTTTGACACCCTGGAAAGATTGTACACTTTCACCACAACATTCGATACATCCATCAGGAACAATCCTGAATTCACCATACTCAGTATGCGGATAATCAATCCTAACCTTTCAATTACATGCCCTAGTATAGGCACCTCTCCTATGAGTTTGGCCTCCCAACCATGACCAACTGTCATCTTGGGTACTGCATAGGTGGAATATCTTTATAAGGTAGCCTCAGCTCAGACCTTGGCCGCAAGGGAACCCATACTAAGGTATATAAATTTCCAGTCAAGCCCTACCCAATTTTCGGGTATTGTGGTTATACGTAAAATTGGAATGGTATCGCATCCAGACAACTATTAGTTTTCTAAAGGGCCAAGGCTCATGCCTTAACATTTTCATCGTCATAAATCATTTGGTGTTCGGAAACACATGTCAAAACATTTTAGTAGAATGACTCATCATTCTAAGGTTTTCATAACCATTTTCACCAAGTATTCCCATCTAAAGTTGATCAAGTTTTATGCTTAGTACTAGCATCTACAAGTGGGGGTATTTACTAATGAGGGGTGGTAAACAAGTGTATCTTATCTAAGTAAAATCTCATGCCTCAGGATGACATCAATATTATCTAACTTAGGCCAAGTTTTATGCTCTTTATGCTACCTTCAATTATCTTTCTGGAATCTACAAGTCACTAAGTAAACTTTTGATAGAAAGCTTTTAATAAAGAAAATAAAATACTAAGCTTGCAAGTAAAACTAGGATGATGTGTCAAGTGGGTATAATCACATATGCTTGAGGCATATAGTTGGCATAGTAACAAGCAAGTAGTAGCTTTCATAAGTGGGGTATCTTGCAAGTATTGGCTTGCTAAGATATTAGTATAAGCTTGCCTTGTGCAGAGCAGTGGTTGAAGTTCTCCTCGTCTTCTTCCTCATAGTATCCTCCTTCCTCCTCATATCCTTGGTCGATACTAGCGTCTATAAATAAATACGAGGTACGCAATCACCAAACAATACTTAACTATTTCTAATCATCACACAAAAGTTTACACTAGATGATCTATCATCATCACTAACATTACAAGGATTAAAACACTTGTCCCATTGATTTTATTTGAGAAAAGTAATTTCTACTCATTGAAAAACTACTTAATATTTAATATTCTCCAACTCAAACATGGGATCATGTTGAGACATGTCATCACCCCATATTTCATCACATGGGAATGTGATTTAAAGTGGTGTCACAATTTAATAAGGTTTAACCTTTTTATTTTAATTAATTAAAGTGACTAGAAATGCCTATGTGTCATTATTTTATTACTTGATCATTATTTTTGTAAGTAAACATATATATTTTATATATTCTGAAAGGTATAGTTAAATATGATTTTTAAGAGTTGGAATCAACTCAAAATCTCTTATGGTTGAATTTTTAAAAATATTTGAATGCAGAAAAGCTTCCGCCTTGTTATTTTTACCATGGGTGATCTACAAATCTAAATGGTTTGAATCCAATGGGCTTAGATTAAGCATTCCAGTACCTTTCTAACAAAATTGGTTTCATGAATTTTGGTTCAGTGAATCGAGCTGGGTTGATTGTTGAATCTAGGTACAAAACTGGGTTTGAAATTAAATGAATAAATCTAAATTTGAATTAGTGGGTCACGCGGGATGTTTAACTGGGCCGTCCCACTATGCACAGTGCATGCGCGGGCTGGTTAAGTGAGCGACCCCACTCGTCAGTGAGACAACGAGTGGCGAAGCGGTACGGGGTGATCTAGGCTGCACGATCTAACTCTAATCGAACGGCTCTGGTTCATCGTCCACGTCGGGCAGCGCCGACGAGACAGAACCCTAGCGCGGCAGGTGGGGGTCGTGGGAGGATCACCGGGGCTTAGGCGATGGTCAGTGACGGGGGCGAACGACGAAGTCGACAACGACGATTCTCCTGGTACCGGTACCTTCTCCTGGGGCGGCTCCAATCGACGGCGCCTCTCCTCCTCTGCAGCGGCCACCGGGGCTTAGGCGATGGTCGGTGACGGGAGCGAACGACGAAGTCGACAACAACGATTCTCCTGGTACCGGTACCTTCTCCTGGGGCGGCTCCAATCGACGGCGCCTCTCCTCCTCTACAGCGGCCAACTCCGGTGAAATTCCGGCCACCTGGTGCTCGCCTTGCTCCGGGAGTGAATGGGGGGGTATCAGTGAGAGGTGGGGAGTGAACTGGTCTGAAGAAAACGACCGGGGAGGCCACTTTTTATAGTGGCTGAAGGGGACCGAAGGGTGCGGGCTAAGCTCGTCGGGGTCGGCTGCACAACAAGCTAACGGCATGGCCGAAGGTAGGGTTCGGTGCATTGCCTCCTGGCGAAGCTCAACAGCTTGATGGCGAGGCGTGAGGCGGTGCGAATCGGTCGGAACACGTCGACGCTCTGGGCGCCTCCGACGGAAATCTTAATGGTGCACAAGCGATCCTAGTCACGCGACGGTGAACGAGCATGTCTGGGCGGTTCCTGGTGCGGTGGTGATCACGTACGCGAGCGACGAAGGGCGCGTTTGTCTGGCGAAGCAGCGCGGGCGCTCTCTCGGCATGGCCGCAGATACAATGGTCGCACGCGTTCTGGGTGGTCCAGTGGCTGGATGTGCTCGGGGCTTGGACAAGGAGTGGCGATGGACGGTGGCGTGCGTCCCAGACATGGTGGCTAGGCTTGGTGCTTTCTCTGGCTAGCTAGCCATGGTCGGCTGGCAAGGGTGCCTTCGGGTTGGCATGGAATGGTGCAATGGGTAGGGGCTAGGGGTGTTCAAGGCACTGGTTGGCACTGGGGGAGACAAGGGTGATCAATGGTGAACAATGCTTAGCCAAATTACTGCTCAAAACTATGAAGTTTGGCCAGTTTGATTTTATGTCTCCAAGTGTTTGATGAAATGGCCGCAAGAAATTTAAATTTGAATTTTTGGTTCAAACTTTGTGGGTTGGCTAGGCACATACTAGGGAGTATCTGGTTAGTTGGATTGTTCAAGGGGCACTGGTTTGGCTGGGTTTTGAAAATGTGTGATCTTCACATATGTTAAAGATTCAATTTTGAATTTTCATTTGAATGGGGTTGCCAAATATTTCTGCAAGTTTGAAAGGTGGGATTTGCTTCAATTTTACTTGGTCTAGCAAGGGGTGAAAATAATTGGAAAAGTTTCTGTTTGGAATCTTGGACTAGAAACACTCAAAATGACCTAGTGAGCAAGATTGGCAAAAATGACCATTTGCCTTATTTGATTTGTTTTTGATTTTCTCTTGATTTGTTTCTGCTTGGAAATGTTTTAGATGATGTTATATTCATCTTTGAACCATTCCTTACTATCTAGTTGAATCACACAAGTCCATTCATGCATTTATCAAATCATCACATACACACATGCATTCATTTGGTTTTTATTTAATCAAAAAAATTGTTAACCCTAAATTTAGTGATTAGAGTTTGATGATCATTGTTTCATATTTTTGGGATGTTACAAACCTTCCCTCCTTAAACAAAATCTCATCCCGAGATTTGAAAAAGAAGAAAAATATTACCTAGGATTTAAAGAGATTGGGAAACTCCGTCTTGATGTGATCTTCTTGCTCCCAGGTAGCTTCTTCTTCAGTGTGGTTGCTCCACTGGATCTTGAGAAATTTGATGCTTCGGGTTCTGGTGGTTCTGAAAGCTTCTTCCAAAATACGGATGGGTACTTCGGGATACGTCAGGTCATCGTTGATCTCTATGGTCCGGTGATCAATGTTCTTGAAAACTTCAGTCTTCTCCGGAACTTCAAGGCATTTGTGAAGTAACGATATAGGGAACACATTGTGTACTGCTGACATTTCCTCTGGCAGTTCCAATTGATATGATACTTCTCCTGGACGATTTAGAATCTTGAAGGGTTCGATATATCTGGGGGCTAACTTTCCTTTGAGCTGGAAACGCTGCATTCCCTTCGAAGGCGACACTTTGAGATACACCAAATCTCCGATATTGAAAGCGAGGTCTCGACGTCTCTTGCCGGTGTAACTCTTCTATCTTGACTAGGCGGTCTTGAGGTGCTCACGAATCTTGTGAACTTTCTCTTCTTCTTCTCGTAGGATGTCGGGTCTGAAAATATGACTCTCTCCCACTTCCGACCAATTCAAAGGGGTGCGACACTTCCTTCCATACATGAATTCAAATGGGACATTTGCAGACTAGCTTGATAACTGTTGTTGTATGAAAATTCTGCGAAAGGCACATAGTCTTCCCATTTAGATCCATACTCTAGCACACATGCTCTCAACATATCTTCGGGTATTTGATTTACTCGCTCCGTTTGTCCATCTGTCTGAGGGTGATACGCTGTGCTGAAATCCAATCGGGTTCCTAAACCTTCTTGGACTTTCTTCCAGAATCTCGAGGTAAACTGAGTTCCTCGATCTGATACGATGTTCTTGGGGACTCCGTGCAAACTGACGATTCTAGCGATATATAACTCCGCTAGCTTCAAACTCTGGTATGTGGTCTTGACTGGTAAGAAATGGGCTACTTTGGACAATCTGTCAACTATGACCCAGATAGAGTCATTTCCCCTACTAGAAGTAGGCAATCCGGTGATAAAGTCCATTCCAACGGAATCCCATTTCCATTTCGGAATCTGTAATGGTTGCAACAGTCCTGTGGGTCTCTGATGTCCTGCCTTGACTCTCTGACATATATCACACTTGGCGATATAGCTTCCGATTTCTCTCTTCATCCTATGACACCAAAATTTCTCCTTCAAATCCTAATACATCTTCGTTCCTCCGTGGTGGATAGAATAAAGAGTATCATGGGCCTCTTTCAACTACGAATCTGCTGGTACACAGAGGCATCCTTTGTACCACAGAACTCCTTCTTCATCTTCGGTGAATCCGGGTACTTTGCCTGTACCGATACGATGTTTGATTCCGTCGATACTAGTATTTCCTTTCTGCTCCTCCTTGATCTGACTGATCAAAGTGGGTTGAAGTTCTATGCTAGCCAAAAAATCCTTCACTCACTAATTCCATTCGGAAATCTTCCATCTCTTTGTGCAAACTTGGTTGCTCCTTCAAAATCATGGAGTTCAAGCGGCACGGCAATCTACTAAGGGCATCTGTTACCACATTGGCTTTACCGGGGTGATAGTGAATGTCCAGATCATAGTCCTTAATCAGCTCAATCCATCTTCTCTGCCTCATATTCAGCTCCTTCTGAGTGAATATATACTTCAGGCTCTTGTGATCCGAATAAATCTCACAACGTTTTCCCATGAAATAATGCCTCCATGTCTTCAGGGCTAGAACTACGGCTGCTAGTTCAAGGTCATGGGTTGGATAATTCTGTTCATGCTGTTTCAGTTGTCGGGATAGATAAGATATAACTTTGCCTTCTTGCATTAGAACACATCCGAGACCTATCTTGGATGCGTCACAATACACATCAAAGGGCTTCGTGATATCCGACATGATCAAGATTGGGGCTAAAATCAATCTCCTCTTGAGTTCCTGAAAACTCACTTCACATTTGTCTGTCCATTCAAACTTCTTGTCCTTCTTCAGCAATTGGGTCATGGGTCTGGCAATACTCGAGAATCCTTCTACAAACTTGCGGTAGTATCCCGCTAATCCGAGAAATGCACAAACTTGGGTTTGAGTGGTTGGGGCTTGCCAATCTTAAACATCCTTCACCTACGCAGGGTCAACGACAATTGCTCCGGCTGATACAATATGTCCGAGAAATCCTACCTCCTGTAACCAGAATTCACATTTGCGAAACTTGGCATACAGCCGATTCTCTCTAAGGGTTCCAAGAATGGTCCTTAGTTGTAGCTCATGTTCGTCTTCTGATTTGGAATAAATCAGAATGTGATCGATAAAAACAACGACAAACTTATCGAGGAAGTCCATAAAAATCTTATTCATGAGGTTCATGAAGTAAGCGGGGGCATTGGTTAATCCAAAATACATGACCGTATACTCGTACAATCCATATCTGGTGGTAAAGGCAGTCTTTAGAATATCCTCTGCGTGAATCTTGAGTTGATGATAACCAGTTCTATGATCAATCTTAGAAAATACTTTGGCACCAGTCAACTAGTCAAACAGGTCTTCTATCTTTGGCAATGGGTACTTGTTCTTGATGGTGACATCATTCAACTTCCCATAATCCGTACACAAACGGTTACCTCCATCTTTCTTGTCCACAAACAAAACAGGTGATCTCCATGGCGACGCACTTGGTTGAATCAATCCAATTTATAGCATGGCATCCAGTTGCTTCTTCAGTTCCATTAGTTCAGACGGGTTCATACTATATGGTATTTGGGCTATGGGTCCGGTTCCAGGGATTAGTTCAATGACAAACTCGATATCCCGATCTAGGGGCATACCGGGCAAAACATCTGGAAATACATCGGGGTATTCACAGACTATCCGGACTTGGTCAATGGTTGGCTGGGCTATACTCTGGTTGCACTTGAATTGATGGGGCAAGGTTTCAGATACATTCTCGACTGATATTCCGGTTGTACTGGTCATGGTTATGGCTTTCTTGGCACAGTCAATTAGTCCTTTGTGTTTGGACATCCAATCCATTCCTAGTACTACTTCCAAACCTTTAGTTCTGAGTACTATTTATATTAGCATAAAAATCTATGCCATGGATTCGGATAGGGCCGGTTTGCAAATTTTCCTAGCTTTGGTGGTTGAACCAGGTATTTGAACAATCATAACATGCTTCAATTTGGTTGGTTGAATCTTACTAGTGCATGCAAATTCATCAGTAACAAATGAGTGCGATGCTCCAGAATCAAACAACACTCTTGCAAGTACTGAGTTAACAGAAAACATACCCAACACGACATCTGGCAATTCTTGGGCTTCTTCAGCATACATGAGAAAGAGACGGCCATTGCGGTTGACTGAGTTCCTTGGGGCAAACCTTCTTCCGGGCTGAACATGATGCTGCTGCTGAGCTAGGGCATTTGCATTGGGGGATGCGACAATCTTCTTGGGGCATTCATTGGAATAGTGACCCTTGGTTCCACATTCATAACAAGTCCTTGGGACTTGTCCTTTGCTGCAACAGGCACATCATTGCTTCCAGTCCTTGGGGTAGTGTTGGTGTTGGTGGCGGCATTATTGTTGTTGAACTTGGGTGGTGCACAGTTGAAATTGCTGGAGTTGCCGGGGTTGTTGTGGTTTCCTCCAGGCCTTGGGTTTCCACTGTTGGGATAGGTGGGACGGTTCATCGGGGGTCTTTTGGTTCTTGGGGCAAATCGTGGAGATGGGTTGGGGCGATACTTTGGTGTATGGTGGGTTCCTGGTTGACGCATCATGCGACGCTTGCGGTTATCATTAGCTTGGTTGATCTTTCCTTCCATCTGAATGGTAGAGTCAAATAAGGCTCAAATATCTGCAAAGGGGATATTGACTAACACTATCTGCATCTCATCGTGCAGACCATTCAGGAATCTCTCTCTCTTCTTGGCTTCAGTGTCTATCTCATCCGGGGCATACCTAGCCAATGACAAGAATATGTCACGGTATTCCACTACTGTCATCCTTCCTTGCTTCAGTCCCTGAATTCATCTCTCATCCTCTTGATCAAACCCGGTGGCACATGGGTTCTGCTGAACTTGGCTTTGAACTCTTCCCAAGTCATCAGCTGACCTCCTGTCATTGCGCGAACGCTGTTCCACCATGCTCTTGCATCTCCGACCAGATAGTGGGTAGCAAACAACACTTTCTTGTTGGCTTCCACTCCTGCAACTTCCAGATTGTTATCCATGGTTTGCAGCCAATCATCTGCATCTAGGGGCTCTTCTGACTTAGTGAAAACAGGTGGATTGGTGTTCTGGAAATTCTTGAGCTTAGATCCATGGTTGTCCTGATTTCCATGGCCTTGATTGTTGTTGGCCATCTGACCTATCTGTTGAAGGGTGGCTAAGTTGGCTTGGCGTTCGGCTCTTTCGGCTTCACGGTCAGAAACCAACATTTTCAAGAGTTGCAACATCGGGTCGGGGGCTGAGTTGCTTCCTCCACGAGGCATCTGAAGATTGAGATAGATCATGAGAAAAGAGGGAAATTTCTAAGGTTCAGGGGTTTTTGGAAAGTTTTCAACATTTGACTCAGGTTTTTCTAGCAACTTTCTTTTCATTCATTCATCGCACACGATACAAACACACACCACAACAAAGGAAAACAGATGGTTTTAAGAACCATTCTAGGAAACTACGATACATTGGGACCTAATACAACTCACTAATGCTAGTGCTCAAGTGCTACTACTCCTCGGATTCAGTGTCCTCATCATCCTCATCATTATCATTGATGAAGGCGAAGTCATCCTCATCGGTGAAGAAGTCCATGGCCTGACCCTCCAGAAAGTCATCATCATCGCTGAGATAGGAGTAGGGGTCTCCACGAAGGTCTTCCCCTGCATTCTCCCTCTCTTCTAACTGCATGTCTCTCTCTTGGATGGTCTCCTCCAAATCCGTGATCCGGTGGCGAAGACGGGCAATGATGCACTCCTTCTTGTCGAGCTGACGGCGACGAGACTTGCGATCTGTCACTAGCATGGCAATGGTCTGATCCTTCTTGGAAGCAATGGCGTACTTGTGGTTGGCGTAGGAATGGGCATTGTCCAACTCCTTTTGACGGTCATACATCATGAAGCTGAGATGGTTCAACTAATTCTTCAGCTCATGGTGATATGGTGCCTCCAGGGGATGTCCCATAGCATCACGCCTTGGGTAGAACTCAAAGCGGGTACCCTTGATTTGCTTGATACTCTGCCCACACAGACGGGCAAGAGCTTCTTGCATGGCCCTGGAAAGTCCATCGAGTTAGTTGTTCTCTCTTAAGGTGAACTGAATTCCCTCGGCAGTGGGGGGTTCAATCTTTTCTCGGAGACTTGCAACAACTAACCACTGCAGATCTTCTCCTTCCTGATCATTGAGCTGAGCTCCGAAGAACTCGGGGTGCGGACGCTCCAACATCTCCGACGGCTGGTCCAAGTCACGCTCAAAGATGATGTATCCTCCATTTCCCAACTAATAAAACTTGTTGTACTTCACGTCCATCTATAAGAATATAGGATGCGTAAGTTAGTAGAGTGATCAAGTGTGTCAAATTTTATGTAAGTTTGCAAGAACTTTTTTGAGGAACATGAATTTTCATGAAAGAATCCAAGTGATAAGAATGATAATAAGTTTTTGTAAATACTCACTTCTTTGGTTTTGAAACTAAGTCTTTGATTGAAACATCCATTCTAACTAGGGTCTCCTATGGTCAAGATGGATCTGATACCAACTTGTCAACACCCGGATTTTTAATCACAGATGCCTATTATGCCATACATCGCAATCCCAGGATTACCATTTTTGCGAGACATAACAGATTGGATATCACAGTACATCATCCATTACAAACCATACATAAGGTCTTACACAAATAAGGATCTCATGATCCAGTTCTTAATACAATTCAAGCCGCGGAATAACGTAATAATAACGATAGCATAGGCGAAGCTCCATCTTCAGGGTCACATGCAATGCTGATGATGGGAGATGATCTTAGTTGTCGTAACCTTCCTGTTGTCCGTCCTCCTGATACTCCTCTTCATAGTCTGGCCACAGGAATAGCCAGGGACAAAGCCATGAGTACTCTTTAAGTACTCACAAACTAATACTAACCAGTGAAGTGGTTTTGAATAGGATATACTAAGCTCTAGGGTTGTTTTGCAAAAATCCAGATTTACCTCTACTAAGTTCAAAGGCAAAGAAAGCTAGTTGAAAGTTTTATAACACCTAAGTGGGAACTTGAATTTCGTGTCACAACTCTGTTGTGGTCAAGTCAAAGTCATAAATCATTTCATAAGTCATTTTGAAAACATCTGATGATAGAACAGTATGGCCACTCCAACTGTTCATAACCGTGGACACGGCTATTCGAATAGTTTGCCACTCTGCAGGGATTGTACACTTTCACCACAACATTTGATACATCCGTCAGGAACAATCCTGAATTCACCATACTCAGTATGCGGATAATCAATCCTAACCTTTCAATTACACGCCCTAGTATAGGCACCTGTGAGTTTGGCCTCCCAACCATGACCAACTGTCATCTTGGGTAATGCATAGGTGGACAATCTTCACAAGGTATCCTCAGCTCAGACCTTGACCGCAAGGGAACCCATACTAAGGTATATAAATTTCCAGTCAAGCCCTACCCAATTTTCTGGTATTGTGGTTGTACGGTAAAATTGGAATGGTATTGCATCCAGACAACCATCATTTTTGTAAAGGGCTAAGGCTCATGCCTTAAGATTTTCATCGTCATAAATCATTTGGTGTTCGGAAACACATGTCAAAACATTTTAGTAGAATGACTCATAATTCTAAGGTTTTCATAACCATTTTCACCAAGTATTCCCATCTAAAGTTGATCAAGTTTTATGCTTAGTAATAACATCTACAAGTGGGGGTAATTACTAATGAGGGGTGGTAAACAACTGTATCTTATCTAAGTAAAATCTCATGCCTCAGGATGACATCAAGATTATCTAACTTAGGCCAAGTTTTATGCTCTTTATGCTACCTTCAATTATCTTTATGGATTCTACAAGTCACTAAGTAAACTTTTGATAGAAAGCTTTTAATAAAGAAAATAAAATACTAAGCTTGCAAGTAAAACTAGGATGGTGTGTCAAGTGGGTATAATCACATATGCTTAAGGCATATAGTTGGCATAGTAACAAGCAAGTAGTAGCTTGCATAAGTGGGGTATCTTGGAACTATTGGATTGCTAAGATATTAGTATAAGCTTGCCTTGTGCAGAGTAGTGGTTGAAGTTCTCTTCGGCTTCTTCCTCATAGTATCCTCCTTCCTCCTCGTATCCTTGGTCGGTACTAGTGTCTATAAATAAATACGAGGTACACAATCACACAAAAGTTCACACTAGATGATCTATCATCATCACTAACATTACAAGGATTAAAACACTTGTCCCATTGATTTTATTTGAGAAAAGTAATTTCTACTCATTGAAAAACTACTTAAGATTTAATATTATCCAACTCAAACATGGGATCATGTTTACACATGTCATCACCACATATTTCAGCACATGGGAATGTGATTTAAAGTGGTGTCACAATTTAATAAGGTTTAACCTTTTTGTTTTAATAAATTAAAGTGACTAGAAATGCCTATGTGGCATTCTTTTATTACTTGAACATTATTTTTGTAAGTAAACCTATACATTTTTATATATTCTGAAAGGCATGGTTAAATGTGATTTTGAGAGTTGGAATCAACTCAAAAGCTCTTATGGTTGAATTTTGAAAAATGTTTGAATGTAGAAAAGCTTCTACCTTGTTATTTTTACCATGGGTGATCTACAAATCTAAATGGTTTGAATCCAACGGGCTTGGATTAAGCATTCAGGTACCTTTCTAAAAAAATTGGTTTCATGCATTTTGGTCCAGTGAATCGAGATGGGTTGATTTTTGAATCTAGGTACAAAAATGGGTTTGAAATTAAATGAATAAACCTAAATTTGAATTAGTGGGTTGCGCGGGATGTTTAACTAGGCCGGCCCACTACGCACAGCGCATGTGCGGGCTGGTTAAGTGAGCGACCCCACTTGTTAGTGAGACAACGAGTGGCGAAGCGGTATGGGGTGATCTAGGCCGCATGATCTAACTCTAATCGAACGGCTCTGGTTCATCGTCCGCGTCGGGCAGCGCCGGCGAGACAGAACCCTAGCAGGGATGGTGGGGGTCGTGGGAGGCTCACCGGGGCTCAGGCGATGGTTTATGATGGGGGCGAACAACAAAGTCGACAACGTCGATTCTCCTGGTACCGGCAGCTTCTCCTGGGGTGGCTCCAATCGACGGCTCCTCTCCTTCTCTGCAGCGGCGAACTCCGATGAAATTCAGGCCACCTGGTGCTCGCCTTGATCCGGGAGTGAATGGGGGGTATCAGTGAGAGGTGGAGAGTGAACTGGTGTGAAGAAAACGAGCGGGGGAGGCCTCCTTTTATAGTGGCTGAAGGGGACTGAAGGGTGCGGGCTGAGCTCGTCGGGGTCGGCTGCACAACAAGCTAACAGCATGGCCGAAGGTAGAGGACGGTGCATTGCCTCCTGGCGAAGCTCAACGGCTTGATGGCGAGGCGTGGGGCGGTGCGAATCGGTCATAACACGTCGACGCTCTGGTCGGCTCTGACGGAAATCTTAATGGCGCACATGCGCTCCTGGTCGCGCGGCGGTGAACGAGCATGTCTGGGCGGTTCCTGGTGCGGTGGTGATCACGTACGCGAGCGGCGAAGGCGGGGCGCGGTTTGTGCGAGCGTGTCGAGCGCGACGCTCTAGCGCACTCTCGGCATGGCCGCAGAGAGAATGGTCGCGCACGTTCTAGGTGGTCCTGTCACATCCCAAGATTTTAGAAATTGGAACTAGAATTTTTTTTGCATTTGCATGACATTCATGGGCATTTCATTGCATATTTGCAACAAGAAAAATTCCTAAAAAAAGGACTAAAACCCAAATAGTGTGTGCCACTTTGTTCCTAACGGAAATTATATTGGCTTTATAAAAATCCACTGTTGCTAAGGCAGCGATTATTGCTAAATTATAGCCTAAAGAGATCCAATGAATGTTACAAAATTTTACAAACAAAATTGAGCTCATTTGGAGCTATTATGAAAAAGTTATGGAATAAATACAAACAAATAAAGATATAGATAAAATGAAATATACAAGGATTTATAAATTCACTACTTGCAAACTAATAAAAAGATTACAAATATGATCCTACAATGATCTATTCGATTTTAGAAAATTTTAGAAACAAGAATCATGTCATTTGAAGTTCGTATGCAAAATATATGAGGGAAACAAATAAAAAAAGAAAAAAAAAATCTAATGGGCCGGCCCACCGGACTGAACCGGACCAGGCAGCCAGGCACGCACGCACAGATCGATCCCAGGTCTGCTTTAGAAAGCGTGCAAAACAGTTTTTGTCAAACCTATCTCTATTCAAACTCCTATATCTTTTTATCTACAACTCCGAATCGACTTTCGTTTGTTTCTACTTGTTCCCTACTCTAAGACCTATCTCTACACCGTCCTAAAACTCAATATAAACCCATGGAGGCACAACTATATGAGTTTTCCTTCTCGAAATCCCGAATCTACACATATCCGAATCTTATTTCGTTTATTCACCCATCTAGACTTTGTTTTTTGCCTTCGGCCAAAAAACAAAAGTTGTAGATCACATCGAAATATTTCAGTCCCGACAAACGTCACCTCTTTTCATGCACCACAGTCGGAGAATTTCGCACCGCAATATTTCAGATATGACGGTGTAAATCCAAGATGTACTCGCGCTCGTTTCTTCAAATCCAAATTCAGAAGGTAGGACTAATGATTCCCCACAACTTTCATGTTGTAAGTTTTTCAATTTGACCTATAGATTTGTCTCTCTAACACATATCTATTTCTTGCCTATTCTGAGCCAAAATCGGGTCAATCTCCTCTCCTAACCACTTGATCTCATCCCAACGGCCAGGATTAGATCGATTCCGTGAAAGGGTAAGAGCCAACCGGATCTCTCCACGTGTCAACACCAGGTCAGCCCCGCATCCCAGTCAGCATAGAATATTCCTAGGGAATATTCCCTGTAGATTTGAAATTGAATTTAATTTGCAGAAAATTGTGCAAACTTGCAAAAATCATATAAAAAGATTCGTAGATCCAAAAATAGCAAATAATATATCAATGGATTCAGAAAAATGTGTAGAATATTAATATAGCATTAGATTCAACCTTTACAATATGTGTTTACTGCAGTAACTTAATTAGTTTGAATGGTCGTTTAGGTTAATAAATTCATAGGAAATTATCTGTAACTCCGAAAAATATGAACAATATATCAAATTGAAGCTACTATAATGTAGATTAATAATATTTGGTTGGATCTAGATTTTGCGAACTATTTACCCATAGATATTTTAATTACTTTTAATGGATTTATAAATCATTAAATTCATAGTAAATTATTTGCATATCACAAAAATATAAATGATATACCGATGGAAAGCTGGTTCCATGTAGACCATCAATATGCAAATGGTTCAGGCAAATACTGTAAGGTTTTGCAGCAATAAAATAAATAGATGAATGGCTTATTTAGAGTATTAAAATCATAGTAATTCGAATACTACTAAGAAAATTACAAATAATATGTCCCTGGAATCACAATTCCGTGGAGATTACAGATATAATTTTAGTTTGATTTTTAGGAAAGAGAAACTATATGAATCATTTAAAACCCATTAAACACTATTTAAATTATGCAAAAAGATCTATAACTCCGATTAGGGTGAATCCAACGCCTACTGGTTTGTATTAACGTCCTCTATCCAGTAAACCCAAGAAACAAATTTAATTCAACAGTTAGAACATGCGTTACAATAGAACTATTAAAAATCCTATATTGGCAAGTAATTATTAATAACAAGTACTCTATTGCATTAATTGACATCTTGCATGCATCATATACTTCAATATTGTTTAGAGAACTAAAGTAACAACCATTGTGACTTATTAAATTGTCACGCATGCATTTGTTGTATTTATTTGATCTCTATGTGCTATTGTTTATGTTCTATGCAATTGTTTGATCGATAGATTGCGAGGAGTGCAACGTGTGTGATTGCAACGAGTGCTTGAACGACTTCAACTACAACCAAGGAAAGTAGATGCTACTTTGTTCATGATCTTGTCCTACTATCTTTAATGCATTGTCGTATATTTTGTAGATGCATGTGTAGGAAAGTACTATCGCTATGCTATGTCCTATTATGTATTAGGGCTTTCCTATAGATGAGCCACCGTTAGTAGATGTGCTTAGACATGCTATGATGACGAGGGATGGGTTACATCACCGAGAGTTGTTTCTAAATATGTTGGTTTACGAAAACTAAAAACAACTTAATCAATGAACCTCCTGGGTGTGATGGGATTGATAATTTTTAGTGGTATCATTGCGGAAAGGCACCCAAGTATCAAGATAAAACGATTGGATTCTCTATTTGGTAGCTTACATGTACAACCATGTGCCAATAATGGAATGGGCGGTTGGTTGGACTCAGTAGGTTGTGGTAACTCGAACCCACGTATACAGAGATGTAGAATTTTGGTAGGTTGGACCGGTTATGGACATCCCAAGATTTTATAAATTGGGACTAGAGTTTTTTTTTGCATTTGCATGACATTCATGGGCATTGCATTGCATATTTGCATCAAGAAAAATTCCTAAAAAAGGACTAAAACCCAAATAGTGTGTGCCACTTTGTTCCTAACGGAAATTAAATTGGCTTTATAAAAACCCACTGTTGCTAAGGCACCGATTGTTTCTAAATAATAGCCTAAAGAGATCCAATGAATGTTACAAAATTTTACAAATAAAATTGAGCTCATTTGGAGCTATTATGAAAAAGTTATGGAATAAATACAAACAAATAAAGATATAGATAAAATGAAATATACAAGGATTTATAAATTCACTACTTGCAAAATAATAAAAATATTACAAATATGATCCTACAATGATCTATTCAATTTTATAAAATTTTAGAAACAAGAATCATGTCATTTGGAGTTCGTATGCAAAACATATGAGGGAAACAAATAAAAAAATAAAAAAAGGAAAAAAATCTAACGAGCCGGCCCACCGGACCAGGCAGCCAGGCACGGACGTACAGATCAATCCCAAGTCTGCTTTAAACAGCGTGCAAAACAGTTTTTGTCAAACCTATCTCTATTCAAACTCCTATATCTTTTTATCTACAACTCCGAATCGACTTCCGTTTGTTTCTACTTGTTCCCTACTCCAAGACCTATCTCTACACCATCCTAAAACTCAATATAAACCCATGGAGGCACATCTGTATGAGTTTCCCTTCTCGAAATCCCGAATCTACGCATATCCGAATCCTATTTCGTTTATTCACCCATCTAGACTTCGTTTTTTGCCTTCGGCCAAAAAACGAAAGATGTAGATCTCGTCGAAATCTTTCAATCCCGATAAACCTCACATCTTTTCATCCACCACATCTGGAGAATTTCGCACCACAATATTTCAGATATGACGGTGTAAATCCAAGATGTACTCGCGCTCGTTTCTTCAAATCCAAATTCAGAAGGTAGGACTAATGATTCCCCATAACTTTCATGTTGTCTCTCTAACACAGATCTATTTCTTGCCTATTCTGAGCCAAAATTGGGTCAATCTCCTCTCCTAACCACTGGATCTCATTCCAACAGCCAGGATTAGATCGATTCCGCGAAGTGGTACGAGCCAACCGGATCTTGCCACGTGTCAACGCCAGCACCTCAAGATCAAAGAGAATATTCCTGGGAATATTCTAGATTTATTTTGAATTGAATTTAATTTGCAAAAATTGTGCAAACTTGCAAAAATCATATAAAAGATTCAGATCAAATCAAAATAGCAAATAATATATCAATGGATTCAGAAAATGTAGAATATTAATATGGCATTAGATTCAACCTTTACAAAGATGCTTACTACAGAATTTAATTAGTTTTAATGGTCTTTTAGGTTAATAAATTCATAGGAATTATCTCAGAATTCCGAAAAATATGAGCAATATGTCAAATTTAAGCTACTATAATTAATAATATTAATAATATTTTACGAACTATTTACCCCATAGCAATTTAATTAGTTTTAATGGCTTTATAAATCATTAAATTCATAGTAAATTATTTGCATATCACAAAAATATAAATGATATACCGATGGAAAGCTGGTTCCATGTAGATCATCAATATGCAAATGGTTCAGGCAAATACTATAAGGATTTGCAGCAATTAAATAAATAGGTGAATGGCTTATTTAGAGTATTAAAATCATAGTAATTCGAATACTACTCAGAAAATTAGAAATAATATATCCCTGGAATTATAATTCCGTGGAGATTACAGATATAATTTTAGTTTGATTTTTAGGAAACAGAAACTAAATGAATCATTTAAAACCCATTAAACACTATTTAGATCATACAAAAAGATCTATAACTCCGATTAGGGTGAATCCAATGCCTACTGGTTCGTATTAACGTCCTCTATCCATTAAACCCAAGAAACAAATTTAATTCGATAATTAGAACAGGCGTTACAACAGAACTATTAAAAATCCTATATTGGCAAGTAATTATTAATAACAAGTACTCCATTACATTAATTGGCCTCTTGCATGCATCATATTCTTCAGTATTGTTTAGAGAACTAAAGTAACAACCATTATGACTTATTAAATTGTCATGCATGCATTTGTTGCATTTGTTTGATCTCTATGTGCAAACGTTTATGTTGTATGCAATTGTTTGATCGATAGATTACGAGGAGTGCAACGTGTGTGATTGCAACGAGTGCTTGAACGACTTCAACTACAACCAAGGAAAGTAGATGCTACTTTGTTCATGATCTTGTCCTACTATCTTCAATGCATTGTCGTATATTTTGTAGATGCATGTGTAGGAAAGTACTACCTCTATGCTATGTCCTATTATGTATTAGGGCTTTCCTATAGATGAGCCACCGTTGGTAGATGTGCTTAGACATGCTATGATGACGAGGGATGGGTTACATCACCGAGAGTTGTTTCTAAATATGTTGGTTTACGAAAACTAAAAACAACTTAATCAATGAACCTCCTGGGTGTGATGGGATTGATAATTTTTAGTGGTATCATTGCGGAAAGGCACCCAGGTATCAAGATAAAACGATTGGATTCTCTATTTGGTAGCTTACATGTACAACCATGTGCATATAATGGAATGGGCGGTTGTTTGGACACAGTAGGTTGTGGTAACTCGAACCCACGTATACAGAGATGTAGAATTTTGGTAGGTTGGACCGGTACGTGTCTGGTTTGGGGAGCTACTTCCCGAACGGTCCCTTCTTGGATTTCTCCCTATCATCACACAATATGAGAGTGGTGGTACGAGCTGGGCTGGCCAAGTCACATGGGTAAAGTGTACTAACCCCTGCAGGGTGTATAAACTAATCGATTAGCCGTGTCCCCGTTTATGGACATCTGAGTTGCTTGATATTGATTTCATGACATGTTTCTCGCTCATTCTAATTTCCTAATTGCTTTAATGTTGATGGGTTAATCTATTTGGGATCTTTTCAAAGAAAATCAAAACTGTTTATGAAAGTAGGACAAAGGTATTTGCAAATGCAAGCTAGCCACAACTCCACTTGCCAAATATGCATGTAGATGTTAGCTCTATTGTCTCCTTTAATAGCTCTACTTCCCATACATTCCAAGTATTGACCCTTCGGGGCTGCTACGTTTTATGTTGCAGGTTATGATTCCGATTATGAGTGATCGACTAGGTCGCGATACTCCACTCAACAGTTGTTCGCCTGTGGCACAATTGAAGATGGAGCCTATCAATTGTTTATTCTTCCGTATGCTACTTGATATTGAGCTAGCCTTGAGCTAAGCATTATTGTAATAATTGCAAATTATGGATCAATTCGTTAATTATGATGCACTGTTAAATTCTTTGGTATTCATCTGTATTGTGTGTGCCAGTGAACCGATCTAGGAATTGGCACTATACACATGAACTCAGCCTTATCAGGCGAGGGTGTTACAGGTCCAGTGGCTGGCTGCGCTTGGGGCTTGGACAGGGAGTGGCGGTGGATGGTGGCGTGCGTCCCAGAAATGGTGGCTAGGCTTGGTGCTTGCTCTGGCTAGCTAGCCATGGTCGGCTGGCAAGGGTGCCTTCGGGTTGTCATGTCATGGTGCAATGGGTAGGGGCTAGGGGTGTTCAAGGCACTGGTTGGCACTGGGGGAGACAAGGGTGATCAATGGTGAACAATGCTTAGCCAAATTACTGCTGAAAACTATGAAGTTTGGCCAGTTTGATTTTCTGTCTCCAAGTGTTTGATGAGATGGCCGCAAGAAATTTAAATTTGATTTTTTGGTTCAAACTTGGTGGGTTGGCTAGGCACATACTAGGGAGTATCTGGTTAGTTGGATTGGTCAAGGGGCACTCATTTGGTTGGGTTTTGAAAATGTGTGATCTTCACATATGTTAAAGATTCAATTTTGAATTGTCATTTGAATGGGGTTGCCAAATGTTTCTGAAAGTTTGAAAGGTGGGATTTGCTTCAATTTTACTTGGTCTAGCAAGGGGTGAAAAGAATTGGAAAAGTTTCTGTTTGGAATCTTGGACTAGAAACACTCAAAGTGACCTAGTGAGCAAGATTGGCAAAAATGACCATTTGCCTTATTTGATTTGTTTTTGATTTTCTCTTGGTTTGTTTCTGCTTGGAAATGTTTTAGATGATGTTATATTCATCTTTGAACCATTCCTTACTATTTAGTTGAATCACACAAGTCCATTCATGCATTTATCAAATCATCACATACACACATGCATTCATTTGGTTTTTATTTAATCAAAGTTTTTGTTAACCCTAAATTTAGTGATTAGAGTTTGATGATCATTGTTTCATATTTTTGGGATGTTACAGGACAGGACATACCGGAATGGGCACAACCAATATTCATATTCCTCAAAAATGAGACCCTGCCGAAAAATGAGGTCGTCGCTAGGCAAATAGTTAGGAGGGCAAAAGCTTACATAATAATAAATAATGAGCTTTATAAGAGAAGCATAACACACGTGATGCAGCGATGTGTTAGCTCAGAAAAAGGACAAGAGATCCTCTTGGACATACATCAAGGGGAATGTGGACACCATGCCTCATCCAGAGCCCTTGTGGCCAAAGCATTCCGACATGGATTTTATTGGCCGAGTGCGCTAAAAGAAGCAAAATAATTGGTAGCAAGTTACAATGGCTGCGAGAGATATGCTAGAAAAATATATATGCCTTCGTTCGAGTTGAAGACAATACCAATCACTTGTCCATTCTCCATATGGTGCATGAATATGGTAGGTCCATTTAAGCCGGCTCGTGGAGGCATGATTCACATTTTGGTCATGGTAGATAAGTTCACAAAATGGATAGAGGTAAAGCCAATAAGAAAATGTGATGGGCCCACGGCAGTGAAATTTCTCAAAGATATCATTCTGATATATGGATAACCACACAATATCATTACGGATAATGGCACAAACTTTGCTGAAGGAGCCTTTGCTCGATTCTGCCAAGAAAAGAACATAAGATTAGATGTTGCTTCGGTAGCGCACCCGACATCAAATGGACAAGTGGAAAGATCGAATGGACTTGTTTTATCTGGAATAAAACCTCGGCTGATAGAACCACTCCAGAGGTCGGCAGGTTGTTGGATTGAGGAACTCCCAGCAGTGCTATCGAGTTTAAGAACTACCCCAAATAGATCAACGGGATATACCCCATTCTTTCTCGTATATGGTGCATAAGCTGTACTCCCAGCTGATATAGTGCATGATTCACCTAGAGTCACCCAGTACATGAACGCCGAAGTAAATGAAATATCTCGGCAAGATGATGTCGATCTATTAGAGGAAGCGAGAGAATTTTCATTGTCCAGGTCAGCTGTTTATCAACAAGACTTCAGACGCTACCATAGCAAGAAGGTAAATCCTCGAGTCTTCAAGGAAGGAGATCTAGTCCTTTGGTTAGTACAACGCACGTCTGGCATGCATAAGTTGTCGCCTCCATGGGTAGGCCCATTCATCGTGAGCAAGGCACTGCATAACGATGCATATTACCTCATAGATGCTCAAGCACCAGAAAGGAACAAGCTGGACAAATCCGGAGACGAGTCCAAGAGACCATGGAATGTAGCATTACTTCTTCCATTATATACTTAGAGGAAGTGTATTGTACCTAGTATCATTATGTATCGATTTATTATGTTAGGAATGAATTAATGAGACCTCGGCAATTCGAGCAGTGACTCGAGGACTGCCTGATGTTGTTTATCACTATGTATATGTATTTGATATGAATGAGACCTCGGTAACTCGAGTACTGACTTGGGGATTGCCCCATGTTGTTTATCACTATGACTATGTATTTGATATAAATGAGACCTCGGCAACTCAAGCAATGACTCGGGGACTTCCCCATCTTGTTTATCGCTATGATTATGTATTTGATATGAAAGAGACCTCGACAACTCGAGCAGTGGCTCGGGGACTGCCCCATGTTATTTATCACTATAATTATGTATTTGATATGAATCAGACCTCGGAAACTCAAGCAGTAACTCAGGGACTACCCCGTGTTATCTATCTGGCTATTGTATACCTGGTATGTCGGAGGATTTATATATTCATCAATTCAAGTTAGTAACCTATGGACATCGGAGGCAACATCTCTGACTTATCGCAATCTGACGAAAGAGCTATACACAAGCCAATACACGTCATATTATCTTTCATAGGATTTCCATGGTTTTTTAACCAAAGTGGTCATTTTCAAACATAGCTCTCAATCTTTAAAAGTGTTTATTTCAAACATGTGGATTAAAATCGCAAATAATAACACACGCCGCATAACTCAACCAGAACGGTAACAACTTAATGAGTACCATGGCATATGAAAAATTTCGAGCTCATACAGATTAAACAGTACCAAAAGAAACAAATCGTTTTAAAACAGCATACGCCCGACATACTAGGGACTTAGCAAGTAAAAAATTTGTAGCTTAGGCATTAACCGTAGCCGAATCATCGGCAGGAGGGGTGATGGAAGTGGTAGGGGTTTATGAAGTAGGTACCTCGGCTACCACTGAAGGCACCTCGGCTTCTATACAAGCAATACTCTTAGGAGAAGGAATCTCCGAAGTGTTGGAGATATGCCCTAGAGGCAATAATAAATATAGTTATTATTATATCTTTGTGTTTATGATAAATGTTTACATTCATGCTATAATAGTATTAACAAGGAAACATTAATACTTGTGTGATTTGTAAACTAAAATAAGAGTCCCTAGTAAAGCCTCTTTATAATACTAGCTTGTTGGTTAATAGATGATTGTGGTTTCCCTATCATGAACATTGAGATGTTGTTAACAACAAGATCATATCGTTAGGAGAATGATATGGTGGACATACTCCTATAGATAACCGTAGCATAAAGATCAAGTCATTTTAATAGTTCAATTGCTATATGCTTTCTGATACATAGTAATCGAATTCCTTCGACCATGAGATCATGCATATCACCTTTGCCGGATGGATGCTTTGATGACATCAAACACCACACCGTAACTGGGTGGTTATAAAGGTGGCATTGAGTGTTCAGAAAGTATTAGTTGAAACACATGGATCAAGAGTGGGATTTGTCCATCCATATGACGAATAGATATACTCTGGGCCCTCTCGGTGAAATGTCATCCAATTAGCTTGCAAGCATGTGACTAGCTCACAAGGGATCACATATCACGGGAACGAGAAAAGAGTACTTATCGGTAACGAGGTTGAACTAGGTATGCAGAGATACCGAAGATCATAACCTCGGATAAGTAAACTATCGTGAGACAAAGGGAAATTGATATCGTATGTAAGTGGTTCATTCAATTGCAAAGTAATCATAGAAATATGTGGGAGCCATATGAATTTCCAGATTCCTCTATTGGTTATTGTTCGGAGAAGTGTCTCGATCATGTCCGCATAATTCACGAACTCTAGGGAGACACACTTAAGGATTCGACGTTGTTTGAGTAGTTATGGAATGATGAGAAAGAGTCTGAATGTTGTTCGGAGTCTCGAATGGGATTCGGGATATCACGAGGAGATCCGGAATGGTCCGGAGAATAAGATTCATATAAGGAAAGTCTCGTTTCGGAGTTGGAGAATGGTTCCGGTGTTTTCATCGGGAATGTTCTAGAAGGTTCCGGAATGTCCGGCACTCCGGAGGGGAAGGGTACATGAATGTGTTATATCAAATTGGTATGATTGCATCATGTACTCGGTGTCATCGATGAACAAAATAGAGGGTTTATTCAAATCCTAGTTTGAAAAGTCAAACGGCTAGTTTGAAAGTCAAACGGCTATTTTTGGGAAGTGGGTAAGGAGGAGGAAACCGAGTTGGGGAGGAGTCCCTCGTCCACCGCCGGCCCACCTCCAAGCCGAGTTGGGGAGGGACTCCCCTCCCCTTGGCCGGCCGGCCCCTCCACCTATAAAAGGAGGGGCAGGGCTCCCCTCGTAGACACACAACTCCACCACCTCTAAACCCTAGCCGCCGGTGCTGCCACCTCCACTGCCGCCACCGCCGACCTAGGGCAAACCGCCGCCGCCTAGCTAAACCCTAGCCGCCGGCTTTCCCCTCCTCGGCGTTTCTAAACCCTAGATCGTCGAGGGCTCTCTCATACGCCACCATACTCGCTCCGGCTTAAGGCGAAGCCCTGCGAGATCTCCCCTCTACTTCCGGTACCACGTCGTTGTGCTGCCGGAATCGCGAGGAGAGTGCTACAACCTCCGCTGCCTGCTGGAACAAGGGAGAGGAAGGTCTTCGTCGAGTACAACGCGGTGACCGATCAAGGAGCGCCGAACGTTAGACCTAAGGATCGTCTCACGATCTTGAGATTGGGAAGAGTACGACTACATCACCCACGAGAATCCGCTCTCGTTAAACACTTTGGAATCTTCGAGGGTGAGTTATTCCATCGACTCGTTGCTACAATCTAGTAGATAGATCTTGGCTTGTTTGTTTGTATGCGATAGAAAATTTTTGTTTTCCATGCTACGAAACCCTACAGTGGTATCAGAGCCATGTCTATATGTAGATCTGTTGCACGAGTAGAACACAATGGTCATTGTGGGCGTTGATGCTTTTATTGTCGATTTCTTCTTGTGTACTTTGCATCTTGCGGGATGTTGGGATGAAGCGGCCCGGGCTAACCTTACATGACATCGTTCATGAGACTTGCTCCACGCTTGACATGCAACTTGTATTGCATAAGTGGCTTTGCGGGTGCCTGTTTCTCCTAGCATAGTTAAGATCCAATTTACAACGGGTGATTAACAATACTAGTATCAATGTTGTGGTTCATGTTCGTAAGTTAGAATGACACTTATTGAAAGCCCCAAACCACGTAAAACATGCAAAGGAAGTAGAGGCGTCTAACTATGTTTTGCAGGGGTGTGCTGTGATGTGATATGGCCATGATTGTGATTATATTTTGATGTATGCAATGTTCCTTATTGTAAGTTGGCAACCGGCAGGAGCCATATGGTTGTCTTTAATTTATGTTAAGACACGCGTGTCTATTCAAAGTAGTTGTAATAGTTGAAGCCGGTGGACGACAACCATGGAGAAGCGTCATTGACCTTGATGCAATGCCGGTGATGATGGAGATCATGTTCGTGCTAGAAGATGGAGATCAGAAGCACAAAGAAGAAAGGCCATATCATATCACATATTATGAATTGCATGTGATGTTAATCCTTTATGCATCTTGTATTGCTTAGTAGACGACGGTAGCATTATAAGATGATCCCTCATGCACATGAATTTCAAGTCATAAAGTGTTCACCCTTAGTTAGCACCGTTGCTAAAGCTTGTTGTTTCGAAGCACCATGTGATGATCGGGTGTGTTAGATTCCGCAAGTGTATACAACGTGAGAAAGCCAGATTTGCTCATGCGGAAACTAAGGTTTGATCTTGACGATCCTAGCATGTACAGACATGGTCTCGGAACACGGATCACCGAAAGGTAAAGCATGAATCATATAGTAGATATGATGAACATGTCGATTGTTCGCCATTGAAACTATATCAACTCTCGTGATGATCGGTGTTGATGTGGTGGATTTGGTTCGTGTGATCACTAAAACAATGTGAGGGATATTGTTTTGAGTGGGAGTTCACCTAGATTAATTTTATTATTAATTTGAACTCAATTTGTCATAAACTTAGTCTAAACTATTGCAAATATGTTGTAGATCAATGGCAGCCCTACCATCAATTTTAATGCTCCTAGAGAAAGAAAAGTTGAAAAACAATGGAAGCAACCATGGATTGGTTCCGTAATTTGAGGATTATCCTCACAATGGTAATTTGACCTATGTCTTTGGATGCACCGCTAGGTGACCCACTGCAGGTGATGTTGCCGATGAAGTAAAGAATGTTTACCTCACTCGAAGACTCAAGATCCACGCTCAGTGTGCTATCTTGTATGGTTTAGAATCGGAGCTTCAGAAAAGGTTTAAGAATTCAGACCCATATGATATTGTCGAGGATCTCAAATTGATCTTTGAGACTCATGCGGCAATTGAAAGCTATGAGGCTTTTGAAAAGTTCTTTAACTGCAAGATGGAAGAGGGCAGCTCCGTCAGTGAGCATGTGCTTAAGATGTCTGGGCACGCAAACAAACTTCAAAGCTTGGGTATTGTGATTCCTAATGCTTTGGGGATTTACCGTGTCCTCCAATCACTACCACCAAGTTACAAGAACTTTGTGATGAACTACAACATGCAGAACATGAACAAGACGTTGCCAGAACTCTTTGCCATGTTGAAATCTGTAGAAGTGGAGATCAAGAAAGAGCACCAAGTGTTGTTGGTCAATAAGACCACCAAATTCAAGAAAGGCAAGTCTAAGCAGAAGGGGCACTTCAAGAAGGGTGGAAAGAAAGTTACCACGCCGACAAAGAAAACCAAGGCTGGACCTAAGCCAGATGCTGAGTGCTTTTACTGCAAGTGAGAAGGTCACTGGAAGCGGAATTGCCCAAAGTACTTGGAGGATTTGAAGAACGGCAACATCAAGAAGAAAGGTATATCTGATATAAATGTTATTGATGTGTATCTCACTAGTACTCGTAGTAGTGCACGGTATTTGATCTTGGTTCGGTTGCTCATATTTGTAACTCAACAAAGTCTTTGCAGAATAAACGGAAGCTAGCGAAGAACGAGGTGACGATGCGGCGTGGGAAACGGATCAAAGGTTGATGTGATCGCGGTCGGACGCTACCCCTTCATCTACCATCGATTAGTTTTATACTTAAATAATTGTTATTTGGTGCCTGCGTTGAGCATGAACATTATATCGGGATCTTGTTTATTGCGAGACGGTTACTTGTTTAAGTCCGAGAATAATGGTTGTTCGATTTATATGAGTAATATGTTTTATGCACATGCACCTTTGATAGATGGTCTATTCTTATTGAATCTCGATAGTGGAAATACACATATTAATAACATTGAGGCTAAACGTTTGAAATCGAGCGATAACTGTCGTCTTGGTCACATTGGAGTGAAGCGTATGAAGAAACTCCATTCCGATGGACTTCTTGAATCACTTGATTTCGAATCACTTGAAAGATGCGAAGCATGTCTGATGGGTAAAATGACTAAGACTCCATTTTCTGGTATGATGGAGCGAGCTACGGACTTATTGGAAATCATACATACCGATGTGTGTGGTCCAATGAGTGTAGCATCGCGCGGTGGTTATCGTTATGTTCTTACCTTCACGGATGACTTGAGTAGATATGGGTATATCTATTTCATGAAACATAAGTCCGGAACTTTCGAGAAGTTTACGGAATTTCAAAGTGAGGTAGAGAATCAACGTAACAAGAAGATTAAATTTCTACGTTCTGATCGTGTAGGTGAATATCTAAGTTACGAGTTTGGCGAGCATTTGAAGATGTTAGACCCCTCCTTTATAAAGGAAAGGATCCCTGTGATTGCAATGCTAGTCCCTGGATCAATGCTAGCATCCACAGTTTAAGATGAAGTACACAGATACAAAGGTCGTTTATTACATTCATTCCAGAGATAAAACATAGTCTTTTACAACTCAGGGCCATAGGCCTAGTACATGAGTTTATGGAATAAGTAAATAATCATAAGCCTTCATCTTCGTGTTCCATAGGCAAGCATGTTGAGTGTAGACTCATGACTCCTATTCATCATCGGAGTAACCTGCAACATCACAAGTTACAGCCACAGAGGGTCAATACTTTGGAATAGTATTGGCAAGTGATACCTTAGTATATTTTAGGTGGACTATATTACTATATGCATTTTGGCTGAGTGTAGCTTGGCTTGCTTTGCTTGAAAATAAGTTTTTCCTATTAGTTGAAATCACTAAGTTTTCTTTGTCAAAAAATTCCCAAGAAACCACCAATAGACATTGGGGTCCTTCACCCTTGTTCACCCACAAATTTTTATTTAGAAGTTGTAGTGATGAGATTCTTGTAGCTTCCATGTCTTGATGCTCAAATTGTCCATTGCCTTGGACTAGGCTAAGTACTTAGGTTTTTCCATCTGCAGAGGTTGTGCACTTTCCCCACCAGACTTGGTTTCCCAAGTCAGGACCTTTCAGAAGCCTTTCCTTAGTCAAAATGGACGCGCTCCAACCTATCATCCCAACTACCACCAACTGTCCAAGTGACTAAGTTCTAGCTACCTATATGATCAAGGCAGAGCCCATATTGCCAAGTGGTTGCACTGTAAGCTTTCTCAACACTTGGCCTCCAAATCCCTTTGTGCCTGGGTGGCATACCACAAGTGAGATACACAACCCAAGTCCATGGCCTTGTGTAACCACTCAACATAACCCAATCTTTCCATTCCACCCAGGAGGTTCATTTGACTTAGTTGTTTTATTAGGAAAGCATAAGTCTCTTGACTTAGAAATATTTTCATCAAAATAAATATAGATGTTCTCCACCCTTGTTTGCTAAGTAGCTAGGCTAAGCATGTTATGGTATCTTATCTTAGGAAAACTCCCTAGCAAATCTACCATTCTACACTACTTAGGATTTCCCATCTTGACATTAGGCAAAGATAGCATGCAAGATTTAGCAAAATATCTAATGCTAGTACAAAACATAGGGTAGATATATTCATGAAAATATCACTTGCCTTGGTAGTGGGGAGAGTAGCACTCTTCACAATCACAATCACTAGAAAAATCTACAAAATTATAGCACACAATTACACACAATATATTCAATCAAAAATAACATAAATGCATGCATGCAAGAATTTTACTAAGTGGTGATTTTGAAAACTCTACCATGTATGCACATGTTCACAGAAACTTAACAAGTTACAATTTTGCCAACTAAACTTATTTTGGCTCCAATACAATTTACCAAATTAAAACTCTACTTAAAATAGTCTTAAACATGTTCTACAAAATAAAATCATTTTTAACTGTTACTATATGATAAATAAATTGGATATTCAGAAAGGTCTTGTTTCACTGAATCCAACGGTATAAAGTTTGTAAAATTCTAACGTGGCATTCAAAAGTTATAGTAGTTTGAAGTTTGGATCTAAATCAGGTTTTAAATTCTGTTTTTGAATTTATCCTTGCCACGCGTCACCTCCTCACTGGCGCGTACCGGTTCGCGCGGATCAAGCTCTGCAGGCCGTAGGATCTAACTTAGATCTAACGATCCAGGCGCGCGCGTACCTCTTCGGCCTAGATCTATCCTAGCCCTGCGATGCGGATCCAACGGACCAAACTATCAAACCATGAACGGGCGGCGCTGGCGGCGTTGACTAGCGGCGGCGCCGGTGTTCTACATCGTCCGCGAGAGGGAGAGGGGTCTTACCAGGTTCGCCGGAGGCTGCTGAAGCTCGTCGTGGTACTGGCTTGCGGAGGGGCGCTCGGAGATGGGCTCTAGATCTCGTCGGAGTTGCGTCTGGCGTCGGGTGGGTGTTGTCGTAGTTGTTGCCGAGGATCTGCGTCGCCCTAACACGAACCAATGGGTTTAGAAGATGCGCAGGACAACTGCGAACACGCTCGGGTGAATAAGAAAGCAAGGGGCGCTCGGAACTTACTGAGATTGCTCGCCGGAGTTGGGGTGGTCGTCGGGTGCTTACGGCGTCAAGCGAATACGTCGACCTAGGGCAGTACAGGATGCTCTGTTGTGGTTAGAAGGTGCGCAAGCGGATTACTAAGTGTCTCGAACAATCCAGAGGGGAAGGGGCGCACGGGGCTCACCTAAATCGGTCGCCGGAGCTAGCTCTGTCTGCGCTGGTCTCGAGCGAGTCGTGGGCAGCCTGGTGGCGTGAGTGTGCGATTGACTGGGGGAAAATGATCGTGGAGATGTGGGGATCTTATAGCCGGTGCCTCGACAGGAAACGCCCGTGTTTTTATTGCCCAATTAAGCCGCGCCATTACCGGCAGTCACTGCAGCTGCGACGTGGTCGTGGGCGTGGTTTGGGGAAGACGATGACAGCGTGGATAGGGCCCGCTCATCAGCGATGTGTGCGAAATGAGGGTGGGGTCCGTCTGTCAGCGGCTGAACGCGTGCGCTTGCGCGTGAGAGAAGAAAAAGAAATCCCCGGGTGGGCTAGTTGGGCTCGATCCTCTGCTGGGCCAGATATCTGGCGCTCGGCCCTTTTCCTTTGTTCAGTTCTTTTTCTTTTCTAATTCAATTTTCTGATTAAGTTTTCAAATAGTTTCAAAATCAATTTGAATTCAAATCTTTCTGAGGTTTTGCAGGGGTAAATTGGTCTCAGAAATAAGTCAAGGCTCATGGGGTTGCTTTGCAAAGGCTTGATCAGACTTGGATTTCAAACAACCAGAGACTTGCACTATTTTGCAAGTGTTTGAAAATAGAGGTTTTGAAACTATTTCTAATTTGAAAATTTTGGTTTAAACTTTTACACCTAATCTTTCCAATAGTGGGGCCAGCAAACAAGTTCCTTAACATTTAAGTTTCAAAAGGTGATGGCCTAATGAGTGAAATTTACTCACATGAAATCATAGCACAAACTTCTGTTTTTGAGAAGAACCCTAAATGATGATGAATGCTTAGATGATATGAATGAGTTTTGGAATATGAATTTAGGGATGTTACAAATCTAACCCCCTTAAGATGAATCTCGCCCTCGAGATTCGGATTGGCTAGCAAATAGGTGAGGGTGGTCTTTCCGAAGATCATCTTCTCTTTCCCATGTTGCTTCCTCTTCGGAATGATGGTTCCATTGTACTTTGCAAAACTTGATAGTTTTTGTCCTTGTGACTCTTTCTGCGGTCTCAAGAATCTTGACAGGCTTTTCCTCATAGGTGAGATCACTTTCTAATTGAACTTCTTCCAAAGGTATGGTATCCTTCAGAGATGATTCCTCCATCTCTAGGTGACATTTCTTGAGCTGACTCACATGAAACACATTATGGACAGCTGACAGAGATTCTGGCAATTCAACTTCATATGCAACTTCTCCCTTGCGACTTAGAATCTTGAATGTCCCAACATATCTTGGTGCCAACTTCCCTTTGACTCCAAACCTTTTTACTCCACGAAGTGGCGATACTCTAAGATAAGCTCTATCCCCAACTTCGTAGGTGACTTCTCTACGTTTAGAATCCGCGTAGCTTTTCTGTCGGGATTGTGCTATCTTCAACCTGTCTTTAACCAATTTGACTTTCTCTTCGGCGTCCTTGATAAGATCAGGTCCAAATAAGCTTCTTTCTCCCACACCATTCCATAACAATGGGGTGGTACACTTCCTTCCGTAGAGTAACTCAAACGGTGTCATTCCAATACTAGATTGATGACTGTTATTGTAAGAGAACTCTGCGTAAGGCAAGCTTTCATCCCAACTTGCTCCGTAGTCTAAGGCACATGCCCTCAACATGTCTTCAAGAATTTGGTTAGTCCTTTCTGTTTGTCCATCAGTTTGAGGGTGAAAAGCAGTGCTGAATTCCAATCTTGTTCCCAAAGATTCATGAAGCTGTCTCCAAAAGTGAGAAGTGAACTGAGTTCCTCTATCTGATACAATACTCTTAGGCACACCGTGAAGGCACACGATTCTGCTCATGTAGATTTTTGCTAACTTGGCACTTGTATATGTTGTCTTCACGGGTATAAAATGAGCCACTTTAGTTAGGCGATCCACTACTACCCATATGGAATCATACCCTGACCTGGTCCTTGGTAATCCGGTAATGAAATCCATACCAATATTTACCCACTTCCATTCAGGAATAGGCAGTGGTTGAAGCAAACCCGCTGGTTTTTGATGCTCCGCTTTTACTCTGCTACACACATCACACAAAGCAATATGCTCGGCGATGTCCCTTTTTAGATTGTTCCACCAAAATCTTTCTTTCATATCCATGTACATCTTGGTGTTTCCTGGGTGAATAGAATACGGAGAGTTGTGACCTTCATGTAAGATCAGTTTCCGCAATTCTGGGTCTTGTGGAACACATATACGTTTCCCGTGCCATAAAGTACCTTGTTCGTCTATATGGAAACTCTTAGCCTTCCCTAGACTAATATTTTCCTTAATCTTTTCAATTTCCTTATCGGTCTTCTGAGCTTCTTGGATCTTGTCCAATAGAGTGGGTTAAACTTCCACAGACATGAGATGTCCTTCAGGCACAATTTCCAATCTAAGTTCTTTGAATTGGTTACACAAGTCTTCTGGCAAATCACCTTTGGTAAGGCCATTAACAAACGTCTTACGACTTAGAGCATCCGCTACTACATTTGCTTTACCGGGATGGTATTGCAAACTTAAGTCGTAATCCTTGATAAGTTCTAGCCATCTTCTTTGTCTCATGTTGATTTCCTTCTGGGTGAAGATATACTTCAAGCTTTTATGATCGGTGAACACTTCGCATCGTTTTCCCAAAAGGTAATGTCTCCATGTTTTGAGTGCATGGACGACAGAGGCCAACTCCAAATCATGAGTAGGATAGTTTACTTCATGAGTTTTGAGTTGTCTCGAAGCATAGGCTACGACTTTACCGTCTTGCATAAGTACGGCACCCAAACCTTGATGTGACGCATCACAATATACTTGGAAATCTTTTTCCAAATCTGGCAGACATAGAACTGGTGCTGTCACTAGTCTCTTCTTCAATTCTTGGAAGCTGACTTCACAACCTTCAGACCAAGCAAATTTCTTGTCCTTCTTTAGCAATTCCGTCATAGGCTTAGCAACCTTCGAGAAATTTTCAATGAACCTTCTGTAGTAACCTGCTAAGCCGAGGAAACTACGAACTTCTTTCACATTCTTGGGTGATTCCCATTCTGTCACAGCTGAAACCTTAGCAGGATCAACTGCCACACCATCCTTTGTCATCACATGACCAAGAAAACCAACTTTCTCTAACCAGAACTCACACTTGCTGAATTTGGCATAAAGTTTATGTTCCCTCAGTTTCTCAAGTATCAAGCGTAAGTGTCTTTCATGTTCTTCCTTGCTCTTGGAGTAGACCAAGATGTCATCGATGAAAATGACAACGAACTTGTCAAGAAATTCCATGAACACTTTGTTCATCATATTCATGAAGTATGCCGGAGCGTTGGTTAAACCAAAAGGCATCACAGTATACTCATACAATCCATACCTTGTGGTGAATGTTGTTTTTGGTATGTCTTGTTCTCTTATCTTGAGTTGAAAATAACCTGACCGGAGATCAATCTTCGAGAATACACATGCTCCTTCTAGCTGATCAAACAAGTCGTTGATTCTTGGCAAAGGATATTTGTTCTTGATGGTAACCTCGTTAAGAGAACGGTAGTCAATACATAATCTTTGTGTTCTATCCTTCTTTTCTACGAACAATACTGGGGCTCCCCATGATGAAGAACTTGGTTGTATAAACCCTTTCTGCAACTGTTCTCCTAGCTGCTTCTTGAGCTCTTTCAACTCATCAACTGACATTTTGTACGGTCTCTTAGCTATTGGTCCTGATCCTGGCACCAAATCTATCAGAAACTCCACATCTCTATCCGGTGGCATTCCTGGTAACTCTTCCGGAAACACATCCGGATACTCGCATACTATTGGCACACTGTCCATGCTAACCCCCTTAAGAGAATTCAGCTTACTTCCTTTGGATTCAAAGTTTGACTTGAATTTAATTCTTTTTCCTTCGGGGGTTGTGATTGTAACTGTACGATTGGCACAATCTAATACTCCTTCATACTTAGCCATCCAATCCATTCCCAAAATTACGTCTAGTCCTTGGGAATCTAGGATTATCAGGCTTACTGGAAACTTATGCTTACCAAACTCTATGGTGAGATCCCGGCATCCAAGGCTTACTATCATATCTCCCCCCGGAGAACTAACCTTTATTGGACACCCAATGTTTTCTGATGCAAACCCATTTCTATCAACAAATGCCTTTGATATGAATGAATGAGATGCACCGGTATCAAAGAGTACAAATGCTGAAATTGAATTGAGTCGAACTTACCGACCACATCGGGCTCCTCATAGACCTCCTCTACATTGATGTGGTTAACCTGTCCTTTCTGAAAAGGATTTGGCTTGTTAGGTCCTTCAACTTTCTTCTCAGGGCACTCATTAGCATAATGCCCCAGCTTCTTACATTTGAAGCACTCAACCTGACTGATGTCCTTTTTAGGAGGTTGGCCTCCACTTCCACTACCATTTCCACCATAGTGGCTCTTATGTCCACCCTTGTGGTTCTTGTACTTGTCCTTGTCATGACTGCGGTGATGCTTGTTTTCATGACGGTTGTGGTTGTGCTTGCTGAATTTCCCATGTTTATGGGATCCTGAGTTGCCACTGTCATCATAGTGAGATCGTTTGTGAGACGATCCCGAGCTGTGTTTGTCGGAGTGTTTCCTCTTTCTACTCTCGACTTGCTTCATTTTACTTTCCAAAATAGCAGCCTTGTCACACAAAGACTGATAAGTTGGGACATATGCCACAAACAACTGTAGATTCAGCTCATCATTCAAGCCTTCCAGAAATTTTTCCTTTCTTTTGGCATCTGTGTCAACCTCATCCGGTGCATAGCGCGCCAGATTGTTGAACTCTTCTATGTATTCTGCCACGCTGCGGTAGCGCTGCTTCAGGTTGTGAAACTCCTTTTTCAGACTCATCATTCCTGATGAGATATGAGCAGTGCGAAAGCCATCTTCAAAGATAGCCCAAGTCACCTCATCAATAGGAGTGGTGATGTAGCATCCCAGTTGTCTAACCACTGTAATGCTACTAAGTTTAATAATAAAATGGGCCACTTCCAACATATAATTGTTGCATCATCATCATATCAGGCTCATGTCATCATGTCCCCTTGCATTTGAGCATCATATAAAACCTTTTCTTGTTTGCTTCTTATCTCATGGGCATGATTAATGGTAGTTGCTTCTTGATATTGTATTCGGTCCTTACTAAATTGTTAAATGCCCAAGTTGAGTTGGGGGCATCTCTCTTTTGCCTCCACCACCTTTTTCCTCACCACCTTATAATTCCACCATCCAATAATATGGGCTGGGCTTTTGTTGAGTTCTCCCTAACCCATGTTGTTGGTTGGATCCCCTATAATCTTTTGCTTGGCCTGTGCCCACTTTTTGGGAATGCAAGGATTAAAGCCACATGGAATCATGTTGTTTTCACAATATAACCACTTGGCATTCATTGTTTTGCATGGGCCATGCAAGTATCCTTTTTCCTAGCCTTTGGTTTTGTTGGCATTCTAAATGGTTTTCTTCTTGCTTGTTTGATCTTGTGTTGGTAGTGCTTTACCTCTCTCTCCTTCTCCTTTGGCTACATCAAAACCCTTGGACCTTGCACCCACTTGTGCTAATGAGCACTGCTAAACCCTAAACCACCCCTTTCTTTGTTCTTGCTTGACCTATGTTGGATCATGCATGAACCCATAAGACCCCATCACCAACCTTTTGGCCATCCCTCTCCTTTCCCCTCTTTTTCTTGTTTTTCTTGTTTAGTGCATGCTTGTAGTTGGCTTGACCAAGATTAGTACCCCTCCACCTTCTTGCCCTTGTAAGCAAAAACCCTAATTCAAATCTTCCCTAAAACCAAAACCTAACCCCAAACCATCTACTTATGTCTCTAATCAAGCCCTAGATTACATCTACCTAAACAACCCTAGCTACCATCTCTCTTCCTTTTCCCAACTAACTAAACCCTAATTTAATTACATCCTAAAATAACCCCTACATCTATTTCTATCTCTAAACAAAACTCAAACAACACTCTATCTACCCCCCCTCTTCCTTAGCTAAACCCCCATGCCCCTAACCCACCTAGCTCGACCCTCCTCCCTACCATGCATGCCCCACACGGCAGTACCCCTCCTAGCTACCCCAGCTCGCATCTCTCCCTCTCTCTTCCTGGCCACACGTGACCAGTACCACCTCCTCACCCTATGCCCTAGCCCGACCATCCCCTCTTCCCTTCCCCTTTTTCTTTCTCTCAGCTAGTACCGCCTGGCACTGCCTTGCCGACCCTAGCCCCACCTGACCACCCCTAGCGGCCACGCCACCCTGCCGTGCCCTCCTAGCCGTGCCGATCACGTGTTCAGAGGAGGAGGCGCCAGAGACGGCCTACCCCTCCCCCACGCTACAACCTGCCCCCCTGGCGTTCTTATCTCCCCCATCTCCCTCTCTGCCTCAACCAGAACCCCAGATCCACCCCGAGTACCCCCTGCCTCTCCCCTTCCTTTCCCCTCGCCACCGGCTCGACATCGCCGTCTACCTCTGCCCCAGACACTCTAGCCGGAGGCGAGTCACCGCGTGTGGTCGAGGAGGCCCCAGGAGCTCGCCTGCGACGCGCTGGAGCCAGACGAGAGGAGGAGACGCGCCAAGCACGCCTGCATCAGCGCACGCCGGCGCAAACCCTAGATCGTCGGAGCGCCAGCCTCGCCGTTGATCGCCGCCTCCACCGCCGCTTCGAGCACACCGTCACGCTCGGTGAGTTCTGAACCTCCCCGACAACCTCCTCCTCGCTTCCTGGTTGCGCCTGTTTGTTTCGCCGAACGCCTCACGTGCACCTCGCCACTGCGTTAGCACTGCTACCGAATCGCCTTACCTAGCTCATGAGCGACCCCAGAAAGAGCCGCAGCCCACCGCAGTGGCACACGCATCATGCGAGCCTCGATCCCTGGTTCGAACCTGTCCCGCCCCGCGTCAAGCGTCAGGCGCACGCGAGGGGGGAAGATCCACAGTGCGCCCCGTCCTTTTGCGAGAAACCCCCTGGCTGTTTCTTTTGCTTAACCCGCAATCCCTGAGGTCCCACCTGTCAGCGGCGGTGGCCTTTTTCTAAAAAGGCTCCCGCAAGACCCCCTGCTGAACCCGCAGTCCACCCCCTGGCCCGCGTGTGCGTTTTGCAGAAGACCCCTGTCCTTTTTAGTTCCCCAACCCGCGGTCCTTCCGGGCCCGTTGTCAGTGTCTCTGGGAGTTTTGCGAAAAGGGTCCTGCGGTTTGGTTTATTCAACCCGCGGTCCAGGTTGCTCTCAGGCACTGTCACGTGGGCCACAGGACACCCCAGTCCCACCTGTCTGCGGCCCAGGCTAGCTGAGGCTGTGTTATAAACGGTTCAGAGCTGTTTTCAAATTCAAAATATGTTAAATAAATTCAAATTCAAATTATTTCCAGATTTTAAATAACTTTTGCATACTTTATCCAAAATAGACAAATGATATATGTTTTGGATTCAGAAAATGAGAAGAATTCAAATATGCCATCTGTTTAGTGTTTTGCACCAAGAATTTCCAAGTTTGTTTAATTACTTCAATTGCCACTAGAATTTCTTAATTAAATAACTTTTGTTTGGAAAATCCAAATTAAGCAAATGAGTAGTCTAAATTGATCAGCTCGACGAGACCTTTCCGTTTATGATATCCATGACTTCAATTGCAGCATGCATCATATAACTATATAATGAACAACAACTGTTATGACAACAAAATCTGACTAAAACCCAATTCAAATGTTATTTTCTTGTTCTTCACACCTCACCATGCCATGCTACCTTTCTTGCCATGTAAATTGTGCATCATTCATCATGGCATGATTGTTTGCTTGACGCATCTTATTCATATGCTTGTGCTCTATATTTATGTTGGCCTTGTTTGTTTGATTTTTCTCGGATAGACACTGAGCAGGGGTTGTATCAAGAGAACCAGGAGCACTACCCAGAACCGTCCTTTGCTTCAACAGAGACACCAGGCAAGCACTACCACATGCTTGCATACATACAGTACCTATTGCCTCTAACTTATTCTTGCATCATTGAGTCGCGATTGCATTAAAATTGAATCCCAAGTATGCATAGCCTTTACTTTTAAAACCCCACCAAGCTTGTTTCCCTCCATCCCATGAGCCACTACTATAGGAGTTGTTTGAGCCATGCGAGTCGTAGAACAGCATGTGTAGGGTTTGTGAGAGTCTGATGAATAATGAGGTACCTAAACAACTTAACCTGAGTAGTTCTGGGATAACTAAAGAAAGTGGCACCGGTGAGCAATATCTGCTATTTGGTTTTTCCTGCTCACTTGTGTCCCGTAAGACCCCGAGTACTTGATTCCTGTTCCTTGATTTATCGCGCTATCCACATCCGGGAGGTATATGGGACCCCCCTGGACCAGAGCTTGATTCCGTCTTATTTCTTGGGGCCACAAACTAGTTTGAGGTTTTATTTACGATCCTGTACTTATGCCATGTTTACCGCTTTATTTACGATTGTGCGAGGTGCACACTGTACTGTTTAGGTTTATGGCACGATTCCGCGGTGTCGACAAGCCCAGCCACACTTTCGGGTTCCCAGTCGTTCACAGCCGTCCCCATAACCTTGAGCCCGTCTGGGCTTGCTTACTCCGCTATGATTCTACTTAAGGGGTGGCCCCCTGAAATATTTCTGAATCCTGTAATTGTTCAGTCGTGAAAGCCTCGTTGGGTTTTGATTTGGTTTTTCCGAGGTTGATCGAGTGTGTGTTGCTATTGGTGCACCCCGGCCGGGTAAAACTTTCTGAAAGCCGTGTCCGCGGTTATGGACGACTTGGAGCACAGTTTCTTGATCATAGACAAGCATAACTAAAGTACCGCTTTAATCTGACTAAAGTAACTTGACTAGTAAATAGTGCAATACTCATGGAATGGTTAATAAAATTGCCAACGGATGGGGGGTTGTTCGTCCGCTTCCTTGTTGGTAAGCAGGGAGGAGGATGGATCGGATGAGATTACCATTATAACTGTTGTACTTAATTCACGGACATCCGTCTATCATTGGTTAGGCGGATGGTTAGCGTTATCTGTAGAATTGCTAGGGTTTATCTTTCGCTGCAATTCGTCACCCTGTGTTGTGTCCCCTTTAGAGGCATTAAGACTTCTTTGAGTACCCTTAGGGTCTCACACGATAAACTCTTGATTCAGATGAACAGGTACCTTCTCAGGACGGATACTGGGTGGAAGAAGCCGATGATGGGGGCAACGATCGTTCGGTGTAGAGATTCCGGGAACGGGGATCCGTGAGACCGTAGTTGGGATGTGCTTATTTTCTCCGCATCTTATGCCTATTTGCTTCTTATCCGTACTCGGATCTTGTTTGCCGCCCGCATGATACTCTGATGTGTGCTGTATGAGGAGCTATCCTAAATTATAGATGTATCCAGGTCATTTGAATCTTGCCGTATGGCGTTGGTATATTTCCTTTCTTTCTAGATGGTGTGGCTCTGATGTACTTTTGTATGGTGGCTTGCGTACATACCCACTTGTGCACGTAGTTGATCCTTCGCCGACCACGCCGCCTGAGACAGTCCCGTTGAGAGGTTAGCGGTTGGGACGTCTGAAAGGACTACCAAAGGAGTGGCTTTTGGGGCCCCACCGCACTATTTCAACCGCTATCTCTCATCCAGGCTTGTATCTAGGAGTAGTTCACCGAGGTAGTTACAATTGGTATCGAGCCATCCCGACCTTCGTGGTTTCAGCCAAACGGTCGTTGTCGCCTAGCAAATATTTTGAGTAGTTATGTATATTAGGGAAAACAAAACGCGAGAGTAGGACTGCTTCCATTTTTCTTCTTACCTCCCACCCACCCTTTTCTGGTAAGGAAGTGTAACGTTTTCAATTCTCTTCTCAAAGTTCAAACTAGGATTCACGTGTTCGGGGTTTCCGTAGTACCATAGGATGTGTGTGTGTGTGTGTGTGTGTGTGTAGTCCCTTGTCTATCTGTTGCATCCAAGTTGTTATCTTATCTGCCTTTGGTTATCAACTGTTGGTACATTCCATACCGACAGGCTTTTGTAAACCGACGCAATCTATCTTCCTTTTGTATCCGACGCTATCTTGTTGGGGTGTTCGTTTCTGTAGTACCAACCTGTAGGTTTCGTCGTGAGAAGAAGGGGTTAGGATAAGTGTTCCACTTGTTCATGTGCGGAGTAATGATTTGAGTGCGGGATGGAGTCGCGACCATACCACTACTTGTATCATTTGCTTTTGTATATTGGATCGGTAGAGTCACTAATCTTGATTCGTTAAGTAATTTTGCGCATCTATTGGTATTTTAATGCCGAAATTTGTGGAAAATTTTTCTTTGATATGTTTGTGTACCACACTCCTTTTCAGTCGTGTGCGATATGCTTAATATCTTTGAGGTGCTATGAACTTTGTTGATATTTCATATCATCTCAAGAATTGTATCCTTTAATCTTGGTTAATTCCATCTTGGTACTATTTTGGATTATTATCATCTTCCATTATAGTAATCGACTTGAGTTTTACATCAATGACAGGATGGCTCCCCACGGACCGAGGAGGACATTCCTCCAGAATCGGCTGGCTGTCAAGCATTGCAAATGCTCTGGCAGCCATGCAAGAGAACCACCGCGCTTTGAGGAGAGCGTCCAAGGAACGAGTTCACTCCACTTCCTCCACCTCCCAAGCGTGGTGACATCAAGAGCTTCCTCAAGTTCAACCCCGCCGCTTGACGTGTCGACCGACCTCTCGATGTTGATGATTGGTCACGAGATCTCAAGGCTGCTAGAGACCGATGTGCGAACAGGAATGGGTAAGTGTGCTACTCACCGCCTCAAGGGAGACGCAGCTCTATGGTGGGAAAACTACGAAGGCTAGCTGACCGGGTTCCAGCCCACTTGGGAGAGGTTCACCGCCGCTTTCAAGAACAGTTCCTCGTAGATTGTGATGGAACGGATGAAGGATGCTTTCCTCAACTTGAAGCAGGCAATGATAACGCCAACACCTACATCAGAACTTCATGAACTTGTCTCGCTATGGTGGTGATGAGGTATCCGATGACAAGAAAAGCGTAAGAGATTGTGCAAGGGCTCAATGCGTCGATCAAGTATGCACTCACGCATGCAAGACCGCAACCTTCCGAACTGCAGATATGGCACTACAAGAGGAGGCTAGTAGGCGGATGTTCGAGGAGTCCAAGAAACACAGAGGGATGCATCAAGCTCGGCAAGAATGGCAACTCCTTCTAAGCGGCGTGTCCGGGTTCCTAACACCCCACCGTCGCTCTGGCTCCACCAAGACCTGCGAGTTTCACGCCAAGGCCATCAACTTCACCACCGCGGCCCTGTGGGCTACAACAACCCTTACCTGAGCGCTCTGGCGGAGTCCCTGGCTTCTCTGTTCCACGTCCTCGCGGTGCTTGCTACACATGTGTAGATCATGGTCATCCCGCCTGGAACTGCCCAATGAAGAACAAAGCTCTCCCTCAACCCCCGCCAAGATCTGCAACAAGCTCTCCCTCGATTCGTGCACCACCGCCTCGGGCTCTCAACATCAACACTAAGCCCGGGTCTGCGGTTGTTCGAGCTAATCGCTAACGCCTCTCAAGCCGAGCTCACTTTGGAGTGGTCATGGGTATGCTTTCAGTTAACTCAGTCCCTGCACGAGTTCTCTTTGATTCTGGTGCATCGCATTCTTTTGTGTCACACAAGTTTGCATATGACAATGTGTTGAATCTGGATCCTCTCCTTAAGAAGCTGATGGTCTTATCTCCTGGTTCCAACCTGAGGGCTGAGTATATCAGTCATGGCAATCAGATCGAGATTGGTGGTTCTTCCTTCTTGGCTTCTTTGATTGTCCTGGGCAGCTCTGACATTGATGTCATCTTGGGCATGGATTGGTTAACGGCAATGCAAATGTGATTGATCAGTTTGAACGCTCGGTGTCTCAAGACCTCAAGGCCACATAGTCTTTTCTCCAAGTCCGACTCCGGATGTCCAGCTCTATTCCTTGGCTGCTCAATGATGATGCCATGGAAGCTATTCGTAAGGTACCAGTGGTCCGTGAGTTCTGGATGTTTTTCCCAAGAGTTGCTGTATGCCTCCGGATCGCGAGGTTGAATTCGTGATCGAGCTTGAACTCGAACGGCTCCTATCTCCAAGAGGCCATACAAAATGGGTCCTTCCGAGTGGTGAACTCAAACGACAACTCGATGAACAAGAGAAGTTGGGTTTCATTCAAGATAGCACTTCTTCTTGGGGTAGTCCAACAATCTTCGTGAAGAAGCGTGTAACCGATAGGCTATGTGTTGACTACCGGGCTCTAAATGCTAAGACCATCAAGAACAAATATCCTCTCCTCGGATAAATGATCTATTTGATCACCGGTGAGCTGTGGTGTTCTCTAAGCTTGATTTGAGAAGTGGTTATCACCAAATCAAAATTCGCAAAGAGGATGTGCCCAAAACAGCTTTCACCACTCGCTATGGCCTGTATGAGTACACGGTCATGTCTTTCGCCTCACCAACGCACTGCTACCTTCTCGAGGTGATGAACTCCGCTTTCATGGAGTACCGGACAAGTTTGTGGTGGTATATCTGGATGATATTCTCGTCATTCCAAGTCCAAGGAGGAGCATGAGGAGCACCGAGGTGTCCTGAACAAGCTTCGTGAGAACCGCTTGTATGCCAAGTTCTCAAAGTGTGAGTTCTGGTTGCCCGAAGTAACCTATCTGGGACATGTCATCTCTGCCAAGGGCATTGCAGTTAACCCGGAGACCGTGAAGACAATAGTTGAATGGCTTCCTCCTGCTAATGTCAAGGAAGTGCGGAGTTTTCTCGCTTGGCTAGCTATTGTCGCTGCTTTGTGTAACTTCTCGAAGATAGCAAAGCCTCTCACCGACCTCCTCAAGAAAGGCAAGAAGTACCTGTGGACACCTGCTTGCCAAGAGAGTTTTGAGACACTCAAAGAGAAGCTCACTTCCACACCAGTCTTGGTTCCTCCGGATACATCCAAGCCTTTCCAGATCTTCTGCGATGCCTCTTTGCACGGATTGGGTGCGGTCCTTATGCAAGAGAGACAGGTGGTTGCTTATGCCTCTCGTCAGTTGAAGACGCATGAGGTCAACTATCCCACGCATGACCTAGAGCTTGCAGCAGTGGTCTTTGCCTTGAAGCTGTGGAGGCACTACTTGCTGGGTAACCGATGTGAGATCTTCTCGGACCACAAGAGTTTGAAGTATATCTTCACTCAACCGGATCTCAATCTTCGGCAAAGGAGATGGATTGAAGCCATCAATGACTTCGATGTGACCATCAACTACACCGTGCAAAGCAAATGTCATGGCGGATGCGCTTAGTCAGAAAGCTTATGTCAACAACCTCATGGTAGAAGAGCAGCAGCCTCTTGTGCGAGGAATTCGGCCACCAACTCGAGATTGTGGAACAAGGGCACCTCCGAACCTTCCGCTACTCCTCTTGGAAGAACAGATTCGGTCTCGTCGGCAGTGATCCGCACACCAAGAAGCTCATCGCTAAGCTTGGCACCAAGTATGAATCCTTCCATGTTGATGATCGTGGCACGCTTCTTTGACCACCGGATGTTTGTTCCAAACTACCCGGTCCGAGAGATCAATTGCTCAAGGAGGCACATGATTCGTCCTTTCTATCCATCCCGGCAGCACAAAGATGTACATGGACTTGAAAACACAATCTTGGTGGCCTGGGTTGAAAAGGTATTGTGCCAAGTACGTCTCAGAATGTGATGTCTGCCGCAGAGTCAAGGCTGTTCATCAGAAACCATTTGGTCTTCTACAGCCATTGAAGCCTCCGGAATGGAAGTGGGAGAAAGTTGAGATGGACTTCATCACTGGTTTTCCAAGGTCGCAGAAGGGCAACAATGCAATTTTTGTTGTCATCGACAGGCTTTCTAAAGTGGCACACTTCTTCCCAGTCAAAGAAACAATTTCTGGACTTCAGCCATCGAGCTCTATATCAACAGGATTGTCTCTTTGTATGGGGTTCCACTTGAAATCAGTTCAGATCGTGGGAGCATCTTCACCTCAAAGTTCGGGAGAGTTTCCAAAAGCTTTGGGAACGGTTGAACTTCAAAGACTGCTACCACCCTCAGTCTCAAGGACAAGTGGAGAGGATCAATCAGATTCTCGAGGACATGCTTAGAGCTTGCGTCATCTCGTTTGGCATGAAGTGGGAAGAATGTCTTCCATATGCTGAATTCTCCTACAACAACAGCTTCCAGAAGAGTCTGAAGATGGCACCATTCGAGGCTCTCTATGGTCGCAAGTGCAGAACTCCCATTGGTTGGTCAGGTGCAGGAGAAAGAATCTGGTTTGGCCCTGACATTGTGACTCAGGCAGAGGAGAAGGTGCATATCATTCTGGAGAACCTGAAGATTGCTCAGAGTCGTCAGAAGAGCAACTATGACAGGAAGCACACAGATATGGTATATGCCCCTGGTGATCTCGTCTACCTTCGTGTCACTCCCATGAGAGGAACACACCGCTTCGGTATCAAAGGAAAGTTGGCGCCTAGATACATCGGTCCTTTCAAGATACGTGGTAGAAGAGGAGAAGTTGCTTATGCACTGGAACTTCCGGAAAAACTCAAAGTCCATGATGTTTTCCACATCTCGCAGCTTAAGAAGTGCTTCAAAGACCCCGGCAAGACCGTGGATCATGAGCTAATAGACCTCCAAGAAGATCTCTTATCAGGAACACCCCATCAAAATTCTTGAGACCGCAGAACGTAGGACTCGCAACAAGTCCATCAAATTCTGCAAGGTGCAGTGGTCACACCATTCTGTTGATGAAGCAACTTGGGAGCGTGAAGATGAACTCCGTGCCAACCATCCTTCTCTTTTTGTGTCTTCTTCTTCTTCTTCCTAGAATCTCGGGGCGAGATTCCTGTTTAGTGGGGGAGAGTTGTAGCATCCCAGTTGTCTAACCACTGTAATGCTACTAAGTTTAATAATAAAATGGGCCACTTCCAACATATAATTGTTGCATCATCATCATATCAGGCTCATGTCATCATGTCCCCTTGCATTTGAGCATCATATAAAACCTTTTCTTGTTTGCTTCTTATCTCATGGGCATGATTAATGGTAGTTGCTTCTTGATATTGTATTCGGTCCTTACTAAATTGTTAAATGCCCAAGTTGAGTTGGGGGCATCTCTCTTTTGCCTCCACCACCTTTTTCCTCACCACCTTATAATTCCACCATCCAATAATATGGGCTGGGCTTTTGTTGAGTTCTCCCTAACCCATGTTGTTGGTTGGATCCCCTATAATCTTTTGCTTGGCCTGTGCCCACTTTTTGGGAATGCAAGGATTAAAGCCACATGGAATCATGTTGTTTTCACAATATAACCACTTGGCATTCATTGTTTTGCATGGGCCATGCAAGTATCCTTTTTCCTAGCCTTTGGTTTTGTTGGCATTCTAAATGGTTTTCTTCTTGCTTGTTTGATCTTGTGTTGGTAGTGCTTTACCTCTCTCTCCTTCTCCTTTGGCTACATCAAAACCCTTGGACCTTGCACCCACTTGTGCTAATGAGCACTGCTAAACCCTAAACCACCCCTTTCTTTGTTCTTGCTTGACCTATGTTGGATCATGCATGAACCCATAAGACCCCATCACCAACCTTTTGGCCATCCCTCTCCTTTCCCCTCTTTTTCTTGTTTTTCTTGTTTAGTGCATGCTTGTAGTTGGCTTGACCAAGATTAGTACCCCTCCACCTTCTTGCCCTTGTAAGCAAAAACCCTAATTCAAATCTTCCCTAAAACCAAAACCTAACCCCAAACCATCTACTTATGTCTCTAATCAAGCCCTAAATTACATCTACCTAAACAACCCTAGCTACCATCTCTCTTCCTTTTCCCAACTAACTAAACCCTAATTTAATTACATCCTAAAATAACCCCTACATCTATTTCTATCTCTAAACAAAACTCAAACAACACTCTATCTACCCCCCCTCTTCCTTAGCTAAACCCCCATGCCCCTAACCCACCTAGCTCGACCCTCCTCCCTACCATGCATGCCCCACACGGCAGTACCCCTCCTAGCTACCCCAGCTCGCATCTCTCCCTCTCTCTTCCTGGCCACACGTGACCAGTACCACCTCCTCACCCTATGCCCTAGCCCGACCATCCCCTCTTCCCTTCCCCTTTTTCTTTCTCTCAGCTAGTACCTGCAGCCTTTGCCCACCCCTAGCCGCCACCGCCAGCCACCCCACTAGCGGCCACGCCACCCTGCCTCCTAGTCAAGCCGATCACGTGTTCGAGGAGGAGGCGCGAGACGGCCACCCTCCCCACGCTACAACCTGCCCCCAGCGTTTATCTCCCCATCTCCTCTCTCGCCTCAACCAGAACCCAGATCCACCCCGAGTACCCCTGCCTCCCCTTCCTTTCCTCGCCACCGGCTCGACATCGCCGCTCACCGCCCAGACACTCTAGCCGAGGCGAGTCACCGCGGTGGTCGAGGAGGCCCCGAGCTCGCTGCACGCGGCTGGAGCCGACGAGGAGGAGACGCGCCAAGCACGCCGCGCCAAGACGCCAAGAAACCCTAGATCGTCGAGCGCCAGCCGCTGATCGCCTCCACCCTGGCCGTTTGAGCACCGTCACGTCATGGTGAGTTCCTGAACCTCCCGACAACCTCCTCCTCGCTCGCTTCCTGGTTGCGCCGTTTGTTTCGTCGAACGCCTTACGCGGCCGCCACCGTGCTAGCACTGCTACCGAATCGCCTTACCTAGCTCATGAGCGACCCAGCAGCCGCAGCCCACCGCATGGCACCGCATCCATGCGAGCCTCGAGATCCTGGTTCGAACTCGCCCCGCCACGCGGCGCGCCAGCGCGCCAGACGCCTGGGGGGGAAGATCCAGGCGCCCGTCCTTTTGCGAAACCCCCGCTGTTTCTTTTGCTTAACCCGCAATCCACGAGGTCCCACTGCGTGGCGGTGGCCTTTTTCTAAAAGGCTCCGCAAGACCCTCTGAACCCGCAGCCACCACTGCCCGCGTGTGCGTTTTGCGAAGACCCTGTCCTTTTAATTTCAACCCGCGTCCTTCCGCCCGTTGTCGATGTCTCTGGAGTTTTGCGAAAAGGGTCCTGCGGTTTGGTTTATTCAACCCATGTCCAAAGTTGCTCTCAGGCACTGTCACGTGGGCCACAGGACACCCCAGTCCCACCTGTCTGCGGCCCAGGCTATCTGAGGCTGTGTTATAAACGGTTCAGAGCTGTTTTCAAATTCAAAATATGTTAAATAAATTCAAATTCAAATTATTTCCAGATTTTAAATAACTTTTGCATACTTTATCCAAAATAGACAAATGATATATGTTTTGGATTCAGAAAAATGAGAAGAATTCAAATATGCCATCTGTTTAGTGTTTTGCACCAAGAATTTCCAAGTTTGTTTAATTACTTCAATTGCCACTAGAATTTCTTAATTAAATAACTTTTGTTTGGAAAATCCAAATTAAGCAAATGAGTAGTCTAAATTGATCAGCTCGACGAGACCTTTCCGTTTATGATATCCATGACTTCAATTGCAGCATGCATCATATAACTATATAATGAACAACAACTGTTATGACAACAAAATCTGACTAAAACCCAATTCAAATGTTATTTTCTTGTTCTTCACACCTCACCATGCCATGCTACCTTTCTTGCCATGTAAATTGTGCATCATTCATCATGGCATGATTGTTTGCTTGACGATCTTATTCATATGCTTGTGCTCTATATTTATGTTGGCCTTGTTTGTTTGATTTTTCTCGGATAGACACCTTTGGTGGGTTGTATCAAGAGAACCGTGAGCACTACCTGTAACCGTCCTTTGCTTCAACAGAGACACTGTGCAAGCACTACCACATGCTTGCATACATACAGTACCTATTGCCTCTAACTTATTCTTGCATCATTGAGTCGCGATTGCATTAAAATTGAATCCCAAGTATGCATAGCCTTTACTTTTAAAACCCCACCAAGCTTGTTTCCCTCCATCCCATGAGCCACTACTATAGGAGTTGTTTGAGCCATGCGAGTCGTAGAACAGCATGTGTAGGGTTTGTGAGTCTGGATGAATAATGAGGTACCTAAACAACTAACCTGAGGTAGTTCTGGGATAACTAAAGAAAGTGGCACCGGTGAGCAATATCTGCTATTTGGTTTTTCCTGCTCACTTGTGTCCCGTAAGACCCCGAGTACTTGATTCCTGTTCCTTGATTTATCGCGCTATCCACATCCGGGAGGTATATGGGACCCCCCTGGACCAGAGCTTGATTCCGTCTTATTTCTTGGGGCCACAAACTAGTTTGAGGTTTTATTTACGATCCTGTACTTATGCCATGTTTACCGCTTTATTTACGATTGTGCGAGGTGCACACTGTACTGTTTAGGTTTATGGCACGATTCCGCGGTGTCGACAAGCCCAGCCACACTTTCGGGTTCCCAGTCGTTCACAGCCGTCCCCATAACCTTGAGCCCGTCTCGGGGCTTGCTTACTCCGTTGCGGATTCTACTTAAGGGGTGGCCCCCTGAAATATTTCTGAATCTTGTGATTGTTCAGTCGTGAAAGCCTCGTTGGGTTTTGATTTGGTTTTTCCGAGGTTGATCGAGTGTGTGTTGCTATTGGTGCACCCCGGCCGGGTAAAACTTTCTGAAAGCCGTGTCCGCGGTTATGGACGACTTGGAGCACAGTTTCTTGATCATAGACAAGCATAACTAAAGTACCGCTTTAATCTGACTAAAGTAACTTGACTAGTAAATAGTGTAATACCCATGGAATGGTTAATAAAATTGCCAACGGATGGGGGGTTGTTCGTCCGCTTCCTTGTTGGTAAGCAGGGAGGAGGATGGATCGGATGAGATTACCATTATAACTGTTGTACTTAAATTCACGGACATCCGTCTATCATTGGTTAGGCGGATGGTTAGCGTTATCCAAGAATTGCTAGGGTTTATCTTTTGCTGCAATTCGTCACCCTGTGTTGTGTCCCTTTAGAGGCATTAAGACTTGAGTACCCTTAGGGTCTCACACGATAAATTCTTGATTCAGATGAACAGGTACCTTCTCAGGACGGATACTGGGTGGAAGAAGCCGATGATGTGGGCAACGATCGTGCGGTGTAGAGATTCCGGGAACGGGGATCCGTGAGACCTGTAGTTGGGATGTGCTTATTTTCTCTGGCATCTTATGCCTATTTGCTTCTTATCCGCATCGGATCTTGTTTGCCGCCTGCATGATACCGATGTGTCTTTGTATGAGGAGCTATCCTAAATTATAGATGTATCCAGGTCATTTGAATCTTGCCGTATGGCGTTGGTATATTTCCTTTCTTTCTAGATGGTGTGGCTCGATGTACTTTTGTATGGTGGCTTCATGACATACCCACTTGTGTACGTAGTTGATCCTTCGCCGACCACGCCGCCAGACAGTCCCGTTGAGAGGTTAGCGGTTGGGACGTCTGAAAGGACTACCAGTGAGTGGCTTTTGGGGCCCCACCGTACTATTTCAACCGCTATCTCTCATCCAGGCTTGTATCTAGGAGCGTAGTTCACCGAGGTAGTTACAGGTGATTTGGAAGTTGTCCCACCATGTGGCGGCTGGTCCTTCCAACAGATGTGCTGCAAATCTGACTTTTTCAGCATCCGTGCAGCCCACGGTCACTAAGTCCTTGTTCACGGAACGTAGCCAGTCATTGGCCACCATGGGATCAGTTGTTCCCGAAAACTTTGCTGGCCTCAAACGCAGAAATCTGGTGAGCATATCGAAACCCGGTGGGTTGTTGTTGTTGTCATTGGGGTTGTTGTTGTTGTTGGGGTTGTTGTTGTTGTTGTTGTTGTTGTTGTTGTTGTTGTTGTTGTTGTTGTTGTTGTTGTTGTTGTTATTCTGGTTTTGAATGAATGTCGTCATCATTTGCATAAGCTGTGTTTGCGCATTCATCATTTGTTGCATTTCCGGGGTGATGTTATTGGGATTGGGGTTCGCGCGACGGGGAGGCATCTGTGGTTTGTTCAAATAGATAAGTATGAGATACCCTTAGATGTCTTATGCACCATACATCACAAGCATTTCATATAACATGCAACACAAGAATAAAACTCAACAACCAAATGATAAGTTCATGAAATAAAACACACAAATGGCAAGCCATCCACATGTCGGATGGTCCAATAACAAGTTCACAATAACAAGTATGAATATGAAAGATGTACGAATAGTCAAATCTACTCATCAATAACAATCTCCTCCTCGACGAAGGTAAGACCTGTGTTTTCCATCGCGGTCTTGTTTTCCTCAATCGTAGTGGTCAAGGAATCTACCTTGGCCTTGAGAGCCCTGTTCTGGGAACGAAGTCTCTCAATAACCATCTGCTGCTGCTCTAGCTCGAAATCCTTGGACTTCAGTTCCTCGGTCATGTCCCGGATCTTCTTGTTCCTATCCTGGACGCGTTTTTCCTGACTCTTGAACTTGCGGTCCTGGGCTTCGAACTTTGTCTCCATTTCCTTGATCATCTCATCCTGCTGCGCAAAAAGCTTGTCCTTCTCGCTGCACACTGGCTTCGTCATTTCCGAGCATGACGTTCGTCCTGTCCGTATCTACGTGCCTGAGAAGGGTCTCTAAGTCCTGAAGGTAGAGACGTATCGGCTCTGTAGTGCTCCTCGAGTCGTCCTCAAAGTCGATGGACTCTCCATCAACATCTCGTCTTCCGAACACGTGAAAGTGAGTGCCCCTAACCTGTCGGGAGTGACGGCCTAACAGTCGTCCTATCAGGTCCTGCATGACTACCTCCATGCCTCTCTCCCTGTCGTCGTGCATCAGCTTGAAGACAATGGCCTCCGTAGTAGGCTCAGTCTGGCGTCCGGGCTGGTTCACCTTGAAGCCCCAGAGGTCTTTCCTCTCGAACTTGGTAAGTGGGTACACCGTGATGGTGGGAAGAGGGAGATCAAGCAGAGTGGTAAGCTCAACGATACGAGGACCAAAACGAGTAACCTGAAACTCCTCAACAGTGCTGATGGCAATAGGCATCTATTTATAAGAATGAAAAAGTTAGAACAACGTAATTCAAGGTAAATCAAGACAAACATTCATACATATCCATGGATCACAATCATCACACAAGTCATGCATACATAAGTCCATTACATCAATTAAGGTCCATACTTATTTAAAGTATCATTTTTGGAAATAAGGTGATAAGTGGTGGTCCAACTAACGAAGTGTCCTTACAATCCAATCTCACGGGATCTATTAGCAAACACAATGTTCCTAGAGGCAATCCACCAATCTTGCTCTCTTGACTCTATCACTAAGTCTATAACATCTCCCCTTATCTCTTGGTTGGTGGCTTCCAACTCTTGGGTAAGTTCCTTCTCTTTCTCTAAGTCCTTTTGGAGGTTGAGCATTCTGCACTTGACTCTAGCACTTAATTCTTTGATAGTCCTCCAAGCTGCATCCCTGGCTGACTCAAAGAATGTGATGTGCATTGTAGTGTTGGTGTACATGCAGAATCCCCTTTCTTTGTGGTTGTCTTCCTTGTTTTTGTACAAGTGAAGTTGCACCCACCAATACTCCACTCCTTCATCCATCACTGGAAAGCCCTTGTACACAGCTGCACCATGTGCATCCATTGCCACCATGAGGTCCTTGAGAATATTGGGAAACTCAGTTTCACACTCCAAGGTCATGGTCATGAGTGGTCCCTTCTTCACGGCTTCGTTGATGGAGTTCATCTACAAAGGAAGTTGAAAGAGATTAGAAAAGTTTTATGAGAAGAATAGACAAGTGTAGAAGTAGTTGAAAAACTTTTTCCTTAGTGGTTTTCCAATCCTAGGGTCATAATACTACAGGCAACTTGGCTCTGATACCATCTGTTAGACCCCTCCTTTATAAAGGAAAGGATCCTTGTGATTGCAATGCTAGTCCCTGGATCAATGCTAGCATCCACAGTTTAAGATGAAGTACACAGATACAAAGGTCGTTTATTACATTCATTCCAGAGATAAAACATAGTCTTTTACAACTCAGGGCCATAGGCCTAGTACATGAGTTTATGGAATAAGGAAATAATCATAAGCCTTCATCTTCATGTGCCACAGGCAAGCATGTTGAGTGTAGACTCATGACTCCTATTCATCATCGGAGTAACCTGCAACATCACAAGTTACAGCCACAGAGGGTCAATACTTTGGAATAGTATTGGCAAGTGATACCTTAGTATATTTTAGGTGGACTATATTACTATATGCATTTTGGCTGAGTGTAGCTTGGCTTGCTTTGCTTGAAAATAAGTTTTTCCTATTAGTTGAAATCACTAAGTTTTCTTTGTCAAAACATTCCCAAGAAACCACCAATAGACATTGGGGTCCTTCACCCTTGTTCACCCACAAATTTTTATTTAGAAGTTGTAGTGATGAGATTCTTGTAGCTTCCATGTCTTGATGCTCAAATTGTCCATTGCCTTGGACTAGGCTAAGTACTTAGGTTTTTCCATCTGCAGAGGTTGTGCACTTTCCCCACCAGACTTGGTTTCCCAAGACAGGACCTTTCAGAAGCCTTTCCTTAGTCAAAATGGACGCGCTCCAACCTATCATCCCAACTACCACCAACTGTCCAAGTGACTAAGTTCTAGCTACCTATATGATCAAGGCAGAGCCCATATTGCCAAGTGGTCAGCCTGTAAGCTTTCTCAACACTTGGCCTCCAAATCCCTTTGTGCCTGGGTGGCATACCACAAGTGAGATACACAACCCAAGTCCATGGCCTTGTGTAACCACTCAACATAACCCAATCTTTCCATTCCACCCAGGAGGTTCATTTGACTTAGTTGTTTTATTAGGAAAGCATAAGTCTCTTGACTTAGAAATATTTTCATCAAAATAAATATAGATGTTCTCCACCCTTGTTTTCTAAGTAGCTAGGCTAAGCATGTTATGGTATCTTATCTTAGGAAAACTCCCTAGCAAATCTACCATTCTACACTACTTAGGATTTCCCATCTTGACATTAGGCACAGATAGCATGCAAGACTTAGCAAAATATCTAATGCTAGTACAAAACATAGGGTAGATATATTCATGAAAATATCACTTGCCTTGGTAGTGGGGAGAGTAGAACTCTTCACAATCACAATCACTAGCAAAATCTACAAAATTATAGCACACAATTACACACAATATATTCAATCAAAAATAACATAAATGCATGCATGCAAGAATTTTACTAAGTGGTGATTTTGAAAACTCTACCATGTATGCACATGTTCACAGAAACTTAACAAGTTACAATTTTTCCAACTAAACTTATTTTGGCTCCAATACAATTTACCAAATTAAAACTCTACTTAAAATAGTCTTAAACGTGTTCTACAAAATAAAATCATTTTTAACTGTTACTATATGATAAATAAATTGGATATTCAGAAAGGTCTTGTTTCACTGAATCCAACGGTATAAAGTTTGTAAAATTCTAACGTGGCATTCAAAAGTTATAGTAGTTTGAAGTTTGGATCTAAATCAGGTTTTAAATTCTGTTTTTGAATTTATCCTTGCCACGCGTCACCTCCTCACTGGCGCGTACCGGTTCGCGCGGATCAAGCTCTGCAGGCCGTAGGATCTAACTTAGATCTAACGATCCAGGCGCGCGCGTACCTCTTCGGCCTAGATCTATCCTAGCCCTGCGATGCGGATCCAACGGACCAAACTATCAAACCATGAACGGGCGGCGCTGGCGGCGTTGACTAGCGGCGGCGCGTCTGACTACGGCGGCGCCGGCGTTCTACATCGTCCGCGAGAGGGAGAGGGGTCTTACCAGGTTCGCCGGAGGCTGCTGAAGCTCGTCGTGGTACTGGCTTGCGGAGGGGCGCTCGGAGATGGGCTCTAGATCTCGTCGGAGTTGCGTCTGGCATCGGGTGGGTGTTGTCGGAGTTGTTGCCGAGGTTCTGCATCGCCCTAACACGAACCAATGGGTTTAGAAGATGCGCAGGACAACTGCGAACACGCTCGGGTGAATAAGAAAGCAAGGGGCGCTCGGAACTTACTGAGATTGCTCGCCGGAGTTGGGGTGGTCGGGTGCTTACGGCGTCAGCGAATACGTCGACTGGGCAAGACAGGATGCTGTTGTGGTTAGAAGGTGCGCAAGAGGATTACTAAGTGTCTCGAACAATCCGGAGGAAGGCGCCGGGCTCACCTGAATCAGTCGCCGGAGCTAGCTCTGTCTGCGGCGGTCTCGAGCGAGTCGTGGGCAACCTGGTGGCGTGAGTGTGCGATTGACTGGGGGAAAATGATCGTGGAGATGTGGGGATCTTATAGCCGGTGCCTCGACAGGAAACGCCCGTGTTTTTAATGCCCAATTAAGCCGCGCCATTACCGGCGATCATGCGGTGTGCGGCGTCGCGGGCGTGGTTTGGGGAAGACGATGACAGCGTGGATAGGGCCCGCTCGTCAGCGATGTGTGCGAAATGAGGGTGTGGTCCGTCTGTCAGTGGCTGAACGCATGTGCTTACGCGTGAGAGAAGAAAAAGAAATCCCCGGGTGGGCTAGTTGGGCTCGATCCTCTGCTGGGCCAGATATCTGGCGCTCGGCCCTTTTCCTTTGTTCAGTTCTTTTTCTTTTCTAATTCGATTTTCTGATTAAGTTTTCAAATAGTTTCAAAATCAATTTGAATTCAAATCTTTCTGAGGTTTTGCAGGGGTAAATTGGTCTCAGAAATAAGTCAAGGCTCATGGGGTTGCTTTGCAAAGGCTTGATCAGACTTGGATTTCAAACAACCAGAGACTTGCACTATTTTGCAAGTGTTTGAAAATAGAGGTTTTGAAACTATTTCTAATTTGAAAATTTTGGTTTAAACTTGTACACCTAATCTTTCCAATAGTGGGGCCAGCAAACAAGTTCCTTAACATTTAAGTTTCAAAAGGTGATGGCCTAATGAGTGAAATTTACTCACATGAAATCATAGCAAAAACTTCTGTTTTTGAGAAGAACCCTAAATGATGATGAATGCTTAGATGATATGAATGAGTTTTGGAATATGAATTTAGGGATGTTACGGAAGAAATGCGGAATACTTTCACAATTGACACCGCCGGGAACACCACAGCGTAATGGTGTGTCCAAACGTTGTAATCGAACTCTCTTAGATATGGTTCGTTCTATGATGTCACTTACAGATTTACCGCTATCATTTTGGGGATATGCATTAGAAACAGCCGCATTCACTTTAAATAGGGCACCATCTAAATCTGTTGAAACGACACCGTATGAATTATGGTTTGGGAAGAAACCTAGATTGTCGTTCCTTAAAGTTTGGGGATGCGAAGCCTATGTAAAGAAGTTATAGCCGAACAAGCTTGAACCCAAAGCGGAAAAATACATCTTCATAGGATACCCGAAGGAAACTATTGGGTATACCTTCTATCATAGATCCGAAGGAAAAATCTTCATTGCCAAGAATGGATCCTTTCTAGAGAAGGAATTTCTCTCGAAAGAAGTGACTGGAAGGAAAGTAGAACTCGACGAGGTTGTCGAACCTTCTCTCGAAATTGCGAGTAGCGCAGCACCGGAAGAGGTTCCTGTGGTGCCTGCACCAATAAGAGAGGAAGCTAATGATGATGATCATGAAACTTCGGTTGAAGTTGCTACAGAGCCTCGCAGGTCAACGAGAACTCGTACCACTCCAGATTGGTATGATCCCGTTATGAGTGTCATGTTGGTGGACAACACCGATGACCCTGAGACATATGAGGAAGCGATGATGATCCCAGATTCCAATAAATGGCAAGAAGCCATGAAATCCGAGATTGGATCCATGTACGAAAACCAAGTATGGAGTTTGGTGGACTTACCGGATGGCCGGAAGGCTCTCGAGAACAAATGGATTTTCAAGAAGAAAACAGATGCTGATGGTAATGTTACTGTCTATAAAGCTCGACTTGTCGCAAAGGGGTTTCGACAAATTCAAGGAGTTGACTACGATGAGACTTTCTCACCAGTAGCGAAGCTAAAGTCTGTGAGGATTATGTTAGCAATCGCTGCATATTATGATTATGAGATATGGCAGATGGATGTCAAAACAGCATTCCTCAATGGAGACATTGATGAAGAGTTGTATATGATGCAACCCAAAGGTTTTTTCGATCCTAAAGATGCTAACAAGGTATGCAAACTTCAACGGTCCATCTATGGATTGAAGCAAGCATCCCGAAGTTGGAATCAACGTTTTGATAAAGTAATCAAAAGTTTTGGTTTTATACAAACTTATGGAGAAGCTTGTATTTACAAGAAAGTGAGTGGGATCTCTGTAGCATTCTTAATACTATATGTAGATGACATATTGTTGATTGGGAATGATGTAGACCTTCTTAATAGTGTCAAGGAATATTTGAATAATAGTTTTTCAATGAAGGATCTTGGCGAAGCAGCTTACATATTAGGCATAAATATTTATAGAGATAGATCAAGACGCCAAATATCATTGTCAAAAAGTACATATTTGGACAAAGTTCTAAAGATATTTGGAATGGAAGATAGCAAGAAAGGGTTCTTGCCCATGTTGCCCAATACGACCTTGAGTAAAACTCAAAGTCCGACATCGGCAGAAGATAGAGAAAGGATGAGTAAGACTCCCTATGCCTCAGCCATAGGATCTCTAATGTATGCCATGCTATGTACTAGACCCGACATTGCATATGCTGTTAGTTTAACTAGCAGATATCAAAGTGATCCAGGAGTGGATCATTGGACATCGGTCAAAAACATCCTTAAGTACTTGAGAAGAACTAAGGATATGGTTCTTTCTTATGGAGGTGATGAACAGCTCGTTGTTAATGGTTACACCGATGCTAGTTGGAACACCGATCCGGATGATTCTAAATCACAATCCGGATACGTATTTATTTTGAATGGTGCAGCGATTAGGAGGAGTGCAAAGCAAAGCATTGTGGCGAGATCTTCAACTGAATCGGAATACATGGCTGCTTCGGAGGCTTCACAAGAAGCGATATGGATGAAAGAGTTCATTACAGAGCTGGGTGTGGTTCCTAGTGCGCTGGACCCAATGTCTATCTACTGTGATAACATGGGTGCCATAGCCAATGCGCAAGTACCAAGGTCACACAAGAAGCTGAAGCACATCAAGCTACATTTTCATGCTATTCGAGAACATATCCAAGATGGGGATATAAAGATTTGCAAAGTACACACAGATTTGAATGTGGTGGATCCGTTGACTAAACCTCTCCCGAGGGCAAAACATGACCAGCACCAAACTGCCATGGGTGTTCGGTATATTACCATGTTATCTAGATTAGATGACTCTAGTGCAAGTGGGAGACTGTTGGAGATATGCCCTAGAGGCAATAATAAATATAGTTATTATTATATCTTTGTGTTTATGATAAATGTTTACATTCATGCTATAATAGTATTAACAAGGAAACATTAATACTTGTGTGATTTGTAAACTAAAATAAGAGTCCCTAGTAAAGCCTCTTTATAATACTAGCTTGTTGGTTAATAGATGATTGTGGTTTCCCTATCATGAACATTGAGATGTTGTTAACAACAAGATCATATCGTTAGGAGAATGATATGGTGGACATACTCCTATAGATAAGCGTAGCATAAAGATCAAGTCATTTTAATAGTTCAATTGTTATATGCTTTCTGATACATAGTAATCGAATTCCTTCGACCATGAGATCATGCATATCACCTTTGCCGGATGGATGCTTTGATGACATCAAAAACCACACCGTAACTGGGTGGCTATAAAGGTGGCATTGAGTGTTCAGAAAGTATTGGTTGAAACACATGGATCAAGAGTGGGATTTGTCCATCCATATGACGGATAGATATACTCTGGGCCCTCTCGGTGAAATGTCATACAATTAGCTTGCAAGCATGTGACTAGCTCACAAGGGATCACATATCACGGGAACGAGAAAAGAGTACTTATCGGTAACGAGGTTGAACTAGGTATGCAGAGATACCGACGATCATAACCTCGGATAAGTAAACTATCGTGAGACAAAGGGAAATTGATATCGTATGTAAGTGGTTCATTCGATCGCAAAGTAATCGTAGAAATATGTGGGAGCCATATGAATTTCCAGATTCCTCTATTGGTTATTGTTCGGAGAAGTGTCTCGATCATGTCCGCATAATTCACGAACCGTAGGGAAACACACTTAAGGATTCGACGTTGTGTGAGTAGTTATGGAATGATGAGAAAGAGTCTGAATGTTGTTCGGAGTCTCGAATGGGATTCAGGATATCACGAGGAGATCCGGAATGGTCCGGAGAATAAGATTCATATAAGGAAAGTCTCGTTTCGGAGTTGGAGAATGGTTCCGGTGTTTTCATCGGGAATGTTCTAGAAGGTTCTAATGTCCCAGTACTCGGAGGAAGGTACATGAATGTGTTATATCAAATTGGTATGATTGCATCATGTACTCGGTGTCATCGCTGAACAAAATAGAGGGTTTATTCAAATCCTAGTATGAAAAGTCAAACGGCTAGTTTGAAAGTCAAACGGCTATTTTTGGGAAGTGGGGAAGGAGGAGGAAACCGAGTTGGGGAGTCCCTCCTCCACCGCCCACCTCAAGCCGAGTTGGGAGGGACTCCTCCCTTGGCCGTCCCCTCCACCTATAAAAGGAGGGGCAGGGCTCCCCTCCTAGACACACAACTCCACCACCTCTAAACCCTAGCCGCCGGCGCTGCGACCTCCACTGCCGCCGCCGCCTAGCTAAACCCTGGCCGCCGGCTTGCCCCTCCTCGGCGTGTCTAAACCCTAGATCGTCGAGGGCTCTCTCATACTCCACCATACTCGCTCCGTCTTAAGGCGAAGCCCTGCGAGATCTCCCCTCTACTTCCGGTACCACGCCGTTGTGCTGCCGGAATCGCGAGGAGAGTGCTACAACCTCCGCTTTCGCTGGAACAAGGAGAGGAAGGTCTTCGAGAGTACCGAACGTGTGACCGATCGGGAGCGCTGCCGAGCGCCTTGGGAAGGATCGTCTACGCGATCTTGAGATCGGGAAGAGTACGACTACATCACCCACGAGAATCCGCTCTCGTTAAACACTTTGGAATCTTCGAGGGTGAGTTATTCCATCGACTCGTTGCTACAATCTAGTAGATAGATCTTGGCTTGTTTGTATGTGATAGAAAATTTTTGTTTTCGATGCTACGAAACCCTACACGAAGTGGCCTAAACCTCCGCAGAAGTTACCTCGACATCGACCGAAGTAACCAGGGCATCTTGAGTATTGGCCGTTTGACGCGAAGCTCCACCTTGGGATCAGGAAGCTTCAGACCCCTTGGAGGAAGACCGAGCTTTAGCATTTCTTCCCGAACTGCCACTTGACTCATCAGAATTTCTAGAGTCTTCATCCGAGTCATGTTCATCACTAGAATCTCCGTCAAACTCATCGTCATCAGCGGCCTCAACATTCTCATCGGCCTCGTCTAGGAGAAAGCTAGGCCCCTCATTCCATTGATGCACATTTGCATACTCGATGAGTTGATAGGCACGAGCCTGGAAGCGTGCAACGTAATCCGTATTCTCGACCGAAGGAGAGCCGGTACACAGATTCATCAATGTGTCGAGGGAGATGTCCTCGTACCAAGATAGCATGACAGTAAGTGCCATGTCAGCCCCGGCTCGCCCGGCGGATTCTCTCTAGAGGTTCAACTGAGTTTGAGAATCCATCAGTTTCGCCACAAGTACTTCCACCTTGGTAATTTTTGGTTCATTCGGCCAGAGCACATTGAAGGCTCTAATCGCCGCTATCACCAAATCTTTTCCCATGATTTTCATTGGGTCAATGGTGGAAACAACGGCAACGAGGAGATCCTCAATAGAATATTCTTGATCCGGGGTATTGGGGACACCTCGATGAGCATGGGGTGTAGCCACAGCTTTAGTACTCACAGACTCGGCTTCAGGAAAGTGATCTGTAGAGCAAAACATCATATAAATCAAGGGGAGCAATGAGAAAAGAATGACTTGGACAGTAACCACAAGAGAAAAAGCCCGGCAAATAAACATACGATGGATATATTGTAGCATCTTCTAAAGATCCACAGCCCAGCCAACCCGTTTCTTCTCAAATCGAGTCATTTCCTCCATCATTGTCTAATTTTTCAGCTCGGCCGCATCGAGAAGCTCTTTGTCCTTCTTAAGATGGAAACTTAACCAATTCTTTTCCTCGGAAAACTCTTGATCAATTTTCTCCAGCTCAGACTTCTGGGATGATTTCAAAGACTCAACCTCGGCACGGAGCCGAGATATCTCGTCGTCCTTCTCCTTGATCTGCGCCGAATGAGTCCCTGCTTGCTCTAAAAAAATAAATCATCATATCAGGCATGGATATGCACTCTTGATGTGACGATGCAGATCTTTGAAACTTGGTTGAGCCGAGGATGGAGAACTATAAGATACTCGGAGATTATCTAATAAGCGAAATAGACGAGTAAAGAGAGGATGGACGACTAACCTTCAAGACTAGCAATCTTTTTTGTCAGCAAAGTGTTTTGCGTATCAATGTTTGCTGAGTACGGATAAATCGCGAATTAATTAGGACTCAAGACTTGAACAAAGTACTTAAAGAGCAAACGCTAAAAATTTACCTATCTTCTTCGGGATGGGAACCAACTTTTCATACTTGACCTGCAGTTTCCTATGTGAAAAGAGCAGCTTCTGGAATTCGGCGGTACGTCGATTGTGAGCGACCTAAAGTAACAAGTTATGCACGGAAAAGTAAGCGAAAAATTATAAAGATTCGAATCAAGTTAAACTTGACTGGGATCTAGGTGGATGGATATTCAAAGCCAAAACTTAAAAAGATCTTAATCAAGCTAAACCTGACTCGGATCTAGGTGGCTGGATATTCAAAGCCAAAACGTAAAAATATCCGAATCAAGCTAAACTTGACTCGGATCTAGGTGGCTGGATATTCAAAGCCAAAACTTAAAAAGATCCGAATCAAGCTAAACTTGACTCGGATCTAGGTGGCTGGATATTCAAAGCCAAAACTTAAAAAGATCTGAATCAAGCTAAACTTGACTCGGATCTAGGTGGCTGGATATTCAAAGCCAAAACATAAAAAGATCTGAATCAAGCTAAACTTGACTCGGATCTAGGTGGCTGGATATTCAAAGCCAACACGTAAAAATATCCGAATCAAGCTAAACTTAACTCGGATCTAGGTGGTTGGATATTCAAAGACAAAACTTAAAAAGATCCGAATCAAGCTAAACTTGACTCGGATCTAGGTGGCTGGATATTCAAAGCCAAAATGTTAAAACATCCGAATCAAGGTAAAGTTAACTCGGATCTAGGTGGCTGGATATTGAAAGCAAGAACTTAAAAAGATCCGAATCAAGCGACACTTGACTCAGATCTAGGTGGTTAGGTGTGTTTTGAGATAAAACATGCGTATCAAAGATTATCTTTGTCAACACCCAGATTTTTAATCCCAAATGACTGTTATGACATACATCGCAATCCAAGGATTACCATTTTTGCGAGACATAACAGATTTGGATACCACAATACATCATCCATTACAAACCATACATAAGGTCTTACACAAATAAGGATCTGATGATCCAGTTCTTAATACAACTCAAGCAACGGAAATATATAATAATAACCGTAGCGTAGGCGAAGCTCCATCTTCGGGGTCACAGGCAATGCTGACGATGGGAGATGATCCTACCTGTCGTAACCTTCCTGGGGTCCATCCTCCTGGTATTCCTCTTCATAGTCTGGCCACGGGAATAGCCAGGGACAAAGCCATGAGTACTCTTTAAGTACTCGCAAACTAATACTAACAAGTGAAGGAGGTTTTTGTAGTAGGACACTAAGCTCTAGGGTTTTTTTGCAAAAAGCCAAATTTACCTCTACTAAGTTTAGAAATGAAGAAAGCGAGTTGAAGTTTTATAACACCTAAGTGGGAACTTGTAGTTCATATCACAACTCTATTGTGGTCAAGTAAAAATCTCAATCCATTTCACAAGTCATTTTGAAAACATCTGACGGGGGAACAGTATGGCCACTCCAACTGTCCATAACCGCGGACGCGGCTATTCAAATAGTTTGACACTCTGCAGATATTGTACACTTTAACCACAACATTCGATACATCCGTCAAGAACAAATCCTGAATTCACCATACTCAGTATGCGGATAATCAATCCTAACCTTTCCATTACACGCCCTAGTATAAGCACCTCTCCTATGAGTTTGGCCTCCCAACCATGACCAACTGTCATCTTGGGTACTACACAGGTGGACTATCTTCACAAGGTAGCCTCACCTCAGACCTTGGCCGTGAGGGAACTAATACTAGGGTATATAAGTTTCCAGTCAAGCCCTACCCAATCTTCGGGTATTGTGGTTGTACGGTAAAATTGGAATGGTATCGCATCCAGACAACCATCAGTTTTATAAAGGGCTAAGGCTCATGCCTCAACATTTCATCACCAAAATCATCTGGTGTTCGGAAACACATGTCAAAACATCTCAATAGAATGATCCATCATTCCAAGGTTTTCATAACCATTTTTCCACCAAGTATTCCCATCTAAAGTTGATCAAGTTTTATGCTTAGCACTAGCATCTACAAGTGGGGGTAAGTACTAATGAGGGATGGTAAACTAGTGGAGTTTAACTAAGTTCAATCTCATGCCCTAGGAGGACATAAAGATTATCTAGCTTAGGCAAAGTTTTATGCTCTTTATGCAACATTCAATTATCTTTCTAATATCTACAATTCAGCTTTGATAAAGAAAAAAGTATAAAGCTTGTAAGTAAAACTAGGATTGGTTTATCAAGTGGGTATAACCACATATGCTCAAGGCTTTTGGTTGGCATGGTAAGGCTTGCTAAAGTTAATATCTTGCAAGTGTTGGCTTGCACATTCAACTAGCAGTATTGGGCTTGCTAAGTTAATAACTTGCAAGTATTGGCTTGCCAAAGTAGAGTATCTTGCAAGTGTTAGCTTGCAAGTATTGGCTTGCATCAGTATCAGTATAAGCTTGCTAAATTTCAAGTGTTAGCTTGCCTTGTGCAGAGCAGTGGTTGAAGTTCTCCTCGGCTTCTTCTTCGTAGTATCCTCCTTCTTCCTCGTATCCTTGGTCGGTACTAGCGTCTATAAATAAATACGAGGTACACAATAACCAAACAATACTTAACTATTTTCAATCATCGCACAAAAGGGTCCTATAGATGATCTAGCATCATCACTAACATTACAAGATTAAAGCTTGGTTTAATTTCTTTTAGTTTTAGAAAAGTAATTTCTACTCATTGAAAAACTACTTAAGATTTAATATTCTTCAAACCAAACATGGGATCATGTTGACACATGTCATCACCACACATTTCAGTACATGGGAATGTGATTTAAAGTGGTGTCACAATTTAATAAGGTTTAACCTTTTATTTTAATTAAATAAAGTGACTAGAAATGCCTATGTGGCATCCTTTTATTACTTGGACATTATTTCTGTAAGTCAACCCATATATTTTTATATATTCTGAAAGGTATGATCGAATGTGATTTTTGAGAGTTGGAATAAACTCAAAAGCTATTATGGTTTAAATTTGAAAAATGTTTGAATGCAGAAAAGCTTCTGCCTTGTTATATTTACCAAGGTTGATCTATAGATTGAAATGATTTGAATCCAACGGGCTTGGATTCAGCATTTCCAGACCTTTCTAACAAAATTGGTTTCATTCAATTTGGTTCATGAATCGAGCTGGGTTGATTTTTGAAACTAGGTACAAAACTGTGTTTGAATGAAAATGGAAAAATCCAAATTCAAACGACTGGGATGCGCGGGAACTGCTAATGGGCCGGCCTGCTACGCGCAGCGCTTACGCGGGCTGGTTAAGTTGTTGTCCCCATGCGTCAGTGAGACGGTGGGTGCGAAGCGGTACGGGGCAACGTGGTGCGTTGGATCTAGTTCTAATCCAACGGCTCTGGTTCATCGTCCATGTCGGGCAGCGGCGGCGAGACAGAACCCTAACGCGGCAGGTGGGGGTTGTGGGAGGCTCACCGGCTCAAAGCGAGGTCGGAGGCGGGCGAGCAGCGAAGTCGACGACGGCGAACCTCCCCGGCAGCTTCTCACGGGCGGCTCAATCGGCTTCCTTCTTCTCCAGCAGCGGCGGGCTCCGACCAAATTACGGCGATGCGCTGCTCGCCTTGCTCCGGGAATGGGGTGGAACGATCAGTGATGAGAGGGGATTGAGATGGTGCGAAGAGTTTGAGCGGGGGAGGCCTCTATTTATAGTGGCGAGAGGGGACCGACGGGCGCAAGCTAAGCTCGTCATGGTCGACGGCACAGAGGGCTATCGGCGTGGGCGACGGTAGGGGGCAGTGTTGTGCTCCCTGGCGAAGCTCAACGGCGTAGTGGCGAGGAGTGGGGCGGTGCGGATTGGTCGGAACGCTGCGGTGCTCTGCGCGTGCCCGACGGAAATTTTACTGACGCACAACTCGCGTGGTCCGCGCGGCAGCGAAAGGGCGTGTCTGTGGGGTTGCTGGGACGGTGGTGATCACGTATGCACGCGGTGAGGGCGGCGCGCTGTCTGTGGGCGTCTGGCAAGCGTGGCGCACGGGGTGCGCTCTCGGCATGGTTGCAGAGCAGCTTGGCATGGTATGTGCGTGTGGTCCAGCGGCTGGCATCACTCGCGGCTGGGACAGGGAGTGGCGGTGGGGTGCTGGCTTGCTCCCAGACATGTTGGCTAGGCTTGGTTCTTCTCCTAGCTCGCTGTCGACATGTGGGTGGCAAGGTGAGGCTCGGCCTGCTCACCATTGATGACAATGGCCAGCTTACAGTGGGGCTAGAGATTAGTTTAGGTTGTTAGATGATCTACTAAGGCTAGTGGTGTCCAGAGAGGGAACAAGTTAGGCCCAAAACACTGCACACTATAGTGTTTTGATTTGAATCAGCAAGGTGTTTGATGAAATGGCCGCATGAATTCAAGTTTTGAATTTTGAAAAGATTTTTGGTGGGTGTGCTAAGCATGTGCCGGTGAGTCTGTAGATGCTTGGGTTTAGAAAGTTGAGCTTGTTTGAGTGGTTTTTGAAAAAGTGGGATCTTCCCATATGATATAGATTCAATTTGAACTGACATTTAAACTATGCATTTGGATGTTTCTGGATGATCACAAGGTGGGCCTTGATACTTTGTTATGAGTACTATCAAGGGGTGCAAAGATCCAAAAAAGTTTCTGTTAAGTTCTGAAAGTTAGAGATAGCCAAAGTAGGCATGGGAGTTAAATTGGCCAAAGTGACCATTCCTTTAATTTGTTTGTTTTGATTTATTTGTCTTTGGGAAAAGTTTGGGAATTGTATAGATGATGTTTATTTCACCTAAGCATCCTTTTACAAGCAAGGAAACACACAATCATGGCAATTCAAAAGAATCCAAACTGTCATGCTTACACATATGCATGCCTTCATATTTTTATTTAGAAAAGTTTTTGTTAATCCTAAATTTTGATGATTAGAGTTTGATGATCCAAGTTTCATAGTTTTGGGATGTTACAATCTTGTACGCATGCAAATAACTATATTCTAAAGAAATGGAAGCTTCCAAATGAATGACAAGTTATTCGGTTCCAAGCTCGGGGACTAGCGGGCATATAGTATTCTATGCGCAAAAGGTAAAGCGTAAATTGAAGCACATACCTCGTTCATGTTGTCACTCTCAAGCACAACTTTGGCAGCCAAATGCAAATTGCTACTAATGTCGGAGAGCTGGAAGGGTTGGTTACTAGGGTTGCCCTCGATCTGATGGGCAGCATTCCAATTGTTGGCGTACTCTACTAACGACCCGAGGCTTCCTCCGCTCTCTGTGCATGTTAAAACCTTGCCCCTGGACTCTCGCGCCTGTTGCGCAGCTACCCCGGTCGCCGGGCTCTTATGAAGCAGGAGTTGTGTGTTGGCGGCGGAGGCAGACCCAGACTTAGCGACAGAGACTCCCTTGTGAAGCATGTTGGCGACACTGGGTTGAGAGGAACCAGGTTTGGCTTTCTGAACAGGTTTGGATTTGGCAGTGCCATCCTTCTTGGTCTTGGCGGGAACCTCGGTAACAGGCAATAACTTAGGGCGATGGACAGGATTTAGAGCAATAACCTCTGCGGCAGGAGGGGCGCTTGCCTCGACAGGAACCGAAGTAGCGACAACCTCGGAAGTAACCGAAGTATCAGGAACTTCGACAGAGGAAGGTTCGACGGGGGCAACTTCAGGGACCTCAGAAGAAATCACCGGATCGATTGACTGATCCGGCATGATGATATCAGGACCATCACCAGGGGGAACTTCGGCCTCATCTCGCCGAGGCGGGCTATTAGTCGGCATGGGAGGAGAATTATCGCGAGGAGGACTCGAAACTCGAGCATCCTCTTGAGGCAATGGCGAAGGCGGACGAGTAGCATGCGAGGTCTTTCTCGGACCACTAGGCTTGGCAGAAAGAGGAGCACTGTCCAGATAAAGGGAAAACCCAATTCATAAATAGAAAGAGAAAAACAAGAAATACAAGTTAGAATAAGCAAGAAGACTCACCCAGAAACTCCGTGCATAGTTTTCCGCTTCGGAACATGCTGGGATGATCTCTTAACTCGTTTCTTGGGAGCCGCTTCCGAAGGATTGCTCGAAGCGGCACGCTTCTTGGATGGAGCGGGAGCTTCGGAGGCAAGGGGTTCAACCTCGTGCACCTGACCAGCTGGATTAGCTGGAAAAGAAGACGGAAATGCGTAAGAGATAGGCACTACGAGAACTACCTCGAGAATTTGGACATCGTCCGAATCACCTTCATCGGAGCGGGCAGAAGTTTTTTACCCCGAGTACGAGCGGGAGTAGCCTCGGGCTTGGGGATAAACTTCTCCGGGTCTGGTTCCCCATTATCTGGGGTGCTACGGTCATTGCTCCAAGGAAGAGCCAGCACCTCGGCGTCTTCCGAAGCTTGCTCATAAAATTTCTGCAGAAAGAGCAGACAAAAGTTAGCAAAATAATCAATGGAAAATAACTCGGATGGGGCAACTCAAATTCAAATTACCTGAGGAGGGGGGATTATCGCGGGAAAAGGGCTTCATTCCCCACACCCATTCCTTGGGCATCTCGGTCCTGAAGATACCTCGGACGCGTTTCTGAATCTGAACGTCGTCAAGCTCAACTGTGGAGACTTAGTTGGGATCCATATGACCGCTCTTATAGCAGAGCTTGTGAGAGCGAAGCTGGAAGGGGCAGATACGGCTACTGATGAATGCAGCCATCAAATCTTCCTTCAGTCGGAGCTCTAACGCTTCGGCAAGAGCATCAGTCTTCTTCGGATTATAATTCGCTTCGGAGGGAAGGAGGAGAAGGCAAGAGAGCCGAATTTATCCTCCTTTCAAGATTCTTGCCAAGAAAAAACATAGAAAACATTTATGCCACTCTTTGACTTAGGCCCTAGGGAACAAAGAAAACGGAACATCTTCCGAGGTGTGATGTGATGGAAGCGGACCCACACCGGATCGAGATATTTATCGGAGATATTTATCCGACAAGGCACAAGATTAGACCAGAAAATTAAGACTAGACAACTACAAAAGAGGTCAGGCCGTCCTAGAAGGAAAGCGAGGAAGAGATAAAGCTGCAATGGCATTAGATGGCGCTGCATGGCAAAGAGAGGAAGAGGTCAAAGTCAAGAAGAAAAAAAGGAAACAAAAAGGGTCATAAAGCGGGAAAAAACCTCCCGTGAAATGCAACATAAAAACATGCACTTCCATCTTGGGTAGACTTTCCTTGGGTAAGCGAAGTATCCTTACACTTTCCTCGAACCTCCTCCTGTCCGCATCCATGACTGACCCCTCCCTAAGACCATGGATCCTTGGCACCTCTCCACGCCTGGACCCACCATGAGGTCTTCCCATGATGGCGCCTGGCCAGGCCAGCATAGGAGGCGAGGAGGCGAGAGGAGGATAGGAGGAATCGTAAGGGAGTGGCGGCAGTGACGTAAGAGGCCGGCATGCATAAGAAGAGAACCATCACGGAGGGTAAGAAGAAAACCATCACGGGGGACTAACGCGAAGCAAGGCGCGGCGCGAGGAAGGACCAAACGTGGCGCGCCACGGAGAAGGGAGCATGGAGCATGCGGTGGGTGGAAGGAGGCAGGAGCACAGGAGAAGGGGGACCAGGAGGGAGGACGGAGGGGTTTATCACCTCACCGTGAGAGGTAGTGGACCGTGAATGCGCCATAGAGGTATGCTGCGTGAAGATAGTGAATGTAACCGTAAAAAGGTGTGTATCACTGGTTCTTGGTCGGCGATTGGAGCCACAGGGAGGATCACACGGTGTAGGAGGAGATTAGGCCGCCATGACCGTTGCGGTGATCAAAGAGTCACTGCATCAATAAGACTGCCGCGGTAATTACTGTAGCGATGTCAGGATACACTGTAGCAGTACAAAAAATGAGACAAAAGGCAATGATTGATACACATAGGATGAAGCTTACCAGTTAAGCTAAGAGGATGCCTCGGACAAAGATGAGTGACTCGGAAAATTAGTCACACCTCGGAAAAAGAGGGTGACCAAAGAGGAGAAAAATAAAGAAAGGAATCGACTGAATAGTAAGTCGTAGAGAGAAGTACAAAAAATTGAGTGTCTAGAAACTGTTGTGGTCTAGCCGAATGAAGTAGGCAAGACCGCAGCAGCTTCGTGGACTAATGTTGGGGGATGACCCCAGGTAGGGTCAAGGTAAGTAAAAAGAGAGAGGAATGTTCGTGATCAAGGCCGGATCTAGATATGATCCGGCCAAGTCATGTAGGATTCAGCCGAATGAGGTCCGGCTTACCCTGAATCAAGTGGTTAAGACTTGACTCGGCCGACATATGAAATATGTCGGAGTAACACTGCCATATCTTAAGTGGAGGGTGAGGTCAAGCAGAGTCATGCGAGGCGAGGCCGGGTCAAGGGAAGCTTGTACAAGAAGGAGGCAAGCCCCAAAGTTAAACCCTAGCCACTGTCTCCCTCTGGAATCTGCACAGTGCCAAGCGCTACAGACAAGAAGCAGAGCAGCAAAGGAGCAGAAGGAGGTCACGGAGGTGACAGTCCTCAGGCCCGAGGCTCACATGTGGTGGACTCTGGGTCTTTGCCATCGATAGAAGGGGGGCACAGAAAGAGGTCCGCTGAGTTACCACTTTGGGACAAGCATATTCCACGAATATGCTGGTCCACGTCAGCCCTAGAAGGCACTAGGCCATTCCTTTATAAGGAGGGGCTGGGCATCTGGAGGAGGGGATCGATTCATTTTTCCTCACCATGCACTAGTTGTAGCTACTTCTTCCTCTCGCTCATACAGCTCGAGGAGCAAGTGTAGCTCCATTGGTCTTGAATAAAGATCGAGTTCTTGCATTCTGAGTGTAGAAACCACTACATCTTCCCTCCCTGGATCCCACTAGCATCCATTGGCCCCCAACTTAAGCCTACCCATGGCATCTGCCGTGCCACCACCATGACATATAAATTGTCAAAAATCATGCTATCGTATGCACGCACTCCTAAACAACCTCCCGAGCTCCGCTCTGACGCATGAGCGAGCATCGTTGCAACGGTGGAGCCCGAGGACACAAGTCCACCACAAAAATGTCGCTGCCACGCCATCCCCGCTTGAACAGAATACCACCCAGATCCATCGCCGACCACATAGTAGAACACCACATATGAGGAGGAACTGAACACTTTTATTCATCACTGTCGTCGCCTTTGTCGGAGCCAAATTGTCGAGTGGCCAAAAAACGTAAACTTCAGAGGACCTAACCCTAGAGCTACGTATGTTCGCACACGCGAGATCCGGCAACCCCTCACAACTGACAACCAGGATGAGAGAGACCGGGCACCCGAAGGTAAGAGCCCTAGATTGCTTTTCCTCTAGCGGCGTGAGGGAAAAGAAAGCGTCTCAAAGTCGAGCCTGCAAGGACGCTGCTCGCTCAGCCTTTGTACATGAATTTTCAGTATATTTGTCATGTTAGGTTGCACAAGTTCATCGGTCTCCCTCCCGGTACATGCCATTCGTCAGTGAGCATCACCCGTAACCGCCGATAAGAACGGAAGCTGGAGCCGTGATCAAAACTTTGTACTTGTCCATCCAGAAAATTTCCCATCGCAAAACACGATTCTCTCTCGCCAAAAACGTTGTCAACATGCCAATGACATACCAGTGGCGCATATAGATATGATATGGCGGTCGAGTTGATATACAGCTGACTCCACACAGTGTCCTAGATCTCTTTTGCACAAACTTTCTTTCTTTTCATTGACATAGCAGACCGGCCAGTTGCATGAGATTTTACTCCAAACACTAATTATCCAGAACTAATGCAATTATAACATAAAATAATAAAATTAATTATGAAATAGGAAATATAAATAATATAGAGTACAACTTTAATATTATCTCTAAGACATATTTTTATCATGACATGTGTTATCTTGTCGGTTGTGTGTTTGGGTTCCGCCTTGGCTGCCCTTGTCAACAATGGAGCTGATGTAAGGGCCCTGAGAAATCCTTATGCGGTTGCCTTCTTGACAACGTATTCTAGTCCCTTCTCTTCATGCCCCCTCCTATGGAAAGGGGAACCCCCAGATCCAGCTTGGTGGTTCAAGAAGTGGCGGTGCTATCGCATCGTTCTGTCCTTGGAGGAGATGTCTGGTTTGCACGAGAAGTTCCAATACGGTAGTTGGAGTCCAGGTTGCCAGTTGCTCGAAGTGTGGGCTCTAGGGCGCGATGTACACTAATTTGACACACTACAGGACGCGCGCGCTACGCCGAGGGCAAAAAGCCGTCGGCGTAGCCTAAAATGCCCTCGGCGTATGCTACGCCGACGGCTGCCTCAGTAGCCTCCTCGCAAAGGGCTCCTCGTGAGCACATAGAGGTCGTCGGCGTATCAAAATGCCGTCGGCGTATGCTACGCCGAGGGCAATGCCGTCGGCGTAGCGGCCGTCGGCATAGCTTGTCGACCGGTTGCAAAAATATTTTTTTTAAAAAAATAATTTTTTTTTCTTAATTTTTGAATCTTTCAACTGTTTGACTCGTTAATCTCTCACTTTGAACATTTTTAACACTAATTACACTTAATACTTAATTAAATTGCAGTCTTGGTCGAACTTCCCGGAAGGTCATCCATCCTAATACTACTCCAGCTCCAGCACGCTTAACTTCCTCGTTCCTTAACTGCTTCCAGAAAGTAATTCATACATTGTTGTCAATACTATGATACCAATCCTATTAACCCTTATATCAACATGTCACATGTTTGTATTTTTTGAAATTATAAACAATTATTTAAATAAACATTAATTAATAAGTAAAAATATTATTGAATTCAAATAAAAATATAATAATTTTATTTTTTTGTATTTTTCTATTTAATATGGAATAATTAATATCTTTAAATCTATAAATCGGAATTTAACAAATAATATGTCTAAATTGATCAGAAAAATGAGAGGAATCCAAATTTGATATCCATATCAACTAATCACAAACCCTCCGTTTTTGAATTATCTATTTGGTGGTTGCTTTAGAAAATTCCCTTTTTGCGCTCGGATAATGAAAAATGGCTTTTTGGTGCGATGAAAAGGAAAACTTGCATTCCTCCATCAACATTGTTTGCCATCCCATGATGCATGTGTATGCATAATATGGGAACATTATCACAAACTATGCCTTGATTCTAGCCATAACATTGGTCATTTGACCCGAAAGCCAAGAAACCTCGAATGAGATAGGTCATTTTGTGAAGGTTTTTTTGAAACATAATCAATATATCAAGTTTAATATTTTTGCTTATAACTATGTCACATAATATGACACCACGTGAAGGTTTCGCATTGTTTCGATCGTTTTTGAATTTTTTATGCCCGTTTTAAACTATCACAAACTTTGTCGAGAATCCACGGCATGAAGATTCTTAGCTCGGGGCCGAGCCTCGCTAAACTTGCATTGGATCTTTGATAAAATAGCATATTGTGAACCTAAAAATGATTTTTGTAAAAAAATATGAGCATCGGATCATGTACCTGTAGTTCATATCTGACCCACTTTCTACCGATTCGGCAGGAATTTGTCTTTTTTATCAGAGGTGGACGGAAAGGTTTCGGAACCCCCTGTTGGGACATTGTCCATATAAGGTGGTATATTATTTTAGTAAAATATGGTGGTAGCATTTTGAATTAGCCATTTAGTGGTTGTTTAACAAAATCGTCCGTTTTTTATGATCGGAAAATGGGAAATGGCTTTTTGGTACGACGAAAAGGAAAACTTCCTCCTGCAACATTGTTCGCCATCCCATGATGCATGCGTATGCACAATATGGAAACATTATCACAAACTATGCCTTGATTCTAGCCATAACATTGGTCATTTGACCCGAAAGCCAAGAAACCTCGAATGAGATAGGTCATTTTGTGAAGGTTTTTTTGAGACATAATCAATATATCAAGTTTAATATTTTTCCTTATAACTATGTCACATAATATGACACCACGCGAAGGTTTCGCATTGTTTCGATCGTTTTTGAATTTTTTATGCCCCTTTTAAATTATCGTCAAACTTTGTCGAACGGCGGGCATGAAGATTCTTAGCTCGGGGCCGAGCCTCGCTAAACTTTCATTGGATCTTTGATAAAATAGCATATTGTGAACCTAAAAATGATTTTTGTAAAAAAACATGAGCATCGGATCATGTACATAGTTCATATCGACCCACTTTCTTCGATTCTAAGCAGAATTTGTCTTTTCACGGAGGTGGCGGAAAGGTTTGATTCCCCTATTGGGACATTGTCTATATAAGGTGGTATAGTATTTTGTAAAATGTGGTGGTACCATTTTGAATTAGCCATTTGGTGGTTGCTTTACAAAATCGTCTGTTTTGTGCTCGAAAATGGGAAATGGCTTTTGGTGCCATTTAAAAGGAAAACTTTCTCCTGCAACATTGTTCGCCATCCCATGATTCATGTGTATGCACAATATGGGCACATTATCACAAACTATGCCTTGATTCTAGCCATAACATTGGTCATTTGACCCGAAAGCCAAGAAACCTCGAATGAGATAGGTCATTTTGTGAAGGTTTTTTTGAGACATAATCAATATATCAAGTTTAATATTTTTCCTTATAACTATGTCATATAATATGACACCACGCGAAGGTTTCGCATTGTTTCGATCGTTTTTGAATTTTTATGCCCTTTTAAATTATCGTCAAACTTTTGTCGAGGCGGGCATGAAGATTCTTAGCTCGGGGCGAGCCTCGCTAAACTTGCATTGATATTTGATAAAATAGCATATTGTGAACCTAAAAATGATTTTTGTAAAAACATGAGCATCGGATCATGTACCGTAGTTCATATCGACCCACTTCTTAGATTCGGCAGAATTTGTCTTTTCACCAGAGGTGGACGGAAAGGTTTCGGATTCCCCTATTGGGACATTGTCTATATAAGGTGGTATAGTATTTTGTAAAATGTGGTGGTACCATTTTGAATTAGCCATTTGGTGGTTTCTTTACAAAATCGTCTGTGTTTTGTGCTCGAAAATGGGAAATGGCTTTTTGCATTTAAAAGGAAAACTTTCTCCTGCAACATTTTTCGCCATCCCATGATGCATGTGTATGCACAATATGGGCACATTATCACAAACTATGTCTTGATTCTAGCCATAACATTGGTCATTTGACCCGAAAGCCAAGAAACCTCGAATGAGATAGGTCATTTTGTGAAGGTTTTTTGAGACATAATCAATATACCAAGTTTGATATTTTTCCTTCTAACTATGTCACATAATATAACACCACGCGAAGGTTTCGCATTGTTTCGATCATTTTTGAATTTTTTATGCCCATTTTAAACTATATATAGTTTCTTATGTTTTACTTAATTTTTATTAATAAATGTGTAATATTTGAGTGTAGATAGATAGGTCTTATTTTTCTGCAAATTTTGATATATTATTTGTATTTTTCCGAATTAGAATGATTTAGTTATGATTTTTCAAAGTTTAATGAGATAAAATAAAAAATAGCTACGCCGAGGGCAGCCGTCGGCGTATGCTACGCCGAGGGCAGCGGTTGGCGTAGCATAGGATATGCCGAGGGCAATTCTACGCCGACGGCTGCTTGGCGGAGCTGGCCTAGACGATGGCTACGCCGACGGCCCCGATGTTTGGTCGTCGGCGTAGCGACTGGCCGTCGGCGTAGCTTCCCATTCCTGTAGTGACATCTCTTCGATGCTTCTCCTCTCTGGTCCAGTTAGGTCCTGCAGCCTATACCACCACTACTTATTCTAGTCGTTAAGGGTGGATTATACGTTGACACATGTCATCTTCGTGTGAGGGTTGTGTTTCTGAGTTGTCTTGCTTCGATTGTGAAGCGGTGTAGTGTCTCTGTGTCCTGACCTATTCTCGTCTAGATAATCAAGGTGAATCCTTGTTTTCTACTTTTGTGGTTGTACATGTAAGCTTAAGGATGTCATCCGTATGGCTCATAAACTAGACCGATCTTTTACCTGTTAAAAAAATTTAGCAGTGTGAGTTGATATTTTTTTTGGAAAAAACATGTGGACAAACCGCTTGCCATGTCATATAGTCGTTTGTTTTATGTGGCCACCGCATTAGAGAGGCTGCCAAGGAGTCGTGTCTGTTAAGAATAAATATCCTAGAAAATCAGGGGATAAAATCCCCGCTTAACTTGGAGGCACGGCTCCATCCTGGGAACCATCATCCCGCTCCTAAACGGTTTCTCCCGAAGAAACTCTACAAGCCATCGATCCCAGAACTGCCTGATCAATGCCGTCTTTCATAGAACCGACAGATCTCATGCCCGATTGTATAAAAGTTGTATCAATTATCAATAAAGATATAGATTTCATTCTTGTTTGTCGCTGTCAATCCTTCCACTTTAAACACGTTATCAGCACGAGGAAGACATGCATTGGGGAAGTCACGCCCGGAGACACCGCGTGGCTCTATTTTATCTTTATCCTTTCATGAATAAAAACAAATCCCTGCTTTGACCTTGCGGTCAAGCTCAGCGCAACTCCAACAGCTTCTAGGATTTGTCTAGTTTGCTATACTAAGAATAGTTATATTTTAACAGGCTATCTTAGTAGGAAATTATTGTGTGTTGTAAATTCTGTTAAAATCAGTACATAGTACTGTTTATTTTATCGAGTACTATGTGTATTCCAAAAAAATATGTGATGTAATATATTTCCTGTGTACAGATGTTGAGATTTATTATATTCACCGTTTGTAATTGAGATTTTCAATTTCTTGCAATAGATCAATTCATCGTATTAACTGAGTCATTTTGATTCTATACGAGCACGAATTGGCATGCAAAATTCAAAGTAATTTTTTAAATTGATGTTTTGGAAACACAAGACAGTGGCTAGATCTACTGCACTGCAGATTATCACCACTACTGTTTAAAGCCTACATTTTATCATATTTGACGCTATGATTGCTTAACAATGTGCTCTCCCAAACATTTTATTAAGTCATGACATAAGGCATTAGAAGTATGAGTATCTACTGATTTCATCAGATTATACTCTCTAGTGCTGCGAGACGGACTTCGAACATTCTTCGGAGATTATCTACAATGTGTCATACTTAACAATTTGAAGTTCACACTAATGATTTTGAGCCCACTTCTTGAACTCATCATTAATTTTGCATATTTCATTACAACATGACCATGATGGATTTTGATTTACCGAACATAGATTAACATTCTCTGGTTTACCATGTAGGTAACCAATGGCTGGAAGATAGTTCGATGCACTCGATCTTAATGGCCACAACTACCCTACATGGGTGATGGACATGAAGATCGCTCTTGCATCCCGTGGGATAGTGTGTGCCATCCAGAACCCGGAGGACCCCCTTCCGGATGGAGTCGCACCACTGAGAGAAGAGCAGAAATATGTTGGCTTATACATTATAAGGCACCATATCCACCCGGATCTTAAGTCCGAGTATTTGGAGGAGGAATCCCCATTTACTTTGTTTCAGGCCCTCAAAACGAGGTATGAAAAGCATAAGGCAGTAGTCCTTCCTGAAGCACTTCATGATTGCACTCATCTTCGATTCCAGGACTTCAAGTCCGTCGGGGATTACAATCATGAAGTTCATAAGATAAGTTCTAAATTGCGCTTTTGAGAGAAGGAACCCACAGATGCGGAAAAGATAGAAAAAACTCTATCCACTATGCTCCCATCTGAAAGGCTCCTCCAGCAGTAATACCGCGCTCGCGACTACCAGGTCTATTCAGACCTTATTCATATCCTACTTCAGGCTGAAAAGCATGATGAGCTTCTTGCTAAGAATGGCTCTCAGCACCCGGTTGGTTCCCAACCTTTGCCGGAAGTTCATATGAATGTTGCGAATGGAAGAAAGTCTCGTGATGCCTTCAAGGGTAACCAACCGAACTTCAAGGGTAAGCGTAAGCGCAACCGGAACAGGAAGCCTCGAAACTCGGACCATGGGAAAGGCACTGCAAAGCCAAAGTATGACAAAAATAGGCTTTGTGACAAGTGTGGATGCTACACGCATCCTACTAACAAGTGCAAGACCAAAAAGCATCCGGCAATCCTCTACCAGCAATCCCAAGGACGTAAGACACCTCAAGGGAAAAGGTTTGAAGCCAACTTCAACCTTCATCCAGATGGCACCAATGGAGATTGTTGTTCGCAATATGCTCCTCCTGGACCTAGCAACACCATGACTCTCCAGCAGCCCGAGGACCCTATGAGCATGGAGAACATGATGATTGAGTATGCCTCAAACGACGTGTTTGGAGACTTCGACTAGTCCCACTATCTCCTTAATGATCACTTTATTTTATGTTCATTTGTGATGTTGTAATTGAAGGGAATATTCCCTGAGAGGCAATAATAAAATGTTTATTATGTGTATTCCAAGTATATGATAGATGTTTATTTTGCATGCTATAATTGTATTAATACGGAAACATTAATACATGTGTGTTTAATAAACAAACAGAAAGTTCCTAGTTATGCCTCTCTCATAAACTAGTTCGTTGATTAACAAGATGATCACAGTTTCCTGATCATAGACATTGGATGTTTTTAATAACAAGATCACAACATTAGTGTAATGGTGTGATGAACATTCATCCGAAGTATAGCATTATGATCAAAGTCATTGAGTTTATATTGCTATAAACAACTTACGAAGTAGTCCTAATCCTTAGACCATGAGATCATGCCAATCACTAACACCGGAAGAGTTTCTTGTTGACATCAAATGTCACACCGTAACTGGGTGATTATAAAGATGGCTTCAAAGCTACTAAATTGTTATGTTGAGAATCATGGATCAAGAGTGGAATTTGTTCATCCCGATGACGGATAGATATACTCTGGGCCCTCTCGGTGATATCACATTGGTTAGCTTGCAAGCAAGTGATTTGATCACTAGAATGTTATATCACGGGAATGAGAAAAGAGTGCATGTCAGTAACGAGATCAAACTAGGTATGGAGATACCGATGATCGAATCTCGGACATGTAACATATCGTGAAACAAAGGGATTAACATACAAGCGTAAAAGGTTCCGACGATCACAGGAAAAGTCATCGTTGAATGTGTGGGAGTTAGTATGGATCTCCAGGTCCCGCTATTGATTATTGATCGGAGAAGGGTCTCGATCATGTCCACATTATTCGCGAACCGTAGGGTGACACACTTAAGGGACACTGACATCCAGTTGGAGCAAATGTTTCATGCCGAAAGAATAAACAAGCACAGGAATTTATTTCACTAGATACCGAAACAGGTTTTCGGGTGAAATTGCATAAATAGGTTATGCATGTGAAATGGAATTCTAGCAAGGGGTCATTTGTGAATGTTTGTCATTAATGTAATTGACAAAATTCTGAATAAAATAAAAGATTTTTATTTAATGAGAGTTTGCATTAAATTTGGTGGAAATTTAATGGGAATTTGAGTGGATTTTTTAGTGGAGAAAATTGAAGGGCCATTTTGTGAGTGGAGTGTCAACCCACATGAATGAGGGAGAGGTGGGGCACCCTCCATGGCCGGCGGACATGCCCCCTTGGGCTGCCCCCTCCCCTTATAAGGAGCCCCTCCTCTCACTTCTCACACACACCTCCTGGTGAAGGATCTCTCTCCCCCTCTAGAATTTATCCCCCATGGTCTTAGACTAGCGAGATACATGTTCCTGGTGGCTATTCGGCAAGAAAGAGTTGTGCTTCCGCTGCATCGCTGGAGCGAGGAGGCGGAGGTTGCTCGGTGTCTTGTACGTGTGTGCGAGCACGGATGCGCTGCCGCTTTGCGGCGTGTAACACCCTCAGAATCGGCCCTATGCAAGTTTTAGCGCTTCACGCCAAACCCGCATAGGAACGATTCAAAGGTGCCCACCAGGCACTTTCGTGCGGGTGGAAAACGAAGTAATATCATTACACAATAGTCCTCGATGGAACCCACAAAACATATATATACAACAGCGACTCAATGAGTCAAGAATACAGATATACAGTACAAAGATCCAAATCACCTTGGAAACGATACAGCGTCCGAGTACGGACAAGATGCAAATTGAGCTAAGAGCCCTGAAGAATAACCAAAGGCGTCCATAACCTGCCTGTGCCAAGCCGGAAGGGTAACCCTAACGACGCCGATCTCAAAACCTGCTTAAACAAAAGGGTGCCAACAAAGGGCAAAGGAAAAAGAGAGCGGTCAAGATCGAGGCCGATTACACGGCGAGGCTAGAATTCGGCGGTCCTCGCCTACATAGGTATGGTGGACTGAAGCGGCAGCGCAGCATGCACTAAACAACCTATAGAGACTCAATATAACTAGCGACTATCAGATAGAGATAAGAAAGACCTATTCAGAACCATCCTAGTACTACCACCAAACATACCCATCCTGGTATTTCCCCCTCAAGACCAAACGAGGAAGTCAACCGAGGAACTCACACAGTTGGCAGTTTTATTCATTCCGTTATAGTGGCGGCAATTACTAGTCAAATAAAGATTGCATGAGTCATCCTGACATAATAAGCAGTGGGCAGTTTTAGTTAAGCATTCCGTTGTAGTTGCAACACTTACTAGTCAGATACAATAAGCATGAGATATCCCAAAACCCAGCAGTTGTCGGTATTTTTATTTAGCCATTCCGTTGTAGTGAAGCTGATTACTAGTCATATCGGATACAAGTCAAATTATAACAGTAAACTTTAGTTATAGTTGTCTATAATCGAGAACTGTGCTCCAAGTCGTACATAACCGCGGACACGGCTTCTCAAAAAGATTTAACCCTGCAAGGGTGCACCAAAGTTCCCACACGCACCTACACCCTTGTTGTCAGATCAGGTAGGTACAAGATCACAAAACATACACCCAACGGTATGTCGACGGGGTTTCGGACACGGCTTCCGCACCCAAAGCAAGCACGGGGCACCCACTAAGCTACCATAGCGAAGTCGGCCGTTCTCGAGACGGACTCGGGGTTTGTGGAGGAGCCTCAGAACGACTAGGAACCCGAAAGTGTGACTGGGCTTGTCGATACAACGAAAACGGGTCACGATCCTAAACAGTACAGTTGCAGTACATCGCACAATTTAAATTAAGCAGTAAAGCATGGTATAAGTACAGAATAGTAATAAAGCCCCAAACTAATTGTGGCCCCCAGTACAGTACTTGGAATCAGGTACTAAATCGATGGGGGTGCCCATACACCCCACCTGTGGTTAGCACGCTCGATCTCGGAACATGTGTCAAGAACTCGGGGTCCTACGGGACACAAGTGGACGGTTAACAACCAAATAACATCTATTGCCCACCTGTGCCTCTGCATTAACCTACTTTCAATTTTAGTTATTAAACAATAATTAAAGTTATAACCATCTTCAACATTAAACATACGGCAATTCTCCAACAACTGTGGTACTGGACGACACGCAACAGCACTTGAGCAAGCGACTACGAGGCGCAAGTCCAACTATCTACCAAACAAAAGGTAATAGGATGTGTCCAAGGCAATATAAGGCTGCAAGGGATATCACGGGTACGAAAACTAGAGCATCGCAACACAAATAGCAATAGATCAAAAGGAAGAAATAAATACTAGAAAGGTAAAATAGGTAGAAAGGGGGAGAATGCTCGCCTGAAAACATTGTCGAAGGTTCAACCGAAGATCGGGACGGCACTCGCATCAACTCAACGGCCTAATCCATGAAGAAGCAAAGCACTAGCAGAAACACCGGATGCACTATTTAATACTACGATAAAATATCGGGCATGATGCATGTATGATGTATGACATGGCAAATGTGCGATGCAATTAGGCAATATTAAGCGGAACCGGGGTCCCGACAATTAAGTATATGGTTATAGTTGTTTAGCTACCCTGCAATTTAAATGTTGTCTTAATAAGGCGATATTATGTCATCGGTTCGCTACACCAATTTAAATGGAGTCCGGAATAAGACAAAGATATCCCGCATATCGACTCCATATTCAGTTATGAGATGAATTGGCATAATGCCCCCAAACCACAGACAAGTATGCATGCATGATCAATTTAATATGCATCAGTTTGTATTTCATTTATAAAATAGGGGCTCAGGAAAAGGTTCACACATCTGGGTCGGAAGATCGTGGAGTTTCGAGGGTTCGGGGTCCGGTCTCAGGGTTCAGGGTTCGACGGGATCGGTCTTCGAAGGTCGAATACAAGAGGAAGAGCTTGGCGTTCCGGGAAGAAGGACTTGGTGTGGCGTCGGGGCGCATCGGACTCGCCCTGGTCGGTGCCGATCTTGTCGTCCCGAAGATCTTGTCGGGTCCTCGTATCGGGTCGGTCTTGACGTTCGGGATGCAGAACTTGGCGTTCCGCGGCGAAGTGCTTGGCGTATCCGTGTCGACGACCTTAGCGTCCGGAAAGAAGTACTTGTCACATCTGTGGCCTTTGGGTCGAAGAACTTGGCATGCCAGGGTTCGGTCTTTCGACTCCGGGAGGATCGGTTTTCAGGGTCTCGACACCTTCGGTTCCATGTGGGCGATCTTGGCGTCCGAGGGTTTCTCCGAGTTCGTGGTGCGTCCGTGTGGTAGATCTTGGGGTAACAGCGTCATCGGGTTCCACCTCGCACATTGGTCGACGAAACCCGTAACGATGCAGATCTTGGCGACAAAAGGGCATCGGGGCTCTTGTGACGAGACGGTCTTGTGCTTAGGGTGGCGCCGAAGATCTTGACAAGATTATCTTGGGACAACGGCATGCTCTGGTTGTACCTGACCAGTTCCAACATCCTACCGCAACATTACCATGGGTGCACACATGAAAACATAAAACATTGGAAACGTGACGAGCCAGAGAGGGGTGTCATGTGCTGGTTCAGAGGAGGGAGGAGGAGGCGCCGGGAAGAGGTTCGTCGTCACGGCATGCGCAGGTCTGGCGCACAGCCAATGACGACGCCACTCGGTTGAGATGTGGCAAGGCAATTGCAGGAGAAGCGGCCAAAGGCGGGCGAGCTTCGGCAGGATGGCACGGCGGCGCCATGGCTGGGGCGACATCGGCAGCTTGAATGGCGGGACGAGGTGCGAGACGGATCGGCGTGGGGCCGCGAGCTCGAGGAGGAGGGAGGCGGCAGGCGGCTCGAGGAGCTTCGTGACAGCAGGAGAGGCGCGGCCGGCAGTGCCGGGCGTGGAGCGGACCCCACTGCGGCGGGGCTTAGCGATGGGGAAGGAGCTTGGGGCGAGGGCGCAGGCGGTCTAGGTGCCGAGGAGCTCGGCGGCCATGGCGGTGGGGATCGAGGTCAACGCCGGTGGTTGGAGATGGGGAGCTTGCAGAGGGAGGCAACGGGGAGGGCTCGGGCATGTGGCCCGCAAGTGCGGCATCAGGCTCATGAGCCGAGAGGCCGGGCATGGTGGCGGAGCTAGAGGAGGCGGCGCCTTGGCGGGAGGAGGCGTGGGTGGGGTCGGCGGGAGGAAGAGAGAGGGTAGGGGACAGAGGCGGGGTGGTGGGGCCAGTGGGCAGTGTCGGGAGGCGGGTCGGGGTAGGTGGTGGGGGTCGGGCCAGGTGGCGTACGTGGCGTGTGCTGACGTGGGGTTTGACCAGGTGGGGAGGCTGAGGTGGCGGGCTGGGATAGGATAGGGGGAAGGGAGTGGTGAGGTGTCGCCAAGGGATTGGAGGGGGTGAGGTGGCTGAAGGGTGGGTAGAATAGGACTGGGTAGGAAAAGGGTTTAGGGAGGGCTGGTTTTGTACTGGGGTGGCCGACTGGGTCGGATCGGCCTGGTCAGGCTGCCCCCTAAAAATAAAATAAATATTTTATTTATTTAAAACAGGGCTTTGCAACCCGCTTGTAGACAAAGCAAAATATTCCGGAGCCCCGGGTTTTGGATTTGAAATAAAGGCGGGGTATTTAGAAAACAAAAATATGTTTTTCCGAAAATAGTTTTATGCAAACAAATGCAATATGACATGACGATGCTCAAATGCAATGTGGCATGATGACATGAGCATGCGGTCATGATGATGCAATGCACAAAACACCGCGATTTTCTAGTAGTGGTTTTGCGGGGCGCCACACGGCGCTAGGACTTCCTCTCGATCTTGAGATCGGCAAGAGATCGTCTACATCAACCATGAGTTGAACTCGTTAAGCTTTGTCGGTCTTCAAGGGTATGTTCTCTACGGATATACATCCGCCCGTTGTTTGTATCTAGTAGATAGATCTTGGTACATAGTTCTCATCGTAGGAAATTTTTTGTTTTCTATGCTGCGAACCCTACAGTGGTATCAGAGCCGGATCTATGCGTAGATGCTTTACACGGGTAGTAAACATATGAGTATGTGGGTGATGATGATCATGTCGTTGCTCCTTAGTTGTAATTTTGGATATTGGTGGCATAGTGGTATGAAGCGGCCCGGACAAACTTTACATGTCCTCGCACATGAGACCTGTTCCACGCTTGACATGCAACTAATTTGCATAAGTGGCTAGCGGGTGTCTGTCTCTCCTACTATAGTCAATATCTATTTTGCAACGAGTTGTCAACAATTTGGTTATCCTCGTTGTGGTTCATGTTCGTAGGTAAGAACGGTTCTATCTCGAAAGCCCTAAGCCACGTAAAACTTGCAATGGATAAATTAGAGGCGTCTAGTTTAGATTGTTGCTGGGCTAGTGTGATGATATGGTGATGTTGTAAGTAGAAGTATGAGATGATACACTTACAACATACATAACGTGTAATCTCCATAGACCTTGGACTTACACATAAAGGTATGATAGTGATCATACCACGGTGCACATGATAGAGATCATATGCGGGAACCATATCATTTCACTAATAAACATGTGATGTTTGATAGCATCTTATATTGCTTGTTTAGCGCTTTGTTAGCATAATAAGATGATCCCTCTTTTAAATATCAAGAAAAGAATGTGTTCTTCCTTTAGTATGCACCGATTATGTTTTCGTCGCTCCAAGACATCACGTGATGATCGGGTGTTCTTGGATCCACGACCATATTTCGGGTGTAAAACAGTTACACACGCGAATACTAAGGTTCTAACTTGGCGAGCCTAGCATGTACAGACATGGCCTCGGAACACGGACCGAAAGGTTAAGCATGAGTCATGTAGTAGATATGATGCCCATTTGATGCTCGCCTTTGAAGCTACACTGACTCACGTGATGATCGGACTTGGTGTAGTGGATTTGGTTCATGTAATCACCAAAAAGGCACGAGGGATGTCGTTTTTGAGTGGGAGTTCATTCGTAATATGTATTAGTTGAACTCAATCTATCATAAACTTAGTCTAAACTTTACAAATTCTGTTGTAGATGGCACCACCTTCTTTTAATTTCAATGTGTTCATGGAGAAAGAGAAACTTGCAACGAACAGTAGCAACTTTACCGAATGGGCCATGAATTTGAGGATTGTCCTCTCTGCTGCACAAAAGAAATATGTGCTAGAAGCGACGTTAGGACCCCCACCTTTTGAGGATTCCCCTGACGAGGAGAAGAATGTCTATCAGACTCGTCAGGAGGACCACAACTTAGTTCATTGCAGCATATTGTATGGGCTAGAGCCGGAACTTCGAAAGCGTTTCGAAAACGGCAATGCTTTTGATACAATGGGTGAGTTGAAAATGATTTTCGACACACGTGCTGCGGTAGAGAGCTACAAAGCTTCAGAAAATTTCTTTAGCTGCATGATGGAAGAGCACAGCTCCGTTAGGGAGCATGTACTCAAGATGTCGGGTTACACCGATAAGCTTGTGTCCTTGGGAATAACGATTCCCATTGACTTAGGCATCCATCGTGTTCTGCAGTCTCTGCCACCTAGCTATAAGAGCTTCGTGATGAACTATAATATGCAAGGCATGAAGAAGTCTCTCCGAGCTTACATCAATGCTTAAAACTGCAGAAGTGGAGATCAAAAAGGAACATCAAGTGTTGATGATCAATAAGAACACTGGTTTCAAGAAATACAAGAAGGGAAAACGGAAGGGAAGTAAGGGCGGCAAGCCGGTTGCCGTGCCTGAAAAGAAACCCCGAGTTGGACCTAAGTCTGATACCGAGTTCTACTATTGTAAGGGGACTGGCCACTGGAAGCGCAACTGCCCCAAGTATTTGGAAGACAAGAAGACCGGCAAGGCAAACAAAGGTATATATGATATACATGTTATTGATGTGTACTTGACTAGTTCTCGCAGTAACACTTGGGTATTTGATACCGGTTCAGTTGCTAATATTTGTAACTCGAATCAGGGGTTGCGGAACAAGCGACCGCTAGCAAGGGGTGAGGTCAAGATGCATGTCGGCAATGGATCAAGCGTTGATGTGATCGCCGTCGGAACGCTGCCTCTCCATTTGCCGTCGGGATTAGTTATAAACTTGAATAATTGTTATCTGGTGCTAGCACTTAGCATGAACATTGTATCTGGATCGTGTTTAATGCAAAGTGGTTATTCATTTAAATCCGAGAACAATGGTTGTTCCATTTATATGAATGAAATCTTTTATGGTCATGCACTGATGATGAATGGTTTATTTCTTTTGGATCTCGATAATAATGTTACACGTATTCATAATGTTGATGCTAAAAGGATTAAACTAAATGATGATATATCCGCATATATGTGGCACTGCCGTCTAGGTCATATTGGTGTTAAACGCATGAAGAAGCTCCATTCGGATGGACTTTTGGAATCACTTGATTTTGAATCATTTGATACATGTGAGCCATGCCTTATAGGCAAGATGACTAGAACCCCGTTTTCCGGTTCAATGGAACGAGCGACAGATTTATTGGAAATCATACATTCTGATGTATGTGGTCCAATGAGTGTGTCAGCGCGAGGTGGATATCGTTATTTTGTTACTTTTACGGATGATTTGAGTAGATGCGGTTATATCTACTTGATGAAACACAAGTCTGAAACCTTTGAAAAGTTCAAGGAATTTTAGAATGAAGTGGAAAATCATCGTAATAGAAAGATCAAATTTCTACGGTCCGACCATGGAGGTGAGTATCTAAGTTACGAGTTTAGAACTCACATGAAAGAGTGTGGAATTGTTTCAGAACTCACACCTGCCGGAACACCACAGAGAAATGGTGTGTCGGAACGTCGTAATCGTACTTTATTAGATATGGTTCGATCTATGATGTCTTTGACGGACTTGCCGTTGTCATTTTGGGGTTATGCACTAGAAACTGCTGCATTCACTTTAAATCGGGCACCATCTAAATCCGTTGAAAAGACACCGTATGAACTGTGGTTTGGAAAAAAACCTAAGCCGTCATTTCTTAAAGTTTGGGGATGCGATGTTTATGTGAAGAAACTTCAACCAGATAAACTCAAACCCAAAGCGGAAAAATGCGTCTTCATAGGATACGCTAAGGAAACTATTGGGTATTCCTTCTATCACAGATCCAAGGGCAAGGTTTTTGTTGCCAAGAATGGATCCTTTCTAGAGAAAGAGTTTCTCGCGAAAGGTGTGAGTAGTCGGAAGGTAGAACTCGAAGAGGTTATTGAACCTTCTCTTCAAAGTATGGCGAGTAGCACAGCGCCGGAAGTCGTTCCGGAGTTGGCTCCACCAGTTGAAGAGGGAACTAATGATAATGATCATGAAACTCTGAAAGAGAGTACTACCGAACCTCGCAGGTCTAGCAGGATGCGTGCAGCTCCCGAGCTGTACGGAAATCCTGTCATGAATTTCATGGTTGATGAAAATGATGACCCTGCGACATATGAAGAAGCCATGATGAGCCCGGATTCCAACAAATGGTTAGAAGCCATGAAATCCGAGATGCAATCCATGTATGAAAATCAAGTTTGGAACTTGGTGGACTTACCTCACGACCGAAAGGCCGTGGAGAACAAATGGATTTTCAAAAGGAAAACTGATGCTGATGGTAATGTAACCGTCTATAAAACTCGACTTTTTGCAAAGGGGTTTCAACAAATTCAAGGAGTTGACTACGATGAGACATTCTCTCCCGTATCGATGCTAAAGTCAGTTAGGATTATGTTAGCAATTGCTGCATATTTCGATTATGAGATATGGCAGATGGATGTCAAAACCGCGTTTCTCAATGGTAATATTGAAGAAGAGTTGTATATGATACAACCAAAGGGTTTTGTCGATCCTAAGGATGCTAACAAGGTGTGCAAGCTTCAGCGATCCATCTATGGATTGAAGCAAGCATCACGAAGTTGGAATCTCCGCTTTGATGAGGTGATCAAAGAGTTTGGATTTGTTCAAACTTATGGAGAAGCTTGTATTTACAAGAAAGTGAGTGGGAGCAATGTGGTATTTATGATATTATATGTGGATGACATATTATTGATCGGAAATGATATAGATCTTTTAAACAGTGTTAAAAGTTATCTAAACGGCAAATTTTCAATGAAGGACCTAGGTGAAGCGTCATACATATTAGGCATAAAGATCTATAGAGATAGATCTAGGCGCCTAATAGGGCTATTGCAAAGTACATACCTTGATAAGATTTTAAAGTAGTTTAAAATGGAAGATAGTAAGAAGGGGTTTTTACCTATGACACAAGGCACGACATTGAGTAAGACTCAAAGTCCGGCTACGGCGGAAGAAAGAGAGAAAATGGACAAAGTCCCCTATGCTTCAGCCATAGGCAATATAATGTACGCCATGCTATGTACAAGACCGGATGTGGCACATGCGATTAGTTTGACTAGTAGGTACCAATCGGATCCAGGTTCAGAACACTGGAAAGAGGTCAAGAATATCCTTAAGTACTTGCGAAGAACTAAGGATATGTTTCTTGTATACGGAGGTGAAGAAGAGCTCGTCGCTAAGTGTTATGTCGACGCTAGCTTTAACACCGATCCAGATGACTCTAAGTCTCAATCCGGATACGTATTTCTCATGAATGGCGGAGTGGTTAGTTGGAGGAGCTCCAAACAACCTGTGGTGGCAGGATCAACAACGGAGGACGAATATGTTGCTGCTTCAGAAGCGGCTCAGGAAGCAGTTTGGATGAAGGAGTTCATATCCGAAGTAGGAGTGGTTGCAAACGCATTGGACCCAATGGTGATCTATTGTGACAACAATGGTGCCATTGCCAATGCCAAAGAGCCAAGGTCTCACAAGCATTCCAAACATATTAAGCGCTGGTTTCACTCCATCCGCGAGCATGTCAAGGATGGAGATATAAAGATTTATAAAGTACATACGGATCTCAATGTAGCAGATCCGTTGACTAAAACTCTCCCTAGAGCAAAACATGATCTACACCAGAACTCCATGGGTGTTAGATACATCACTATCTAACTAGATTATTGTCTCTAGTGCAAGTGGGAGACTGAAGGTGATGGGGATACGCCTATTGGGGTATACCCAGCGGGACGTTTCCGACTGGTCCAAGGGCTGGCGAGTGGGCCTGCAGAACGGCGAGTAGATCGAAGCCCAGCAAGGTATCAGGCGACTGGAGGTTGAAAGCCCAGGCGAGCAGATAGGCCCAGTCGGTCTAGGTTAAATGATTACCGAAGATGTAACCGAATCGGTTGAGATATGTAAACCCTAGGGGAGGTGACCCTATATAAACCTCCCCATGGGGTGAGTAGAGACACGTTCCCTCATACGCCCAAGCAACTCGCCGCCTAGTCGCCGAGTTCGCCCATTGTAAACACCTCCATAATACAATCTAGCAGGAGTAGGTCTTTACCCTCCGGGGGGCCGAACCTGGGTAAAACCCTGTCTTTGCCCTCATCTACGCATGAGATGGCTGGCCGCCTTGCCCTCGTTCTACTACTGGCTGCCGATTGCAGCATCTGCCGTGGTCATTCCCACGGCGGTGGCACCGTGGGGCTGGCGGTCTGGCGGTGTTTTTGCGGCGAGATCCAATCTGCCCATCAACGAGGCAGTCGCCACCGCCGCATGATAGCGATCGGCGAGATGCTCCGGATCTTGCCGAGCAGCTACGTCCGGCGCGCGACCCGTCACACAGCGTGATCACGCGGTCGGCACGATCGGCCTCTTCGTCGGCCTCACCGGCGTCGCCGCCTCGGAGGACTCGGCTCGCATCCGCGAAGTCGCCACACGCGATCGGCTCTCCGAGAGCCAGATCCGCATGATCCACCGCCTCGCCTCGAGTACAACTCGGCCCACAACGTGGCGAGAACTCGGTGCCGCAGAAGGCGGCCCTCACCGGCACGCCGACTCGGCGACCCGGCGTCACTCGCCGGATCCATCACCACCTCATCCGCGGGCTCCATCGTCCAGGTCTCCAGCGGGAGATTTGAGGACCCTCCATCCTCGGGATCTTGATTCGACTCGGGTCGGAAAATTCCGCCGACCTCCACGACGGAGCCGATCGCCATGCCGCGACCTACATGGCCACGGCACCGATCCGCCGGAGGACCCTTTCTCCACCCGATCCTCCTAACGCCACGGCGGAGGTCGAGAACTCCGCTGAAGTTGGCGGAGGCGATGCGAAGAGCAGGCGGCGCGAAAAATTTCGCCTCGAGCGGTGTGAGGAAGCATCACGCTACCAGCAGCGGATCAGGTCACGCTGAACCCCACGTTCAGGCGCCACGAACCCGACGACAACGACCCGCGCGCATAGCGGCCGCGATCTGCGAACGCGCCACGGGAGGAAGCAACCGCCCCGCCAGATCGACGGCGATGGGTGCCCCACCACCACCCAACCGCACCTCCTCGAGGACCAGCCGCGGATAGTCGTCTCCTCACGGGGCGAGCGCTAACGGACCTCCACTGTTCTCCACCCGATGGACAACCTCGTGGCAGGCCGGCAGCGGCGATAGCATCACGGCCCGCGGCGTGGCGCCTTACAAATCCGATGCGTCGGGGCCCTACTCGAAGGCCGTGGAACAGCAAAAAGCGGCGCCGACTGCAAGGCGAGTATACTCGCGCTCCTCGAAGCGAGGCGGCCTCAGCGGCCGTCCGGTGGCAAACACCCTCAATTGCCCGCCACGAGCCACGCAGCTCAACGCCGACCGCGAATCGCACTCTCCACCGATCCCGGGCAGCGACCAACCGTGCCCGCTAACGGAGAACCAATCGGCGCACTCACATCATCAACAACCAAAATCGGCGCGCCAGCGACTTGCGGCACACCTAACTACTCGCCGCGATGGCGAGCCTATGGGGTCGCTCAGTCGACTAGGGCCTAAGTGCTTCGGACCAATGATCCGAGGCGAAAAGTACCCACCAAACTTCAAGGCGCCAAAGGAGATCGAAAAATACGACTCCTCGTACGACCCCGAGTGCGGCTCACATACCTCATGGCAATGGGGATCGCGGGTCACATCGACCTACTCGCCGCCCGTTACCTCCCGATGATGGAGGGACGTGCGGGCAATGGATCAACACACTCCCCGGGCGATGCTCGACTCACAGGAGGAAATGCGACGCCGTCGGGCACTTGAGTGCTCTTACACTCGCGCCACCACCATCGAGGACCTGGGCGATCGTCCGGGGACCCAGTCGACCATAGCTGGGTCCAACGGTGGCAAGAGCTGGTACAGCGGTCGGCATCCACCGGACACCGCGATCCATTGCTTCAAGACCTCGTGCGCTCTGAGCCTCTAGTCGCCAAGCTCAAGCGACACGCGCACACTCGACAACATCCCGACCTCCTCGAGATCGCCAAAGCAGTACGCCGAGGAGGATCCCAACCAAGGCGTCGACGAGTCGGAGGGCAACGCCGCGGCAGCAGCGGCGGCCGAACCGACCTCGCTACAGCGGCACTTCGCCTCATAGGCAAGCGCCGCACGACGGGCGAGTCGACTTCGTCGCCAACGCTGAGCACGCTGCGCGACCCCAAGAGCTACCGCCGTGGCGGAGGCAACGACGCGATGGCGGGAACTACAAGAACAAGCCAAGGTTCGATCATGCGGCCCTCCTTAACCAACCATGTGCGTTTCACGGCAGGAAGGAAAGCCCGCCACGCACCACCGCCGCCACACCCTCGGGGAGATCGAGAAGGCAGCACGTGCGGGAAGACACCGACAACGACCGCCAAATGGCGGAAAATTAAACAAAGTAGCCGGCTCGCTCCATACCTTCACGCTTCAACACGAAGCGCGAAGAAGGTCATCGCCCGCCGTCGCCGTCACGCGGTGGCCCAACAGACGTCCCCGGTTCCTCAACTGGTGGAACAGCCCATCACAGGCCGGCAAGACCACTCGCCACGCGCCAGTACCGGGGCGAGTCGCCTTGGTGGTCAAGCCCAAGGTTGGCGACTGGCTCCCCAAGACAACGATGGACGGCGGCAGCTCCATCAACATCCTCTACCTCGACACCTTCAGGTACTGCGGCTCCGCGATCGATGATCGAGACCACCACACCACGTTCCACGGCATCGTCCCGGTCGAAGGCGTACCCGATCGGCAAGGTCACGCTACCCGTCACCTTGGTACTCCAGCGAACTTCCGCACCGGCGGATCGTCTTCGAGCTGGTGCCATTCAACAGCCTTACCATCACTGCGTCCTAGGGCGCGGCGTTCGCCAAATTCATGGCGGCGCCCACTCTGGCGTAACGCGATGAAGCTCCGGGCCATGCGGAGTCATCACCATCAGCGGCGACCCGACATGGCGCGAATCGCGAGGCCAAAGGAGCCGAACTCGCCGACGCCGTCATCGCGGTAGAAACTAATCACGCCGAGCTCGCCAAATCGCGGCGGGTTAACAACGACGACCCCGATACTCAAGAAGCCAAACTCGGGCGCAAACACCTCAACCTTGAGGCTACGGCGCTTTTCGCACCGTTGAGCTGGTCCCGGCGACTCGGCCCAGACGGTGACGATCGGACAGGCATGAGCCCAGCATAGAAGGCGCTCATCGAGTTCCTCCGTGAGAACAGGACATCTTCGCATGGAAACCCTCCGACATGCACGGTGTCCCTAGGGAGCTCGCTGAGCACAAATTAAACGCCGACCCCAAAGTGCGACCGGTCAGCGATCGCTCGGCCCCTCAACAAAGAACGCCGTCGAGCAATCGCCGAGGAAGTGCAGCGTCTACTCGCTGCCGGCTTCATCCGGCCAATCAAATACTCCAAGTGGCTGGCAAACCCAGTCCTGGTCGAGAAGAAGAACGGGACCTGGAGAATGTGTATCGACTACACAAACCTGAACAGCGCCTGCCCAAAGGAGCAGTTTGTCCTCCCAGCGGATCGATCGGATAATCGATTCCACGCGGGTTCGAGTCGCTGTTTCCTCGACGCCTACTCGGGTATAACCAGATCAAAATGGCTGTCGAGGGCGAGAGAAGACGGCGTTCATCACGCCATTCGAGCCTTCGCTACACCGCCATGACCTTGGCCTCAAGAACGCCGGAGCAACCTACCAGGTGCATGCAAGAATGCCTCGCGAGCCAAATTGGCCGCAACATCCACGTCTACATCGACGAAGTGGTCGTGAAATCCGCTCGCCAAGGCGACCTACTCGCCGACCTAGCAGAGACCTTCGCCAATCTGCGAAGGTACAAGATAAAGCTCAATCCAAACAAGTGCACCTTGATTGTACCGCGGGCAATTCTTGGATACGTCGTCTCCAAAGCGAGGGATCGAGGCAAACCCAACGAAGATCGACATGATCGCCCGGCTCGGCAAACCCGAGTGCCTGCGCGACGTCCAGAAGCTGGCCGGGCGAGTAGCGGCTCTCAGTCGTTTCATCCCCCGCCTGGGCGAAAAGGCGATGCCCTATACCTGATGCGCAGAACCCCACCTTCGATTGGGACAAGGAGGCGACGCGCTCGCGACCTCAAAAAGGTGCTACTCGCCGCACCACTACTCGCCGCACCGGTGACAAAGAGCCCATGCTGGTTTACGTCAGCGGCGTCGGCCGTCGTCGGCTGTAATGGTCGTCGAACGACAGAGGAAGGAAAGGCGCCCGTCCAGCGGCGGTGTACTACATCAGCGAGGTCCTCACCGAGTCGCGCCAATACCCACATACCAAAACTGGTATACGCGGTCTTGAGCTCGGCGCTGCGCACTACTTCGAGCACCCGATCACGGTCGTCTCCTCGGCACCACTACAAGATATCATCCAATCGCGAGGCGGGCGGAGTCGCCAAGTGGGCCGTCGAGATCGGCGTCCACAACATTAAATCTGAGCCACGAAGGCGATTAAGTCGCAGCACCGGCAGACTTCCTCGCCCGGAGGAGGCCCAAGCCGGAGAAGCCGTACCTCCATTACTGGAGCCTGCACTTGGGTCCAAGAACGCGGGCGGCGCGAGGCGGGATAGTGCGACCTCACCAAAGGCGACAAGCTCCGCTACATCCTCCGCCTCGAATTCACGCCCCACCAACAACATGGCTGAATCGAGGCCCTACTCACGGCATGCGAGCCGCAGGAGATGAGCGTCAATCGCCTTGATGCTACGGAGACTCCGACCTCGTTGCGGGCAAGTTGCCGCACTGCGGCCGTCTCCCCACCATGACAGCGTCTGACAAGAGGTGGACAAGGTGGCGGCCACTTCACGGCTACTCGCCGAGTGGATCGACAGGAGAAAAAGCGAGGCCGGCCTCTCTCGCATTGGGTCGGCTCGACTGCACCACCGCGGCGTGTTCCTCGACACAATCTTCACGCCATCAGTCTCTCCCCCGAAGGAGATCGACATCGGAGTCCCGCTCCAACCAGAGGCAGCCTTGGTCGCACTCATAACCGAGCCAGACGACTGGACCAAGCCTTACATCGCCTACCCGAAATCGGCACCACGGCATTTAAACAAATGCTCGAATGATCGCTCGCCGATGCAAGTCTTACACCATCATCGACGGCGAGCTACACAAGCGCAGCGTCACCGGCGTGTTCCAACGTTGCGTCCAACCGGCTGAAGGACGCAAAATCCTCCACGACATCCACTCAGGCGACTGCGGCCACCACGCCGCCGCTCGCTCCCTGGTCGCCAAGGCTATGCGACACGGCTTCTACTGGCCCACCGCGCACGCCGACGCTGTCGACATCGTCCAGCGATGTGCCGGGTGCCAGAAGTACGCCAATCAGACGCATGTACCGAGCTCGGCGCTCAAAACAATCCCCATCACCTGGCCATTCGCTGTGTGGGGCATGGACATGGTAGGCCCCTTCAAGAAGGCCCCCTCTGGTTACACCCACCTGCTGGTCGCCGTCGACAAATTCACGAAGTGGGTAGAGGCCAAGCCAGTCCGGAAATGCGACGGGAAGACAGCCACTAAGTTTCTACGCGAGCTCATATACCGCTACGGGTTCCCCAACAGCATCATCACGGACAACGGCACAAACTTCGCCAATGGAGCAATGGCCGAATTTTGCGAAGAACACCACATCCGGCTCGACCTCGCATCGGTCGCACATCCGGAATCCAATGGCCAGGCGGAACGGTCCAACCAAAGCATCCTCCACGGCCTGAAGCCGCGACTCCAAGTACCACTCGAGCGCACCGCTGGATGCTGGGTCGACGAGCTCCCCTCCGTCATCTGGGGAATCCGCACCTCGGTCAACAGGTCGACGGGATTCACTCCCTTCTTCATGGTCTCTGGCGCGAAGCATCATGCCCACCGACCTCGAACACGACTACCGCGGGTCGTCCACTATACTGAGGCCAGCAGGCTGGCCCGCCAAGACGGGCTCGACCAACTCGGCGAACGCGACCTCGCCCGATCGCGCACCACCATTTATCGGCAAGGACTCGCGCTACCACAGCCGACGGGTGAAAACCCGCACCTTCGGGAAGGCGACCGTGTTACGCCTCATCCAGACAAGAAGGGCATGCAAGCTCCCCTCCGTGGGAAGGCCCGTTCGCTATTGGGCGCGTACTCGGCAACGACGCCTACTACCTCGTCGACGTCCGCGGGGACGGCGAACTCGACGTCAAGCGGCCATGGAATGTAAATCTCCTCCGGAAGTTCTATTCCTAGAACCCCACATATGTACTCTCCAGTCGCTATGAATAAAAAGAAGCGGTTACCGCAAAATTGCCTACTCTCCATGCCTTGTGCCACTCGCACTCGTAATTAACAGCGTCATGCTAAAATACAGAAGTCAACCCTTGGTACAGCGACCGGCACGGCTAAGTAGTGCGATGTAAGAGCACTGAGTCATTTCAGGTCTTGCATCGTCCACGAAAAACGCCAATCCGGAGCCCCATCGGAGTCGCCTAGCTCGACTGGTTTTACGAACCAAGACATCTGTCCTCGCTTCCCACAGCGACCCTGGTCCTCCGCATCCTCGGCATAGCGACTCGAACGGCTAAGTACCACGCTCGGGGACTGAATACCAGTTCGTCTCGATCGGACAGGGAAAACGCCAAGTAAGAGAGCATGCCTAGGACTCGCCACGCGACTGACCCACCGGGCCAGGCAGGAGTGACGCGCTCACACCAACGCGCTCAGTCCTCAACCACCCTCGAGTCGCGCCTTGAACTACCAAGTACCACGCTCGGGGACTCGGCCACCCGGCCCCGTTCGCGTACGGGAAAACGGTAAAGTACAGAGCACTCATGGGAGTCGCCTTGCGACTGGCTCTCCGAGCTCGGGCGAGTCGACTAAACCAACAACACACATGATAAACAACAAAACATCATATATGAGGTGAACCCCACAAAAGGGCGGACGCGCTCGGGGACTCACCCAAAACCAACACAAAACACACAAACAAATAGCAAAATGAACTCAACGTTCCATTCAATCGCATATCGCATTGTCTTACATTACAAAATATGCCTACTCGGCAGAACTGCTGCTAACACATCTAGGCAAACTACACTATTCTGCAGGCTTCGACGACGAGGCGCCAGCATCTCGGCGCCTACGGATGAACGCGGTGTACGGGTTTGACGGATACGTCGTCAGCTCACCCGCCATCGCCGAGCGGAAAGGTTGCTCAACCTTGAAGTCGCGATGCGGCGGCTCGGGGTCGTTTGGCGCGACGACCGTTTCCTGGTAGGGAAGGAGGTCGCCCATCGCCCAGATGCGCTCTGAGTACGCGGCGGCACGTTCCTGCAGCTTGAGAACCTCGGACAGATCCACCGCGCCAGTCGACGAAGGGTACCCACTCGTCACATCGTCGAGATCGAAGTCCTCGGGGAAGTGGGCGAGTCCAAGGCTCAAGGCTGTCGACGCTCCGCGACGAAACGCCGACCGCGTCATGAACTCTACGACCGCGGGCGCCTTCTCCAAGTACTCCCACACCTCAACGAGGTCACTGGGAATAACCTCGGTGGGCGACATCTCTTGGAGGTAGGCGCGGATGCAGGTCGCCGACAGCGTCGCCGAGTCGACGAGCATGCTTACGCACTCCCTCGCGTCAAGAGAGTTCGCTTCTTCTTGGCAGCCAATAACACGACCTGCGAGAAGGAGACAAGTATGAGTACCATGGAAACCACAAACAATACAACCAAAAGACAGGGAAGACGCACTCACCAAGCAATGGGCGGGCGAGTCCCGTGATGAAACTTTGAAGCGATGTATGATCGTCCTGAAGCCCAACGATGAGGGCTTCAGACGCCTTTCGGTCATCCTCCGCGGCCGCAATGGCGGCCTTCGCTCGCCCGTTCGCCGAGCTTGCTTCTTCTTTTGCCTCCGCGATTCGCGCTCGGTCGGCGATCTTACGCTCGGCGGTGCCTAACGCAGATTGCACCGCCTCAGTTCTCAGCGAGGGCAAGCTCTGGCGAGCCACCTCCGCTTGCAACAACCTGAAGCTCCTTGTTTGCTTCCTGGAGAGCGGCCAGTTCCTTCTCAGCACGCTGCTTCGCAGCCAATCGCTCTGCCGACTCCAGCTGCAGACCCTGTACATCTTCAAAGTCAGCACACATGAAAACTTCTCAGTGCCCACCCGCTAAAATTTAGCGGGTGCGCACTCGGGGACTGGCGATCAAGAAAATTCCTCAGTGCCCACCCGCTAAAATTTAGCGGGTGCGCACTCGGGGACTGGCGATCAAGAAAATTCCTCAGTGCCCACCCGCTAAAATTTAGCGGGTGCGCACTCGGGGACTGGCGATCAAGAAAATTCCTCAGTGCCCACCCGCTAAAATTTAGCGGGTGCGCACTCGGGGACTGGCGATCAAGAAAATTCCTCAGTGCATACCCGCTAAAATTTAGCGCATATGCACTCGGGGACTGGATTCGAAAGTACAAAACAAGTAATTATAAGAATCAAGCCGCTGCTAAGCACCGACCTGATCCTCGGAGGTACCGGATGGCCGCACCAAGCATGCCGTGAAGTTGTACGCGTCCACGACGCAGCGCTTGGCGTGTGCCCGCGACGTTGGTCGGTTTCAGCGTCGGTGGTCCCTGGAGCGGGGCTCGGAGTCGCAGCCCCACTCGCCGTGGCCGCCTTAGTCACAAAACGGGGGAAGGTAGCAACCGAGGCGCCCGCCCCAAAGGAAGTCGCTTCCTCCGGTCAGGCAAGGCGCCCTCCTTCGTGACGCGTTGCCTCCTGCGGGTCCAGCCGGTGCCGCCGCCGCGTCATCAGAGACGGCGACGATGTCGTCGCCCTTGGCCTTCTTGCTGCCTTCCGTTGAGGCGGCGACCTCGTCACTTTTCCTCTTGCGGGAAGGGTCTTCCTCGCCAGCGGCAGAGGATACCTTGGCCACGGTCGGGTGACCCATCTTTTTCACTCCGGTCCTGCACATTGAATAAAATCAATAAAAGAAAATCAAAGTACTAAATGAAAATAAGGAATGCCGAATGCACTCACTTGGCTCGGAATGAAGCGCAGCCACATACGAAGGCCACCGATTTTTCCAGCTCGAGGCCTGTCGGACTAAGCCCCAGCTCGGGGCGTCGGGGCCCGGGATACTGACGGCTTCTTTGATGTTGACGTGGCGGTTGGCGCCTCGGGCGCCCGCGAGGCCTCCTCGTGAGTTGGGGCCCATGGCGGAACTTCCTTGCGGGCGAGGCCACCGCTCGGGACCTCCTTGCGGGCGAAGTCGCCACGACCGGAGCCTTCCTAGCCCGAAACCGACGCGAATGGCGGAGGCATTGAGGCCAGCGAGCTTCGTGGATGGCGCATCTAAGCGCGGTTGTCGCCGAATGCGCCGTCACCGGCGAGCTCGAGCATCGAGCTGCTCGCTGAGTGTGGCGGTGAAGCCACCTTCGGCGGCTTCATCTTCCTTCTCAGGGGGGCCCGCGCCTCCTTCTTCTCCTTCGTCTGCTTCACGGGAGTGGCCTACCGGCGCGAGGTGGTCTCAGGAGTTCGTCGTCGTCATGACGCTCGAGGCTCCTGCTCGCCTCGATCTCGCGCTGACGTTGCCCGCGGGTCTTTCGGACCAGTGGGGCAATCTCCTCTTCGGACTCGTCCTCGTCGTCCTCGTTACCCTTGGCGGGTGGCGACTCGCTTGTGTCCTGGGCGGATGGCTCGGGGCTTTCGTCGTCGGCGGGTGGTAACCACCCTTCCACCACTTGGAACAGCTGCGTCAAACACGAAACAGAGTTAGAGTTACCGCGACTGCACACGCTGCGACTGCGAACAAGATAAAAGGATTACCGTTGGAGCTGGACGCTTCGCGGTGTAGGGAGGCACCCCAGCCTGCGCGTCCGCGTATGTCGCTTGGGTGATCTTCTTCAGCGCTGAGAGGTAGTCCTCCAGCTTCCACTCGGCGAGGCAGGCTTTCGTCGGGTCTCCCGGCCGTGTCTTGGTACATGTAATGGTCGCGTTAGGCGGAACGGGCAGCCGTCGCCCAAGCAATTGTACAGGTTTACCATCTGGAGCCCTTCTTCTTCGCATCGCGGATGGTGGAGCATCTCGTCGACGACCATCCGCTGGTCGTCGGGAGCTGCCGACCTGGAGATGGCGTGGCTCGGAACGATTAGCCGAGTACAGCGGGATCGCCGCTTGCCCTCCGAGTCGCCTCGGTCACGTAGAACCATGACTTTTCGATCGCTCGCTGCTTTGGCGGCAAGATCGGTCAAGAAGGAGGCTTTGGATTTGAGTTGGAAAGTCAAGCCGCCCGCGGCTAGCATTGGGCCGCCCGCCTCGCGGCTGATCCGTCCATGGAACAGATCTTGCCACGGGGAAAATAGGGTCGGCAGCCAAAGCACTCGCGAGCATACGAAGATGGCGAGTGCTCGATACTATGGGGACCCAGATCCGAGGCTGGATCTCGTAGTAAGCGCAAGCGCGGAAGAACAAGGATGTGGGAACCCTAACCCCGCCGAGGTGGCTAGTGAAGCGAACTCAATCTCTCGCGGGTTGGGGTGGTTTCCCGCTGCGAGATACGCCCAGCCGCCCGTAGATTCCGGCCTCCTCGAAGGCCAGGCGCTGGTGCATTTGGATCTGCCCCAAGGTTCGGTGGAGAGGGCCATGGCTGAGGATCTGTTCGGAGGTCGGAAGATTGCGGGTCGATTGGATCGCGGAATCAGAGGAAGGAAGATATGCGTACTCGGAGAAAATGGTGGGCGGTTGGCTTTACGATAGCCTGCCATTCCTCTTATATAGTGGGAGTTGCCCGCCAAGTCAGGGGGCCGTTACCGCGCGATGATTATGCCAGAAGTTACCGTTGGGTTACCTTAACGGCTAGTTTGACCACGCCTGACGGTCCAACTCTAGCCACTCGGCTCGTTGAGTCACTCGCCGAGACCGCATCCCGTTGGATCGACTCGTCCAAGACGCGACTCGGTTCACCGGATTTTTCCTTTATACAGGAGCCCGCCGACGATTCGACTGGATGCCAACTTGAAGCCGTATACTCCGACTGCCAGCAGCCACTCACGCCTAATCAACGACGGCCTCGGGGACTACTGATGGGGATACGCCTATTGGGGTATACCCAGGGACGTTCCGTGGTCCAAGGGCTGGCAGTGGGCTGCAGGCAGTAGATCGAAGCCCAAGAAGGTATCGAGCGATGGAGGTTGAAAGCCCAGCGGCAGATAGGCCGGTCGGTCTAGGTTAAATGATTATCAAGATGTAACCGAATCGGTTGAGATATGTAAACCCTAGGAGGTGACCTATATAAACCTCCCATGGGGTGAGTAGAGACACGTTCCCTCATACACCCAAGCAACTCGCCGCCTAGTCGAGTTCGCCCATTGTAAACACCTCCATAATACAATCTAGCGAGTAGGTCTTTACCCTCCGGGGCGAACCAGGTAAAACCCTGTGTCTTTGCCCTCATCTCGCACCGCAGATGGCTGGCCGCCCTTGCCCCTCGTTCTACTACTCGCTGCCGATTGCAGCATCTGCCGTGGTCATTCCCACGACAGAAGGGAATATGCCTTGAGAGGCAATAATAAAATGTTTATTATGTGTATCCAAGTATATGATAGATGTTTATTTTGCATGCTATAATTGTATTAATATGGAAACATTAATACATGTGTGTTTAATAAACAAACAGAAAGTTCCTAGTTATTCCTCTCTCATAAAATAGTTCGTTGATTAACAAGATGATCACAGTTTCCTGATCATAGACATTGGATGTTGTTAATAACGAGATCACAACATTAGTGTAATGGTGTGATGAACATTCATCCGAAGTATAGCATTGTGATCAAAGTCATTGAGTTTATATTGCTATAAACAACTTACGAAGTAGTCCTTATCCTTATACCATGAGATCATGCCAATCACTAACACCGAAAGAGTTTCTTGTTGACATCAAACGTCACACCGTAACTGGGTGATTATAAAGATGGCTTCAAAGCTACTAAAGTATTATGTTGAGAATCATGGATCAAGAGTGGAATTTGTTCATCCCAATGACGGATAGATATACTCTGGGACCTCTCGGTGATATTACATTGGTTAGCTTGCAAGTAAGTGATTTGATCACTAGAATGTTATATCACGGGAACGAGAAAAGAGTGCATGTCAGCAACGAGATCAAACTAGGTATGGAGATACCGATGATCGAATCTCGGACATGTAACATATCGTGAAACAAAGGGATTAAGATACAAGCGTAAAAGGTTCCGACGATCACAGGAAAAGTCATCGTTGAATGTGTGGGAGTCAGTGTGGATCTCCAGGTCCCGCTACTGATTATTGAGCGGAGAAGGGTCTCGATCATGTACGCATTATTCGTGAACCGTAGGGTGACACACTTAAGGGACACTGACATCCAGTTGGAGCAAATGTTTCATGCCGAAAGAATAAACAAGCGCAGGAATTTATTTCACTAGATACCAAAACAGGTTTTCGGGTGAAATTGCATAAAGAGGTTATGCATGTGAAATGGAATTCTAGCAAGGGGTTATTTGTGAATGTTTATCATTAAAGTAATTGACAAAATTCTGAATAAAATAAAAGAGTTTTATTTAATGAGAGTTTGCATTAAATTTGGTAGAAATTTAATGGGAATTTGAGTGGATTTTTTAGTGGAGAAAATTGAAGGGCCATTTTGTGAGTGGAGTGTCTACCCACATGAATGAGGGAGAGGTGGGGGCACCCTCCTTGCCGGCCGCCATGCCTCCTTGGGCTGACCCCTCCCCTATATAAGGAGCCCCTCTTTTCACTTCTCACACACACCTCCTCGTGAAGGATCTCTCCCCCCCTCTAGAATTTATCCCGCATAGTCTCGGACTAGTGAGATACATGTTCCCGGTGGCTATTCGGCCAGAAAGAGTTGTGTTTCCGCTGCATCGCTGGAGTGAGGAGGCGGAGGTTGCTCGGTGTCTTGTACGTGTGTGCGAGCACGGATGCGCTGCTGCTTTGCGGCGCTAGGACTTCCTCTCGATCTTGAGATCGGCAAGAGATCGTCTACATCAACCACGAGTTGAACTCGTTAAGCTTTGTCGGTCTTCAAGGGTATGTTCTCTACAGATATACATTCTCCCGTTATTTGTATCAAGTAGATAGATCTTGGTACATAGTTCCCATCGTAGGAAATTTTTTGTTTTCTATGATGCAAACCCTACAGTAATAAGAACATAAGTATTGTTGTTTTCATGTATATTGTATCAGCACTTTGATATAATAAAGATTGTATTCTATGTATCTAAATAAGGTTTTATTATTGAGAATTCTTTATTTTTATATATAGCTCTCTACGGGGATAATCCGATGGAAGAGAAATTATGCCTTGTGGACAGTGCTACCACAAACTCCATATTGAGGGAGTTGAAATATTTTCAGACTCTGAAAAATATGAATGGAGATATTTTGACTATTGCTGGATGCGATACGGTAATTGTTGGCACTGGGCGTGCCATATTTACCCTCCCAAACGGTACACAAGTGACAGTTGAGGATGCCTTGTTGTATCCCGATTCGTCATGTACCTTAATCGGTTATCGAGATATCTGTAAGAATGGTTTTTATATTGAAACCCATGAATACAACAAGGAAGAGTATCTGCTCTTCACAAAAGATAACGGATATGGCAAGCAAGTACTTGAAAAATTCCTTCTCTGTCATCTGGATTGTACTATACGTACATCAAGCCCATAGAACATGTTGCTTACAAGGTAATCTTCCAGAATGTTGACACATTTCAAACTTGGCATGATCTCCTAGGCCATCCCGGCATCGGGATGATGCGGAAGATTACTAGCAATTCCATTGGTCATAATTTGTATGAGTCCAAATTCCCTAAGTCATCAGACTTTGTGTGTACATCATGTGCCACAGGGAAGCTAATTTTGAGGCCTTTGCACCTCAAAATACAAGTCGAACCAATTAAGTTTCTTGAACGAATTTAAGGTGATATTTGTGGTCCTATCCAACCATTATCTGGACCACTCAGGTATTTCATGGTTTTGATTGATGCATCTACACGATGGTCACATGTGTGTCTTATTTCCACACGAAACCATGCATTTACCAAGATAATGAGGGAAGTAATTAATTTATAGGCCCATTATCCAGAAAGTCGAATTAAATCAATTCGCATGGACAATGCTGCAGAATTCTCTTCACGCGCCTTCAATGACTATTGCATGGCCTTGGGGATTGAAGTTCATCACTATGTTCCATATGTCCACACTCAAAATGGTTTGGCTGAGTCCTTAATAAAGAGGATCAAACTCATTGCAAGACCTTTGTTAATGAATTTCATCTTGCCAACTTCGTGTTGGGGTCACGCGGTTTTACATGCTGCTGACCTAATCCAATTGCGACCTACTGCATATCACAATACTTTCCCTCTACAATTGGTACGTGGAAACCATCCCAGCATTTCCCATCCGCGTAAGTTCGGATGTGCTACATACATCTCGATCTCGCCACCACATCGGACATCCATGGGCCCACACAAAAAACTAGGGATCTATGTGGGGTACCAATCGCCGTCGATTATTAAGTACCTGGAACCCCTTAGTGGGGATCTATTCACAGTCCGTCACGCTGATTGCATATTTGATGAGGAACATTTTCCGGCATTAGGGGGAGATTTCAAGTACCAGAAAGAATGCCCGAAAATTGATTGGAATGCTATCACCATTTCAACCTCTGATCCACGTACCCAAGAGACCAAACTCCAAGTTCGGAAAATCATCAATTTGCAACATCTTGCAAATAATCTGCCAAATTCATTTACTGATCTAAAAGGTGTTACAAAATCATGGAAACCGGCCAGAAATGCGCCCGAAAGAGTGGATGTACCAACAAAAACCACTCAACTCCCTGATCCTAAAAAGAGGGGAATGTCGACCTCGGCCGGAACACGCTTCTACAAGCAACAAAGGAGAGAGAGGAGAAAATCCTCCAAATCTGTAAATGCAAGTCAACTCAACGTTGACGAACACCTTATGGGTAGGATACACCCAGTGGAAGGGCAACCTCCACAACCCAGCTCCAGCTTGCACACACAGGCTGGAACATCGGAACACCTAGACTCACACGTATTGGGAAATCACAAAGACTCACCAAGGGTGCATGAGATATCCACCAACTATATCGATTCTGGGGAATCATTCAACCGATACCCTTCTCAATGATCCCTTATTTTTCTGCTACATTTGCCGATACCCTTCTCAATGATCATGATCCAAGGACCATCGTTGAGTGTGAGAAACGCTCCGACCAGCCTAAATGTAAGGAAGCAATACAAGCAGAACTTGCTTCGCTCAATAAAAGGAAGGTATTCACAGAAGCAATACCAACACCTCCCAATGTTTTCCCTGTGGGATTCAAATGGGTTTTTCTTTGGAAACGGAATGAGAACAATGAGGTGGTGAGATACAAAGTGAGGATCGTAGCACAGGGTTTCACGCAGAGACCCGGCATTGATTTCAATGAGACATATTCTCTAGTAATGAGTGGTATCACTTTTCGATATCTTATATCTTTGGCAGTACAAAATCGTCTATCTATGTAGTTGATGGACGTCGTGACCGCATATCTTTACGGGTCACTAGATTCAGACATATACATGAAGGTTCCTAATGGTGTCTCTGTCCTGAATGCAAGCGCTAAACGCAATATGTACTGTGTAAAACTGAACAAGTCTTTATACGGCTTGAAATAGTCCGGACGGATGTGGTACAACTGACTTAGCGAGTTCCTTCTTCAGAAGGGTTACTCCAACAATGATGACTGTCCATGTGTCTTCATCAAGAAGTCCTCTTTAGGATTTTGCATCATTTCAGTGTATGTCGGTGATCTCAACATTATTGACAACACACAAGATATTGATGAAGCACGCAATCATCTAAAGACGGAATTTGAGATGAAGGATTTGGGTCAAACCAAATTTTTCTTGGGTCTCCAACTTGAGCACCTTCACTCAGGAATAATGGTACGCAAGCTGCCTATATCCATAAAATATTGGAGAAATTCAATATGGACAAATCCTATCCATCTAAAACTCCCATGGTGGTTCGTTCTCTAGACGTAGAGAAAGATCCGTTCAGGCTAAGGGATGATGGAGAAGAGATGTTGGGACCCGAGGTTCCATATCTAAGTGCCATTGGTGCGCTTATGTATCTTGCAAATTGTACGAGACCTGACATCGCATTTGCAGTGAATCTACTTGCTAGACACAACGCAGCTCCCACCAAACGCCATTGGTCGGGAGTCAAGAATGTCTTTCGATATCTCCAAGGCACAAAGGTGAAGGGAATATGCCCTGAGAGGCAATAATAAAGTGGTTATTATGTATATTCCAAGTATATGATAGAAGTTTATTTTGCATGCTATAATTGTATTAATACAGAAACGTTAATACATGTGTATTCAATAAACAAATAGAAAGTTCCTAGTTATGCCTCTCTTATAAACTAGCTCGTTGAGTTTATATTGCTATAACATCATACAAAGTAATGCTAATCCTTAGACCATGAGATCATGTCAATCACTAACACTGGAAGAGTATCTTGATAACATCAAACGTCATACTATAACAGGGTGATTATAAAGATGGGTTTAGTACTACTAAAGTGTTATGTTAAGGCCCATGGATCAAGAGTAGAATTTGTTCATCCCAATGACGGATAGATATACTCTGGGCCCTCTCAGTGATATCACATTTATTAGCTTGCAAGCAAGTGATTTGATCACTAGAATGTTATATCACGGGAACGAGAAAAGAGTACATGTCAAGTAACGATATCAAACTAGGTATGGAGATACCAATGATCGAATCTCGGACATGTAATATATCGCGACACAAAGGGATTAAGTTACTAGCGTATAAGGTTCTCACGATCACAAAAAAGTCATCGTTGAATATGTGGGAGTCAGTATGGATCTCCAGGTCCCGCTTCTAATTATTGATCTGAGAGGGGTCTCGATCATGTCCGCATTATTCATGAACCGTAGGGTGACAAACTTAAGAGACACCGACACCATTTGGAACAAATAGTTTCATGCTGAAAAGAATAACAAAGCGCATGAATTTATTTCACTAGACACCAAAACTGTTTTAGGGTGAAATTGCAGAAAGTGTTTTTGCATGTGAAATGAAATACTAGCAAGGGATTATATGTGAATGTTTGTCATTAAAGTAATTGACAAAATTCTGAATAAATAAAAGGAGTTTTATTTAAGAGAGAGTTTGCATTAAATTTGGTGGAAAATTAATGGGAATTTGAGTGGGATTTTTTAGTGGAGAATTGAAGGGACTTTTTGTGAGTGGAGCTTCCACCCACATGAATGAAGGAGGGAAGGGGGCTTCCTGATGGACGGTGTCCACCCCCTTGGGTGCCCCCCTCCTCCTATAAAAGGAGCCCCCTCCCTCTCTCTTACTCACACCTCCTCGTGAAGGATCTCTCCCCCCTCTAGTTTATCCCCCATGGTCTCGGACTAGCGAGATACATTTTCCCGGTGGCTTTTTGGAAAGAAAGAGTTGTGCTTCCGCTGCATCACTGGAGCGAGGAGGCGGAGGTTGCTCAGTGCCTCGGACATGTGTGCGAGCACGGATGCGCCGCTGATTTGTGGCTCTAGGACTTCCTCTCGATCTTGAGATCGGCAAGAGTTCGTCTACATCAACCATGAGTTCAGCCTCGTTAAGCTTTGTCGGTCTTCAAGGGTATGTTCTCTAGGATGTATATCCGCCCATTGCTTGTATCTAGTAGATAGATCTTGGTACATAGTTGTTCCCATCGTAGGAAATTTTTTGTTTTCTATGTTGCGAACCCTATAGTGGTATCAGAGCCGCATCTATGTGTAGATGCTTTGCACGGGTAGTACACAGATGTATATGTGGGCGATGATATCATGTTATTGCTTCTTAGTTGTACTTTGGATATTGGTGGCATAGTGGGATGAAGCGGTCCGGACAAACTTTACATGTCCTCGCACATGAGACATGTTCCACGCTTGACATGCAACTAGTTTTGCATAAGTGGATAGCGGGTGTCTATCTCTCCTACTATAGTCCATATCTAATTTGCAACGAGTTGTCAACAATTTGGTTATCCTCATTGTGGTTCATGTTCGTAGGTAAGAACGGTTCTATCTTCGAAAGCCCTAAGCCACGTAAAACATGCAATAGATAAATAAGAAGCGTCTAGTTTAGATTGTTGCTGGGCTAGTATTATGATATGGTGATGTTGTAAGTAAAAGTATAAGTCGATACTCTTACAACACACATAACGTGTAAGTTCCATAGACCTTGGCCTTACACATAGAGGAATGATGACGATCATACCATGATACACATGATGGAGATCAAGTGCAAGAACCATATCATTTCACTTTTTCACATGAGATGTTTGTTGCATCTTATACTACTTGTTTGGCGTTTTACTAGCATAATAAGATGATCCCTCATTTAGATATCAAGATAAAAATGTGTTATCCCTTAAGTATGCACCGATTATGTTTCGCCGCTCCAAGACATCACGTAATGATCGGGTGTTCTTGGATCCACGATCATATTTAGGGTGTAAGACAGTTTACACACGCGAATACTAAGGTTCTTACTTGGTGACCCTAGCATGTGCAGACATGGCCTCCTCTCAACAACCAAAAAAAGTTTAAGCATATGATCATATGAATGATGATGCCATGCCCATATGATGCCTTTCAAGCTGCAACATGATGATGATGATTCGACTTGGTGTAGTGGATTTGGTTCAATAAAATGCAAAAGGGGGATGAGGGTTTGTTTTTTTTTTGTTCATTCATGAAGACAGTTTACACACGCCCACTACTAGGGTTCTTACTTACCCTAGCATGTGCATGCATGGCCTCGCTCGAACATGCAAAAAAAAAAAGTAAGCATGATATGAAAGAATGATATGATGCCCATATGCTGCTTTTCAAGCTAAATCACACCTTGATGATGATGATGATGTGTGTAGGTGATTTGGATTGTAATCGCCAAAAAAAAAAAAGGATGTCATTTTTTTTTTTTTTTTCATTCATTCTTTTGGATTAGTTGAACTCAATCTATCATAAACTTAGTCTAAACTTCACAAATTCTGTTGTAGATGGCACCACCTGCTTTTAATTTCAATGTGTTCATGGAGAAAGAGAAACTTGCAACAAACGGTAGCAACTTTACCGACTGGGCCATGAATTTGAGGATTCTCCTCTCTGCTGCACAAAAGCAATATGTGCTAGAAGTGCCGCTAGGCCCCCCACCACTTGATGATGCCCCTGAGGAGGAAAAGAACGTCTATCTGACTCGTCAGGAGGACCACAACTTAGTTCATTGCGGCATATTGTATGGGCTAGAGCCAGAACTTCGAAAGCGTTTCTAAAACGGCAATGCTTTTGATACAATGGGTGAATTGAAAATGATTTTCGACACCCATGCTGCTATAGAAAGTTATAATGCTTCAGAAAAGTTCTTTAGCCGCATGATGGAAGAGAACAGCTCCATTAGTGAGCATGTACTCAAGATGTCGGGTTACGCCGATAAGCTTGTGTCCTTGGGAATAACGATTCCCATTGACTTAGGCATCCATCGTGTTCACCAATCTCTGCCACCTATCTATAAGAGCTTTGTGATGAACTATAACATGCAAGGCATGAAGAAGTCTCTCCCCGAGCTTTTGTCAATGCTTAAAACTGCAGAAGTGGAGATCAAGAAGGAACATCAAGTGTTGATGATCAATAAGACCACTGGTTTCAAGAAAGACAGAAAGGGTAAACAGAAGGGAAAGAAGGGCGCCAAGCCGGTTGCCGTACCTGAAAGGAAATCCCGAGTTGGCCCTAAGTCTCATACCGAGTGCTATTATTGCAAGGGGACTGGCCACTAGAAGCGCAACTGCCCCAAGTATTTGGTAGAAAAGAAAGCCGGCAAGGCAAATAAAGGTATATTCGATATACATGTTATTGATGTGTACTTGACTAGTACTCGCAGTAGCACCTGGGTATTCGATACCGGTTCAGTTGCTAATATTTGTAACTCGAATCAGATGCTGTGGAACAAGCGACCACTAGCAAGGGGTGAGGTCAAGATGCGTGTCGGCAACGGATCAAGCGTTTACGTGATCGCCATCGGAACGCTACCTCTCCACTTACCATTGGTATTAGTTATAAACTTAAATAATTGTTATCGGGTGCCAGCACTGAGCATGAACATTGTATCCAGATCATGTTTGATGCGCAGTGGTAATTCATTTAAATATGAAAACAATGGTTTTTTGATTTATATGAATGATATCTTTTATGGTCATGCACCGATGATGAATGGTTTATTTCTATTGGATCTTGAATAGTGTTACACATATTCATAATGTTGATGCTAAAAGGATTAAACTTAATGATGATATATCCGCATATATGTGGCACTTCTGTCTAGGTCATATTGGCATTAAAAGCATGAAGAAGCTCCATTCGGATGGACTTTTAGAATCACTTGATTTCGAATCATTTGATACATGTGAGCCATGTCTTATGGGCAAGATGACTAGAACGCCGTTTTATGGTTCAATGGAACGGGCAACAGATTTATTGGAAATCATACACTTTGACGTGTGCGGACCAATGAGTGTGTAGGCACAAGGTGGATATCATTATTTTGTTACTTTCACAGATGATTTGAGTAGATACGGTTATATCTACTTGATGAAACACAAGTCTAAAACCTTTGAGAAATTTAAGGAATTTTAGAGTGAAGTGGAAAAATATCATAATAGAAAGATCAAATTTCTACGGTCAGACCGTGGAGGTGAGTATCTAAGTTACGAGTTTAGCACAGATATGAAACAGTGTGGAATAGTTTCACAACTCACACCTGCCGGAACACCACAGCGAAATGGTGTGTCGGAACGTCGTAATCGTACTTTACTAGATATAGATCGATCTATGATGTCTCTGACGGACTTACCACCGTCATTTTGGGGTTATGCACTAGAAACTGCCGCCTTCACTTTAAATCGGGCACCATCTAAATCCGTTGAAAAGACATCGTATGAATTGTGGTTTGGAAACAAACCTAAGCTGTCATTTCTTAAAGTTTGGGGATGCGATGTTTATGTGAAGAAACTTCAACCGGATAAACTCGAATCCAAAGCGGAAAAATGTGTCTTCATAGGATACCCTAAGGAAACTATTGGGTATTCCTTCTATCATAGATCCAAGGGCAAGGTTTTCGTTGCCAAGAATGGATCCTTTCTAGAGAAAGAGTTTCTTGCAAAAGGTATGTGTAGTCGGAAAGTAGAACTCGAAGAGGTTGTAGAACCTTCTCTTCATAATATGGCGAGTGGCGCAGCGTCGGAAGCCGTTCCGGAGTTGACTTCACCAAATGAAGAGGTAACTAATGATAACGATCATGAATCTCCGAAAGAGAATACTACCGAACCTCGCAGGTCTAGCGGGACGCGTGCATCTCTCGAGCTGTACGGAAATCATGTTGTGAATTTCATGGTTGATGAAATTGATGACCCTGTGACATATGAAGAAGAGATGATGAGCCCGGATTCCAACAAATGGCTAGAAGCCATAAAATCCGAGATGGAATCCATGTACGAAAACCAAAGGGTTTCGACAAATTCAAGGAGTTGACTACAATGAGACATTCTCTCCCGTAGCGATACTAAAATTAGTTAGGATTATGTTAGCAATTGTTGCATATTTCGACTATGAGATATGGCAGATGGATGTCAAAACTGTATTCCTCAATGGAAACATTGAAGAAGATTTGTATATGGTACAACCAAAGGGTTTTGTCGATCCTAAGGATGCTGACAAGGTATGAAAGCTTCAGCGATCCATCTATGGACTGAAGCAAGCATCCCGGAGTTGGAATCTCCGCTTTGATGAGGTGATCAAAGAGTTTGGATTTATTCAAACTTATGGAGAGGCTTGTATTTACAAGAAAGTGAGTGGGAGCGATGTGACATTTCTGATATTATATGTGGATGACATATTATTGATCAGAAATGATATAGATCTTTTAAACAGTGTTAAAAGTGATCTAAACAGCAAATTTTCAATGAAGGACCTAGGTGAAGCATCTTACATATTAGGCATAAAGATCTATAGGGATAGATCTAGGCGCCTAATAGGGATATCACAAAGTACATACCTTGATAAGATTTTAAAGAAAATTAAAATGGACGGAAGTAAGAAGGGGTTCTTACCTATGTTGCAAGGCAAGACATTGAGTAGGACTCAAAGTCCAGCTACGACGGAAGAAAGAGAGATAATGGACAAAGTCCCCTATGCTTCAGTCATAGGCTCTATAATGTATGCCATGCTATGTACAAGACCGGATGTGGCACATGCTATTAATTTAACTAGCATATACCAATCTGATCCAGGATCAAAACACTGGATAGCAGTCAAGAATATCCTTAAGTACTTGCGAAGAACTAAGGATATGTTTCGTGTGTACGGAGGTGAAGAAGAGCTCGTCGCTAAGTGTTATGTCGATGCTTGCTTTGACACCGATCTGGATGACTCTAAGTCTCAATCCGTATACGTATTTCTCATGAATGGTGGAGCGGTTAGTTGGAGGAGTTCCAAACAACCCGTGGTGGCGGGATCAATAATAGAGGTCGAATATGTTGCTGCTTCGAAAGAGGCTCAGGAAGCAGTTTGGATGGAGGAGTTCATAACCAAACTAGGTGTGGTTGCGAGCGCGTTGGACCCAATGGTGATCTATTGTGACAACAATGGTGCCATAGTGTAACATCCCAGCATTAGAGCTTAGAAATAAGCTGAATACAGATGTGTGCATTGAATTCATGCATAGAAAATCTGAATAATTTTCGCGCTTTTAAATAAAAACTTGTCAAAGTGATTAAAGCTTCTCTTAACTTGATGGAATTGAAGTAGATCATCAAGTTAACTGCGATAAGTCTCAGTATGACCTTTGCTAAAACTTTATTTTGGGTAAACATGATTTGATCTAAGGGTAGATCAAATATAATAAAATTAAACCCTACTACATTACTTAATGATTTATATTTGATCCTTAGGTGATCAGATCATAGTATTCATTATAATCACTCATGAATACCAACTTATAAATATAACACAAATAATAAAAATGTAACAACTATATCTTAATCTCATCTACTTATACTATGAGTATCATGTTAATACCAAACCTTAATTCTTTAGTGAGAATAAGTAGGAAGGAAAGTAAATTCAATACCACTTACCACATATCCTCCTTTCCATATCAATCTTTATCATATCCAATAAATCCTATCCTTATAATTGTTGTTCATCAATATTGAGTAATCAATTATTGCTTCACCAATTCTTAACTTGTCAATTCTTGATTTATCAACTCTTGCCTTTATCATAACAATCACTCTAAGTCCTTAGAGAATGAAGTAAGAATAGGTAGATGGTAATGCTAGTGTTAGATATAATCTATAGGATGGGAGTGATTGAAGGAATCAAATCAATATGGTAACAAAGAAGATTACAAGGATGAAGTCTGAAGATAGTTACCAGGAGTAGTCCTATTGGATCAAGTAGGTATAGTCAATGAATTATATCTCTTAATCCAATAGAGCTAAACAGAAGATAATTGTAATACAAATGTAATGTTGTATTGATGAAGCCTTGTCTAGCCAACTGGAAACCTGAACCATAAAGGATCAAAGGATTATAATGATCATGCCTTATTCACCAATATTGAATGCTTATACCATGTATAAGTGACATTGGTGGATAAAACATGATTGAACCATAGTATAGATACATTATCCTAGATTATTCATTACAAGTCACATTAATATAATGTGAGGTTGGAATGTTAGATACTGGAGTTAAGAAGAGACAAGATAGTATGAATAAGATGATACTAGAGTAACTTTGGATTATAGAAGTAGTAGTTATCTCTTGGGAAATACTAAACACTTAATGAGAGTAGAATTTGATGTATACATCTACTGAAGAGATATTAGTGAAGAATGATTTAAGAAGGGTATAAATGGAGTTATATGTAACCACTTGTTGGGTTAGAGATTGTTAATAGTAGAATAGTTGTTATAGACAAGTATAAATATGAGATTATTATGAAAGCTTTAGTGTTAAGCTCATTGGATTTATAAATGGCTTTAGAAGAATAAAAGGTGGATAAGAATATTATTGTGAGGTAAATCTCATCATGTTAACACATGATGATGGATATAGAGAAGTAATATATCTAGGTGCGGAAGGAATCGAGCTAGAAGGCCGTAATCGCGCGCATCCACCTTCTCTGACCGCCGCTCGTCGTCGACCATGGCGACGTTGTTCGACCTCGCCTCCCTTCTCCATAGCCTCCACAAGATTCCTGGTAAGCTTCTGAGTATGCTGGCATCTTCCAATTCATCGCCCGCTCGTCGTAGTCACCTACTCGCGTGAGGCAGTGCCGCGCTTCCGCGCGAGCTCGTCGCGGACCAACCTCCGATGACCAAACTTGAGCGGCGCCGCCACAATTCGACTCTGCGTGCTCGTCCACGTCTAGAAAAGGCCTTGCCGCGTGCAGGCATTCTCTCTATCGATCGATCGAACTTCGATCTGTGGGTGATTGATCGTGTGACGTCACGCTGATGTCATGCTTGCGTCATCCTTGACCTAGTCAACTCTGTTGATTGGTCTTTGTCCATGTGGCAGATGACGTGGCCTAGGGCCCATGGGTCAGTATCTGTGGCTAGGTAGAGTTGCGGTATAAAAAGTATATGCCTATTTAGAAAATAATTAAAACAATATGAATTCAAATTTCAAATATTCCAGAAATAAAATAAAATGATTAAATCTTGTAAATTTGATATCTTTTGTTTTATAAATCAGAAAAATACATATAATATATGAAAATGTTTACAAAAATAAAATCTATAACTTAAAACTATTACTAAATATTATTATGATGATTATATAAATAAATATTATTTAATAAAAACTTTAAAAGTTTTAATACTTTGATAATTAATATTTTAATAATGGAAAATATTAAAAATATAAATAAAATACTAAAAATCTTAGAAAAATAAGAATTTGAGTTTAAAACTATAATCATGCATTATTATTCCTTTTTAATTAAATATTTATTATTTATTAAGTATTTTTAAAAGTAATAAACCTTATTAAAATCATATCTTATTATTTATAAATCACAAAAATAAATGTAATACACCAAAATGATCAAAAAAATAATAAATACATATTAAAAATGTAATATTCCACTTTTGAGTTAAATAAAAAGTTAAACACTTTTATAACTTGAATTTAAATCTATCTCCTTAATTAATAATTCATATTAAGGTAAATAAAACTTCTAAATAGTTCTAAAACAATTAATCAATGGAGTCTAATAAATAGTATTAATCTTAAATATTGATAGTGTGCATTCAAAATGATTTAATACCATTTAACTGCAAATTATTTAAATTATCCTTCAACCATAAATGTAGATTATTTTATAAAAGAATCCTTATCCAATCTAAAATCTCCAAAATTAATTATAATAAAATAAAAAACCATTTCTTTATAGTAACCACAAGTTTATAAACAAATCAAAACACTATAAGTGAATCCATAAGTAGTAAATAATATTGTTTACTTATTCATAAACCTTAACCACATCTTTATAGGAAGATAAATTCTTTTATACCATTATAATGTAAAGAAACCACTACTCCAATAGAAGTAATGCCATTCTTAAGTAACTCTAAGGAAACAATACAAAGTGAACAAGATACAAGTATCATAAATAATACACCCTAAGTCTATCTACATTCTTAAAGTCACTTATTGTTACCAAGCTTTGAGTATAATACTAAAGACTTTACTATATGCTTTATAGTTAAATTTGGTCTGTTGTAATTAAGTTATAAAGCATTTTAATACCAAACCAACCAAGTTAAAAACCAAGATAGATAAGTCTCAAATACTACAAATTTTATTATTCCAGTAAAAGCAATTCGTTCTGACTTAAAGACTATAACTAAAAACAACACCTCATAAGGTTAACCTAAAAGCTTAAATGCTTTTATTTAGTTGAGTAATATTTTCTTCAAAAGTTATTCATTTTGCCACTTCCATCAACATATGACAATTAATAGTAAACACCTTACTTTATACTTTCTGGTATCATAAGATTGTTACTACTTAAATTCCTTATAAGTGACATTACTTGTAAAGTAAAACTTGAAGATAAACAATTAAGACGTAAGCAACCTTGAGTAGCATTCCATACTATGTATTTTATTGTTGTATAAATACATGTTGTATTCCACACACTCACAAGCCTTAATAAGAAGCACATGTGTGAAACTTAATCTAAAAGGGCAACACATTCCAAGGAGACCAATTCAGAATCCCAAACCCTAGACCAACGTTATTCTCGGGGTTCGCGTTTATCAACTTGCATTACATTACTTATGCATAAAAGCATCTTGCCTCTTTAAACATTAGTCCTTACCGGACCAATGATGCAGATTTTAGCTATTGGATCTTTTATATTGTCTGGAAGATCGTGAGTGCATAATCTTGCTATCACAAAAGGAAAGTTCACACTTGCTCATGTCCTTTGATTATTTTCTGTAAAGTATTTTACAAATCCAGTGTTGTCATCACCTGCATTTGAAAAAGGACAGAAAACACTATTTTCATAATAATGTGATTATAGGTTTATTACCATGAGGTAATAACCTACTATAAGAGTTCCGGTGGTAAAGGAACATATTACCTAGGACTTAACAACCAATGTCGCCAGTGATTCTTGCGTCGTATATTACGCGTTGATCATGAGATTTGGAATGGTACGAAGAAGTCAGCTATATCTTTTCCCTCTCGCATGGAGCTGGATGTGCGGGTCATGGCTGTTATCACTCGTAGCATGCATATTATTTATGGTAATTCGTAGAGGATATGCAGCATATGGGTGGGAGCCCTCAACGTCCCACGATAGTTCCGGCATCTGAACGGTTTGTACTGCCATTGCCGTAATTCAATAGGTGGGCTGGCATACACCAAAGAGACATGCGGGGTCGCGGAGAAGGCAGTGATTGGCTTGGATCTTAGACTAGGCCTCACACCAAGGAAGTGTGAATGAACCTGCAATTCGGATGTGCAACAAAGCTAAGATCTCTCATGGGTAAAGTGACGCACCTTTGCAGAGTGTAAGAACCGTAACTTGTTACTCCCTATTCCGGGAAGGAGCTGCGAACGCGGTGGGAAAGGAACCCCATGAAGGTTCTAGTAAACCTGTGAAGGCTGACGGACATAGCTTTTCAGAATAAAAGCAATCTTTGAAGAAATGTTTACGAAAACCTACATTGACCACGACCTATGGTCTGTGGCTGTAGTTATAGTGCATCATACACTCCTTTTCTAGTGGACTTGCTGAGTACGCTCGTACTCAAAGTATCTTCTTAACCCTTGCTAGGTTCTAGAGCCAGTACAGACGATGTCTACATCAAGTATGCTCCAGGAATCATCATCAAAAGTTAACGCTCTTCAAGGAAGTCAAGAAAGTCAACATATACATCAACTCAAGTGAAGACGAAATTGCTGATTAGATAAGAATAGAATTTCTAACCATAGAACCTACTTCTGTAGAGTATTGCAATAGCACCAATGCAAGCCAGTAGTTCAGCTACTAGTTTTTTTAGTAGGGTAGCTATGAGTTATTTATTCTTGATTCTTCTTCATAAGAAGTTTCTTTCTCTCTCTTTAACCTAGAGTGTTCTCTGGATCTTGTGTAAAGAGTTGAGTTGTAACCTATAGTCATGTCTTGGACCTGCTATGTTTCTGTTGTACTACTCTGAGGGATGTAATACTAGTGAACGGTGTTTTATTGGTGTTATGTCAACGACTATAGTGTACTACACCATGCAGTGGTATGCTGGGTCACCGCACATAGCTAATGCCAAAGAACCAAGGTCTCACAAGAATTCCAAGCATATTAAGCGCCGGTTTCACTCCATCCGCGAGCATGTCAAGGATGGAGATATAAATATTTGTAAAGTACACACGGATCTCAATGTAGCAGATTCGTTGACTAAAACTCTCCATAGAGCAAAACATGATCAACACCAGAACTCCATGGGTGTTAGATTTATCACTATGTAACTAGATTATTGTCTCTAGTGCAAGTGGGGGACTGAAGGGAATATGCCCTGAGAGGCAATAATAAAGTGGTTATTATGTATATTCCAAGTATATGATAGATGTTTATTTTTCTTGCTATAATTGTATTAATATGGAAATGTTAATACATGTGTGTTAATAAACAAACAGAAAGTTCCTAGTTATGCTTCTCTTATAAACTAGCTCGTTGATTAACAAGATGATCAAGGTTTCCTGATCATGGACATTGTATGTTGTTAATAACGACGTCACAACATTATTGGAATGGTGTGATGAACATTCATCCGAAGTATAGCATTACGATCAAAGTCATTGAGTTTATATTGCTATAACATCATACGAAGTGATCCTAATCCTTACACCATGAGATCATGTCAATCACTAACACTTAAAGAGTATCTTGATAACATCAAACGTCACATTGTAACAGGGTGATTATAAAGATGGGTTCAGTACTACTAAAGTGTTATGTTGAGGCCCATGGATCAAGAGTGGAATTTGTTCATCCCGATGACGGATTGATATACTCTAGGCCCTCGCGGTGATATCACATTGATTAGCTTGCAAGCAAGTGATTTGATCACTAGAATGTTATATCACGGGAACGAGAAAAGAGTACATGTCAATAACGATATCAAACTAGGTATGGAGATACCGATGATCGAATCTCGGACATGTAATATATCGCGAGACAAAGGTATTAAGTTACTAGTGTATAAGGTTCTCACGATCACAAGAAAGTTATCGTTGAATATATATGGGAGTCAGTATGGATCTCCAGGTCCCGCTTCTGATTATTGATCTGAGAGGGGTCTCGATCAAGTCCGCATTATTCGTAAACCGTAGGGTGACACACTTAAGAGACACCGACACCATTTGGAACAAATAGTTTCATGCTGAAATGAATAACAAAGCGCAAGAATTTATTTTACTAGACACTAAAACTGTTTTCGAGTGAAATTGCAGAAAGTGTTTTTGCATGTGAAATGAAATACTAGCAAGGGGTTATATGTGAATGTTTGTCATTAAAGTAATTGAAAAATTATGAATAAATAAAAGGAGTTTTATTTAAGAGAGAGTTTGGATTAAATTTGGTGGAAATTTAATGAGAATTTGAGTGGAGAATTGAAGGGGATTTTTGTGAGTGAAGCTTCCACCCACATGAATGAAGGAGGGGAGGGGGCAGCCCCATGGCCAGCGGCCACCCCCTTGGGTGCCCCCGCTCCTCCTATAAAAGTAGCCCCCCTCCCTCTCTCTCACTCGCACCTTCTCGTGAAGGATATCTCTCCCCCTCTAGTTTATCCCCCATGGTCTCAGACTAGCGAGATACATGTTCCCGGTGGCTTTTCGGCAAGAAAGAGTTGTGCTTCCGCTGCATCGCTGGAGCAAGGAGGTGGAGGTTGCTCGGTGCCTCGGACGTGTGTGCGAGCATGGATGTACCGCTGATTTGCGGCGCTAGGACTTCCTCTCGATCTTGAGATCGGCAAGAGTTCGTCTACATCAAGCATGAGTTTAACCTCGTTAAGCTTTGTCGGTCTTCAAGGGTATGTTCTCTACGGATGTATATTCGCCCGTTGCTTGTATCTAGTAGATAGATCTTGGTACATAGTTGTTCCCATCGTAGGAAAAGTTTTGTTTTCTATGTTGCGAACCCTACAAAAGGATCTTGGCCTATACTTTGAGTTTCAGAGAAATATGGACTCTGGTATGATTGGATACACTGATGCTGGCTACTTATCTGATCCCCATAATGCCAGATTTCACACCGGCTTTGTGTTCCTACATGGTGGAACTGCTATATCATGGAAGTCTTCGAAACAGACTCTGGTTGCAACATCTACCAATCATTCTGAAATAATTGCATTATACGCGGCATTACGCGAATGTGTGTGGCTTCGCAGAATGATAAACCACATACAACAGTTATGTGGAATTGGTTCTATCGAATCACCTACCATTATGTATGAGGATAATGCGGCTTGTGTTGCACATATGCAAATAGTATACATCAAGAGCAATATCACTAAGCATATTGCCCCAAAGTTGTTTTATCCTCATGAACTTCAAAAGAGTGGAGAAATAAACATCTTGCAAGTCAAATCATGCGATAATTTCGCCGACTTGTTTACGAAGTGTCTACCAACATTAACATTCCAGAAATATATTCATGAAATTGGTATGCGACGGCTTCGAGATTTGTAAGAATCATGGAGAGTATCTTCCTGAATTATTCCTGTTCAAAGCATCATATTACACTCTTTTTCTCTTAAATGAGTTTACTTTACAGATTCTCATTAAGGTTTTTAATGAGGTAATATCAACATAAGATCATATGTCATACTATCCATTTTCCCATTGGGGTTTTTAAGATGTTATAAACAACATATTTATTGACCTCTTGATTCTATAGATTTATTTCATATTGAGTTAACAGAGGCGATAATCTCATCATTATATACTGTGCCATTTTCTTCTTATTTTTCCACAGGGTTTTTAAGAAGTTTTAACAACATATTCTATCATACTCCTCACATTTTTTCCTACATGGGTTTTTGGAGGATATTTAATCAAGATGATGAGCTGCTATATAGTCAAGCGGTGATTAGAAAGAGTGTTAAAAATAAATATCCTAGAAAATCAGGGATAAAATCCCGCTCCCCGACGATTTCTCCTGAAGAAATTTTGCAAGCCATCGATCCCGGAACTGCCTGATGAATGCCATCTTTTAGAGAACTGATAGATCTCATGTCTGATTGTATAAAAATTATATCAATAATTAACAAAGATATAGATTTCATTCTTATCTCTAGCTGTCAATCCTTCTACTTCAAACAGTGTCTAAGCTGTCCCATTTCCATTCGTGACGCTCGGATCGACACACCCATCAGGTGCAAAGCCAAAATACATCTAGCTTACGTCATGGTTCAACATCGAGCGGTGTCACTTGCTTGCGTGTCTCTCCCCTAAGGCTGGTCCTAGTGCTAGTATCATAAGGTATATCATGCATGCCAACTTGGCAAAAATCTGACGTGGCGCCATAATTAATGAAGAGAGAGGTGGTTAGTGTATCATAGATAGATACCGTATCATAGCACGTAAAAAACTAGAAATCATAATTGCAAGTAAATCTTGTACACACATTTTACATAGAGATTCTATAAATTAATAAATGTATCATTCTTATGATACTACTATATGATACAATGCACTAGAGACATAGTATTATACACTAGTATCATATGTATGATACTACCACTAGGACCAGCCTAAACAAATCCTCCGAGTCTCTGGCATATAGGGCCCCCATCTGGCGCCTGCACATGTAAGCGACTCAAAGTAACTCTGAGTCCACGCCCGTGTCTCCCTGCTGAGTCGGATGCTCAAGCAGTAGTTTTCCCTGTGTGACTGAGTGGTCAATTCACACGTCCTTGCCAAATTAAATGGTACTCGGCAAAGCCACGCCCTTTAAACTATAGTTATTATGTTGGTCCATTTGATCAAGACCAGCTTTTAGTAGCCACTAAATGTGGTTTAAGATAAAAAATATATCTTGATGAATCATGTGAAGTTTGACGAAAAGAAAAATATATTCAACATGACAATTTATGACGATCATATTAGACAAATATGCGTCAAATTAATTTGGAACGAGTTAGTATCAGGTATTGTATTATTATTTTAATTTTTTTGTCCAGTGTAAAATCGAGCCTATTCTAGTCTTACAACCAAATCAAAATGGAATTTCTTAGCTAGCCTCAAGACACACCTAAACACTCACATGTGGCTTGTTGACTTAACCCTGGATCATCACTGATAATATATATATACATTCGAAATATGATTGCAATACTCCATCCGTCTCAATGAATAAGGTTTTTTTTTTTAAATGTCAAGCTACATAAAGCTTGACCAAAACTTTAGAAAAAGTTATCAAGCACTATAATATTATATGGATATCATATGTGTTGAAATTTTTGCCTAAATAGGCCCAGCCCATTTATTATATGTCAATAAATTCCTGAAATCCTAGAGGCCCATTTGGCCTATTCATACAAGGCAAGAGCTTGGATAAATGTTTAGTCTCACATTGCTAGTTGAGTGGAAGTTGGACCAGCTTATAAGGTGAGCTCTTCCACCACTTGTACGAGCTTGAGAAGAGAATACATATACAGGCGCGCTCCTCCTTCTCCTCGCTCGCCACGCCTCGCTCGAGTGGACTTTTAATACGAGCTAAATAAATACGAACTGAGTGGAAGCTGTTCGGTGGCTTTCGCATGTTCGGTTCGCTTCAACTTCTGTCCGTCCGTTTCATCTCCTGTGCAGCCTGTCTGCCTTCCCCTCTGTGTGCCTATATAAGAGAGAGGTCGCGTCTCCTCTCAGACACACTGCCACACATCCTTTGGGCCTTCAGTTCCAGAGCATTGCGCTACTTAGATCTTCGTCTTGCGGCGTGCACCGCGAGCCAGGACAGTAGGCCTCCGAGACCCCGTTGCTTCGATTCCTGTACGGAAGAAGGGCGATAAGGTTTTTGGGGAGCGCTATCGGCGCGACTACTGGCTTCGTCACGGACTCTCTCACGGATAGCGACTGCGGCGACGTCCTCCCCGACATCAGCACCCTCTTCCTCGACGACATGGCTAATGACGGTTCCAACGCCGGCGGTTCCTCTGCTGCTACTGCCGTGTATGTTTTCTTTCTCAATGTTGTTCTGGTCGCATCTAAAGTTTTACGCCTTGCAGTTTGTTTGGTTATATGCCTTAATATGTATTCACTATTTTACATGATTAGTATATTTCCTATTATTCTAATCATGTTTTATCTAGCGTTTATTATGGATAATTCGCTTGGTAAATTGCTCTTTTATTCAACAATCCAAAAACCTTATTTCAGGCAATTTGCCCCAAGTGGCTTTGTTGCTTCTATGAAGCCACCTATGTTCGAAGGTGTCAATTACAAACGATGGCGTGCGAGAGCAGTGCTCTGGTTTCAGACCATGAGCAGCTATAACGCCATCTATGGCGCACCTAAGGGAGAACTTAATCCCGCTCAGGAAGAGGCATTCCAAAAACTTGATACCACTTTCAAGGCTGCCTTGATCAGCATTCTTGGCGACAATATTATCGATTCATATATGTCATTTAGTAATGGCAAGGATATGTGGGATATGCTCGAGAGAAAATTTGGAGTCTCCGATGCTGGCAGTGAACTGTATGTCATGGAACAATTCTATGACTATAAGATGGTTGATGACCGCCCCATTGTGGAGCAGGCTCATGAGATACAGTCACTTGTCAGGGAGCTTGAGCACTTCACTTGTGTGTTACCGGACAAGTTTGTTGTCGGAGGCATTATTGCCAAACTTCCCCAGTCATGGAGGAATTTTGCTACTTCTCCGAAGCACAAGAGACAAGAGTTCTCCGTGACAGATCTCATTGGGACTCTTGATGTGGAAGAGAAGACGAGAGCAAAAGACACACGTGCTCGAGGTACCGAGGGAGGTTCTAATGCCAATCTGGTAAAGAATAGGAACTTCTAGCCTCATAAGTTCAAGAACAAAGGCAAGTTTGACAGCAAAGGAAAGTTCGATGGAAAGAACAAGGCCTCACAATCTACCAGCTTCAAGAAGAAGACTGATAAGAGGAAAGGTGCTTGTCATGTGTCCGGTGATCCTGATTATTAGACTCCTGCTTGTCCCAACCGCTTTGATAAGCGCCAGCATGGGAAGGGCAGCAAACTGCTAATGTTGTCATGGGCGATGTTGAGATGAAAGATGTTGGGTATGGTATATTACCTACTGTTTTTTCATTATGTCATTCTCCTGATTGGTGGATTGACACGGGCGCTAATGTACATGTCTGTTCTGATATTTCCATGTTTTCTTCATATCAGGTTAGAGGGACTCAAACCGTTCTGATGGGGAACGGCTCACATGCTTCTGTTCATGGTGTTGGTACGGTCGATCTGAAGTTCACTTCGGGAAAGACCGTATGCCTGAAGAACGTGCATCATGTTTCGTCAATAAATAAAAATCTTGTTAGCAGATCTCTTCTGTGTCAAGGTGGCTAGAATATTGTATTTGAGTCCAATAAATTTGTAATTTCGAAGTATGGAACCTTTGTTGGTAAAGGCTATGGGTACGGAGGCTTGTTCAGCTTATCTCTAATAGACATTTGTAATAAAGTTGTTAATCATATTTACACGAATTTTGAATCAAATGTCTGGCACTCTCGTCTTTGTCATATTAATTTTGGTTGTATGACGCAGCTAGCCAAAATGAATTTAATCCCTGATTTCACAAATGTTAAGGGATCTAAGTGCCAAGTCTGCGTGCAAGGTAAACAACCTCGCAAGTCACATACGACTGCAGAAGTGAGAACTTTAACACTACTAGAGCTCATACATTCTGATCTTTGTAAGATGAATGGTGTGTTGACAAAAGGTGGAAAGAAATATTTCATGACTTTGATCGATGACTCTACGAGATATTGTCATGTGTATCTTCTAAAATCGAAATATAAGGCTTTGAGTTTCCTCAAAATCTATAAAGTTGAGGCAGAAAATCAACTTGATCGAAAGATTAAGAGGCTTAGGTCTGATCTTGGTGGAGAGTATTTTTCCAACGAGTTTGATTCCTTTTGTGCGAAACATGGCATAATTCATGAGAGGACGCCTCCCTACTCACCCCAGTCAAATGGAGTAACCGAAAGAAAGAACCGTACTCTAACAGATTTAGTTAACGCCATGTTAGACACATCGGGTCTTTCTAAGGAATGGTGGGGGAGGCACTATTGACTGCGTGTCATGTCCTAATCCGATTTCCCACAAAAAACAAAGAAATTACCCCATTCAAAGAATGGGAGAAGAAAAGATTAAAACGCTCTTACTTACGTACTTGGGGTTGTTTGGCAAAGGTTAATGTACCAATCCCCAAGAAGCGCAAGCTTGGACCAAAAACTAATGATTTTGTTTTTCTGGGCTATGCTTTTCATAGCATTGGTTATAGATTCTTGATAGTAAAATCTGAAGTGCCTCACATTCATGTCGGTACAATCATGGAGTCGACTGATGCGACTTTCTTTGAGGATATCTTTCCAATGAAGGATAAACCTAACTCATCAAATCTGGAGATACCTAGTTCATCTAATCAGTAATTCTCTACATTCTCTGAACCTACCATTCCAATTGAACACTCTGAAAGTCCTAAGGAGGATCATAATGAAATTCCTAAAAGGAGCAAGAGTCAGAGGACTGCAAAGTCCTTTGGTGATGATTTCATTGTGTACCTTATGGATGACACTCCCACTTCCATTTCAGAAGCATATGCATCTCCTGATGCTGACTACTGGAAGGAAGCCTTCCATAGTGAGATGAATTCCATCTTAGCTAATGGAACATGGGAGATCACTGATCGCCTTTATGGGTGCAAACCTGTAGGGTGCAAGTGGGTGTTTAAGAAAAAGCTTAGACCTTATGGTACTATTGAGAAGTACAAGGCACGACTTGTGGGCAAGGGATATACTCAAAAAGAAGGTGAAGACTTCTTTGACACTTACACACTTGTTGCTAGATTGACCACCATTCAAGTATTACTCTCATTGGCTGCCTCTCATGGTCTTCTCGTTCATCAAATGGACGTTAAGATAGCTTTCCTTAATGGAGAGTTGGATGAGGAAATTTACATGGATTAGCCAGATGGCTTTGTGGTAAATGGTCAAGAAGGAAAGGTGTGCAAGTTGTTGAAGTCTTTATATGGCCTAAAACAAGCCCCTAAGCAATGGCATGAGGAGTTCGAAAGAACTTTAACTGCTGCAGCCTTTGTTGTAAATGAAGCTGATAAATGTGTGTACCATCGCCATGGTGGGGGTGAGGGAGTCATCCTTTGTTTGTATGTTGATGACATACTGATTTTCGGAACCAACCTTAATGCAATTAAGGAGGTCAAAGATTTCTTATCTCGTTCCTTTGAGATGAAGGATCTGGGAGTAGCTGATGTCATCCTGAACATCAAGCTGTTGAGAGATGATGACGGTGGGATTACATTGCTTCAGTCCCACTATGTGGAAAAGGTCTTGAGTCGTTTCGGGTATAGCGACGTTTCTCCTACACTGTATGATCCTAGTGTGATGCTTTGAAAGAATCAAGGAAATGCTCGAGACCAACTGAGATAATCTCAAATTATTGGCTCGCTTATGTATTTAGCTAGTGCCACGAGGCCTGACATCGCATTTGCTGTAAGCAAACTTAGTCGATTTGTTTCAAATCCAGGAGATGATCACTGTCATGCTCTTGAGAGAGTCATGCGCTATCTAAAAGGCACTGCGATCTATGGCATTCACTATACCAGGTATCCGAGGGTACTAGAGGGTTATAGTGATTCAAATTGGATATCTGATGCTGATGAGATAAAGGCCACGAGTGGATATGTATTCACACTTGCTGGTGGCGCTGTTTCTTGGAAGTCTTGCAATGAGACCATCTTAACGAGATCAACTATGGAAGCAAAACTCACAGCATTAGACACAACCACTGTTGAAGCAGAGTGGCTTTGTGAACTCTTGATGAACTTGCCTGTGGTTGAAAAACCAATACCAGCAATCCTTATGAACTGCGATAATCAAATTGTGATTTTCAAGGTAAATAGTTCTAAGGATAATATGAAGTCATCAAGACATGTGAAGAGGAGACTGAAATCTGTCAGGAAAATGAGAAACTCCGGAGTTATTGCATTGGATTATATCCAAACATCTAAAAACTTGGCAGATCCCTTCACAAAGGGTCTATCAGTGAACGTGATAGAAAATGCATCGAAGGAGATGGGTATGAGACCCACAATTTGAGCTTTTCACAGTGGTAAACCACTCTATGTGATCGAAGATCCTGTGAATTATAATTGGAATACAAGTTGTTGGTTAGCTGAGAGAAAAGTATTCCTACTTTAATAAACACCACTCCATAAAGATGCAATACTTTTCTATTCTGCACGGTACATTGATTTATTATCTTAATGTGTTCTAAGTGGATTATCCTAAGCAAATATGTTGTCCTGCAGAACATCTTTTGAAGAACACACCTATATGAGTCTGACTGTTAAACCGTCGCAGTCTATGAGAGTAGGGTGCTCTCTAATAAACTCATGAAAGGTCATGGAGTATGACGTATAAGCTCCACCCACGGGGAAGTCCCACGGTAGCCTAGTATCGGTCAAGACTTTTTGTGAAGCTAGGTTCGTAGCAAACTTGCAGTTCAAGACATATTCCAGTGTACAAGTTGCAGCCTAGTATAACATAAAGCTCTAGTTGGAAGTTTAACTTAACAGTCTCCACTATAGTACCGGTATATAAACAATGTTTTGAAACCAAAGACAAACTTCATGTGCCTTTGGGATCTGGTGGGAGATTGTTGGAATTTTTGCCTAAATAGGACCATCCCATTTATTATATGTCAATAAATTCCTGAAATCCTAGAGGCCCATTTGGCCCATTCATGCAAGACAAGAGCTGGGATAAATGTTTAGTCCCACATTGCTAGTTGAGTGGAAGTTGGACCAGCTTATAAGGTGGGCTCTTTCACCACTTGTACGAGCTTGAGAAGAGAAGACATATACACACACGCTCCTCCTCCTCGCTCGCCTCTCCTCGCCTCGTCATACGCGCGCGGCCACGGGTTGCGGGTTGCGGGAATCTCGCCGAGCCGAGCTTTATTTTGCCACACATGAATGGTATATGAACAGTTGTACAGAAGCTGAAACTTTTTGCTCGAGTGGACTTTTAATACGAGCTAAGTAAATACGAACTGAATGGAGGCTGTCCGGTGGGCTGCCGCATGTTCGCTTCAACTTTACCCGTTCGTTTCATCTTCTGCGTAGTCTCTCTGCCTTCCCCTCTGTGTGCCTATATAAGAGAGAGGCCGCGCATCCTCTCAGACACACTGCCACACATCCTTTGCGCCTCCAGTTTCAGAGCACTGCGCTACTTAGATCTTCCCCATCCCGTCTTGTGGCGTGCACCACGAGCCGGGACAGTAGGCCTCCGAGACCCCGCTGCTTCAAGTCCTGTACGGGAGAAGGGCAATAAGGTTTTTGGGAAGCGCTATCGATGCGACTACTGGCTTCGTCACGGACTCCTTCACGCATAGCGACTGCGGCGACGTCTTCCCCGACGAGGACTTCTTCCCCGACATCAGCACCCTCTTCCTCGACGACATGGCTAACGACGGTTCCAACGCCGGCGGTTCCTCTGCTACTACTGTCGTGTATATTTTCTTTCTCAATCTTGTTTTAATCGCATCTAAAGTTTTACGCCTTGTAGTTTGTTTGGATGTATGCCTTAATATATGTATTCGCTATTTCATATGATTAGTATATTGCCTATTATTCTAATCATATTTTATCTAGCTTTTATTATGGATAATTCGCTTGGTAAATTGCTCTTTTATCCAACAATATGAAACTATATTTCATAAACTATTAAATGGTGTTGATTTCGGATTATACATATTAATGTTTTTTCCCAAAATTTAGTCAATTTTTATCGTAGTTTGTCTTTAAAAAATATACTCTCTCCGTCCAGAAATAATCGACTTGAGTTTGTTTAGATATGAATATATCTACACACCAAAATGTATTTAGATACAATCAAATTTAGACAAACCTAAGGTCGGTTATTTCTACACGGAGGAAGTAAGTATCATTTATTGAAACGGAGATAATATTAATTACGATACTAACATACTGTACTACCCCTATTCTTTAAAGTCGGTCAGCAAAAAAATAGAGAAACATATCAATCATGCGGCATGACCAATTGACCACAAGTCGTAGTTTTTAGTTTGGTTGAATGGTCCTTGCGACATTAAATTTGTATATATGCTACTATCTGGCCAAATCTGGTTGAGAGTGTGACGAACGTATCAATTTGTGATTAATCAATGGAAATAAATTTAATCATCTCGAGGCGGTCGTTTATATCCTTTGTCTTGAAAACGATATCACAAATTTAACTAAGTACTATCTCCATTCTAATTTATAAGGCAAATATATACTTTAAAAAATAGTTTAACCATAAATTTGGTTTATAAAATACAAACTATATTAAAATTATATCATTAGATTCATATTTAAATACATTTTCAGTGGAACAATTTTTGTGACATATGATTTATATATTGTTAACTAAATTTATGATTAAACCATTTTCTCGAATACGTATTTGTCTTATAAATCTGAATAGAGATAGTATATATCTAAATGTATTTTAATATATAAGTATGTATAAATCTAGATAAATGTACGACATAGTTTTCGGCGGCATGAAGTGGTACTAGTCTCTTTTTTTCTTAGCTCGAAGCAACACCTCAACACGTTTAAAACACATGGATCGTTGCCATTAAACCAAGATCATGCCTGATATGTACACTTTAAATGCGATTTCGATCCGATATTAGAGCATCTCCACTCGGCTTACCAGGACGCCGATCCGGATGCCGAAATTCGGCCAGACGCGTTTACAGGAAGCTCTTTTCGTCCGGATTTGGGTGAACTTTGGTCCGGACTTTTCAGGCCATTTCCAGGATCCCGGAAACGCCCTGGAAATGCCGGACGAAGCGAATTCACCGAGTGGACCAGCCCTGTCAGCGACCGAAGCCGAGTCATCGTCGTCCTTCTCGCTGTTTCCCCTTTTCCCGCCCTCTCCGCTACACCCCTCCCGCGCTTGACGCGGGTCTCGGCCTATAAAAGTCGTAGATCTCGCCCTCTTCCTTCACACTCTCTCACACCGCTCCCAAACCGGCGAACTGCAGGCGCTCGCACCTTTCCATCTCCAGAACTCCGCCGAAACCCCATGGCCGACAGATTCACCGGCGATATTGCGGTGGCGAATGGCCGCCGCACGCTGTAGGCGTGGGAGTCGCGACTGCTCCACGACGCAGGCTATATGGCGACGTCGGACTTTCGTCTCCCAGTCGGCTAGACTCTCAGCGCCGGCGGGATCCCTATTCCGCCGGTGCCGAGCGACGAGGACATGGCCGGCGAGATCCAGACGGCTATCGCTACCATGGAAGACCCGGATCCCGCCGACGATCCTGGCAACCTGGTCTTCGGTGCGATTCTTCACGACAAGCGCCAGAGCTCGCCGACACGATGGATCACTGGGCTCGCCATTGACGTCACAATGCGGCGTTCGCCGCATTGTGGAGCGTTCTCGGCGCCGCCGTCTTTGAGGCACATCCAGGCCGGCAACCACCCCCGCCTCAGCATGTAGAAGCGGCGTCCGGCGTCGGCCACGGCGGCAGCCTTTTCCTAGTTTAAATTTAATATTTTCCTAGTTTAAATTCGATGTAATATATGCATCCTAGCCCTACCTAATGAAATCCGCTTATATTCGCCCAAATTTCGCCGTATTTAACTGAATTTAGCCGGACATGGGACTTGGCCTGAAAACGCGAGTGGAAAACTCGACATTCCCAGGCCGAAAACGAGTTTTGTCCAGCCCAAAGTTGATCCGGATTTCGGCCTGGTCCTTTAAAGTCAGTAGTCAGCAAATAAACAGAGAAACAATTCAATCATGCAACATAGTAACTGACCGTACCAACCATGGCTAGAAAACCCAACATAAACACCAAGACTCTTTTGAAGTCCTCAGTGCAAAGCACACATGCCGCACACCCTGTCAATGGAGATCTCGCTCATCCATGCCTCGCTCTTCTTAGCTCCTCTCATCCTCCTTCCCTTGTACTTGCTCTCCTGGCGCTGCCGGAAGAACCCAAGTAATGGCCAAGGCCGTGGCAATAACATCCCTAGCCCGCCCGCCCTCCCTCTCCTCGGCCACCTCCACCTCCTCAAGAAGCCGCTGCATCGCTCCCTCGCGGCCCTCGCCGCGCGCTACGGCGGTGGCCGCGACGGCGCCGGCCTCCTCCTCCTCCGGTTCGGCGCCAGGCCGGTCCTGCTCGTCTCCTCCCCGACCATCGCCGAGGAGTGCTTCACCGTGCACGACGTCGCGCTCGCCGACCGCCCGGGGCTCGCGTCGAGCCGGCTGCTCACGGGCGGCGACTGCCCCAGCATCGCCACCGCCAGCTACGGCCCGCTCTGGCGCCACCTCCGCCGCATCGCCACCGTGCACGCTCTCTCCGCGCACCGGCTCTCGCTGACGACCGCCACGCGCGACGCTGAGGCCCGCACCATGGCTCGGAAGCTCTGGCGCGCTGCCGGTGCCGGCGTCGGCGCTTCCGTGGTCAGCGTGAAGTCCACGGCGTACGAGTTCGTCGTCAACGTCATCATGGCCATGGTCGCCGAGAGGCGCATGCCGGAGGACGAGGTGCTCCGGTTCAAGGCAATGACGGAGGCGGCGTTAGCGGCCGCGGGGTCAGCCAACCGGCAGGACTTCCTGCCGTTGCTGCGGCTGCTCGACTTTGGGAGGACGGGGAAGAGGCTCGCCGGCCTGGCCAAAGAGCGGCACGAGTTCGGCCAGCGCCTCGTTGACGAGTACAGACGCCTTCACCGCCGTGGCGTTACCGACGAGACCTCCACGTCGGCGCCGAGGACGGTCATGGGTGACCTGCTCCAGCAGCAGGAGCGGTCGCCGGAGTCGTACACTGACGTGGTCATCCGCACCGTCTGCCTGGTGAGTGAGCGTCATTTGCACCGACTAAATCATTTGTTTGTTTATTTCCGATGACTTGCTACGAGCCGTCGATTTAAGATCGGACGGTGATTAGTCGTGGCGGAATGAGAAGGATGGGTACTTAAATGGCCAGTGTTAGCGTGCGTCAGTAGCTGTAGATACAGTTATTATATAGTGTCAATAATTAATTCATTTCTGTTGACGTGTACAAATGATCTACCACTACAAGTTTAAAAATGGACCAGGTTTGAATTAGTGTGTACCATAACGTGGTAGTGTTGACAATGCGCACATGCTTACGCTAGCCTCTCCCCATGTGTCGAGGAGAGCAATCTGATGTGTACTGCACTGGTCGTTTGCTAGTGACAATGCTTTAGTGTTACTCCCTCCGTTTTAAAATATAAGACATTTTAGATTTATAAAAAAAATACCTAGACTTCTTTTAATATATATAGGTTCACTTTACTTAGTTTTAATGGTTATGGGATATATTTTGAACAAAGATTTTGAAAGTTACTTTTGTTCCAGCCTGCGTGGGATAGTTTCAAAAACGAATGCACTGGAATGCTAGGAACTTCAATTCAGTTCATTCGCAAAATAAACTTTAATTCGTTTATTATCCCAATTTGCTTCGGAAAAGGGCTTTGATGTTGTTGGTGTTGGAGGCCACATCCCAGGTCCATCCCAATGAAGCCCCGCCGTTAATATGAGTTTAATGGCTTGAAAAAGGAGACAAAGATATTAAGTCCACGTCACCGTTCTATAGGTGACTCAGACTTTTGAGCGAAAAGCATACACACATTTTCTAACTAGTATATACATATATATGATTTGAGTTCCTCGCTCTCCCGCTAACTAGTACTACATATAAGGCGGACATGGAAGAAATTTTCAAGAAGTTATCCTTTTTCATGAAAATGAGTTAATTACACATGCTAAAATACATAACATGCACATTGTGTGTACAATGTGTCAAGTTGACTTGAAGTCCTGATTGTTTGGGGAGTAATTTTGTAAATTTATAAAACAATTGTTAAAATCTCTGGCATTTTTATTGTGCAGAGCCTGCTTCAGGCTGGGACAGACACATCAGCCAGCACGATTGAGTGGGCCATAGCTCTCCTGCTTAACAACCCGGATGTGCTGGTGAAGGCGACGGAGGAGATTGACGCTGTCGTGGGCATGTCACGGCTGCTCGAGGAGCGTGACCTCACATGCCTCCCTTACCTCCGGTGCATCATAGCTGAGACCCTCCGGATGTACCCCATAGCACCTCACCTCACCCCGCACCAAGCTTCATGTGATTGCATTGTTGCCGACGGGCAGTATGTCATTCGGCAAGGGACAATGCTATTGGTCGACGTTTACTCCATGCAGCGGGACCCAACAATGTGGGATGACCCAACCATATTCAAACCAGAGAGGTTTGCTGTTGGAAAAGACATCACCGAGGGCGGTGACAAAAAACTGAAGATGATGCCGTTTGGAATGGGCCGACGGAAATGCCCAGGGGAGGGGCTGGCATGGAGGACGGTGGGGGTAGCCCTAGGGGTGATGGTGCAGTGCTTCAGGTGGGAAAGGGTAGGGCAAGAAAAGGTGGACATGACCGAGGGCTCGGGGTTCACCATGCCTATGGATGTGCCGCTCATGGTGATGTGCCGACCTCGTGAAGAACTGGATGCAATGCTCAGGAGAATTTAGATCCTCGCAAGGGCAAGCAAAGCAAACGAGAAGACCATGTGTCGAGCGGGATCCCGCCAAAATCCCGTTCTAATTCCATGTGAGTTTTTAGTTGAAATTTGAGACCAGAATTTGAACCAAAAATCTTAAAATTAATCAAAAGCGACATTTTAGCGCTATCCGGCTTAATAACTTACAAGAACATACGCTCTATGTGCGTGCATAACAAATTACTATAACCCTTTTGCAAGAACATACAATATTGACGATTAGTTATCATTTAATTACCAAACATGAGTAACTTATGTTTAAGTTCAAAATCAACTATGTACATGTGAAATCTTACGGAAGGACACACTTGTATTTGCATACGCTAGTCGTATAGGCAAGCATCAGCATCTAAGAAAATGAAGCAACTAGCAACCACTCGAGGAAAAATCATTGCAAGGAAAAACATACAAATGTGAAGGTGGCTACACTAACGGTGATGATGAAGTAGTTAGACATATGGATGAAATTGTTATATATATATATATATATATATATTGTGCTGCCACCCCTATTTGGAACAAGATAATGAGGCTTGGAATTGCCTCTCTGGAATTTCCTGGGCTGAATTCAGTTGTTTGGGTGGCCATGGTATTGTCATGGAAATTGAAGCAAATTTCAAACCTAGCCCCCTCATATACAATGATGATATCTTAGAAGTGCTACATAGGATAATTGTTGAGGTGGAGGAAAGCGAAAGTTGAAAAAGTTTGACTTCTTTTAATTAAGAAAAATCTCTTACCAATAATCTTTCTCATCACATATTTAGGGATATCTGGTAACTAATAAAGACAAGGAAAGGCATGTAAAATATAGAGAAGACATGTCTTCTCTTAGCCCTCCATGTTATTTTGAGAAGACAATGGATATAAGATGTACTCCCTCAAATAGGTGTTGGAAGTTTGTCTAGATCCGCATATACCTATACACTCAAAGGAGACTAGATATATGTGAATTTAGATAAATCTTAACAACTATTTCAATACTAAGGGAGTCTTCTTGTCGTCTCTAACATTTAATAAGAATTGATGAAATTTTAAAAGAACATTATGTTGTCAAAAGAAGATGTATGGTTGCCGGCGGCATCGGGAGAAACAGGGTGGTGGCGGCGGCGGGATAACAAGGCATGCTGCGGCAGCGGCAGAATCAGGGGCCTGCGGCGGCAGGAACCCAACGCCAGAGCTGGCCGGTGGAGGGAGGATCCCCTTCGGGATAGGGGTACGGTGGGGGAGATGACTCCCGTGGGAGTTTTTTTTAGATATTTCTTTTTTTGCCACGCTTTTGCCACCTCAGCTCTGACATATGTCCCATCGGTCAGTTTCGGTGTCAATTCGCTTTTAGCTTGTCATTTGCATGAATTCCAAAATTCATGCAATAGAATGATAAATTTATGTTGCAAAAACGTAAAGTGGTATCATTTCGTAAATTCATTTATCAAAGTGGTAGTATTATGCTCTTAATTCTGTCAAAGCGTTGGCATTCCTTTCGCATTGGAGAGTTCTTCGCGCGGTGATAGATGGTACATTTGCTACCGGCGGAGTTGTATGTAGCTGTGTGTGGGAGCATGAAGAGAAATTGGATATAGTCTTGTTTGGTTGCTTTGTTTCCCGTTCAGTGTGTCTGAAAAAATTAGCTAGGCCATTTGGATTCTTCCCTAAAACATTTCCTTACTTTGCAATTAATAAGATCTCGTGTGGTTGGCTTTTAAATTTTGCTGCCTAATTCATAGCTGACTGAGAAATAACCTATCGGCATAGTCAGTTGATGTCAGCACTTTTTTAAGAAAGAACCATGAGTGATTTCCTATGCTGTTGATCGGAGCGAGTAGTATACCCGAGTCCCTGCGCGCCCGACGGCCTATTAGCTCACGGAATCAGCGCCGTGCACGCACAGAGAGGCACACTGCACACACGCACTGCTCACAGCAGGCGGACGTCAACACGAGCAATGATCCGGTTTCTGGTAAAACAGCAATCAGTCCAACGCATGTATCTTTTCTTTTTTTTTCTACCAATTTTTTCAAAGCATTTTCAAATTTGAAAATCTCAATGTTTTCTAAAACTAAATACATTCAGTTTTGAAATTTGTTCGTTATTTTAAAAATTGTTCAATTTTAGTGAAATTTGAACAAATTTTGAAAGATCTGAACTTTTTTAAAAAACAAGAACAATTTTCGATCAACCATGAACACTTTTCAAAAATTCATGAACCAAAATTTAAAAATTATGAACCAACTTCAAAAATTATAAACCAATTTTAAAAAAATCAGGAACCAATTCAAAAACCTTGGACCAATTTTTGAAAAAACTTCTCACTGTTCAAAATTTAAAACATAAAATTTCTCATGTTGTGTATTTTTAGTTTATGGCCTTTTCTCCGCAAAGTGCGAGCAGCTCCCAAATTTGCGTGACTCCCTTTTTTGAAAATTTGAAAAACTTACTTACCATGCTAAAACAAATATGAAAAAATACATGTATAGATACAGACATTATGAAGACCCGGCAATTTTTTTAGGAAAAATACTTTATATTTTAAAAAACAAAGAAGATTTTGAAGACTCAACATGAAAGGCATCCCTTTTCTCCTCTAAATTGTGAGAGATTGTTTTTTCTATAGCTTAAAACAAAACCACATTTTGTACCAAATTTGCCCCACGGTTATTCATAATGTGTATATGTATTCCCGAAAAGAAATTCACATTTTTGGAACTTAAAATTACAATTTTTAATTTTTTAAAAATGATATCACTAAAGCTTAGGAGCTGCAAATCTGCATTCCATTTTCCCTTCTTTCCTTGCACTATCTGGTATCATGTTTTTCCTCTCTTATTTCATGGCAAACGAGAACACTTGAGAATAAGAGACAATCCTAAAACAAAATGCACATCTGCATAATGATTTTTTGTAAATGGCTAGAATAGAATCAATCATACGTAGGATTTTTTTAAAAAAGTCATGAATAGTAAAATAACACATTCTAGTAAAATTCTATGATTATTAAAGAATTGCGAAAAAAAATGATGGACCATCTTGACTTTTACTCAATTTAATGTTAATTTGGACTTAGTTGCAATTCCACTTGCAAACTGGATTAAAAAATCTCGGTCAAGTACGATTACAACTTGTAGGAAGTACAAAAAGTCGTATTTTGGAAGCCTATTGCAAGTCGAGTTGCAACTCATAAGTAAAAAGGGGACACGAAACAAAAAATGACATTTCAATCCTTATTTGCAACACCTAGATGCTACTACCGAGAAAGTTAATTGCAAGTCTAGTTACAACTCAAATAATAAGGGATCACGAAATAATCGTTCATTTGAGCACCAATTGTCGCTCCCAATAAAAGTTTGTTCCAATCTTGTACCAACTAATAGTAAAAAAGGATCGTGAAACGGTCATGATAAGTAAGAAGGAGCCATGAAACAAGACAATGACATTTCAATCCTGATTTCCAAGACCCATTGGCAGCTCCCAAGAAAACCAGTTGCAATTCTAGTTATAACTCATAAAAATAAGAATGGCCCACTAATTAATGCTCCACTTCAACACTAATTGCGACTCTCAATAAAAGCCAGTTGCAACTCCGGTAGAAACTAATAGTAAGAAAGGACCGCATGACAATCATCAGTTGCAATCCCACTTGCAACTCCCCGATAAAAAACAGTTGCATGTCCATTTGCAGTTCATAGTAAGAAGGGACCATGAAACAATCAACAATTGGAACTCCGGTTGCAACTCTTCGAGATTTTTTTTGCAAATCTAGTTAGAACTAATAGTAAGATGGAACCATGAAAATATTCCTTAATTGCAACCCTAGTTGCAACTCCAATTACAACTCATAATAAGAAGGGGTCACGAAAATAATCCTCATTTGCAACCCTAATTGCAACTCCCTGAAAAATCCATTTGCAAGTCCAGATGTAACTCATAGTAAGAAAGAGACCACAAACTAATCTTCAATTAGAACCCTAATTGCAACACTTAATAAATATCTACTTGCAAGTCCACTTGCGACTCATAGTATAGAAAGAACAACAAAAAACAATCCTCGGTTGAAATCCCAACTACATATCCTTGAGAAAGTATGTTGCAATTCTAGTTGCAGCTCATAATAACAAGGGACCACAAAATAAGAAAATGTCATTTATATCCCAGTTGCAACTCATAGGAAACACGATTTAAAAAAAATTCAAACTCAATTGCACATCTGAAATGGATCGTATGGGCACCTAGAAGGGGGGGTGAATAGGTGCTACTCAATTTTTAGTTCTTTTTTAATTTTAGGCTTGACTCAAAGTAAATTCTCTAGATATGTAGCTATGAGAATTTCCCTAAATGCAAACCTAGCTACTAAGCACGTAAAGAGGGGAGCGAGGGAACAGTAGTGGAGCACACGGAGACACACGGATTTGTTTTACCGCAGTTCCTTCCTTGTTAAGAGAAGTACATCTGCGTTGGAGGGGTGGACGGCTCTAAGACCACCACGCCACAATAGGCCTCACCCTATTCTCCGATGGATCTCGCCACGACAGGCCTGATCCACCTTCTCCACTATTGGTACCCTTCGAGGCGGAAACCGGTGCCTTTACAACTCTACCGGGGCACACATCCACAACCGAATTGGGGGCTCCCGAGATGACAACAAGCTGTCATAAGAACAAGGTTTATCAATATAAACAAAACAAGGATCTAGGTATTTGCAACAAATACTAGATCGGTGATTCTCCAAATGAATGGAGAGGAGATGAAGCGCTTGATTGCAGTTGTTGAAGATCGAGTCCTCCTCCTTCGATTCCCCAAGGGACGGGGCCTTTGGGTGGATCTAGGTGGAGCTGTCTTGGATGAAGGTTGCAGATCAGATCTTGACTTTTTCGAATGAACCAAGAGATTTGGTAGGAGGGGGAAGACTGGCTTAAATACCCTATGCACAGATCTGGCCGTTGAAGAAGTTTGGGGGCGGATTATCCGCCCCCCACTAGGGGCGGACTATCCGCCCCGGGGAAAACTTCGCCCCCAGGGCGGATACTTCGGGGTGAAAATCCGCCCCCTCTCTGGGGATGGCGCCTTGAAGAACTTGATGAAGATCTTGGGGGGCGGATTATCCGGCCCCCTCCAGGGGCGGATTACCGGTGTGGCCGAAAAATCCGGCCAAAACTCTGCCTCCCCCCTCTGGGTCTTGCGCCTTGGCAAAATTCAAGCTGAGCATGAGGGGCGTATTATCCGGGCCCCTTGAAGGGCGGATTGTCCGGCGGGGCCGGAAAATCCGGCCGATACTCCGCCCCCTTCTAGGGCTTGCGCCTATCTGGAAAAAGGGTGGGGCGGATTATCCGACCCTGGTGGGGACGGATTATCCGCCCCCCAAAGGCAGATTCCTTCTCCTTTTTCCTTAGAGAGAACTGCAACACTTCAACACACATTAAATAATCCTTGATATTGTTATCTAACACACAAAACACTAGGGATTATGAAATGTTCTTTCAACATCTAGTTATAACTAGGAAAAACATGAAACCAGTTGCAAGACCGATTACAACTCATAGGAACCGTGAAAAATCACAACTACAAAAACATATAAACTCAATCTTAACTAAGATTTTTTTGCAAATCTAGTTAGAACTAATAGTAAGATGGGACTATGAAAATATTCCTTAATTGCAACCCTAGTTGCAACTCCAATTACAACTCATAATAATAAGGGGTCATGAAAACAATCTTCATTTGCAACCCTATTTGCAACTCCCCAAAAAGCCATTTGCAAGTCCATATGCAACTCATAGTAAGAAACGGACCACAAACTAATCTTCAATTCCAACCCCAATTGCAACTCTTAATAAAAAGCTACTTGCAAGTGTAGTTGCAACTCATAGTACAGAAAGAACAACAACTGCAACAATTTATGGTTTGGCATGATGGACGCAAATTGATTCTTGGAGCGATATGTTGTTTAAAAAATAATTAGGACATATATCCAACTTCTTCATATGAACAAAATTCAAACAAAATGCAAATCTATGTAATGATTTTTTTGTAAATGGCTAGAATAGAATTGATCATACGTAGGATTTTTTAAAAAGTCATGAATAGTAAAACCAACACATTCTATTAAAATTCTATGATTATTGAAGTATTGCAAAAAATGATGAACCATCTTGATTAATACTCAATTTAATGTCAATTTGGACTTAGTTGTATTTCCACTTACAAACTGGATTATAAAATCTCAGTTGCAAGTCCGATTGTAACTTGTAGGAAGCATAGAAAAACATTTTTTCGAAGCCTGTTGCAAGTGGAGTTGCAACTCATAAGTAAGAAGGGGACACGAAACAAAAAATGACATTTCAATCCTTATTTACAACACCTAGATGCAACTCCCGAGAAAGTTAATTGAAAATCTAGTTACAACTTAAATAAGAAGGGATCACGAAATAATCGTTCATTTGAGCACCAATTTTCGCTCCCAATAAAAGTCAGTTGCAATCTAGTACCAACTACTAGTAAGAAAGAATCGTGAAACAGTCATGATAAGTAAGTAGGAGCCACAAAACAAGAAAATGACATTTACCCATTTGCAACTCCCAAAAAACCAGTTGCAATTCTAGTTGTAACTCATAAAAATAAGAATGGACCACTAAATAATGCTCGACTTCAACACTAATTGTGACTCTCAATAAAATCCAGTTGCAATTTTAGTAGAAACTAATAGTAAGAATGGACCACATGGCAATCATCAGTTGCAACCCCACTTGGAACTCCCCGATAAAAAACAGTTGCATGTCCATTTGCAGTTCATAGTAAGAAGGGACCTCGAAACAATCAACAATTGGAACTCCGGTTGCAACTCTCCAAGATTCTTTGGCAAATCTAGTTAGAACTAATAGTAAGATGGAACCATGAAAATATTCCTTAATTGCAACCCTAGTTGCAACTTCAATTACAACTCATAATAAAAAGGGGCCACGAAAACAATCCTCATTTGCAACCTAATTGCAACTCCTTAAAAAAGCCATTTGCAAGTCCAGATGCAACTCATAGTAAGAAATGGACCACAAACTAATCTTCAATTACAACCCTAATTGAAAATCTTAATAAAAAGCCACTTGCAAGTCCAGTTGCAACTCACAGTACAGAAAAAACAACAAAAAACAATCCTCGGTTGTAATCCCAACTGCAACTCTTTGAGAAAGTATGTTGCAATTCTAGTTGCAACTCATAATAACAAGGGACCACAAAACAAGAAAATGACATTTATATCCCCGTTACAACTCATAGGAAACACGATTTAAAAAAAAATAAACTCAATTGCACATCGAATTATAACTAGGAAAAGGATGATAACAGTTGCAAGACCGATTACAACTCATAGGAACCGTGAAAATCACAACTATAAAAACATATAAACTCAATCGCAACTAAGATTTTTTTGCAAATCTAGTTAGAACTAATAGTAAGATGAGACCATGAAAATATTCCTTAATTGCAACCCTAGTTGCAACTCCAATTACAACTCATAATAAGAAGGGGTTACAAAAACAATCCTTATTTGCAACCCTAATTGCAACTCCCTGAAAATCCATTTGCAAGTCCATATGAAACTCATAGTAAGAAAGGGACCATAAACCAATTTTAAATTGTAACCCCAATTGCAAATCTTAATAAAAAGCTACTTGCAAATCCAGTTGCAACTCATAGTATAGAAAGAACAACAATTGCAGCAATTTATGGTTTGGCATGATGGACGCAGATTGATTCTTGGAGCGATATGTTGTTTAAAAAATAATCGGGACATATATCCAACTTCTTCACATGAACAACATGCAAACAAAATGCAAATCTATGTAATGATTTTTTGTAAATGACTAGAATATAATCGATCATATGTAAGATTTTTTTAAAAAAGTCATGAATAGTAAAATTAACACATTCTAGTAAAATTCTATGATTATTAAAGTATTGCAAAAAATGATGGACTATCTTGATTTTTACTCAATTTAATGTTAATTTGGACCCAGTTGCAATTCCACTTGCAAACTGGATTAAAAAATCTCAGTTGCAAGTCCGATTGCAACTTGTAGGAAGCACAAAAAATCGTATTTTAGAAGTTTGTTGCAAGTCGAGTTGCAACTCATAAGTAAGAAGGGGACACAAAACAAAAAATATGACATTTCAATCCTTATTTGTAACACCTAGACGCAACTCCCGATAAAGTTAATTGTAAGTCTAGTTACAACTCAAACAAGAAGGGATCACGAAATAATCGTTCGTTTGAGCACCAATTGTTGCTGCCAATAAAAGTTAGTTACAATCTAGTACCATCTAATAGTAAGAAAGGATCGTGAAACGGTCATGATAAGTAAGGAGCCACAAAACAAGAAAATGGCATTTCAATCCCGATTTGAAGACCCATTTGCATCTCCCAAGAAAACCAGTTGCAATTCTAGTTCTAACTCATAAAAATAAGAATGGACCACTAAATAATGTTCCACTTCAACACTAATTGCGAATGTCAATAAAAGTTAGTTGCAACTCCAGTAGAAATTAATAGTAAGAAAGGACTGCGTGACAATCATCAGTTGCAACCCCACTTGAAACTCCCTGATAAAAAACAGTTGCAAGTCCATTTGTAGTTCATAGTAAGAAGGGACCCCGAAACAATCAACAATTGCAACTCCAGTTGCAACTCTCTGAGATTTTTTTCTGCAAATCTAGTTAGAACTAGTAGTAAGATGAAACCATGAAAATATTCCTTAATTGCAACCCTTGTGGCAACTCCAATTACAACTCATAATAAGAAGGGGGTCACGAAAACAATCCTCATTTATAACCCTAATTGCAACTCCCCGAAAAAGCCATTTGGAAGTCTAGATGCAACTCCTAGTAAGAAAGGGACCACAAACTAATCTTCATTTACAACCTCAATTGCAACTCTTAATAAAAAGATACTTGCAAGTCCAGTTGTAACTCATAGTACAGAAAGAACAACAAAAAACAATCCTTGGTTGCAATCCCAACTGCAACTCCTTGAGAAAGTATGTTGCAATTCTAGTTGGACTCATAATAACAAGAGACCACAAAACAAGAAAATGACATTTATATCCCAGTTGCAACTCATAGGAAACACGATTTAAAAAAAATCAAACTCAATTGCACATCTAGATATAACAAGGAAAAGCATGAAACCAGTTGCAAGACCGATTACAACTCATAGAAACCGTGAAAAATCGCAACTACAAAAACATATAAACTCAATCGTAACTAAGAAATCATGGACCAATCGCAAAATCCAATTGCAACTCATATTATACACTCAGTCATAAAATTCAAAAATATGATGGACAAGCTTTAGCCAATTTGTTGACGATTCGAACATGGTTTCAAGTCTAGCTTGTAATCGGGAAAAACATGAACCAATTTCAAGTCTAATTGCTAACTCATAGGAAAGAGCATCCTCTAGGCACGATTCCTAACTGAGAGAACGACTCATATAAGCTACTTATATACTTGAAGTCTTCCTATTAGACCAAAACAATTGGACAAAATAAATATAGAAAATATATCAATACATGGTGAGATGAAATATACCACTTGGTGAATCGCAAACCCAATTTGATATTACATACACTCTCCTCCCTTTTGTATTTTCTCTAAAAATGAAAGGATAAATTATTTATGGTTTTGGGATAAACAAAAATCATCACCACCACATCTGATATTTATAGGCGCTCTCTCTTCTTTTATGTGTCTCCCTACACCATGAGGAACAACCAATTTATGGTTTGGCATGATGGACGCAGATTGATTCTTGGAGCCATATGTTGTTTAAAAAAATAAGTGGGACATATATCCAACTTCTTCATATAAACAACATGCAAACAATAAGTCAAGGGAAACAAGTCAACAACAAGAAAAGGCTACATTCACACTATTTTTGGTGGTCTATATTTAGTAGTCATATCTTGCAGCTCAAAACAGCTAGCTGCACGTATACGATCCAAACAATCGTGACACCCGAAAAAAATAATAAGCGAGTGCAAATTAAACAAACAACTATCCAAAACAATAAAAAAAAAGAAAAAAAGGCCGGACAACAGTGCAAATGCCAGCCGCAGCACCATCATACGGTGACACTAAGCCTGAGTACTTCCGTACTATAAATTCCTTCAGTTGACCAAGGAAAAAAAAGAAAAATGATAGGACTTCCCGGGGATTGATCCCTCGGGTCCTCGTTTTGTACGCGTTTTCACTGGCCCCAACAAGCAGCATTGTCACGTGTATGCTGCAGCCCTTATTTTCTACGTGTTTGTACTTGTCCCAAACAAGCAGCTTTGTCACGTACGCTGCAGCCCGTCGCTCGCACGCGCCTGCAAATCGCGTATCCGCGCCGCGCGCCGGCCCGCCTCTTGGTCGCGCCGTCTCATCTGCTGGCCGTCCTGCCTGCAAGTCGCGTCGCCGCGTCGCCCCGCCTGCTGGCCGCGCCGCCCCGCATGTAGGTCGCGCAACCACGTGCCCCTAGCCACTGCAGCCTGCGCCGCACGCCGCCTCAGCTCTCGCCGCCACGCCTCCCAGCGGCTCGAGGGAGATGGAGCCACCCGCCATGGTTGCCGTCCTAGGGAGCCTCGCTGCTGCGTCTCCTTGAAAATTTCGCCCCGCCCCGCGTTGCTACGTACGACGTCAAGACTTGCTACATATGGTCGAGAGTGGTGCTCCAAGCGGCATGGAGGTTTGCTACCAGACGGCAATGAAGAGTCGTGATGCGATGTGTCTTTGAGATTTTGCTACAGGGCGATGCTACAATAGTAGTAAATTTTTGCTATTTCTGTTCTATGTTTTTGCTATAATAGCACAAAATATTTGCTACAATATTTTCGACGGTAGTGCTAGCAAAATAGGTTTTGCTACAGCAGCTACCGGCTATATCTCCGGCGATATCATTTTTTTGCTATATTAGCATTTTTTTTCTATCACAGTTTTACGATTTTGCTACAATAACGTAAAATTTTTGCTACACGGTCTCCAACGAGGTCTACCGGCGAATACCTCCGGCGAGTCTTCGGCAAGGTCAGATATGCTACATTAGCACAATATTTTTGCTACACGGTCGCCGGCGAAATCTCCGGCGAGGTCCAGTCTGTTTTTCTATTTTTTAGACCGAACTGTTTTCTACTACATGTAACAAAAGCGGAACTATTTATAGCAAAAACAGGTATGTTTGTAGCAAAAGTGGAATTTAAGTGCTTTTTAATATACGTGTTGACAGGAGGACCCGATAAATTTTGAAGAATTATCCCAAGATACGCGTAGTAGGACCCAAATAAAAAGGCCAGATTATCCCGCGCGCGTGACTCTCCATGCACTAGGAACCTGCGCGACCGCGACCGCAACAACCCGCATGAGATCTGTAAAAAAAAAAAACGCGCACGAGAAAACACAGGCCAAGCCGCAAACAAGGTCGGGCACAAATCTTAAAACGGGCCGGACAAATCAACGATTCACGATCTGACTATGACCTAAGCTAAATCTCAGCTAGCTGAGAATCCCTTCAAATTTTGTCATTCTCACCGAGGATAGTTTCAAGTGAAAGAATTAGCTGGGGTTGATAGAAGAATGTTTTGTCACCAAAACGGAGCGGTGTTGTTCATCACCTGTTTTCCACTTGCGTAGTCGTTGCAAAAGCTATTCCAAGTAATGTCAATGAATGAATGGGTTTAACTTTATTAGGTCAAAACAAACAGGCCAAGCTTTCTTCACAGCAGAAAAAATGTAAGCACTCTCTCAAATAATAATAAAAAGTACTACGGGTTAGTAGTAAGGAAAATGCCCTAGTGGTAACTCGCCGTCGAACAGCCCCGTCCCGGACACCCAGTCCTCGATCATCTCCTGCGCGGCACGCCCTTGAGACGCCGGGACGAAGTGCCCGGCCCCATACACCGCGACGTGCGCGAGGGCGCCATAGATCTGCACGCCGCCAGCGACCGTCCCTTGGCTGCTCCGCCACACGGCGCGCTCGGCGTCGAGGAACGAGGCCAGCCCGTCCCACTGTAGCTCCGGCAGCCACGCCTCCGCTGCCACCACCCCGAGCTTCGCGTCCCGGACCCCCTCGTACAGTAGGACGCGGGTCTTCCCCTTCAGCAGCGCCTCCACCTCTCCCTTGGCGCTCTTCATGATGTCGTTGTGCAGGGCCGCGTAGACGGCCGTGCTGCACGCCTCCACAGGCGCCGCACCGTCCCGGGCGCGCAGCGCGGTCTTCACCTCGCCGTCGTTCAGGAACCCCTGCAGCCCTGCGAAGTCCAGGTAGGAGGCCCGCTCTACCGCCACGTCAAGGAGCGTCGTGACCCCCGCGGTCTTCTCCAGCCGCGCCACCAGGCGCACCCAGGCGCTCGACGCCTCTCGCCACCTCGCCGCCTTGATCAGCTCCACCGTCTCCACCTGCATCGCCTCCACCTCCCTCCTCTGCTTCGCGTTGATGAGCCCCATGAAATAGGCCGCGTCGGCGTGCGTGGTGACCTGCGCGACGGGGTGCACGATCCCGTTGCCCACGGCCACGCCGCGCAGGTTGATCCTCTCGCGCTCCGGCAGTGCCGGGTTCGTGGCCAGTATGAGCGCACCGGCGGTGGGTACGGACTTCCCGGCGTAGCTCTCGCCGGTGATGAAAAGCGGGCGGGCGCGGAAGAATCCCGGCTGAGCGTCCAGGAACGACTGTATGGCAGCGACGGTGTGCGCGGCGATGGTGGACTGGTCGATGGGGATGTCGGCGGGGGTTGACACGGCGCTGTAGCCGGTGCCGAGCGGGCTGTCGAGGAAGAGGAGCCCGAAACGACGGTTCCACGCGAAGGGGTTGGGCGAGAGGGAGGCGTTACCGTCGTCGAGTAGGTAGGGGCCCAGCTGGAGGAAGTTGCTGAACATGGAGCTGCAGCCAGGGCCGCCCTCCAGCCACACGACCAGCGGCGTCGACTCCGGCGCCGTGAGCGGGTGGGTGGCCTCGTAGAAGGCGAAGTAGAGTGAAGAAGAACTGTTTGCCGGCGGGATGGGGAGGTACCCGGACTTGGTCGGCAATGCTTCGTTGGGGAATACCACCTCCGCCGCGGTGGCCCTGGCGAGCAAGATGAAGAGGAACAGCAGAGGTGGCATGGTGCCCGATCGTTCCTTTGCTTTGTCTGTGCATTTTGGAGCCATGATGACAACTATATATATCGTCGATCGGAACTCCTTAAGACGATGCATCCATATATACGTGTAAGCTTCACGAAAGTATACTGTATACCTAGCAGCAAAACTACACTTCAACGGACTTGGTCAGCGCCGCGTGCTTATCCCAACTTGACTAGTCATGATATTGAAATTTCTTCACCTCACAAGCAAAAAAGGTGAGCATTTTAGGTGGCAGGAGAAAACCATCCCGTCCAATCACAGGAAGATACATGAGAAAACCGTTCATGTAAATCCCACCAAACATAATCTGTAGAGGTTTACGAGGACTAGAACTAGAAACAACTTGACTCGGAAGCAATTTAATGACTAAGAGCAGTTCTAAAATATGATGTATAATAGGACACTCAAAACTCTATCGCCATAAAAATTGTACATCACCAAAAGACTGCCATATAGGGCATATGTACAGTTTTGGTTTACGAGATGATGCAAAATAGGGCACGACCACCACTTTAAACCCTTCTTCTTCGACTTCAATCTATGAGTTTAACAATTCAAACTTCATTTCAACACTTCTAATCCATTTCGACAATTCGATACATTTGAACTTCATTTCAACGGACTTGGTCAGCTCCGCGTGCCTTATCCCAACTTGACTAGTCATGATGTTGAAATGTCTTCACCTCACAAGAAAAAAAGGTGACCATTTTAGGTGGCAGGAGAAAACCATCCCGTCCAATCACACGAAGATAGTACATAATAAAACCGTTCATGTAAATCATACCAAACATAATCCTGTAGAGGTTTACGAGGACTACAGACAACTTGACTCGGAAGGAATCTCTAAAAGATGATGTATAATAGGACACTCATTGTCATAAAAATTATACATCAAAAAATGCTATACTTAGGTCATATGTGCAGTTTTATTTCACAAGATGATACAAAATATGGCACGTCCACCACTTCAAACCCTTCTTCTTCAACTCCAATCTACGAGTTTAACAATTCAAACTTTATTTCAACACTTCTAATCCATTTCGACAATTCTATACATGCAAACTCGACCCTAACGATACACAGAACTCGACACCGACTTCGATACTACATAGATCGACTCTGACAATTCATATTTTGACATGCATTCAAACTCGACTCCGACAGACTCTAGTCCTCAACTTTGACACACTATACACCATGTCTAGAGATGTCCTAGTCGTCGCGGTTGCACGCGGCTGTGGGAGGTGTTCAGGTGATGGATGGCGGCGTGTGTGGTGGGGATTTTTTTCCATCACTAGGTTGGTGATGTATATTTAATTTGCATCACTTGGGGCAAATATACATCACCTGGTATAAAAATTTATGTCACCATATAGGTATAAATTAGCTGTTGGAGCAAGTTTTTTCCTAAGTGATGTAAAAGTTAGTTTTTACATCAACGTCCCTATTATAAATCAACTGTTAGAGCTGCTTTAAGTAAACCTGGCCTTCAAGGCACCCAATGAAGAATCATAGTCAAAAACTAAAAGAAGAATTAATACAGACGACTAATGGAGGCTGCTCTTCTCTGTCTTACACGTGAATGTGGAATATTCCTCCCATTTGCGTCTCTCTCTATTTCAAATTACTACATGTTAGATTAGGCCAAAGTCAAATTAATAAAGTAGACTAGAAAATTATACCAACATTTATAGTATCAAATTAATATTATTTGAACGATAATGAAATACACTTTCATATTGTATGCATTTTGGTACTACACATGTTGATATTTTCTTTTAAATAGTTGGTTAAACTTGATGAACTTTGACTTTGACGAAAGGTGATATATAGTAATGCAAAACCGAGAGAGTATTACGTAGGAACATGGACAAAGCTATCAGGACAATATGGGCATTACATTGGCGTCACCGGACACCATTGAAATTGTTTAGCCCTACTAGCCCACAAAAAAACAAGAACAAAGCTCTCATAGCACTAGTGTCACTTGACACCAACGAAATTATGTAGCCTGCAGAAACGTACCGGGGGACTTCTTAGTCGTCCTTTATTTTATTCAATTTTTTTTTCGTGCCTTGCGTTTCGATACATTGATAGAAAAAGAAGTTTGTACAAATATATACAAAGCTCAGAAGAGCTAGCAACCCATACAACTCAACCCACTAAACCTATGAATCGCGGGGATCAAGGCGTGGAGGCCTTTCGCATCAGCAGTCCCCCAGGAGCGTGCGTCGGTCCGAATGGTGTGAGAAGGCGACCCATGTCAGGCGATACATGATCGAACACGACCGTATTGCGATGCTTCCAGATCCACCATGACGTCAACATGATCAGTGAAGAAGTCCCCTTGCGCATGGCGCGGGGGGTAGATAGCACATCGTGTTGCCACCAGTCCACGAAGTCGTCTTCTCCATCCGGGGGCAGGGCCGTGGATTGTGTCCAGGATAGGACCTCATGCCATAGCGCCCGAGAGAAGAGGCAGCCAACCAGGAGGGTCTCAACTGCCTGGTCACACAGGGGACAGTTTGGCGGGTGCGCGAGTCCTCTCCGCGCGAGTCGCTCAGCCGTCCAACAGCGGTCCTGACAGGCAAGCCAAATGAAGAATTTCACTCGCGGGGGTGCCCAAGTATGTCAGTTAAGTTTCCAAGATCTTGAACTAATCGATCCATAGAATAGGAATTCATAGCAAGACTTAGAAGAGTATTGCGCGTCCGGCGTCCACCTCCAAAGGAGGGTGTCAGGCGACTCTGCAAGCTCAATATTACGCACCCGGATCCACAACTGGACGTACTGCCAGAGGCAAGCGGGCTCATCGCGCCTCGGATGTCAGCTATCCAGCGGCGCTCCACAAGCGCCTCCCTCACCGTGCGGTGCTTCCTAGCGCGGCCAGGAATCAGCGTGAAAAACTCTGGCGCTATCTCCCCAATGGTCTTCCCGTCTAACCATCGGTCCATCTAGAAGAGGGTTGTGGCTCCGTCTCCTAACACCATCGTGGTGGAGGCGTCGAATTCCTGTAGCTCCGCCTTGGAGAAGTGCATGTCTAGGCCTCTCCAAGGTCGCCACGGATTCGTACGCATCCTCCAAATCCAGCACGTCCGAAGGCTGATCGCCATGCGGGAGAGGTCGGGGACCCCAAGGCCGCCGAGGCACTTGGGTCTGCAGACCTTGTCCCAGTTCACGTGGCAGTGTCCTCCCTTGGCTTCCGCTCTCCCGGCCCACAGGAAGCTCCGGACAATCCGTTGGATTTGTTTGAGTGTCTTCTTGTTGAGGCCCAACACAATGATGTGGTGGAGGGGGATCGCCAGGAGCACCGACTTAACCAGGGTAAGGCGCCCAGCCTTAGCCATCATCTGAAAGAACATTTCATAATCCCTAGTGTTTTGAGTGTTAGATAACAATATCAAGGATTATTTAATGTGGGTTGAAGTGTTGCAGTTCTCTCTAAGGATAAAAGGAAAAGGAATCTGCCTTTGGGGGGCGGATAATCCGCCCCACCCTTTTCCCAGGTAGGCGCAAGCCCCAGAAGGGGGGCGGAGTTTCGGCCGGATTTTCCGGCCCCGCCGGATAATCCGCCCCTCATGCTCGTTGCCAAAGCGCAAGACCCAGAGGGGGGGGGGGGCGGAGTTTTGGCCAGACTTTCCAGGCATGCCGGATAATCCGCCCCAAGGTCTTCATCAAGTTCTTCAGGCACCATCCCCAGAGAGGGGGCGGATTTTCTCCCCAGAATATCCGCCCTGAGGGCGGAGTTTTCTCGGTGGGCGGATAGTCCGTCCCTAGTGCGGTGCGGATAATCCACCCCAAACTTGTTTAACGGCCAGATCTGTACAGGGGGTATTTAAGCCAGCCTTCCCCCTCCTGCCAGATCTCTTGGTTCATTCGAAAAAGTCAAGATCTGGTATGTAACCTTCATCCAAGAGAGCTCCACCTAGATCCACCCGAAGGCCCCGTCCCTTGGGGAATAGAAGGAGGAGGACTCGATCTTCATCAACTGCAATCAAGCGCTTCATCTCCTCTCCATTCATTTGGAAAATCACAGATCTAGTATTTCTTGCAAATACCTAGTACCTTGTTTTGTTTATATTGATAAACCTTGTTCTTGTGATAGCTTGTTGTCATCTCAGGAGCCCCCAATTCAGTTGTGGGTGTGTGCACCGGTAGAGTTGTAAAGGCACCGGTTCCCGCCTCGAAGGGTACCAATAGTGGAGAAGGTGGATCAGGCCTTTCGTGGCGAGATCCATCGGAGAAATAGGGTGAGGCCTATTGTGGCATGGTGGTCTTAAAACCGCCCACCCCTCCAACACAGATGTACTTCCCTTAATAAGGAAGGAACTGTGGTAAAACAAATCCCTGTGTCTCCGCGTGCTCCACTATGTTTCCCTCGCTCCTCTCTTTACGTGCTTAGTAGCTAGGTTTGCATATAGGGAAATTCTCGTAGCTACATATCTAGAGAATTTACTTTGTGTCAAGCCTAAAATTGAAAAAGAATTAAAAATTGGGTAGCACCTATTCACCCCCCTCTAGGTGCCCATACGATCCATTTCAATTGGTATCAGAGCCTCAGATCTTATTTCGGGCTTAACCGCCTAAGAGAAGTATGGGTTCCAAGGTAGATGAGAGTGATGCTCCGGAGGTAGTCACCATGAACGATCTCAAGATGTTGGAAACAACCTATGTGAGTTCAATGGAGGCTAAGATGGAAGATATGCGTCAATTGATAATGCGTCTCTCCACATCCGCATCATCACCTCCATCTAACTCTGAGGCTACCACTCCGCAATCCAAGGAAACGGGTAAAACCGATTACAAAGATAATGAAGTGGTTGGTGATGACACTAGCAAGAGCTCCTCCTCGAAAAAGGGTAGTGGTAAGGATGTATATAATGAGGTTTCTCATGTGTATTCTCCTGATCCACCTATCCCTCACCCACATATACACAATAGGGGTGATCCACCCAAACTTTCAGCATCTACTTTTACTCAATGGCAATTTTTGATAATGTCTCATGTGTGTAGTTCCTCCATTGAGTTATGGAAAATCATCGAAAATGGTCTTCATGTTGGAAATCCCAATAAACTCACAAGAAGATAAGCTGTCGATAGTCAACTCAACGCTACAGCTCTACACATGATACAGCTTGGTGTGGGTGACAAAGATATGCCACACATTCAGCATCTTAGTACAGCTAAGAAAGCTTGGGATGCTCTCACCGAGCTCTTCATCGGAAATGAAAGTATGAGAAGGAGTAGATATGATGCTTTGAGCAATGAAGCTGAAGGATTTTATATGTTGGATGGAGAAAATCATGAGGACATGTATAGGAGGCTCAAGGCAATAGCCACAATTTTCAGGAATCATGGTGTTGCTCACGTTGATGATGCATGGATCAAGCACAAGTATGTCAGTGCTCTTATGCCATTTGAGCCCACAGATTTGAAAAGTCTCCAAGGTAGGCATAACTACCACCTTATGACATCCAATGAGGTAATGCAAGAAATGGCCGCTTTCAAAGTGGCTGCCAAGAATGCCGAAGATGCTCGTGCACGAGCTATGGGGATGCAAAAGGGGGTCAACATGGCCTTGAAGACTAGTGTGATTGATCATGATGAATATGCCATAGAAGGTATGGGCTGTCCCGAGGATATAAAAAGGATCCACGGACAATACATGGCTCTTTATGCTAGAAACTTTTGGAAATACTCGGCCAAGGCTAAAGCTGAACTAGAACACAAGAGTGGATCCTTTGGAAGAAAGTAAAATGGTCCCAAGCTAAGAACATGTTTCAACTGTGGTGACCGGCTGCACTTTGTAGCTGAGTGTCCATATCAAAGTAGGGAAGATAATGGAGGAAGACTTATTTTCAAAGACAAGTCAATGGCTCCACGCAAGAAACAGTTTGTAAAGAAGAATGCTCCTTTCAAGAAGCAACCAAAGATTGTTCTAGTGGCTCAAGAAGAATATTCTTCGGGAAGTGAAGATTAGGACGAGGATGATAGCTCTCAAGAGGTGGCTGCTATAGCCACCACATCTACATCAATGTCTCTCTTCGACTTTCCAAACGAAAACATCATCAACAAGAATGCTACTTGTCTCATGGCAAGAAGTTCCGAGGTAACTACTTCTAACTCTTCTTTCCCTAAGGCTATGATTGACATGGATGATCCTACTAGTATTAAGGTTAAAGAAGATATTATTGCTTTGGACTATTTCTTCACTAACTTGCAAGGTGAGCACAAAATACGTTTTGAAGCTCTTATGGACCAACTGGCCCAAAATGAAGCTCTCCTCGAAGAAAAGGGCAGAATTGAAAGGGAGGATGCAATGGAAATTGCATACTTAAAAAATGCCCTTGAAGAAGAAGAGGGTCGGGTTTCTATTGAAGAGAGGCTTGAGTCCATTGAGGAGTCACATGAAGAAATAGTGGCTAAACTTGTTAAGGAACGTGACAATGCAGTCACCAAAGCAAAGAAGTTAAAGAAGGAAAAGATTGACTCTGGGGCTGCTCATGATAGACTCTCCGAGGAATTGGAGAAACTTGACATCGCTCATAAGGAGTTGAAAAGTGATTTATCCATTCTCAATGAGTCACATGATCAGCTCCAAATTTGATTGGACAAGTATGATTTTCCTAGCACATCCAATTCAACATATAGTCACAAAGAAAATGCTAGTGTGGACGAAGAATTTGTCAAGGACATCACTCCCAAGGATAAGGGTGTCCTTGATGAAGTTCTTGGAAAGCAAAGGTCAAATCATGGTAAAGAGGGACTTGGGTATGTCACCAAGTCCAAGAAAAAGAAAAACAAGAAGAACAAGACCAAGAATGTACAATCAAAGATAGGCACCGCTGAGAAGAATGTCACAAAAGACAAAACTAACAATATTGGTTTTGTAGGGTCTCACAATCCAAATTATGAACTCTTTTGTGATGATTATGGCGATGTCTATGCTTATTATGTCGGTACCTTTGATGAATATATTGCTTGGTCTATTTGGGTTCCAAAGACCCTTGTTACTAACATGAAAGGACCCATTGAAAAATGGGTACCTAAAACCAAGAAGTAATTTTCTTGCAGGGCTATGCTTCCAGTGGGTCGAAATGGGTGCTGGATAGTGGATGCACTAGTCATATGACCGGAAGCAAGGAGATCATCACGGAGATGCGTCCAAATCATGATAATATTACAGTCTCCTACGGTGATAAGTCTAAATCTCAGGTATTGGGTCTTGGCAAGGTTGTGGTTGCCACGATATCTCTCTTGTGGACGTCATGCTTGTTGAGACCCTCGATTTTAACCTTCTTTCTGTTCGTGCCCTTGGCAAGATGGGTTTTGCTGTTTTCATTGATGATGATTTGGGGGTACTCTTGTGGAGCAAGTCTCTAAAGGTCGCTTTCGTTGGGTACGTCGAAAATGACCTGTATGTGGTGGACTTTTCGGGGAAAACCACTTCGGGTCCGATGTGCCTATTCGGAAAGGCCGACGTGGGATGGTTATGGCATCGCCGGTTAGCCCATGTCAACATGAGAACTTTGCAAAGTCTCCACAAGGGTGGCCACATCCTTGGACTAAAAGACAATGTCTCCTTTGCCAAAGATCGTGTTTGCAGGGCTTGTGTTGAAGGGAAAATGCATGACTCTCCCCACAAGAGGAAGACTATTGTGTCTTCAAAGAGGATCTTGGAATTACTTCATGTGGATTTATTTGGTCCTCCATCTCATGCCAGTCTTGGTGGGAATAAATATTGCTTGGTCATTGTCGATGATTATTCAAGATATACATGGGTCTATTTCTTCAAGCTAAAGAGTGAGACTCAACAAACGGTCATTGACTTTGCCAATGAAGTTCAACGTCAACACAATGTTCCTATCTTGGCAATAAGAAGTGACAACGGCTCCGAATTCAAGAACTACACTTTGAATGAGTTTCTAAGCGAAGATGGGATAAGACATCAATATTCCGCTGCGTACACCCCTCAACAAAATGGTGTAGCCAAGAGGAAGAATCGGACTTTGATGGACATGGCAAGATCAATGTTGGCTAAATTCAAGCCTCCTTACAACTTTTGGGCTGAAGCCATATCCACTGCTTGTAACTCATCTAACCGGCTCTACCTCCGAAAGATTTTGTACAAGACTCCATATGAAATACTTACCGGTAACAAGCCCAACATCTCATACTTCAGGGTATTCGGTTGTAAGTGTTTCTTTCTTATTAAAGGTGTCCGCTTGTCTAAATTTGAGTCAAAGGCTTTAGAAGGTATTTTTGTTGGTTACGGTGCCGAATCCCACACTTATAGAGTCTACAACAAGCTCACCGGGACTGCTGTAGAATATTGTAGTGTGGAGTTCTATGAAAATAACGGCTCCTATGTAGGGCAAGTTGATGTCTGTGATGCAGATGTTGAAATACCCCAAGATGCCATAAGAAAAATGGGTGTGGGATTTTTCCACCCCATTTAGGAACCCCTTGTGGCGGATCGGGAAGGACAATGCTCCACTCAAGTGGATCCCTCATCTTCACAAGATCAACAAGCTCCTACTGCTGGAGAAAACTTTGCACCAACACCACAACTCTCTAAATCTCATCAGTCTCCTGGACAAAATGACAGTCCCAGGCCGGATTATCCGCCCCCTCCAAGGGGCGGACAGTCCGCCCCTGTCACACCAAATCGTCCCAGGGGATCGGAAGAAGATGAAATTTGTCAAGAAGACTCCAGGCCGGATTCTCCGGTCCCCGAAGGCGGATTATCCAGCCCTGGATTCCCCAGCTCTGCCAGGCACTCTCAGGAAGAGGATGTTGCTGCTACTTCACCCAGGCCGGATAGTCTGGACCCACGAAGGGGCAGATTATCCGGCCCTGAAGAAAATGTTCAACAACAAGCTCATGTTGTCAACTTAGAACAGGATCAAGGGCAAGATCAAGGGCAAGGTAGTGGACAAGACAAGGATACCAATGTTGAATCAACTTCTCCTAGAAACAATAAGGATATTGAGACTCGTCGCAAGGCTTGTGCTGATCGGAATCTTGAGCTTAGAGGACACACTCTTGACAAGGTTGTCGGTGATCTTCGAATAAGGGTGTCTACGAGAAGAGAACTTGCAAGCTTCTGTGATCATCAAGCTCATATTTATATGGTTGAACCGAAGAAGGTCTTTGATGCTCTTGAAGATCCCGATTGGGTTGTTGCAATGCATGAAGAATTAAATAACTTCGAGCGCAACAAAGTTTGGAAGCTCGTAGAAAAACCCAAGGATTGCCGCAATATTATCGGCACCAAGTGGATTTTCAAGAACAAACAAGATGAAAATGGCATTGTTGTGAGGAATAAAGAAAGACTCGTAGCTCAAATTATCTCAAGTGGAAGGAATTGATTTTGGCGATACTTATGCTCCTGTGGCTCGTCTTGAGTCCATCCGTATCATTCTTGCCTATGCTGCTCATCATAATTTTAAATTACAACAAATGGATGTTAAAAGCGCATTTCTTAATGGTCCACTACATGAGTTGGTATACGTCAAGCATCCCCCGGGTTTTGAGTACCCCAAAATTCTGAACCATGTCTACAAACTCGATAAGGCGCTCTATGGCCTTAAACAAGCCCCACGTGTGTGGTATGAGCACCTTAAAGAGCTTTTGTTAGACCGTGGATTCGAAGTTGGGCAAATCAATCCCACTCTTTTTACTAAGAAGGTTAATGGGAAGCTTTTTGTATGCCAACTTTATGTAGACGACATTATTTTTGGCTCTACTAACCAAGCTTTTAACAATGAATTTTCAAAGCTTATGACTGACATGTTTGAGATGTCGATGATGGGTGAATTGAGGTTCTTTCTTGGATTCGAGATCAAACAACTTAGAGAGGGAACTTTTATTAATCAAGCTAAGTACATCCAAGACATGCTCAAGAGGTTCAAGATGACGGATCTCAATGGCGTTGCTACTCCAATGCAAACAAAGTGTCATCTTGAGATCAATCCCAAGGGTAAAGACGTGGACCAAAAGGTATACCGATCCATGATCGGCTCTCTCCTTTACCTTTGCGGATCTAGGCCCGATATCGTGTTAAGTGTAGGAGTGTGTGCAAGGTACCAAGCCCTCCTAAAGAAAGCCACTTAGTGGCGCTCAAACGAATCTTCAGATATTTGGTTCATTCCCCAAATTTTGGGTTATGGTATCCCAAAGGTTCAAGTTTCTCTCTATGTGGTTAGACTGATTCAGATTGAGCTAGTGACAAAGATGATAGAAAATCAACTTCTGGTGCATGTCAATTCTTGGGCAGATCTCTAGTGTGTTGGTCTTCAAAGAAACAGAATTACATTTCACTCTCAACCTCCGAAGCTGAATATGTTGCTGCTGCAAGTGTTTGTACACAGTTATTATGGATGAGGCAAACTTTAAAGGAATATGGTGTCTATTGTGACAAAGTGCCTCTATTATGTGACAATGAAACTGCTACCAAAATTGCTTACAATCCCGTGCAGCATACAAGAACAAAACATATCGAGATTCACAACCATTTCATTCGGGATCATGTTGCTCATGGCGATATTGCCCTATCCTTTGTGAGCATGAAGAACCAACTTGCTGATATTTTCACGAAGCCTCTTGATGAAGCAAGATTTTGTTTTTTGAGGAATGAGGTAAATATCATAGATTCAAGGAGCTTGGCTTGACTACCCTTGCACACTCACTTACTCTTTTCATGTATTTGGTTTAGATGCGGGCATATACATAGGGGGAGTGTGGTCCTAATTGATTGGGCTAACCCTACCCCATAATGCCAAAAGCAAGAAAAATCATTTCCCTTAATATCATTTAGTGATATGTGGGTTATTTATGAGCATTGGTTTTAAACTCAAGATACATCTTCGCGGTGTCATGCCATGCGCTCCAACATGGTGACTTCGGCCACCACCCTCTTCCTTGAGAAGAGTTGGTTTCTAATGGCTCTCTTTGGATTTTCTTGCATATTTCTTATTCTTATGGAAAGCACACTCAACTTTGGTTTTTATTTGATTTGATTCTTACAAATTTGGGTGTGTGGTACCATCTCAGTTTGTTGCTCTAAACCCAAGCCTTATTTCCCTCCTAGAACCATCTATTCTTGCACACAAGTCCTCTATACACCATCGAGGGGTTTTGCAAGGGTGCTCCGACCTGAAAATTACTAAACAGAAAATTCAGAGGGGGGCGGACTATCCGCCCCAAGTGGGGGGGTTGGATTTTCCGCCCTGGGCGAATTCTGCCTCTTAAGGGCTGGGTCGGGAAGGCCAGGCTCAAACAGAGCAGCCAGCCCTCCCCCAACCCTAGCTCAGCCATCAGCCGCCGCCGGAGCTTTCACCCCTCCCCGGAGTCGATTTGACCACCGGATTCTCCGGGCCCTCCCCGGATCTTCTTCACCTCGCCTCCGGGTATCTTCTCCTCTGCGAGTTTCCTCCAATGAGTGAGGGTAACTCCCTCATCTCTCTCCTTTTGTATGGGATTCATTTTTTTGGTGGAAATCTCGTTGTAGAATATCCTTGGTGTTTTCCTTGCTTGCTAGAATTAGTAGTATTGCAACCCTAGTGCCCGATCTGTTTTGCCATGGTAAATCTGGGCCGTTCCAGAATTTTCTGCGGGGGGCGGATTATCCGCCCCTGCCAGGGCCGGATAATCCGGCCTGGAGATTAACATCTGGTCTGGTTTGGTCCTGATTTCTGCAATGCACATCATTGGCTTATGGATTGCTTTTATACCATTTCTATCATTTCTCCTAGACTTGTGTGTGCTTATCTCCATGCTATCCCTCTCATGCTTTTCACAGGTGGTTCCAAGGCTACTAAGACCTTCTCTCGTCGTCCCCATGCCCGTTATCTCAAGCCCACTGCAGAAGGGACGTTCATTGACGAAACAGAAGTTAGCAGAGCAGCAAGAGAGGCTGAACGGATGGCAGATGCAGGAAAGAAAACAAAGAGGACTGTATCTCGCAAAGGCAAATAGTCTCGGCCCAACTACAAGGATATGGACAGTATTCAGTATGCCTCCATTCACCAGACTGATTACTATGATGAGGCTGACAGTGATGGTCCCCCAGAGGACTCTATGTTTTGGAATGCCCACTTTCGGGCTATTCATGATGATGTGTATGCCACTCTCAAGCTTCGCCCCATGCACCCCATCAATATGATTGAGGCTCAATCCAAGGCAAGGCTCCTTGAGGCATTGGATGTGACCAACAAGATGGGGCTTCACCACCTTATGACGCTTCAATGCAACTATGATCCCTCCATGGTGAGGCAGTTTTTCTTAACACTTGTGATTTGCGGTGATGAGCGCCGCACCATGAAGTGGATGACCGAGACAACAATGATTCAGTCGGACTTCCGCATTTTTGGGAAGGTTCTTGGGTATGCTTTCCATGGTCGTGACACCCCTTCTGGACACCGCATCATTTCTCCACTGAAGCCATCCAAGGACACTGTGCTCGCTCCTTTCCTTTCTCCTGATGGTATTGCCGGTACTTTCACTGGACTCTCTCCCTTGTATGCCTCCCTTGTTGGCATATTTAGGGATATCATATCTCCGAGTGGTGGCAACAATGACAAGATCCGTGGCCACCTGGTTCCTGTCCTTGCTTTTGCTCACGAGTGTGCCACCAATTCTACAGGTTACAAACTGGATGTCATGGACTACATATATCATGAGATGACAGATGCTATGATTAACAGGCTCTATATCCCATATGCTCCTTTCATTATGATGCTCATCAAGCATATGTTGCCCCTTGAGGACTTTGGCACTGATTTGGATGGTGTTCACAAGCCCAAGAAAATCTACAACAAGGCTCAGAAGACCCATCACCCTTCCACTGCCCCTGAGTCCTTCATGCGTGATGCACAAGCGAGTGGTCGTCATTCCGCGGTGTCCCCAATGGCACGCGAGATTAAACAGCTCACTTGGTTCCAGCGGCACATCCTTTGCATGGGCATTGACACTCACAAGGGACAGTATGAGGAGTACCAGAGGAGCCATGAGAGGTATCATACTCAACAGCTTATTCTTCACCATTTATCAGGTGCCACTGTCCATCCACCTCCTCCCACTGCTCCGGAACCATATGCTCAGTGGAACACTTCAGGGATCAACTATGGTGATCTCGAGAGTTGCCTGTTTCCTCCACCTCCGAGGGCACCTACTCCTCCAGCTGATGACGATGATGATGAGTATGATGAAGAGGAAGGGGACGGGGATGACTACGATGAGGATGAGGAGGCGTGATCTTCTGGGGCGTTAGCATCACTCTTCTTCCTTTTTGGCGTTTCGATGCCAAAAGGGGAGAAGTAGTTCTATTAGGTCTCGTGGATTTGCAAGGGTCGGGCGCAAGCACTTGTCTTTCAGTCGTTTATTTGCTTGCTTGTGCCCCTTTTAGCGTGAACTTATTTGTTATTTGTGCTTGTTTTATGTAAGACTATGTCGTGCTTTACTCTGTTTGGTCGTCTGGAATTCTAGATTTATACTGTGGGTCTACTCTCATGGAATTATGGATTTATCTATGGAGTCTATTTGATGGCATATGGAATCATGGGATTATCTAATGTATGCATCAATATTGTGGGATGTGCTTGGAGCCTGATAATCTCATTATTTTCTTTGGCTATAATCACATCCCGGTGGTATGACCTTGTTTCCTAACCCACCTTGTTTCAATTATCGTTGCTATGAAAGTTGTGTTCTCTCTAGTGTGTGTATTTGTATTCAAATGAAAATTATAAATATGCACACATCTAGGGGGGGCCTCTTTCATTTTTTTTAAGGTGGCGTTAGCCAGTTTCATTGCAAATCCTAGTATTGTCATCTAACACCAAAAATGGGGAGATTGAAAGAACATTTCATAATCCCTAGTGTTTTGAGTGTTAGATAACAATATCAAGGATTATTTAATGTGGATTGAAGTGTTGCAGTTCTCTCTAAGGATAAAAGGAAAAGGAATCTTCCTTTAGGGGGCGGATAATCCGCCCCCACCAGGGGCGGATAATCTGCCCACCCTTTTCCCAGGTAGGCGCAAGCCCTAGAAGGGGGGCAGAGTTTTGGCCAGATTTTCCGGCCCCGCCGGATAATCCACCTCTCATGCTCATTGCCAAGGCACAAGCCCCAGAGGGGGGCGGAGTTTCGGCCGGACTTTCCGGGCACGCTGGATAATCCTTCCCTAGAGGGGGCCGGATAATCCCCCCCCCAAGGTCTTCATCAAGTTCTTCAGGCGCCATCCCCAGAGAGGGGGCGGATTTTCTCCCCAAAATATCTGCCCTGAGGTCAGAGTTTTCCCGGGGGGCGGATAGTCCGCCCCTAGTGGGGGGCGGATAATCCGCCCCCAAACTTGTTCAACGGCCAGATCTATGCAGGGGGTATTTAAGCTAGCCTTCCCCCTCCTGCCAGATCTCTTGGTTCATTCGAAAAAGTCAAGATCTGATCTGCAACCTTCATCCAAGAGAGCTCCACCTAGATCCACCCAAAGGCCCCGTCCCTTGGGGAACCGAATGAGGAGGACTCGATCTTCATCAACTGCAATCAAGCGCTTCATCTCCTCTCCATTCATTTGGAGAATCACCGATCTAGTATTTCTTGCAAATACCTAGATCCTTGTTTTGTTTATATTGATAAACCTTGTTCTTGTGACAACTTGTCATCTAGGGAGCCCCCAATTCAGTTGTGGGTGTGTGCCCCGGTAGCGTTGTAAAGGCACCGGTTCCCGCCTCGAAGGGTACCAATAGTGGAGAAGGTGGATCAGGCCTTTCGTGGCGAGATCCATCGGAGAATAGGGTGATGCTATTGTGGCGTGGTGGTCTTAGAACCGCCCACCCCTCCAACGCAGATGTACTTTCCTTAACAAGGAAGGAACTATGGTAAAACAAATCCCAGTGTCTCCGCGTGCTCCACTACGGTTCCCTCACTCATCTCTTTACGTGCTTAGTAGCTAGGTTTGCATATAGGGAAATTCTCGTAGCTACATATCTAGAGAATTTACTTTGTGTCAAGCCTAAAATTGAAAAAGGATTAAAAATTGGGTAGCACCTATTCACCCCCCCTTCTAGGTGCCCATACGATCCATTTCATCATCGCCGCCTTCCAGGTGGGCAGGCAGCTCACAATGCCATCGACCAGCGGCTGAAGAGCCACCGCTGATAGGCAACGAAGCGAGAGAGGGATCCCTAGGTATTTTACGGGGAAGGGTGCCACCTGGCACTCCATCGTTGCCGCTGCCAACTGGATCACTTCATCAGTGCTGGCAATAGGTGAGACCGAGCACTTGGTGAAGTTGGTATGCAGCCCCGATGCTTCCCCAAAGAGATACAATAGCGCGCGCACGGCGTGCAGCTCGGGTCCATCGGGATGGCAGAAGATCACCACACCATCCACGCAGAGCGAGATAGTCGTCACCAACTCTCGGGAGGCAACACGCTTCAGCACCCCGAACTCCAGGGCTCGGTACAGTAGCTTGTTCAGCGTGTTGATAAACATCACGAACAATATTGGCGACAGAGGGTCTCCCTGTCTTAGGCCCCTCCTATGCCATATGGGAGGGCCTGGCTCGCCATTGAGCATCACCCGGGTGCTCGCAGTTGACAGAAGGATGGCCACCAGTTCATGGAATCTGGGACCAAACCCAGCCTTCTGCAGGACCTCGAACAACAACGCCCAGAAGACGGAGTCAAAGGCCTTGGCTATGTCTAGCTTTAGCATGACTCGCGGTTCCCCCAGTCTGTGCAACAAGTGTGCTGTCTGCTGAACCAACATGAAGTTATCATGGATGCAGCGCTTCTTGATGAAAGCGCATTGGTTTAGGTCCACCATGGCCCCAAGGTGGGGGCGAGCCTTGATGCCAACACCTTCGCTCCCATCTTGGCAAAGATGTGGATCAGGCTAATCGGCCGGTAGTCACCCAAAATAGCCGCATCCGCATGTTTGGGAAGCAGTACTACCAGGGCCTAATTGAGGCCCTGGAACCCGCGCCCATTCATGGAGTACAGCTTGTCAAAGGCGGCCATAAAGTCCGTCTTGACCACCCCCCAGCATTTTTGCAGGAATTCGGCAGTGAAGCCGTCCGGACTTGGCGTCTTACCATGTGGCAGCCGGGAGATGACCTCCCCTACCTCCTCTTCCTAGAAGGGGTCCTCGAGGCTCGATAGGTCCTCCTGGAAGATCCCAAGGAAATCCAGGTTAAGCGAGAGTTGTCGGCCTATATCAGTACCCAGCAGCCCTAGGAAGTGGTGATATGTAGCCTCAGCCATGGCAGCATGGTCCACCACAACCGCGCCATCGACCTGTAGACTATGGATCATGTTCTTCTGCCTGCGGTAAGATGCGTGTTGGTGAAAGAAAGCCGTGTTGGCGTCCCCTTCAGCCAGCCAGCGGATCTTAGCGCGCTGACGCGCTATCGTGCGCTCGAGCGAAGCAAGGCCAAGATAGGTGCGTTTTAGCATTGCACGGAGGGCGCGCTCATCCGGGGAGAGGGGCGGTGCTCCATGGCGACATCAAGCCGGTATATGATCACCCGCGCTGTCATGAGCTGAAGTTTGACCGAACCTACCTTCTTATCTGCCCAGCTCATCAACCTACGGGCTGTCCGCTTGAGCTTGGCGACCAATCTCTTGAATGGGTCGGGATCTCCATCGACCATCGTCCAGGCCTCGGTAACCACTTCGTTAAACCCCTCCAGCCTCATCCAGAATTGCTCAAACTGGAACCGTCCACGCCTTGCGGAGACCGGTGTACAGTCCAGGAGCAGAGGACAGTGATCTGAGATGACCGACGAGAGGCAGCGCAGGGAACAGGATCCGTGCATCTCATCCCAGTCCGACGTGCAGAACACCCTATCAAGCCTAACCAGCGTCGGGGATTCCCGCTCATTGGACCAAGTAAAACGCCTCCCGTGGAGATAGATCTCCTTCAACAGGCAGTCATTCAGGAACCTCCTGAAGCGGCCCATCATACGAGGGTTATTATGTATCAATTACTACTACTCACAATTTCTCTCAATGCAACATAGTCAAAATCAATACCGAAAATCCAATAGAACTCATCTTATGATATCGAAAACCACTTTTAATCGTAACAACTTTTATATGTTTTACAAACATAATAATCTTGGGATCTATTTCAAGTAATCTTGTACTATTGTGTGATTAAATGTGGATGGTATAGATGGTTCAAAATTTCACGAATAATGGTATAGATATACCTCTTTCAAATTGACTATACTACTAGTTTTTCTTTGATAGTGTTATATTTTTTGATATAGAATTATCATAGTAAATAAGAGTTTCGGCCAATTTAGCTATTGTCTCCCCGATTATTTCTCAATGTGGGATCACTAGTAGGAAAAGCCTTACTCGCGGTGTTTGGAAAAGTGGACTGGTGGCGTTCAGTTCGCACGCCACCAATCTCACGCCATTAGTAACGGATACCGGTGACGTGTCTATTAATGCCACTAGTAAAATATGGTCCGGTGATATGCTATTTGAACGCCACGAGTAATATCCTTACCGGTGGCGTGTTCAGCGAACGCTACAAGCAACAACCTTAATAGTGGTGTTCAAGTTTAGTTGAACGCCACTAACTTTCATTCAAAAATTAAAAAATAATTTTAAATCATTGAATTTCTTAGCAATCATATATCGAGAACTAGATATTCATATATAGTAGCAGTAAAAATAAAATAACATCGTCCATAAGTTATTTTTACTGAATTTAACTAGCTAGACGGATAACATGCATGAATGGTGTACTAGTTAGCTAGTTAAGCTACCTACTTATCATCATACTCATTGTCCTACCCATCCTCATCATGTGACCAATTGGGATCAATGCAATCAAAGTAAGTGATGTGATGCACATAGTCAAGGGTGAAGATGATAAGGTCCCCCATGTTCATTTGATAGCGATTGATAAATTGTGTCCAAGTAGGTCCACTGAAATAGGTGAAAGCTTGCTCATTGGTGACTTGAACTTGTGAAGGTGGGTTCAGGCCTTTTGTGTGACTCAGTGACGACTTCAAATTATCTAGAGTTTTGCATTCTTCTGAAGACCTGCACCAAGAAGCCATGTCTTGACTTGCATGAGATGTTCTAAGTACAATAGTTAGAAAACAACAATTAGACTCAATTTTTATAGCACATACGGTTTGAAAAAAGTAGATTGAATATATATATATATATAGACCTAATTTTAGAGTTTTGAGGGAGCAATATGCGAAACTTCATGTCCATGCATTGGTCATAGCCACACATGACACGTGGTGGACATATGTTGTATATATGACCATCTTAACTTAGCATCACATTGCATAAATATTAAACATTTTAAAGTCTAGCAAGATATAGCATGATTAGTAGCACATTAAAAACAGACATAATGAAGAAAGTCTAGATAGTATGATATAAGTAACATGATCGGTTGCATATGAAACATCCTAAGTTCTACTCCTCATTGGTAAAGTCAAAGTCTGATGACTGTAGAGGCAAAGTCGGCTTAGTGGTGAAGTCGCCTGGGCTAAACTCGTAGTATTGGGCCTGGTGCATGGTGGAGGGGCTGGCGTCATCTGTCCTAGAGGGGCCAGTCTCCTGGGGCACAGTGGAGGATCCCTCACCAAAGTACTGGTACTAGACCACCATCACCCGGGAATGTCGTGAAGCCTTCGGACTACGGGATCCTCCTCCTCGTGATGTTTGCATGCCAGCTCCCTCTCTTCCCGGTGGTTCTCCTTCTCCTCCTCCCTTGTGATGAACCTCATACCCTCTAGTGCTAAGATATGCGCCACGACTTGATCCTCCTCGAAGTTGAGGCGCACATGCGCCCCATAGTACTAGACCGCCATGCTTCTTCTGCTTCTTCTGCTTGCCAACAATGATCTAAGCCCCCCACGCCAAGATCTTCGTGGGTTTCTTGTGAACACTACGGAAATTCAGCTTCGACATGATACTAGGTAGCTAATTAACAATATTTAATATAATTAACTGTCAACAATATCAATATGTATTAATTAATAGAAGTATCAACTATATTAATATGTAAAATTTAATACAAATTGTCAAGAAATTTTATTTAACAATTTGTCTAGCAATTTTATAACATTTGCATATAACATTTATCTAACATATCAATCTAGAATTTGCATATAACATTTTCTAAGATGTCTGTCTACAACACTATATAACATATCTATGTACAATTTATAAGATCACTATCTAACATATGTATCTAAAATCACCATCTAACATTATGATCACTATCTATCTATAATTTCTAAATTAAATTGCTATTTGAAAAGAGGAGGTGCGGAGGGTAGCTCACCGATAGGGAATGGGTGGCGACCAACAGCTTGTGGACGATGCAACAGGCGCTCGAGGACATGGAGTGTGAGGCGGCCGGCGGATCGTGGACAAAGCGGCGGCAGCTAGGCGGGCGGGGCGGCGGAGGCGTCTCGATGAACGGGATAGGTGGCCTGCGGATTGAGCAGTGTGGGGAGGAGAGGAAGAGGGACCGAGAGGCGAAGGATGCGGGGCGGCGGCGAACATGGAGAGGGAGAGTGAGAGGAGGGAGTGGCGCGTGGGTGAGTAGAGCTAGAGAAGGGAGAAGGGTGGTCGTCACGGGCCATGGTTTATTCCCTACCGGTGGCACTCATTTAGTGAAATGCCACCTTCAAGTGTGGGACCAATTTACTGGTGGCGTTTGTGTTTTAAGGAATGGCACCACTAGGTTTTAGTGGTGGCGTTTGTGATATTTCAAACACTTCTAGTATTTGGTCTGACAGTTGTGGCATGTATTTTGTTTTGCATGCCCCTAGGAAAATTAATTCTATAAGGGTTTTCCTACTAGTGGATGGAGGTCCCGGAGGACATGTGTCGACATCGCAGTGGATCCCCCTCTCCCAAGAGATGGTCCCACCATGGGTCAGCCCAAGAGAGAGACTACCCCCTCGGTGGTGTTGCAAGCGCTTCTATCCTACCCTACTTTGATGGATGGTAGATAGAGGCACGTCCTGGTCCCGGGATCGTCGACCACGTGCAAGAGCATGCCTTGCGAGAGGTGTCTTGAGCGTGGAAGAGCTCCATACCTGTTGGGTGGTGGGTCTTGGAGGGATCCGAACTAGCGTCTCCAGGTCGTGGGATTGCGTGATCCCTCATGGCGAGGACGTGCGGTGGGTCCCGATAGCACGTGAGAATCTCTATTATGTATGGTATCCATGGGCACGAATCCTACTCTAAGCCATGCCTGTATGTGCAACATTGAGCTGACGATTTTGACGGTGTGTGCAACTTTTTCTGTCAGTCTTTCGCAAGCAACCGGCTTTTCCACCATGCCATGCACGTTGCTCCTTCCGCCTTCTTTTTCGTGAATAGTTCTCGCTATTTCGGTTCACCCCCCTCATCGGTTGCACGCGCCGCTTCGGTGAGGTGACACTGCAGCCGTCGAAGGGCGTGGCTTGAAATAGCTCGCGGTGCATTGCTTCATCTCTACTCCCAACTGCCATAAATATGGTTTGATGTCTTGATCTTCCACTTTTGACCCTACAGTGACCTTTTCCGAAGTAGGTAGCGCTGCCTAATCACCGACCAGGACATAAAAACAGCCGATTATCTATGTGCTTCCTTACTGGGGCTCTATAGTTCGGCGGATAGTAGCGCATAGGAAGGAAGCATGCAGTTGTTGGCTTAGTTGTTAAGCATGGATGTACATTGCCCCAAACTGTTGTGTTCTTATGACAACGTTGGACAACGTTGAGTCGATGTACTTCCATTTTATCCAGATCATGGTTATCGAATGACACATGTGTCGTTTTTGTTGTTTACGCGTTTTTTCTTGCTTTGGTCGCCTATTTTCTTTATTTTTGTTTGTCATTTCGTCGCTTCTTCCTTTTGGGTTGCTTGTTCTCTTCTTATCTCTCTTTCTTCTCTTGACAATGAACACAATGTTGAACTGCGAAATGTATGACAATATAAAGCTGTTGAGATGTGAAGCGTCGAAACATGAATGTCACGATGAAGAAAGAATGTATGTAAACTTGATATATTGAATCATGTTCTCCACTTCCGTTATTCGTATAACCTTTCTCTTCCACTTCTTTGTTCTCTTGATGATGAAACGAAACAGTTGAGACGTGAATTGTTGAAAGAAGAGACTTATCGAAAACAAGGAGAGACATAATAAGACAAATCACGCGAAAACGTATGGGAGAATGAAACAAAAAATAGATGAAAAGTTCGCACAAAAATGTGACAAAAAGTTTGTTAATGATCTTGCCATTGAAATAAAATGGTTGAGGCATTAATCATAGACGAAGCATTCAAATAAATACGACAGCGACTGAAAGTAATGGGATGAATTATGGAAACTCTGATGACAGCGTACAAAGGCCAACTAAAGTAAGAAGTAGATGTGAAAAACCGAGTTCAAAAAGAAAACAATGGTTGTTGTGTTGCTATCGATGAACCGAAATAGTTGATATGTGATTTATTGGTAAGCGAACTAAACATTCAAGAAACTAAACGTGATAGCAACCAAAAAATGTGAATGCATAACATAGAAATCGGTAACAATGTACAAAGTCCAACCAAAATAAGAAGCAAATGTAGAAGTCGAATTGGAAAAGAAATCAACCAAGAGAAGGAGAACATATTAGAATAGTACGAAAATAAAAGAAAATGAAGGGACTTTTTTTTGTTTGAGAACAATACGGATTTGTTATATCTAAAATAATCCCACAAATAAAATATTGGCGGTTTTCAAAGAAAACATGCTTAATTATTTCCATTTGACATACGTGATTGTCCAACATATCGACCACACTTCATACTTTTGATTCTCGAGAGTTCATACGTCTCCGGGCGTGTACCTCTTCTGCATTGTGTGCGACAATAGGATGTGTATGGTTTTCCATCGCCACTTTATAGAACATCGAACTAATTTTCCCATCGCCAGTTTATAAAACATCAAACCTTATACTTAAGATTGGATGATTTTGCTTTCTTTAGCTTACAAATAATCTTGTATATAAATCTTACTACTGTGATGCTTTCGTACCACATCTTGACCATGCCCCCCTTATTCTTTCTACATGAACGTTATGTGTTACAATGTTTGTCCGTGTTTTCTATGATAGTATGCATTATAAAAATAATATTTTATGTGGTGATGGTAAAACGCAAACCCTTCCATGTTCCAAAGAAATGCTATGCTTTCCTCTGTCAAACCACGTACATTGTTGCAATTTGGAAATTCAGACCCTTCATTCACGACCACGATACATGTGACTTGCTTATCCATGCCAGGTCTTCATGAGGCACATAATACGGGCAAAGTGTTTGTGGAATGCTTGGTCCCACCTCACCGGTTTAGAGTGCGTTCAACATGTTTCTAAATCAAACTATGTTACCTTATGTATCAGAATAAGTATCTTCCTTTGCACGCGTCCATGCAAAGGAATGCTGCTCTTTTATTTTTGGGGCTTCTATGATGACAGTGACGATCACGGATTGTGTCATCAAATGTTCCCTCGCACTATTTTTTTCTCTCTACCTCTCAACAAACAACATTTGGCCCCATATCCGTGCTTGTGTGGTGGGGGGAATGTAGTTAACATTAGTACCATATTATGGGAAATAATTATTTGCATGTTCCTTTAGTTTGGTTCTCAAGAAATTAACATAGTATAAATGATATCCAACTCACGTTATGAACTTTAATATCAAGGATGTGTCATCCTTCTGCCCCTTTACATAGTACTACTCAGTTTTGCCGTGGTGGTTTTCGTTACTCGCTCTGCCCATATTTTCCAAAATAATTCTTGGTCTTTTCTCAAGGGAAGTGTTTTTGTTTGTCCAAACCCTTTCCCCATGTCGGTGCCTCGCATCTGTGGGACCGACAAATGTTGACATGTGGGATCTTTTCATGCAATGGCCTTTTTGCCCCCAACTTCTGTTCTTTTGAAAAGGAGAGAACCAAAACTTGACGTTGATACTGACAAAACATTGCAGATGAGACCACATCTATTTGAGTTGAGCCCCTGACATGGTTGTTTTCATCTACATGGCCTGTTTTGTCTGGATTGACAGACTCATGTTATCTTTATTAATTATGTTTGAACCAATTTAAGTTATTTATGGGCAGCCATGGAAGATGGAAATGAAAGGAAAAATATTTGTCACACCATTCACCTTAATTAAACTTAGTATTGAAAAAAATAAAACATGATTGAAGATATAATAACTAAACCATATTTTAAACTCAAACTAGCTAAACTACCGCCCCAGTCACTCCTCCACCTATTTGGCATAAGGTATGGTGTGCATGCTGATTGAAGTTTCACGACGGCTAAACACTAAAGAAAAGAAGGGTTAATAGAGCCGGAAACCTCGTGGTGGTGTGTCAACACCCGGATTTTTAATCCCAGATGCCTGTTATGCCATACATCGCAATCCCAGGATTACCATTTTTGTGAGACATAACAGAATTGGATACCATAGTACATCATCCATTACAAACCATGCATAAATTCTTACACAAATAAGGATCTCATGATCCAGTCTTAATACAACACAAGCAGCGGAATACGTAATAATAACGGTAGCTTAGGCGAAGCTCCATCTTCGGGGTCACAGGCAATGCCGACGATGGGAGATGATCCTAGTTGTCGTAACCTTCTTGGGGTCCATCTTCCAGGTACTCCTCTTCATAGTCTGGCCATGGGAATAGCCAGGGACAAAGCCATGATTACTCTTTAAGTACTCGCAAACTAATACTAACAAGGGAAGGGTTTTTTGTAATAGGACACTAAGCTCTAGGGTTGTTTTGCAAAATACAGATTTACCTCTACTAAGTTCATAAGCAAAGAATGCTAGTTAAAGTTTTGTAACCCTAAGTGGGAACTTGTATCTCATGCCACAACTCTGTTGTGGTCAAGTCAAAGTCTCAAATCATTTCACAAGTCATTTTGAAAACATCTGACGGGGGAAACAGTATGGCCACTCCAACTGTCCATAACCGTGGACGCGGCTATTCGAATAGTTTGACACTCTGCAGAGATTGTACACTTTCACCACAACATTCGATACATCCGTCAGGAACAAATCCTGAATTCACCATACTCAGTATGCAGATAATCAATCCTAACCTTTCAATTACACGCCCTAGTATAAGCACCTCTCCTGTGAGTTTGTCCTCCCAACCATGACCAATTGTCATCTTGGGTACTGCACATGTGGACAATCTTCACAAGGTAGCCTTAGCTCAGACCTTGGCCGTGAGGGAACTAATACTAAGGTATATAAGTTTCCAGTCAAGCCCTACCCAATTCTCAAGTATTGTGGTTGTACGGTAAAATTGGAATGGTATCGCATCCAGACAACCATCAGTTTTATAAAGGGCTAAGGCTCATGCCTCAACATTTTCATCACCATAAATCATCTGGTGTTCGGAAACACATGTCCAAAACATTTCAATAGAATGATCCATCATTCCAAGGTTTTCAGAACCATTTTTACACCAAGTATTCCCATCTAAGTTTGATCAGGTTTTATGCTTAGCACTAGCATCTACAAGTGGGGGTAAGTACTAATGAGGGGTGGTAAACAAGTGGAGTTTAACTAAGTTCAATCTCATGCCTTAGGATGACATAAAGATTATCTAGCTTAGGCCAAATTTTATGCTCTTTATGCAACCTTCAATTATCCTTCTAGTATCTACAATTCACTTAAGTAAACTCTAAGTAATAGCTTTGATAAAGAAATAAAGTAGAAGCTTGCCAATAAAACTAGGATTGGGTTATCAAGTGGGTAGGATCATCTATGCTTAAGGCATATAGTTGGCATGGTGACAAGCAAGTATTGACTTGCATAGGTCAACTTGATTAGTAAGGCTTGCATCAATATCAGTATAAGCTTGCCTTGTGCAGAGCAGTGGTTGAAGTTCTCCTCGGCATCTTCTTCGTAGTATCCTCCTTCCTCCTCGTATCCTTGGTCGGTACTAGCGTCTATGAATAAATACGAGGTACACAATCACCAAACAATACTTAACTACTTGCAATCATCCCACAAAAGGGGTCCTATAGATGATCTAGCATCATCACTAACATTACAAGATCAAAGCTTGGTTTAATTCCTTTTATTTTTAGAAAAGTAATTTCTACTCATTGAAAAACTACTTAAGATTTAATATTCTCCAAACAAAACATGGGATCATGTTGACACATATTTTAGTCCATGGGAATGTGATTTAAAGTGGTGTCACAATTTAATAAGGTTTAACCTTTTATTTTTAATTAAATAAAGTGACTAGAAATGCTTATGTGGCATTCTTTTATTATTTGGTCATTATTTCTGTAAGTAAACCTATATATTTTTATATATTCTGAAAGGTATGGTTAAATGTGATTTTTAAGAGTTGGAATCAACTCAAAAGCTATTATGGTTTAAATTTGAAAAATGTTTGAATCCAGAAAAGCTTCTGCCTTGTTATTTTTACCAAGGATGATCTACAGATCCAAATAATTTAAATCCAACGGGCTTGGATTCAGCACTTCCAGACCTTTCTAACAAAATTGGTTTCATTCAGTTTGGTTCAGTGAATCGAGCTGGGTTGATTTTTGAAACTAGGTGCAGAAGTGTGTTTGAATGAAAATGGAAAAATCCAGATTCAAACAACTGGGCTGCGCGGGAAAAGATACTGGGCCGGCCTGCTAAGCACAGCGCTTACGCGGGCTGGTTAAGTTGCTTTCCCCACGCGTCAGTGAGACGAGGGGGTGTGAAGCGGTACGGGGCAATATGGTGCGTTCGATCTAGTTCTAATCCAACGGCTGAGGGTCGTCGTCCACGTCGGGCAACGCCGGTGAGACTGAACCCTAACGCGACAGGTGGGGGTCGTCGGGGGATCACCGGGGCTCAGGCGAGGGTCGGCGAGGCGGGTGAACTACGAAGTCGACGACGGCGAACCTCCTGGTACCGGCAGCTTCTCCTGGGGCGGCTCCAATCGCTGGCTCCCTTCTTCTCCAGCAGCGGCGGGCTCCGGTAAAATTCCGGCGAAGCGCTGCTCGCCTTGCTTCGGGAACGGGGTGGAACGATCAGTGAGGAGAGGGGAGTGAGATGGTGTGCTAAATTCGGCTAGGGGTGGCCTCTATTTATAGTTGCGACGACGAGACCGAACAGGATGGGCAGGCGACGGTGGCGACATGGCTACGGGCTGCTAGAGGCATGGCCGGCGGTGGCGATCGCTTGGTGGTCTCCTGGCGATGCTATATGGCTTTAATGCGCATGTAGGGGCGGTGGCAAACGGTCTGGAACACGCGATGCTCTGCGCGGCCGAGGCGGCGTCTTCGACGGCGAGCGGTGGCTACGGGGCATGGGACGGCGAACGGGGATGTCTGGCGGTCTCCTGGGTCGGTGGTGATCGTGTATGCACGCGTTGAGGGCGGCGCACGGTCTGTGGGCGTGTGTCGAGGGCGGCGCTCTGGCGCATGCTCGGCATGGTTGCTGGCGAGTTGGCAACGCTCGAGCGCTGGACAGGGAGTGGCGGGGTAGGGTGTTGGCTTGCTCCCAGACATGTTGGCTAGGCTTGTTTCTCCTCCTAGCTTGTTGTCCACACTGGGGTGACATGGTGAGCTTCGGCTGTTTACCATTGATGGCATTGCCAAGCTTACAGTGGGGCTAGTGCTTGGTTTAGTTTGCTAGATGATCTACTGAGGTTGCTGTGAGCTAGAGAGGGAACAAGTTAGGCTCCAATCACTGCTCATAATAGTGTTTAGATTTTATTTGATTTGAATCAGCAAGGTGTTTGATGAAATGGCCATAAGAATTCAAGTTTTGAATTTTGAAAAGATTTTTGGTGGGTGTGCTAGGTTGGTGCTGGTGAGTCTGCAGATGCTTGGGTTTTGAAACTTGAGCTTCTTTGAGTGGTTTTTGAAAAAGTGGGATCTTCCCATATGATAAAGATTCAATTTTGAATTGTCATTTAAACTATGCATTTGAAAGTTTCTGGATGATCACAAGGTGGGCCTTGATACTTTGTTAAGATTACTATCAAGGGGTGTAAAGATCCAAACAAGTTTCTGTTAAGTTCTGAAAGTTTGGGACAGCCAAAGTAGGCATGGGAGTTAAATTGGTCAAAATGACCATTCACTCAATTTGGCTTATTTTGATTTATTTGTCTTTGGGAAAAGTTTGGGAATTGTTTAGATGATGTTTATTTCACCTAAGAATCCTTTTACAAGCAAAGAAACACATCAACAAGGCAATTCAAAAGAATTCAAAATGGGATGCATACACACATGCATGCTTTCATATTTTTATTTAGAAAAGTTTTTGTTAACCCTAATTTTGATGATCCAAGTTTAGTATTTTTGGGATGTTACAAACCTTCCCCCCTTAAACAAAATCTCGTCCCGAGATTTGAAAAAGGACGAAAAGATTACCTAGGATTTGAAGAGATCGGGAAATTCCGTCCTGATGTGATCTTCACGCTCCCAGGTAGCTTCCTCTTCTGTGTGGTTGCTCCACCGAATGTTGAGAAACTTGATGCTTCGGGTTCTGGTCATTCTGAAAGCTTCTTCCAAAATACAGATGGGTACTTCAGGATAGGTCAGATCATCGTTGATCTCTATGGTCCGGTGATCAATATTCTTGAACACTTCAGTCTTCTCTGGAACTTCGAGGCACTTGCGAAGTAATGAGATATGGAACACATTGTGCACGGCTGACATCTCTTCAGGTAGTTCCAATTGATACGACACTTCTCCTCGACGGTTCAGAATCTTGAAGGGTCCGATATATCTGGGGGCTAACTTTCCTTTGAATGGCGACACTTTCAAATATACAAAATCTCCTATGTTGAAGGCGAGGTCTCGACGTCTCTTGTCGGCGTAGCTCTTCTGTCTGGACTGGGCTGTCTTGAGGTGCTCACTAATCTTGTGAACCTTCTCTTCTGCTTCTCGTAGGATGTCGGGTCCGAAGATCTGACTCTCTCCTACTTCCGACCAGTTCAAAGGGGTGCGACACTTCCTTCTGTACATGAATTCAAATGGGGCCATTTGCAAACTAGCTTGATAACTGTTGTTGTATGAAAATTCTGCAAACAGCAGACAGTCTTCCCACTTGGATCCATATTCTAACACACATGCTCTTAGCATATTTTCGAGTATTTGATTTACTCGCTCCGTTTGTCCATCGGTCTGAGGGTGATATGCGGTGCTGAAATCTAGGCGGGTTCCTAAACCTTCTTGGACTTTCTTCCAGAATCTCGAGGTAAATTGAGTTCCTCAATCAGATACGATGTTCTTGGGGACTCCGTGCAAACTAACTATCCTAGCGATGTATAACTATGCTAGCTTCAAACTCTGATAGGTAGTCTTGACGGGTAAGAAATGGGCGACTTTGGACAATCTGTCCACTATGACCCAGATAGAGTCATTTCCCCTACTAGAAGTAGGCAATCCGGTGATAAAGTCCATTCCAACGGAATCCCATTTCCATTCCGGAATCTGCAATGGTTGCAACAATCCAGCGGGTCTTTGATGTCCTTCCTTGACTCGCTGACATATATCACACTTGGCGATATAGCTTCTGAGTTCTCTCTTCATCTTATGCCACCAAAATTGCTCTTTCAAATCTTGATACATCTTAGTTCCTCCGGGGTGGATAGAATAAAGAGTATCATGAGCTTCCTTCAGAATCACTTCTTTCAACTCAGAATCTGCTGGTACACAAAGGCGTCCTTTGTACCACAGAAATCCTTCTTCGTCTTTGGTGAATCCGGGTACTTTGCCTGTACCAATACGACGCTTGATTCCGTCGATACTAGCATTTACTTTCTGCGCCTCTTTGATCTGGATGATCAATGTGGGTTCAAGTTCTATGCTAGCTAAAAATCCTTCACTCACTAATTCCATTCGGAAATCTTCCATCTCTTTGTGCAAACTTGGTTGCTCCTTCAAAATCATGGAGTTCAAGCGGCACGACAATCTGCTAAGGGCATCTGCTACCACGTTGGCTTTACCGGGGTGATAGTGAATGTCCAGGTCGTAATCCTTGATTAGCTCAATCCATCTTCTCTGCCTCATATTCAGCTCCTTCTGAGTGAATATATACTTCAGGCTCTTGTGATCCGAATAAATCTCACAACGATTTCCCATCAGGTAATGCCTCCATGTCTTTAGGGCTAGAACTACGGCTGCGAGTTCGAGGTCATGGGTTGGGTAATTTTGCTCATGTTGTTTCAGTTGTCGAGATAGATAAGATATAACTTTGCCTTCTTGCATTAGCACACATCCGAGGCCGATCTTGGATGCATCACAATACACATCGAAGGGCTTCGTGATATCTGGCATGATTAAGATTGGGGCTGAAATCAATCTCCTCTTGAGTTCTTGAAAACTCGCTTCACATTTGTCGGTCCATTCAAACTTCTTGTCCTTCTTCAGCAATTGGGTCATGGGTCTGGTGATACTCGATAATCCTTCTATGAACTTGCGGTAATATCCCGCCAATCCGAGAAATGCATTAACTTGGGTTTGAGTGGTTGGGGCTTGCCAATCTTCGACATCCTTCACCTTTCCAGGGTCAACGACAATTCCTCTGGATGATACAATGTGACCGAGGAATCCTACTTCTTGTAACCAGAATTCACATTTGCTAAACTTGGCATACAACTGATGCTCTCTAAGGGTTCCAAGAATGGTCCTTAGGTGTAGCTCATGTTCTTCTTCCAATATGGAATAAATCAGAATGTCATCGATGAAAACAACGACAAACTTATCCAGGAAGTCCATAAAAATCTTATTCATGAGATTCATGAAATAAGCGGGGGCATTGGTTAATCCAAAGGACATAACGGTATACTCGTAAAATCCATATCGGGTGGTAAAGGCAGTCTTGGGAGTATCTTCTGCACGAATCTTGAGTTGATGATAGCCAATCCTAAGATCAATCTTAGAAAACACTTTGGCACCGGTCAACTGATCAAACAAATCTTCTATCTTGGGCAAGGGGTACTTGTTCTTTATGGTGACATCATTCAACTTCCGGTAATCCGTACACAAACGGTTACCTCCATCCTTCTTATCCACGAACAAAATAGGTGATCTCCAAGGTGACGCACTTGGTTGAATCAATCCAATTTCCAACATGGAATCCAGTTGCTTCTTCAGTTCTGCCAGTTCCGACGGGTTCATACTATAGGGTCTCTGGGCTATGGGTCCTGTTCCGGGGATTAGTTCGATGATAAACTCGATATCCCGATCTGGGGGCATACCGGGAAAAACATCTGGAAATACATCGGGGTATTCACAGACTATCCGGACTTGGTCAATGGTAGGTTGGGCTATACTCTTGTTGCACTTGAATTGGCGAGGTAAGGTTTCAGATATATGCTCGACTGATATTCCGGCTGTACTGGTCATGGTGATGGCTTTCTTGGCACAGTCAATTAATCCTTTATGTTTGGACATCCAATCCATTCCTAGTACTACTTCCAAACCTTTAGTTCCGAGTACTATCAGATTAGCATAAAAATCTATGCCATGGATTCGGATAGGGACGGCTTTGCAAATTTGCCTAGCTTTGGTGGTTGAACCGGGAATTTGGACGATCATAACATGCTTCAGTTTTGTTGGTTGAATTTTACTAGTGCATGCAAATTCTTCGGTGACAAATGAATGCGATGCACCAGAATCAAACAACACTCTTGCAAGCAATGAATTAACAGAAAACATACCCAGCACGACGTCTGGCACTTCCTGGGCTTCTTCAGCATGCATGAGGAAAAGACAGCCGTTGCGGTTGAGTGAATTCCCTGGGGCAAACCTTCTTCCTAGTTGAACACGTCGCTGCTGCTGAGCTGGGGAATTTGCATTGGGGGCTGCGGCATTCTTCTTGTTGGGGCACTCGTTGGAATAGTGGCCCTTATTTTCACAGTCATAACGAGTCACTTGCGACTTGTCCTTTGCTGCAATAGGCACAACATTGCTTCTAGTCCTCGGGGCAGTGTTTGTGTTGGTGGCGGCATTGTTGTTGTCGAACTTGGGTGGTGCACGGTTGAAATTGCTAGAGTTGTCGGGGTTGTTGTGATTTCCTCCGGTCCTAGGGTTTCCACGGTTGGGATAGGTCGGACGGTTCATCGGGGGTCTGTTGGTTCTTGGGGCAAATCCTGGAGATGGGTTAGGGCGATACTTTGGGGTCTCATGGGTTCCTGGTTGATGCATCATGCGACTCTTGCGGTTCTCATTGGCTTGGTTGATCTTTCCTTCCATCTGGATGGCAGAGTCTACAAGGGCTTCAATATCCGTAAACGGAATATTGACCAACACAGTCTGCATCTCATCGTGCATACCATTTAGGAATCTTTCTTTCTTCTTGGCTTCAGTGTCGATCTCATCCGGGGCATACCTATCTAATGACAAAATTTTGTCATAGTATTCCACTATGGCCATCCTTCCTTGCTTCAGTTCTCTAAACTCGTCTCTCATCCTCTTGATCAAACCCGGTGGCACATGGGTTCTGCTGAACTTGACCTTGAATTCCTCCCAGGTCATCATCTGTCCTCCGGTCATTGCACGAACACTGTTCCACCATGCCCTGGCATCTCCGGCTAGATAGTGGGTGGCGAACAGAACTTTCTCGTTAGCTTCCACTCCGGCGACTTCTAGGTTATTTTCCATGGTCTGCAGCCAATCGTCGGCATCTAGGGGCTCTTCAGACTTAGTGAAAACAGGTGGGTTGGTATTCTGGAAATTCTTGAGCTTAGATCCATGGTTGTCCTGATTTCCGTGACCTTGATTGTTGTGGGCAAGCTGAGCTATCTGTTGCAGGGTGGCTAGGTTGTCTTGACGTTCGGCTCTTTCAGCTTCGCGGTCCGAAACCAACATTTGCAGGATCTGCAACATCGGGTCCGGGGATGAACCACTTCCTCCACACGTGGCATCTGAAGATTGATATAGATCATGAGAAAAGAGGGGAATTTCTAAGGTTCTGGGACTTTGAATTTTTTTTAAAGTTTGACTCAGATTTTTCTAGCAACTTGCTTTTCATTCAATCATAGCACACGGTACAACACACACCACAACAAAGGAAAACAGATAGTTTTAAGAACCATTCTGGAAACTACGATACAGTGGGACCGAATACTACTCACTACGCTAGTGCTCAAGTGCTACTACTCCTCGGAGTCGGTGTAGTCGTCATCCTGATCATCCTCATCGTCATCGATGAAGGCGTAATCATCCTCATCGGTGAAGAAATCCATAGCCTGATCTTCTAGAAAATCATCATCATCGCTGAGATAGGAGTAGGGGTCTCCACAAAGATCCTCTCCTGCATTCTCCCTTTCCTCCAACTGCATGTCTCTCTCGTGGATGGTATCCTCCAAAGACGAGATACGGTGGCAAAGACGAGCAATGATGCGCTCCTTCTTATCGAGCTGACAGCGGCGAGACTTGCGATCCTTCTCTAGCATGGGATGGTCTGATCCTTCGTCTTGATGATGGCGGACTTGTGGTTGGAGTAGTCACGGCAGTTATCCAATTCCTGCTGACGATCGTACATCATGAAGCTAAGGTGATCCAATTGAGTCTTCAGCTCATGGTGGTATGGGGCTTCCAGGGGTTGTCCATTAGCATCAGGCCTTGGGAAAAACTCAAAGCGAGTACCCTTGATCCGGTTGATACTCTGCCCACACAGACGGGCAAGAGCTTCCTACATGGCCCTGGCAAGTCCATCGAGCCAGTTGTTCTCTCTTAAGGTAAACTGAATTCCCTCAACAGTGGGAGGTTCAATCTTTCCTCGGAGACTTGCAACAATTACCCACTGCAGATCTTCTCCTCCTTAATCATTGAGCTGAGCTCCGAAGAACTTGGGGTGTGGACGCTCCAGAAGTTCCGAAAGCTGGTCCAAATCCCTCTCAAAGATAAGGTCTCCTCCATTCCCCAACTGATAAAACTTGCTGTACTTCACGTCCATCTAAAAGAATATAAGATGAGTAAGTTAGTAGAGTGATCAAGTGTGTCAAATTTTTATGTATTTTGAAAAAGTTTTTGAGGAACATGAATTTTTTATGAAAGAATCAAGGTGATAAGAATGGGAATAAGTTTTTGTAAATATTAGCTTCCTTTGGTTTTGAAACTAAGTTTTTTGATTCAAACATTTAGTATAACTAGGGTCTCCTATGGTCAGGATGGCTCTGATACCAACTTGTCAACACCCGGATTTTTAATCCTAGATGCCTGTTATGCCATACATCGCTATCCCAGGATTACCATTTTTGCGAGACATAACAAAATTGGATACCACAGTACATCATCCATTACAAACCATACATAAGGTCTTACACAAATAAGGATCTCATGATCCAGTCTTAATACAACACAAGTAGTGGAATACGTAATAATAATGGTAGCATATGCGAAGCTCCATCTTCGGGGTCACAGGCAATGCTGACGATGGGAGATGATCCTAGTTGTCGTAACCTTCCTGGGGTCCATCTTCCAGGTACTAGCCATGGGAATAGCCAGGGACAAAGCCATGAGTACTCTTTAAGTACTCGCAAACTAATACTAACAAGGGAAGGGGTTTTTGTAATAGGACACTAAGCTCTAGGGTTGTTTTGCAAAAGCCAGATTTACCTCTACTAAGTTCAGAAGCAAAGAATGCTAGTTAAAGTTTTATAACCCTAAGTGGGAACTTGTATCTCATGCCACAACTCTGTTGTGGTCAAGTCAAAGTCTCAAATCATTTCACAAGTCATTTTTAAAATATCTGACGGGGGAAACAGTATGGCCACTCCAACTGTCCATAACCGCGGACGCGGCTATTCGAATAGTTTGACACTCTGCAGAGATTGTACACTTTCACCACAACATTCGATACATCCGTCAGGAACAAATCCTGAATTCACCATACTCAGTATGTGGATAATCAATCCTAACCTTTCAATTACACGCCCTAGTATAATCACCTCTCCTGTGAGTTTGGCCTCCCAACAATGACCAACTGTCATCTTGGGTACTGTACAGGTGGACAATCTTCACAAGGTAGCCTCAGCTCATACCTTGGCCGTGAGGGAACTAATACTAAGGTATATAAGTTTCCAGTCAAGCCCTACCCAATTCTCGGGTATTGTGGTTATACGGTAAAATTGGAATGGTATCGCATCCAGACAACCATCAGTTTTATAAAGGGCTAAGGCTCATGCCTCAACATTTTCATCACCATAAATCATCTGGTGTTCGGAAACACATGTCCAAAACATTTCAATAGAATGATCCATCATTCCAAGGTTTTCATAACCATTTTTCCACCAAGTATTCCCATCTAAGTTGATCAGGTTTTATGCTTAGCACTAGCATCTACAAGTGGGGGTAAGTACTAATGAGGGGTGGTAAACAAGTGGAGTTTAACTAAGTTCAATCTCATGCCTTAGGATGACATAAAGATTATCTAGCTTAGGCCAAATTTTATGCTCTTTATGCAACCTTCAATTATCATTCTAGTATCTACAATTCACTTAGGTAAACTCTAAGTAATAGCTTTGATAAAGAAATAAAGTAGAAGCTTGCCAATAAAACTAGGATTGGGTTATCAAGTGGGTAGGATCATCTATGCTTAAGGCATATAGTTGGCATGGTGACAAGAAAGTATTGGCTTGCATAGGTCAACTTGATTAGTAAGGCTTGCATCTGTATCAGTATAAGCTTGCCTTGTGCAGGGCAGTGGTTGAAATTCTCCTCGGCTTCTTCTTCGTAGTATCATCCTTCCTCCTCGTATGCTTGGTTGGTACTAGCGTCTATGAATAAATACGAGGTACACAATGACCAAACAATACTTAACTACTTGCAATCATCCCACAAAAGGGGTCCTATAGATGATCTATCATCATCACTAACATTATAAGATCAAAGCTTGGTTTAATTCCTTTTATTTTTAGAAAAGTAATTTCTACTCATTGAAAAACTACTTAAGATTTAATATTCTCCAAACAAAACATGGGATCATGTTGACACATGTCATCACCACATATTTTAGTCCATGGGAATGTGATTTAAAGTGGTGTCACAATTTAATAAGGTTTAACCTTTTATTTTTAATTAAATAAAGTGACTAGAAATGCTTATGTGGCATTCTTTTATTACTTGGTCATTATTTCTGTAAGTAAACCTATATATTTTTATATATTCTGAAAGGTATGGTTAAATGTGATTTTTGAGAGTTGGAATCAACTCAAAATCTATTATGGTTTAAATTTGAAAAATGTTTGAATCCAGAAAAGCTTCTGCCTTGTTATTTTTGCCAAGGATGATCTACAGATCCAAATAAATTAAATCCAACGGGCTCGGATTCAGCACTTCCAGACCTTTCTAACAAAATTGGTTTCATTCAATTTGGTTCACTAAATCGAGCTGGGTTGATTTTTGAAACTAGGTGCAGAAGTGTGTTTGAATGAAAATGGAAAAATCCAGATTCAAACAACTCGGCTGCGCGGGAAACGATACTGGGCCGGCCTGCTAAGCACAACACTTACGCGGGCTGGTTAAGTTGTTGTCCCCACGCGTCAGTGAGACGAGGGGGTGCGAAGCGGTACAGGGCAATATGGTGCGTTCGATCTAGTTCTAATCCAACGGCTAAGGGTCGTCGTCCACGTCAGGCAACGCTGGCGAGACTGAACCCTAACGCAGCAGGTGGGGGTCGTCGGGGGCTCACCGGGGCTCAGGCGAGGGTCGGCTGGCGGGCGAACGACGAAGTCGACGACGGCAAACCTCCTGGTACCGGCAACTTCTCCTGGGGCGGATCCAATCGCTGGCTCCCTTCTTCTCCAGCAGCGACAGGCTCCGGTGAAATTCCAGCGAAGCGCTGCTCGCCTTGCTTCGGGAACGTGGTGGAACGATCAGTGAGGATAGGGGAGTGAGATGGTGTGCTCAATTTGGCTAGGGGTGGCCTCTATTTATAGTCACGACGATGAGACCGAACGGGATGGGCAGGCGACGGTGGCGACATGGCTACGGGCAGCTAGAGGCATGGCCGGCGGTGGCGATCGCTTGGTGGTCTCCTGGCGATGCTCTACGGCTTTAATGCGCATGTAGGGGCGGTGGAAAACGGTCTGGAACACGCGATGCTCTGCGCGGCCGAGGCAGCGTCTTCGACGGCGAGCGGTGGCTACGGGGCATGGGGAGGCGAACGGGGATGTCTAGCGGTCTCCTGGGTCGATGGTGATCGTGTATGCACGCGGAGAGGGCGGCGCGCGGTCTGTGGGCGTGTGTCGAGGGCGGCGCTCTGGCGCATGCTCGGCATGGTTGTCAAGTAGCCGGCACGTCTGCGTGTGGTACAGGGGTTGGAAACACTCGAGCGCTGGACAGAGAGTGGCGGTGGGGTGTTGGCTTGCTCCCAGACATGTTGTCTAGGCTTGTTTCTCCTCCTAGCTTGCTGTCCACACTGGGGTGACATGGTGAGCTTCGGCTGTTCACCATTGATGGCATTGCCAAGATTACAGTGGGGCTAGTGCTTGGTTTAGTTTGCTAGATGATCTATTGAGGTTGCTGTGAGCTAGAGAGAGAACAAGTTAGGCTCCAATCACTGCTCACAATAGTGTTTAGATTTTATTTGATTTGAATCAGCAAGGTGTTTGATAAAATGGCCGCAAGAATTCAAGTTTTGAATTTTGAAAAGATTTTTGGTGGGTGTGCTAGGTTGGTGTTGGTGAGTGTGCAGATGCTTGTGTTTTGAAACTTGAGCTTCTTTGAGTGGTTTTTGAAAAAGTGGGATCTTCCCATATGATAAAGATTCAATTTTGAATTGTCATTTAAACTATGCATTTGAAAGTTTCTGGATGATCACAAGGTGGGCCTTGATACTTTGTTAAGAGTACTATCAAGGGGTGTAAAGATCCAAACAAGTTTCTGTTAAGTTCTGAAAGTTTGGGACAGCCAAAGTAGGCATGGGAGTTAAATTGGTCAAAATGACCATTCACTCAATTTGGCTTATTTTGATTTATTTGTCTTTGGGAAAAGTTTGGGAATTTTTTAGATGATGTTTATTTCACCTAAGAATCCTTTTACAAGCAAAGAAACACATCAACAAGGCAATTCAAAATAATTCAAAATGGGATGCATACACACATGCATGCTTTCATATTTTTATTTAGAAAAGTTTTTGTTAACCCTAATTTTGATGATTAGAGTTTGATGATACAAGTTTAGTATTTTTAGGATGTTACATGGTGCCACTGATGGCACTAGCCTCGCCCCCGCGTGGTTTCTATGAAACTACCCATCCCAACATTTTACCATGTCCACCACTGCTTGAACCTCTCCTAGAGTGAACGAAGAGGAAACCGAATAGTGTTGGGCGCTGGAAAAGTACAGGGAAGGGAGAGGGGACTTCTTGGCACTCTTCATCTCCAGTAGCAAGCAGATAGTAAAATGGAAAGTCATTTTTAAAGTTAACTTCACATGAAGGAATCATATCTACTGCCCCTTTCCGCTTTGAGATTGGTGCGTTTGTCTAGTTTTTTCAGCCCGCACATGAATGCCATCATGCTGACGTTGTGCTGACGTCACTAATTGAAATAGACTTGAAATCGACTAAAACATCATTGAAATATTGAAACAGTCAGTGAATAGTACAAAAATGTTTCATAAGTTTCAAAAAGTTTCATAAGTTTCAAAAGTTTCACAAATGTTTCAGTTTTTCTAGGCATCACGTGGCTGACATTACACTGACGTCAGCACTCCTTCACATGAAGTTAACTTTCAAAAAATCCTTGTTCGATAGGACAATGACTGGGTCGGGTGAATGATGGAGAAGGGGTATGGAAAGAAGAGACCAGGTGGATGTAGTGGTTGTTAGTCTCATCCAAGCATTGCACATACCACCACGCACCCGTTCGATTCACATACATGTGTGATGGATAGTCAGTCATGTATCCTTGCTCCTCTTCCCCTTCTTCACAACGCTTGACTGGTTTTCATTTTCTACCTTGCCTTCCCTTGCCTTCTTGTGGTTCCCTGATTTAGCGCACACCACAAGCATCATGCTTATTTGTCCATCAACCGACTTTGAGTAGTCCTTTCTTATTACAAAGCCCTTCCTCGATGCATAAACCCTAGCATGCGACATAGTGAGAGGTTTGTAGGGGAATGGTACACTTTTTAATTTTCATCAGTGCTATCTTTAGCATTGTTATTGGTGTTCCTTCCAAACTAAGAGTTTGGCTCCATTGTCGGAGCCAAATCTAAATGGTTTTGTTGACGCTAGCATCTTGAATGTAGTCGTGTCCCAAACCATGATTTCCGTTAAAAAAACTATGGCCCCACAATCAAAATTCATGTGTTGGTAACATTAGCTCACTGATATTGATAACTTTGTACTAGTTAATGTGATAATAAGAAGTACCCTTTGTAGGTAACTTCTCCTAAACTAACATCACCAAAAAAAAGCTTGTTGTATTTTTAAGATGAAGTTTACCTGCCTATGAGGCTTGTGCATTATGTATGGTTGTTGCATTGTTTCTATTAGTGTGTGCATTCACTATCGAGATGCCCATTGATCTTTATTCTACTATTCTACTGCGTAGTTTCACATGTTGTAGCCGTTGATCGACGCCATCATTGATCTGCCAGCAAAAAAGGTATCTCTTTTAATTACAACAAACCACCCTTAGGTATAAAATACATCATGATCATACTTTTTTTATTCCATGGAAAGGTTTCCAGGGTAGGTATACTCTAACAACAACATATGATGACACCAATGGGAAACTAATAAAGTCATGATAGATAATTTCTAGCATACTGTATTGCTACAATAAAGCACAAGAAGTCAGTGACGATTAACTATTCATGTCTTGGTAACTACTCAGGTCCTGATGTATAACCCCCTCTATTCTGCATTGCTAACTACTCAGCTTGCATTGTGTCATGATAAGTTTAGAAGATATGTACAAGGATAAGTATCACATCCACATGTCATTATTCATCCATACACACATATATGAAGCACAAATTATGCGGTTAAATACTAGATCTTTTGTTTTCCAATTCAAATTTCTTATGGCATCATCACCTCTACCCTTTTTTATGCGGGTGGGGAATCTCACCTCCATGAGATAATTTCTTCATTTCTCCCCTTGCCTAATTCTGGTTGGTAGTTTTTGTGGCTATGCTATGTAACTTCTGCCTCCATGGTTTGTTAGCTCATGGCGCCAATTCCCCAGATCCTAGTGAGGTTACCAGGTTGGATGGTTGACTCCATGATAGGTTGTGAGTTGTTCGAATCTGAGGTAGAGGCGGAGTTGGTAGACAATGTTGTTCTTTTGTTTCCTTTCTTGCATATGTTTCACGAAAAGGGAATATACCGCAACAATAGTTTTAATATTCAGAGTTTACAATTTATGGATCACACATGGTGGATACATATATCATCCAGTGCAATATAAAAAACATAAACCTCTTATGCATTATGTAATCTATTAATATGCCACCAACCACCTCGGTTAAATGTGGGGTAAGTTGTGAAAATGAGCACATTCAGTTTTGTTAAAAACAATGTCATTTTGGCTCTTGCCGATGGCGAGGAAGTGGTGAAAGGGTGGAGTGATCTTTGTTGAATAAAATAATAGAGATGGTTGTATCCATCTTTTCGACGCAGAGCCCATGATTTTAACCTCTTTTTTTAAAAAATGCGAGAAATCAATAGTGAATACATTCCTCGGGATGGAGAAATCTACATTTTTCTAGGAACACACAAGAAAGCATGCTTTTTTTACGAGGAAGAACCAAAACAAATCAAATATAAATCCACACCGAATACCAAACTCGTGCTATTTGATTTGACAAAATTCTCATAAACAAATTACCTAGCTAAAAATAGCTAAACCTGTGCTACTAGTTTGTGTGAGGACACCAATTTTCGGAATCCTCCTGACCGAAAGTCTGAAAGCCTGAAACAGGGCCCGGTTACTTTCAAGTTCCAACAAACATATACACCTTGGACATTGCTGAATGATGCATTCTCCAGTACAAAGATAGTATGCAGCACTATATCCAAAATGACATCAGATAAGCTCAGCATAAATCAATAGTTTTCTCATGAAACACCAAAAGGCACATCAAACAGGAAATCAGAAAAAAAGGGACTATTTTTTAAGAAAATCCTCGTGATTCATATAACTGGGAGCTGTAGATCAGTTTTAGGTCCATGTCCAGGAACATCCATGTGTAACTGCCTACGCTCCATGTACTGATCGAGCAATACCGCTGAATGCATGAGATGCCGCCGTGTTTTAGTTCCCTCCCAAGATTTGTGAACTGCAGCGAGGACATACGAAATGCAGGGCAATCGTGGCAATAAGTACACACTTCTCTGATGATGTTTCCATCATCTTGACACAGGAGATGCACTCTCCGCGATCATACTTGCACATTCAGTCAGTCAGTGTTAAGCATTTCTGCACTTGGCAGTAGTGGCGTTCGTTCAACATGTCAACACTTAACCTATTTGAATGCTTGAAACAGGGCATCAACTTTGTTATATGTTGATCCAAATTCTACAAAGTATAGGCCAACTTCTGACGAGTAGAGCGAGGCCCGTCGCGGTGGAGGCTTGGGCCGAGTGTAACGATACGGATACAGACAGCCCCCCGCGGTACGGTACGGATCGTCGAAGACCTAGTTTTCCACCGATATATAAACCCCTTGTAAGCCGCCGGTTGGGTAGAGTTGCATCTGTGAAATCCCCGGCGTTTGTAAACACTCCTCGATATAGTGAAGTTTCGCTGGCTGGCGCCCGTGGTTTTTCCCTCTCTTTGTTGGAGAGGTTTTCCACGTTAAATCTGTGTCCCCTTGCTGTGTTTTTCGTTTTCGTTCTTCGTTATCTTCTTGTCGCAATTGTAACAAGCTTCTTCAGACAAAAGGACGTCTCTGAATGGTTCGACTCCTGGAATTAGTTGGTATCATGGTATGCATACGATACAGAGCTGCACTATATAATTATGTACCCTATTTGACACCAGACTGAGGAACTGAAACACAACTAAAAAATTTGCAGAACTCTATTGGTCAGGTAAAACAGAGATGCTGCTCTCATGAAACACCAAATGGCACAAGGGACTTCACAAAGAGGCAAGTTTTCTCCGAAAATGCTCATAATTTACATCATGGTGGTACAAATCAAACCAAACCGCGCGAACGACACCACGTTTAGGCCTGACACAGCTACAGCTCACATCCTTCGACAACAACTTACTTGCCGGGAACAAAGTTGGTGGCGAAAGCCCACGCGTTGTTGTTGACAGGGTCAGCAAGATGGTCGGCGAGGTTCTCGAGGGGGCCCTTGCCGGTGACGATGGCCTGCACAAAGAAGCCGAACATGGAGAACATGGCGAGACGGCCATTCTTGAGTTCCTTCACCTTGAGCTCCGCGAATGCCTCGGGGTCCTCAGCAAGGCCGAGGGGGTCGAAGCTACCGCCAGGGTAGAGTGGGTCGACGATCTCACCGAGCGGTCCACCGGCAACACGATACCCCTCCACGGCACCCATTAACACAACCTGACAGGCCCAGATAGCGAGGATGCTCTGGGCATGGACGAGGCTGGGGTTGCCGAGGTAGTCGAGTCCACCCTCGCTGAAGATTTGGGAGCCGGCCTTAAACCATACGGCCTCTCCGAACTTGACACCATTGCGAGCAAGAAGCTCGGGGAATACGCAGCCGAGCGCGCTGAGCATAGCCCACCGGGAGTGGATCACCTCCAGCTCACGGTTCTTGGCAAATGTCTCGGGATCAGCCGAGAGCCCGGCGGTGTCCCACCCGTAGTCACCGGGGAACTCGCCGGTCAAGTAGCTCGGAGGCTCACCGGAAAGCGGGCCAAGATAGAGCACACGGTCAGCACCGTACCACGGGCTGCCCGAGGAAACCTGCTTGGCTTTCGCCGCGGTCTTGCGCATCGTGACACGGGCCTCGCCGAAGGGAGCTGATGAAGCCACATTCTTGACTGCCTTGCCGGCAAAGGTCGAGGAAGAGAGGGACATGGTGGTGGTCGCCATTGAGCTACTAAGGCTGCTGTTGTAATGTATATTCTCCAAAGATCTAAAGGTGTGTGTGGAGATGGTCTAAGATGTGAAGAACATGGAGCTATTTATGGCACCGGAGATGACAAGAGGGACTGAGCTTTGCCGTTTGAGCTGACAACAAAGTAGATAGAGAAAGATGGAGGAAAAATCTTGATCTCCGACTCCATTGGTGTAGCAGAGATCTCTTCATCTGTGAATACGTGGCAAGGCGAGAACCAGGGAAGCGAGATAGTTGTGGATAAGCCTAGATTTCCTTTGGGGTATGGCGATCTGTGATTTGATGATGGATCACATGTATAGTCAGGGCAGCTCAAGGTCTGCATGCAACGAGACTCTCTCTGCATCGAAAAAAAAGGGGGAGTGAAATTTCCTCTTTGCTTTACTTTCCATGGTGATGAAGATGAACTATACAAGAAATCCCATCTATTCACATAACGGTTTGAGAATCGTGTAAAGCAAAACTTTACCTTCTTATCCTACAAAAGGAGACATTTATCAGACTGAGCCTAAAAACAAAAATAAACATATTATACTACCTCCTCGTAATAGATGTCGAAGATTTGTCTATTTCGATTCGGAGAAAGTATGTGATATCTTACAACCGATAGCATTACATCTTAACACATACTAACTGCAAAGCAAGTGGCAAGACCGTGTTCCTTTCACAAAATACTTACTGCACAAAGGAATCTATCTTAATTGAATAAAATTATTCGTTCCTTTTCTATGAGTTCTTAAAGCATCTTATTGTGAAAAAAATATCATGATCACTTAAGGAAGCGATGTTTTGTCACCCTTTCACATTGTTTTCCTGTCACCACACACGCAATGGCAACAAAGAAATTTTTGATAAGAAAAATATGTTAATATCGTATAGATATTAATTACACCTAGCCTCTACATCAACAAGGTGTTAAAACATCCAGGATGCACACATCTAAAAAAGAATATAAAAAGAGAAAAGGAACTCCACCATAGTGATCAAATAATGCAGCAACACTCTAACCACCAGCAATGGTAGCACCCGGATTACAAAGGAGTTTCTCCAAAAGCAATTTCTTCAGAAAAAACAATGCACAAGCGTTGTCATTGTCCGATAAAAATTCTTGGGTTTTCACTCTAGATAAAGACCGTGTTTTCAAAACAATGTCTTCAAAAGGTCACTGCCAGAAATAACCAATAAATATTAGACCTTGGATTTTCACCCTCGAAATCAAAGACTTACTTAAAGGAGCACCACCAATAAAGAAGTCATCCAATGTTGCCTTCCCATATACGGCGGCTGCTACCGCAAGTCTCGTACCACTAGGCTCACAGGAACTCGTGTCCGATCTAGACAGGAACATATCCTGCAAGAAAAGTCTAAAGAACTGCATGTGAAGTAAAGTCTTTATAGCATCAATACTACGCGTTTTCCGTTGTCAAGTCCTCCAATCACAACCACCATGAAATTTTACGCTTGTGTGAAACCTTGATATCTTGATGTACACATGTCCCATGGTGTAAAAAACAGATCTTCATGATACACCCACTAAAGCCGGTTAGACTGATGTTGTAGGCACACACGGCACTACTAGGGAAAACTCTATAGGAGTTAGGATTATAGGAGGCATATCCTAACCATATGCGTCTCCACTAAATATACAATACGCACGGCTTAAGGGTGCGTCTTGTATATTTGAATAGTGGAGGCGCATACGTCTTCTATATTTTATATACGGATAAGATCTGGCTTCCTCCCCTTATTCAAGCGCATCCGCTCCAATATGCACCTCGAGTAGTTCAACTACTAGGGGCTCATATGGACCATATGCGCCTCGAATAAGATGGGTGGACCTGGTGGTGATAGATGCCTCAATACTGGAGACACACCTTGTCATATGCGTCTTTGGTTTTTTGGATACCTTTGAAAAAGTTACACTATATTTTATTGTTCTTATTATGTTTGGACAATTTTTACATTAATAATGGCCTTTAAAAAAGTTACACTATATTTTATAGTTCTTATTATGTTTGGACAATTTTTACATTAATAATGGCCTTTGAAAAAAGTTACACTATATTTTATAGTTCTTATTATGTTTGGACAATTTTTACATTAATAATGGCCTTTGAAAAAAGTTACACTATATTTTATAGTTATTATTATGTTTGGACAATTTTTACATTAATAATGGCATTTGAAAAAAATTATACTATGTTTTATATTTCTTATTATGTTTGGACAATTTTTACATTAATAATGGCCTTTGAAAAAAGTTATACTATATTTTATATTTCTTATTATGTCTGGACAATTTTTACATTAGTAATGGCCTTTGAAAAAAGTTACATTATATTTTATATTTCTTATTATGTTTGGACAATTTTTACATTTAATAATCGCCTTTGAAAAAAGTTACACTATATTTTATATTTTTTTATGTTTGGACAATTTTTACATTAATAATAGCCTTTAAAAAAAGTTACACTATATTTTATATTTCTTATTATGTTTTGACAATGTTTTTATATTAATAATGGTCTTTCAAAAAAGTTGCACTATATTTTATTGTTCTTATTATGTTTGGGCAATGTTTTACATTAATAATAGCCTTTAAAAAAGTTTTCAAAAAAAGTGTGACCACCAGTTTTCGAACCTGTGCGTAGCCAAGGGACTAGGTGTCTAGCCACTAGGCCAGCAATCTTTTTATGATAAACATAGCCTCTCTATATTATTTGACTAAGGGCGTCGACTATAGGAGGCGCATCTAGTCTAAATGCGCATCACATAAGTTAGGATAGGGTATACTCACTCGACCGACACACATAGGCGAGGGTACTGCAGGGCTACGACACACACGGGTTCCATAGGGCACACACTCCTGCTCGAAGCCGCCGCCTGCCGCTGCCGCCTACCGCCGTGAGAGCACCGGCCGTCGAGGTGAGCGCCACTCCCCCTCCCCGTCCTCCTTCCCCCTTCCTCCTCTTTTTTCTCCCAAATCTCACGAGCCGCTGCTCGTCACCGTCCTGCAGTGCCGCTCATCGTCGTCTGCTTTGCAAAGGAGGAACCGCCCATGAAGGAGGAGGAGCCGCCCGTGAAGGAGGAGGAGGAGCCGCCCGTGGAGGTGTCGCCCGTCCTCGGCCGCCCATGGAGGAGCTGCCCGTTAGCCGTGGCCTCCGCCTCCTCGACCTCGTGCACTACCACCTCCTCTCCTCCCTTGCCCGTCGAGGTGAGACTCTCCCTCCTCTCCTCTCTACCCTCTCTAGTTTAGGTTGCTTTCGATGGCAACACAATGGGATTTGCCAAATGGGCGGTTGTAGGAGAATCCTTGCCTCCACCAGCTTCGGCCAGCCGGACGTCAAGCTGGTTGAGTTGACGATTGTCCTTGCTTAAACCAGTGATTACTTTGACATCTCCACGGAACTTCTGAACCCCTTATCTTGAATTAACTTCTTTTAAGTAATGTCAAAACGTCCTTAAATCAAGACATATGAATAACTTTCTTTCAAGAATAACAAATATTCTGACTTTTTGTTAAGAAAATGACATTTTATCTACGGATACCTAATTTTAGTAGGAAAGATCTCTCTACTTACTTTGTTCAGTATCTCCCTACAAGGAAAATCTATTTTCAGATAATGTAGTTGAAATTAATAGCATGTGTCAAATTGCTGCTAGCTCTAATAAAGCAGAAAAATGCACCAGCTGAAAGCAAAATGGAAGTTTGAGGGACTGACAAATAAACACCGATTAATCATTAACCACAGGTGCTTTCAAGTTCTACACAATTTCCACTGGTGTTGTATGAGACATGTACGGAGGTACATAGGGTTTATGGGTTTATAAGGTTAAAAGGATGACTTGAACCTATCATAGGTCATAGCAATAAAACTATAAAAATGTTATTGTATTTGTGATTTTTGTTCATTATGTTCGACTCCAGATAACCTACAGTTTTTCCTAGTTGTACTTGTTGTTGATGACCGATCTTCTTGTTTCATTAACTGCTAGAGGTTTCTCAGAACTTAGAACAATATCCTACAAGTCATGTTGTTGGAAATAGAAACCATCAATTTTCTATAAAAATCACATATGAAAAAAGTGGTGAACATGTTAAGAGGAAGCATTTTAGAGTTTGGTGATGCCCTACTAAGCCATTTTCTTCATCTCTAGACCACCCGATGCAGTAAATTTAGATATAAATATTACTGCGATTTCTTTAAATGTTTGAGACTTGATATGGCACGGTTGTTGGAGATATGCCCTAGAGGCAATAATAAATGTAGTTATTATTATATCTTTGTGTTTATGATAAATGTTTACATTAATGCTATAACAGTATTAACCAGAAACATTAATACTTGTGTGATTTGTAAACTAAATTAGAGTCCCTAGTAAAGCCTCTTTAATAATACTAGCTTGTTGGTTAATAGATGATTATGGTTTCTCGATCATGAACATTGAGATGTTATTAACAACAAGATCATATCATTAGGAGAATGGTATGATGTACATACTCCTATAGATAAGCATAGCATAAAGATCAAGTCATTTTAATAGTTCAATTGCTATAAGCTTTCTGATACATAGTAACCTAATTCCTTCGACCATGAGATCATGCTAATCACCATCACCGGAAGGATGCTTTGATGACATCAAACACCACACCGTAATTGGGTGGCTATAAAGGTGGCATTGAGTGTTCGGAAAATATGGGTTGAGGCACATGGATCAAGAGTGGGATTTGTCATCCATATGACGGATAGATATACTCTGGGCCCTCTCGGTGGAATGTCATCCAATTAGCTTGCAAGCATGTGACTGGCTCACAAGGGATCACATACCACGGGAACGAGAAAAGAGTACTTATCAGTAACGAGGTTGAACTAGGTATGCAGAGATGCCGACAATCAAAACCTCGGATAAGTAAACTATCGTGGGACAAAGGGAAATTGGTATCGTATGTAAGTGGTTCATTCGATCGCAAAGTACTCGTAGAAATATGTGGGAGCCATATGAATTTCCATGTTCCTTTATTGGTTATTGATCGGAGAAGTGTCTCGGTCATGTCCGCATAATTCACGAACCGTAGGGAGACACACTTAAGGATTCAATGTTGTTGTGTAGTTATGGAATGATGAGTAAGAGACCGAATGTTGTTAGGAGTCTCGGATGGGATCCAGGATATCACGAGGAGATCCGGAATGGTCCGGAGAATAAGATTCATATAAGGAAATTCCTGTTTCGGAGTTCGGGAATGATTCCGGTGTTTTCACCAGGAATGTTCTAGAAGGGTCTGCAAGGTCCGGCACTCCGGAGGGGAGGGTACATGGATGTGTCATGAAAATGTGGAATGGTTGCATAATGTACTAGGTCACTTGGCTGGGCAATATGGAGAGAGAAATCAAATCCAAGTTTGAAAGTCAAATGCCAATTTGAAAAAGTCAAATTTGAAGTTTGCTTGGTGGAGGGAGAGTAGGAAACCTACCTAGGGTGGAAGTCATACTCCCTCCACCCGCCGGCCATGAGGAGGAGTTGTAGGAGGACTCCCTCCTCCCAAACCGCCTCCCTCCCACCTATATAAGGAGGGGTAGGGCGCCCCCTACCCCTCACACCCAAACCCTAGCTCCTGGCGCCTCCACCACAAGTGTTGCCGCCGCCTAGGGATCTCCCAAGTCGCTGACTAGGGTTTCCCCAAACCCTAGCCGCCGGATACACCACCCTCCTTGGAGCCTCTAAACCCTAGATCTCCAAGGCCCCTCTCTTGCTCCACCATACTCGCTCTGGCTTAAGGCGAAGCCCTGCGAGATCTCCCCTCTACTTCCGACACCACACCGTCGTGCTGCCGGAATCACGAGGAGAGTGCTACAACCTCTACTGCCTGCTGGAACAAGGGAGATGAAGGTCTTCATCGAGTACCAAACGTGTGACTGACTGCGGAAGCGCTGCCGGAACGCAGCGCCGGAAGGATCGTCTACGTGATCTTGAGATCGGCAAGAGTAGGACTACATAACCCACGAGAATCTGCTCTCGTTAACCACTTTGGAATCTTCGAGGGTGAGTTCTTCTATCGACTCGTTGCTACAATCTAGTAGATAGATCTTGACTTGTTTGTGTGCATGCGGTAGAATTTTTTTGTTTTCCATGCTACGAACCCCTACAACGGTAATGCCTAATTTAGATATAAATTAACTTGGTATAATTTGCAATTGAATTTTCTTTGGCCAACAAATATGTACTATTTACATGACAACATTTAGTTGAATGCTTTCTAGATGCTGAATCTAAGGAAAAGATCTATCTAGGGTGGATGTGCTCTACAAGCTTAACTTGCATGTGCTTGTAGTTTAGTCACTATGACAGTGAATTCACTATGATAGTGGTCAAGCTTATATTCTTGAAATGATACTAGATTCCTCTTGTTTGATATGTTGCCCTAGTGGCTCTTGTTGTGCTAGACTGCTTCCATTAATTGGAATGTGCCTAGTAGTAATTTAAATGTACCTAGATGGTACTAGATTGGCGTGCATAGATGCACTTAATGTGCCAGCATCACTTGGATTAAGAGGATATGGCTTGCTTTGGGGCATTCGGTGGATCGGAGCTGCATCATTGTATACTAGCAATGCATTTTATTCACAGTTCATCCTGCTACAAACACATACACATCATCCTATCACATGCACATATATAGAGTTCATGCATCCTTCTACAACCACATACAAGTACTACTACACCTCTAGTAGGTGTATTTTATTCATATAACAAACTGCCCTTCTTCTTCTATCTGCTTCCTTCACCAGACTTCACCTTCTTCTTCTTCTTTAGCATGTTGATCATATCTTTGCAATACTCAATGCCTTTTTTAATCAATAACAATGAACTAGGTGCTTTGAGCTCAGGAAGCAACCTTATGGAACTTCTTTAGGTAGGAGCATTTCTTTTGAATAAACCTTGGCAAATGGCTTCATGCTCTGCTATTGTTGGATCATCTGGCACTGCTACCTCACCCAACTTCTCAAGTGCCTTTGCAACCTTCCTCTCCTGTTTCTCTGCATTGCTTCTCCTTGAGTAAAACTTGGTCTCCATAGCCGTGAATCAAATGTCGATGTAGAGTGTGCTAGCTTTTATTGACATACAAGAGCACCTATGGACAATAGCATGCACACATAAGTAGAACAGTGCACAGTTCAAAGATGCTCACTAGCAAATGCAGCCAAAAATGGCAATTGTGCCTTTATTCCATTTTGAGTCATCTATCACTTCACCCATGCATGCTTTTGGACTACTATTGTCCCTTTGTGATCACTTCACCCATGCATCACTTCTACCAATGCAGTAGCTGTCCCTTTGTTCTCTCAGAAATGATCATACATGTGTACTATTTTTGTTTTCTCCTTGGTTTTATGGACATGTGCTTGCACTTCTGGAAATACAGTGAATCTAAATCACCGCTTATATTTTTATTTACGTTTATTTTGCTGCATATGACATTTTGGAAGAAGTAGCACCCCGAGCATCGTTGTGTCCTCTTCTACGGCGGCAATCCACCGCACAACAAGGAGATATATGAGCACTTAGCGAAGCATGGTTATGGCAGAACGTTCATGACGTTAGCGAAGCAGGATGAACTTATACTCGGTTCTCGAGAGATGTGAACTTGGTGTTGTGTGTGAGGTACTAGTTGGTTGATGTGTGAACTCTCCTATGTCACGGATTAATTCAAGTTGATGTGTGATGTACGTGTATTCGTGTTGGTTCTATACTATGTTTTGGCCATTTGCAACTTTCTGAAAATTCTGTGTTGTTCATAATGTATTCTAAACTGTATAATATATGTGTACTATGTATGCTTGACTATACTGTAGTTCTGTAAAATTTAAAATTTGAATATGCTATTTGAGGCGCATATGTAAAGCTATTAGAGGCGCATATGTCAGTCATACTCGAGGCGCATTATTCCGACATAGTCAAGGCGTATCTGGTATGCAGCTTGTATACCCTGGATATGTGAGACGTATATTAATATGCGCCTCACATATCCTGGATATACGAGGCACATATTAGATGCGCCTCGGGTAAAAAATACTTGCAGCACGTGTCTCGAGGTGCATCCCATATGCGCCTCGAATGACCTCTATGGTGGGCCTCGAGTAGGCTTTTTCCTAGTACTGTGATCGACTCCTATTCAATCAAGGTATCCAAGGAGTGCCAAATGCGCCACCATCTAGCTCTTTATTCTGCAAGACATGGTCCCAAGATCTACCACATCTCGTTGTCCATCTCCGATAGAGAAGGAGGAGCCCTGCCCTGGCGCCCATGTATTTAGTTCTTCTTGGATTGAGGTTTTTTTCTTGATTCCTCTTTTCTTCTTGTTTCCTAACATTCATTCATTTATTTATTTTCTTTCTTAGGTTCTTTGTATTTAATAATTATTTTCATCATGTGGTTGGGAATGTGCTTGGGGTATAATTTTCTTTTACTTATGATGTTCCTTTTATACATTTTATGTAATATTCTTTATTGATTATGGATAACAAAACAAGTGGACTTCCATAGTGAATAACACAAAGACATCAAAGAAGTGCACACCCACAATGGACATGGAGGACATTTTCCATTTAAATATTTTTTCATAATTCATTAACCATGATAAGTTTGATATTATTATAAGTTTTTGGTTATGCTTATCATAATCATTTGATTAATCAATTAATGTTAGCATTATTGTATTTATGTAAAGCCTGTGTATATGTTATTTATATTTTTTCTACATATAATCTATGTATCTTATATACTTTTTAAATCATGATATCTCTAGATTATAATGCTTCATACTATATACTATTCTTGTTGCTATATATAGATACTTCAGGTACTACTGCATAGAACAATGAGCTAACGAGCCTTCCATGTAAATTTTGTTGTAAATATGCCCTAGAGGCATTAATAATAGTGTCATTATCATATTTCATGTTTATGATAAATGTTTATACTCCATGTTATAATTGTATTAACAGGAAACATTATACATATGTGGTTTCATAAACAACATTGTGTCCCTAATAAGACTCTACTTGGCTAGCTTGTTAATTAATGATGGTTGTGGTTTTCTAACCATAGACATGTGTTGTTAATTAATAACGGGATCATGACATTAGGAGAATGACATGATGGGCAAACCAACTAAGCAAAGCAATTATACCATGTCACAAAGTTTAAATTTGCCAAAGTTGTTATATGTGAGGTATCTTAATCCTTAGACCATGAGGTTTTGTTATTCACTTGAGGCGGAAGAACGCTTTGGGGGAATCAACCATCACACCATAAAAGGGTGACAATAAAAGTGTCTTTTAGCCATTTCGGGAAGTACTTGTTAGTTTGCATGAATCAAGACCGGAATTTGTCCATCGGAGAGATATAATCTGGGTCAACTCGGTAACACATTGCAAGAACGTGACTAAGGAGCTTGGTCACATGGATGTTGTATGACGATACGAGTAAAGAGTAGTTGACAATGACCTAATTGAACTAGGTATAGTGATCAAGATGTTTGTTGCGCTTCAAACGGTGTCACACACTCACAGAGGATCCGCTTAGTCGGGTAATGGAGTCGTCAATACATTTGACCGGATAACGTATGAAAACTTTACTCAGGTACGCAGAAGAGCAAGGGTGATGCACCTCAATTTGTTCTAAGGAGGCCGATTTTACAGCACGATACGCAAGACAGTGAGTTGGCGCTTTTTAGACCAGAAGCATAGTTACTTAGGAGGTAGTCATCCTAATACAAGTAGGTGAAAAATAAATTGTATTGAAGTTGTCGAGTGTGTTCTTAATTCAATCGGTTGGCACCCCTTATAACTTATATGGGGCGTATGGTCGTCTTTCCGTACAAACCTAGGAGACTTTACACGAGTACAATGTGGTTTACTTTAGCAGGAAAATAACTCTAAAACTAGGCAACTATCGTCGGCTTCGTACTGGACTCGAACTCCAAGCATATGAATAACCCTTTGTAGAGTCATCTTTTCTTCCGTGTTGGTGCAATTTTAAAGATCTTTGAGCTTCTTTTCGGCCAAGTCATAGTATCCCTGGGCATAAGTCGATTCTTGTCATCGGTTTCTAGAATTTTATACTTAGTAGGCCTTCCGATGCTAGAATTGCCTACTATCTGGACGGCTTCTTGATTGTCCTCTGGATCCCCTTCACGCGTCTACTATATTCAGCCTTAATCGCCTGATGCTGGCTAGAATCTGAAAATCGGCAAAATGCGTCCATTGGCGACTCTCATCTCCCGGCTCAAACCACTATATTTTTTATCATCCCAAAACAGGTAATAGATGTCCCATGTTTCCTGCTAAAGATTGAGTACCAGGAAATACTCTGTGTAATCCGCTAAAGGTGATGTTTAAAATCATCTGCTACATATTTTATTCGAAGGGCGATACACTGTTATTAGTCGTTTCACAACGAGTTCAGGCAGATTGCCACACTCTTGGGTGAAATTATTTTAAGTATCGTTCATTGAGAGCTCGAGGAAGAATACCTCCTTCCATCATTTCCACCAAATACGAGTTATCAGTCTCGTGACTCGGTAAGGACCTTCCTAATGTGGTGGCCATTTGCCAAATTTACGACTACGTGAGCCGACTAGTAATATTACATTCTAGAGTAAGTCGCCAATTCAAAAGTCCTTTAGCCGAACTTTTCTGTTGTAAACCTCGGATACCTATAACTTTTGTCTCTCGATACCTTTGAGAGTCTATTCGTTTTTTGACCACCTCATCAATGTTGCCCATCATTAGATTGTAATAATCCTTGGACAACAATCCTTTTTGCTTACAAACCTTAAAGCATCAAGATTAACCTCTAGAGGTAAAATGTGTTCTTGTCCATAGGTTAAGTTGAAGGGAGTTACTTTAGTTGCATCATGATTTGATATCCTATGAGCCCATAGTGCTTATGATAACACTTCATACCTTGCTTAGGATAATCCTGAATTTTCTTGTTGATCAACTTGATCAAAATCTTGTTAGTAGATTCGATTTGTCCATTGGCTTGGGCATAGTAAGGAGAGGAATTGAGCATCTTTATTCCCAGTGACTCAACAAACAACTTCACCTCTGTTGCCATGAAGGATGTTTCTTGATCTGTGCTGAGAGTCTATGGTATACCGAGTATGTCAACAATATGCTTAGTGATAAATTATATCACCTCCCCGTTGGTCATATTCCTCAGGGGTACTACTTTAGACCACTTAGTGAAATAGTCAGTAGCAACTAGTATGAACTGATGCTCTTTTGATGATGTTGGATGAATCATACCGAAAAAATCTAGTGCCCATCCTCAAAAAGGCCACAATTTTATAATCGATTGCATAATTGAAGCTGACATCAGTTGTATGTATCCGAATTTCTGAGAAGCATCGCATCCCTTGTAGTACTTGAAGCATTCATGAATCATAGTCGGCCAATAGAATCTGGCTATTTTTATCATTCACTTCATCTTGTGGGCTGACTGATGGTACTGCATAAGCCATCATGAACATCTCCCATGGTGAACTTGGCTTGATCTTCGTCCAAGCATTTCAGAAGAAGATCATTCGTCGTTCGGCAATATAGATCTTCCACTAAGCAATAATTAAAAGCTATTCATCGAACGGCTCTCTCTATATTCTCGTTTGGATCTTGCAAGTACTAAATAATTGGTCTTCTCCGTACAACGAGCCTACCGTGCAGCCATAGCGATTAACCCCCTCCCCCGGCCACATCCCAACCCACAAATACCACCGGAGAAGAAGACCAGCGACGTGATATCTTAATCAAGGGTACAATCCTCACTAGGAATGGAAAAACTCCATTGACGTGTATACACCACGTTGTTTTCAATCAAATGCGTAGAAGTGACAAAATACTAGAGGAGGGTGTTGATACCTTCGATCCATATTACGGATGTAGTATAACTCTTTTTCCCTAGTAGACCTAAGGTTTATCGAATCCTCGGGAAGCATAAAGCAAAGTGATATTACTTAAACGGACCTTCGAGAGTTTTAGAATTCGTTTTGTGTTTTCACCGGATCAAGAGTTTGCGATCTTTTTGTTGTTGATGATGATGGAGAGAGAGGGCCTAGGGTCTACGGTTTTCACCAGTAGTTGTGCAAAACATCTGATGGTAATAATAGATAATAATAAAGTATGCATGTAATCGTTAGAGCAAGATAATCATATCTAGACAGTGCATCTATAAATGTTATCGCCTCCGCAACAGCTTATAGCAATAACCTACTAGTCTCATCCATAGGAGAAAGAGAACTAATGATATGCATCATGATGTCACTGTTAATCCCAAGTAAATTCCTTACATACAGCCATACTACCCCTTCTGTCACTGGGGTTCACATCCTGCAAATCAGTCATTACTTACACTCCCTTTACCTGGATCAATCCTCGGGGTCTTGGGTACCTGACAAGTCCTTAGATTGAGGCAAGAGAGCGTACTACAATCATCATGTCATACAAACTAATACATGATCCCATCTATGATAATTAACATGCACAAAAGCTACATGGCTAGGCCGAAGCCCTTAACCCAAGGAGAATTACTCACACATAGAGATGAAATCAACAATCATAAACATTGTAATAGAGATCATAAGGTTGATAGAAAATAGTCTTACAATGTCGCCAAATAGAGAAGATATCTACTATTACAAGTGGTGGAAGATGGCTATGATGGTGGAGAAGGGTTTAGAGGTTTAGATCTAGATCTATACCTCCGGCGTGGTGGCTTCTGGTGGCAGGGAGAGTTGAGGTCGAAAAGAAGCGTTGTTTCCTGTTGCCCGAAACCTCTTTATATAGGGGTTCCTTCATGGAAGTTTTTCTGTTTGACCTAATGAAGTCGGTGCAAACTATATGGCCAGAATAAAATTCCTGCCGTATAGTCGGTCGTTAAAGTTTCAACATTCACTTCACGGCTCCTGGTTTCTTTGATGTGTCGAAAATCTTGTATCTTTGGCATTTATGTAGTGATTCCCATCATCATATGTCATTATCTGCGCAGAAAAAAATAGCAAGAAATAATTGCATACCCCTTTAATCATTAGGCATTAGTGGCAGAATTTAGAGAGATATTTTATCAAATATATGAATATCTTCTAGTTTAAATGCGAACGTGGATGACTATATTTTATAGCCATCAGGTTTCGACGGCTATGGTTTCTCCCGGGCCGTTCAGGAGAAACATTTGAGCATCACTAGTCGAGTGCACCAAACGACGCCCCAAAGTCCAATGGGGCAGGTCAGGGAGAAAAACGTGCCTAGCGGCGTGTCCCAAAGACATTTTTGGTCCGGCCACCGCCATATAGCTTGTCTGGAGCGCCGAGGGCATCCCTGCTCCATAGGGGCCGTTCTCGGCGTCCCACGCAACCCACTACCAACGCGGTACTTTGCAGGCCATCCCTATCATTGGCACTGCGGTTGGTCAGTATTATTTATAATGTCATCTCCAACCTCTCCAAGGCCGCTTAATGGCGGTGTAGGTTCATCAGGCCACGCAGGGATTTGTCATGATATCATAGTGTAGCGTGGCCAACACATCATAGGGAAACATCCTGTCACAATGGCGCATGGAGGCTCAGGGAGTCGTCTCGTCATCACAGTCGCCATTGATGTACGGGGCGGTTTGACTCCGGCACCTCTTAAATGTCGCATGCTTGAGCCCAATGGTGGTATCAATGTGACAATTGCTCGGCCTTTCTAAGCAGGTTGCACTCCACATTTATCCCTACAAGAGCTTGGTTGCCGGTTCAATCTCCTAGCTCCTCCACACGCGCTCCATGGCTAGAGATTCCAGGGGAAGGGGCCACGGCCACGGTCGTGTCCAGGGTCGGGGAAGGGGCCACGGTCGATCACCTACGCCTTGGCTATCGTCGTCGTCGATGGAGGAGGATACGGACCCCCTCCCCCGACTTCCAGTTCTTCATCCCCATCTATGAAAACCTTTTGGGCAAGAAGATACTCCCAGACAAGTTTGCTCAATTTCTTGACGGGCAGAGGCCCCCCGCAGTGAAGCTGCGGGCAACATGTGGCAGTCTTGGCTTGTGCCCCATGGAGGGGTTTTTCGATGGGCAAGGCCATGTGTATCTCGCCAATGGCTGGGAGCAGTTTTCCATGCGCATAGCCTAGAGCTCCGCTACTTCCTAAGCTTCACATATGATGGCGATGGTATGCTCACAGTGAAGACGCGTTCGACAGAACGATGTGCCATAGGCACTACTACATAGACAACAACGACAACGACAACGACGAAGATGATGTGTCGTAGCCTTTATTTCTTCTATGTAAATCAAGTATCCAATGCAATAAATCAAGTTTGAATGAAATATCATGTGTTTGGAGGCCGCGTGCCCCAAACACGACAGGGCGTGGCGACGCCCCCAAGCGACCAATTCGGGCTTCTGCCGGATGTCGTTTGGAGGACACGACTGAAGATACTGTTAGAGTGGATAAACAACAAGGTATCTCCGAGTCCTGAGAGAGCGATGATGCTGAATGCATGAGATGCTGTCGTGCTTTAGTTCCTGCCTATGCTATATGAACCGTGACGAGGACAGACCAACAGCAGAACAATAGTGCCAACAAAGTACACACCTTGGACCTACCTGATAATGTTTCCATCATCATGATAATTCCATTAAATTGGAACAGGAGTTGCACTTTCCATGATCATGCTTGCATATTCAGTAAGTGTTAGCATTTCTGCACTTGGCGGTCGTGGAGTTCAGCAGTAGCATTATACTCGTGATAGCTGTCAAGCTTCATGCACTAGCCAACGCAACCAAAAGTCCGAACTGATGGAAAGGGCTAGTGCAATCCACTTATACACTTCAACATCCCCTCTCACGTGACGGGAAGAAGTCGAATCGAAAGAAAGGCGACGGCGAAACTCACGTATGACTCAAGAGGCCTATACATGGACAGAGAGGGGTCTACAGCAATTTTAGGATAAATTGCGAAAGCCAGGACTCGAACTCGAGACCTTAGGATCTGATAAGTTCGACTTTTGGTTGCGTTGGCTAGTGCATGAAGTTTAACATGGTATCAGAGCCTAAGGTCTCGAGTTCGAGTCCTGTCTTACGCAATTTATCCTAAAATTGCTATTGACCCCTCTGTGTCCACGTATAGGCCTCTTGAGTCATACGTGAGTTTCGCGCGTCATCGCTCTCTTCCGGTTGTACGTGCTGACTTCTCTCCGTCACACGTGAGAGGGGGTGTTGAAGTGTATAAGTGGATTGCACTAGCTCTTTTCATCAGTTCGGACTTTTGGTTGCGTTGGCTAGTGCATGAAGCTTAACATGGTATCAGAGCCTAAGGTCTCGAGTTCGAGTCTTGGCTTTCACAATTTATCCTAAAATTGTTGTTGACCTCTCTAAGTCCACGTATAGGCCTTTGAGTCATACGTGAGTTTCGCGCGTCATCGCTCTCTTCCGGTTGCACGCGCTGACTTCTCCCCGTCACACGTGAGAGGGGGTGTTGAAGTGTATGAATAGATTGTACTAGTCCTTTCTATCAATTCAGATTTTTGGTTGCGTTGACTAGTGCATGAAGCTTGACAATAGCAAATGAGTGATATGGTATATAAAGATCAAAGTGTTTGAGGGTTCCTTTTTCTTCTCATTCCATCGATTGGTGATGATTCAGTACCAAAGAGTGTATTTTTGAATGCTTGCAACAGGCCGGCCGCTTCTTCATACAAAAGCACGTCTCTGAATTGTTGAAATCATGGAATGCGTGGGTATCAGGGTATACGAGTCTGCATACAGTACTACAGTGATACAGAGCTGCACTATATAATTATGTACCCAAAATGACACCAGAGGAACTGAAACACAACTAAAAGATTTGCAAAACGCTACTGGTCAAGTAAAACAGAGATGTTTCTGTGGTGAAACACCGAATGGCCCAGAGGACCTCACAAAGAGGCATACTTTCCCCTAAAAATCCATGTTATTTACATCATGGTAGTACAAATCAAACCAACTCCCGCGAACTTCGCCGCGAGTAGGTCTGGCACGGTTGCATCTCGCAGCAGTCAACAACTACTTACTTGCCGGGAACAAAGTTGGTGGCAAAAGCCCATGCATTGTTGTTGACAGGGTCGGCGAGATGGTCGGCGAGGTTCTCTAGAGGGCCCTTGCCGGTAACAATGGCCTGCACAAAGAAGCCAAACATGGAGAACATGGCAAGACGTCCGTTCTTGAGCTCCTTCACCTTGAGCTCCGCGAATGCCTCGGGGTCATCGGCAAGGCCGAGGGGGTCGAAGCTGCCACCAGGGTAGAGTGGGTCGACGATCTCACCAAGCGGGCCACCAGCACCACGATACCCCTCGACGGCACCCATCAAGATGAACCCGACATGCCCAAATAGCCAGGATGCTTTGGGCATGGACGAGGCTGGGGTTGCCGAGGTAGTCGAGTCCACCCTCGCTAAAGATTTGGGAGCCGGCCTTGAACCATACAGCCTCTCCGAACTTGACACCATTGCGAGCAAGAAGCTCGGGGAAGACGCAGCCGAGCGCGCCAAGCATAGCCCACCTGGAGTGGATCACCTCCAGCTCACGATTCTTGGCGAATGTCTCAGGGTCGGCCGAGAGCCCGGCAGTGTCCCATCCATAGTCACCGGCAAACTCACCGGTCAAGTAGCTCGGGGGCTCACCGGAAAGCGGGCCGAGGTAGAGCACACGGTCAGCGCCGTACCACAGGCTGCCCGAGGAGACCTGCTTGGCTTTCGCCGCGGTCTTGCGCATGGTGACACGGGCCTCGCCGAAGAGAGCTGATGAAGCCACATTCTTCACTGCCTTGCCAGCAAAGATCGAGGAAGAGAGGGACATGGTGGTGGTCGCCATTGAGCTACAAAGACTGCTGCTGTGTTGTATGTTCTCCAAAGATCTAAAAAGTTGTGTGTGGAGATGGTGTAAGATGTGAAAAACATGGAGCTATTTATGGCACCGGAGATGGCACAGGGGGACAGAGCTTTGCCGTTTGAGCTGACAAGATAGTAGATAGAGAAAGACGAAGGAAAAATCTTGACCTCCGACTCCATTGGTGCAGCAGAAATCTCTTCGTCTGCGAACACGTGGCAAGTCGAGCACCAAGGAAGCGAGATAGTTGTGGCTAAGCCTAGATTTCCTTGGGGTGTGGGGACCTGTGATTCGACGATCGATCACATGTACAGTCAGGGGAGCTCAAGGTCTGCATGCAACGAGACTCTCTCTGCATGGCAAAAAAAAAGGGGAGAGTGAAATTTCCTCTTTGCTTTACTTTTCATGGTGGTGAAGATGAACTATACAAGAAATTCCATTTATTCACATAACGGTTTGAGAATCGTGTAAAAAAAAACTTTATCCTACAAAAGGAGACATTTATCAGACCGAGCCTAAAAAATAAAAATAAACATATTATACTACCTCCTTTTTAAATAGATGTCGAAGATTTGTCTATTTCGAGTCGGAGAAAGTATGTGATATCTTACAACCGACAGCATTATATCTTAACACATACTAACTGCAAAGCAAGTGGCAAGACCGTGTTCCTTTCACAAAATACTTACTGCACAAAGGAATTTATCTTAATTGAATAAAATTATTGGTGACATGTCGTGCCATTTTTGGTTCCTTTTCTATGAGTTTTTAAAACATCTTATTATAAAAAAAATATCATGATCACTTAAGGAAGCGATGTTTTGTCACCCTTCCACACCGTTCTCCTGTCACCACACACGCAATGACAACACCGAATTTTTTGATAAAAGAAATATGTTAATATCGTGTAGATACTAATTACACCTAGCCTCTACACCAAACCAGGATGCACACATTTAAAAAAGAAAACAAAAAGATAAAAGCAACTCCGCTACAGTGATCAAACACTGCAGCAGTACTCTAACCACCAGCAATGACTCCACCCGGATTAGAAAGGGTTTCTCCAAAAGAAATGTCTTCATGAAAAAAAATGCACAAGCGTTGTCATTGCCCGATAAAAAATCTTTGGTTTTCACTGTAGAGAAATACCGTGTTTTCAAAAAAATGTCTTCCACAAGGCCATGATACGTCGGAAACGTATCTATAATTTTTGATGATCCATGCTTGTTTAGTATCTACTTCGCTTTATCTACACTTTGAGGTGTTTTTATATCTTTTTGGGAACTAACCTATTAACAAGTTGCCAGGATGCTAGTTGCCTGTTTTCTTCTATTTTTGGTTCCAGAAAGGCAGAAAATCAATATTGAAATTGGACGGGATAAAAGCCAAAATCAATATTTTACCATGGGCGACACGAAACCAGAAGATGAGATGGAGGAGGGCCTCGAGGGGGCCACACCCCCTGGCCGCATGGGTGGGCCCACCCCGTGCCTGGGGGGTGTAGCCGCCTTGGGCACCCCCTCGTCTCCCCCTTCGCCTATAAGAAACCCCCGATGCAGAAACCCTGGGCACCCGATCAAAACTCCACGAAACCTTCTATAGCCGCCGCCACCATCGTCCCTAGATCGGGGGATCTGAAGTTCTTCCCGGCACCCTGCCGGAGGGGAGATTGATATGTCGGAAACGTATTTATAATTTTTGATGCTCCATGCTTGTTAGTATCTACTTTGCTTTGCTTTGTCTGCACTTTGAGGTGCTTTTTACATGTTTTCTGGTACTAACCTATTAACAAGTTGCCACAGTGCCAGTTGCATGTTTTCTGCTATTTTTGGTTTTAGAAAAGTTAGTAAAGAAATATTCTCGGAATTGGACGGGACCAAAGCCAAAGTCAATTGCTTTCCGTGGGGAACAAGAAGTCTAGAGGGGAGCCGGAGAGGCAATCTAGGGCGCCCAGACCCCCTAGGAACGGGTGGGCCCTGCCCCGCGCCTGGGAGGGGTGTGGGGCCCCTGGCCGCCGCCTCGGCCTTCCCCTTCGCCTATAAGAAGCCCCCGATGCTGAAACCCTAAGTACCCAATCAAATTTCCACGAAACCGTCTGTAGCCGCCGCCACCATCGCCCCTAGATCGAGGGGATCTGAAGTTCTTCCCGGCACCCTGCAGAAGGGGAGATCATCCCAGAGGCCTTCTCACTGGTATGATGCATGAGTAGTTCCAGCTTGTACTATGGGTCCATGTAGTAGATAGATGGTTGTATCTCCTCCTTTGTGCTTTCATGTATAGATCTTGTGAGCTCCGTTCATGATCAAGATCTAATCTATTTGTAATCATGCATGTTGTGTTTGCGGGGATCCGATGGATATTGAGATTATTATGTTGGTTTGATTAATGGTTGTCTTTATGATTATATCATGTCTGTGTTATTTGTGATCTTGCATGCTCTCCGTTGTTAGTAACTATCTTGGCCAAGTTGTTGCTAGTGACACCAAGAGGGGGTATTTATGCTCGATAGTGGGTTCATGCCTCTTGTTTCCAAGGGAAGTGACATAAATCTCTTCGGTTGTAGATGTGCCGTTGCCACTAGGGATAAAACAACGGTATCTTGTTCATGGAACAAGTGGATTGTTTACCTTACACACTTTGCTTAAAGCAGTTGTCTGTTGCTTGCAACTTAATACTGGAGGGGGTTTGGATGATAACCTGAAGGTGGACTTCTAGTCATAGATGCAATTGGATGGCGGTCTATGTATATTGTTGTATTGCCCAATCGAATCTCATGGGATCTTTTTGTCTAGTATTGCATTGTTATGTCTTGCTCAGTTCCTGTCAATTGCCCTGCTATAATTTGTTTACCCTTCATGCCTGTTGTTTATCTAAGGAGAGCACCTCTAGTGAAGTATGGACCCCGGTCCAATCTTTACCATTGATACATCCTCCACCATTACTTGTTTACTTGCTGCAAACCATTACCTTCCACACCATACGTTTAATCCTTTATTACAGCATACCGGTGAGCTTGACAACCTCACTGATTCATTGGGGCAAAGTCTTGAGTTTGTGTTGTACAGGTCTCCGTGTTGCTAGCAACACTTGTGTGACGTTTCCTTCCTCCTCCTGGTTCAATAACCTCAGTTTCTTACTGAGGTAATACTAGCTGATGTGTTGCTTCACACCTTGCTCTTGGGGTTCCCAACAGACTCCACATCAAGCACCAAGTTCACTGGTGCCATGCCTAATTATGATGGAAACTTGCAGCATCACCATTCTGACATCTATGAAGCATTCTTCTTATAAAAAAAGAGACACATTGAGAAAAGAGGAAAGAGAGAAAAGAAACACCATATTCCTATGGTACATAAGAAGATTGCTGAGATGCTCATTGTCTGCTTGCCTTATCATTTTGGTTATGGGAAAGCTCCTGTACCATGTGCAAGGGGTACACCGTTGGCGGTTCTCAATGGTATGCAAATACTTACAATGTCAAGAACTTACCTCTGACCGAAGTTGAGTATGCATGAGGTTTGGCCTTCGTATTCAAGGGACTTGAGATTGCCAACTTATACTTTGTCAAGCATATACTCCATCTTTGTCACTTTAACCTTAATCACTTCAAGATGCTTATGATAGGGGCAATGAGGGCTGAAAGATAACAAGTACCATAATTTTTGGAAGCTCTTTTTGAAACTTGAAATCCCTGCTTCCTTTACAAAAAGGCCTTTCTTTCACCACTATTGAGTCTCCACCTTCTGCCTTTAGGCACCATTAAGAGAGCATAGTTGTCATTCTATGTGCACTGTTCCAAAGCTTATTGATTGATGCATATTGTGATATTACTTGTTCTTGTACTATTTGTTTCTAGTCACCCCTGTGAACTTTTAAGGTGTACAATGCATTTATATTGCTACTCTATGAGGGACAAGCTGATTGCCACTATGATATGTTTTATGTATGTGAATCAAACAAACGTTTTTCAATGCATATTATTCATGATCTTTGTTTGTAGCTTGTCATGTTACATGCATAGTTACTATGTACTATTGTTAGAACTCCATCTTTCATGCACATGTTTAGAGTTCTTTGATCCTAGCTTTCAATGCTTGCAAATGGTTGGATCTTTTATTGTGAGGGTGCATGTCACCTCAAAAAATAATATTTTATCACTTGCCTACTCGAGGACGAGCAGGAGTTAAGCTTGGTGATGTTGATACGTCGGAAACATATCTAAATTTTTTTATGCTCCATGCTTGTTAGTATCTACTTTGCTTTGCTTTGTCTGTACTTTGAGGTGCTTTTTACATGTTTTCTGGTACTAACCTATTAACAAGTTGCCACAGTGCCAGTTGTCTGTTTTTGCTGCTTTTGGTTTTAGAAAAGTTAGTAAAGAAATATTCTCGGAATTGGACGGGAAAAAAGCCAAAGTCAATTACTTTCCGTGGGGAACAAGAAGTCCAGAGGGGAGCCGGAGAGGTAGGATAGGGAATCCAGACCCCCCAAGGCGCGGGTGGGCCCTGCCCCGTTCCTTGGAGGGGTGTGAGGCCCCTGGCCGCCACCTCGGCCTCCCCCTTCGCCTATAAGAAGCTCCCGATGCATAAACCATAAGTACCCGATCAAATCTCCATGAAACCGTCTGTAGCCGCCGCCACCATCGTCCCTAGATCGGGGGGATCTGAAGTTCTTCCCGGCACCCTGTCGGAGGGGAGATCATCCTGGAGGCATTCTCTCTGGTATGATGCGTCCGTAGTTCCACCTTGGACTATGGGTCCATGTAGTAGCTAGATGGTTGTATCTCCTCCTTTGTGCTTTCATGTATAGATCTTGTGAGCTCCGTTCATGATCAAGATCTAATCTATTTGTAATCATGCATGTTGTGTTTGGGGGATCTGATGGATATTGAGATTATTATGTTGGTTTGATTAATGGTTTTGTCTTCATGATTCTACATGTCTGTGTTGTTTGTGATCTTGCATGCTCTCCGTTGTTAGTAGCTATCTTGGCCAAGTAGTTGCTAGTGACTCCAAGAGGGAGTATTTATGCTCGATAGTGGGTTCATGCCTCTAGTTTCCAAGGGAAATGACAGAAATATCTTCGGTTGTAGATGTGATGGTGCTACTAGGGAGAAAACAACGGTCTCTTGTTCATGGAACATGTGGACTGTTTACCTTACACACTTTGCTTAAAGCAGTTGTCTATTGCTTGCAACTTAATACTGGAGGGGGTTCGGATGATAACCTGAAGGTGGACTTCAAGTCATAGATGCAGTTGGATGGCGGTCTATGTATATTGTTGTATTGCCCAATCGAATCTCATAGGATCTTTCTAACTAGTAATTGCATTGTTATACCTTGCTCAGTTTCTGTCAATTGCCCTGCTGTAATTTTTTTACCCTTTGTGCCATGTTGTTTATCTAAGGAGAGAACCTCTAGTGAACTATGGACCCCGGTCCAATCTTTACCATTGATACATCATCCATTGTTACTTGTTTACTTGCTGCAAACCATTACCTTCCACACCATATGTTTAATCCTTTGTTACAGCAAACCGGTGAGTTTGACAACCTCACTGATTCGTTGGGGCAAACTCTTTAGTTTGCGTTGTGCATGTCTTCGTGTTGCTAGCAACACCTGTTTGACGTTTCCTTTCCTCATACTGGTTCGATAACCTCGGTTTCTTACTGAGGGAAGACTTGCTTTGTCCTGCTTCACACCTTGCTCTTGGGGTTCCCAACAGACTCCACATCAAGCACCAAGTTCTCTAGTGCCATCAAGGAGTCAGAGATCATCCCGGAGGCCTTCTTCTCCGGTATGAAGTGTGAGTAGTTCCACCTTGGACTACGGGTCCATGTATTACCTAGATGGTTGTATCTCCTCCTTGTGCTTTCATGTATAGATCTTGTGAGCTCTGGTCATGATCAAGATCTAATCTATTTTTAATCATGCATGTTGTGTTTGCGGGGATCCGATGGATATTGAGATTACTATGTCAGATTGATTAATGGTTTTGTCTATTTGAAACTATCATGTATGTGTTGTTTGTGATCTTGCATGCTCTCTGTTGTTAGTAGCTATCTTGGCCAAGTTGTTGCTAGTGACACCAAGAGGGGGTATTTATGCTCGATAGTGGGTTCATGCCTCTTGTTTCCAAGGGAAGTGACATAAATCTCTTCGGTTGTAGATGTGTCGTTGCCACTAGGGATAAAACAACGGTATTTTGTTCATGGAACAAGTGGATTGTTTACCTTACACACTTTGCTTAAAGCAGTTGTCTGTTGCTTGCAACTTAATACTGGAGGGGGTTTGGATGATAACCTGAAGGTGGACTTCTAGTCATAGATGCAATTGGATGGCGGTCTATGTATATTGTTGTATTGCCCAATCGAATCTCATGGGATCTTTTTGTCTAGTATTGCATTGTTATGTCTTGCTCAGTTCCTGTCAATTGCCCTGCTGTAATTTGTTTACCCTTCATGCCATGTTGTTTATCTAAGGAGAGCACCTCTAGTGAACTTTGGACCCCGGTCCAATCTTTACCATTGATACATCTTCCACGGTTTACTTGTTGCAAACCATTCATCACCTTCCACACCATACGTTTAATCCTTTGTTACAGCAACCGGTGAGATTGACAACCTCACTGTTTGTTGGGGCAAAGTCTTGAGTTTGTGTTGTGCAGGTTTCCACGTTGCTTGCAACACTTGTGTGACGTTTCCTTCCTCCTACTGGTTCAATAATCTTGGTTTCTTACTGAGGGAAAACTTGCTGTTGTGCTGCATCATACCTTGCTCTTGGGGTTTCCTGACGAAGCGCTGCATGTTGATGCAGCGCCATCAAGCTTTTCTGGCGCCGTTGCCGGGGAGGCTAAGGACGTCTTCACAAGGGGAGTCCTCCTCAACCTTTCTCTTTCTCTTTACTTTGTTTTTTGTTTTCTTAGATTCTTTTGCTCGGTTTTGTTTGCCTGTTTTAATCAAAAACTCCAAAAAAAATTAGTCTAGTTTGATTTGCTTCCTATTATAAAAAACACCAAAAAATTAGTTCCTGCTCTAGCTGTTGCTGCTGTTTTTGGCTTGCCCACTTTTTCCAAAATGAACTCTGCTGAGAACACCAAGTTGTGTGACTTCACTAGCACAAACAACAATGATTTCCTTAGCACTCCTACTGCTCCACCTGCTCCTGATGCTAGCTTTTATGAAATTAAGCCTGCTTTGTTGAATCTTATGATGAGAGAGCAATTTTCTGGTGCTAGTTCTGATGACGCTGCTGCCCATCTCAATAACTTTGTTGAACTTTGTGAGATGCAGAAGTATAAGGATGTAGATGGAGATATTATTAAGCTCAAGCTTTTTCCTTTCTCCTTGAGAGGGAAAGCTAAAGAATGGTTGCTATCGTTGCCTAGAAATAGTATTGATTCTTGGACTAAGTGCAAAGATGCTTTTATTGGAAAGTACTATCCTCCTGCTAAGATTATATCTATGAGAAGTGACATTATGAAATTTAAACAACTTGATAATGAACATGTTGCTCAAGCTTGGGAAAGAATGAAATCTTTGGTTAAGAATTGTCCCACTCATGGACTCATTGCTTGGATGATTATACAGACTTTTTATGCAGGTTTGAACTTTTCTTCAAGAAACCTGTTGGATTCAGCTGCTGGAGGTACCTTTATGGGCATCACTTTGGGTGCTTCAACAAAACTCCTTGATAATATGATGGTTAATTACTCTGAATGGCACACTGAGAGAGCTCCACATGGTAAGAAGGTAAATTCTGTTGAAGAAACCTCCTCTTTGAGTGATAAGATTGATGTTATTATGGCTATGCTAGTTAATGGGAAAGCTCCTTTAGATCCTAATAATGTTCCCTTAGCCTCTTTGGTTGCTCAAAAAGAGCAAGTTGATGTGAACTTCATTAGAAACAACAATTTCAACAACAATGCCTATAGGAGTAATACTTATGGTAATAACTATAGGCCTTATCCTCCTAATAATGGCAATACTTATGGAAACTACTACAACAATTCTAGAAGTGCCCCCTCTAAACTTGAAGTTATGCTCAAAGACTTTATTAGTAAACAAACCGCTTTCAACAAGACTGTGGAGGAAAACTTTTAACGGTTGAGAAAAATATTTCCTCTTTGTCTGAAGCACAGTCCTCCTTGATTAAAATGGTTGCTAAACCTGAAACCATGGGGAGTACCTTTGCTTCCACTCATTCCATACAAGTTACTATTGATGAGAATGTTAGACTGTTAGCGCAACTTCATCCTAAGTGGGAAAGGGAAGATGAAATTGATAGAAACAATAGTGTGTGCACCATCACTAGAATGGATACCACTAAACCACAAGAAGTCCCTATTCCTCCACCTACAGTGCCTAATCCTAATGAGTCTACTACTAGTGATGCTAAGTTTGATTTTGATATAGATGGTTGCAATATTTCTGAAGTGATTGTATTCCTGCAAAATCTTGCTAGAAGTCCTGATTCTAGTGATATGCATGTTGCTTTCACCAAACACATTACAGATGCTCTTGTTAAGATTAAGGAAGAGAAGTTAAAACACAAAGCTTCTATTCCTAGGAAAGTAGAAAATAGTTGGGAACCCATTATTAATATGCAAGTGAATGACTTTGATCTCAAAGCTTCATGTGATCTTGGTTCTAGTGTCTCTATTATGCCTAGGAAGATTTATGAAATGCTTGATTTGCCACCTTTCGAAGATTGTTATTTGGATGTTCCACTTGATGATAATGCTAAGAAGAAACTCATGAGGAGTACTAATGATGTTCTCATTATGGTTAACAATGCTTATGTCCCTGTTGATTTCTATATTTTGGATGTTGAATACAATGCTTCTTGTCCTATTACTTTGGGAAGACCTTTTATTAGAACTGTTGGTGTCATCATTGATATGAAAGAAGGCACCATTAAATATCAATTTCCATTCAAGAAAGGTATTAAACACTTCCCTGTGAGGAGAGATAAGTTGCTTTTTGCTCCTCCTTTGAAAGCAAGGTTTGATGTTAATGCTTCCTCATTTGAAAATACTTGATTTCTTGCTTCTTGTGCCTAACTTAAAGGCGTTAAAAAAGTACTTGTTGGGAGATAACCTAAGAGTTTCCTTGGGTCTTGGAAGTTATTACTTCAGTAATGACCTCTCCTTATCCTTTTTGTTTGCTTTTTGTGCCAAGAATGACCTCTAATGAGAGGGAAGTAAGATTTGGGGAGTTGTTGACCCGAAACAGATTTTTGTCCTCCACCATAAAAATTCGTGAGGGGTCTATGTAAGTAGGATTGAGCTGAAAATTTACTAATAAATCCCCCAGTATGTTAGATAACTTTCGTTAGTTCAACACCTTGTGATTTGAGCAACAGAAGAGTTTCGAAAAAATCGGTTTCTATCTGCTGGTCTGTTTTGACAGATTTCTGCCATTATTTGCATTTGCTTCTTGTTGATTTCTTTTTGAGTTATCTATTGGGTAATTGAGATTTTTGAAGGAGTTTCTACAGTAGCTTGTGTTTTTAGTGAAAAATTTTGCTGTTACAAAGCTAAGCCTAAAAAAATTCAGGTGTAGAGAGAGAATAATATAATGAGATGAAGAATGGACAAAATCTCAAGCTTGGGGATGCCACCCCGGTGTCACCCCAAGAAATATCCAAGAGGTACAAGCGTCAAAGCTTGGGGATGCCTTGGGCATCCCCTTCTTCATCAATAAAAAGCTCAGGTCTGTCTAGACACTTCGTTTTTATTGTTTCATGCACTGTTGTGTTGTTCTTGGAGCATATTAGTTTTTGTTTTCTTTGCTTAGTTTGTTTAGTTTTTCTTGAATAAAGTAGTTTGGACCCCCGTTCTCGCTGTGTTGTTTCAAATAAGTCGATTGGTGTTGGAAAGGAGTAGGAAGTTCCTGCTTGAAAGTGCAAGAGGAGCTTGCATTGACTGTGACTTAGACTTTAGCATGACATGCTAGGTGTTGTTTTGACCTTATTCTTAGTGCTTATTGTTGTAGCATGTCTTGTTCCAAACAATTGGGATTTCTTAGGGTGCCTTGAAAGAATTATGCGTTGTTTTAGCATGCAAAAGCATAGTATTGTGGTATTCTCCTTTGATGCTTTGTTTGGGTTGACTTGGCACATGCTCACACCATGTTATGAATATGAACAAGTCACGTTAGCCTTTATGATCATTTAGTCCTTGACTTGTAGTACCACTCTATGCTTTGATTAGTAATGTTTTGTCGCTCTGCATGATTATGGCCATTATTGCTCTCTTAGTTGGTTGCTCCCAGTATTTTGCTAGCCTCCACTTGTATGAGTAAGCTCTACGAATGCTTCCAACTCCCAAGAAACCAAGTTATTCCAAAGTGTCCACTATAAACTCCTATACATGGTGTGTTACACCATTCCAAGTATATTCTTGTTTTCAGCTATCTTCCAATTAAAAGTATTTTGTTATGTGAAAACTTAGTGATTAAATCCCTCACAAACTTGATGGCACACTTTATATTCTTTGCCCCTAATAAACTTGAACCATTGTGTCATCTAAGTTGTATATGCTTGCACTTATACGTTGAAATTAGCAGAACCATGCTATCATGGGGAACGTTTTCAACATTGCACTTGTACTTTGTACACGGTTGATATCATGATCTTTTGTCTATGGATGTCACCGGTGTGAAATAAAGAGGGATCTTGTAAGTCCATGGAGTTATGTATATTGTGTTAGAGAAATGTCTAGGCCGCTAGCCTAAAGCCATGCCCAATCATGGTGGAAACTTGCAGCATCACCATAATGAGCTATCTGTGAAGCATCCTCAATAAAAAGCTATGCACATAGTAAATAAAAAGATTCCTAAGATGCTCATTGTCTGCTTTCCTTGTCATTTTGGTTATGGATAGCTCCTGTACCATGTGCAAGGGGTACCCCGTTGGCAGTTCTCTATGATACGCATGTACTTACTATGACAAGAACTTACAGGTGACTGAAGTTGATTAGCATGAGGTGTGGCCCTCTGTAACATCCTAGCATTTAGGAACCAACGAAGGGTAGATTTAGGAATTTAGAATGTTGTGTGCATTCATCTATGAAAATGTGGGTAAAATTTTCGCCAAATAAAAACCCTAAAGTGATCAAGGTTTCTTTCATACTTTGAGATTAGGTTTAGTCTTAAGGGATGATTGCTATAGACTTTGATATGATCTTTGAGGAATTATGTGTTTTGGAAAATAAATTTGAATTTTAAAACTTTAGTGTTTGAATTATAATTCAAATGAATAAGGAATAATGTTTGTATCTTGATTTAATTAAGAGTTAATTATTATAACTCAAATTTTATCTAAAGAAAACAATTAAGAATATGAAAAATTATTTCATATTTTCATTTAATAAATAAGTTACAGTTGAAATTATCCACACACTTCACAATAGGAAATAAATAAAGAATAAGAATATTCTTTATTGATAATAATATAATCTTTATTACAAAAGAATAAAATGAAGATTACGAAATAATAAAATGAAAATTACAAAAGAATAAAGAAGATTAAATTCACTATCCTAGAAAGAAAAACTAAACTAAAATCTTCATCTTCAAATCTGTACCTGCAAAACAAAAAATAAAAAAATAAAGAAAGTTAGGGTTAGTAATGTTTTACTCTCAGACTTGGTAGTGAAATGCACTGATCAAGATTCATCATTGAGTAATTCTATTAAAAGGGGGCAAGTTTCACCAAATTGAAAGAATGTATCTTTCATATTTTTTTAGCCAGAAGTCAAATGATAGCAAAGAGGGGCAAGTTTCATCAGCCAGGTAAAAGTAACCAGATAACAGTTAATTTCAAAATTCTGAACATATCCACAAGTGCACAGCAAGCACACAGGCAGGACACACACCAAAATGCATGTGGTGTGCTGTCAGCTTCACAACACAGCTCCAACACACAAAACCGGCAGCACAACCGTGGAGAGGCACTAGTGCATCTCTTCACTGCACACACACACAAGAACAACCAGCATAGACAACAGCTAAACCAAGCACAACATCTAGTAACCAAACCAACCAAAGCCCCAGATCTCATCACCAGGATGGTAACATAAGGAGGGGGAAGGATCAGGTGGACAGCAAGACCAAGTCCAGAAGCTAGGAGGAGCAGGCTAGCTCAAGGTCAAGCTCAGGAGCTCAGCAAAACAAGATCAACATCAGCACCCTACTCCACAATCATCAGTTTTTGTGGTGAGCATCATAAAACCCTCACATGATCTAATCATATTATCTAGACAGAAGAATGTGTTGTTTTATGAAACAAACTCTCAGAAATCACCCAAGTGGGGTGTATCCATCATAGAGATTTTAAACTCTAAAAGCAAACAGCAAAGTACAAGGATCCAACCAAAACTCAGAACAACATCATTGAGTTGGTTGTCAAGCTATATATTTCAATTCAAGCACAAATATAGCTAAGATTTAATTTCTAGGCACATCCCTAATATAAGGGTAGCACCTTAGAAGCTAATATTTTGGATCCAGATAATGATCAAGCCTACTATCATTTTTTCCAAGTTTTGATTCAAGAATAATAGCTGGTACCACTACCAAGACTATCTATATGAATCAACTAGATAAGGCCTAAACCCCTAAGCCTCAGACCAACATCATTGGTCTTAGGGATTTCAGAGAAGAACATTTCTATTTATCTTTTAAAGCCAAGCTTGTCTTAAGCTTAAACCAACCCAATCAATGAATAAGAATCAATCTTGTGTGCCATACCAAGATGGTGTCACAAGAACAATTCTACATGAATAAGGATAAACAGACAATCATCATAGATTTAATCAATTAATCTACTAATCATTTTCCTGCCAATAGAGGAATCATACTTAGAACATTTCTATGCAACTCTTCACTGTCTAAGATCATTGTGATCTCAAACCCCATATCAATTCCCAAGCCAACAACACTAGAACAGTGATTACATCACACCCTACTCATTATCCTTAATCAAGTAAGGACAGGGGAAAGTTATTAAACCCATTGACTTTATTAAGCATTGGTTTTAAAGCAACTATACCATCTGAATCCTATGCAATTCAAGCATAAAATCATCTAATAATCCATCATAACCATTATAGTTCATATCAAGCAACAAGCCCCAGGCTAATAACCAATTAGCATGCTTACAGACCATTCACACATGATCTAATCCATCCAGTAAATGATCAACCATAGGATAAAAACCCTAAATGAAATAAATCACCTTAATCAGGACAAGACAGTAACCAGAGAGGTCACTGCCAACATCCAGCATGGGATGAGCGAGCATAGAGAGCACAAGGGGAGAGGAAAAGAACTCACCATAGGTCCTCGCTGGAGACTAGAAGAGGAAGTAGAGGGGCCAACGACCATGGCGGCACGGGGAGAACCCTAGAGGGGGAGTTGCAACCCATACGGCGCCATGGCGGTGACCCTGACCACGCCTAGAGGCGAGGCGAATCACCACGACACACGACGGCAGTGGCACCGACAACGCTAAGATCCACGCCAACCCCTAAACCCTAGGGTTCGGGACGACATCGATCCGTTGCAGGAGAGCCCCATACTCAAATCTAGTTGGATAGAAAGGATGGGCGTAGTCTACAACCTCGTACTACACCACGGCGGCGACCAGAACGGCCCACGACGGCAGGAATCGCCGGCGGCGATATCACCAGCCACGGGGTCGGGGGCATAGGAGGAGGGGAGTGAGCTCGAGGGAGAGAGGCAACAGAGGAGTGGGCTGAGTTGGGACAAACCCTTCGGGGTGGCTATTTTGATTAAGACTAATGGGCCACCAGGGCCCAATAAGATTAAACCAGCCCAAAAACCTTTAAGGCCTGTTTTAATAAATAGGAAAAGACCAAAATACCCCTGAATTTAATTAAATTCTAGAAAATAAAATAAAATTCCAAAAATTCTAAATAAAATATTTTGGATTCACAATAATCCGCACTATCCAAATAAATTAAGATATGAAATTTTAGACATTTAAATTTTATTAAGAATTTTGTAATTTTAAAATCCTTATGGAATTTTACAAAATTATTGAAAGGCGATAAAATTAATTAAAATTCACTTTCATCATATATTAATATTATAGTATTTTATAAAAATAGTAAACAAATATTTAATAACAATTTTTGATATTTAAGTCATAATTCCTAAAAGAATTATTAAAATCCAAATAAAAGGAAAATAAGTAATTCAATATATGTTATAAATATTAAAAAGTAATATTTATAAATCTTTTATTATTAGAAATAATTTATTAATAATGGGGAAAATGCATATCAAATTAAATGATGCATTACATTACTTGCATAATCATTTTGCTTCTTTAAATATTGTCCTTACCAGGCAATAATGATGTTTTTGTAGACATAGAAGTTCAAGGTCCAGTGCAAGCATCAGACTTCACTACCTTGCCATCACAAGGCAAGTTCATCACTTGCTCATATCCTTTGAAGAGTCTTTATCAAAGTATTTGCAAATTGTGTGTTATCATATATACTCTAAAATAAATCAAATATTAATTTCACAAATAAAGAAATCATTAGATATCATCCTAAGTGATGATATAATGGAGCAATAGAACTTAGGGTTCTATTTGCAACAATGATGATCAATTAGGGACTTAATAACCCCTGACATCAGTGATTCTAGCTGTATCTTCTTCCTCTCGCATGAAGCCGTGATTTGGAATGGGACAGAGAAGTCATGAGATTTGGAATGGGACAGAGAAGTCAGCTGTATCTTCTTCCTCTCGCATGAAGCCATATGTGCAGATCGTGGCTGTTATCCTCGTAGCGTGCATATTAATTGGTAATTCATAGAGGATATGCAGCATATGGGTGGGAACCCCCATCGTCCCACGATGGTTCTGGCATCTAACGGTTTGTACAAACCATTGCCGATATTCATTATGTGCGCATGGTGTACACCAAGGAGGCATGTGAGGTCGCGAAGGGGGAAGTTATTGGCTTGGACCAACTACTGGGCCCCACATCGTGGAATTGTGGACGGGAAAGTATGCACGGTTGTGCAACAAGGAGTTGATCTCTCATGGTTAAAGTAACGCACCTCTGCAGAGTGTAAGAATTGTAACTTGTTACTCCCTGTTCCGGGAAGGAGCTACGAACGCGGATGGAAAGGAACTCCATGAAAGTTCTGGTCAACCTGTGAAGGCTGATGGTCATGTATTTTCATAATAAAATCAATCTTTGAAGAAAGATTTACAAAAATTGCATAGTTCCAAGGACTTATATTACGAGGTGGTAGTTAGAGCATCAAACTTCCCACCTTGCATATAATTAACTTGTTAGGTAACGCTGTTACGCAATCTTTCCTTTGATCCCTTGCTTAGACTCTGAGGATCCCGAAGACGTGCCAATGTATGCAGCCGAATGTCAAGAAGATGTGTTCTACGAGGAACCTTATCTGTCCGGAGGTGTTGAAGGAGTGGATTATGAATTCCTCTATGGTGTCGATGATAACGAGTCCAACTAAGTATCCCTAGTTAGTAGTAACCAACGGAGCCAAGAAGTATGAACTCTATAGAATAAACTGTTGAGCTCAACTCCTAGTCGGAGTTGTTACTTTTAAATTCCGCTGAAACACTTTATATTTTGGTTTGTAAGTTGAACCTTTTGAAGTCTTGAACTTCTGGTACTCTAATAATAATAATGTGAGAATGTTTGTAATATGGACCCGCAATGTTTTTGTTGTACCACTCTGAGGGATGTGATATTTACAGAACGGTGTTCTGTGGATGTCATGTCAACGACTATAGTATACTACACATGCAGTGGTATGCTGGGTCACCGCAGTTGGTATCAGAGCAAATTGCTTTGACCTTAGGTTGGAAACCTAGTAAAGGGTATTACCTGTAGGAAAGTTTAGCAACAATAAAGAATTCTCTAAAAGTAATATAATGGGTATTCAAATGAGGATATTCCGTTATATATTTTAGTGCGATAATTCTTTGTTATGATGCAATATATTATTGGATACCAATCAAATTTTTTTTCTGATATACAGAGTTATGGCACCAAAGTTTCCAAAACATACTTTGGTAAGGAAAGAGGAGACTCTTGATGATTATCAAGGATCATTTACTGACCAACTTCGTCAACTTTTAAAGATCTTTAGTTGTCCAACTAGAATTCCAGTGAACACTATCACTTACCTTGATGGCCGGATGTTCTCCAAGTATCGTGTGAGTATCCAACTTCTAGAGGAGCTTGGATTATATCATGATCTACCTATAGGAGAAGGTAGGAGTCATATAGCAGCATATCATGTTGCTGTTGTGGAGGCGATAGCTCATATCCGAGAGCAGAAAACCAAGGAGTTAAAAGGTAGCACATTCTCTGTGATACCCCATGATTCCATAGACTCGGAGCCTATACCGGATCATATTACTTTGGTTAAGAAGCATCCTAAGTTAGCTTCCAAGTTTATGGATAGATATTGAACACTCGTTGCATCTTTTTATAAGACACATCAAGTGATTATCGAAGATAACAATGACATGTTAGAGGATATAACTGGCTCGGAAAGGAGGAAGCAGTTAGCATTCCAGTTAGAGAAGGAAGCAAGTAGTAGTGCAACACCTATCTTTAAGGATATACCTATAGATCCTGAATCTTTTATACCATATCCTTATTCACCAAGACCTGAACCTATAAATGATCCGATAATGGATAGGAGGTATGTAGTACCACAGGGCTTAGAGGATGATTCTGACTCGGAACTTCCTATTGAGAATTCGGATGGTTGGAGAATGGGATCATACGAAGGATCTCATGAAAACCAGATGTCCATAGATGGTTCTAACAGAAATGTTGGACAATCTAGTTGGATGGGTGTAAGGATGAACCCTAATAACAGTAGTAGAAATACCATGTCAATAGATAATCAGGGTGAAGAAGAAGATCCTGAGGAGAGAGTGTTTGAATCATCAACATCTTCTCAAAACCCAGGGAATATACATTATCCAGTGTTTAACTATCTTTCCCAAGGGAGAACCTGGGAAGCAGCAGGATCTGCGTATCCTGTTGACAACTCAAGAAATGAAGCTCAGGAGATGCAGGCGGGAGATAATGTTAAATATGTTTCTGAAGACTTTTCAGCTGAGCTGGAGGGAGTCAATGCACTCAGGTTGAGTAATGACTCAAGTCCTGACACTTCAGATACAGAGTATGTTCCTTCTGGAAGGCCATATGTTCCACAAACTATGCGACGAACAACACTTCATCACGGTTGGACATCAGGCATGTATGATGAGCATAGTTATTACTAGAAGGAGGCAATTAGTTAGTGATATCAAGTACTGTGTATTGTACTCCAAGTAATAAGGTAGTTTTGTGATTATACCTAGATAGTATATTATTTAAGATCTTTGTATCATTATGATATTATGTAAAATATGTGAAATGCATATTTGGATTTTCTTTGGATCTTCATTGTGTGACTAGTTCTATGCGTAAAGTCGAGCTCAGAACACATGTGCATGATGTAATTATGAGTATTCGCTTTATGTTGCAGGACTAGAGGATCATGGATACGGGTGTAGAATTGGAGACTGAGCAGCAGCGGATGGAGCGAGAGGCCAAGGAGAAGGCCGATGCCGATGCAGCAAATCAAGGAACATTACCACCACCACCAATGAGGCCGTTAATGGATCAGAACTTTATGTAGTGTATGCAAATGATGCAAGAGACCCAGAACAAGTTCATGGAAGAGTTGCTGGGACGAGCAAATCAGAGGGCACCTGAAGGTGGAGGAGTGAGTCTATCGGATTCTAGAATGCAAGACTGTTACCTTTTGCATCAGCTCCTGAACCAATGGATGCAGAAGATTGGCTAGCAGATACTGAAAGGAAGCTGAAAACTGTAGGCTGCAATGATGAGGAGAAATTGAGGTATGCAACTCATCTTCTGACTGGACCTGCAGCATCATGGTGGGAAAATCAGTTGGCCATGCAACAACCAAGAAGGGAGTTTACCTAGGAAGAGTTAAAGCAGAGATTCCGTGAATATCATGTTCCGGAAAGTGTTATGGAGTTGAAGCGGAGAGAATTTGAGGAGCTTCAGCAAGGATATACTAGTGTTATGAAGTACATTCGGGAGTTTAGTCAACTGTCTCGCTATGCTGAGGAGGATGTCAACACTGAAGAGAAGCGGAAGAAGCGTTTCTTGCGTGGATTAAATCCATTTCTGAAGATGCAGCTAAGGTTAGCCAATAAGCAAACTTATCAATAGTTGCTGGATGCAGCCATTACTTTTGAAGATGACTACAAGAATGTCTAAGAGGATAGGAAGAAGAGAGCCAAAAATGAAACCAAGATGATACAGGCAAGCAAACCTAAACCTAACCTGGAGTTCAAACCTCGGAACAGGAATTATGGCAACAATAACAATAACAATAACAATAACAAGGGCAGTGGTGGAAATCAGTCCAATCCGAGAAGGAATGTTATTTGTAACAATTGTGGAATTCCAGGGCATTTCCAGAGGGAATGCAAAAAGCCTGTAGTGATCTGTTATCGTTGTGGTCAGAAGGGACATATCAAGCCAGATTGTCCGAGCAAACCACTTGGAGGTTGGCCTACCAAGGGAGGAGGACAAGCCAGTGGAGGAAATGGACAGCCCAATAAAGGAGGAAATAATGGCAAGAACAACAATGGCAAGAGGAACCGACATACCAGGAAACTGAACTGTGCAACCCTCGAGGAGGTGGATAATTCGGAGCATGCAGTGATAGGTACGCTCAGTATCCTTACCAATCCCGGAAAAGTTCTATTTGATAATGGTGCAACTACTTCATTCATTTCTGAAGAATTTTGTGATAAGTTCGGGATTAGAAGGGCAGTGTTAGAAAGACCGTAGTTACGGCAGGAGGGAATGTGATTGTACGCCACATAAAACAAGATCAGGTTATCTCGATCTGTGGTTGTACATATTTCGCAGACCTTTATGTGATTCCTTTGAAGGGAATTGCAGTAGTGCTGGGAATGGATTGGATGATGGAACACGGACCTCAGATAAATTGTGAGGAGAAAACTGTCTCAATCAAAACTCCAAGTGGAGCAAGGATAGTTTACCAAGCAGATAAGCACAGTCATATCATGGTGGATCTGTAGTTGAACTCAATGAAAGAGGTCAAATTGGAAGAGATTCCTATAGTTAATGAATTCCAAGATGTTTTTCCAGCAGAGCTACCGGGAATGCCACCAGACCGGGAGATAGAGTTCACTATTGACCTAATTCGTGGTACAGCACCAATAGCTCAAGCACCATATAAGATGGGACCCAAAGAGTTGAAAGAACTCAAAGAGAAAATTGATGAGTTAGCTAGAAAAGGATTTATTCAGGAAAGTGTATCCCCATGGGGAACACCAGTAATCTTTGTGGATAAGAGAGATGGTGGAAGAAGAATGTGTGGAGATTATAGAAATCTGAACAACGTGACTATTAAGAATAAGTATCCTTTACCAAGGATTCAAGATTTGTTTGATCAAGTGAAAGGAGCTGTAGTATTTTCAAAGATCGATTTAAGATCTGGATACCATCAAATAAAAATCAAATCGGAAGATGTTCCAGAAACAACAATTGTCTCAAGATATGGACACCATGAGTATCTGGTAGTACCATTTGGTTTGACCAATGCACCAGCAATATTCATGAATCTGATGAACAAGATCTTCATGCCATATTTGGACAAGTTCGTTATAGTTTTTATTGATGATATTCTGATATATTCCAAGGATAAGGAAGAGCATGCTGATCATTTGACAATAGCATTGCAGACTCTGAGGGAACACAAACTTTATGCTAAGTTTAGTAAGTGTGAATTTTTGCTAGATGAGGTAGAATTCCTCGGTCATGTGATCAGTAAGGATGGAATTGTTGTGAATCCATCTAAGGTTCAGTCGGTACTGGAGTGGACTGCACCAACCAATGTGAAGCAAAATCGAGGTTTCTTAGGAATGGCTGGTTATTATTGGAGATTCATTGAAGGTTTCTCCAAAATAGCCGGACCAGTGACCAAATTATTAAGGAAGAATACACCATTCAATTGGGTTGAAGCAAGTTTTCAAGAGTTGAAGACTAGATTAACCATAGCTCCAATCTTAGCAGTTCCTGAAACAGGGATGGACTTCACAGTATATTGTGATGCATCTAAAGAAGGTTTGGGTTGTGTATTAATGCAAGATCGGAAAGTGATTGATTATTGTTCAAGACAACTGAAACCACATGAAGTCAACTATCCAACTCATGATTTAGAGTTAGCAGCAGTAGTTTTTGCGCTGAAAGGATGGAGGCATTTTCTGTATGGAGCCAGATGTGAGTTATACACTGACCATAAAAGTCTCAAATATTTCTTCACTCAAAAGGAATTGAATATGAGACAGAAGCGTTGGTTGGAACTAATCAAGGATTATGATTTAACAATCAACTATACTCCAGGAAAAGCAAATGTTGTAGCGGATGCTTTAAGCAGAAAGAGTGCAGATATTCAGCCTAGCAATAGGGAGCTACCAAAGGAGTTAAAAATGGACTTAGAAAGATTAGAGCTTCAATTCATTAGAACAGAGGTTCTTGGAGGATTAGCTACTATGAAGGTAGTTGCAGAGCAAGACAATGATCTTAAGCAGGAAATTTTTAGACATCAAGCAGAAGATCCTTTTATTGCTAAGGAAATTCGGAGGATGTCTAAAGGGAAAAAATCAATTTTTTGCCTTGGGGATTATGAGTCTTTATGGTTTCAAGACCGTCTATGTGTTCCAGATGTGACTGATATTCGTGATATCATACTCAGAGAAGCACATGAAACACCATATTATATACATCCAGGAAGTACTAAGATGTATATGGATTTGAAAGAACTATTCTGGTGGAATAACATGAAAAGAGATATTGCTAAATATGTATCTGAATGCCATACTTGCCAAAGGGTGAAATCGGAACATCAAAGTCCAGCAGGACCATTACAACCCTTGGAAATTCCTAAATGGAAGTGGGAGGAAATAGGTATGGACTTCATCACAGGATTGCCAATGACACCTAAAAGTAAGGATATGATATGGGTAATTGAGGACAGACTCACTAAGAGTGCACATTTTATTCCGGTGAATCAAAAAGATAATGCTGAGAAGTTAGTTGAAGTATATGTCAAAGAGATAGTAAGTAAGCATGGAGTATCCAAAAATATCGTAACTGATAGGGGATCAGTGTTTACTTCAGCATTTTGGAAGCAATTGCATGAAGAACTTGGTTCAAAGTTAGATTTCAGCTCAGCATATCATCCTGAGACAGGAGGACAAACTGAAAGAACAAATCAAATACTAGAAGACATGTTACGAGATTGTGCACTAGATTTTGGAGGAACATGGGAAGATCATCTACCATTGGCAGAATTTTCTTATAATAATAGCTATCAGAGTAGTCTGAAGGAAGCTCCATATCAGGTTCTGTATGGAAGGAAGTGTAGATCACCAATATGTTGGTATGAACCTAGAAGCAGCAAAGAATAGGCGCCAGATTATATCAAGGAAAGACAAGACATCATTGATAAGATCAGGGATAGACTAAAAATAGCCCAGAGTAGGAATAAAAGTTATGCGAATCAAAGTCGAAGATCATGGCATCCAGAAGTGGGAGATATGGTATATTTGAAAGTAAGTCCAATGAAAGGGGTGAAAAGGTTCGGAGTTAAAGGAAAATTGAGTCCAAGATACATCGGACCATTCAAGATATTGAGTCAAAACAGAACTATAGCTTATGCTTTAGAGTTACCATCAAGATTAGCTCAAGTACATAATGTTTTCCATGTGTCACAACTTCGTAAATGTTTGAAAGTTCCAGATGATGCAATCACACATTAAGAGATAGAACTACAAGCAGACCTGACCTATATTGAAAAGCCCTGTAAGATTCTGGAAGAAAACTGGAAAAGATTGAGGAACAGAGCAATCAAATATTGCAAGGTACAGTGGGAACATCACCCTGAAAGGGAAGCCACGTGGGAGAAATAAGAGGGTTTAAGGAAAGCCTATCCAGAACTATTCAGGTACATCTCCGTAAACTTCGGGACGAAGTTTAATTTAAGGGGGGAAGTCTGTAACATCCCAACATTTAGGAACCAACGAAGGGTAGATTTAGGAATTTGGAATGTTGCATGCATTCATCTATGAAAATGTGGGTAAAATTTTTGCCAAATAAAAACCCTAAAGTGATCAAGGTTTCTTTCATACTTTGAGATTAGGTTTAGTCTTAAGGGATGATTGCTATAGAGTTTGATATGATCTTTGAGGAATTATGTTTTTTGGAAAATAAATTTGAATTTTAAAACTTGAGTGTTTGAATTATAATTCAAATGAATAAGGAATAAGGTTTCAATCTTGATTTAATTAAGAGTTAATTATTATAACTCAAATTTTATCTAAAGAAAACAATTAAGAATATGAAAACTTATTTCATATTTTCATTTAATAAATAATTTACAAAAATGTAACTTATTGAAATTATCCTCACAATAGCAAATAAATAAAGAATAAGAATATTCTTTATTGATAATAATATAATCTTTATTACAAAATAATAAAATGAAGATTACAAAATAATAAAATGAAAATTACAAAAGAATAAATAAGATTACATTCACTATCCTAGAAAGAAAAACTAAACTAAAATCTTCATCTTCAAATCTGTACCTGCAAAACAAAAAAATAAAAAAATAAAGAAAGTTAGGGTTAGTAATGTTTTACTCTCAGACTTGTCAGTGAAATGCACTGATCAAGATTCATCATTGAGTAATTTTATTAAAAGGGGGAAAGTTTCACCAAATTGAAAGAATGTATCTTTCATATTTTTTAGCCAGAAGTCAAATGACAGCAAAGAGGGGCAAGTTTCACCAGCCAGGTAAAAGTAACCAGATAACAGTCAATTTCAAAATTCTGAACATATCCACAAGTGCACAGCAAGCACACAGGCAGGACACACACCAAAATGCATGTGGTGTGCTGTCAGCTTCACAACACAGCTCCAACACACAAAACCAGCAGCACAGCCGTAGAGAGGCACTAGTGCATCTCTTCACTGCACACACACACACACACAAGAACAACCAGCATAAACAACAGCTAAACCAAGCACAACATCCAGTAACCAAACCAACCAAAGCCCTAGATCTCATCACCAGGATGGTAACATAAGGAGGGGGAAGGATCAGGTGGACAGCAAGACCAAGTCCAGAAGCTAGGAGGAGCAGGCTAGCTCAAGGTCAAGCTCAGGAGCTCATCAAAACAAGATCAACATCAGCACCCTACTCCACAATCATCAGTTTTTGTGGTGAGCATCATAAAACCCTCACATGATCTAATCATATTATCTAGACAGAAGAATGTGTTGTTTTATGAAACAAACTCTCAGAAAGCACCCAAGTGGGGTGAATCCATCATAGAGATTTTAAACTCTAAAAGAAAATAGCAAAGTACAAGGATCCAACCAAAACTCAGAACAGCATCATTGAGTTGGTTGTCAAGCTATATATTTCAATTCAAGCACAAATATAGCTAAGATTTAATTTCTAGGCACATCCCTAAGATAAGGGTAGAACCTTAGAAGCTAATATTTTTGATCCAGATAATGATCAAGCCTACTATCATTTTTTCCAAGTTTTGATTCAAGAATAATAGATGGTACCACTACCAAGACTATCTATATGAATCAACTAGATAAGGCCTAAACCCCTAAGCCTCAGACCAACATCATTGGTCTTAGGGATTTCAGAGAAGAACATTTATATTTATCTTATAAAGTCAAGCTTGTCTTAAGATTAAACCAACCCAATCAGTGAATAAGAATCAATCTTGTGTTCCATACCAAGATGGTGTCACAAGAACAATTCTACATGAATAAGGATAAACAGACAATCATCACAGATTTAATCAATTAATCTACTAACTATTTTCCTACCAATACAGGAATCTACTTAGAACATTTCTATGTAACTCTTCACTATCTAAGATCATTGTGATCTCAAACCCCATATCAATTCCCAAGACAACAACACTAGAACAGTGATTACATCACACCCTACTCATTATCCTTAATCAAGTAAGGACAGGGGAAAGTTATTAAACCCATTGACTTTATTAAGCATTGGTTTTAAAGCAACTATACCATCTGAATCCTATGCAATTCAAGCATAAAAGCATCTAATAAGCCATCATAACCATTATAGTTCATATCAAGCAACAAGCCCCAGGCTAATAACCAATTAGCATGCTTACAGACCATTCACACATGATCTAATCCATCCAGTAAATGATCAACCACAGGATAAAAACCCTAAATGAAATAAATCACCTTAATCAGGACAAGGCAGTAACCAGAGATGTCACTGCCAACATCCAGCATGGGATGAGCGAGCATAGAGAGAACAAAGGGAGATGAAAAGAACTCACCATAGGTCCTCGTTGGAGACTAGATGAGGAAGTAGAGGGGCCGACGACCATGGCGGCACGGGGAGAACCCTAGAGGGGGAGCTGCAACCCATACGGCGCCGACCCTGACCACGCCTAGATGCGAGGCGAATCACCACGACACATGACGGTAGCGGCAGCGGCAACGCTAAGATCCACGCCAACCCCCAAACCCTAGGGTTCGGGACGGCATCGATCCATCGCAGGAGAGCCCCATACTCAAATCTAGTTGGATAGAAAGGTGGGCGTAGTCGACAGCCTCCTACTACACCACGACAGCGACCAGAACGGCCCACGACGGCAGGAATTGCCGGCGGCGATATCACCAGCCACGGGGTCGGGGAAGAGGAGGAGGGGAGTGAGCTCGAGGGAGAGAAGCAACAGAGGAGTGGGCTGAGTTGGGCCAGACCCTTCGGGGTCGCTATTTTGATTATGACTAATGGGCCACCAGGGCCCAATAAGATTAAACCAGCCCAAAAACCTTTAAGGCCTGTTTTAATAAATAGGAAAAGACCAAAATACCCCTGAACTTAATTAAATTCTAGAAAATAAAATAAAAGTCCAAAAATTCTAAATAAAATATTTTGGATTCACAATAATCCACACTATCCAAATAAATTAAGATATAAAATTTTAGACATTTAAATTTTATTAAGAATTTTGTAATTTTAAAATCCTTATGGAATTTTACAAAATTATTGAAAGGTGATAAAACTAATTAAAATTCGCTTTCATCATATATTAATATTATAGTATTTTATAAAAATACTAAACAAATATTTAATAACAAATTTTTATATTTAAGTGATAATTCCTAAAAGAATTATTAAATCAATAAAAGCCAAATAAAAGGAAAATAAATAATTCAATATATGTTATAAATATTAAAAAGTAATATTTATAAATCTTTTATTATTAAAAATAATTTATTAATAATGGGGAAAATGCATATCAAATTAAATGACGCATTGCATTACTTGCATAATCATTTTGCTTCTTTAAATATTGTCCTTACCAGGCAATAATGATGTTTTTGTAGACATAGAAGCTCAAGGTCCAGTGCAAGCATCGGACTTCACTACCTTGCCATCACAAGGCAAGTTCATCACTTGCTCATATCCTTTTAAGAGTCTTTATCAAAGTATTTGCAAATTGTGTGTTATCATATATACTCTAAAATAAATCAAATATTAATTTCACAAATAAATAAATCATTAGATATCGTCCTAAGTGATGATATAATGGAGCAATAAAACTTAGGGTTCTATTTGCAACAATGATGATCAATTAGGGACTTAATAACCCCTGACATCAGTGATTCTAGCGCCGTATATTACGCGTTAGCCATGAGATTTGGAATGGGACAGAGAAGTCAGCTATATCTCCTTCCTCTCGCATGAAGCCGGATGTGCATGTCGTGGCTGTTATCCTCGTAGCGTGCATATTAATTGGTAATTCGTAGAGGATATGAAGCATATGGGTGGGAACCCTCATCGTCCCATGATGGTTCTGGCATCTAACGGTTTGTACAAACCATTGCCGTAATTCATTATGTGCGCATGGTGTACACCAAGGAGGCATGTGAGGTCGCGAAGGGGGCAGTGATTGGCTTGGACCAACTACTGGGACCCACATCGTGGAATTGTGGACGGGAAAGTATGCCCGGTTGTGCAACAAGGAGTTGATCTCTCATGGGTAAAGTAACGCACCTCTGCAGAGTGTAAGAATTGTAACTTGTTACTCCCTGTTCCGGGAAGGAGCTATGGACGCGGTAGGAAAGGAACTCCATGAAAGTTCTGGTGAACCTGTGAAGGCTGATGGTCATAGATTTTCATAATAAAATCAATCTTTGAAGATAGATTTACAAAAATTGCATAGTTCCAAGGACGTATAGTCCGAGGTGGTAGTTAGAGAATCAAACTTCCCACCTTGCATATAATGAACTTGTTGAGTAACGCTGTTACGCATTCTTTCCTTTGATCCCTTGCTTAGACTCTGAGGATCCCGAAGACATGCCAATGTATGCAGCCGAATGTCAAGAAGATGTGTTCTATGAGGAACATGATCTGCCCGGAGGTGTTGAAGGAGTGGATTACGAATTCCTCTACGGTGTCGATGATAACGATTCTAACTAAGTATCCCTAGTTAGTAGTAACCAACGGAGTCGAGCAACATGAACTCTATAGAATAAGCTGTTGAGCTCAACTCCTAGTCAGAGTTGTTACTTTTAAATTCCGCTGAAACACTTTATATTTTGGTTTGTAAGTTGAACCTTTTGAAGTCTTGAACTTCTGCTACTGTAATAATAATAATGTGTGAATGTTTGTAATATGGACCCGCAATGTTTCTGTTGTACCACTCTGAGGGATGTGATATTTACAGAACGGTGTTCTGTGGATGTCATGTCAACGACTATAGTATACTACACATGCAGTGGTATGCTGGGTCACCGCACCCTCGTATTCAAGGGACTTGAGATTGCCAACTTATACTTTGTCAAGCATATACTCCATAGTTTGTTCACTTTGACCTTAATCACTTCAAGATACTTATGATAGGGGCAATGAGGGATGAAATCTAACAAGGACCATAATTTTTGGAAGCTCCTTTTGAAACTTGAAATCCCTGCTTCCCTTTATGAAGGGCATTAGTTCCACTATATTGAGTCTCCACCTTATACCTTTAGGCACCATTAAGAGAGCATAGTTGTCATTCTTAGTTCTATGTGCAGTGTCCCAAAACTTATTGATTGATACATATTGTGATATTACTTTCTCTTGTGATATTTGTATCTAGTCACTCTTATGAACTTTGAAGGTGTCCTATGCATCTATTTGCTACTCTATAAGGGACAAGTTGAATGCCACTATGCCATGTTTTCTGTATGTGAAACAAACAAATGTTTTTCAATGCATGTTATTCATGATCTTTGTTTGTAGCCTTTCATGTTGCATGCACAGTTACTTTGTCCTATTGTTAGAACTCCATCTTTCATCCACATGTTTAGAGTTCTTTGATCCTGATGACCCACAAGTATAGGGGATCGCAATAATCTTCTTGGGTAGTATTACCCAATTTATTGATTCGACACAAGGGGAGCCAAAGAATACTTGCAAGCCTTAACAACTAAGTTGTCAATTCAGCTGCACCTGGAAATAGTTCTTGCTCACAGAAGTTTATTAGTAGCAACAGTTTGTAGTAGCAACAGCAAAGCAACAGTAACAGTAAAACAGGAGCAATAGTAGCAGTAACAGTAACAGTGGGATTCGAGTGTAGTACGCATAGGGATGGATGGACGGGCGTTGCATGGACGAGTCTAAACATGTAACTTCAAGATCTAGGGCATTGTAGATAAATAATAACAAGCATCCAAGTACTAAACAATCCTAGGCATGTGCTCCAAATATAGTCATACGTGCTCGTAATGAGAACTTGCACAACATCTTCTGTCCATCCAGCCCGTGGCAGCGGGCCTCTAGGGAACTACTGGCAATTAAGGTGCTCCTTTTAATAGAGCACCAGAGCAAAGCATTAACACTCCGTGAACACTTGTGATCCTCACACCACAGCCATCCCCTCCGGTTATCCCAATTATTGTCACTTTGGGGCCTTTGGATCCGGACAATGATATGTGTACACAACTTGTAGACAAGATCACAAACAATACTATCATAATGATTCAATAATAAGTTCAGATCTGAGATCATGGCACTCGGGCCCTAGTGACAAGCATTAAGCACAACAAGTTGTAACGAATTCAAATAGCACTAATAGAGATACTAGGCACTATGCCCTAACAGATCTTATTCGATTACATGATAGAACTCATCCAATCCCTACCATCCCCAAGCCTACAGCGGGGGATTACTCACTCATGGATGAGGGAAACATCGGTGGTTGATGTAGATGGATTGGTGATGACGATGGCGATAATCCTCTCCAAATTCCCCGTCCCGGCAAGGTGCCAGAACGGAGTTTCTGGATCCGAATCTTGGTTTCTGGTGGCGGAGCGGAACTCTTTCTGGAAAACTATTGAACCCCCCTCGGTTTTTAGGTCAAAAGGCAACTTATAGGCACAGAGGGAGGGGTGCACTGGGTGTGCACCCCCTCCAGCGCCGGTGGTGGCTCGCGCTGGGTGGGTGTGTCCCCCCCAGGCCTCCTCTCCGTCTCATCTTCTGGCTCCGTGGATCTTCTGGTGAAATATAATTTTTGGCATATTTTCTGGGATTTTTCCTAATAGTTCATTTTCTGCACAAAAACAAGACACCAAGGTAATTCTGCTGAAAACAGCGTCAGTCCGTGTTAGTTGTATCCAAATCACACAAGTTTACAGGAGAAAAAATAGCAAAGTGTTCAATAAAGTAGATATGTTTTAGACGTATCAACTCCCCCAAGCTTAGCTTATTGCTTGTCCTCAAGAAATTCAGTTGAAAACTGAGTGCGATAAAAGAACTTTCACGAACACTTTGCTTCATATGATGTAAATATTCTCAGCACAGGAGTAGATGCTTAGACAATTCATAATAAGGAGTATGCAACTAAGTCTATTCAATAGTCACTGCAAGCTATGAAGAGAAACCAACTCAATAATAATAAGTAGCTTGAAACATAAACATAAGCAACATTGCAATTCTCATAATAAGGTATGATAGAGTGGTATCTCGCTTGCCTTTGTTTGAAGAGCACAATATAAATGCCAAGGCACCTCTGAAGTTCACATGAGGACTAGAAGTAAAGATATCAGAGATACAAGCATCAAAGTCATGACATAATTAACCAAGTTTTGGAACAAACACAAGAATGGCAACTATGCTCTCAAGAAGGTGCTCATAGAATAAGTGGTGACTCAACAAAGTTGTGAAAACGGTTTTGAAAGGTTTGAAAGGCTTCCCAATGCTGAAAGGAAGGTACTCATTAGCTTTGAGATCTCATTGCCCCTATCATAGGCATCTTCATGTGGTTAAGGTGAAAGTGAGGTCCACTCTGAATTATATGCTTGCCAGACCATAGACTAGAAATCCCAAGTCCCTTGAGTAGGAGGGTCGCTCCGCATGCTACTCAACTTTGGTCACCTGAAAGTTCTCGTCATTGTAAATACATGCATATCATCAAGAACCTCCAACGGGGTACCCCTTGCACATGGTACAGGAGCTTTCCCATAACCAAAATGACAAGGCAAGCAGACAATGAGCATCTCAGCAATCTTTTTATTTACCATATGCATAGCTTTTTATTGAGGATGCTTCATAGATGCTCATTATGGTGATGCTGCAAGTTTCCACCATGATTAGGCATGGCTTAGGCTAGCGGCCCAGGCGTTTCTCTAACACAATGTATAAACTACATGAACTCACAACCTCCCCTTTTATTTCACATTGTCGACATCCATAAACAAAAGAGCAAGGAATCAACTGGATGAGATATCCAAAAAGTGTCGAAAGTGTTCCCCATGACAGCACGGTTTTGCTGACTCCCAGCATATAATTTGCAAGAATATAACTTTCATGAACTAGTCACAATGGTTTAGAATTATTAAGCGCAGGGAATAAAGTATGCCATCAAGTTCGTGAGAGCTTTACTAACTAACTTTCTCAAAACAGACAAACATTTTATTTTGGGAGAAAACACGGCATATAGAATATGCGCTGAAGTGGCAAATGATGGTAATAGGTAGGTAAGGTGGACACGGCTGGCAATATTGGTTTTGGGGAGTTGGAAGCACAGGTAGAGCACATACTCAGTGCAAGTGAAGGATAGCAATAGAGAGGGAGCGACAAATGAGAGAGCAATAACTATCATAATCATGCTTGCAAAAAACAGGACTAATTATTGCATGAAAGTGATACAAGAACTCTGAGGCAAAATAAATCATCGAGGCTTACTGACTATTGATTAGTCATATGCATGTGTGAGCATGTGCGAAGTCGATTCACATGAACAGTCAGAGGAGGATACCACAATATCATACCAAAGTATGAATAAAACAATGCAAGCAAACATTCATATGACATGCTACAAACTATTAGCAAGATGGAGCTAATCATAGACAAGCAAGAACTACTAAGCATCCATAATGACATACACCTTACACAAACAGGCTAAGCATGCTCACAATGAAGAGTATATGTACAAAAATGAAACAAATAGAGTTCGTTACCAGCCTCTTACCACACCACAAGTTGTCTTAATCTTCATTATTGCTCTTCACTTGTGTGACTTGAATAATTAACATGAAACCAAAATCCATTGTGGATGGCTGAACCCTGCAAAGAAATCACAAAACCAAAGAAGAACAACAAATATTTTTGGTGTTTTCGAATTTTTAGAAACAAGCAAACAAAGAAAAACCAAACAAAAACAAAGGAAACCAAACAAAGCAAAATCTTTTTGGATTTTTATTTTAAGGCAAACAAAAGCAAAGAAACAAACCAAAAGAAGCAACGCAAATATTTTTGGTATTTTTGTGTTTTTGAGAAAGCAGCAACAAGAACCAAAAAGAAAGCGAAAACAACGGATATACAAAGAAACGACCGAGTATGATATAGATGAGTGTGATGTCGGTATACCTCCCCCCAAGCTTAGGCTTTTGGCCTAAGTGGGGCTCAATAACGCGGATAGTAACCCCATGCTGGTGGGTCATCATAGGAATGATCATAGTCAGGCACCTGCGATGAAGAATAAGATGCTCCCCAATCAAATGAGGGTTGCTGGTATGAAGACTCTCCTAAGTTGGAGGGTTGAACCGAATTTTCTTCGGCATCCTCTTCAACATTCCCCTCTTGCTAGGAGAGTACCCCACATAAGTGTCAACCTCCTCCTCTGTAAGTGACCATCCTTGCCTGTTATCAAAGTTAAACAAAGCAGGTGTAGGAAAATAAACTATTTTCTCAATCATACCCTTTATCTGACCTTGCTGGACAAAAGATAGTTCAAATGGAAAACTTCTCACATTAGCCCCCAAAGAAACAAAACCATGCTAAATCAGGGATTCAATATCAAGCCTCTCTACGGGAAACTGAAAATATGAATAATGAGGCTCTAAACAATGGAAAGCTAGCAACCTAGAAGCAACGAGACCTCCACAAATTCCACCCTTCTCACGGTTGGTGGTGAGACGGTGAGCTATCAAAGCACCCTAATGGCTAGTGCTGACGTGGAGCACTTTGTTGGAAACCCCAAGATCAAGGTGTGAAGCAGCAAGCAGCAAGTCTTCCCTCAGTTGAGATCGAGGTTATCAAGCCAGAAGGAGGAAGGAAACGTCACACAGGTGTTGCGAGCAACGCGGAGAGCTGCACAACACAAACTCAAGACTTTGCCCCAACGAATCAGTGAGGTTGTCAAGCTCACCGGTTTGCTGTAACAAAGGATTGAACGTATGGTGTGGAAGGTAATGGTTTGCAGCAAGTAAACAGGTAATAGTGGAAGATGTATCAATGGTAAAGATTGGACTGGGGTCCATAATTCACTAGAGGTGCTCTCCTTAGATAAACAACATGGCATGAAGGGTAAACAAATTACAGTGAGGCAATTGACAGGACCTGAGCAAGGCATAACAATGCAATTACTATCCAGAAAGATCCTATGAAGTTGATTGGGCAATACAACAATATACATAGACCGTCATCCAACTGCATCTATGTCTAGAAATCCACCTTCAGGTTATCATCCGAACCCCCTCCAGTATTAAGTTGCAAGAAACAGACAACTGCTTTAAGCAAAGTGTGTAAGGTAAACAGTCCACGTGTTCCATGAACAAGAGACTGTTGTTTTCTCCCTAGTATCAACAGCACATCTACAACCGAAGAGATTTATGTCACTTCCCTTGGAAACTAGAGGCATGAACCCACTATCGAGCATAAATACCCCCTCTTGGAGTCACTAGAAACTACTTGGCCAAGATAACCACTAGCAATGGAGAGCATGCAAGATCACAAACAACACAGACATGATAGAATCATAAAGATAAAACCATTAATCAAACCAACATAATAATCTCAATATCCATCGGATCCCCGCAAACACAACATGCATGATTACAAATAGATTAGATCTTGATCATGAATGGAGCTCACAAGATCTATACATGAAAGCACAAAGGAGGAGATACAACCATCTAGCTACTACAAGGACCCATAGTCCAAGGTGGAACTACTCACGAATCATATCAGAGAGAAGGCCTCCGGGATGATCTCCCTTCTGGCAGGGTGTCGGGAAGAGCTTCAGATCCCCCCGATCTAGGGACGATGGTGGCGGCGGGTACAGACGATTTCGTGGATTTCTGATCGGGTCCTCAGAGTTTCTGCATCGGGGGCTTCTTATAGGCGAAGGGGCGAGACCGGGAGGCTGCCAGGGCCACCAAACCCTAGCCAGAAATGGGCCCACCTGCCCCCGCGCCTGGGGTGGGTCTAGCCCCCCTGGATGGCCCCTTGGGCTCTCCTATGGACTTCTTGTTCCCCACGGAAAGTAATTGACTTTGGTGTTTTTCCCGTAGAATTCCGAGAATATTTCTTTACTAAATTTTATGTAACCAAAAACAACAGAAAACAGGCATCTGGCACTGTTGCAACTTGTTAATAGGTTAGTACCAGGAAACATGTAAAAAGCACCTCAAAGTGTAGACAAGTAAAGCAAAGTAGATACTAAACAAGCATGGAACATCAAAAATTATAGATACGTTTCCAACGTATCAGCATCCCCAAGCTTAACTCCTACTCGTTCTCGAGTAGGTAAGTGATAAACATAATAATTTTTGAGGTGACATGCACCCTCACAATAAAGATCCAACCATTTGTAAACATTGAAAGCTGGGATCAAAGAACTCTAAACATGTGCATGAAAGATGGAGTTCTAACAATAGGACATAGTAACTATGCATGCAATATGGCAAGATACAAACAAAGATCATGAATAACATGCATTGAAAAATGTTTGTTTGTTTCACATGCAGAAAACATAGCATAGTGGCAATCAGCGTGTCCCTCATAGAGTAGCAATATAATGCATAGGACACCTGCAAAGTTCACAAGGGTGACTAGAAACAAGTAGCACAAGAACAAGTAATATCACAATATGCATAAATTAATAAGCTTTGGAATATTGCACACAGAATGACAACTCTGCTCTCTTAATGGTGCCTAAAGGTAGAAGGTGGAGACTCAATAATGGTGGAAGAAAGGCCTTTTCGTGAAGGAAGCAGGGATTACAAGTTTCAAAAGGAGCTTCCAAAAATTATGGTACTAGTTAGCTTTCAGCCCTCATTGCCCCTATCATAAGCAACTTGAAGTGGTTAAGGTTAAAGTGGCAAAGCTGGAGTATATGCTTGACGAAGTATAAGTTAGCAATCTCATGCCCCTTGAATACGAGGGCCACACCTCATGCATACTCAACTTTGGGTCCAGGTAAGTTCTTGTCACTGTAAGTATTTTCATATCATTGAGAACCGCCAATGGGGTACCACTTGCACATGGTACAGGAGCTTCCCCATAACCAAAATGACAAGGCAAGCAAACAATGAGCATATCATCAATTCTTATTATGTACCATGGGAATATTGTTCTTTTTTCTCTCTTTCCTCTTTTCTCAATGTGTCTCTTTTTTTATAAGAAGAATTCTTCATAGATATCACTATGGTGATGATGCAAGTTTCCACCATGATTAGGCATGTCTTAGGCTAGCGGCTCGGGCGTTTCTCTAACACAGGATACAAACTCCATGTACTTACAAGTTCCCTCTTTATTTCACACCAGTGACATCCATAGACAAAAGAACATGATATCAACTGAGTACAACAAGGTACAAGTGCAATGTTGAAAATGTTCCCCGTGACAGCACGGTTCTGCTAATTCCAACTTATAAGTGCAAGCATATACAACAAAGTTGTCACAATGGTTCAAGTTTATTAGGGGCAAAGAATAAAGTGTGCCATCAAGTTCGTGAGGGCTTTAATCACTAAGTTTTCACATAAAAATAGTTTTTAATTGGAAGATAGATGAAAACAAGAATATACTTGGAATGGTGTAGCACACCATGTATAGGAGTTTATAGTGGACACTTTGGAATAACTTGGTTTCTTGGGAGTTGGAGGCATGAGTAGAACTTACTCATACAAGTGGAGGCTAGCAAAAGACTGGGAGCAACCAACTAAGGGAGCAATAATGGCCATGATTATGCAATGCAACAAAGCAATCTAATCAAAGAAAATATTGGTACTACAAGTCAAGTACTAAATGATCATAGAATCTAATGGTGACTTTTCATAGTCATAACATGGTGTGAGCATGTGCCAAGTCAACCCAAGCAAAACATCAAAGGAGAATACCACAATACTATGCTTTTGCATGCTAAAACAACGCATAATTTCTTCAAGGCACACTAAGCAATCCAATTGTTTGGAACAAGACATGCTACAGAAATAATAACTAAGCATAATGCTAAAACAACACCTAGCATGTCATGCTAAATTCTAATTCACAATCAATGCAAGCTCCTCTTGTACTTCAAGCAAGAACTTACTACTCCTTTCCAAACACTAAGAAACCTTATTTGAAAAACAACACAGCGAGAACGGGGGTCCAAACTACTAAAGCAAACTAAAAAAACTAAGAAAATCAAACAAAAACTAAGACGCTCCAAGAACAACATAACTGTGCATGAAACAATAAAAACGAAGTGTCTAGACAGACCTGAGATTTTTATTGATGAAGAAGGGGATGCCTTGGGTATCCCCAAGCTTTGACGCTTGTATCTCTTAGATATTTCTTGGGGTAACACCATGGTGGCATCCCCAAGCTTGAGCTTTTGTCCATTCTTCATCTCATTGCATCATTCTCTCTCTACACCCGAAATTTTTCCTTCATACAAAACTTCACACAATCTTCATCAACAACATTAGTGTATTCAAAAGATATTAGACCACTGGCAAAGCTTTGGAACAGCAAGGCTTTTTACTAAAAACACAAGCTACTGTAGTAACTCCTTCAAAAAGCTCAATTTATCTGAAGAGAACTCAAAAAGGAATCAATTAGAAGCAAATGCAAATAATGGCAGAAATCTGTCAAAACAGACTAGCAGGTAGAAACCGATTTTTTTTTAACATCTTCTGTTGCTCAAATCAAAAAGTGTTGAACTAACTAAAGTTAGATAGCATACTGGCGGATTTATTTGTAAATTTTGAGCTCAATACGAGTTACAGAGCATCCTCACGATTTTTTTTGGTGGAGGACAGAAATCTGTTTCGGGACAGCAACTCCCCAAATCTTACTTCCCTCTCATTAGAGGTCATTCTTGGCACAAAAAGCAAACAAAAAAAGATAAGGAGAGGTTATTACAGAAGTAATAACTTCCAAGACTCAAGGAAACTTTTGGGTTATCTCCCAACAAGTACTTTTCTTTAACGCCTTTAAGTTAGGCTTGATAGCTTGAGAAGATGCTCACATAAGAATTATGAATTGAAGTCAAAGAGAGCATCAAGAAGCAAATTCAAAACACATTTAAGTCTAACCTGCTTCCTATGCATGGGAATCTTGTAAGAAAATAAATTCACAAAGAACAAAGTGACATGCATATGAAGATAAAACAAGAGTAACTTCAAAACTTTCAGCACATAGAGAGGTGTTTCAGTACCATGAAAACTTCTACAACCATATTTTCCTCTCTCATAATAATTTTCAGTAGCATCATGAATAAACTCAACAATATAACTATCACATAAAGCAGGATTTTCATGAGCTACAAACACATAATTTCTATCAAGCTTAAAAATAGTGGGATTAAAACATCCACGGGTTTTATCCAAAGTAGATATTTCAAAAGGATCCAGAGGAACATAACATTCATCCTCCTTTGGTAAGCATGGGGGACAATCAAATAATATAAGAGGTAAAGAGTTACTCTCATTAGAAGGTAGACATGGGTAGATCCATTCTTCCTCCTTTTGTTCATCACTCTCCTCCTCTTTTTCATCTAATGAGCTTCTAGATTCAACAATTTCTTCCTCCATGGGCTCCTGTAAGGCATTAGTCTCTTCCAGTTATGGAAAGCACCTACTAAAATATTCAAGAATATAGCCATTTGCTTCCTTGTAATTGTCAAAGCAAAAATTAAGTATCTTATAAACCTCATGTTCATAAGGTGCATCATTAGTATTTTCAAGCAAACTGGCAAGTTCAAATGCACCCTTGAAGAAAATAAATTCTTAAATCTATTCCACATCATAAAAGTCATAATTTCCTTTAACATAAGAAGATATGGTAACATTATCATTATACTCACATTGAAAGGATAGGTGTTTATACCTCCTGCAGCAACAAGACTTATCAAAGGAATAAGTAACATTATAAGTAGAGCACACGTCTCTAGCAATAGTATTCAACTTATCAATTTGTTCCCATAAGTGTTTCCTTTTTTGTGACAAATGGTGTTCCTTATAATAATACTTTTGTTCTTCCGTGAACACACCTTGCTAATAAGAACTAGTTTCAAAGAAACCATCCATTGATAGAAAGCATGATCAAGCAAGGCAACAGACCAACAACTAGAGTAGGAACTAATTTTTTCTGTTTTTGAATAAAGCAAGCCAACCAAACTAGACTAATTTTTGGGGGGTTTTTGGAAGGAGGCAAACAAAACCAAACAAAAAAACAAAGAAAACTAAAAACAAAGTAAAGAGAAAGGAAGTGAAGGACTCCCCTAGTGAAGACGTCCTTAGCCTCCCCGGCAACGGCGCCAGAAAACTTGGTGCTTGATGGGGAGGAAGAAGTTTGATGTCCCTTTATTCCCCGGCAACGGTGCCATAAAACTTGATGGATGGTGATGACGTGGAGCACTTCGTTGGAAACCCCAAGAGCAAGGTGTGAAGCAGCAAGCAGCAAGTCTTCCCTCAGTTGAGATCGAGTTTATCGAACCAGAAGGAGGAAGGAAACGTCACACAGGTGTTGTGAGCAACACAGAGACCTGCACAACACAAACTCAAGACATTGCCCCAACGAATCAATGAGGTTGTCAAGCTCACCGGTTTGCTGTAACAAAGGATTAAACGTATGGTGTGGAAGGTAATGGTTTGCAGCAAGTAAACAGGTAACAGTGGAAGATGTATCAATGGTAAATATTGAACCGGGTTCCATAGTTCACTAGAGGTTCTCTCCTTAGATAAACAACATGGCATGAAGGGTAAACAAATAATAGCGAGGCAATTGACAGGAACTGAGCAACGCATAACAATGCAATTACTAGCCAGAAAGATCCTATGAAGTTGATTGGGCAATACAACAATATACACAGACCGTCATCCAACTGCATCTATGACTAGAAGTCCACCTACAGGTTATCATCTGAACTCCCTCCAGTATTAAGTTGCAAGCAACAGACAACTGCTTTAAGCAAAGTGTGTAAGGTAAATAGTCCACATGTTCCATGAACAAGAGACCGTTTTTTTCTCCCTAGTAGCAACAGCACATATACAACCAAAGATATTTCTGTCATTTCCCTTGGAAACTAGAGGCATGAACCCACTATCGATCATAAATACCCCCTCTTGGAGTCACTAGCAACTACTTGGCCAAGATAACCACTAGCAACAGAGAGCATGCAAGATCACAAACAACACAGACATGATAGAATCATAAAGATAAAACCATTAATCAAACAAACATAATAATCTCAATATCCATCGGATCCGCGCAAACACAACATGCATGATTACAAATAGATTAGATCTTGATCATGAACGGAGCTCACAAGATCTATACATGAAAGCACAAAGGAGGAGATACAACCATCTAGCTACTACATGGACCCATAGTCCAAGGTGGAACTACTCACGAATCATACCGAGAGAAGGCCTCCGTGATGATCTCCCTTCCGGCAGGGTGCCGGGAAGAGCTTCAGATCCCCCCGCCCCCCGATCTAGGGACGATGGTGGCGGCGACTACAAACGGTTTCGCGGATTTCTGATCGGGTCCTCAGGATTTCTGCATCGGGGTCTTCTTAGAGGCGAAGGGGCGAGACCGGGAGGCGGCCAGGGCCACCAAACCCTAGCGGTAGCGACCCCAGCGCACTGGGTGGGTCTGGCCCCCTTGGCCGGCCCCTTTGGCTCTCCTCTGGACTTCTTGTTCCCCACGGAAAGTAATTGACTTTGGCGTTTGTCTCGTCCAATTCCGAGAATATTTCTTTACTAACTTTTCTGAAACCAAAAACAGCAGAAAACAGGCATCTGGCACTATTGCAACTTGTTAATAGGTTAGTACCAGAAAACATGGAAAAATCACCTCAAAGTGCGGACAAGTATAAAAAAGTATATTCTAAACAAGCATGCAACATAAAAAATTATAGATACGTTTCCAACGTATCAGCATCCCCAAGCTTAACTCCTGCTCGTCCTCGAGTAGGTAAGTGATAAAAAGAATAATTTTTTAGGTGACATGCACCCTCACAATAAATATCCAACCATTTGCAAACATTGAAAGCGGGGATCAAAGAACTCTAAACATGTGCATGAAAGATGGAGTTCTAACAATAGGACATAGTAACTATGCATGCAACATGGCAAGTTACAAACAAAGATCATGAATAACATGCATTGAAAAACATTTATTTGTTCGTGAGAGCTTTAATCACTAAGTTTTCACATAACAAAATAGTTTTTAACTGGAAGATAGTTGAAAACAAGAGTATACTTGGAATGGTGTAACACACCATGCATAGGAGTTTATAGTGGACACTTTGGAATAACTTGGTTTCTTGGGATTTAGAAGCATGAGTAGAACTTACTCATACAAGTGGAGGCTAGCAAAAGACTGGAAGCAACCAACTAAGAGAGCAATAATGGCCAAAATCATGCAGTGCAACAAAGCAAACTATACAAAGCAAAGAGTGGTACTACAAGTAAAGGACTAAATGATCATAGAGGCTAATGGTGACTTGTCATAGTCATAACATGGTGTGAGCATGTTCCAAGTCAAACCAAGAAAAACAACAAAGGAGAATACCCCAATACTATGATTTTGCATGCTAAAACAACGCATAATTTCTTCAAGGCACACTAAGCAATCCCAATTGTTTGGAACAAGACATGCTACTGTAATAATTACTAAGCATAATGCTAAAAAAACACCTAGCATGTCATGCTAAAGTCTAAGTCACAGTCCATGCAAGCTCCTCTTGCACTTCAAGCAAGAACTTACTACTCCTTTCCAAACACCAAGCAACTTATTCGCAAAACAACACAGTGAGAACGGGGGTCCAAACTACTTAAGCAAACTAAACAAACTAAGCAAAGCAAACGAAAACTAAGACGCTCCAAGAACAACACAACTGTGCATGAAACAATAAAAACGAAGTGTCTAGACAGACCTGAGCTTTTTATTGATGAAGAAGGGGATGCCTTGGGCATCCCCAAGCTTTGACGCTTGTACCTCTTGGATATTTCTTGGGGTGACACCATGGTTTTATCCCCAAGCTTGAGATTTTGTCCATTCTTCATCTCATTGCATCATTCTCTCTCTACACCTGAAATTTTTCCTTCATACAAAACTTCACACAATCTTCATTAGCAACATTAGTGTATTCAAAAGATATTAGACCTCTGGCAAAGCTTTGGAACAGCAAGGATTTTCACTAAAAACACAAGCTATTGTAGTAACTCCTTCAAAGAAACTCAATTTACCTGAAGAGAGCTCAAAAAGGAATCAATAAGAAGCAAATGCAAATAATGGCACAAATCTGTCAAAACAGACCAACAGGTAGAAAAGAATTCTTTTGAACATCTTCTATTCCTCAAATAAAAAAGTGTTGAACTAACGAAAGTTAGCCAACATACTAGGGGATTTATTCGTTAATTTTGAGCTCAATCCGAGTTATAGAGCCTCCTGACGAATTTTTTTTGGTGGAGGACAGAAATCTGTTTCGGGACAGCAACTCCCCAAATCTTACTTCCCTCTCATTAGATATCATTCTTGGCACAAAAAGCAAACAAAAAGGATAAGGAGAGGTTATTAAAGAAGTAATAACTTCCAAGACTCAAGGAAACTCTTGGGTTATCTCCAAACAAGTACTTTTCTTTAACGCCTTTAAGTTAGACACAAGAAGCAAGAAGAATCAAGTATTTTCAAATGAGGAAGCATTAACATCAAACATTGCTTTCAAAGGAGGATAAGAAAGCAACTTCTCTCTCCTCATAGGGAAGTGTTCAATACCTTTCTTGAATAGAAAATGATATTTGATGGTGCCTTCTTTCATATCAATGATGGAACCAACTGTTCTAAGAAAAGTTCTTCCCAAAGTAATAGGACAAGAAGCATTGTATTCAACATCCAAAACATAGAAATCAACAGGGACATAAGCATTGTTAACCATAATGAGAACATCATTAATAATCCCCATGAGTTTCTTCTTAGCATAATCATGGAGTGGGACATTCAAATAACAATCTTCTAATGGTGGCAAATCAAGCATTTCATAAATCTTCCTAGGCATAATAGAGACACTAGAACCAAGATCACATGAAGCTTTGAGATCAAAGTCATTCACTTGCATATTAATAATGGGTTCCCAACTATCTTCTACTTTCTTAGGAATAGAAGCTTTGTGTTTTAGCTTCTCTTCCTTAATCTTAACAAGAGCATCTGTAATGTGTTTGGTAAAGGCAACATGCATATCACTAGCATCAGGACTTCTAGCAAGCTTTTGTAGGAACATAATCACTTCAGAAATATTGCAACCATCAATATCAAAGTCAAACTTACGATCACTAGTTGTAGGCATAGTAGGAGGAGGAATAGGGGCTACTTGTGGTTTAGTGGTGATAGTGCACACACTATTGTTTCTATCAATTTCAGCTTCCCTTTCCCACCTAGCATGAAGTTGAGCTAACAGCCTAACATTTTCATCAATGGTAACTTGTATGGCATGGGCAGTAGCAAAGGTGGTTTCCCTAGTTTCAGGTTTAGCAGCTATTTTATTAACTAAGTAAGTTTGATCTTCAGACAAAGAGGATATATTTTTCTCAACAGTTAAAAGCTTTTTCCTCTATAGTCTTATTGAAAGTGGTTTGCTAACTAATAAAGTCCTTAAGCATTACTTCAAGTTCAGAGGGGGCACTTCTAGCATTATTGTAAGAGCTTCCATAAGAGTTTCCATTATTAGGAGGATAAGGCTTATAATTGTTGTTGCTACCAAAATTATTCCTATAGGCATTGTTGTTGAAATTGTTGTTTCTAATGAAGTTCACATCAACTTGCTCTTCTTGAGAAACCAAAGAGGCTAAGGAAACACTATTAGGATCTAGAGGAGATTTCCCATTAATAAGCATAGAATAATAACATCAATCTTTTCACTCAAAGAGGAAGTTTCCTCAACAGAATTTACCTTCTTACCATGTGGATCTCTCTCAACATGCCATTCAGAGTAGTTGGCCATCATATTATCAAGGAGCCTTGTTGCAGCACCCAAAGTGAGGCCCATGAAGGTACCTCTAGCAGCAGAATCCAGCAGGTTTCTTGAGGAGAAGTTCAAACCTGCATAAAAAGTCTGGATAATCATCCAAGCAGTGAGTCCATGATTAGGGCAATTTTTAACCAAAGATTTCATTCTTTCCCAAGCAGGAGCAACATGTTCACTATCAAGCTGTTTAAATTTCATAATGTCACTTCTCATAGCAATAATCTTACAAGGAGGATAGTACTTTCCAATAAAAGCATCTTTGCACTTAGTCCAAGAATCAATACTATTTTTAGGCAAAAATAGCAACCATTCTTTAGCTTTTCCCCTCAAGGAGAAAGAAAAAAGCCTGGGCTTAATAATATCTCCATCTACATCCTTATACTTTTGCATCTCACAAAGTTCAACAAAGCTATTAAGATGGGCAGCAGGATCATCAGAACCAGCACCACAAAATTGCTCTCTCATCACAAGGTTCAACAAAGCAGGCTTAATTTCATAAAAGCTAGCATCAGGAGCAGGTGGAGCAATAGGAGTGCTTAGTAAATCATTGTTGTTGGTGATAGTGAAGTCACACAACTTGGTGTTCTCAGCAGAGTTCATTTTGGCAAAGGTGGGCAAGCCAAAAACAGTAGCAGCAGCAGCTAGAGCAGGAACTAATTTTTTTGTGTTTTTGAAAAGAGGCAAACAAAACCAAGCAAAAGAAACAAAGCAAACTAAAAATAAAGTAAAGAGAAAGGAAGTGAAGGACTCCCCTAGTGAAGACGTCCTTAGCCTCCCCGGAAACGGTGCCAGAAATTAGCTTGATGGCGCCCAGTACTTGTCGTGAGACGCTTCGTTGGAAACCCCAAGAGCAAGGTATGAAGAAGCACAGCAGCAAGTTTCCCTCAGAAAGAAACCGAGGTTATCAAACCTGTAGGAGAAAGGAAACGTCACACAGGTGTTGCAAGCAATACGGAGACCTGCACAACACAAACTCAAGACTTTGCCCCAACGAATCAGTGAGGTTGTCAAGCTCACCGGTTTGCTGTAACAAAGGATTAAACGTATGGTGTGGAAGGTAATGGTTTGCAGCAAGTAAATAGGTAACAGTGGAAGATGTATCAATGATAAAGATTGGACCGGGGTCCATAGTTCACTAGAGGTGCTCTCCATAGATAAACAACATGGCATGAAGGGTAAACAAATTACAGCGGGGCAATTGACAGGAACTGAGCAAGGCATAACAATGCAATTACTAGCCAGAAAGATCCTATGAGGTTGATTGGGCAATACAACAATATACATAGACCGTCATCCAACTGCATCTATGACTATAAGTCCACCTTCAAGTTATCATCCGAACCCCCTCCAGTATTAAGTTGCAAGCAACAGACAACTTCTTTAAGCAAAGTGTGTAAGGTAAACAATCCACATGTTCCATGAACAAGAGACCGTTGTTTTCTCCCTAGTAGCAATAGCACATCTACAACCAAAGAGATTTTTGTCACTTCCCTTGGAAACTAGAGGCATGAACCCACTATTGAGCATAAATACCCCCTCTTGGAGTCACTAGCAACTACTTGGCCAAGATAACCACTAGCAACGGAGAGCATGCAAGATCACAAACAACACAGACATGATAGAATCATAAAGATAAAACCATTAATCAAACCAACATAATAATCTCAATATCCATCGGACCCCCGCAAACACAACATGCATCATTACAAATAGATTAGATCTTGATCATGAATAGAGCTCACAAGATCTATACATGAAAGCACAAAGGAGGAGATACAACCATCTAGCTACTACAAGGACCCATAGTCCAAGGTGGAACTACTCACGAATCATATCAGAGAGAGGCCTCCGGGATGATCTCCCCTCCGGCAGGGTGCCGGGAAGAGCTTCAGATCCCCCCGATCTAGGGACGATGGTGGCGGCGGCTACAGACAGTTTCGCGTATTTCTGATCAGGTCCTCAGGGTTTCTGCATTGGGGGCTTCTTATAGGCCACCGGGAGGCGGCCAGGGCCACCAAACCCTAGCCAGGCGCGGGCCCACCTGACCCCGCGCCTGGGGTGGGTCTGGCCCCCCTGGCCGGCCCCTCCGACTCTCCTCTGGACTTCTTGTTCCCCACGAAAAGTAATTGACTTTGGCGTTTGTCCCGTCCAATTCCGAGAATATTTCTTTAGTAACTTTTCTGAAACCAAAAACAGTAGAAAACAGGCATCTGGCACTGTTACAACTTGTTAATAGGTTAGTACCAGAAAACATGTAAAAAGCACCTCAAAGTGTGGACAAGTAAATAAAAGTAGATACTAAACAAGCATGGAGCATAAAAATTATAGATACGTTTCCAACGTATCAGAGCCTGCCATAAATTTTGAATGACACAGCAGGCTTGAACACATATTAGTAAAGGAGAAACTCTCCACAAATGTTTTAGTAAGCAAAGAATATTGTGCGCTCTCATCCTGCATGTAACTTGTTAGTATAGCCCTCTGAATCAAAGTCATAAAATCGTTAAGAATCCCAGCAGGTCGCAAGAAATTTTGGCAAGGAAAGGTGGAGGGGTGTGCATCCCCTTCATCTCCCTCGTTACCAAATCGCGGAGTGATGAGATCCTAAGTGTATGAGGGTATATTACTGGTAGATGACCTTGGAAGCCTTGCCCTTCTAGGTGCATCACTCTCAAATATATCACCAAATGTGTGGTGGTCCATGACTTCACTTTTCTAAAATTTTAAACAACCATCAAACCAAGTGATTTCTAAGTTAATAAATGATGAGCAACTACTATAGGAACTTGCTAGAGGACTACACATGCATCAAAATAAATTTTCTAAGCATAGAACAAGCACGCAAGCTCAAAAAACCTGTCACCTATAGCAGAAAAATACTCAAGATACAATCTACCAATCACTAATCTCATTGGGCAAGTGGAGGAGGCACATACCAAGGAGAAAACCCTCCAAAAATCAGCACTTGAGATGGGCTGAACAAGGAGATAGAAAATCGCGAGCAAGAACAGCAAGAACTCGAGCTTGATCAAGTTTTCCGGTGTTTTTCGGAAGAGAGAAAGAAGATGGATTTGAGGAGGCAGCCTAGAGGGGGACAGGTGGGCCAGACCCCCCTCTAGGCGCCGCCACCTGGTAGGTCGCGCCTACCATGGGTGTGGTGGCCCCCTGGGTCACTTCAGGTGCCTCTCTACCCCTTTTTTGCGGAAAAATTTATTTTGAATTTTCTGGGATTTTTCGGGAAACTTTATTTTTGGCCAATTTTCAGGGTATGAAAATTGATTTTCTCGCAGAAATAGTTTTTTCAGAAGAAGCAAAAGCAAACCAAAATCCAAACTACAGGAGCTCTAAGAAACCCAAATAAGCAAATAACTAGCAAAAATAAAGCTAAAGCAAAGACTAGGAAGGAGAAAAGTAAAAGAAAGCAAGTATAACCATAGTGGAAACATTATTTTGTTCATTAAAATCCTTTTGTTAACAAGGTTGATCAAGTCTTGTTACCAAAACAATCTTATATGAAGCAAAACTTTGCATTCCACAAGGTGATTATATTACCTCATACTTGATAGCAATGGTCCCAATCATAATAGTTTCAAAATTTTCTTGTGGAATGGGACAATATATTTCCCCAACCTTGATGCTCTCAATATTTTCAATGGAATCCAGGCAAAATCTCTTAACAACCTTCTTGGGTAAATAGACAGTGTGCTCTTTGTCATTAATATTGAATGTTACTTTTCCTTGATTGCAATTGATGACAGCACCTGCAGTATTAAGAAAAGGTCTCCCAAGAATAATAGACATATTATCATCTTAAGGAATTTCAAGCACAACAAAATCAGTTAAAACCATGCAATTATGAGCCACTTGAACAGGAACATCCTCACATATACCAACAGGAATAGTAGTTGACTTATCAGCCATTTGCAAAGAATATCAGTTGGTATCAACTTTTCTAGCTAGAGTCTCTTATAGAGATAAAAAGGCATAACACTAACTCCAGCTCCCAAATCACATAAAGCAGTTCTAACATAATTATTCTTAATGGAGCAAGGAATAGTTAGTATACCTGGATCACCAAGTTTCTTTGGAACCTTACCATTGAAGGAATAATTAGCAAGTAGAGTAGAAATCTCCTCATTAGGAATCTTCCTTTTATTAGAGACAATATCCTTCATATACTTTAAATAAGGACGCAATTTAATAACACAGTCAAAGGAATTTGCAAGAATAAAGGTTTCATCCAATCACAAAACTTGTTGTAGTGTTCCTCCTCCTTTGACTTGTGTTTCTTACCTGGAAAAGGCATAGGTTTCTGCACCCAAGGTTCTCTCTCTTTACCATGTTTATTAGCAATAAAATATTCCTTTGTGTACCTAGTGTTCTTAGTGTGCTTCTCAGGTTCTTCCTCACCTTCCTCCTTATCAGGAGACTCATTTTTATCATTACCACTCTCAGTTTCAGCATCAGAGACAGATATACTATTAGGATCTACAGCAGGTTCAAGTGGTTCCTCAACTATCTTATGTTTCTTTTTCTTCCTCTTACGAGGACTACCACTATCTTCACCTTGTTGGGAATCCTGCTCTATTCTTTTAGGGTGTCCTTCAGGATATAAAGGATCTTGACTAGCTATACCACTCCTAGTTCTAATTCCAGAAGCATGTTTATCTCCTAAAGCATTAACTAGCATATCCTTTTGCACCTTAGCAAGTTAACTAAGTTGAGTTTGAACCATTTGAAAGTGTTTACAAAGCATTTTAAAATCATTAGAAGTTTTTTCCACAATATCTTTCAACTCATGGATAGCTCTAGAGTTTTCCAATAAATGATTCTGAACTTGTTTATTGAAATACCCTTGCTTAACAATAAATGTGTCAAGTTCCTCTAAACATTGATCAAGAGGTTACCATAAGGAATATCACCTTCATCAAAGTGTTGGAGAGAGTGTACCTCAATAGTAGATGAGTGGGGAATTGGCTTACATAATTCTTCTATAGGAGGTAGATTCTTTACATCTTCATCTCTAATACCTTTCTCCTTTAGACACTTCTTAGCTTCCTTCATCACTTCATCATTTAATGCAATAACTCCCATCTTCTTTGTTGTTGGTGCTGGAATTGGTTCAGGAACAACTGGTTCAGGAGTAATAGGCTTAGGTGTATTTAGCTCAGTTGAAGTCCAATCATCATAATTCTTGCTTAGTTTAGTCATTAATTCTTCAACATCTGTAGGAGTCCTTTTCCTAAAAACACAATCAGCAAAGCTATCTAGTTATGTCCTAGAATCATCAGTTAGTCCATTATAATAAATAGCAAGAATCTCATTCTTAGGTAATGGACATCCAGGATGTGCATGAATCAAGGCACAGAACCTTGTCCATGACTCAGGCAATTTCTCTTATTCTCCCTATTTAAAATCAAAAAGTCTCTACAAAGCAGCATGTCTAGCACTGGGAGGAAAATATTTTTGGAAGAAATAAGCAATCAAGCAATCAGAGCTATCAATGGAACCAGGAGGTAATCTATTAAACCAAGCCCTAGCTTCTCCTTTTAGTGAAAAAGGGAAGATCTTAGTAACAAAGTACTTGTGCATCTTAAAATCATCAGAGAACAAAGCACTCATAGTATAAAGCTCATTCATATGAGCCACAGCACTCTCATTTTCAGTCCCACAAAAAGGTTCTTCCTCAACAATATCTAAATAAGATAAATCAAGAGAGAAATCATAATCTTCATCTTTAATATCTATGGGAGAAGTGGCAAACTTAGGATCAGAGGACAACTTAGGCATGATAGTACGTCTAGCAAGGAGACTCTTAATAGCACTAGTACCATGTGTGTTTCGGCACTCTTCAACAAAATCATGAGTGAACTCAATGTAACCATCATTAATATCATAACTCTCACTAGACTCAGGTGACCTAACAGGTGTAACAGTGTCTTCACTAGGAGTTTCGGTATTTCCTAGACTAGTCATAGTAGCATCTAGAAAAGGACCTAATGAACCACTCGCATCAATCACAATAGAAGTAACATCATGAGTATCAAAAGCAGTTTCAGACTCAGCAGTAGTAGCAGTGTATGTATCATGTGTATGTGGTGGTGGTGTAACAAGCTTACTTATAACAGACAGTGAATCAAGAGCAACAGAGGTGTATAGGACTGTACCTCTTTTTGTAGTGGATGGTAAAATGGGGAACTTTCCATCACGAGACTTCCCCTTGATGAAAGGAGTAGCAGTGAACAATAATAGATTCAAGTGAACTTACAAATAAATCTATGGTCCCCGGCAACGGCGCCAGAAAATAGTCTTGATGACCCACAAGTATAGGGGATCGCAACAGTCTTCGCGGGTAGTATTACCCAATTTATTGATTCGACACAAGGGGAGCCAAAGAATACTTGCAAGCCTTAACAACGAAGTTGTCAATTCCGCTGCACCTGGAAATAGTTCTTGCTCACAGAAGTTTATTAGTAGCAACAGTAACAGTAAAACATGAGCAATAGTAGCAGTAATACGGTAACAGTGGGATTCGAGTGCGGTAGGCATAGGGATGGATGGACGGGCGTTGCATGGACGAGTCTAAACATGTAACTTCAAAATCTAGAGCATTGCAGATAAATAATAACAAGCATCCAAGTACTAAAAAATCCTAGGCATGTGCTCCAAATATAGTCATATGTGCTTGCAATGAGAACTTGCATAACATCTTCTGTCCAGCCAGCCCGTGGCAGCGGGGCCTCTAGGGAACTAATCGCAATTAAGGTGTTCCTTTTAATAGAGCACCATAGCAAAGCATTAACACTCCGTGAACACATGTGATCCTCACACCACAGCCATCCCCTCCGGTTGTCCCAATTATTGTCACTTTGGGGCCTTTGGATCCGGACAATGATATGTGTACACAACTAGCAGATAAGATCAAAAACAATACTATCATAATGATTCAATAATAAGTTCAGATCTGAGATCATGGCACTCGGTCCCTATTGACACGCATTAAGCACAACAAGTTGCAACAAAGTCAAATAGCTCTAATAGTGATACTAGACACTATGCCCTAACAGATCTTATTTGCTTACATGATAGAACTCATCCAATCCCTACCATCCCCAAGCCTACAGCGGGGGATTACTCACTCATGGATGAGGGAAACATCGGTGGTTGATGGAGATGCGTTGGTGATGACGATGGCGATGATCCTCTCCAAATTCTCCGTCCCGGGAGGGTGCCAGAACGGAGTTTCTGGATCCGAATCTTGGTTTCTGGTGGCGGAGGAGGAGCAGAACTCTTTCTGGAAAACTATCGAACCCCCCTCGGTTTTTGGGTCAAAAGGCAACTTATAGGCACAGAGGGAGGCCGAGGGGGTGCCTGGGGTGGCTGCACCCCCTCCAGGCGCGGCCAATGGTGGGCTCGCGCCTGGGGTGGGTGTGGGCCTCCTAGGCCTCCTCTCCGTTTCGTCTTCTGGCTCCGTGGATCTTCTGGTGAAATAAAAAAATTGGCATATTTTCTGGGATTTTTCCTGATAGTTCATTTTCTGCACAAAAACAAGACACCAAGGTAATTCTGCTGAAAACAGCATCATTACGTGTTACTTGTATCCAAATCACACAAGTTTAGAGGAAAAACAATAGAAAAGTGTTCGAGAAAGTAGATATGTTTTGGACGTATCAGATCCCATCTTTCAATGCTTGCAAATGGTTTGATCTTGGTTTTGATGGTGCATGTCACCTAAAAAATTATTCTTTTATCACTTACCTACTCGAGGACGAGCAGGAGTTAAGCATGGGGATGCTCGATACGTCAGAAACGTATCTATAATTTTTGATGCTCCATGCTTGTTTAGTATCTACTTTGATTTGCTTTGTCTATAATTTGAGGTGTTTTGTATCTTTTTTGGAACTAACCTATTAACAAGTTGTCACAGTGTCAGTTCCCTGTTTTCTTCTGTTTTTGGTTCTAGAAAGGCAGAAAAACAATATTCTCGGAATTGGACGGGACAAAAGCCAAAGTCAATATTTTACCGTGGGCGACACGAAGCCAGAAGATGATACGGAGGAGGGCCTCGAGGGGGCCACACCCCCTGGCCCCGCGGGTGGGCCCACCCCGCGCCTAGGGGGTGCAGCTGCCTCGGGCACCCCCTCGGTCTCCCACTTCGCCTATAAGAATCCCCCGATGCAGAAACCCTAGGCACCCAATCAAAACTCCATGAAACCTTCTGTAGCCGCCGTCACCATCATCCCTAGATCGGGGGGATCTGAAGTTCTTCGCGGCACCCTGCCAGAGGGGAGATCATCCTGAAGGCCTTCTTCTCCGGTATGAAGTGTGAGTAGTTCCACCTTGGACTACGGGTCCATGTAGTAGCTAGATGGTTGTATCTCCTCCTTATGCTTTCATGTATAGATCTTGTGAGATCCATTCATGATCAAGATCTAATCTATTTGTAATCATGCATGTTGTGTTTGCAGGGATCCGATGGATATTGAGATTACTATGTCAGATTGATTAATGGTTTTGTCTATTTGATACTATCATCTCTATGTTGTTTGTGATCTTGCATGCTCTCTGTTGTTAGTAGCTATCTTGGACAAGTTGTTGCTAGTGACTCCAAGAGGGGGTATTTATGCTCGATAGTGGGTTCATGCCTCTAGTTTCCAAGGGAAGTGACAGAAATCTCTTCGGTTGTAGATGTGATGTTGCCACTAGGGAGAAAACAACGGTCTCTTGTTCATGGAACAAGTGGATTGTTTACCTTACACACTTTACCTAAAGAAGTTGTCTGTTGCTTGCAACTTAATACTAGAGGGGGTTCGGATGATAACCTGAAGGTGGACTTCTAGTCATAGATGCAGTTGGATGGCGGTCTATGTATATTGTTGTATTTCCCAACGAATCTCATAGGATCTTTTTGTCTAGTATTGCATTGTTATTCCTTGCTCAGTTCCTGTCAATTGCCCTGCTGTAATTATTTTACCCTTCATGTCATGTTGTTTATCTAAGGAGAGCACCTGTAGTGAACTATGGACCCCGGTCCAATCTTTACCATTGATACATCTTCCACTATTTACTTGCTGCAAACCATTCATCACCTTCCACACCATATGTTTAATCCTTTGTTACAGCAACCGGTGAGATTGATAACCTCACTATTCGTTGGGGTAAAGTCTTGAGTTTGTGTTGTGCAGGTTTCCACGTTGCTTGCAACACTTGTGTGATGTTTCCTTCCTCCTACTGGTTTGATTACCTCGGTTTCTTACTGAGGGAAAACTTGTTGATGTGATTCATCGTACCTTGCTCTTGGGGTTTCCCGATGAAGCGATGCACGTTGATGCAGCGCCATCAGGCCACTGCCAAAAACAACCAATAAATGTCAGACCTTGGATTTTCACGCTCGAAATCAAAGACTTACTCAGAGGAGCACCACCAACAAAGAAGTCATCCAATGTTGCCTCCCCATTTACGGAGGCCTCTACTGCAAGTCTCATACCACTAGGCTCACGGGAACTCATGTCCGGTCTAGACATGAACATATCCTGCAAGAAAAGTCCGAAGAACTACATGTGAAATAAAGTCTTCATAGCATCAAGAATACGCATTTTCCGTTGTCAAGTCCTCCAATCACAACCATCATGGCATCTTCTGATTATGTCAATCCTTGATATCTTGATGTACACATGTTCCATGGTGTAAAAAATAGAGCTTCACGATACACCCACTAAAGCCGGTTAGGCTGATGTTGTAGGCGCACATGATCGGCCCCTATTCAATCAAGGTATCCAAGGAGTGCCAAATGTGCCATCGTCTGGTTCTTTATTCTGCAAGACATGGGATCCCGAGATCCACCACATCTCGTTGTCCACCTCCGGCAGAGCAGGAGGATCCCCGCCCCGGCGCCCATGTATTTAGTTCTTCTTTTTTTTGAAAGGAAAGCGGTGAGGGAAACCCCCACAGCGAGTTTGGTTTGTGAAATAATAAGAACCCAGTTTTGCATCCAGGAGGACTTGAACTTGGGTGGCTGGGTTTTTTTCTTGATTCCTCTTTTGCTACTTGTTTCCTAACATTCATTTCTTTATTTATTTTCTTGCTTAGGTTCTTTGTATTTATAATTATTTTCATCATGTGGTTGGGAATGTGCTTGGGTATAATTTTATTTTACTTATGATTTTCCTTTTTATACATTTTGTGTAATATTATTTATTGATTATGGAGCACAAAACAAGTGGAATGCCAAAATGAATAACACAAAGATGTCAAAGAAGTTCACACCCACCATGGACATGGAGGACATTTTCCATTGAATTTTTTTTCATAATTCATTAACCATGATAAGTTTGATATTATCATCGGTTTTTTGTTATGCTAATCAGAATCATATGATTAATCAATTAATGTTAGCATTATTGTATTTATGTAAAGCCTGTGTATATGTTATTTATATTTTTTTCTACATATAATCTATGCATCTTATATACTTTTTAAATCATGATATCTCTAGATTATAATGCTTCATACTATATACTACTCTTGTTGCTATATATAGATACTTCAGGTATTGCTGCATAGACTAATGAGCTAACGAGCCTTCCACATGGATTTTGTTGGAAATATACCCTAGAGGCATTAATAATAGTGTTATTATAATATTTCATGTTTATGATAAATGTTTATACTCCATGCTATAATTGTATTAACAGGAAACATTATACATATGTGGTTTCATAAACAACATTATGTCCCTAGTAAGTCTCTACTTGGCTACCTCGTTGATAAATGATGGCTGTGGTTTTCTAACCATAGACATGTGTTGTTAATTAATAACGGGATCATGACATTAGGAGAATGACATGATGGGCAGACCAACTAAGCAAAGCAATTAGACCACATCACAGAGTTTAAATTTGCCAAAGTTGTTATATGTGAAGTATCTTAATCCTTAGACCATGAGGTTGTGTTATTCACTTGAGGCGGAAGAACGCTTTGGGAGAATCAACCATCACACCATAACAAGATGACAATAAAGTGTTGTTTAGGAATTTCGGGAAGTACTTATTGGTTTGCATGAATCAAGACCAGAATTTGTCGACGGAGAGATATACTCTGGGTACACTCGGTAAAACATTGCAAGAACATGACTAAGGAGTTTGGTCACATGGATGTTGTATTATGATACAAGTAAAGAGTAGCTGCCAATGACGAGATAGAACTAGGTATAGTGATCAAGGTGTTTTGTTGTGCTTTAAACGGTGTCGCACACTCGCAGGATGGATCTTCTTAGTCGAATAATGGAGTCGTCAATACATTTGACCGAATAATGTATAAGGTCTTTACTCGGATATACAAAAGATCAAGGGTGATGCACCTCAATGTGTTTCGAGGAGGCCGATTTCACAGCACGATACGCAAGACAGTGAGTTGGCGCTATAGACCATAAGCCCAATTACTTAGGAGGGAACCCATATGAGATTCCAACGACTATTGGCTGAGCTAGTCAACCTAATCTCCCTAGCTCGGTTGTCGATCCTTCAAAACGCGGAGTCACCAAAGAAACGGAAGCAAATACAAGGGTTGAGGAGGTAAAAGTAGGTGAAAATTAAATTGTATTGAAGTTGTCGAGTGTGTTATTAATTCAATCGGTTGGCATCCCGCACAACTTATATGGGGCCGATGGTATTTCTGTACAAACCTAGGAGACTTTACACGAGTACAATGTGGTTTCCTTTAGTAGGAAAATAACTCTAAAACTAGGCAACTATCATCGGCTTCGTACTGGATTCGAACTCCAAGCGTCTAAATAACCCTTTGCAGAGCCATCTTTTCTTCCATGTTGGCGCAATTTTAAATATCTTTGAGTTTCTTTTGGGCCAAGTCATGGTCTCCTGGGCATAAGTCGGTTCCTATCATCCGTTTCTAGAATTTTCTACCTAGTAGGCCTATCGATGCTGGAATTGCCTACTATCTGGATAGCTTCTTGATTGTCCTTTGGATCCCCTTCATGCATCTACTATATTCAGCCTTTAGTCGCCTGGTACTATGTTAGAATCTAAAAATCGGCAAAATGCGTCCATTTGCGATTCTCATCTCCTGGCTCAAACCACTGTATTTTTTATCGGCCCAACATGGGCGCTAATATATGTGCCCTGTTTCCTGATAAAGCTTGAGTACGAGGAAATACTCTGTGTAATCCTCTAAAGGTGATGTTTAAAATTATCGGCTACATATTTTATTCGAAGGGCGATACAATGTTATCGGCCGTTTCACAATGAGTTCAGGAAGATTGCCACACTCTTGGGTGAAATTATTTTAAGTATCGTTCATTGAGCGCTCGAGGAAGAATACCTCCTTCCATCATTTCCACCAAATATGATTTATCTAGCACCAGTCTCGTGACTCGGTGAGGGCCTTCATAACTCGGCGATCATTTGCCAAATTTATGACTACGTGAGCCAACTAGTAATGTGACTTTCTAGACTAAGTCGCCAATTTAAAAGTCCTTTAGCCGAACCTTTTTGTTGTAAACCTCGGATACATGTAACTTTTTTCTCTCGATACCTTTGAGATCCTCTATTTGTTTGTCGGCCACCTCATCAATATTGTCCATCATCAGATTGTAATAATTCTAGGGCAACAATCCTTTTTGCTTACAAACCTCAAAGCAGCCAGATTAACCTCTACCAGTAAAATGTCCTCTTGTCCATAGGTTAAGTTGAAGATCTAAGTCGCACCATGATTTGAGATCCTATGAGCCCATAGTGCTTATGATAACACTTCATACCATCGCTTAGGATAATCTTGGATTTTCTTCTTGATCAAAATCTTGTTAGTAGATTCGACATGTCCATTGGCTTGGGCATAGTAAGGAGAGGAATTGAGCATCTTTATTTCCGGTGACTCGGCAAACTGCTTCACCTCTGTAGCCATGAAGGATGTTTCTTGATCTATGCTGAGAGTCTATGGTATACCGAGTCTGTGAACAATATGCTTAGTTACCTCCCCGTTGGTCATATTCCTCAGGGTACTACTTTAGACCACTTGGTAAAATAGTCAGTACCAACCAGTACGAACCGATGCTCTTTGGATGATGTTGGATGAATCATACCGACAAAATTTAGTGCACATCCTCGAAAAGGCCACAGTTTTATAACCGATTGCATAATTGAAGCCGACATCAGTTGTATGTATTCGAACTTGTGACAAGCATCGCATCCCTTGTAGTACTTGAAACATTCCTGAATCATAGTCGGACAATAGAATCCGGCTATTTTTAGCATCCACTTCATCTTGTGGGCCGACTGATGTGTACTGCATAAGCCATCATGAACATCTCCCATGGTGACCTTGGCGTGATCTTCGTCCAAGCATTTCAGAAGAAGATCATTCGTCGTTCGACGATATAGATCTTCCACTAAGCAATACTTAAAAGCTATTCATCGAATGGCTATCTCCATTTTCTCGTTTGGATCTTGCAAGTACTGAATAATTGGTCTTCTCCATAACACACGGCATGTACAACGAGCCTACCATGCAACCATAGCGATTAACCCCCTCCCCCATCCTCAACCCAAGCCACAAAGACCACCGGAGAAGAAGACCAGCGACGTGATATATTAATCAAGGGTACGATCCTCGCTAGGAATGGAAAAACTCCGTTGACGTGTAGACACCATGTTTTCGATCAAATGCGGAGAAGTGACAAAATACGAGAGGAGGGTGTCTGCGGCTATGGTTTCTCCTGGGCCGTTTACAGGAGCAACATTTGAGCATCTCTAGTCGAGTGCACCAAAAAACGCCCCAAAGGCCAATGGGGCACGTCGGGGAGAAAAATGTGCCCAGCGGCGTGTCCCAATGAATTTTTTATTCCGGTCACCGCCAAATAGCTTGTTCGGAGCGCCGAGGCCATCCCCGCTCCACATGGGACATGCCCGGCGTCCCATGCAACACACTACCAACACAACACTTTGCAGGCCAGCCCTATCATTGGCACCGTGGTTGGTCAACATTATTTATGATGTCATCTCCAACCTCTCCACGGCCGCTTAATGACGGTGTAGGTTCATCAGGCTGCGCAGTGAGTTGTCATGATATCGTAGTGTAGCGTGGCCAACACAGCATAGGGAAACATCATGTCGCAGTGGCGCATGGCTGGCACAAGGAGTCGTCCCGTCATCGCATTCGCCGTTGATGTACAGGATGGTTTGACTCTTCCGCCGCTTAAATGTCGGATGCTTGAGCCCAACGCTGGTATCAATGTGACAATTGCTCGGCCTTTATAAGCAGGCTGCGCGCGTCACATTTATTTCTACAAGAGCTTGGTTGCCGGTTCAATCTCCTAGCTCCTCCGCACGCGCTCTATGGCTAGAGATTCTAGGGAAAGGGGGCACGGCCGCGGTCGTGGCCAGGGTCGGGGCAGGGGCCGCGGTCGATCACCTACATCTTCGCTATCGTCGTCGTCAATGGAGGAGGATACATTCGCTCAATTTCCGGACAAGCTCAATTTCTTGACGGGCAGGAGCCCGTCGCAGTGAATCTGCGGACAACATGCGGTAGTCTTCGCTTGTGCCCCATGGAGGTGTTTTTCGACGGGCAAGGCCACGTGTATCTCAACAATGGCTGGGAGAAGTTTTTCCGTGCGCATAGCTTGGATCTTGGCTAGTTCCTAAGCTTCACATATGACGGCGATGGTATGCTCATAGTGAAGGCGTGTTCGACGGCACGATGTGCCATAGGCACTACTACATAAACGACAACGACGAGGATGATGTGTCATAGCCTTTAATTTAGATTTTTGTTCGTTACTATCTTTTTACTTATATTTTATTTCTTTTATGTAAATCAAGTATCGCAATGCAATAAATCAAGTTTGAATGAAATATCCTGTGTTTGGAGGCCGCGTGCCCCAAACACGACAAGGCGTGGCGGCGCCCCCAAGCGCTGCCGAATGTCGTTTTGGGGGACGCGACTGGAGATCCTGTTAGAGTGGCTAAACAACAAGGTATCTCGATGATGATGCTGAATGCATGAGATGCCGTCGTGCTTTAGTTCCTGCCTATGCTATATGAACCGTGACGAGGACAGACCAACAGCAGAACAATAGTGCCAACAAAGTACACACCTTGGACCTACCTGATAATGTTTCCATCATCATGATAATTCCATTAAATTGGAACAGGAGTTGCACTTTCCATGATCATGCTTGCATATTCAGTAAGTGTTAGCATTTCTGCACTTGGCGGTCGTGGAGTTCAGCAGTAGCATTATACTCGTGATAGCAAATGAGTGATATGGTATATCTTTAATTCTTTATAAAGATGAAAGTGTTTGAGGGTTCCTTTTTCTTCTCATTCCATCGATTGGTGATGATTCAGTACCAAAGAGTGTATTTTTGAATGCTTGCAACAGGCCGGCCGCTTCTTGAGACAAAAGCACGTCTCTGAATTGTTGGAATCATGGAATGCGTGGGTATCAGGGTATACGTCTGCATACCGTACTACAGTGATACAGAGCTGCACTATATAATTCTGTACCCAAAATGACACCAGAGGAACTGAAACACAACTAAAAGATTTGCAAAACGCTACTGGTCAAGTAAAACAGAGATGTTTCTGTGGTGAAACACCGAATGGCCCAGAGGACTTCACAAAGAGGCATACTTTCCCCTAAAAATCCATGTTATTTACATCATGGTAGTACAAATCAAACCAAATCGTGCGAACTTCGCCGCAAGTAGGTCTGGCACGGTTGCATCTCGCAGCAGTCAACTGCTACTTACTTGCCGGGAACAAAGTTGGTGGCAAAAGCCCATGCATTGTTGTTGACAGGGTCGGCGAGATGGTCGGCGAGGTTCTCTAGAGGGCCCTTGCCGGTAACAATAGCCTGCACAAAGAAGCCAAACATGGAGAACATGGCAAGACGTCCGTTCTTGAGCTCCTTCACCTTGAGCTCCGCGAATGCCTCGGGGTCATCGGCAAGGCCGAGGGGGTCGAAGCTGCCACCAGGGTAGAGTGGGTCGACGATCTCACCAAGCGGGCCACCAGCAACACGATACCCCTCGACGGCACCCATGAGCACAACCTGACATGCCCAAATAGCCAGGATGCTTTGGGCATGGACGAGGCTGGGGTTGCCGAGGTAGTCGAGTCCACCCTCGCTAAAGATTTGGGAGCCGGCCTTGAACCATACAGCCTCTCCGAACTTGACACCATTGCGAGCAAGAAGCTCGGGGAAGACGCAGCCGAGCGCGCCAAGCATAGCCCACCTGGAGTGGATCACCTCCAGCTCACGATTCTTGGCGAATGTCTCGGGGTCAGCCGAGAGCCCTGCAGTGTCCCACCCGTAGTCACCGGCGAACTCACCGGTCAAGTAGCTCGGGGGCTCACCGGAAAGTGGGCCGAGGTAGAGCACACGGTCAGCGCCGTACCACGGGCTGCCCGAGGAAACCTGCTTGGCTTTCGCCGCCGTCTTGCGCATTGTGACACGGGCGTCGCCGTAGAGAGCCGACGATGCCACATTCTTCACTGCCTTGCCAGCGAAGGTCGAGGAAGAGAGGGACATGGTGGTGGTCGCCATTGAGCTGTTCAGACTGGTGTTGTGTTGTATGTTTTCCAAAGATCTAAACGTGTGTGTAGAGATGGTTTAAGATGGGAGGAAGATGGAGCTATTTATGGCACTCGAGATGACACAAGGGACAGCTTTGCCGTGTGAGCTGACGGAAGAAAAATCTTGATCGCCGACGCCATTGGTGCAGCAAAGTTATCGTCATCTGTTAACACGTGGCAAGGTGAGAGCCACGGAAGGGAGAAGTTGTGGCTAGGCCTAGGATCTCTTTGGACAATGGAGACCTGCGATTGGATGATGGACTGATGGATCACATGTACAGTTAGATCATCTCAAGGTCTGCATGCAACGAGATTGTCTCTCCATCGCCAAAAAACCGGGAGAGTGAAATTTTCTCTTTACTTTCCATGGTGATGAACTTACAAGAATTCCCCTGCACTCATATAACGATTTGAGAACAGATCGTGTAAACTTACCTTTTCCAATCCTACAAAAAAGTCATTTATCAAAGTGAACCTAAAAATTAAAAATAAACATATTGTATGTGATATCTTACACCAAACATATTGTATGGAGTAGTACTAACAACAGAGCTAGTGGCAAGACCGTGTTCCTTTCACAAAATACATACAAAGGAGTTTGTCTTAATTGAATATAAATTTATTGGTGGCATGTCGTGCCATTTCTGAGTTCAACTTTTTATGATTTTGTAAAAAATCATATACGGTAGTAAAAAAAATCATGGTCACTTCAGGACACGGTCCTCCGCCACCCTTTCACGCTCTTCTCACGTCACCACGCTCGCAATTGCAACGCGGATGATGCACATGCAACATAATTAGACCACGCGGAGGTGGATCATGCGACCATCAGAAATCCGAAATTATCTTGCGCCAAGAGTAATTCTCGATCAAAGGAGACTTTAGCCCAAAATGCATTTTGATGTATAAATCCCTGTTGGATAAAAGTTTTATTGGAGTCAGAATTAATGATGTTAATAGTGATTTCTTCTTTGCTAGTAGAAGATTCAGACAAGGGGGTCCTATTTCCCCTATGTTCTTTAATTTACAAGATGGTGTTTTCACTAAAATGCTGATTAAAGCTGCTAGTCATGGAGAATTATATGGTTTGCTTCATGATTTTCTCCGGGATGGAGTTATTGGCATGCCATATGCTCATGACACATTGTTGTTTCTGCAGAAGGATATTTAGCTCAATGCATGAATCTTAAGTGGGCATTGTCCTGTTATGATAAATTTCTAGGTTGAGAATTAATTTACATAGATACAGAAATGGTTCCAATTAATGTGGAACAGGGGAAGCTCGGCATTTTGCTCCGACCCTGAGTTGTACATTGGTAACTTTCCCCATTAAGTATTTAGGGGTTCCTTTACATTATAAAAAACTTATAAAGGAAGATCTACAACCTATTATGGATAAACTTCTTTAAAAAGCTTTTGGTTGGAGAGGTTATTGACTCATGTAGCCAAGTTAGAGTTGGTGAGAAGTGTTCAACCTAGTATACCAGTTTATATTTTGAGAGTGATTAAATTCCCTAAATGGGCCATTGCACTAACCAACTCTCAGTTAACCCATTTCTTGTGGGATGATTATGAGGGACATTTCAAATATCACCTTGCCAACTTAGGTTTAGTGTCTCGAGAAAAGGAGTACGGGGGATTAGGAATACATAATATTGTAGTAATGAATCTCTGCCTCCTATCTTCCTGGGTTAAAAGATATTATCTAGATAAAAGTAAACTTTGGAGAAAAATTATTGATTATAAATATGAGGCTAACGCTCACAATATATTTGATCCTCCTCTAAAAATGTCCCCCTTCTAGAAAGGTGTTATGTGGGCTGCTAATATAGCCACGAAGGGCTACCAATGAAGGGTGGGGAATGGAAATAAAATCAAATTTTGGAAATACCGATGGTTTGATGATTGTGGCTTAACCATTCAGTATTGGGAGTTGTATATGGTTGTAATGACAAAAACATAACTATTGTTGATGTTTGGGAAGATAACCAACTAAAAGTTACTTACTGCGGATGCTTTAATGAGGATTTGTTAATTAAATGGTATGAACTCGAGATTTCCAAAACCATTCACCTTAGTGAGGATGAGGACACCATCCTTTGGAAATTAGAACCAAATGACATCTACATTGTCCTTATATGTTTTGTTAACTTTAAAGGGGTGCTACTTGTCCATGTCCATGCTATGTGGGAAATTAAGGTTCCACTTAAGATCCATTTTTTTCTAGTTGCTAGCACACAATAAGCTAATGACTAGAGATAATCTAGCTAAGAAGCGGAAAATTGATGATTTGACATGTATTTTCTGCTGTGAACCTAAGTCTTGTTTACATGTGTTCTTTAAGTTTCATGTTGCTAGACTAATTTAGTATAATATTTGTTTGATTATTGGCGGAACATATAGAAATGTATATTGACTTGTTAGCTGGTTTATGGGTCAATGAAAATTAGAATAGTATTGAAAATTTTGTTCATGCAGTTGTGCTGTGGGTTCTCTAGATTACCAGGAATGACATCCACTTTAACAAAACCCCTCCGTCCGGTATGCATGTGATCTGGAGAAAGATAGCCTATATGCTATCCTAGTGTCTGGTAGTGTACTCAAAGGATGCAAAAGGAAGAATGAGCAATGTCATGGACAAGGTGGAGCACCTAGCTTGAGAACCACCACCCTTGCTCTGGCCGGATCTTGACTTACTCATGAAGATGCCGACAGGAGCGGATTTGGAGCTGGCGGAAAATTCCCACTTAACTCACATGACTGAATCTAAAAAGTGAAAGATCACCACCAAGGTCTTGGGCAAACCTACTTAAGCAAAACTCATTGGAGCTAGTAAAAGATGGCCATTGGCTAAAGGTCGTTTGAAGGAGCGCTTGATTTGTGCCCGTGTTGTGTTCTGGTTTAGTGGTAGCTGTCAGTTGGTGTGGTGATAAGTCATGGCTTTTGCCTCCGAACTTGTTCTAGCTTTAAAAACCCGAGGCTGCAAATGTTTTCGATCCTCCGATCACTGTTAAAATACTTTATAAAACATATTGGTTTCCATTTTGATTAATGGAACCGAGGTGAGGCCCTTTCCCTTCAATTGTGAATCAAATCAACGATCGATGAAGCATAGGGTGTTTGTCTCCTAGTCCTTTCATTTCCCCATACAATAAATCTTGTATTCATGTACATTTTCTTATTCTACTTCCCCCTATCCACACTTCCATTGTATTTTCTCCCCTCTCTACCATTTCTCTTCAGTTAAGGAAAGTCCAGCAAACCTATGTGATTAAGTTTATGTGTTTATCATATTCGTGATTCATGATCTTTTATTTGGTAGGTCATGTGCTTGCTCAAGGCATTTTTCGATTCTTGTTTAGCTAATTTTATGCTTGTAGTGGTTCTTTCTTTCATTTTGCGGGGATGCACTTGATTGGCCTATTTGGATTGGGATATTTTTTGTTCACCTCGATATTTAGCTACCCTTGCAGTGGGGGTCTATCTTGTGTGCAATCAGGTATTTATTTCTTCTTGGATTGAGTTTTTTCTTGATTCTTCTTTTGATATTTGTTTCCTGTCATTTCTATCTCTTATTTTTATTTTCTTGCTTAGGTTCTTTGTCTATAATTATTTTGGCCATGCAGTTGGGAATATCCTTGGGTAAATGTTTTTGTTTTATTTTTGAATGTTCTTTCTAATGCATTTTGTGTAATATTCTTTACTTATTATGAAGCACGGAAGCGGAATGCTATGGTGGATACCCAAAATACATCTAAGAAGCACACGCCCACTATGGACATGGAGGGCATTGTCCATTTAAAGAAAAATATTTTTTTCACAATCCATTAACTATAATAAGTTTCTATTATCAGTTTTTCTTATGCTTATCAAAATCATATGTGTAATCAATTAATGTTGGGACTATGTTTATGTAAATCCAGTGTATATATTGTTTATTTATTTTTATCTACATATAATTTATAGATCATATATACTTATTCGGTCGTGATATCTCTAGATTAGTTTGTTTCACAGAATATACTATTTTTGTTGCTATATATGGATACTTCAGGTACTGATGCATAGACCGGTGAGCTAATGATCCTCCCACAGGAATTCAGTCCCATCTCGGTGTACCATACTCAATGATATGAGGTACATACTCAAAGTTTGTCTTTGTTTCACCTTTATAACCACATTTCTAGGGTTGTCACAATGATTTTCTATGTGTACACTCATTCTAGGAAAAACGAAACATATTCCTTCGCTTCCTCATAGTACCAGTCGCACCTGAGCCTTTAGGTGAGATCCGTCCTACTAGTACTTAGCTTGTGGGAAGTGTTTGTGTGTGTTGGGGGGAATGTATGTCATCGACAACGATAGAGTGTGGTCGTGGTGCCCTTGCCATGTCAGTACCCATTATGGATTCTAAGGGGTCATGTGTTCGATTTCGATTTACTTGATGTAAACTCATTTTTTTCCTTTTTCATGTTGCTTTCTTATTTCAGGGTGAAAGCTTAAGATCTATGATCGGAAGAAGACGACATTTATATATTGTTTCCTTCTTGGAGGCGTCGCTTTTGGAGAACTTGTACTATGAGTGTTGTCTTGGTGATGGGTTGTGTTGCAGCTAGAATGTTTTAATCACTGTAGTGGGATCTTTTGTTTTCTTCTTCTTCCTTTTGTTCTACAGTTGTGTGCATACGAAATGTTTTAGGACATTTCGTTATTATAGAGGACGAGTGTAATTGGTATCTCTGCGATATTAATATATTTCTTTTGTCAAAAAATATTGCTTTCTTATTTTCATAGCAATTTGATCCGGATCAAATTACATGTTTGGTAAAACTATAACTATGAAAGTTAATGCCCCTTCTAGAGGCGGCACTCATGCACTTTATAGTTTTATAGTCGATATGCGGGTTGGGGATGACATGATCTTTAAGTTTGAGAAGCCATTGTTACTTGCCTCTAGTTACAGAAGGGAAGACCACATCAAAGACCTAAAGGTAACTTGTACTCATCATATTCTCGGAATAAGGGTTTCTAAGTTAATTGTTATAATATGTTTTGTGGGGTGATTTAAAAAATTATTTATTTTCTGTTACTGGGACACGCTCACCAACCATTGCTCACCTCCTTGTGAGGCCATCTAGCTTCAACCCGGAAAAAGCACCAACAATTCCACCGGATCATGTGTTGCTGATGTTTTTCAATAATGGGCGTATTATTGCATAAAGGGTTTAATTATTACACCCGGACTATAACTATGATGCACATAGATGGAACAAGTTCAACGCAAAGGAAAATAAAAAGACATGAAAGAAGTTGTTATCGGCAGCACTGCCAACACCAGAGAATATAAACAAATTGAATTTTCACATATTATAATGGTAAGTATATATGCTTGCATGCAAACAAACTGGATGTAGATAGACTGAAATAATAACTCACCTACAGCTTGAGGTGGTATTGGTTGAGGAACGGGCACAACTCACCCACGTCTTAACAAGAAGATATTGTTAGGTTAAATTCATCATGGGAAGGAAGAAGTCAACATTTATTTCCATGGAAGCCAACGCCCACTTCAGCCTTTTATATGGTGCCACTAAATCTAATGTGTATCATCGCTGCTGTGATATTTTTGTCACACTGCATAATATATTTTTAATTAAAAAAGTATATTAGTCAGTGCACCAAAACTTCACGATAGCGGCACGTGGATATGTATGATGGATTACAACATAATTAGAGTATATATGTATAGTGAACCTAATCTAAACAGACCAACCACAATAGAGTGCTACACATAACAATCAGAAATAGCCAAAAGAGAAATAGTACAATAACCTAAACGTTCGGTCTCACAAAGAGTAACCCTTGCTATGAAAAACCCTGGACTAACCCTAGTTCATCGGCTTGATGGGCGGTCACACACATATTTCTACCTTCGTGAGTTGTTGTCATCATACCCGACTCCAGGAAGTTCCTCATAGATAGTGCCGCCTGCAAAACGATGTGCAATGGGACGAAAGACCCATATGCATCGGCATCGGCCCACCTCCGTCACACGGATGCCCTGGCTAGAGAGTAAGTCGGTTGTGCCCATCTAGGGGGACATATACTCGGCGCTATTGGATTCTTCTCCATTAAATCCTCCGAGCCACCTCCAAAACCTAGCGTGACCAGATTTGGCTATAGAGGAGAGGGAGGACGAGGAGAGGTCATGCCTTAACACGATGGATCCGATCTCTCGATCGTGGCAGGATATCACACAACAAACACCTTGGTCACCTCGAGCATCGCTGCTTATAAATGTGGGAGAGTGAGTGAGAGGTAGAGATTTAACTGACGGTCATGTGTCATTATATATAGGGGCCATTTCACATCAGTAATGAGCCTATCTATACAAACATTTTCATAGAGGCACATTCTGAAACGGACCCGGAGGAATATCCATTGATAACATATTGGTAACAAGGAGTGAAAGTTCTCTGTGGCCTACAATGCATAGACTATGTCGGGAGGCCTCGTCGGCCACATGCAATTTCATTCATGTGTTGGTTGTAAAGCTACTATTTTTATGGGGTGTACTTAGCATCTCTCTATACTAGTGATATCCATTGGTTAAGGCCTGCAACCAAATTGGTTCTACTGCAAAGATTGTTAGAAGCACATCACTGTGAGTGCATCTTGATAAGGCATCATGCACAGTATTGGTGATTCCTTTCTTGTATTGAATCTTATAGCTCGATCTGACCCATTAACTTCACAAATGTCTTTTGGTGTATGCCTATAGTTAAGCGCTAATTACTTAAGTTCAGTAAACTTTTTTGATCAGTGCGCTAGACGAATTCCTGATGTTGGAGATATGGTCTCCACTTGTCTACTTCCATAAGAATTTCCAAACATCCTTCTCATAGATGGACATATATAGCTTGAATTTTGTTGCAAAGAGCCTTGCTTAGGTATGCTAGAGGATGCTCATTCTGCATTAGCACAACCCCCACACCATATTGGCACGCATCTGTTTTGACCATAAATGTCTTGGTGAAATTGGGAACTTCGAGAACTGGTGCTGAGATCAAGGCTTGTTATTGTCGGTGTCCACTGGAATTGGACTCCCTTATTGATCATCTCTATCAATGGTCAGCTAATTAACCATAATGTATGATGAATTTTCGGTAGTACCCTATGAGACCAAGAAAACCCCGCAATTCCTTCAAATTGCTCTGTTGAGGCCAATTCTTGAGCGCTGCAATCTTCTCTAGGTCTATGGTGACACCCCCGCCACTCATGACATGGCCCAGATACCCGAGACGAGGTTGCATGAAAAGGCACTTGGAGTCTTTCATGAACAATTGATTTTCCATGAGGATGTCAAAGACTTCTTGAAGGAGAGTAAGGTGTGCCTCTAGATTGGATGTGTAGACGAGGATATTGTCCATAAAGACAAGCACGTCGTGGTGCAACAACTTGTCAAAGATAAGATTCATGACGCTCTGGAATATCGTCGGTGCTCTAGTGTGGCTTAAGGTCATGACGAGGAACTCGTAAAAACCATGGTGTGTGTGGAAGGCAGTTTTGTGCTCCTCTCCAGTTGCCATTTGAATATGGTGATATGATCTTAGATCGCGCATGATGAACTATCATGCGCCAGCCAATTAGGCCAGTAAGTCATCCACAACAGGCAGCGGGTGTTTGTTTTTAATCGTGAGTGTATTAAGCTAGCGGCAATCAATGCAAAAGCTCCACGATCCATCCTTATTGTGCACGAACAACACAGGCGAGGCGAAGGGATCAAACTTCTGCTAATTTTTCTGTGTAATACTGTCTCCACTTATCGCTCGATCTCTAACTTTTGATGTAGTGCATAATGATATGGGCGCACATTCATAGGTTGTGCTCCAAGAACCATCGTTGTGGCTAGTAGGAAGCAAGACTGGATCCCCAAATATAGTGTCAAATTCTTCCAGCACATCTTGGACTTCGACTGGAATTGCCTCGAGGGTGTTGTCTTGTGTCAAAGAATTCAAACCAGGCTCCTAATGAATTGGTTGCACCTGAATACAATCAACGATGGCACCTTCGTTTAAGCAATCCATGCATTTTTCTTGCTGACACGGGTGTGTAATCACTCTGGTGATCTTGAACTCCCTTTAATTGCACACAGCGCCGTCGATGGGTGAATTTCATCCACTTTTGTTTTCAATGCGCCCAATAGGGTTGTGATCTTCTAGCAATCAGGTCCCAAAATCATATCATAGCACGAATGTGGAAGAACATGAAAGTCATATGTAAACAAAAGCAGTGGGCTGCCCATTAGCAAAATTATTTTAATATGGTCGTGTGGAGACCTTCGTGGAAATGTGTTCATGTGAAGAATTATTTATTATGGTTGATTTTGATACTTTTTGTTTAACATGTATGATTTTGATGTCTTAGTGTTTAGAATGGGTTCGGAGATATCTCGATGTTTAAATGCACCAGAATGATATCTGGTCATTCATGTATTTGGTGCAAATTTTCATTTTGAATAACAACAAAATAACAACAACACTAAATAGTGATAATTGTCTTCTCAAAGTAGTAGTTTACATGTCAAATAAGTACATTTCGGTATTTTAGGGACAATTAGCATATATCTCCTAGGGTGTCAGGGGTATTACTGATAATTCCCACCAAATCCACAATTTTACAATTGCTTCAACCAAACAACTTCCAAATTTAGAATGCGATTCCGCAACTAGTCGCGTCCGCATCCGTTTATTATTTTTCATACTTACAAGTTTTCAAAAGATGTGAAATAAATCAAGAACGCTGGTTATCTTGTATCTTGTGCATCTATTAAATTTTGTCCCAAAATATGATAATATGTGACATGTGTAAAAAAAGAAAAAACCTAAGTGAATAGTATAGTGTGTTATTTTTTAGGGTAAAACAGTAGGGTAAAGAACTCCACTGCAATTTTTATAAATCATATAAAGTTACAAATAAGTATTTACAAGTTTCAGGCCAGCTCAAAAGAGGAATAACATTCTGAGCAGCTATCTCCTGTCTAAATTATTATAGTGTGTTATTCATACATCATTTGTTTATTTTGTAGAGGACGGACCATGTCATATTTTGGATTGAAAATTTGCATATGCATTATATACAATATATAATCTATTTTAATGACTTATTTCATATTTTTGGAAACTTAGAACTGCGACATGCAACATGGAATGTGGGTGCAACTAGTTGCCAACTATAATGTTAATCTAAAAAATTATAATTTCTCCCAAATTTGCCACGGTTCTCAACTCACAACAGGCTTTTGACAACTCATAGCGGCTCTTTTAGAATCCATATGTAAACCAAACACACCCTTAGTAGTGTGTACATATACAACAGCGGCCTTTTGAAGCTTGCCCTATAGGCACCCTATTTTTCAAAACTTTGAAAGTTTCAGTTAGTTTGAAAAAAAATCGAGAAAACTACCTAGACATAGTCAATACTCTATTCTAATCGTGTGTAAATTTTCAATACGAAATATCTAGATGTGGTTAAGAGTGCAAATTTCAAAGCTTCCAAAATTAGCTAGATTTGTCTTTTTGCTGACCTGAAATACAAGGTATTTCACACTAAAAAATTGCACGCTCGTCGTGTACATAGTTGGTTACGTTCAGGTTTCTGTTTCGAATGTTCTAATTCTTTGAAATCAAAGTTTCTGAGATTTAAAAAATAAAGGGTTACATGTAGGACAAGCTTCCAACTGAATTTTATTTTAGTACATGTACTGTCTCTTACAAATGCTCTTACGAACGCACTGCATTGCCGTCCTTATAAGGACAACTCCAACGCCTCCTCGCAAACGGACTCTCTGTGTCCGATCCCGTCCTCCCAGACCGAGACCACGGCCCAACATGCACCCACAAATCATCGAGATCCAGCCCTGATCCAGTCCGTTTTGGCGTAAACCGGGCCGAAACCTAGGGCTGCTTTGCGAGGGCTCGGGCTGCCCGCTCGTCTAGGCCTTGTTCTGCACTTCCACGCCCCTGGCCCTCCCATCAGACACAAACCCGCGTCCCTCCACCCCTGCTTCCCCACCTTCCCTTCTCCCTCCCACCCCCGCCGCCGCCGTGACACCCTCCTTCCTGGAAGGCCACCGCCGGACCCCCGTTGCCTCCTCCTCCATAGGCCTCTTTGCTGGTGAAGCCTCCTCGCTGTTGAAGCCTCCAGTACCCGAAGATCTCGCCGGCCCTGGCATCGAGCTCGGCCTTCTCCTAGGACGTGTTCCACCTGTTCGTCCATTTCCCCCATGTACAGGTACTGCATTCAGCTACCTTCGCCTAGTCCTTGTCCTCGTCCTTGCGGACTTGAGCTCATCCGTCTCATCGTGCAGACCATGGACGACAATGGGGACGAGTTCTTCAAGAAATATGTCATGTCGTCCTCCGATGAGTCCGGCAATGATAGTGAATTTTGGGCCACCACGGCTATGATCCTCCATCAGCACAATGAGGAGACGAAGCAAACCTATCGTGGCTCGGTCACGGGCCGTTCGGCTGCGCTAGAACGTGGCCGAGTTGCGGCCATGAGTTGATGTTTTGGGATTACTTCCACCGCACCAGGCCTTTGTACCCTCCTGCACTGTTTCAGCGGCGCTTTCGGGTGTCAAGGAAGGTGTTCATGCGTATTGTTCACGGAGCGAGGGATCATGACGACTACTTCTCTTTGAAAAAAGATGTGACCGGTAAGCTCGGCTTCACCTCCTACCAAAAATGCACCGCAACTATTCGCATGCTTGCTTATGGAGTAGTTGTTGATTGTGTTGACGAGTACTTGTGCATGAGCGAGTCCACTTGTCTGGAAGCAATGTACAAGTTCTGCAAAGCTGTGGTGGCCGTTTTTGGTGAAGAATTTCTGAGGGCACCCAATGTCGATGACACTCGCTGGCTTTTGGCTTTCAAAGAAACCAGAGGGTTTCCAGGAATGATTTGAAGTATAGATTGTATGCACTGTGACATGGTTATACCCTATGGGTACACGACATTAGCATACCTGGTCCAGCCCAAGGAAGGCCCACAGTAATACACGCGGCCTGTGGAGATTTTCAGGTGGTCCAATCCCATGACATCTTCGGATCCTTGGAGATCAAGACTAGAACAGATAGAATATTCGAAGGGGCAAACCCTAAACTTGTAACCGACTCGATCTGTGCCCGAGACCTGCCTAACTCTATATAAAGGCTAGGAGGACACGACGAGAAGGGCCAATCTCTTTCCACCGCATACACACCTCCACGCCAGATTGCATCTGCGCACCCCTATAACCTTCGGTTCCGCCGTAATCAAGAACAGACAAGCATGAGTAGGGTTTTCCCCCCGGGGGCCTGAACCTGGGTAAATCTCGTGTCCCCTAGTTGCTTGTCTGTTAACCGTTCCGTGATCTCCAGCACCCCCATCTTCTCCAAAACCCAAGCTCATAAGAATGGGCATTGATGAGTCGAGACCTCGTCAATTGGCACCGTCTGTGGGGATCGGGGGCGCTGATTGTGCAATCGTGACGGTCCCGACCAAAGAGATCTACAACTCCTCAGCGACGGAGAGCCATCTCCTCTTTGTTGCTTTCGACTTCACCGCCCAATCGCCAGCCACTATGAAGGACTTCGAGCCCGTAGGCGACGGGCTCGAGATCCTGTTCGGGAGCTTCTGCTTCTAGGTGGGACAGACCGGCACTCTCCGCCTCCCAGAGCGGGTGCCACTGCCATCGATCAGGCCCGCCTCGTGGGCCCCGCATCCCAGCGTGTTACGCACGTCAACGTCAATAGATGAGTCATATGACAGCAACAGCTGCAACTCAGATCCAATCCGCGAGCGTTACCAGTGCGCCTGGTCATCCAAAGCGACGTGGAACAACCACCAGGTTCGAATGCCCACGTGACGCCTCCCAACCCACAGGGTAGGAACGGAGAAAACAGGAGGCAACCATCCCCCCACCCAACGAGGACGACCCCAATGCCAATCGAATAATCCACCTCAGCGAGGAAGGATGGAACCATGCACGCGAAGCCGTGGAAGGCAACAAAATCCTGCCTGTGGGTGCATCACGGTACCTACTGATGGCAAACCACCTCCTCCTCATCGAAGAGCACAAAAAGCAGGTGAAGATGCAAGAGGTACTCGATAAACACAATCAAGCGGCCTCGGAGTCTAGCGCGCGGCGAGATGCGCTCTCCACCGTTGGCGGATCCAGCTCGCATGGCAATCAAGCTAACAAGCATCGCTCTCGCACGGATAACATGGATCCCGTTGCACGTCGCGAGGTGACTCGAACCCTCAACACGTCCTTCATGGAGATGGACGCCAACGGTAACGTCATCCCAAAGACGCCGCAAGTTGCGATCATGGAAGCCACCACATATCTCGCGTCCCATCCACCTCCGGTGGGGGACCCGAAGAGAGCTATGCACAAGTCCGCATTAGCTGGACTCGGACTCGTTGGAGCTGCGCTCCACGAGGAGGCTCCTGCGAAGCCAAAAAAGAAAGCTCGATCAGATTCAACCGCAGCCCCACACCCTCATCTGACGAGGACGAACACGACTTACCTTGACGATGCAAGAGCCCACGACGTCGCAGCCACGACTACGATGCTTGAAGCGAACTCGCTCAGCGCAAGGTCAACAAGGCATGCACCAAATGCGCATGCTCATCCGAATCCGAAGAAGATGATGACGGAGAACTCTGCGAAGCTCGATGCTTCAGCAGATCTGTTCGGCGGACACGGATGCCGAGAAACTTCAAGCTTCCTTCGGACACTCCGAAGTTCGACGGCACACAGGACCCTAAGGCGTGGCTTAGCGACCACCTGACATCCGTCAAGCTGCATGGCGGAAACAAAAACACTGCCTTGCAGTGCCTTCAGCTGCAGCTGACAGGCGTAGCCTGAATCTGGCTCAGTAGCCTATCCTCGGATTCCATCCGAAGCTGGGAGGAACTGGCATACAGTTTCATCCAAAACTTTAAGGGTACCAGCAAGAGGCAAGCCTCGATCGAGGAGTTGCGGGCCTGCACTCAACAAACGGGCGAATCCATTTGCTCGTACATATTATGCTGGTCCAACATCAAGAACTCCGCGGCACACATCTCCGAGGAGAGAACGATCGACGCCTTCAAAGATGGCGTCAAACGCTAGGACTTCAAGGAAGAACTTGGGCGAGTCAAGCCCAAGACACTCGACCACCTCATGGACATCGCCAATAGGTGGTCAGATGGAGAAGATTCCGTCCACCGAGCACATTCGGACGAGGAAGATGACTACGGCCGCAGATGTGAGTGCCGTAGCAAGCGAAGATCGCGCGTCTACGACGATCGCGATGGACCCGACATGGTTGCGGATGGCTATGTCGAGCGCCACAACGAAAACAACTACAGCAGCGGTGGATACCGTGGAAACAACTTCCACGATGGAGGACGCCCAACGCAAACATGGAAACGCCGCGGTCTCGATGACGAGCCCTCGGTATACGACAAGTTGTCGGGCCCATGCACCATCCACTTCTACATCGACAAGCAGGATGGCAAAAAGAAGGCCAGCCACATGCTCAAGGACTGCCGCAAGTTCCAAAAACTCAGCGAGGGCTTTGCCCAGATGAGACATCAAATCCCGAACCCTGGGTTCGGACACGCACCTACACCAGGCGACATCGAACACGGAGCTCCTCCACCACCACCCGTGGGACCTTCGAATCACCCGATCGCACCCATGTAGAACAACGGTGTAAATGGGTACCCCGCGCCGAAAGGGTCATTGATGATCCAAAAGGGTGATTCGAAGGGTGCAAAAGAAGATCACCCGCCAGGTCAGCTTGGTTGTGACCGCTCCACCCGCCATCCCCGAGTACCTCAGTGGTTCGAAGTCCTGCATCACATTCAGTCGTTCGGATCACCCCCGATAGATCCCTCGCCTATCTCACGCTGCCCTGGTGCTCGAGGCGCATATCGGAGGGTTTGAGATGAGTTGTGTCTTCATGGACGACGGCAACAGCATCAACCTGATGTTTCCTGGCACCCTAGCAGCAATGTGGATCCTGCTGTGCAGCCTGGAACAATCCGACACAACGTTCCACGGCATAGTCCTAGGGAAGGGCATATTTCCCCTGGGAAAAATATGGCTCGATGTCATCTTCGGCAAACCCGGCAACTTTTGATGTGAGCGGCTCGAGTTCGAAGTGGTGGACTGGCCATCACAATACCACGCCATCCTCGGGCGCTTGGCATTCGCAAGGTTCCTGACAGTACCGCACTATGCGTACCTGCTACTCAAGATGCCAGGATCTATGGGCGTAATCATGGTCCAGGGCAGCTTCACCCGATCGGACCACTACGACAGGGACTTCAACAGAATCTCCCAGTCATTCGGCATGCAGGAGGAGCTCACAAGGCTTCAAGAAGTGACAGACAACGGGGCACCCCAGTCTCCGGGCAAAATGCACCCGACATGTCATTCGACTCAACAGTCAACACGAAAAAGGTGCAGGTCCACCCGACAGACGTCTCCAAGACGGCGCTGATAGCCAACGACCTCAGCCCCGCATAGGAAAGCGCGCTCGTCGAATTCCTCCGTGAGCGCTGGGAAATCTTTGCATGGTGTCCTGCGGACATGCCAGGAGTTCCTAGGGAATTCGCCAAGCATGCACTCAATGTGTTTCCAGACGCCAAACCCATCAAATAGTCCATTCAACGATTGTCCGAGCCACAGGCCGAAGCCGTCGGAGTCGAAGTCAATAGACTACTCGACGCCGACTTCATCTGGGAGATCAAGGAGAGTGAATGACTTGCCAAAACTGTACTGGTCCCAAAAAAGGACACGAACATCCTGTGGATGTGCGTGGAATTCACATCGCTCAACAAGCACTGCCCGAAGGATCATTTCCCTCTCCCTCGGATCGATCAGATCATCGATTCGACTGCAGGATGCGAGAAACTCTCCTTCCTCGACGCCTACTCAGGCTACAATCAGATTCGACTGAAGGTCGAAGATCAGGAGAAAACGGCGTTCATCACGCCGTTTGGAGTATTCTGCTACAACACAATGCCCTTCGGGCTGAAGAACGCAGGTGCCACATACCAGCGGTGCATGCAGGCATGCCTGAAGAGCCAGATCGGCCGCAACATACAGGTCTATGTCGACGACATAGTAGTCAAGACAAGGGAGGCCAAAACACTGATTAACGATCTCCACGAGACATTCGACAACCTCGATCACTACAAGATCAAGCTGAACCCAGAAAAGTGCGCCTTCGGCGTCCCATCTGGCCAACTGCTTGGTTACTTCATCTCTTAGAGAGGGATTGAGGCGAACCCGAAGAAAATCCGGGCCATACTGGCCATGGAGAAGCTGAAGAACCTCAAAGGTGTCCAGCAGCTTGCTGGGCGCATCGCGGCATTGAGCAGATTCATCAGCCGCATGGGTGAGAAGGCCCTTCCTTTCTACCAGCTGCTACGCAAGGCAGAAAAAATTGAATTGACAACTGAATAAAACGACGCATTCGAAGATCTGAAGCGGCTGCTATCCACCTCGTTCGTCCTGGTCACACCAAAGGAACGCGAGCCTCTGCTCCTATACATAGCGGCCACACATCAGGTGGTCAGCACCGTGCTCGTGGTCGAACGACCCGAAGATGGCAAGACCCATGGGGTCCAACGCCCAATCTACTACCTCAGCAAGGTATTGACACCAACAAAACAGAGGTACCCTCACTACCAGCAACTCGCCTACGGCGTGTTCATGACGGCTCGTCGGCTGAGAAACTACTTCCAGGAGCATCAGGTGATGGTCGTCAATGAGGCGCCACTGAGCAGCATCCTGAACAACCCCGAAGCTACAGGACGCGTAGCCCTGTGGGGCATTGAGTTGTCCCCTCTAGACATAGTCTACGAGAAGCGTCATGTGATCAAATCTCGGGTCCTCCCGGACTTCCTCGTCCACTGGATGGAGCTACAGCTGTCGGACACCCCGGATATGACGCAATCATGGATGATGCACTTTGACGGATCCAAGCGTGAGGCTGGAGCAGGGGCCGGCATCATATTGATGTCCCCGCAAGGTGAAAAGATGAAGTACGTCCTCCGGATGAAATTCCGGGCCTCCAACAACAAAGCCGAATACGAGGCCCTCATCCACGGCATGAAGATGGCCAAGATCTACGGCGCAACGCGCCTATTCATCTACGGTGACTCGAACCTCGTCTTCCAGCAGACGATGAACGAGTGTGACGCACACGCCGCTAACATGATCGCATACCGCGCGCTCTACAACTCACTTGAAGGATACTTTGACGGTTGCGAGCTTCGGCACGTCGGAAGAGAAAGCAATGAAGAAGCCGATAGACTCGCCAACATCGGCTCCACCTGCGCACGGGTGCCACCATGTGTGTTCCTCGAACAAATTTGCGTGCCTTCCATCAAAAGGAAATTTCCCAAGGGATCACCCGAAGAGGCAGAGCACTCGGGGGCTGCGCTACCCGAAGGACGGGAAGGACCCGAAAAGCTCGACACGACGGTCACGCTGGTAAACCTGATGCAGGTCATGGCAATCGAGGAAACATGGACGCAACTGTACCTACAGTACCTAATAAACAGGGAACTGCCTGACGACCCGACAGATGCCCGACGCATATCTCGCCGGTCAAAGGCCTTCACCATCATCAATGGCGAGTTGTACAAGCGTAGCATTTCGGGTGTACTCCAAAGGTGTGTCACCATCGGTGACGGAAAAACCATCCTCCAAGACATCCATGAGGGCATCTGCGGCCATCACGCGGGCAGCCGCGCCCTCGTCGCCAAAGCTCTACGAGTTGGGTTCTACTGGCCTACGGCCATAAACGACGCCAAGGACATCGTCTGAAGGTGCAACGGCTGCCAGAGGTTTGCAGATAAACCGCACGCACCAGGATCGGAGCTCAGGCCCATACCCCTGGCCTGGCCCTTCGCCCAACGGGGCCTCGACATGATCGGCAAACTGCCAAAATCCTCGAAAGGAGGCCACGTCTACCTCCTGGTCGTAGTCGACAAGTTCACCAAATGGATCGAAGCCATGCCCGTTACCAACCAAAAAGGCAAAACGGCCGTGAAGTTCTTCGAGTCCATAGTCTACAGGTTTGGCGTGCCGCACAGCATCATCACTGACAACGGGTCGAACTTCATCTCCAAAGAATTCTAGGACTTCTGCGAAGGCCTCGGGATCAACATATCATATGCCTCCGTGGCGCACCCGCAAACCAACGGGCAGGTCGAAAAGGACAACGGCCTTGTAGGCGGCGGCATCAAGAAACGCTTACTCAACCCACTCAAACGGATTGCGGGAGCCTGGGAAAAAGAGCTACCCTCCATCCCGTGGATCTTGCGCACAACACCAAACAGCGCAACTGGCTACACGCCTTTCTTCATGGTGCACAGAGCCGAAGCCGTGTTACCTGTAGAAGTACGCCATAAGGCCCCACGGGTCGTCGCCTACAGCGAAGCCGAATCAATGACCGCACTCGAAGACGCCGTCGACACACTCGATGAGGCACACAACATCACCGCGGCTTGCTCGGCGGTCTACCAGCAGAGCCTCCGCAACTATCACAGCCATCGGCTGCGCCCAAGGTCCTTCGTCGAAGGAGACCTCGTCTTACGACTCAAGCAAGAGTGGCCGAAGAAGCTCGAGTCACCCTGGGAAGGACCCTACGTCATCACCGAAGTCATCCTAGGTGGATCCTACTGCCTCAAGCACGTGGAGTCTAGAGTCGCATACTCCAACCCATGGAACGTCGCACAATTGCGACGCTTCTACCCCTAGCTATCCCTCTTTACTTTCAATAAGGCTACTCAGCCAAGGCTACTCAGCCGAACAATGTACCTCCTCGTTACGATAAAAATAAAAGCTAAGTGTCTCGCCCAAAAATTTATCCCTTTTTCTCATACTACTTTCTGTTGCAACACACTCGGGGGCTCCGCCTCACCTCATGACTTTGTCGACTGAGCATAACGCATGAAAACCTGAGTAGCTGACCACGTTAGGCTAACGAAAAGGGCATGCATACAATCAAGCACCACGTGCTCATACAAATAACCTTTACAACAAAGGGCATAACACGCCCACTCGAAGTATATACAAGTTTTACAGAAGGATCACATGCGCCTGGTGCTCAAAAAGATCTACAATATCTTCGGCATACTGCCTAACAGCCGCAAAATGAGGGCGCACATCCCATAGGCCACCATCTGGTCGAGGGGGTGGTCCATGGCCACCGCCGCAAGATCAACATCTGGGCGACGCAGACGAACAAGCGACAGGGCGGCCTTCACCCCTGTAACCAACTGGTGTCGCACCAGATCCCTGACGTGACCCACGTTTCGATACTTTGCCAGCAAACCCCATAAAGTCGAAGGCGCCTCGTCAAGGGGAAACATGACGTGCAGAATCGACGCCAGGGAAATCTTCACCTGCCGCAGCACCCGTGACACCTGGTAAGCGCGATCCTGCACAGTCGTAAGGACCATGGCCCGATCGCGATCCATCCAGAAAAATCCTCCGGCTTCCATATCCTGCTGGGTCAAGTAGTTAATCCAAACTTCAATGCACTCTTTCTCCTCCCTCGGAACAAGGTTGGCACCTGCAAAAAATACAGAGTAAGATGACACTCAAAGAAAAGGATCATCCGAAAACGAGAAGCAGCTCAAGAAAACTCACACTATAGCTGTTCGGCCAACTGCTGCAGCTCCCCTCATCAGATACTCCTCTCTGGCGGTAGCCCGCTCCGCCTTCGACTTTCACACGTACGCGTGGCCTCGGACGCCAAGTATGTCCTTCTCAAGGCTGCGGACGCGGTCACGAAGAAAAACAAGTTGCGATGCATCATCCAAAGATGGTCGCAGCAGCGGAGCAGACGAAGTATCGACCGGATCCTCACCCGAAGGTCCCTAAAGGAAAACAGGCAAGAGTATGAACAACACATGACTGAGAAACAGCTCGAAGCATCATTTATATATACAACAAAAGGCCACTGCATGGCACAAGGAAACTGTTCGACAAATATTACAGCAAAAGAAGAAGACAACTATCCTAACGCTACAACGACAAAGCCTACGCAGTTGCATCTGGAGTGGCCTTGGAGCCAGAGTGCCTTCTCTTGACCTCCTCCTGCTGCCTCGTCGCATACTCCGCCAGAAGGTCAATGAGCTTCGGCCCATAGCGCTTACAGCGAGAAGCGTAGAGAGCGAAGGCTACCTTGGAACCGTCTAGAGCCGTTGGCATCTGGGAGGTGATCTGATGAAGATCCAACTCCACCCCGGACGCCATGGCCATAGCCAGCCCCATGGAGGCGCTGATGCCTTTCTGTTTATGCTTGTAGGCCGCAGGTGCATCCGCTGACAGCGCATCCGCCAAAGAATCAACATCCTCAAGGGCAGCGCCCTTGGGAATGATCTCCTTGTAGAAGCGCCCGAGGATCTCCTTGGCCTTGGCAAGGCAGCCAGCGGCAGTACCGCAGCGGTCCTCGACCACCGCGGCCGCATCATCCAGAGCACTCCCGTGCTCCAGGGCACTGTGATCAAACTCAATGCCTGAGGCATCTGGAGCAAAAGAAAAGACAAAGCAGGAATCGAATAAGGACAGGGAGACAGAGTAGACGAAAAAGCAAGGATGGGCAAAAGCACTCATCGAAAACGGCCTTGGCAGCAGCCATCAGCTTCTCGGCCACCTCCTTCTCGCGCGCAGCCGCAACAATGGCGAGCTGCTCTTCGCGATTCGAAGCTTCCCGCTGAAGGCACTCCTTGGTCGCGGCTGCATCAGCCAACTCCTGCTGAAGGCGCTCCTTCGCCCCCAGGGCATCTTCAGCCTTCTTCTCCGCTCGCCCAAGGCTCTTTTCGAGATCATCAAGCTCGCGGAGGGCAACGTTATTCTCATCTGCAAAAGCAACAAGAACATACATAAGCAACACAAGTTACAGACAAGCAAGCAAATGCAAAAGAACAAGATCAATTCAGCACGTACCTCGAAGTTGCCGCATGGTGGCCTCCAGCGCCAGATGCTGCTGCACAAGCAGATTCGCACTATGCAAAAAGGGTTGTGGAAGGAAACAAAAAGAAAACAATCAATAGAGAATCAAGAAAAGGACTCGGGGCTGCGCCCCACAACAAGCACAACATCGAGCAAAAACGACCCGACAAATACTCGGGGGCTCCCCCAGGACAAATGGGGAAAATAACTTACATGCTCAGACGGAGACTCCGAAGGTCCCGGTGTAGTCTTCTGGGAGACGATCACTCGAGCCTTCTACGGTGAGGGCTTCGGAGAATCAACCCCAGAGGTGTCCACCGTCTGAGAGGGAGGAGGCGTCAGTTTCGACTCCCCTAATGCCTCCTGAGTGGCCTCACTAAAAGAGCCCTCAGAGGAGTGGCTGCAAGGAAAACACCAATCAAAAGCAATAAGGCAAGAAGACAAGAAAGTAACGAGCAGCATCCGAAGATACTTACGAGTCCATGTCACTCAAGTCAAAAACGGGCAGCGCCCTCTTCCCTTTCTTCTCTTCCTTCTTCCTCTTGGCCGGCGGCTGTGGCGCTACAGCCAGCGCAGGCACGACCGGGATAGGCAAGGGAGAAGCACCGTCACCTCCGCCGTCTCGGACAAGGAACATTGGGTCCCTAGGCATTGGCGGAGTCAAGGCATCCGAAGATTCGCTCGAGCTCCGTACACGCTTTCATGTCGTCCCCTCGCTCGCCTCGGGGGCCTCCTCAATCGGCGACTGCGCCGGTGGAAGCTCGGACTCGGAGTCCACAACTTCGTTGTCTGGCGCATTCGGAAACCTTTCGGGTAGTGGAGGCACCATGCCAGCCACCTTGAGCTCCTGCACAATAAATACATAAACGTTCAGTACAAAGGATAAAAAGGAAAAACACATGAAAAAGACGCTACACGCACGTCGCAAGTCTACACCTGCGGAACTGGTCTCGCGGCACTGAACGGGGGTGTCAGTGACTTCCCCGGAAGGTCCTCATCGAACTTGTACTTCAGCAGTGGCCGAAGAACTCTATCGAGGTCCATCTTGGAGCGCTCCTCAGCCGAAACTCTCGTCGGGTCGTGGCGGCCAGAGTAAAGAAACATCGGATGCTCCCTAGCCTGGAGTGGCTGCACCCAACGTTTGAGGAAGGTGCGGATGATGTCCACACCGTTCACCTCCTTCTCCGCGATCACCTAGAGGGCCTCCACCCGACGGTAGAGCTCCTCTACCTCCTCCACCTCGCCCTCCAGGATATTGCGGTGACCCAGCATACCACTGCATGTGTAGTACACTATAGTCGTTGACATGACATCCACAGAACACCGTTCCGTAAATATCACATCCCTCAGAGTGGTACAACAGAAACATTGCGGGTCCATATTACAAACATACACACATTATTATTATTACAATACCGGAAGTACAAGACTTACAAAATATTCAACTTACAAACCAAAATATAAGTGTTTCAGCAGAAGTTTCAAATTTAAAACTTTAACTCCAAATTGATCTTAGCAACTTATTGCTATATATTGTTCATGATGCTCGGCTCAAGTGGTTACTAGAACTATAGTAATTATTTGGACTCCTGGAACTCTCCTCCATAGACGATGTCGTAGTCCTCCCCTTCTACGGCTCCATACAAGTTGGGCTCTTCATAGAAGACCTCCTCTTGACTCTCGGATGCATACGTCGGAGTATCTTCGGAATTCTTATAGTCTAAGCAAGGATTCAAAGGAAAGGATGAGTAACAACGTTACTCAGCAAATTCATTATATGCAAGGTAGGAAGTTTGATGCTCTATCTACCACCTCAGACTATCAGTCATTGGTACTATGCAATTTTTGTAAATCTTTCTTCAAAGATTGATTTTATTATGAAAATCTATGACCACCAGCCTTCACAGGTTAACCAGAACTTTCATGGAGTTCCTTTCCTGCCGCGTTCATAGCTCCTTCCCGGAACAGGGAGTAACAAGTTACAATTCTTAGTTTCTTACACTCTGCAGAGGTGCGTTACTTTTCCCATGAGAGATCAACTCCTTGTTGCACAACCGGGCTTACTTTCCCGTCCACAATTCCATGATGTGGGGCCCAGTAGTTGGTCCAAGCCAATCACTGCCCTCTCCGCGACCTCATATGTCTGCACGATCCTTCGGGCTAGCTCACCTTTATTAAGCCCCCTTTCGGGCAGGCTAAAACCCTGATAAGATCCCAAAGACTCTATGACCTAGTGATGCCCGGATTAGTACCATTTACATGGACTATCTCCCTAAACACCATTCATAGATAATCTAGACACCAAAAGTGTGGGGCGTAAGGGTGCCCACCCATATGTTGGATCCACACAAGGAATCACAACGTCACGTTAAGGTCGTCTTGCCTCCATACAAGAGGAAAAGTATACAGCTGACTTCTCCGTCCCATTCCAAATCTCATGGTTAACGCGTAATATACGGTGCTAGAATCACTGATATCATGTGTTATTAATTCCTAATTGTTCATCATTAGTTCAAGTAGAACTCTAAGTTCTATTGCTCCATCACATCATCACTTAGGATGATATCTAAGATTTACTATCTTGAGAAAATAGTGTTTTCTTTTTCTATAGTATAGATGATAACACACAACTTGCAAATACTTTGATAAAGACTCTATAAAGGATATGAGAAAGTGATGAACTTGCCTTGTGACTACAAGGTAGTGAAGTCTGATGCTTGCACTGGACCTTGAGCTTCTATGTCTACAAAAACATCATTATTGCCTGGTAAGGATAATATTTAAAGAAGTAAAATGATTATGCAAAGTAATGTAATGCATCATTTAACTTGATATGTATTCTCCCCATTATTAATAAAATTCTTTTTAATAATAAAGGATTTATAAATATTAATTTTTAATATTTATAATAGAATATTGTATTCTTTCCTTTTATTTGACATTTATTGATTTAATAATTCATTTAAGAATTATCACTTAAATATCAAAAAATTGTTATTAAATATTTGTTTAGTATTTTTCTAGAATACTAAAATATTAATATATAATGAAAGTGATTTTTATTTATTTTGATCATCTTTCAGTAATTTTGTAAAATTCCAAAAGGAATATATAAATTACAAAATTCTTAATAAAATTTATATGTCTAAAATTTATTTCTTAATTTATTTGGATATTTTGGATTATTGTGAATCCAAAAATATTTTATTTATAATTTTTGGACTTATATTTTATTTTCTAGAATTTAATTAAGTTCAGGGGCATTTTGGTCTTTTCCTATTTATTAAAATAGATTCTAAATGAATTGGGCTGGCCTTTTGGGTTTACTGGGCCCATGTGGCCCAGTAGGGCATGGTCAAAATAACCACCCCGAAGGGTTTTCGGCCCACCCAGCCCACTCAATCGTTGTCTTCTCTCTCGAGCTCACCCCTCTCCTTCTCCTTCCCCGACCCCGTGGTCAGTGGTGTCGCCGCCGGCGATTCCCACCGTCGTAGACCGCCCTGGCCACCGCTGTGGTGCAGGAAGAGGTTGTGGATTAGATACTGATGAATGAGATCATGTGTTGATGGTCCCTAAGCATGCTAAATGATTGTTAGTTGTGGTTTGTTGCTTAAGATGAACTGTAGTGGTGCTAGTGGCTTATCAGATGATTCTATGGATTAATTTTGATGTGGTCAGGTGATCAAGTTGCTTTAGAAGCAATACTTGGGAATCTTGTGGTTTATTGTTTCACCACTATCATTACTTGGTTAATGACAATGAGTGTTGTGCGATCAAATCACTTTATTAACACTTGTTGGCTTAAGAATTCAGATGTAGTTTGAGATCAAATGGTTTCAAACAGTGAAGATATACATAGGGCTTTTCTTAATTATGATTCATGTGATGACAGGAAAATGATTTGTAGTTGATTGGTTGAATCTGTGAAGATTGAATGCTTAACCTGATTAGTGTAGAACTGTTCTTGTGACACCATCTTTGTATGGCACACAAGATTAGATTCTATTTTCTTGATTTGGTTTGGTGCAAGCTTGAGATGGGTTTGGCATTAAAGATAAATAGAAATGTTCCTTTCTTAAATCCCTAATACCAATGATGTTGGTCTGAGGTTTAGGGATTAAGATTTATCTAGTTGATTCATATGGATGGTTCTTGTAGTGGTACCAGCTACTGTTTCTTGAATCAAAGCTTGGAAAAAATGATGGTAAGCTTGATCATTTGTATAGATCCAAAAGATTAAATTTTAAGGTGCTACTCTTATCTTAGAGATGTGCCTAGAAGTTAAATCTTAGCTATATTCATTCTTGAATTGAAATATAGCTTGATAGCTAAATCAATGATGTTGTTCTGAGATTTAGTTGGATCCTTGTACTTTGCCATTTGCTTTTAAAGTTTAAAACCTCAATGATGTATTCACCCCACTTGGGTGCTTTCTGAGAGTTTAAATAAGTATCAGATCATGTATGTTTGTCTAATCTTAGACAGATAGATCATTTGATGGTCTATTTACTCACCATTGTCACTTGATGTTGTGGTTGCTAGTGGTTTCCCTTGTGGTAGCTTGATATGGTGATCCCCTGGTAATTCCAGTTCCTGGCTTGTCCTTGATCTAGCCCATCATCTCCTGATCATGATGTCTTGACCTTGGTCTTGCTATCCACCTGATCTTCCCCCTCCTTATGTCACCATCCTGGTGATGTGATCCTAGGCTTTGGTTGGTTTGATCTAGCTTGGCTTGACTTAGCTGTTGGCTGTTGTGCTTGGTTTAGCTGTTGGCTGTTGTGCTTGGTGTATATGAGCAAAGGAATGATGTGGTGTTGGTTTCCCACGGCTGTGTTGACAGTTTTGTTTGGTTGTGTTGTTGTTCTGGTGTTGACAGCACACACCATGCAGTTTGGTGTGTGTGCTGCTTGTGTGTCTACTGCACAGATGTGGATATGTTCAGAATTTTGAAAGTTACTTTCATCTGGTTACTTATACTTGGCTAGTGAAACTTGCACCTCCTTTTTGTTATTTTACTTATGGCTTTAAAATTATGAAAGATACATTCTTTCATATTGGTGAAACTTGCCCCTTTTCATAAGATTACTCAATGATGAACCTTGATCAGTGCACTTCACTAACAAGTCTAAGAGTAATATAATTTTAACCTTAACTTTCTTTATTTTTGTTTGTGTTTGTATTGCAGGTACCAGACTTGGGAATTCAAGATTTTACTTTAGGTTTTCTTCTTTATTTGAAGAATAGTCATATGTAATATTTTTTATTCTTTTGTAATTCTTATTTTATTATTTTGTAATAAAGATTGTACTATTATCAATAAAGAAATATTATTCTTTATTTATTTACTATTGAAAAATTGTGGATGATTTTCATAAATTACATTTTTGTAACTTATTTGTTGAATGAAATTATGAAAGATATATTCATATTCTTAATTGCTCTCTTTATATAAAGTTTAAGTTATTATTGGTTAACTCTTAATTAAATCAAGATTCAAACATTATTCAAAAAAATCAATTTGAATTATAATTCAAACACTCAAGTTTTAAATTCAAATTTCATTTCCCAAAACACATAAATCCACAAAGATCATATCAAAGTCTATAGCAATCATGCTTCAAGACTAAACCTATTCTCAAAGGATGAAAGAAACCTTGCTCACTTTAGGTTTTTATTTGGCGAAAAATTTACCCACATTTTCACAGATGAATGCATGTAATGTTTCAAATTCCTAAATCTACCCTTCGTTAGTTCCTAAATGCTGGGATATTATAGACTTCCCCCCTTAAATTAAACTTCGTCCTGAAGTTTGTTGAGATATACCTGAATAGTTCTAGATAGGCTTTTCTTAAATCCTCTTCTTTCTCCCACGTGGCTTCCCTTTCAAGGTGATGTTCCCACTGTACTTTGCAATATTTGATTGCTCTATTCCTCAATCTTTTCCAGTTCTCTTCCAAAATTTTACAGGGCTTTTCAACATAGGTCAAGTCTGCTTGTAGTTCTATCTCCTGATGTGTGATTGCATCATCCGGAACTTTCAAACATTTGCGAAGTTGTGACACATGGAAAACATTGTGCAATTGAGCCAATATTAATGGTAACTCTAAAGCATAAGCTATAGTTCTGTTCTGACTCAATATCTTGAATGGTCCAATGTATCTTGGACTCAATTTTCCTTTAACTCCGAACCTTTTCACCCCTTTTATTGGACTTACTTTCAAGTATACCATATCTCCCACTTCTAGATGCCATGATCTTCGACTTTGATCGGCATAACTTTTCTTCCTACTTTGGGCTATTTTCAGTCTATCCCTGATCTTATCAATGATATTTTGTCTTTCCTTGATATAGTCTGGTGCAAATTCTTTTGTTGCTTCCAGGATCATACCAACATATTGGTGATCTACACTTCCTTCCATACAAAACTTGGTATGGTGCTGCCTTCGGACTACTCTGATAGCTATTATTGTAGGAAAATTCTGCCAATGGTAGATGATCTTCCCATGTACCTCCAAAATCTAATGCACAAGATCTTAACATGTCTTCTAGTATCTGATTTGTTCTTTCTGTTTGACCTCCTGTCTCAGGATGATAGGATGTGCTGAAATCTAACTTTGAACCAAGTGCTTCATGCAATTGCTTCCAAAATGCTGAAGTAAACACTGATCCCCTATCAGTTATGATTCTTTTGGGTACTCCATGCTTACTTACTATCTCTTTGACATAAACTTCTACTAACTTCTCGGCATTATCTTTCTGATTTACCGGAATAAAATGTGCACTTTTAGTGAGTCTGTCCACAATTACCCATATCATATCCTTCCGTTTAGGTGTCATGGGCAATCCTGTGATGAAGTCCATATCTATTTCTTCCCACTTCCATTCGGGAATTTCCAAAGGTTGTAATGGTCCTACTGGACTTTGATGTTTAGCCATCACCCTTGGGCAAGTATGGCATTCTGATACATATCTAGCAATGTCCCTTTTCATGTTATTCCACCAGAATAGTTCTTTCAAATCCATATACATCTTGGTACTTCCTAGATGTATAGAATATGGTGTTTCATGTGCTTCTCTGAGTATGACATCTTTAATCTCAGTCACATCTGGAACACAAAGACGGTCTTGAAACCATAAAGACTCATAATCTCCAAGGCGAAAAACTGATTTTTGCCCTTGAGATATCCTCCGAATTTCCTCAGCGATAAAAGGATCTTCTGCTTGATGTCTAAAAATTTTGTGCTTAAGATCACTGTCCTGCTCTACAACTACCTTCATAGTAGCTAATCCTCCAAGAACCTATGTTCTGATGAATTGAAGCTCTAATCTTTCCAAGTCCATTTGTAACTTTTTTGGTAACTCCCGATTACTAGGCTGAATATCTGCACTATTTCTGCTTATAGCATCAGCTACAACATTTGCTTTCCCTGGAGTATAGTTGATTGTTAAATCATAATCTTTGATTAGTTCCAACCAACGCTTCTGTCTCATATTTAATTCCTTTTGAGTGAAGAAATATTTGAAACTTTTATGGTCAGTGTATAACTCACATCTGGCTCCATAAAGAAAATGCCTCCATCCTTTTAGTGCAAAAACTACTGCTGCTAACTCTAAATCATGAGTTGGATATTTGACTTCATGTGGCTTTAGTTGTCTTGAACCATAAGCAATCACTTTCCGATCTTGCATTAATACACAACATAAACCTTCTTTAGATGCATCACAATATACTGTAAAGTCTTTCTCTGTTTCTGGAACTGCTTAAATTGGGGTTGTGGTTAACCTGGTCTTCAACTCCTGAAAACTTGCTTCACACTTCTCATCCCAATTGAATGGTGTATTCTTTCTTAGAAATTTGGTCATTGGTCCGGCTATTTTGGAGAAACCTTCAATGTATCTCCGGTAATAACCAGCCATTCCTAAGAAACCTCGAACTTGTTTCACATTGGTCGGTGCAGTCCACTCTAGTACTGACTGAACCTTAGATGGATTTACAGCAATTCCATCTTTAGTGATCACATTGCTGAGGAATTCTACCTCATCTAACCAAAATTCACACTTACTAAACTTAGCATAAAGTTTATGTTCTCTTAGTGTCTACAATGCTATTCTCAAATGATCAGCATACTCTTCCTTATCCTTGGAATATATCAGAATATCATCAATAAAAACTATGACGAACTTATCCATATATGGCATGAAAATTTTGTTCATCAAATTCATGAATATTGCACGTGCATTGGTCAAACCAAATGGTACTACCAGATACTCATGGTGTCCATATCTTGAGACGATGTTGTCTTTGGAACATCCTCAGGCTTGATTTTTATTTGATGGTATCCAAATCTTAGATCGATCTTTGAAAATACTCCAGCTCCTTTCACTTGATCAAACAAATCTTGGATCCTTGGTAAAGGATACTTATTCTTGATAGTAACGTTGTTCAGATTTCTATAATCTCCACACATCCTTCTTCCACCATCTCTCTTATCCACAAAGATTATTGGTGTTCCCCATGGAGATACACTTTCCTGAATAAATCCTTTTCTGGCTAACTCATCAATTTGCTCTTTGAGTTCTTTTAACTCTTTGGGTCCCATCTTATATGGTGCTTGAGCTATTGGTGTTGTACCAGGAATTAGGTCAATAGTGAATTCTATCTCCCGGTCTGGTGGCATTCCCGGTAGCTCTGCTGGGAAAACATCTTGAACTCATTTACTATAGGAATATCTTCCAATTTGACCTCTTTCATCGAGTTCAACTGCAGATCCACCATAATATGACTGTGCTTATCTGCTTGGTAAACTATCCTTGCTCCACTTGGAGTTTTGATTGAGACAGTTTTCTCCTCACAATTTATCTGAGCCCCATGTTCCATCATCCAGTCCATACCCAGCACTACTACAATTCCCTTCAAAGGAATCACATAAAGGTCTGAAAAATATGTACAACCACAGATCGAGATAACCTGATCTTGTTTGATGTGGCGTACAATCACATTTCCCCCTGTCGTAACTACGGTCATAGGGTTTTCTAACGTTGCCCTTCTAATCCCGAACTTATCATAGAATTCTTCAGAAATGAATGAAGCAGTTGCACCAGTATCAAATAGAACTTTGCCGGGATTGGTAAGGATATTGAGCATACCTATCACTGCATGCTCCGAATTATCCACCCCCTCGAGGGCTGCACAGTTCAGCTTCCCGGTAGGTCTGTTCCTCTTGCCATTGTTGTTCTTGCCATTATTTCCTCCTTTATTGGGCTGTCCATTTCCTCCAGTGGCTTGCCTTACATCTCGAGCCGGTCAACCACCTTGTGGTTTGCTTGGAAAATTGGGCTTGATGTGACCTCTCTGACCACAAGCATGACATACAATTACTGGTTTCGGGCAATCCCTGCTTATAAGCCCTGGGAGTTTGCAATTGTGACATATAATATTCTTTACATTTGGATTTGCATTCCGATTGGAATTGTTGTTGTTATAGGGCTTATTCCTTGGTTTGAATTCCAAATTGGGTTTGGGATTGCTTGCTTGTATCCTCTTGGTTTCCTTCTTAGCTCTCTTCCTTCTATCCTCTTGGACATTCTTGTAGTCATCTTCAAAGGTAATAGCTGCATCTAGCAACTGCTGATAAGTTTGCTTATTAGCCAACCTCAACTGCATCCTCACAAATGGATTTAATCCATGTAAGAAACGCTTCTTCCTCTTTTCCTCTATGTTAACCTCTTCCTCTACATAACGAAATAGTTGACTAAACTCCCGGATATACTTCATAACACTCGTATATCCCTGCTGCAGCTCTTCAAATTCTCTTCGCTTCAACTCCATAACACTCTTCGGAACATGATATTCACAGAATCTCTGTTTAAACTCTTCCCAGGTATACTCCCTTCCTGGTTGCTGCATGGCCAACTGATTTTTCCACCAAAATGCTACAGGTCCTGTCAGAAGATGAGTTGCATACCTCAATTTCTCCTCCTCATTGCAACCTACATTCTTCAACTTTCTTTCTGTATCTGCTAGCCAATCTTCTGCATCCATTGGTTCAGGTGCTGATGCAAAAGGTAACGGCCTTGCATTCTGGAAATCAGATAGACTTACTCCTCCACCTTCAGGTGCCCTCTGATTTGCTCGTCCCAGTAATTCCTCCATGAACTTGTTCTGGGTCTCTTTCATCATTTGCATGCACTGCATAAAGTTCTGCTCCATTAGCAGCCTCATTGGTGGTGGTGGTAATGCTCCCTGATTTGCTGCATCTGCATCGGCCTTCTCCTTGGCCTCTCGATCCATCCGCTGCTGCTCAGTTTCGATCTCTACACCCGTATCCATGACCCTCTAGTCCTACAACATAAAGCGAATACTCATAATTACATCATGCACATGTGTTCTGGGCTCGACTTTACGCACAGAACTAGTCACACAATGAAAAACCAAAGAAAATCCAAATATGCATTTCACATATTATACATAATATCATAATAATACAAAGTCATTACAACATATACCATATAGGTATAATCGCAACACTACCTTATTTATCTAACTAACTTATCTCTTGAGGTACAATACACGATACTTAATATCGCTAACTAGTTATCTACTTCTAGTACTAACTACGCTCATCATACATGCCTGATGTCCAACTGTGTTGAGGTGTCATTCGTTGCACAGTTTGTGAAACAAATGGCCTTCCAGACGGAACATACTCAGTATCTGAAGTGTCAGGACTTGAGTTATTACTCAACCTGAGCACATTGACTTCTTCCAGCTCAGCTGAAAAGTCTTCAGAAACATATTCAACATTATCTCCCGCTTGCATCTCCTGAGCTTCATTCCTTGAGTTGTAAATAGGATACGCAAATCCTGCTGATTCCCAGGTGATCCTTTGGGCAAGATAGTTAAACACTGGATAATGTATATTCCTTGGGTTTTGAGAATATGTTGATGATTCAAACACTCTCTCCTCAGGATCTTCTTCTTCATCCTGACTATTAATCGACATAGCATTTCTACTACTGTTACTAGGGTTAATTCTTGCACCCATCCAGCTAGATTGTTCAACATTTCTGTCAGAACCATCTGTGGACATCTAGTGTTCATGAGATCCTTCATATGATCCCCTTCTCCAACCATCAGAATTCTCAATAGGAAGTTCTGAGTCAGAATCATCCTCTGAACCCTGTGGTACTGCATACCTCATATCCTTAGTAGGATCGCGTATAGGTTCAGGACTTGGTGAATAAGGATATGGTATAAAAGATTCAGGATATATAGGTATATCCTTAAAGATAGGTGTTGCACTACTACCTGCTTCCTTCTCTAACTGTAATGCTAACTGCTTCCTCCTTTCCGGATCGGTTAGATCCTCTAACATGTCATTTTTATATTCGACAATCACTTGACGTGTCTTATAAAAATACGCAACGAGTGTTCGGTATCTATCCATAAACTTGGAAGCTAACTTTGGATGCTTATTAACCAAAGTAAGATGACCAGGTATAGGCTCCGAGTCTATAGAATCATGGGGTATCACAGAAAATGTGCTACCTTCTAACTCCTTGGCTTTATGCTCCCGGATATTAACTATCGCCTCCACAAAAGCAACATGATAAGCTGCTAAGTGACTCCTACCTTCACCTATAGGTAGATCGTGATATAATCCAAGATCCTCTAGAAGTTGGATACTCACACGATACTTGGATAACATCCGGCCATCAAGGTAAGTTATAGTATTCACTGGAATTCTAGTTGGACAACTAAAGATCTTTAAAAGTTGACGAAGTTGGTCTGTGAATGATCCTTGATAATCATCAAGAGTCTCCTCTTTCCTTACCAAACTCTGTTTTGGAAACTTTGGTGCCATAACTCTGTATATCAGAAAAATAATTTTGATTAGTAACCAATAATATATTGCATCATAACAAAGAATTATCGCACTAAAACATATAATGGATTATTCTCATTTGAGTACCCATTATATTACTCTTAGAGAATTCTTTATCGTTGCTGCAGTCCTACAGGTAATACCCTTTACTAGGTTTCCAACCTAAGGTCAAAGCAATTTGCTCTGATACCAACTGCGGTGACCCAGCATACCACTGCATGTGTAGTACACTATAGTCGTTGACATGACATCCACAGAACATCGTTCCATAAATATCACATCCCTCAGAGTGGTACAACATAAACATTGTGGGTCCATATTACAAACATACACACGTTATTATTATTACAATACCGGAAGTGCAAGACTTCCAAAAGATTCAACTTACAAACCAAAATATAAGTGTTTGAGCGGAAGTTTCAAATTTAAAACTTAAACTCCAAATTGATCTCAGCAACTTATTGCTATATATTGTTCATGATGCTCGGCTCAAGTGGTTACTAGAACTATAGTAATTATTCGGACTCCTGGAACTCTCCTATGTAGACGATGTCGTAGTCCTCCCCTTCTACGGCTCCATACAAGTTGGGCTCTTCATAGAAGATCTCCTCTTGACTCTCGGATGCATACATCGGAGTATCTTCGGGATTCTTAGAGTCTAAGCAAGGAGTCAAAGGAAAGGATGAGTAACAGCGTTACTCAGCAAATTATTATATGCAAGGTAGTAAGTTTGATGCTCTATCTACCACCTCGGACTATCAGTCGTTGGTACTATGCAATTTTTGTAAATCTTTCTTTAAAGGTTGATTTTATTATGAAAATCTATGACCACCAGCCTTCATAAGTTGACCAGAACTTTCATGGAGTTCCTTTCCTGTCGCGTTCGTAGCTCCTTCCCGGAATAGGGAGTAACAAGTTACAATTCTTACACTCTGCAGAGGTGCGTTACTTTTCCCATGATAGATCAACTCCTTGTTGCACAACCAGGCGTACTTTCCCGTCCACAATTCCATGATGTGGGGCCTAGTAGTTGGTCCAAGCCAATCACTGCCCTCTCCGCGACCTCATATGTCTGCATGATCCTTCGGGCTAGCTCACCTTTGTTAAGCCCCCTTTCAGGCAGGCTAAAACCCTGATGACTTCCCGAAGACTCTATGACCTAGTGATGCCCGGATTAGTACCATTTACATGGAAAATCTCCCTACACACCATTCATAGATAATCTAGACACCAAAAATGTGGGGCGTAAGGGTGCCCACCCATATGTTGGATCCACACAAGGAATCACAACGTCACGTTAAGGTCGTCTTGCCTCCATATAAGAGGAAAAGGATACAGCAGACTTCTCCGTCCCATTCCAAATATCATGGTTAACACGTAATATACGGCGCTAGAATCACTGATGTCATGGGTTATTAATTCCTAATTTTTCATCATTAGTGCAAGTAGAACTCTAAGTTCTATTTCTCCATCACATCATCACTTAGGATGATATCTAAGATTTAGTATCTTGAGAAAATAGTGTTTTCTTTTTCTATAGTATAGATGATAACACACAATTTGCAAATACTTTGATAAAGACTCTTCAAAGGACATGAGCAAGTGATGAACTTGCCTTGTGACTGGAAGGTAGTGAAGTGTGATGCTTGCACTGGACCTTGAGCTTCTATGTCTACAAAAACATCATTATTGCCCGGTAAGGACAATATTTAAAGAAGCAAAATGATTATGCAAAGTAATGTAATGCATCATTTAACTTGATATGTATTCTCCCCATTATTAATAAAATTCTTTTTAATAATAAAGGATTTATAAATATTAAGTTTTAATATTTATAATAGAATATTGTATTCTTTTATTTTATTTTCCTTTTATTTGACTTTTATTGATTTAATAATTCTTTTAAGAATTATCGCTTAAATATCAAAAAATTGTTATTAAATATTTGTTTAGTATTTTTCTAAAATACTAAAATATTAATATATAATGAAGTGATTTTTATTTATTTTTATAATCTTTCAATAATTTTGTAAAATTCCAAAAGGTATATATAAATTACAAAATTCTTAATAAAATTTATATGTCTAAAATTTTATTTCTTAATTTATTTGGATAGTTTCGATCATTGTGAATCCAAAAATATTTTATTTATATTTTTTGGAATTTTATTTTATTTTCGAGAATTTAATTAAGTTCACGGGCATTTTGGTATTTTCCTATTTATTAAAACAGATTCTAAATGAATTGGGCTGGCCTTTTGGGTTTACTGGGACCTTGTGGCCCAGTAGGGCATGGTCAAAACAACCACCCCGAAGGGTTTTCGGCCCACCCAGCCCACTCACTCGTTGTCTTCTCTCTCGAGCTCACCCCTCTCCTTCTCCTTCCCTGACCTCGTGGTCAGTGGTGTCGCCGCTGGCGATTCCCGCCGTCGTGGACCGCCCTGGCCACCGTCGTGGTGCAGGAAGAGGTTGTCGACTCTGCTCTTTCCTCCTGTCCAACTGGATTTGGACATGGAGCTCTCCTATGACAGATCAATGTTGTCCTGAACCCTCAGGTTTGGGGTTGGCGTGGATCCTAGCGCCACCACTGCTATCGTGCGTCGTGGTGATGCTCCTCGCCTCCAAACTTGGCTATGGTCTATGTCGTGGCGTTGTATGGGTCGCAGCGCCCCCCTAGGGGTGCTCCCCATGCCTCCATGGTTGTCGGCTACCTCTGCTTCCTCTTCTAGTCTCCAGCCAGGACCTTTGGTGAGTGCTTCCTCTCCTCTTGAGCTCGCTGTGCTAGGTCATCCTATGCTAGCTTTTGGTAGTGAACTCTCTGGTTACTATCTTGTCCTGATTAAGATGATTTGTTCAATTTAGGGTTCATATCCTGTTGTGGATTAGATACTGATGAATGAGATCATGTGTTGATGGTCCCTAAGCATGCTAAATGATTGTTAGTTGTGGTTTGCTGCTTAAGATGAACTGTGGTGGTGCTAGTGGCTTATCGGATGATTCTATGGATTAATTTTGATGTGGTCAGGTGATCAAGTTGCTTTAGAAGCAATACTTGGGAATCTTGTGGTTTACTGTTTCACCACTGTCATTAATTGGCTAATGACAGTGAGTGTTGTGTGATGAAATCACTGTATTAACACTTGTTGGCTTAAGAATTCAGATGTAGTTTGAGATCAAATGGTTTCAAACAGTGAAGATATACATAGGGCTTTTCTTAATTATGATTCCTGTGATGACAGGAAAATGATTTGTAGTTGATTGGTTGAATCTGTGAAGATTGAATGCTTAACCTGATTAGTGTAGAACTGTTCTTGTGACACCATCTTTGTATGGCACACAAGATTAGATTATATTTTCTTGATTTGGTTTGGTGCAAGCTTGAGATGAGTTTGGCATTAAAGATAAATAGAAATGTTCCTTTCTTAAATCCCTAAGACCAATGAAGTTGGTCTGAGGTTTAGGGATTAAGCTTTATCTTGTTGATTCATATGGATGGTTCTTGTAGTGGTACCAGCTATTGTTTCTTGAATCAAAGCTTGGAAAAAATGATGGTAGGATTTATCATTTGTATAGATCCAAAAGATTAAATTCTAAGGTGCTAATCTTATCTTAGAGATGTGCCTAGAAGTTAAATCTTAGCTATATTCATTCTTGAATTGAAATATAGCTTGATAGCTAAATCAATGATGTTATTGCGAGATTTAGTTGGATCCTTGTACTTTGTTGTTTGCTTTTAAAGTTTAAAACATCAATGATGGATTCACCCCACTTGGGTGTTTTCTGAGAGTTTAAATAAGTATCAGATCATGTATGTTTGTCTAATATTAGACAGATAGATCATTTGATGGTCTATTTACTCACCACTGTCACTTGATGTTGTGGTTGCTAGTGGTTGCCCTTGTGGTAGCTTGATCTGGTGATCCCCTGGTAATTCAAGTTCCTGGCTTGTCCTTGATCTAGCCCATCATCTCCTGATCCTGATGGCTTGACCTTGGTCTTGATATCCACCTGATCTTCCCCCTCCTTGTGTCACCATCCTGGTGATGTGATCCTAGGCTTTGGTTGGTTTGATCTAGCTTGGCTTGGCTTAGCTGCTGGCTGATGTGCTTGTTTTAGCTGCTGGCTGCTGTGCTTGGTGTATATGAGCAAAGGAATGATGTGGGGATTGGTTTCCCACGGCTGTGTTGACAGTTTTGTTTGGTTGTGTTGTTGCTGTGGTGTTGACAGCACACACCATGCAGTTTGGTGTGTGTGTTGCTTGTGTGTCTGCTGCATAGATGTGGATATGTTCAGAATTTTGAAAGTTACTTTCATCTGGTTACTTCTACTTGGTTGTTGAAACTTGCCCCTCCTTGATGTTATTTGACTTATGGCTTTAAAATTATGAAAGATACATTCTTTCATATTGGTGAAACTTGCCCCTTTTCATAAGATTACTCAATGATGAACCTTGATCAGTGCACTTCACTAACAAGTCTGAGAGTAATATAATTTTAACCTTAACTTTCTTTATTTTTGTTTGTGTTTGTTTTGCAGGTACCAGACTTGGGAATTCAAGATTTTAGTTTAGGTTTTCTTCTTTATTTGAAGAATAGTCATATGTAATATTTTTTATTCTTTTGTAATTTTTATTTTATTATTTTGTAATAAAGATTGTACTATTATCAATAAAGAAATCTTATTCTTTATTTATTTACTATTGTAAAAATTGTGAATGATTTTCATAAATTACATTTTTGTAACTTATTTGTTGAATGAAATTATGAAAGATATATTCATATTCTTAATTGCTCTCTTTATATAAAGTTTAAGTTATTATTGGTTAAATCTTAATTAAATCAAGATTCAAACATTATTCAAAAAAATCCTTTTGAATTATAATTCAAACACTCAGTTTCAAATTCAAATTTCATTTCCCAAAACACATAAATCCACAAAGATCATATCAAAGTCTATAGCAATCATCCTTCAAGACTTAACCTATTCTCAAAGTATGAAAGAAACCTTGATCACTTTAGGTTTTTATTTGGCGAAAAAATTACCCACATTTTCACAGATGAATGCATGTAACATTTCAAATTCCTAAATCTACTCTTCATTAGTTCCTAAATGCTAGGATATTACAGATATCGTTCTTCCAGGATCTCTTCTTCAAGATCTCCTAGGTGGAGTCGAAAGGGGCAAGGCCGAAGTTTTGCCCGTCCACTGTGGAGTCGCGGATATAAAACCACTTCCTCCACCAGTATTGGACGGACTCAGACATAGAGAAAGAGAAGAAAAGAATAGTAGATCGAAGAGAGATGATGCAGCCGCCAATCGGATAGACTCCGTCAGAGCCGGATTGCCTCTTCACGGAATAGAGCTTCCGGAAGAGGCCAAAGTGCGGCTCGATACCGAGCCAGCACTCGCAAAAAACAATGAAGCAGGCGATGTGGACAAGAGAATTGGGTGAAAGATGGTGGAGTTGGATACCATAGAAGAACAACAGTCGACGAAGGGAGCGAAAGGCCGCGAAGAACAAAAGCGACAAACATCACCCAAAACCCAGCGGGTGGACGGGAAGTTCCCTCATCGCCGGGGATCTTGACGTCCTCCTTATCCTGCGGGATCAAACCCGCATCATGTAGCTTGCGCAGGTCGCCCTCGCGCGTCTCCGAGCGCCGCCACCCACCATCGGTGATACGAGCGGCGGTGGTCCCCTTCTTGCCGCCGGCAGCCGCACTGGTACCCGCTCCAGTGGAGGTTTTCTTTGATTTCCCCATCGTGGCGCGTCGACGACGGCGGTGTGCACGCAAGAATGAGGAAGGGAACGATCGGAGAATGTTCAGCGCGCAAAGGAAAAAGCTCAAGAAATGGAGGCAGTGAAAATCAAATGGCTAAGGGTGAAAACAAACCACAGTTTTCCCCACAGTTATAAGGACGAAGACGATGAACAGGGACCATTCATCTGGAAGCCCTAACGCCAGGATCAGATCCAACCGTCCATGTGTCAACATAGTAGCGAACCATCGCTCGCACGCCGTCCACTACGCACGGAAACCAAGGAGACGCCGTAATTCTCGCCACGTCACGCATGACCAGTCAACTCCAAGTCAGAAAGTGGGACCCACGTTCATCCGGTCACGTCACCTCTGGCGCCGCAGACGGTTGAGGTAACCGATCGTCAGCACTAACGTCATCAAAACATACTAGCAATGGTTAGAAATCTTCGGCTAACAGCTAAAAAAGTACTCAATCGAATCTACGATTCGAGCAACTACTCGGGGGCTACTCCTATCAGGAGCGCTAACCGCGCACCTGAGGCATGATTAAGGTACTAGACCAGCAGTGATTCTTCGAGTCCTACGTCGAGTCTACAACTCCACTACGGACCCGGGGGCTACTCCCATAGGGAGGATTGATTCAAGCATCTAAAAAAATTGTGTCCTACGGACCTGAAGCCAACAACGGCTGAATTAAAGTCTCTGCTCGAGTCTACGACTAGAACACACACCCGGGGGCTACTCCCATAGGGAGCATTGGTCACGCACCCAATGAATTCTTTGATTGTGATCCTACAGATCAAAATGCAAAAACCTTTTCAGCAACTTTGCCCCAATCAATGCTAAGTGAGTAACATCCTCATTGGCCACCCGAAACACCTCCGCGGTGATAAAATTTTGGATGTTATGTCTGCGACGCAAAGATAAGACCTACAGATACCATCTGATGGGCTGGTAACGATCGAACCGAATCAAGAAGATCGTGTTGTTTTGTCCTAAGGCGGTTAAGCGACCCTGATCCGTCAGAGAGTCGATACGCATCAACAATCCCTACACACTAAAATCATTCTTTTCTCGATGAGCGAAACATACGCACCCAAAGATTGAAGAGTCCTCGATCCATCTGCGATTCGAACCTCGAACTCTTGACATGGTTATACCCTACGGGTACACGATATTAGCATACCTGGTCCAGCCCAAGGAAGGCCCACAGGAATACACGCGGCCTGTGGAGATTTTCGGGTGGCCCAAGCCCATGACATCTTCGGATCCTTGGAGAACAAGACTAGAACAGATAGAATACTCGAAGGGGCAAACCCTAAACTTGTAACCGACTCGATCTGTGCCCGAGACCTGCCTAACTCTATATAAAGGCTAGGAGGGCACAGCGAGAAGGGCCAATCTCTTTCCACCGCATACACACCTCCACACGCCAGATTGCATCTGCGCACCCCTGTTGACGAGGTTTGATCTCGCCAATGCCCATTGTTATGGACTTGGGTTTTGGAGAAGATGGGGATGCTGGAGATCGTGGAACGGTTAGCAAACAAGCAATATGGGACACGAGGTTTACCCAGGTTCAGGACCCCGGAGGGAAAACCCTACTCCTGCTTGTCTGCTGTTTGATTACGACGGAACCGGTGATTACAGGGGTGCGCAGATGCGATCTGGCGTGAAGGTGCGTATGCGGAAGTATGAGAGAGATCTAGATCGTGCCCTCCTGGCCTTTATATAGACTTAGGCAGGTCCCATGCACAGATCTAGTCGGTTACAGGTTCTAGGGTTTACCCCCTTTGAATTTCCTATCTACTCTAGTCTTGCTCTCCAAGGATCCGAAGGCGTCATGGGCCTTGGCCACCCGAAAATCTTCATGGGCCGGCGTATATTTGCCGTGGGCCTTCCTTGGGCTGGACCAGGTATGCTGAGATCGTGTACCCACGGGATATAACCATGTTAGTAGCCCCCGAGTGTTCAGTCGAATCGTAGATTCGGCTGAGAACTCTTCAATGCTTCGGGTGCAACTCTATCTTTCAAGAGAATGTGTAGGGATTGTTGATGCGTGTGCCTGACTCTCCCGACGAATCAGGGTCAGTTAACTGTCTTAGGACAAAACAACACGATCTTCTTCAAATTCAAGTCCCTCGACTTGAACCCGGAACATATGCTGGCGTAATTCGAATCAGGCCGCAGAGGACTTATAGGAGTGGAATTCCAGTGAATATAATTGATGTACCCAACGCGTCCGTCAGGATTTTTCATCGCGCCTGTTGGCACAGGTTTATTCTAGCAGAGCGCAGCCATGTGCGTTACCAGGCCATCAGATGATATCTGTAGGTCTTATCTTTGCGTCGCAGACACAGCATCCGAATTTTATCACCGCGGAGGTGTTTTCAGGTAGCCAAGGAGAATGCTATTCACTCAGCATTTAGTTGGGTCAGAGTTGCCGAAAAATTTTTGCATACTGATCCGAAGGATCGCAGATGAATTTTTGTAGGGTGCGCGACCAGCGCTCCCTATGGGAGTAGCCCCCGAGTGTCTGTTCGAGTCGTAGACTCGAGCGGAGACTTTAATTCAGTCGTTGTTCAGTGTCAGGTCCGTAGGACACAAAAAAAATTGGATGCTTAAATCTATCCTCCCTATGGGAGTAGCCCCCGAGTCCGTAGTGGAGTCGTAGACTCAACGTAGGACTCAAAGAAACAGTTTTAGTGTTGTAACGTGTTGTTCATTTTTCGGGTGCGCGGCCAGCGCTCCTGATAGGAATAGCCCCCGAGTAATTGGTCAAATCGTAGATTCGAGTGAGTACTCTTAGCTTTGAAGCCAAAGAAATTGTGGCTGTTGCTAGTATAGCTTTTGATGACGTCGGTGCTGACGCTCGATGACCTCAAGCGTCTGCTGCGCCAGAGATGACTTGACTGGACGGACATGGGTCCCACTTTCTGACCTTGAATTGACCGGTCACGCGCGGCGTGGATATAATTACGGCGTCGCCTCGATTTTCGCGCGTAGTGGACGGCGTGTTAGCAACGGTTCATTGCGATGCTGACACGTGTATGGCCAGATCCTGCCGTTGGCGTTAGGTCTTCTCGATGGACGGTTGTCGTGCATCGTCTTCGTCTTTATAATCATTGGGGAAAACTTTAGTTTGTTTTCACCGCAGCTATTCTCGTTTCACTGCTTCCTTGTTCTCTGAGAGTTCTTGTTGCGCGCTATAATATCCTTTCACATTTCCTTCTTCCATCCTGCGCTCTCGCCGCCGGCGCCGCCGTACCGCGATGGGGAAGTCGAAGAAGTCTTCTTCTGCGGTTGGAACTAGCGCTGCTGGAGGGAAGAAGAGTGATGCCGCTACTCGTGTCACCTACGGTGGCTGGCGGCGATCGGATACACGGGAGAGTGATCTCCGCAAGCTTCGCGAGCGGGGCTTGATCCCGCAGGATAGGGAGGCCATCAAACTCCCAGGCAACGAGGTAATCCCCCGTGCCCCCGCTGGGTTTCGGGTTATGTTCCTCGCCTTCGTTATTCGCGGATTTTCCTTCCTAGTCGACGAATTCCTTCGTGGACTGCTTTTTCTTTACGGTGTCCAATTGCATCATCTTTCCCCCAATTCTCTTCTTCATATTGCTTGTTTTATCACTTTCTGTGAGTGCTGGCTTGGTATCGAGCCGCACTTTGGCCTCTTCCGGAAACTCTATTCCGTGAAGAGGCAATCTGGTTCGGATGGTGTTTATCCCATTGGGGGTTGCATCATCTCCCTTAAACCCAATCTGCTTTTCTTTTCTTTTTCCATGTCCGAATTTGTCCAGTACTGGCGGAGGCGATGGTTTTATATTCGTGACTCCATAGTGGCTGGGCAGCATTTTGGTCTTGCTCCGTTCGACCCCTCCCAAAAGATCGAGCCGAAGAGGTCTTGGAAAAACCAGATCTTGGATGGCGAGGTAGCGGAGATAGAGGCTCTCTATCGTCGAGCGGAGGATCTCCAGTTGATTCCGTAGAAGGAAGTGAACGGTGTGGATATCACCCGCACATTTCTTGAGCGTCGGGTGCAGCCACTCTAGGCTAGGGTGCACTCGATGTTCCTTTATGCTGGCCGCCGTGATCCAACGAGGGTTTCGGCTGAGAAATTCTCCCAGGGAGATCTCGACAGGGCCCTTCGTTTGCTGCTGAAGTTCAAGGCTGGAGAGGATATCCCGGGGAAGTCGCTGACTTCTCAGTTTTCTTCTTCGCTTCCTGTTCCATAGGTGTAGATCCGTGCGCGTAGCGCTATTTTCGATTGCATTGTATTTGCATTTGTTTGCTAACAAATTTTCTTCTCTTGTGCAGAGATTAAAAGTGCCGGGCATGTCGCCTCCATTACCCGAAGTATTTCCGGATGCTCCAGATAATGATGTGGTGGATTCCATGTCCGAGCTGCCGTCGGCACGGTCTCCGGCTGAAGAGGCCAACGAGTCGAGCGAGGACCACACTCGCAAACGGTCACGGAGCTCCAGCGAGTCTTTGGATGCCTCGACTCCTTCGACTCCCAGGAAACCGTTGTGTCTTGAACGACACAGTGATGGGCATGGAGGCTCTTCCTCTCCGATTCCTGCAGTTCCCGTGCGGGTTGTGGCGCCGCACCCGCCGACGAAGCGGAAGAAGGAAGAAAAGAAGGAAGAGAAGAAAGAGGAGAAGAAAGTCTGGAGGACCCCTCCTGTCTTCAACCTGAGCGAGCTTGACTCGTAAGTTTCCTTTATCCTGCACTGCTTTTTCTTGCCTGTTTACTTTGTACTTGTGCTAATTTGTCCTTGTGCAGGCACTCTTCCAACGACTCCTCCAGCGATGGTGCTCGGGAGATGATGGGAGAGTCGAAAGTAGCGTCTCCTCCTCCTCAGACGGTGGCTACCTCTGAAGGTGCTGCTCCAGGCCCTTCTCAGCAGGAGGTTCGGGTGGTTGCGCCTTAGAAGGTTGCAAGCAGACCTTCGGAGTCGCCATCGGATCATGTGAGTAGTTCTGCCTCCTGCCACGGGGGAATCCCCCGAGCATCTGTAAAAGAGTTTTGTTGCTTGTTCTTCCTTCGGGTCTCGGGGGAGCCCCCGAGCGTTTTCGTGTGTGTATTTTGCTTCTACTCTTTCTTTTGGGCGTAGCCCCGAGTCCTTGTCTTGACTAGTAGGTCTTTTTTTTTTTCTTTTTTTTGCATGATGCGCGTTGCGTGGCGCGCGGCACTGCGACCACACCCGGCTCAGCCAAACTTCAGTACTTTTTTATGCTGATATTTCTATTCTTTTATTCTTTCTCTTTTGTTATTGTTTTGTTGTATTTGAATGCATAGGAGCTCCTTCGTGAGATTGATGCTCTCAAAAGAGCCTCGGTCAAGCGGAAGAAGGCCGAGGTCGCCATGGTTAGTGCGAAGGAGCTGGCAGCTGGAGGCCACGAGAGAGGTGGCCGGCAAGCTTATGGTGGCTGCTAAGGCTGTTTCGGGTGAGTATCTTCGCTGTCCTCTTTTGGTTTCCTTGTATTTCTTTTGTGGTGCCGTCGTTCATTTTTCTTCCTTGCTGTTTTAGATGCCACAGGCATCGAGTTTGATCGCGGTGCTCTGGAGCACGGAAGTGCTCTGGATGATGATGATGCGGTGGTTGAAGATCGCTGTGGCATCGTCGTCAACTTGCTTGCCAAGGCCAAGGAGGTCCTTGGGCGCTTCTACAAGGATCTTGTCCCCAAGGGCGCGGCCCTTGATGATGTTGATGCTCTGGCGAAGGCGCTGTCAGCCGAAGGACCTGCGGCGTACAAGCGCAAGCAGAAGGGCATCGGTGAATCCGTCGGGCTAGCAATGGCCTTGGCGGCTGGAGCGGAGCTGGACCTTCCCCAGGTCACTTCCTGGATGCCGACGACTGCGGATGGATCTGAGGTAGCCTTCGCTACCTATTCTGCTCGCTGTAAGCGTTATGGGCCGAAGCAGATTGATCTGATGGCCGAGTACGAGCTACGGCAGCAGGGGGAAGCCAAGGCGAGGCAATCCGGTTCCGAGGCTACTCAGGGTGCCGCGTCTTAGGCGCTGTAGCTGTAGGATAGTTGTAGTCTCTTTTGTTGTAATTATTTTGATGAACAAAATCCTTCTGCCACGTAGTGGATTTTGATGCACTTAATGAATTTGTTGGGTTATGTGCTCCTTCGTCTGCGTGTTCATGTCTTTGCCTTTCTGCTGATCTAGGGTCCTTCAAGTGCTGATCCCGTTGACACCTCGCCTGCAGCGCGGCTGCGGCCATCCTTGGATGATTCGCCGCAGCTTGCTTTTCTTCGAGACCGTGTTCGTAGTCTCGAGAAAGAATTGCTTGGGGTGCGTGGCCATGCCGACGTTTGGAAGTCCAAGGCGGATCGCGGTGCTGCCAGAGAGGAGTACTTGATGGCGGAATTGCTTCGATTATCCGAGCAGCTTCAGTGTAAGTTTTTTGAGTTGTTGCCCATTTCTTCGGATGCGCATGCTGGCATTGCATCTTACTTTTGTGCAAGTATTGGTGCTAACCTTGCTCCAAGGGAGGAGAAGGAGCGTGTTGCTGTTAGGGTCAATTGTTTGACTCAACAGAACATGGAGGCCGGCGGGTTCTTCTGGATGGATCGTGACCGTGCTATGGTCCTTGCGACGGTGCAAGATCGCGTTCACCAAGTATCGCGGGTGCTTCGTCAGGTGTAGACTTCACTCGTGTCGGTTCTGCATGTGATGTTTCCGCTGGATGCTGCACCAACAACCCTTTCTGGTCTTCTGTCGAAGTTTCAGAACGTGAATCGTGTCAAGGAGTTGGTGCGGCATCAGCTCGTCGCAGGAGTGAAGGCCGCGTTGTCCCTTGTGAGGCTGCATCGCCCTGATGTAGATCTCGTCAGAAGCGGTGGGCCACCCTCGACGGATGGTGGTGCATGGGATATGCGTTCGCATTACGCGGCTGTAAGGCAGTATGCCGAAGATATCGTAGATCTATTTGAGCAGCGTGCTCAGGTTATTCTTCAGAATAGGTAGTGCCTGTAAAAGAGATAAATGTAAAATTTGTATATATTTGACTAGGCGTGTTTTTCCCTTTGTTATAAAGGCTTGTTTGTTGTTTGAGCACGTAGTGCTTTGTTCGCATACGTGTCCTTTTCATTAGCCTGACGTGGTCAGCTACTCAGGCGTACACGTGCTATCCTCAGTCGACGAAATTGTGAGGTGGGGGGAGCCCCCGAGTGCGTTTGTAGCATGAAGATAAAGTTCAAATAGAGAAACGAAATTTTTGGGGCGAGACACTTAGCTTTGTTTATATCATAATGGAGGAGGTACATTGTTCGGCTGAATAGCCTTATTGAAAGTAAAGGGGTAGGTAGCTAGGGGTAGAATCGTCGCAGCTGTGCGACGTTCCATGGGTTGGAGTATGCGACTCTAGACTCCACGTGCTTTAGGCGATAGGCGCCACCTGGGATGACTTCGGTGACGATGTAGGGTCCTTCCCATGGTGACTCGAATTTCTTCGGTCGCTCTTGATTGAGTCGCAAGACGAGGTCTCCTTCGACGAAGGACCTTGGGCGCAGCCGTCGGCTGTGGTAGTTGCGGAGACTCTGCTGGTACACTGCTGATCGAGCTGCTGCTATGTCTCGTGCTTCATCGAGAGTGTCGACGGCGTCTTCGAGTGCAGCCGTGGATTCGGCTTCGCTATAAGCGACCCGGGTCTGGTGGCGATTGCCGGTAGCACGGCTTCGGCTCCGTTCACCATGAAGAACGGCGTGTAGCCGGTGGAGCTGTTTGGCGTGGTACGCAAGCTCCATAGGACGAAGGGTAGCTCTTTTGTCCAGGCTCCGGCGAGTCGCTCGAGTGGGCTCATGAGGCGCTTCTTGATGCCAGCGCCGATTAGGCCGTTGGCCTTTTCCACCTGCCCGTTCGTTTGCGGATGCGTGCGCCACAGAGGCGTATGTGATGTTGATTCCGAGGCCTTCGCAGAAGTCTTGGAATTCTTTGGAGATGAAGTTCGATCCATTGTCAGTGATGATGCTATGCGGTACGCCGAACCTGTAGACAATGGATTCAAAGAACTTGATGGCAGTCTTGCCCTTTTGGTTAGTGACCGGCATTGCTTCGATCCACTTGATGAATTTGTCGACTGCGACCAGGAGGTAGACGTGCCCCCCTTTCGAAGACCTTGGCAGTTTGTCGATCATGTCTAGGCCCCATTGGGCGAAGGGCCAGGCCAAAGGTATGGGCCTGAGCTCTGACCCGGGTGCGTGTGGTTTGTCAGCGAACCTTTGGCACCCTTTGCATCTTCGGATGATGTCTTTGGCGTTGTTCATGGACGTTGGCCAGTAGAATCCAGCTCGTAGAGCTTTGGCGACAAGGGAGCGACTGCCTGCGTGATGGCCGCAGATGCCCTCGTGGATGTCTTGAAGTATGGTTTTCCCGTCACCGATGGTGACGCACCTTTGTAGTACACCCAAAATGCTGCGCTTGTACAGCTCGCCATTGATGATGGTGAAGGCTTTTGACCGGCGAGATATGCGCCGGGCATCTGTCGGGCTATCAGGTAGTTCTCCATTTATTAAATCTTGGGTATGTCGTGTCCAAGTTTCTTCGACTGCCATGACCTGCATCAGGTTGACCGTGGCGACCTCTGTGTCCAGTTTTTTGGGTCCTTCATGACCTTCGGGTAGCGTATCCCCCGAGTGTTCTGCTTCTTCGGGTGATCCCTTGGGGAATTTCCGCTTGATGGACGGCACGCAGATCTGTTCGAGGAACACTCCTTGTGGCACCCTTGCGCAGGTGGAGCCGATGTTGGCGAGTCTGTCGGCCTCCTCGTTGCTTTCTCTTCCAACGTGCTGGAGCTCACAGCCGTCGAATTCTCCTTCGAGTGAGTTGTAGAGCTGTTGGACGACGAGGTTGGAGTCACCGTAGATGACCAAGCGCGTTGCGCCGCAGATCTTTGCCATCCTCATGCCATGGATGAGGGCTTCGTATTCGGCCTCGTTGTTGGAAGCTCGGAATTTTATCTGAAGGACGTACTTCATCTTGTCGCCCTGTGGGGAGGTCAGTATGACCCCGGATCCTGCTCCAGCTTCGCGCTTGGAGCCGTCAAAATGCATCGTCCATGACTGCAACATGTCTGGGGTGTCTGGAAGTTGCAGCTCCATCCAGTGTACAAGGAAGTCCGGGAGGACCTGGGACTTGATTGCGAGTCGCTTCTCGTAGACGATGTCTAGGGGTGATAGCTCGATGCCCCACAGAGCCACGCGTCCTGTGGCCTCCGGGTTGTTTAGGATGTTGTTCAGGGGTGCCTCGTTGACGACCATCACCTGGTGCTCCTGGAAGTAATGGCTCAGCCGACGAGCCATCATGAACACGCCGTAGGAGTGTTTCTGGTAGTGAGGGTACCTCTGCTTTGTTGGCGTCAATACCTCGCTGAGGTAGTAGATTGGGCGTTGGACCCCATGGGTCTTGCCTTCTTCGGGTCGCTCGACCACCAGCACGGTGCTTACCACCTGGTGTGTGGCTGCTATGTACAGCAGTAGGGGCTCGCGCTCCTTTGGCGTAACCAAGATGGGCGAGGTGGAGAGCATCCGCTTCAGATCTTTGAATGCGTCATCCGCTTCAAGCGTCCACTCGAATTTATCTCCCTTGCGTAGCAGTTGGTAGAATGGCAGGGCTTTCTCGCCCATGCGGCTGATGAACCTTCTCAATACCGCTATCCGTCCTGCGAGCTGCTGGACACCCTTGAGGTTCTTCGGCTTCTCCATGGCCATGATGGCCCGGATTTTCTACGGGTTCGCCTCGATTCCTCGCTAGGAGATGAAGTATCCGAGCAGCTGACCCGATGGGACGCCGAAGGCGCACTTTTCGGGATTGATCTTGATCCTATAGCGGTCGAGATTATCGAACGTCCCGCGGAGATCGTCGATGAGCGTTCTTGCCTCCCTGGTTTTGATGACTATGTCGTCGACATAGACTTGGACATTGCGACCGATCTGGTCCTTCAGACATGCCTGCATGCATTGTTGGTACGTGGCACCTGTGTTCTTTAGCCCGAAGGGCATTGTGTTGTAGCAGAACACTCCGAACGATGTGATAAACGCCGTTTTCTCTTGATCTTCGACCTTGAGTCGAACCTGGTTGTAGCCTGAGTAGGCGTCGAGGAAGGAGAGTTTCTCGCATGCTGCAGTCAAATCGATGATCTGATCGATCCGAGGAAGAGGGAAGTGGTCCTTTGGGCAGTGCTTGTTCAGCGACGTGAAGTCTACGCACATCCGCAGGATGTCCGTGTCCTTCTTGGGGATCAGCACTGTATTTGCGAGCCACTCGCTTTCTTTGATCTCCCGGATGAAGTCTGCAGCGAGTAGTCTATTGATTTCCATTCCGATGGCTTCGGCCCACGGCTCGGACAGTCTCCGGATGGACTGCTTGACGGGCTTGGTGTCAGGAAAGACGTTTAGTGCGTGCTCGGCGAATTCCCTGGGAACTCCTGGCATGTCCGCAGGACACCAGGCGAAGATTTCCCAGCGCTTACGGAGGAATTCGATGAGCGCGCTTTCCTATGCGGGGCTGAGATCGTTAGCGATCAGCGCCGTCTTGGAGACATCCGTCGGATGGACCTGCACCTTCTTTGTGTTGACGGTGGAGTCAAAAGACATATCATGTGCGTTTTGTCATGCGACTGGGGGTGCCCCGTTGTCTGTCACCTCGCGGAGCCTTACGAGCTCATCCTGCATGCTGAATGACTGGGAGATTCTGTTGAAGTCCCTATCGTAGTGGTCCAATCGGGTGAAGCTCCCGTGGACCGTGATGATGCCCCTGGGTCCTGGCATCTTGAGTAGCAGGTATGCACAGTGTGGGACAGCCAAGAACCTTGCGAATGCTACACGCCCTAGGATGGCGTGGTATTGTGATGGCCAGTCCACTACTTCGAATTCGAGCCGCTCGCATCGGAAGTTGTCCGGCTTGCCGAAGTGACGTCGAGCCATATTTTTCCCAGGGGGAATATGCCCTTTCCTGGGACGATGTCGTGGAACGTTGTGTCTGATTGTTCCAGGCTGCACAGCGGGATCCGCATTGCTGCTAGAGTGCTGGCGAACATCAGGTTGATGCCGCTGTCGCCGTCCATGAAGACGCGGCTCATCTCGAAACCTCCAATCATGCCTCCGGCACCGGCAGCATGACTGGGCGAGGATCCGCAAGGGTGATCCGAACGGCTGAACGTGATGCAGGACTCCGATCCGCTGAGGTACTCACGGATGGTGGGTGGAGTTTTCACGGCTAGGTTGATCTGACGGTTGATTTTCTTCTGCACCCTATTAGTGGGGCGCCCCTTCTGGATCTCAGTGCTCCCTTTGGCGGGGGATACCCGTGCCCAGCGTTGTTCTGTGCTGGTGCGACTGGTTGGTTCGGGCCTCCGACAGGTGGCGGTGGAGGAGCTCCATGCGCTATTTCACCTGGTGCGGGTGCGTTCCCGAATCCAGGGGGTGGAGCTTGCTGCCTCATCTGAGCCATGCTTACCGAAGCTCGGAACTCGCGGAAGTCCTTGAGCATATGGCTTGCCTTCTTCTTGCCATCCTGCTTGTCGATGTAGAAGTGGATGGTACATGGACCCGAAAGTTTTTCGTATGCTGAGGGTCCGTTATCGCGATCGCGGCGCTGCCACGACTGTGCTGGGCGTCCTCCATCGCGGAAGTTGCCTCCGCGGTATTCGTCGTTGTTGCGGTTGGCGTCGTTGCGGCGATCGGCGTAGCCGGCCGCAACCATGTCGGGTCTATTGCGATCGTCGTAGACGCGCGGTCTCCTCTTGTTACGGCGTTCCCGTCGTTGGCCGTAATCGTCCTCTTCCTCCGATTGTGCCCGGTGGACGGAATCTTCGCCATCGGCCCACCTGTTGGCGATGTCCATGAGGTGGTCAAGTGTCTTGGGCTTAACGCGCCCAAGTTCCTCCTTGAAGTCCTGGCGCTTGACGCCGTCCTTGAAGGCGTCGATGGCCCTTTCTTCGAAGATGTGCGCCACGGAGTTCTTGGTGTTGGACCAGCGCAGAATGTACGAGCGAATGGATTCGCCCGTCCGTTGAGTACAGGCTCGCAACTCCTCGATCGAGGCGGGCCTCTTGCTGGTGCCTTTGAACTTTCGGATGAAACTGTAAGCCAGCTCCTCCCAGCTTCGGATGGATCCCGAAGATAGGCTGCTAAGCCAGATCCGTGCTGCGCCTGCCAGCTGCAGCTAAAGGCATTGCATGGCGGTTTCCTTGTTTCCACCGTGCAGCTTGACGGATGACAGGTGGTCGCTGAGCCACGCCTTGGGGTACTGTGTGTCGTCGAACTTCGGAGTATCCGAAGGAAGCTTGAAATTTCGCGGCATCCGTGTCCATCGGACAGATCTGCTGAAGCACCGGGCTCCGCAGAGTTCTCCTTCGTCTTCGTCCATCTCGGATTCAGACGAGCATGCGCGCTTGGCTCGCGCTTTATCGATTTTGCGCTGTGTTAGCGCGTCTCTAGCGTCGTAATCGCGGCTGCGATGACGCGAGCTCTTGTGCCTTCGAGGAAGGTCATGGTCCTCTTCTTCGGATGAAGGAGTGGGGCTGCGGTCGAACCTGACCGTAGCTTTCTTTTTTGGCTCCGTAGGAATTTCTTGATGGAGTGCATCTCCGACGAGTCCGAGTCCGGTGAGTGCGAACTTGTGCATGGCTATTTTCGGGTCCCCCTCCGGAGGTGTGTGGGCCGTGAGGTACGCAGTGGCTGCTATGATCGCAGCTTGCGGTGTCTTCGGGATGATGTTGCCGTCGGCATCCATCTCCATGAAGGATGCGTGGAGGGTTCGGGTCACCTCACGGCGCTCCTTGGGGTCCATGTTCTCCGTCCGGGAGCGGTGCTTGTTGTCGTGGTTGCCGTTCGAGATGGAGCCTATGCCCATGGCGGAGAGCGCAGCTCGTCGCGCGCTGGACTCTAAGGCTGCTTGTTTGCGTTTGTCAAGCACCTCTTGCATCTTGACCTGCTTCTTGTGCTCCTCGATCAGGAGCAAATGGTATGCCATCAGCAGGTCCCGTGAGGCGTCTGCAGGCAGGACCGTGCTGCTCGCCCGGCGGCGCGTGCCTGGGCCCATCCTTCTTTGCTAAGGCGGATGACATGGCCGGTGTTGTCCCCTTCGGGTGGGGGGGACTAGCTTCTTCTGTTCCCGCCGCTTCTGTCCTGCGGGTTAGGTGTTGGGTTGGGCGGCGGGTTAGGTGGCGGGTTGGGCGCTTGCTGATCCACGTCGCTCTGGATGACTACGGCGCATTGGTAGCGCTCGTAGATTGGTCCGCTGCTGCCGCAGCTTTCGGATCCGGAACCATAGGTCCTTTCATCCGATGGCGGATCGCACAAATCGGAGTTGCAGTTGCTACTGTCGTAGGACTCATCTGTTGATGATGATATGCGTAGCACAGGGTGTGGGGCCCATGAAGCGGTCCTGATTGATGGTAGGGCACCCGCTCAAGGAGGCGGAGGGTGCCAGTTTGCCCCACCTGGAAGTAGAAGCTCTCGAACAGGATCTCGAGTCGGTCGCCTACGGGTTCGAAGTCCTTCATGGTGGCCGGCGAGTGGGCGGTGAAGTCGAAAGCTCCGAAGAGGAGGTGACTCTCCGTCGCCGCAGAGTTGTAGATCGCTCGGGTTAGGACCGTCACGATCGCACAATCAGCATCCCTAGTTCCCACAGACGGTGCCAATTGATGAGGTTTGATCTCGTCAATGCCCATTGTTATGGACTTGGGTTTTGGAGAAGATGGGGATGCTGGAGATCGTGGAACGGTTAGCAAACAAGCAATACGGGACACGAGGTTTACCTAGGTTCAGGCCCCCGGAGGGAAAACCCTACTCCTGCTTGTCTGCTCTTTGATTACGGCGGAACCGGTGATTACAGGGGTGCGTAGATGCGATCTGGCGTGAAGGTGCGTATGCGGAAGTATGAGAGAGATCTAGGCCGTGCCCTCCTGGCCTTTATATAGACTTAGGCAGGTCCTGCAGATCTAGTCGGTTCTGAGTTCTAGGGTTTACCCCTTTGAATTTCCTATCTACTCTAGTCTTGCTCTCTAAGGATCCGAAGGCGTCATGGGCCTTGGCCACCCGAAAATCTTCATGGGCCGGCGTATATTTGCCGTGGGCCTTCCTTGGGCTGGACCAGGTATGCTGAGATCGTGTACCCGCGGGGTATAACCATGTCACCTGTAACCTTCGGTTCCGTCGTAATCAAGAACAGACAAGGAGGAGAAGGGTTTTCCCTCTGGGGGCCTAAACCTGGGTAAATCTCGTGTCCCCCGGTTGCTTGTCCGTTAACCGTTCCGCGATCTCCAGCACCCCCATCTTCTCCAAAACCCAAGCTCATAACAATGGGCATTGACGAGTCGAAACCTCGTCACATTGGAAGTGGAAGAACTGTCTGTTTGTCTAGCAGGGGCAATATAAAAGACATGCAAAGGGATGCACGGTCATTCTTGAAGCCGTTGTATCCCATGATCTTTGGATCTGGCACTCGTTCTTTGGCATGGCTGGTTTCCACAATGACATTTGTGTTATTCAGAGGTCCAATGTGTTTTCTAGGCTTGCAGAAAGCACGGCTCCCCGTGTGAACTATCAAGTGTGAGGCCACTCCTATAACAAGGCATATTACCTGGTAGATGGTATCGATCCTACTTGGTCTACCTTGGTGAATACCATACGCAACCCCACGAAAGAGAAGCACAAGAGGTTTGCCAAGGAGTAGTAGGATGCTAGAAAGGATGTGGAGCGTCCAGTCTCGATGGGCTATAGTGCGGCACCTTGCTAGAACTTGGAACAAAGAGACAATGTGGGAAGTAATGACGGCATGTGTGATCATGACCAAGGCTAGAAATTTTAGAGAGAATTGGTTGAACCAGCACCAGGTCCGTCACCTACTTTTGCGGAATTCCTACAACTGCATCATGAGATTCGAGATCGAGCTACCCATAACCAACTCCATAATGATTTGGTTGACCATACATGGGAATTTGTGGAAAACCAACCGATCGCGCAGCCGAATAACTAGCGTATATCTATTTCAAGTTTAATTTATGTAATTTGATTGTATAAACTTGATTTGGATCACGCACTGCTATTTGTTGTGACCTGTCGATTTTAATTTAAATTACAGACCTATTTTGGTTTTTATGTAATTTTATATGTAAGAGACTATCCATTTCATATCCCAATAAAAAAAGATCGAATAAATGGAAAGATGTCATTGTTGGGTGTACCGGCCATTTCAGTCTGGACGTCGGCCTCCATAGCATGTTCACCCGCCCCGCAATCGGATCGAATCAGTCAAAAAGGTAGGTCTGTCCGAAATGTAAGGGTCATTCGAGTTGGCCTAATAATCCGAAGAGGAGAGTAGCCGCCCTCCGCACCCGTCACGTGGTAGCCTCCCAGCAATCTATCTCGCATCAATCCAACCTGATGAATCCGAGTACGTGACGCTAGTTCCAACTTGTCCATGCATGCTGAGACGATTCCATTCCTGCAGGCATGGGATCCCATCCCAGTGCATAAGTTATACTGTACCTGCGTGTCGTAGCAAGGGCCACGGGTTAGCAAGATTCGGAGCTTTCCAGGCGGTGGCAACAATAACGAGTCCATCCATGGACGCAACCGCGGAGGCGGTGGCAACAACGCCCGGCGGTGGCGTCCTCCTCCTCCTACTCGTCATCATCGCCGGTAGTGTCGCCGTCTTCGTTCGGCTGATGCGACAGACCGGCAGCGCGCCCAGCCCGCCGTCCCTCCCGCTGCTTGGCCACCTCCACCTACTCAAGAAACCCCTGCACCGCTCGCTGGCCTCGCTTGCCGGGGCTCCGTCGGCGAAGGCGGCGCCGCTCCTGTCGCTCCGGCTGGGCGCGCGCCGGGCGCTGCTCGTGTCGGCGCACGCCGCGGCCGAGGAGTGCTTCACGATGCACGACGCCGTGCTGGCAGGGAGACCGCAGCTGCTCGCCTCGGAGCACCTCGGGTACGGGCGCACCACCGTCGTGTGGGCCTCCCACGGAGACCACTGGCGCGGCCTGCGCCGGTTCCTCGCCGTCGAGCTCTTCTCGTCCCCCCGCCTCGCCGCGCTCGCCGTCGACCGCCGCGCCGAGGTCGCGTCCCTCGTCCAGAACCTGCTCCATGACGCCGCCGACAGCGCCGTGGGCGGCGGTCGGGTCACCCTCCGTCCCAGGCTCTTCGAGCTAGTGCTCAACGTGATGCTGCGCGCGATCACCGCGCGCCGGCACGCCGGCGACGTGCGCAGGTTCCAGGAGATCGTCGAGGAGACGTTCACGGTGAGCGGCGCTCCCAGCATCGGGGATTTCTTCCCGGTGCTTCGATGGGTCGACCGCCTCCGCGGCGTCGAGGCAGCACTTGTGAGCCTGCAGAAAAAGCGTGACGAGTTCGTCGCTGGCCTCATCGACGACCACCTGCGAATGCGCGGCGGCGGTGGCCCAGACGTGGAGAAGAAGGGCGTAATCGACGTGCTCTTGGAACACCAGCAAACCGATCCCGAGTACTACACTGACACCGTCGTCAAAGGCATCGTCCTGGTAAGTAGTATCCTCTTCTGCAAAAACAGCATTCGTGACACCACCATGTGTGACATGTTTCCATGCTCCATCCTGACATTCAGGTACTGCTGACCGCCGGCACGGACACATCGGCGCTGACCACGGAGTGGGCGATGGCGCAGCTGCTGACGCACCCGGAGGCGATGCGGAAGGCGAGGACCGAGATAGATGCCAACGTCGGCACAGGCCGTCTGGTGGAGGAATCGGACATCACCAGCCTCCCTTACCTGCAATGCATCGTCAAGGAGACGCTTCGGCTCCGCCCCGTGGGCCCGGTCATCCCGGCGCACGAGGCGACGGAGGACTGCACGGTGGGCGGCTTCCGCGTCCGGCGAGGCACGATGATCCTCGTGAACGCGTGGGCGATCCACCGTGACGCCAGTCTCTGGGATGCGCCAGAGGAGTTCAGGCCAGAGCGGTTCTTGGACAGAGACGCGATCACCACGCCCATGCTGCCGTTTGGGCTTGGCCGCAGGCGGTGCCCCGGGGAGGGGCTGGCGATGCGCCTTGTCCCCCTGACGCTGGCAGCACTATTGCAGTGCTTCGAGTGGGATGTTGATGAAGGCGGTACCTTCGACATGGCCGAAGGTGCCGGGCTGACGATGCCAATGGCGACGCCGCTGGCGGCTGTCTGCCGGCCCCGGGAGTTCGTCAAGAGTGTGCTCTCTGCTGCCGCCACATGATGGAGTGAACACGTGTTTCTGAAGAAAAAGAAATTGGCTTTGTTTAGCAGTGGTGCACTCATGCTAGTGCTTGTGAAGAATACTTGCAGCAAGATTCCATTCGATGATATACTGAACTTTGTAAAATCATAGGGGTGTTGAGCGTTTCAGTGAATAAGTGAACAAATTTGTTGCTTGATGTGTTCAAGTGTATATACTCTGCATTTCTCTGTCAGTGATAATAAGAAACGTACCCTTAAACCCGCGCCAAAGACAAGCAGTTCTTCAAAGTGCTTACAACATAAGGCCTTGTTTGGATATGCAATTTTGACTGAACTAGTTTTGCGTAATCGAGAATAACCGCTTAACAGACTAAAATTCTATTTGGACTCAGCAACTAAAACACGAATTGACCAAACCGAGTCTCCACAAACCCAGGAAAGTGCGTGTTGGGAAAAACTACTATTCCTCGTTTTTGTGAAAATACGATTAGATAAAACTCGAGCAGGTCCTTTGGCCGGCGACTATGTGGTGGCCTGGTCGTCGACATCTGCGACGGAGAACGCTTGAAGGGGGGCCCATGTCCACCTGCCACCGTCAGCGATGTGCCGGTGCATAAGGTGGAGAAGATCGACTACTTCAACCTTGTCCACATCAAGCCTCCTGTCCACAGCGACGGAGGCAACGCGTCGTGGAAGGCACATCCATGGACAGCGGCGAAGATGCCTGAGAGCGCCGGAGATGACATCAACTCGAGGGCAGGCAGATTCATCGAGGATGAGGACACTAAGAACAGGCGGCGCCTCGGCCTCAAATCATTCTGGCCTTCTTGCTGTCACCGTCCGGATGTATGCATGTGTGTGTGTGTGTCGCTAGTTGAGCCAAAGCCGGGCAAGCTGATTGCATGGGGCTAGACTCTAGAGAACTAGTCGCGGTACAGCCATGCCTCATGGAGGTGGACGTGAACCAGAACTGCATCTGCAGGCCGTAGCACGCGACGATGCTTCATCTTTCCCAGGGGGGTGAAGGAACGTTCTCTCAGAATGGATTTTCCCGGCGTAAGTTGCGCCCCCGGCACCATCTACGTTGTTTGTTTGTTTGTTGGAGATCCATGCAAGGTGAACACAATCATCACATGTAGCACGGTTGCATTTAAGCCCTCCTGCTTTTTCGTATTTTATCCACAGTCCAGGGGAGAGGATGACCACCCCACCCAACCCGCAGCCCACGTGGCCACGCCCCTTCCTACCTAACCCTAACAACTGTCTGCACACGCCCTTCATCCCCTCCCTGGTGCCGCCACGCCCTTCCTCCCCTCCCCAGCGCCGCCATGCCTCGCCTCCCCAGCGCCGCCATGCCCTGCCTCCCCTCTCCAGCTCTACCACGCGCGGCCGTCACACCTCCGTTGGTCCGACACGTCCCGTCGATGACGGCCTCCACGCGCGCCTGGCACACCTCCGCAGCCCCGTCGCGCGGCCATGGAGGACATTTTCTTGGCTAGGAGTGGCCGGATTTGTACATGGAGGGCCTGGATCTGGGGCCCTCCTTTTCTTTTTTGTTTGTCTTCATGCTTGGATCCAGTTTGTGGTTGAATATTTTGTTTGGATCAAATTCGTGGTTGAATCTTGATTGAATCTCTCTGTTATGAAGTCAAGTATATGGAAATTGTATCATTCTCATATCTTGTATGGATTGGTCTGACACGGATCTTGTATAGATTTGTATGACACCACTGTGAATCTTCTATGTATTATCAAGTTTTTGACACGGATCTTGTATGGATTTTGTTCATGTTTGGATCCTTTCTTTTTATTCATGTTTGGATCTTGATTTGAGTTTCTTGTTTGGATGAATCTTTAAAAAATTGATGTTGGAAGCGTGTATGGAAAATACCCATATCTAGTTCATGCGATTTTGTTCTAAATCAGGAGCGATTTTTGTATGAATCTTTATTAATCTTCTATGAATTTTTGTTGAATCAACAGAAGTTTGAGTGACACGGGTCTGAGTTCCTCTATTATTTTTTTGTTCTATGAAACGTGTAATTTTCTCTTTCCAGATTCTGTTCATGGATGAATCTGTGTGATTTTGTTCTAGTGATTTTTTACTTGTGTGATTTTGTTCGAATTTTAACAATGTATGAATCTGTCCATGGATTAGATAGTGTGAAAAACTCATGAATCTTGTGTGAATCTGTTCATGGATCTCCTTCCATCTGGAATGGATCTCTTAGAAACTTGTATGAATATTATTGAATGTTCAGCAAAAAATATTGTATGAGAAAATATTATATAAACTTTTATGATTATTTGAAGAAACAAATACATAACTTGTATGAGAAAATATGGTTAGGTCAAATTTCATTGATAAACTGTTTTTATGTGAAACACCATGTTCTATGTAGAGAAATGAAAACATAGGGGGCACGGTGCAAAATGCAAATGGACTTGGGAACATAGACAAAACAGGTGGGAGATAAAATCTGCAAAATCTATAGCACGAATCTCCAACAAATATACAGTTAAGATGGTGTCGAGGGTCCAACTTACAGGGGGATTGCATTTCCCACATTCCCTTCCAATGACTTGTTGGGCGTAAGATGCTACCAAGTAAAGGTGAAGGTGCTCAGCCAGCAGTCTGCGGGGAAGACCAACGCCTGGAAAAGATTACACAATACGGGTTTTCGTGATCCAAACATAATTTTCTGTAACCCTATTCATAATAGAAAAGTTAGTAAAACCGATTCTCCTAAAAGTTCTCTTAAAACTCGTTTTATAAATTAAACTGATAGCTAATATTTGTTATCCAAACAACCACTAAGTCCGGCAGAATCAACAATCAACTTTTCCAACAGAGTAAGTTTTCTACAACACCATGCCAGTTGAGAAACGCTCTATCGCTCGGTATTGTCCAAGACTTGAGTTCCCAACAGACACGAGCTATTGGGAGCTGCTATTGCATTCCCCAAAGAAAAAGAAAAATAACTGCTACTGGTTGTTAACGCGATCTATGCATCAGAGATTAATCAACCCGTGAACGTCAATAGTAACTTTATGGTCTACAGATTGCCAAATTGTCCTCATCGAGAGATTAATTTGGTGCCGATGGTTAATGTTAGCTTTCTGATTATGAAATTAGTGCAAGTTTAAGTAGTACTCTCTATGCTCGGAAATAAGTGACTTGATTTTATCTAAATTCGTATTTATTTACACACCAAAACTGCATCTAGATACATGAAAATCTAGACAATCCGAGTGTTATTTCCGAAGGGAGGGAGTATCACTCTTGCTTTTTTTCCTAAATCCCTCTACTGATCCTCTTGTTAAAGCGTACTGAAGACCAAAAAAAGAATGCACCAATTGCATCCATTTCACCTCATCTTTTTTCATCGTTAACAGCCTGCTGTTGATGTCCTCCCTTGTGCAAATTCGCTCCATTTTTGTTCTCCTGGAGTCCACTGAGCATCGGTCATTATCTTTGTTGTATTGGTGTCACAAGGGAAAGCAAAGCTAAGAAGACGCAAAAATACAAGGAAAACCAAAAAAAAAAAAGACAACAGAAAGCTATGATTACACCTGATCCTGAGCTGGGCCCATGGGTTAGAAGGATTGACGCGCTTCAGCCATGGCCATCGAACACGCAATATCCAGCTCATCTTCTCCCAAGTGCTTGAGGCCCAGCCCGCCATATACGACTCGGAGACAGACATATCGCCAAGCCACCACGCAATTCACATGGCCCTTGTGATCGGCAGGCATTCAGTCATTATCAAATTGCCTTGTCATAAAATATGTTCTTTAAAAAACACTACACCATATATGCAGTCATGGAACTCCGTCGACATGCATGATAATTTATGTTCTCATACATATTTGCAGTATGTGTAAGTGTCCATCAACACGCTTTCTATTAGAGACAGAAGAACATGATTCGTAGCTTTCAGATTGATGGCGTGGTGGTGGACCATACGGCCATGGCAGAAGCAACACATAACCACATCCAAGCTCTATTAGAAACAGCGGTTGACCGCGAGTTCTCATTAAACCTACACTTTTTAGTCACACGTGTTGAGAACCTATCGGAACTGGGTACGCCCTTCACCGAGGAGGAGGTGTGGGATTTGGTTAAGCGACTACCTCAAGGTAAAGCGTCGGGTCCTAATGGCTTTACAGCAGAATTCCTTCAGTCCTGCTGATAGACAATCAAGGGCGACTTCATGTTGGCATTTCAGAAGTTTCATACCATGAGTGGGCGCGGATTTCAAGGTAGATATATGATGCAGCAATGTTAGGGGACTACTGTCCGATTAGTTTGTTCCACGCATTTGCCAAGATGGAGGTAAAGGTGTTAGCATCGCGGCTTGCCCCTAGATTGGGCGCAGTGGTGGATCTGAACCAAGGCTCCTTCATTCAGAAGAGCTGCATTCATGATATCTTCATGTTGATCCAGCAACGGTCCACCTACTTCACAGGCTCAAAGAGCCACGAGATATGCTCAAGCTAGATATTGCTCGAGCTTTCGAATTGGTGTCATGGGTGTTGTTAAAAAGTTCCAGGTGCTGAGGAAGGTAGGGTTCGGTCCTAGATTCGGGGAATTAGTGGTTATCCTACTCTCTATTGCCAACACTCGGCTGTTGCTCAAATGGCGAGCTAAGCCCCCTGTTTTGGCATCACATGGGCCTGAGACAGGGAGACACCTTATCCTATGATGTTCGTGTTGTTCATCAACTCGCTCAACAAGATCTTGGCTAAGGAAAAGGATCTTGGGTGTTGATCTGCATCGCAACTGGCGAGTTGGTGACATTGATTTCTCTTTAAGCTGACGATGCAGTCATCTTTTGCCACCCAGACAAGGAGGAGATACATGCGCTCCGCTTAATCCTCGCGCTCCTCGGCGACGCATTGGGAGTAACCAACTTTGCTAAGCTCGCTCACTCCAATTGCCTGCACAGAGGAGGAGGCCCAATGGGCAGTGGGGGTTATGGAGTGCCAATTGGCACCCTCCATATCAAGTACCTTGGGATCCCCCGTCGGTTCGGCGTCTCTCAGCATCAACGCTCCAACAGCTGGTGAACCGCATAGCTCACCACCTCCCATTATGGAAAGCCTCCATGATAGCTAAGGATGGGCGATTGGCCCTTGTTAAGTCAGTACTGATGGAAATTCCTATGTATCATATCATCGTACTTGTGCTTAACAAGACGACTCAAACAAAACCAAAAGATTTGTCGAAGCTTCCTATGGGCTAGCAGAGCGGATGCTAGAGGAGGGCATTGTCATGTCAACTGCGACAGAGTGTGTAAACCTCTCAGTCATGGTGGCTTGGGAGTTTCCGACCTATCTCACATGGCCATTAGCCTGCGAACTCAGTAGATTTGGAGAATGTGTATTGGCTCGTTGCGACCTTGGCGTAGCCTTGACATGCACTTCTCCAAGACAGATCTTGAGGTGTTCGACGCATCCACCATGATGATGGTGGGGAATGGAGATATGGCACCAGACCTCTACGCTCTAATCCCAAAACACACTTGTAATAGCCACACAGTGAGAGAAGCGCTTCTTCAGTGCCAACCAGTGTATCACGGACATCCAGGGTATGCTGAGCTCACTAATCCTCTAGCAGTACATCCAACTTTTGATCAAGGGGCGAGACTTCGACCTGTCAGAAGGGGTAGACACCCTCCTTTGGAGGTGGACAACAAATGTGTAGTACTCTTCCAAGTCTTGTTATGATTTCCTCTTTGAGGGATCCATCCTATCAAGGTCTTGAGGCTGAAATGGCGCACATGGGCGCTGGCACGAGTCAAATTCTTTGTCTGGCTTGCTTGTCTTGACCACTCCCCTTGTTGCCCTTGTGTGACCAATCGAACAAGAACATGTCGCACCTCCTTATCGTTCACCCCTTCTTGAGATCAGTTTGGCATGAGGTTCTATCCTAGATTTGATCCACGGATCCCCCTCCCCGGCGGATGAGGTGGACTTCGTCGACTAGTGGTCGCAGGTGTATAAATCTACCTTCGTGCCTTACGCAAGGTTACACTGTCCTTGGTTATGCTGACATCATGGTGGATATGGAAACAATGTAACACTATCGTCTTCGACAACATCTCTCCGAGCTTAGGAGGGCTCGTGGATACAATTTGATCCGAGGATCGATCTTGGCTAATGTTGGGCTGATAAGGGCCTTAGTGCCATGATCCTAGCCACATGGATCTAGTGGGTCGAGCTATAAGGGATGTCGCATGTAAATATTTGTTCTGGGATGTCATCAAAGGGGACCTGATGAGTTTGTTTGGGTTTCTTCAGGCTGCTCAACTGGGCCTTTTTAGACTTAATTTTGGCAACATTATATTATTTCCTAAGGCTAATAATGCAGAGAGTATACAGTAGTACCGCCCCATCTGCCTTCTTAATGTTAGCTTTAAAAAATTATAAAAGTTGCCACGATTGGTAGCTGGTCATGTTGTCCGCCCTTCTTAAACTGCGTTCATGCAAGGTAGAAACATTCTAGATGGGGTAGTAATCTTGCATGAAACAATCCATAAACTACACTCAAAGAAACTAAATAGAGTGTTGTTTCAGATTGACTTTGAGAAGACGTATGATAAAGTTAATTGGTCTTTCCTCCAGCAAACACTCCGTATAAAATGTTTTTCGGAGGAGTGGTGTGCTCTCATACGGTCTTTTTTTTCTGGTGGTAGTATTGCCATAAAAGTAAATGATGATGCTGGCAATTACTTTCAAACCAAGAAGGGACTAAAACAGGGTGATCCACTATCGCCTCTACTTTTTAACATAGTGGCTGATATGTTGGCTATCCTTATAGAGCGTGCCAAAGCTGATGGCCAAACTGAAGGACTAGTTCTCCATCTGGTTAATGGCGGTCTATCTATTCTTCAACACGCCGATGATACAATCCTATTTATGGAACATGATCTAGAGAAGGCTAAGAATCTGAAATTAATATTATCAGCATTCAAGCAATTATCTGTACTGAAGATAAACTTTCATAAGAGTGATCTGTATTGTTTTGTCGAGGCTCAAAACGAGTCCCACCTCTATGTTGAACTTTTTGGTCGTGGTCACGGGCAATTTTCAATCAACTATTTTGGAATACCGATTCACTATCGGTGTCTCACAATTGCTGAATGGAAAACTTGTTGAGGAGAGATTTCAGAAACATCTTAATAGTTGGAAAGGCAAATTGCTATCCCTTAGAGAAAGACTTGTACTCATAAATTCAGTACTTACCAATATGGTACTATATATTATCTCGTTCTTTCAGTTACCAAAAGGTGTCTTGACTAAATTGGATTATTTCCGGATAAGATTCTTTTGGCAAGGGGATAGTGAAAAAAAGAAGTATCGACTGGCCAGATGAAGTGTGGTTTGCCGACCGAAAGAATACGATGGACTTGGCATACATGATTTGCAAGTCAAAAATACCGCTCTTCTAGGTAAATGGCTTTTGGATAGTGAAAAAAAGAAGTATCGACTGGCCAGATGGAGTGTGGTTTGCCGACCGAAAGAATACGATGGACTTGGCATACATGATTTGCAAGTCAAAAATACCGCTCTTCTAGGTAAATGGCTTTTCAAACTACTGACCGGAGATGGTGTTTGGCAAACCATTTTATGGAGAAAGTATGTGGGTTCCAAAGCGGTGTCTCAAGTGGTTTGGAAACCCAGTGATTCATATTTTTGGGTTGGACTCATGACGTCTAAAAAGCATTTTTTTCGATTTGGTGCTTTCAATATTAAGGATGGATCACAAATTAGATTCTAGGAGGATAAGTGGCTTGGCCAGACTCCTCTTCGTAATCAATATCCTGCTTTATATTCGATTCTTAGACATAAAGGGGATACACTATCCATAGTATTGAAAACAAATCCCCCGCATGTGTCTTTCAGAAGAAGTCCTATTGGTCCTAAACTGACATCGTGGAACAATCTTTTATTACGATTATCCACAATACAGTTATCGAAGGGTGTGGATGAGTTTAAATGGAAATTACTTGTAAGTGAGAAATTTTCTGTTAACTCTTTGTATAGAGTTTTGATTCAACCGGATATTCCAGTCGATGGTAATAGTAAAATCTGGAAGATAAAAATACCCCTAAAAACAAAGATATTCGCTTGGTATATCCATAAGGGGGTTATTCTTACTAAATATAATCTTGTGAAGAGGAATTGTCATGGAAGTATACAATGGGTTTTTTGTCATCAAGATAAGACAATCAGTCATTTATTCTTTCATTATAAATTTGCTCACTCTATATGGTCATTCATCCTAATAGCCTCTGGTTTATCTCCCCACGCTCAGTGGCCAATGTGTTTGGCAACTGGTTACACGGGATAGATGATCAATACATGATTTTGTTTAGGGTAGAAGCGATTGTTATTATTTGATCCCTATGGCCGTGTAGAAACGACAAGATTTTCAATAACATTGTGTCTTTTTCTCTGCAGGTTATCTATCGGGCTACTACTATACTCCGATCATGGACTGTCCTCTAACGTATGAAGTTTCACCACTTATTTGTGGAGAGGTGTATGCGATTGGAGGATACGGCGAGGGATATTTTCTCCCGACATGGATGACCGCGTGATTTGCGGATTGAATTTTCATAAGTCCAAAGCTATCGATTGTTTTATTTCTACTTGTATTAGTATTTCTATATTTTTTCTAGTTTTGTGGCTTGTGCAGCTGTGTGCATCCTAGTTATGCAGAGACCGGGTGTAAACTTTGTTATAAAATAATAAAGCGCCAATTTCCAAAAAAAAATGTAAATATTTGGATATTCGCTTTTTCTATCAATATATCAAAACACAAGCTTTGTGTTTTCACAAAAAAAAAAAGTGGCCATAAACATAATCTCAAAAAAGAAGTGTCAATGAGGATCTTTAAGAGTTGAGAAGTCATGCACGAAAACAACACACCCTTTGGACATTTTATCTAAAGTTATGCAGTCCAGTACGAAATGAACACATCTTCTTTAAAAAAAGAATCTCTAATGATGTCTGAAGTATCCTCTGTATGTCTTCTTTCCGCAATCAGTTGCCCAGTCGACCAGCTTATCAGAACTCCAGAGTTCAAGTTAGCCAGGAAATCTGCACGTGAAAAGCATCATCATTCCATTTTGCGGCACAAAATCAGACAGCAAGATTTCTCGCTACCTTTAACAAATGCAAGTAACTACTGAAAGTTACGGTCCAAGGTTTCCTATGGCCCTTGTAACCCCAACACAAGACTTTTCTGTTGCCTTTATGAAATGTAACTAGCACTGGAAGTTACTACTGTCTAACGTTGTGAAGGAGATGTCAGTGTCATGCCAAAAAGATACGGGCCATGCCAGAAAGATACCGGCTAATGTGGACACAAGATTGAGTTAGCATCGATGTAGTATTATTATCAAGGAGGCAGGTCTGATAGTTCCATGTTTCTTCTGGCTGGCGCTTCATGGTGCCAACCACTCTGTACTTGGCTGTTTGGCAGCACCAAACAGCAAACATGCACGTCGCCACCTGATGCATCTTTCCTCGCCTTCTTTCCGCTACTTCTAGACCTATGTGAGGTATTATTCAGGACGCTGTTGTGGCCAAACATGATCAAAAGTAGGAACCCTTTTCCCATGGCTGCATGCATCTCTGCTATCAGCATCATCACCATCAGTGCGATGTATGATGAGTCACCAATCCAGTAGATGAAATGGCAGACAACAGTGATCAACCATCACAGGGAACTGCAAGGAAAAGCAAGTCTTTTAGGTCTAGGAGATACGGTTAATCCTCTTCAAACTGCTCCCTGTTGCGAAAAGGCTTGTGCTAATTTACCACATGGGATTGGGCTGGTTTCCAATATGGATGTCTAATCAGTTTGGGGAGCTTGGGGCAGCCAGGTAGAGTAGTTACCTTCCCTATGAAGAAAGGAATATCTGAATAAATAGGATTTTCGCCGTGTCACGTTCAGATTTCGTACTATTGGATACCTTGAATGAGATCAGCATAGCACTTGCAATTCCTGGAAACAAGTGATGTGTTCCAGTTTTAGGCCCGAGAAAAAAGCAGTGATCAGGAGCAAAGGCTAGGACCTCACCTCCCCCCCTCTCTAGTAATATGACCAAATAGAACAGGAGGAGAGTGGACAAAGGAAGGAACAAGATACCAACGGGTCCCTGATAAATTATGCTTGGAAAAATGCACATAGATCTGCATATCTGACGGAAAGCGACGCATGTTGGTACTGCCCCCTGCAGATATGGTTAACTATGTGGAAGGAAGCTAGGTGCCTCTCCTTTTCTATCTTCATCAAGTTGACTCAGTATCAAATTGCAAGCTCTATCCATCCCAATGCTAACATCATCAACGCAACACTTGCACAAACAGAGCAAAGCAAGATGGCAAGAACTCAGCTTCCATCTCCCACAAAAGACTACCTAAAAAGTACAGGCGGACCTCTTCCAGTGCACTTGTGACAGCAACAGTCTCCCACTAAAGCAAACAAATGTGATGATGCCTAACAAGTTAACAGAATATGGCCACACCAATTTATACAGTATATATATATATATATATATAACTCAATTATTGGTTCTTGAAGGGATAACAAGATGCATAAAACAATACTATTGGCCTCACCGTTCTGACTCAATTTGTTATGCTAGTTCTTGCTTTTCAGATCAGATGGTTATAATATTTTGAAAGAGATGCAAAAAGGGATGTATGTTTTTACCAGCACTATCTTTGAATAATACTCTTCAGAATAGTGATGAAATCAGCTGTTGGCGCCTATTGATATTGCTTGTTGTGAGTTCTGACCTAACCATCATGCTTTTAATGCAAGTAGTTAATTTGCCAAAAGAAAATGTAGCTATAGTGCAGATATGGGGTGAATGAAAAGATTGTACACAACTACTAGTACATCAGTATCTGTCAAACAGTGTTCACAAGCCAATAATATAGGATTGCTTCTTATGGCCTAACCTAATGGACATTCTAGAGCCTGAAACTGTGGGCTTTCCTGAATAGACTCAACCACAATCCTAACAAGATTCATGACTTTGTTATTAATGTAGAATCGCTATCATCGCCCCACCTGCCAAATAGTCAAATGGCACCTGTGCCAGGCATGCTTGCAAATGGAAGAAAGCTTGTCATGGAAACTTCATGCCTTGTACTGTGATTCTTGTTCTCTTTTAGAAAAAGAGTAGGAGTACACACAGCAACAACATATATGGTGTGAAACTAGATATCAAATCACTAAGGCAAGTACAGGAAAAGATGACAGAAGCATGCATTGCCTTGTATTGCCCCCTGGGGTATGTAGCATCTCTATTATATATGAATGGGCCAGGTAGGAAAGAAAGAAAGAAGAGATACAATCAAATAAAGATAGATATCCACTAACTCCAGACAAAGTTCTTTACCTCCTGATTCCTCACAAATACCTCCGCCACAAGCCTCAATTATTAGCCCAAAATATTCCCTGCACCTCCCAACCTCGTCCCCCTTTATAAGGCAAACTGCAAACTGGAAGAGATGGACCAAACATGAGCTGCAAACAAACCTAGAGAGAGAACCAGGAGACAAATTCATGGTAGGAGATGGAGCAAGCAGACGAAGCATCATCAGTGAACAAGGAGAGCCCAGAGCTGCTTGCCATCGACCAGGACGACGGCGCAACATGGCTGAGCCTCACGCTAGGTGCGAATGGATCACCAGATGAGGCAGCAAACTGCTCGCAGCCTGAACCTGAGCCCAAGCCTTCCGCCCCACACAAGGTCTTCTCATGTAACTTCTGCATGAGAAAGTTCTTCAGCTCACAGGCGCTGGGTGGCCACCAGAACGCCCACAAGCGTGAGCGCAGCGCCGCCAAGCGCTCCTACCATGCACAGAGGATGGTGATGGGCCTGCCCCTTGAGGCACACGCCGTCTATATGCAATCCCTGCGAGTTAACCAGAGTTCGGTGATTCAGAAGTCAAGCCAGCAAGAACAGATCAGGACAGTACCGAGGTTTCATGAAGGAGCGATGACCTGGGCAGCAATTCCCTGCGAGGAGGTGACAAATTCAACATGGCCAGGAAGCTTCAGATCAAGAACACAACCTTCAGAGCAAACATCAGAACAAAGTAAGATAGACTTGAACCTCAGGCTTTGATAGGTTGATGTATCTACTTTGACCTCTACAAAAGTCCTCATCAAGTTTGTCCTTCTGAATAAATGGTTTGAAGAAGTGATCTATTTAGTTCAGCTCACCATCAGAATCAGTGAAAAGCATTGGTGGTACTGAACACTGAAGATACTATTGTTCTTTTTGAATTCATGGTAACATTGCTGCAATATTTTTGTAGCAATATACTTAATCTGATCATATTTAGCCTAGTTGACTCCGTTGTGAAGGAATCCACGGATTTTGTACTTGCTAGAAGCAGCATATATATTGTCTCCTCGGTCATCCTCATATTACAAGCTCTGTAAGTTCTTGCTTTCGTTAACCTAGCACGTACCTTGATTAGAGATAATATTAGTTCTCATGCAGATGAAAACAAAATAGCTAAGAAAATTTCAGGAAAATGTGCAAACCAACACATACCTAAATGAAGCTCTGATAAAAAAAAGGTGCATAGTAACCAAGAACCGTGAAGCTGCAAAGTGAGGTACAACAGAAAGTTCATCTAACTTAAGTTACAAGGAAAACATTGAATACAGGGCATAATCCTTCATAAGAATATGAAATACAGGGCATATTCAATGCATGCATCAAGGGAAGTCCAAGTAAAGCTAGGTACTGTTTTGCATTGGAATATGAAATACACCTTTTGCTATTCCAAACAGAAGCAGTGGTCTAGACACCTGAGTACAGTACTATTGCACATGATATTAGTTGTCACTATTCATAAGCAAGAATAGTCACATGTAATCATTTACAGCAAAGGAACAAATTCCAGGAAGTTTCAGCTGCATCAGTTTTTTTTGTTTTTTTTTTGAAAAGGGGTAAAAAAAAACCCGGCCTCTGCATCAGTTTCCATCAGAAAAGAATTCAGGTGTCCTGCAAAGTGGTATTGCACTGTGGATACTGATAGTCCAGATCCAGATACATGTTCAGAGTTTCTTATACATCTATACGCAGAAACAAGTGACCATCCACAAACTAATCATACATATCTCTTCTCAGCATCTATATTGAGACATAGATCCAAAGGAATCAATACCAGTTTTATTAAGCCTACAGCAAACATTATTTTTCAGGCACTCAATCAACAGACACTGCTCGAGTAAGATTACTGTCAAAAATCAATCTGTTAATTTTGACACCTGGACCAACTAGCAGACAGAATATATTACCTTAGTATGAACTTAAAATTATGCTAAGCAGTAACAAGCTGAAGAAAACCAACAAACTTCCACCTTGAATCGTCTGGTTTGCATAATACTGAGTATAATGTGTTTTGAGTATCTCAATAGAAGTTCTTTGCTGTTACATCCAATTTACACCATATAGGCAGGGTTTTTATCTCAATAGAAGTTCTTTGCTGTTACAGACCTTTAGGGTTTTTATTCAACAAAGAACCATCACAGTTAAAGAGAATTGAGATGAGTTAAACAAGCATGCCAAGTATGATTATTCATGCAAGCTATGCTTCTTACATCGATTTCAAAATACAGCATCACAGCCCCTCAAGAGAAAGGCTGATACTGTAAGCACACTGCGTGGTCACAAAAATAACCAGGGGAGGCAATGGATCAGCAGATTATCAAACATTACAAATATGTGGCTCAAAAGACCAAGGCACGATGTTCTAAGATATAATACAAAGATACAATTCTACAAAACAAGAAAATGCCTAATCTCCTACTTGTGATTGACTAGCTCCTAAGAAAACTCGAAAAGCTCCTGCTTAGGCTTTAAAAACCTCCAGCATCCTAACTTGACTGAGAACCTCCTCTGAAGTTGTAAATTCTCCCTTATCCCCAGGAGCTCGAGGTGAGCTTGGAGTTATTAGCTTTACAGTGGAGCAGCCCAAGAAGGACTACTCTGTTATGTCTTGGAAGTATGATGCAGGGATCTCCACAGGAGGAAGCAACGTTGATACACATTTGAACTGTTCCAAACGATTGCAGAATTAGACCAATACTACCAGCATAACAATGTCAAAGGAAGATTACATAAATGTAGGAGTTGAGCATACCCTGTGTTGCTTATACTTGTCTCGAATTGCAGGTAAGCATGGACCCTTTCGATTGAGCTGCAGTTCATGTATGGCTATGATGCAATCCTTCAGTTCTGATGGCCTGTAGCCTGTCAGTTTCTGCATTTCCTTGCTCTGCAGCCACATAAGTACAGGATAGTTTTAGTCTTGAGAACTTGAAATATAAACAGCAACATTCCAAGTTTTGTGAATCTATTTCTTCACCCTTACCCAAGGATTAGTGTCTGGTCCAATGGTCAGCCTAGCAAGAAAAATAGATGAAGCAGCAATGACTGATGGCAAGAACCGGAGACAGCTGTAGTCCAGAAGACTCAGCTCAGCAAGATAGCTACCGAGGAACTCCAGTAACAAACTCGAGCGCTGCAACAAGCATATGCAAGAATAACTTCAGGCATCGATACACATAGGAAGCAACAGAGGAAAAGCCAAGTGAAATGGGTGCAATAGCACGAATTTGAAGGATTGGTAGTCACCTTCTTCTCTTCTGGGCCAGATTTTGTGAACCGCCTGAAATTAGTGAAACAAGGGGGAAATGCACAAATATTCAGTTAAAAGACACAGATTCAGAATAGGCAGAGCTTGTGAACTTTTGGGTGAGTATGCCACCTGAGGAACGTCTTGATGGTCGGACTTCCAATCTCGAAGTCGAGGAGCTTGAGTATGTCGCTCTCCATGGTGAGAAGCTCCAGCCTGGTGTAGGTGTTGTCGGTGATGTAGCAGAAGTCCTCCACATGCGGGGGGCTGATCTCCTCATACTTCCTGCGACCACCCCAATGCAAACCCAACTCAATCCTCGAAATCTTCTTATTAAATTGCTTTCAAGACAATGGAGCAGGAGAGGTTGTGCTTACGCAGCGATGAGCATCGCGGCGACGCCGAGGAGCTGCAGCCTGTTGCGGCCGAGCGGGTTGGCAGAGAGGAAGCGGTCGACGTATGAGACGGTGAGGTAGAGCGTGTCGGCGACGAGCTTGTACTCCTCAGAGACCTCGACGAGCCAGTCGATGAGGATGGCGCGCATGTTGGCCGTCACGTCCGTCTGCACCGTCTCGATGTAGTCCGCCGCCGGCCGACGCGCCGGCTCCACCTACACCCCCACCACATTCGAGTAAATCATCAGATCGCTTGTTCCAACCCAGACCCAGCGCCAACGAATCGGAATATCCGACAGCGAGAAATGGGGATCGGAATTTTTTCAGAGTGGGGTAGGTACCTCCATAGTGCGGAGGTAGGTGTAGATGTCGGACGCGTAGGACCCACAGAGCTGGGAGTCGCCGCCGCCGCCGCTGCTAGCCTCCTCCGCGGAGGCGGGCGGCGAGGTGGACTCGCACCTACTCCCGTCCAGGCGCTCCTCCTCCGCATCGGGCTTGGCGGGCTTGGTGGGCTTGACGGGGTGCTGCGGCGAAGGGCGGGGGAGGACCGCAGCGTTGGAGACGGTGATGGGGAGCTCGCTGAGCGCCACCCTCTTCCGCTTGGCGCCGCCGGAGGAGCCCGCGGAGCAGGCGGCGGCGCGCTTGGCCCCGGCACGGGTCAGCCTGGGGCCCGCCGCCACGACGGGGGCCGCGTTCTCCTTGTCGGCCATTTGTCGGCGCTCCCCGGTGCGCGCGGTAGGTAGGGTTTGGGATTCGGAGGCGGGGGGCAGTGAGGACACGGCGAGGGAGGAGCAGCGCGGCGGCGGTTGCGTTATGTAGAGAGGATTTGACTGGAACGGGGAGGAATGAGAGGGAAGGGTGGCCGCCAAAACACGCGAATTCGAACGCGGAGAGGGAGAAGAATGCCGCGCTGCGCTGGTTTCGTTTTGCTTAGCTCGCCAGATTGGGGAATTTTGGGTCGAGCGGTGGAGCGCACGTGGTAACAGGCGCGCGGTAAAAGGTTTTAAAATAATCCGTAAATTCCGCGGCGCCACTCGCCTGTTCCCCGGCCCCGCCGAAATGTTTACTGGTGGCCCGCACGAAGCCCGCTTTTCTCAGATCCTAGTATCAACAGAGCGAATTTGCGCTGTCCGATGAGGAAGGCGGCTTTTAAGAGTATGCTTTTGATGATTGATCATCTAGAATGTTTTTTGTGAAAATCCTATCAATTATTTTTTCTAGGATACATTAGGATACATCCTGAGATGTGTACCAAACATATAGAAGGGACTGCCGATGGCGGTTACAACACCGCAAGACGGCCGGTTTCACACTGTCAACATAGGAGTGATAGCTCCCCTCCGGCCTAAGCCTACTCTCCGTCTAACAACAAGGGCGACGGCTCCGGGAAACCAAAAACATCAGAGCTAAAAAGCCTAGCTAAACGCCATTGCTCAAAGTCCGCATGGATCCTAGACTTGATGGTTTTCGCCGCGGGGCGCATGGCGTTGAACACCACGTCGTTCCAGTGCCGCCAAATGCCCCAGAAGACCAGGATGATGGATGTCCACAGATCCCGCTTGTGCACCTTCGGGCAGGTCCTAGATGTCCACCATCGAAGGAGGTCAGTTTCTGCTGCGATAATCCACTGCAATATGCCCCACCTTTGAAGGGTCCAATCCCAGACCTCTCTGGTCACAACACAGCCGAGGAGGAGGTGCTTGATGCATTCCGGCTCCTGGTCGCATAGAGGACATTTGGCCGGACGGGGCAGCCCGCGCCTCTCAAGCCGGTCTGATGTCCAGCATCGGTCTCACGAGGCCAGCCACGCGAAAAACTTAATGTTGTGCAGGACCCTAGAGCGCCAGATCTGAGTGGACGTCGGTGCCAGCATCATACCTGCGAAGAACGCGCAATATGCCGACTTCACCGAGTAGCTACCATCATTTGACCATCTCTAGGTCAGCACATCCTCAAGCTCTGGGACAAGCTGAATCCCCGCCAGCGCGTGCCATAGAAGAAAGAACTCAGGGACTGCCGCTTTGTTGGAGATATGCCCAAGAGACAATAATAAAATGGTTATTATCATATCTTTATATTTATGATAAATATTTATATCCCATGCTATAATTGTATCGGCAAGAAACATTAATACTTGTGTGTTTTGTAAACATAAAAAAGTCCCTATTAAGCCTCTTGTTAAACTAGCCTGTTGATTAATAGATGATCATGGTTTTCTGATCATGTACATTGGATGTTATTAATAACAAGGCCATATCATTAGAAGAATGATGTGATGGACACACTCCTATAGTTAAGCATAGCATGAGATCAAGTCATTTAAATTTTATTTGCTATAAGCTTTTAAATACATAGTAACCTAATCCTTCGACCATGAGATCATGTTAATCACCATCACCGGATGAATACTTTGATGACATCAAACACCACTTCGTAACTAGGTGGTTATAAAGGTGGCATTATGTATTCTGAAAGTATGTGTTAAAGCACATGGATCAAGAGTGGGATTTGTCCATCCATATGATGGATAAATATACTATGGGCCCTCTAGGTGGAATGTCATCCAATTGGCTTGCAAGCATGTGACTAGGTCACGAGGGATGTCATATCACGGAACGAGTAAAGAGTACTTATCGGTAACGAGGTTGAACTAGGTATAGAGATATCGACGATCAAACCTCAGATAAGTAAAGTATAGCGAGACAAAGGGATATTGGTATCGTATGTAAATGGTTAATTCGATCATGAAGTCATCGTAGAAATATGTGGGAGCCAAAATGGATTTCCAGATTCCTCTAATGGTTATTGATCGGAGAGGTGTCTCGATCATGTCTGCATAATTCATGAACCGTAGGGAGACACACTTAAGGTCGATGTTGTTTAGTAGATATGGAGTATGAGTTGGAGATCGAGTGTTGTTCAGAGTATCGGATTGGATCTGAGACATCACGAGGAGATCCGGAATGGTCTGGAGAATAAGATTCATATAAGGAAAGTCAATTTCCGAGGTTTAGAAATGTTTTTGGTGTTTTGACCGGAAGCTTCTAGAAGGTTCTGCAAGGTCCACCACCCCGGAGGGGGCACTTAGATGCCCTAGGTCATGTCGGCCAAGACTAGGAAGAGAGATACAAACTCTAGTTTGAATAGTCAAATGCTAGTTTGACTAGTCAAATCCTAGTGGAGGAAGGAAAGGAAACCTTGAGGGAAAAGGTTTCCCTTTCCCTCTCCCTTGCCATCGGCCATGAGGAGTTGGGGGTGGCCTCGTCTAGGGCTAAGAACCCTGGCCGCCGCCCCTCCACCCATATAAGGAGGGGTGAGGGCGCCCCCTACTCCCTCGCCCAAAAAAACCTAGCCGTCGGCACCTCCCCTCTCTCCTCCATACAGCTGCTCTGGCTTAGGCGAAGCCCTGCAGTAATCTCTTTGAAAGGATCGTATGGGCACCTAGAGGGGGGTGAATAGGTGCTACTTCAATTTTTCTTCTTTTTCAAATTAGGGTTTGGCAAGAAAGGTAAATTCTCTAGATTATGCAACTAAGGTGAATTTACCTATATGTCAAACTAGCACAACACTAAGCAACAACAAGTAAAGTAAAGTGCGGTAAATGATAGAAGTAACCAAAGTGGAGGACACGGAGACATAAGGATTTGTTTCCTGTAGTTCCTTCCTTTTGAGGGGAAGTACGTCTACATTTGGAGAGGGGTGGTTTCAAACCACCAACGCCACGAGAGGCCTCCCTTGTTCTTCGATGAACCTCGCCCCAAAGGGTTCGATTCACCTCTTCCACTATATCGGCAACCTTCGAGGTGGAAGCCGACACCTTTACAACAAGTCCGGGGAACACATCCACAACCTAATTGGAGGCTCCCAAATACAAGCAAGCCGTCAAATAATCAAATACAAGCTTGTAAGAACCAAATCAAAAGCTAGGGTTTCCAAAGAAAAACTAGAGCAAGGGGCCCTCAAGTGAATGAGGGGGAAATGAAGATCTATCTTGGTGAAGCTATAGATCAAGGCCTCCTCCTTCAATTCTCCAAAGATCGATGACTTTGGATGGGTGAGTGAAGAGATCTTGTGGATTTGGTGGCTCAAAATGTGCTGCTATTCTTGACCTGGTCGAGCAGCTCCCAAGGTAGAAGAAAGGGTCCTTTTATAGGGCCCCTGAAATTAGAGCCGTTGGATCCACTTAACCCGGACAGTCCGGCTGGTACGGGTCGGACAGTCCGAACCAGCCGGACATTCCGGTGTGCGTCAACCGGACACTCCGGCCTGGCCAAGTTTCCGGCCAGAGTCCGGCCAGTGTCCGGGTAGTGCCTGAACCCGCATACAGAACGTTCACACTCGCGAGGGAAAACTGGCGAAATGCCATGGCCGTACACTCCGGCTTATTCGGGCCGGATACTTCGGTTGGGCCGGACAGTCCAGCGCACATCAGCCGGACAGTCCGGCCAGATATTGATCTTGACCTCTTTTTGTTCCTGTGAAGCCCTTTTCCCTTGTGTATAAATTACCCAAAATGAATTTGATATCTCCTGAAATATTTAGCAATACATTAAACCTATCCAAGTGTTGTCAACAAACATCAAAACAATATGAAAGGCATAAATGCCCTTTCAATCTCCCCCTTTTTGGTGTTTGATGAGAACCCAAGGATTTGCATATGGAATAGATAAAAAATTCATAATAGATGATTTTACACAACATAGTAAGGCTCCCCCTAGATTTGTGGCCAATTTAGCTTTGCATTTGAATACAAGATCACACATCCTAGGATCACATCCTCACTAGATTGGTAAAACAAATTATGACAAGATATAATAAAGACTAGATAGATAAGCTAGATATAACATAGTCTTAAACATAACCGGGTACACATGTCATAACACACATAACACATAAAATGAAGTTCAACACAACATAATTCTCAAACCAATAAGATAAAGACATGGAGCTTCAAAGAGGCAAATCGAAATAACGTGAAGCCCGTATACCCATGCAAATCTCCGGTAGCAACCTAATATGGGGCTACTTCTCCCCCTTTGGCATCGAGACACCAAAAAGGGAAAAGTGCACTACTAAAACGCCCCAAGACAGACTCTAGCCACTGAAGTCCTCATCGGCATCCTCATCCTCATCACCATCCTCATCATCATAGTCATCATGAGTCGAGCTCTGGCCGCGAGGGCGAGAAGAAGAGGAAACATCCTTAAACATGGACCAGTCCACACGTCCCTGACTCTACTGTCCATAGTAGAGAGTGCCATGAGATGCTTGCTGCTGAGAAGGATCAGCATCCATGGACTGGTCGATCTGCTTGAGCTCCTTCATGACATTCTTGTTTGCCTTGTATGCATCATACTGTCCATGGCGAATGTCAATGTTCTGGCATAGGAGGAGCTTCTTCCACCACGAGGCCTTCTTCGCCTTCTTGTGCACTTCCTCCTTAGAGGTGTTGAAGCGATATGCATTGCTAGCATGCTTCATCCTAGGGCCACGATACACCGGCGCCTGCACCTCCTCAGAACCATCACTGTCAGAGGCATCAGCATCTATCTCATCATCCTCAAAAATGTCGTGAGCAGGAGGGTAGCCTCGAGGAGCCTTGGTGGTAGGGGCACCCTTCCTCTATAGCTTGGCAGCAGTGTGAGGAACAAGACCATGATAGAGCAGGGGAGTGACTGGAGTGTGAGCAACAATGAGCTTCATCACATAAGGGCATATAGAGGGCACTTTTGTCAGTGATGCACTTGTACGGATCCTGATAGATGAAGTCCATAACATCAATAGCACCACCTGGATGAGCTGGACCATTCATGTACATGGTGTGAGCATGGGCCATAAGGTTTATCTCAGCGCCTCTCATCCCATCCTTGTTGCCAGCCTTGGGAGTGAGAGTGTGGCGGAACATGCGAAGAAATATGTTGTAGATGAGCTTGATATTGGTGGTTTGGCCAACCACACCATTCTGAGAGTAAATTGGGGACAGCCTGTTCTTGTCATATGCATGTCCATGTATGTGCATCCGGACACCACTGGGACCATTGGAATTGAAAGGCAATCCAAGAATGTGAGCAAACTGAACCATGTTGGAATGACACCTAGTAGTGCTAGACATCCACTCAAGAGGAATGTCAGTAGTCTCCCCAAATACCACAGTGGCATAGAACTGCTGGACCAACTCAACATTGAAGTCTTCTTTTGCTAGGAAGATGGTGTACAGCCCCATCTTCTCAGTCACCCAAAGAGCATCCTCAAAGTAATTGTGAGAACGAAGCTTCTCAATATCCAACCACTGCATGGGACAAGTGGGAGTCTTGAAGCTACCGTATAGCTCAGAAAACAGCAGGGCCTGCTCATTCCTCCAGAAGCGCTCATCAGTTGTGGTGCGAGACAGTGAGTACAAATGCTGAAGTCTCATCTCCACAAACTCCTCAGTACCCAAATTAGCCAAAGTAGTCAATGATTCAAACTTCATCCGCTTGGCTTCATCTCTTTTTAGCTGCCTAACCTTCTCATGCTTTGTTGCGACACTGTCTCGAGCATCCTGCCTGACCACAGGCGGATCAACATGAATGTCTCGTTCTTCATCATACCGAAACCTACGAGAAACCGTCTTCTTAGCAGCCCGAGGATGGCGAGGACGAGAACCACATGTGAAATCAGAATAGAGGGATAGCATATGGGGTAAGAACATTTGTCCTGGATGATTCAAACAACAAGTAGTAGTCAAAGTAATTATGGAGCTATACTGACTGGACACCCCGGACAGTTCGGAAAATCTGCCCCGGACAATCCACCTGGACCGGACAGTCTGGTGTGTTTCGGCTGGACCAGAGTGTCCGACACGTACACACCGGATAATCCGGCTGGATCCTGGGCGATTTTCAGGCTGCACGGGTGTGTTTAATCGAGACACATCGGGATTGCTAAAACTACTACAAGGATGAAGGTTGCACACATGAGTGATGTATCCATGGATCTAGAGATGGAGAAGGAGGGGAGCTTCATACCAGCATCCATGGGGACCTTCATCGGAGGGGAACGGATCCCAGCGGCAATGGGAGGCAAATGCCCGGTGGCAACGGCAAGATCCAAGGTGGAGGATCCCTCCTAGTGAAGCTCTTGGTCGGGGGTCGCAGTCTGAGAGGAAGAGAGAGTTGGGGAGAAGAAGGAGGAATGAATCGTCCACTTCTCCCTGACCCCTAATATTAAAACAAAACCGATGGGGCCGGACAGTCCGGGCCATATGCGCCGGATAGTCTGGCCCGGCCAGAATGTCCGGTTTGTATCAAGCGGAGAGTCCGGGCTGGCCGGACACTCCGGTTAGTACAGGGCGGACACTCCGGCCCCCTCCGACCAGAAACCCCAGTTTCAAGTATTGGACAAATGTGTGATAAGAGGAGCATGTTTATAGGTGAGAGTAGGCCTGGGATTCAGAGGATGTACTGCGAAAAACCAATGAGTCGAAAAAGATCTAAAAAGATGGCAAAGTTAAGTTCCAATCAAAACAATCCAAGAACAAAATCTTCACTAAGAAGAGGGCGGTGGCCGAGGCCACCATATAAGAGTTTGTGGCATGACACCGCGAAGAATATCCTTGGGTTCATAGCCATTACTCACCAATGTATTAGGACCGCACTCCCTCTATCTCCATGCCTACACCTTAACCAAATAAGGGTCAAGACATAGGTGAGTATGCAAGGTGATCAAGTCAAGCTCCTTAAATCTATGATATTTAGTTCATTCCTGAAATAACAAAACCTTGCTTCATCAAGTGGCTTCGTGAAGATGTCGACAAGTTGGTCTTTGGTTGACACATATGATAGCTCAATATAACCTCGAGCAACATGATCTCTAATGAAGTGATGATGAATCTCAATATGCTTTGTCCTTGTGTGATCCACTAGGTTGTATGCAATATTGATAGAACTTTCATTGTCACATAGAAGAGGCACTTTGTCACAAAAACACCGTATTGCTTTAAAGTTTGCCTCATCCATAGCAATTGAGTGCAATCACTAGCAACTACCACATACTCGGCTTCGGCGGTGGAGAGTGATATACAATTTTGCTTCTTAGAAGACCAACATACCAAGGACCTACCAATGGATTGGCAATCCCCGGATGTTGATTTTCTATCATCCTTATCACCAGTCCAATCCGAGTCCGTATATCCACAAGAGCAAATGTTGACCCTCGAGGATACCAAAGACCATAGTGTGGGGTATGGACCAAATATTGAAAGATTCTCTTGACCGCCATCAAATGGATTTCTTTAGGAGCCGCTTGATATCTTGCACATACTCCTACACTCAACACAATATCGGGTCTAGATGCACAAAGGTAAAGCAAAGAACCAATCATAGACCGGCATACCTTTTGATTCACATCTTTACCATTTGGATTTAGTTCAAGATGAGTCTTTGTTGCCATGGGGGTAGGGTCACCATTTAAATCTTTCATGTTGAATCTTTTGAGCATATCTTGAGTATACTTGGCTTGGTTGAAGAATGTTCCTCCTCTTAAACCAAGAAATACTCTCAACTCCCCCATCATAGACATCCGGAACCTATTAGTTATAAGCTTTGAGAATTCATCATTAAAAGCTTTGTTAGATGAGCCAAAGATAATATCATCAACATGTATTTGGCATACAAAAAGCTCCCCATTGACCTTCTTAGTAAAAAGAGTGGGATCGATTTTCCCAACCTCAAACCCACAGTCAAACAACAACTCTCTAAGGTGCTCATACCACGTGTGTGGGGCTTGTTTGAGCCCATAGAGTGCCTTATCAAGTTTGTAGACATGGTTTGGGAAGTTGGGATCCTCAAATCTTGGGGGTTGTTTTACATATACCAACTCATTCAATGGGCCATTAAGAAATGCACTTTCTACATCCATTTGTTGCAACTTAAAGTTATGATGTGCCGCATAAGCAAGAAGCATACAGATGGACTCAAGGCGAGCCGTGGGTGCATATGTCTCTCCATAATCAATGCCTTAAATTTGAGAAAACCCTTATGCAACCAATCTTGCCTTGTTCCTTACTACAATTCCATGCTCATCTTGCTTGTTCTTGAATATCCACTTGGTGCCTATAACATTGCGGCAATCCTTTGGCTTCTCAACTAACTTCCATACTTTATTTCTCTCAAAGTTGTTGAGCTCTTTGTGCATTGCTTCCAACCAATCTAAATATTCAAGAGCTTCCCATACTTTCTTTGATTCAATCATGGAGATGTGTGCTTGGTGTTCTCTAAACCTCTTCAATTGTGCTCTTATGGACATTCCTCTCCTTACATATCCAACCACATTCTCTAGAGAGTGGTCTCTTAATTCCAACATCCTATCCATTCTAGCTTTGCGACGAGTTTCGATCTCCTTGTTGTTTCTATGGGGGACCTCTTCATCATTTTGGTCCTCGTCTTGACCATTAACCTGACCTTGATCATCATCAGAATCATTCTCTTCATTAAGAGGCAAAGATTGACCTTGGTCTTGATTAGGCACATTACTAGATTGGAGTTGAGCTTCTCTCATGGAAGATTATATAGATATTCCTTATGAAATAGACCGAGCAGCACTTGACATTCTGGAGAATGGTGACTCAATCTACTCCTCACTAGGGGTATGTCCTTGCTCAACATGTTGAGGGTCCACATCTTGTCTCTGGCTTGGGTCATTGTCCTCCACGATAGATGGATCTTCTTCTTCTTGTTGTTATTGTTGTGAAGATGAGGGCTCCACTTGAGTAGAGCATAGTTCTTCTCGATCCGCCATAAGGGGTTCCTCAACGGGGCGGATAAATCCCACACCCATTCTTCCTGTGGCATCTTGAGGCATTTCACCATCTGCATCACAAGCATCAACATGCCCCCCTTGGGGACCATCATATTCTTAGAAAGTCACACTACAAGATTCTATGACGGCTCCGGAGAGCTTATCATAGATTCTATAAGTGTGAGATTCGAGACCATAGCCAACAAAAATACCCTCTAATGCTTTGGAATCGAATTTGGACAAATTAACACCCTTTATGAGATAGAAACACTTACAACCGAACACCCGGAAGTAAGATACGTTGGGCTTGTTACCGGTAAGCATTTCATATGGAGTCTTGATCAATTCTTTGCGGAGGTAGAGCCGGTTTGATGCATGGCAAGCGGTGGAGATTGCTTCGGCCCAAAAGTTGTATGGTGATTTAAACTCCGCCAACATAGTCCTTGCCATTTCAATAACAGTCCGGTTCTTCCTCTCGGCTACACCATTTTTTTGAGGGGTATATGCAGCGGAATATTGGTGTTTTATCCCCTCACCACTAAGAAATCCATTCAAGGTGTAGTTCTTGAACTCGGTGCCATTGTCGCTTCTTATTATCAACACGGGGACATTGTATTAATGTTGAACCATGTTGATGAAGTCTATGAAGTTCTCTTGGGTATCACTTTTAAACTTGAAGAAATATACCCATGAGTATATTGAATAGTCATCAACAATCACCAAACAATATTTATTCCCACCAAGACTTGTATGAGATGGAGGACCAAAGAGATCCACATGAAGGAGCTCCAAAATCCTCTTTGACTTGACGCGGTTCTTTGGCTTGTGGGGAGAATCATGCATGTTTCCTTCAACACACGCCCTACAAACACGATCTTTGGAAAAGGAAACATTGTCTTTTAGTACAACAATATGGACATCCTTGTGGAGACTTTGCAAAGTTCTCATATTGACATGGGCTAGTCGGCGATGCCATAACCAACCCACATCGGCCTTTCCGAATAAGCACATTGCACTTGTAGTGGTTTTCCACCAAAATTACACCACATACAAGTCATTTTCGACGTACCCAACAAAAGTGACCTTGAGAGACTTGCTCCACATGAGGACCACAATATCATTATCAATAAAGATGTCAAAGCCCATCTTTCCAAGAGCACAAACTGAAAGTAAATTGTAGCCAAGGGTCTCAACAAGCATGACGTCCACGAGTGTAATGTCGTGGGCAACCACGACCTTGCCAAGACTCATTACCTTAGACTTAGACTTGTCGGCATATGTCACGGATATTTGATCATCATTTGGTCTCAACTCCTTGACAATAGATGTGCTTCCAGACATATGACTTGTGCATCCACTATCAAGCACCCATTTGGACCCTCCGAAAGCATAAGTCTACAAAAGATCAAGCAAGTTTTTAGGTACCCATTTTTCAATGGGTCCTCTTTTGTTAGCAACAAGGGTCTTAGGAACCCAAATATACCAAGAAATATACCCATCAAATGAGCCAACATATTGTGCATACACATGACCATAATAATCACGCATTAAAACATAGTGAGGGTTAGAAATTCTCGCAAAATCATCATGAGACATAGCTTTGCCACTTGTGGTCTTACTACCCACAATGGCCTGGTCTTTTCCTTGTGCGGGCTTGGCCTTCTTCTTCTTGTTGTTATTCTTCTTGTCTTTGGAGACAAAACGAATGCCCCCTTTCTCATCATTTGACCTTTTCTTACTCAATAGGTCATCAATGGACTTGATTCCTTTTGGAAAGGTGGCCTTAGCTAGCTCCCCCTTCAACCTAGCATTTTCTTCAAGGATAGTTGTACTACTAGAAGGAATGAAATTACTAGGTGAAGGAATATTGGTCAATTGAGTTTGAAGCTTTTCATGGGACTTTGTGAGAGACAAGAGTTCACTTTTCAAATCGTTGTGAGCCTTGTCAAGCAACCTAAAGTCCTCGGCAAGTTTTTCATGAACAACGCCAAACTCAATCTTGTCCTTTTTGTCCCTTTTATATTTAGCAATAGCATGGTCTCATTCCTTAACGAGTCTATTCACTATTATGTCATTAGCCCCATCAAGCCCTTCAAGTTTTAGTTCAAGGGACATCCTAGTCTCTTGTTCTTCTTCTAGAGCATTATTTAGGGCTTCTACCTCAATCATGTGTTCTCTTTCTAGTTTACATCTTTCATCAAGAAGCTCTTGTGTGTGAGAAAGTTGATCTAAGAGGTCCACAAAATGTCTCTTGTGTTCCCCTTTCAAGTTATTCATGAACTCATCAAAAGCAATTATTTCCTTTTTGACCTCAAGAGACATCTCATCAGCAATTTCATCATTAATCAAGGGTGAGGGGTGAGATGATGAAGATACCTTCGTTCCTCTTGCCATAAGACAAGTGACGTTCTTGCTGGAGATATTCTCATTTGGAGAGTCGAAGAGGGAGAATGTGGGAGTAGAAGTAGTGGCAAGAGCAGCCACAACACTTGATGTTTCCTCTTCATCATATTCATTGTCGGAGGAAAATTCTTCATGAGTGATCAACACAATTTCACCCGACTTCTTGTTGATGGGATTATTCTTGATGAAGGGTTTCTTGTAAGGAGCTTTAGAAGTATTCTTCAACACGAGTTTGCCCCCATGATCTTCTCTTTTCTCATATGGATAACCCGCCACAAAGTGATAGCGGTCACCACAATTGAAACAAGTTCTCAATTTAGTGACATTGTCTCTTCATCCATTGGGGTTGCTTCTTCGTTGCATTTCCATCTTGTCCTTGAAGGGAATATGCCCTGAGAGGCAATAATAAAGTGTTTATTATGTGTATTCCAAGTATATGATAGATGTTTATTTTGCATGCTATAATTGTATTAATACGGAAACGTTAATACATGTGTGTTTAATAAACAAACAGAAAGTTCCTAGTTAAGCCTCTCTCATAAACTAGCTCGTTGATTAACAAGATGATCAAGGTTTCCTGATCATGGACATTGGATGTTGTTAATAACGGGATCACAACATTAGTGTAATGATGTGATGAACATTCATCCGAAGTATAGCATTACGATCAAAGTCATTGAGTTTATATTGCTATAACAACTTACAAAGTGATCCTAATCCTTAGACCATGAGATCATGTCAATCACTAACACCTAAGAGTTTCTTGATAACATCAAAGCGTCACCGTAATGTGGTGATTATAAAATGGATTCAGAACTAATAAAGTGTTATGTTGAGGCTCATGGATCAAGAGTGGAATTTGTTCATCCCGATGACGGATAGATATACTGGGCCCTCTCGGTGATATCACATTGATTAGCTTGCAAGCAAGTGATTTGATCACTAGAATGTTATATCACAGAACGAGAAAAGAGTGCATGTCGAACGAGATCAAACTAGGTATGGAGATACCGATGATCGAATCTCGGACATGTAATATATCGTGAAACAAAGGGATTAAGATACTAGCGTAAAGGTTCCGACGATCACAAGAAAGTCATCGTTGAATGTGGGAGTCAATGGGTCTCCGGATCCGCTTCGATTATTGATCCGAGAGGGTCTCGATCATGTCCGCATTATTCACGAACCGTAGGGTGACACACTTAAGAGACACATCCAATTGGAGCAAATGTTTCATGCCGAAAGAATGAACAAGCGCAGAATTTATTTCACTAGATACAAAGCAGGTTTTCGGGTGAAATTGCATAAAGTGGTTATGCATGTGAAATAGAATTCTAGCAAGGGTTATTGTGAATGTTTGTCATTAAAGTAATTGACAAAATTCTGAATAAAATAAAAGAGTTTTATTTAATGAGAGTTTGCATTAAATTTGGTGGAAATTTAATGGGATTTTTGAGTGGGTTTTGAGTGGAGAAATTTGAAGGACATTTTGTGAGTGGAGTGTCCACCCATGAATGAGGAGAGGTGGGCACCCTCCATGGCCGGCCATGCCCCTTGGGCTTCCTCCCTATAAAAGGAGCCCTCCTCTCACTTCTCACTCACACCTCCTCGTGAAGGATCTCTCCCCTCTAGAATTTATCCCCATGGTCTCGGACTAGCGAGATACATGTTCCCGTGGCTATTCGGCAAGAAAGAGTTGTGCTTCATTGCATCGCTGGGCGAGGAGGCGGAGGTTGCTCGGTGCCTCGAGCGTGTGTGCGAGCACGGATGCGGCTGATTTGCGGCGCTAGGACTTCCTCTCGATCTTGAGATCGGCAGAGATCGTCTACATCAACCACGAGTTAAACTCGTTAAGCTTTGTCGGTCTTCAAGGGTATGTTCTCTACGGATATACATCGCCCGTTGTTTGTATCTAGTATATATAGATCTTGGTATATAGTTCACATCGTAGGAAATTTTTGTTTTCTATCTGCGAACCCTACAAAGGGTATCGAGCCGGATCTGCGTAGATACTTTACGGGTAGTACACATATGAGTATGTGGGCGATGATGATCATGTTGTTGCTCCTTTGTTGTGATTTTGGATATTGGTGGCATAGTGGGATGAAGCGGCCGGACAAACTTTACATGTCCTCGCACATGAGACCTGTTCCACGCTTGACATGCAACTAGTTTGCATAAGTGTCTAGCGGTGTCTGCTCTCCTACTATAGTCAATATCTATTTTGCAAGCGAGTTGTCAACAATTTGATTATCCTCGTTGTGGTTCATGTTCGTAGGTAAGAACGGTTCTATCTCGAAAGCCCTAAGCCACGTAAAACTTGCAATGGATAAATTAGGCGTCTAGTTTAGATTGTTCTTTGGGCTAGTGTTATGATATGGTAGTGTTGTAAGTAGAAGTATGAGATGATACTCTTACAACACACATAGCGTAAAATCCATAGACCTTGGATTTACACATATAGGTATGATAGTGATCATACCACGATGCACATGATAGAGATCATCTGCGGGAACCATATAATTTCACTAATAAACATATGATGTTTGATTACATCTTATATTGCTTGTTTAGCGCTTTGTTGAGCATAATAAGATGATCCCTCATTTAAATATCAAGATAAAAATGTGTTCTTCCTTTAGTATGCACCGATTATGTTTTAAAGCTCCAAGACATCACGTGATGATCGGGTGTTCTGGATCCACGACCATATTTTGGGTGTAAAAGCGATTACACGCAAATACTAAGGTTCTAACTTGGCGAGCCTAGCATGTACGCACATGGCCTCGAACACGTACGAAAGGTTAAGCATGAGTCATATAGTTGATATGATGCCCATTTGATGCTCGCCTTTGAAGCTATACCGACTCACGTGATGATCGGACTTGGTGTAGTGGATTTGGTTCATGTAATCACCAAAAGGACACGAGGATGTCGCTTTTGAGTGGGAGTTCATTCATAATATAGATTAGTTGAACTCGATCTATCATACACTTAGTCTAAACTTTACAAATTCTGTATATGGCACCACACCTTTTAATTTCAATGCGTTCATGGAGAAAGAGAAACTAGCAACGAACGGTAGCAACTTTCTTGAATGGGCCATGAATTTGAGGATTCTCCTCTCACGCACAAAAGCAATATGTGCTAGAAGCCGTTAGGCCCCCTTTGATGATGCCCTGACGAGGAGAAGAATGTCTATCGACTCGTCGGAGGACCACAACTTAGTTCATTGGCATATTGTATGGGCTAGAGCCGAACTTGAAGCGTTTCAAAACGGCAATGCATTTGATACAATGGGTGAGTTGAAAATGATTTTCGACACACATGTCTTGTAGAGAGCTACAATGCTTGAAAAGTTCTTTAGTCATGATGGAAGAGCACAATCCGTTAGTGAGCATGTACTCAAGATGTCGGGATTCTGTAGATAAGCTTGTGTCCTTGGAATAACGATTCCCATTGACTTAGGCATCCATCGTGTTCTGCGGTCTACGCCACCTAGCTATAAGAGCTTCGTGATGAACTATAATATGCAAGGCATGAAGAAGTCTCTCCCGAGCTTCATCAATGCTTAAAACTGCGAAGTGGAAATCAAAAGGAACATCAAGTGTTGATGATCAATAGGAACACCGGTTTCAAGAAAGACAAGAAGGGAAAACGGAAGGAAGTAAGGCGGCAAGCTTTGTTGCGCTGAAAAGAAACCCCGAGTTGGACCTAAGTCGATTCGAAAGTGCTACTATTGTAAGGGATCCCATCGAAGCCTTATCGCCCAAAAGTCTGGCGCATAAGAAGGCGGCAAGGCAAACAAAGGTATATATGGTATACATGTTGTTGATGTGTACTTGACTAGTGCTCAGAGCACAGGTATTTGATACGGTTCAATTGCTAATATTTGTAACTCGAATCGGGGCTGCGGAACAAGCGACCGCTAGCAAGGGTGAGGTCAAGATGCGTGTCGGCAATGGATCAACGTTGATGTAATCGCCGCTTTACGCCTCTCCACTTACCGTCGGGATTAGTCATAAACTTGAATAAATGTTAAATGTTATCTGCTGCGAGCATGAACATTGTATCGGATCATGTTTGATGCAAAGTGGTTATTCATTTAAATCGAGAACAATGGTTGTTCCATTTATATGAATGAAATCTTTTATGGTCATGCACCGATGATGAATGGTTTATTTCATTAGATCTCAATGATAATGTTACACATATTCATAATGTTGATGCTAAAAGGATTAAACTTAATGATGATATATCCGCATATATGTGGCAATCGCCGTCTAGGTCATATTGGCATTAAGCATGAAGAAGCTCCATTCGGATGGACTTTTGGAATCACTTGATTATGAATCATTTGATACATGTGAGCCATGCCTTATGGGCAAGATGACTAGAACGCCGTTTTCGGTTCAATGGAGCAGGCGACAGATTTATTGGAAATCATACATTCGATGTATGTGGTCCAATGAGTGTGTCGGCGAGGTGGATATCGTTATTTTGTTACTTTCACGGATGATTTGAGTAGATACGGTTATATCTACTTGATGAAACACAAGTCGAAACCTTTGAAAAGTTCAAGGAATTTCGAATGAAGTGGAAAATCATCGTAATAGAAAGATCAAATTTCTACGGTCCGACCGTGGAGGTGAGTATCTAAGTTCTGAGTTTAGCACTCACATGAAAGAGTGTGGAATTGTTTCACAACTCACACTCTTGAACACCACAATGAAATGGTGTGTCGAACGTCGTAATCGTACTTTATTAGATATGGTTCGATCTATGATGTCTCGGGACTTGCCGTTGTCATTTTGGGGTTATGCACTAGAAAGCTGCTGCATTCACTTTAAATCGGGCACCATCTAAATCCGTTGAAAAGACATCGTATGAATTGTGGTTTGGAAACAAACCTAAGTCATCATTCTTAAAGTTTGGGGTTGCGATGTTTATGTGAAGAAACTTCAACGGATAAACTCGAACCCAAAGCGGAAAAATGCGTCTTCATAGGATACCCTAAAGAAACTATTGGGTATTCCTTCTATCACGCATCCGAGGGCAAGGTTTTTGTTGCCAAGAATGGATCCTTTCTAGAAAGAGTTTCTCGCGAAAGGTGTGAGTAGTTGGAAGGTAGAACTCGAAGAGGTTGTGGAACCTTCTCTTCAAAGTATGGCGAGTAGCGCTTGGGAAGTTGTTCGGAGTTGGCTCCACTGTTGAAGAGGAACTAATGATAATGATCATGAAACTCCGAAGAGAGTACTACCGAACCTCGCAGTCAAACAGACGCGGCAGACTCCAGAGTCACGGAAATCTGTCATAAACTTCATGGTTGATGAAAACAATGACCTGCGACGTATGAAGAAGCGATGATGAGCCGGATTCCAACAAATGGTTAGAAGCCATGAAATCCGAGATGGAATCCATGTATGAAAATCAAGTTTGGAACTTGGTGGAATTACCTCACGGCCGAAAGGCCGTGGAGAACAAATGGATTTTCAAAGGAAAGCGTCTTGATGGTAAAGTGACCATCTATAAAGCTCGACTTGTCGCAAAGGGTTTCGACAAATTCAAGGAGTTGACTACGATGAGACTTTCTCTCCGTAGCGATGCTAAAGTCGATTAGGATTATGTTAGCAATTGCTGCATATTTCGATTATGAAATATGGCGATGGATGTCAAAACCGCGTTTCTCAATGGTAATATTGAAGAAGAGTTGTATATGATACAACCAAAGGGTTTTGTCGATCCTAAGGATGCTAACAAGGTGTGCAAGCTTTAGCGATCCATCTATGGATTGAAGCAAGCATCACGAAGTTGGAATCTCCGTTTTGATGAGGTGATCAAAGAGTTTGGATTTGTCCAAACTTATGGAGAAGCTTGTATTTACAAGAAAGTGAGTGGGAGCAATGTGGCATTTCGATATTATATGTGGATGACATATTATTGATCGAAATGATATAGAACTTTAAACAATGTTAAAAGTTATCTAAACAAGAAATTTTCAATGAAGGACCTAGGTGAGCGTCATACATATTAGGCATAAAGATCTATAGAGATAGATCTAGGCGCCTAATAGGGCTCTCATAAAGTACATACCTTGATAAGATTTTAAAGAAGTTTAAAATGGACGGAAGTAAGAAGGGTTCTTACCTATGTTGCAAGGCAAGACATTGAGTAAGACTCAAAGTCCGGCTTCCGGAAGAAAGAGAGATAATGGACAAAGTCCCTATGCTTCAACCATAGGCTCTATAATGTACGCCATGCTATGTACAAGACCGGATGTGGCACACGCTATTAGTTTGACTAGTAGGTACCAATCGGATCCGAGGTTGAACCTTTGGATAGCGCTCAAGAATATCCTTAAGTACTTACAAAGAACTAAGGATATGTTTCTTGTATACGGAGGTGAAGAAGAGCTCGTCGTTAAGTGTTATGTCGACGCTAGCTTTGACACCGATCCGGATGACTCTAAGTCTCAATCCGGATACGTATTTCTCATGAATGGCGGAGCGGTTAGTTGGAGGAGCTCCAAACAACCTGTGGTAGCGGGATCAACAACGGAGGTCGAATATGTTCTTTGCTTGAAGCGCTCAGAAGCATTTGGATGAAGGAGTTCATATCCGAACTAGGAGTTGTGGCAAACGCGTTGGACCCAATGGTGATCTATTGTGACAACAATGGTGCCATTGCCAATGCCAAAGAGCCAAGGTCTCACAAGCATTCCAAGCATATTAAGCGCCGGTTTCACTCCATCCATGAGCATGTCAAGGATGGAGATATAAAGATTTAGAAGTACATACGGATCTCAATGTAGCGGATCCGTTGACTAAAACTCTCCTAGAGCAAAACATGATCAACACCAGAACTCAATGGGTGTTAGATTTATCACTATGTAACTAGATTATTGTCTCTAGTGCAAGTGGGAGACTCAAGGAATATGCCCCGAGAGGCAATAATAAAGTGTTTATTATGTGTATTCCAAGTATATGATAGATGTTTATTTTGCATGCTATAATTGTATTAATACGGAAACGTTAATACATGTGTGTTTAATAAACAAACGAAAGTTCCTAGTTAAGCCTCTCTCATAAACTAGCTCGTTGATTAACAAGATGATCAAGGTTTCGATCATGGACATTGGATGTTGTTAATAACGGATCACAACATTAGTGTAATGATGTGATGAACATTCATCCGAAGTATAGCATTACGATCAAAGTCATTGAGTTTATATTGCTATAACAACTTACAAAGTGATCCTAATCCTTAGACCATGAGATCATGTCAATCACTAACACCTAAGAGTTTCTTGATAACATCAAACGTCACACCGTAACGGGGTGATTATAAAAATGGATTCGAACTAATAAAGTGTTATGTTGAGGCTCATGGATCAAGAGTGGAATTTGTTCATCCCGATGACGGATAGATATACTGGGCCTCTCGGTGATATCACATTGATTAGCTTGCAAGCAAGTGATTTGATCACTAGAATGTTATATCACAGAACGAGAAAAGAGTGCATGTCGATAACGAGATCAAACTAGGTATGGAGATACCGATGATCGAATCTCGGACATGTAATATATCGTGAAACAAAGGGATTAAGATACTAGCGTAAAGGTTCCGCGATCACAAGAAAGTCATCGTTGAATGTGTGGAGTCGGTATGGGTCTCGGATCCGCTTCGATTATTGATCGAGAGGGTCTCGATCATGTCCGCATTATTCACGACCGTAGGGTGACACACTTAAGAGACACCGACATCCAATTGGAGCAAATGTTTCATGCGAAAGAATGAACAAGCGCGAATTTATTTCACTAGATACCGAAACAGTTTTGGTGAAATTGCATAAAGTGGTTATGCATGTGAAATAGAATTCTAGCAAGGGGTTATTGTGAATGTTTGTCATTAAATTAATTGACAAAATTCTTAATAAAATAAAGAGTTTTATTTAATGAGAGTTTGCATTAAATTTGGTGGAAATTTAATGGGATTTTTGAGTGGGTTTTGAGTGGAGAAATTTGAAGGGCCATTTTGTGAGTGGAGTGTCCACCACATGAATGAGGGAGGTGGGGGCACCCTCCATGGCCGTGGCCATGCCCCTTGGGCTTCCCCTCCTATAAAAGGAGCCCCTCTCACTTCTCACTCACACCTCCTCGTGAAGGATCTCTCTCCCCTCTAGAATTTATCCCCATGGTCTCGGACTAGCGAGATACATGTTCCAGTGGCTATTCGGCAAGAAAGAGTTGTGCTTCGCTGGAGCGAGGAGGCGGAGGTTGCTCGGTGCCTCGAGCACGGATCTGCGTCTTGATTTGCGGCGCTAGGACTTCCTCTCGATCTTGAGATCGGCAAGAGATCGTCTACATCAACCACGAGTTAAACTCGTTAAGCTTTGTCGGTCTTCAAGGGTATGTTCTCTACGGATATACATCCGCCCGTTGTTTGTATCTAGTATATATAGATCTTGGTATATAGTTCACATCGTAGGAAAATTTTTGTTTTCTATGCTGCGAACCCTACAGTCCTTGGCGGGGTTTTTCCAAAAGTTCTTTGCATATAAGGCCATATATTCACCATGAGAAATCTTGACATCATCGGGGTGGCTCATGGATATGCCTTCATCACTATCATCTTCATCCACATGTTCCACAACTTTGGCCTTTAATGCAAGGTTGACAACATTGCTCATTCCAAGGACTCGAGCACGAGCATCTTTGGCATTCTTGGTGGCAACCTTGAAAGAAGCCATCTCTTGAATAACTTCATTGGAGGTCATGAGGTGATAGTTGTGTCTTCCTTGTAGGCTCTTCAAGTCGGTAGGCTCAAAAGGCATGAGTGCACTCACATATTTCCTTTTTATCCAAGCATCATCCACATGTGAGTCACCCACATTCATAAAGGCGGTGTCGGTGGACTTGATCCTATGATACATATCTTCATGATCTTCACCATACTTCATATAGAAGCCTTCGGCTTCATTTCTTAGTGCATCATACCGGTTCCTTCTCATGCTCTCATTTCCAACATACAACTCCGTGAGAGCATCCCAAGCTTCCTTGGCGGTGTTAAGGTGCTCAATGTGAGGGTAATCTTTTGTACCCAATCCTTGTTGTATCATGTGCAAGGTGGTGGCATTGAGTTGACTATTGAAAACTTCTCTTCTAGTCAAGTTGGTTGGATCCCAAATATGGAGTCCTTCTTCAATTATGTTCCATAACTCAATGCAAGAGGTGCGCACATAAGATTTCACTAGTGATTGCCATTGATCAAAAGTAGATGCATCTATATTTGGTGGGTCACCTCTATTGTTTATATGAGGGTGAGGAATTGGAGGGTCGGGAGAGTACCAACCTTGAGACTCGTGGTGCTCTCCCTTCCCACCATCCATTTTTGTGGAAGACTTAGTGTTGTTTGGATTATCCCCTACTTCCACAACCGCGGGTGATTCTGAGGCATTCATCTTTGGTATTTATGGAGTTACCTCTTGAGGAGAAGGGGATGATGAGTCACCTTTACCTTTAACAAGTTGCTCAAGTAGCTTGTGCAATTGTTTGATCTCATTGCCCAAGGTGGATCTCATTCTTGTTTCCAAGTTATTGAGATCCTCCATGGTCACCGAGGTGGTAGACTAACCATCACCTTCCCCTAAGTTGCTACCCATATACTCTTAGGCGGTAAAGCCCGAATAAAGAGCCGAGGCTATGATACCAATTGAAAGGATCGTATGGGCACCTAGAGGGAGGGAGGTGAATAGGTGCTACTTCAAATTTTCTTCTTTTTCAAATTAGGGTTTGACAAGAAAGGTAAATTATTTAGATTATGCAACTAAGGTGAATTTACCTATATGTCAAACTAGCTCCAACTAGCACAACACTAAGCAAGAACAAGTAAAGTGTGGTAAAGGATAGAAGTAACCAAAGTGGAGGACGCGGAGACACAAGGATTTGTTTCCCGTAGTTCCATCCTTTTGAGGGGAAGTACGTCTACGTTTGGAGAGGGGTGGTTTCAAACCACCAACGCCACGAGAGGCCTCCCTTGTTCTCCAATCCCAAAGGGTTCGATTCACCTCTTCCACTATATCGGCAACCTTCAAGGTGGAAGCCGACACCTTTACAACAAGTTCGGGGCACACATCCACAACCTAATTGGAGACTCCCAAATACAAGCAAGCTATCAAACAATCAAAGACAAGCTTATAAGAACCAGATCAAAAGCTAGGGTTTCCAAAGAAACACTAGAGCAAGGGGCCCTCAAGTGAATGAGGGGGAAATGAAGATCTCTCTTGGTGAAGATATAGATCAAGGCCTCCTACTTCGATTCTCCAAAGATCAATGACTTTGTATGGGTGAGTGGAGAGATCTTGTGGATTTGGTGGCTCAAAATGTGTTGTTGTTCCTGACCTGGTCGAGCAGCTCCCAAGGTAGAAGAAGGGATCCTTTTACAGGCACCCTGAAATTAGAGCCATTGGAGCCACTTAACCCAGACCGTCCAGCCGGTACGGGCCGGACTGTCCGGTCCAGCCGGACATCCGGTGTGCGTCAGCCGGACACTTTGGCCTGGCCAAGTTTTCGGCCAGAGTCCAACCAGTGTCCGGGTAGTGTCCGAACCTGCATACAGAACGTCCACACTCGCGAGGGAAAACTGGCGAAATGCCACAGCCGGACACTCCGACTGCTTCGGGTCAGATACTCCGGTTGGGACGGACAGTCCGGAACACATCAGCCAGACAGTCCGGCCAGATATTGATCTTGCCCTCTTTTTGTTCATGTGAAGCCCTTTTCCCTTGTGTATAAATTACCCAAAATGAATCTGATATCTCCTGAAATATTCAGCAATACATTAAACCTATCCAAGTGTTGTCAACAAACATCAAAACAATATGAAAGGCATAAATACCCTTTCACTCTTCTCCACCACCACCATCACACCGTCGTGTTGTTGGGATTCCGAGGAGATCTACAACCTCCGTTGACCTGCTGGAATAAGGGATAGGAAGGTCTTCATCGACTACCATACGTGTGACCGACTGCGAAAGCGCTGCTGGAACGTGGCGCCGGAAGGATCGTCTGCACGATCTTGAGATTGGCAAGTGATCGACTACATCAACCCCGAGAATTCGATCTCGTTAAACGCTTTGGATCTACGAGGGTTGGTTCTCTACAATCTTGTTGCACCGATCTCGTAGATTAGATCTTGGTTTTGTCATAGATTGGATCTTGGTTTTGTGTGTTCATGCGATATAATTTTTTTGTTTTCCATGCTACGAACCACTACACACTTCCCCAGGTCCGGACCACAGTCGCGAAGCCAAGCCCCTAAGAGGCCCTCTTTAACCGATCTGGCCCGGATATTGCTGGGAGGAACTTGGGACAGGAGGTTTGGGGCAATCTCCGCGACACTCCGACCGTTGATCCATCGATCCTGCCAGAACATTGCTCTCCCGCCATTCCCCATAGTGAAGCATGTGGCGACATGGAAGAGATCCCACGACTGGCGCGGCATGCCTAGGTCAAACTCTGCCCAGGGTTTGCCAGGGTCAATTCTCTGGAGCCAAGCCCACCAGCATCTGAGAGCAAAGTTCAACAGGCGTAAGTTGTCGATGTCGAGGCCACCATACTCCTTCGGGGAGCACACCTTTTTCCACGCGACCAAAGAGTGGTTGCCTTTAGCTTCTATCCTTCCCTTCCACAGGAAAGCCCGCACAATTTTGTGGAACGCCACCAACGTCTGGGGCAGGATGTTGCCTATCAGAGAGGACTTTGTTGGGACCCCAAGAGCAAGGTATGATGAGCACAACAACAAGTTTTCCCTCAGTAGAGACCGATGTTTTCAAACCAGAAGGAGGAAGGAAACGTCACACATGTGTTGCAAGCAATGCGGGGACCTGCACAACACAAACTCAAGACTTTGCCCCAACGAATCAGTGAGGTTATCAAGCTCACCGGTTTGCTGTAACACGTATGGTGTGGAAGGTAATGGTTTACAGCAAGTAAACAAGTAACAGTGGAAGATGTATCAATGGTAAAGATTGGACCGGGGTCCATAGTTCACTAGAGGTGCTCTCCTTAGATAAACAACATGGCATGAAGGGTAAACAAATTACAGCAGGGCAATTGACAGGAACTGAGCAAGGCATAACAATGCAATTACTAGTCAAAAAGATCCTATGAGATTCGATTGGGCAATACAACAATATACATAGACCGCCATCCAACTGCATCTATGACTAGAAGTCCACCTTCGGGTTATCATCCGAACCCTCCAAGATATTAAGTTGCAAGCAATGCATAACCGCTTAAGCAAAGTGTGTAAGGTAAACAGTCCACGTGTTCCATGAATAAGAGACCGTTGTTTTCTCCCTAGTAGCAACAACACATCTACAACTGAAGAGATTATTGTCACTTCCCTTGGAAACTAGAGGCATGAACCCACTATCGAGCATAAATACTCCCTCTTGGAGTCACTAGCAACTACTTGGCCAAGATAGCTACTAACAACGGAGAGCATGCAAGATCACAAACCACACATACATGATAGAATCATAAAGACAAAACCATGAATCAAACAAACATAATAATCTCAATATCCATCGGATCCCCGCAAACACAACATGCATGATTACAAATAGATTAGATCTTGATCATGAACGGAGCTCACAAGATCTATACATGAAAGCACAAAGGAGGAGATACAACCATCTAGCTACTACATGGACCCATAGTCCAAGGTGAAACTACTCATGCATCATATCGGAGAGAAGGCCTCCGGGATGATCTCCCCTCCGGCAGGGTGCCAGGAAGAACTTTAGATCCCCCCGATCTAGGGACGACGGTGGCGGCGGATACAGAAATTTTCGTGGATATTTGATCGAGTATTTAGGGTTTCTACATCGGGGGCTTCTTATATGCGAAGAGGGAGGCCGAGGAGGTGACCAGGGGGGTCAAACCCAACCTAGGCGCGGGCCCACCCCTGGCCGCGCCTAGGGGGGTTTGGCCGCCCTGGCCTTCTTCTCCGTCTCCCCTCTGGACTTTTGTTCCCCACGGAAAGTAATTAACTTTAACGTTTGTCCCATCCAATTCCGAGAATATTTCTTTACTAGCTTTTCTGAAACCAAAAACAGCAGAAAACAGGCAACTGGCACCGTGGTAACTTGTTAATAGGTTAGTACCAGAAAACATGTAAACAGTACCTCAAAGTGTAGACAAAGCAAAGCAAAGTAGATACTAAACAAGCATGGAGCATCAAAAATTATAGATACGTTTCCGACGTATCAAGCATCCCCGAGCTTAACTCCTGCTCGTCCTCGAGTAGGTAAGTGATAAAAAGAATAATTTTTGAGGTGACATGCACCCTCACAATAAAGATCTAACCATATGCAAGCATTGAAAGCTGGGATCAAAGAACTCTAAACATGTGTATGAGAGATGGAGTTCTAACAATAGGACATAGTAACTATGCATGCAACATGACAAGCTACAAAGAAAGATCATGAATAACATACATTGAAAAACTTTTGTTTGTTTCACATAGAGAAACATAGCATAGTGGCAAACAGCTTGTCCCTCATAGAGTAGCAAATAGATGCATAGGACACCTTCAAAGTTCACAAGGGTGACTAGAAACAAATAGCACAATATGCATTAATCAATAAGCTTTGGAACACTGCACACAGAATGACAACTATGCTCTCTTAATGGTGCCTAAAGGTAGAAGGTGGAGACTCAAATAATGGTGGAAGAAAAGCCTTTTATAAAGTAAATAGGGATTTCAAGTTTCAAAAAGAGCTTCTAAAAATTATGGTACTTGTTAGCTTTCATCCCTTATTGCCCCTATCATAAGTATCTTGAAGTGATTAAGGTTAAAGTGACAAAGATGGAGTATATGCTTGACGAAGTATAAGTTGGCAATCTCAAGTCCCTTGAATACGAGGGCCACACCTCATGCTACTCAACTTTGGTCACCTATAAGTTCTTGTCATTGTAAGTATTTGCATATCATTGAGAACCGGCAATGGGGTACCCCTTGCACATGGTACAGGAGCTTTCCCATAACCAAAATGACAAGACAAGTACACAATGAGCATCTCAACAATCTTCTTATTTACCATGGGAATATGGTGTAGGGGTTCGTAGCATGGAAAACAAAAATTTCTATCGCATACAAACAAACAAGCCAAGATCTATCTACTATATTGTAGCAACGAGTCGATGGAATAACTTACCCTCGAAGATTCCAAAGTGTTTAACGAGAGCGGATTCTCGTGGGTGATGTAGTCGTACTCTTTCCGATCTCAAGATCGTGTAGACGATCCTTCCGGCCATGCTCCGGCAGCGCTTCATGGTCACATCGTCGGTACTCGACGAAGACCTTCCTCCCTTGTTCCAAAGAAGTGGAGGTTGTAGCACTCTCCTCACGATTCAAAGACAACGGCGTGGTACCTAAGTAGAGGTGAGATCCCGAAGGCTTCGCCTTAAGCCGAGCGAGTATGGTGGAGTATGAGAGAGCTATTAGTGGTCTAGGGATTAGACACACCAATTAGAAGGCTCTAAACCGCAGGCTAGAGCAATTAGAAGCTCTAAACCAAAACGGCTCTAAACCGAGATTAGAGGATAGGAACTTGTGTGTCTAGAGGAGGAGGCCCCGCCTCCTTTTATAGGTGGGAGGGCGGCCAAGGGAGGAGTCCCTCCCAAGTCGGCCTTGGTTGGGCCACGGCTTGAGGACTCCTCCCCAAGTCGGTTCCAACCACCTCTTGCTTGTTTCCCACAGTTTCTTGTTTCCCACTTTCTGCTTTCCAGCTTCTGTTTTAGCCGTTTGACTTTCAAACTGGCAGTTTGACTTTTCAGTTTTGGAACAGCAAGAACACTTAGTACATGATGCAATCATTCAATATGTAATGACACATTCATGTACCCTCCCCCCCGGAGTGCCGGACAATCCGGAACCTTCTAGAACATTCCCAATGAAAACACCGGAATCATTCCCGAACTCCGAAACGGGACTTTCCTTATATGAATCTTATTCTCCGGACCATTCCGGATCACCTCGTGATATCCCGGATCCCATCCGAGACTCCGAACAACATTCGGTCTCTTTCTCATAATACCATAACTACTCAAACAACATCGAATCCTTAAGTGTGTCTCCCTACGGTTCGTGAATTATGCGGACATGATCGAGACACTTCTCCAAACAATAACCAATAGAGGAATCTGGAAATTCATATGGCTCCCACATATTTCTACGATTACTTTGCGATCGAATGAACCACTTACATACGATACCAATTTCCCTTTGTCTCACGATAGTTTACTTATCCGAGGTTATGATCGTTGGTATCTCTGCATACCTAGTTCAACCTCGTTAACGATAAGTACTCTTTTCTCGTTCCCGTGATATGTGATCCCTTGTGAGCCAGTCACATGCTTGCAAGCTAATTGGATGACATTCCACCGAGAGGGCCCAGAGTATATCTATCCGTCATATGGATGGACAAATCCCACTCTTGATCCATGTGTTTCAACCAATACTTTCCGAACACTCAATGCCACCTTTATAGCCACCCGATTACGGTGTGGTGTTTGATGTCATCAAAGCATCCATCCTAAAGGTGATATGCATGATCTCATGGTCGAAGGAATTAGGTTACTATGTATCGTAAAGCATATAGCAATTGAACTATTGAAATGACTTGATCTTTATGCTACGCTTATCTATAGGAGTATGTCCATCACATCATTCTCCTAATGATATGATCCTGTTGTTAATAACATCTCTATGTTCATGATCGTGAAACCATGATCATATATTAACCAACAAGCTAGTTTAACAAGAGGCTTTACTAGGGACTCTTATTTTAGTTTACAAATCACACAAGTATTAATGTTTCCGGTTAATACAATTATAGCATGGTATGTAAACATTTATCATAAGTGTTAAGATATGATAATAACCACTTTATTATTGCCTCTTGGGCATATCTCCAACAGTCTCCCACTTGCACTAGAGTCAATAATCTAGTTTCAAACCTTTGTGTATTCAACACCTATGGCTTTCCGGTGTTGTATGTACACGATTGCTAGTGGTCAACTGATCTCCGGACCTGACACTTCCAGGTCCGTGTGTAATTGCATGTTTTTGCGTCTCTACGCATCACTCATTCTTTAATGAGATGGCTTTGTATAAATTTGGTCTTTTGGTGTGACCTTTTAGCTCTTTGGGGTTAAAACATGTTGATAATATTGTCGCACAATATATCTTCATAGTATTATCCCACTGTTAACTACACCTAGTTTGATAACAAACTACTTGACACAAATGCCCTCTTTTGCTACTAAAATAGCAGTCATATACTTAGCCTTTTGTTGTAGTATCTGTCACAATGTCTTAACTTTGGAACTCATCCAAATCCATTATGGAACTTACTTTCCATTATATTGTGCCACCCTTAGTTTAGATTGAGATAAACTTAATTTGTACTTTGTGACAAAGCTAGTATCAATGTAGTACTTTTACAATGAACTAACCATCTATTTGTCACTTCTACAAATATTATACTCTTAGTTCTTCCAAAAGATCATAAGAATATCCTTACTATTGTCCAATGATCATCTTACGAATCATTCTGGTATATGCTCACAACTTTTAGAGCATAGGACATATCTGGATTTGTACATATCACAGTATGATTGATATAAATACTCTTTGTGATTTCATACATCAAGTATCAATCTATACTTGATTATTTGTTTCACTTTACCAAATGTCAATACACTTGAATATATCATCAACATTTGAACTCTTTCAATCCTTTCTGTGCGACAAGAACCTTTCTTGTAGTTTCTATATTGAACTCATTCAATATCTTATCTATGTACTTATGGCACAACCATATTAGCGTCTATTGATGCCAAATATTTGGGTTTTGCCTAAGTCTTTCATCGGGATGAAATTCTTAATATGTGTTAATAAAAGATACATTATTTCCAATCAACAATATGTCTTCCACATAATGTATTAGAAACATGTCTTAGTGCTCCCACTTAATTTCTTGCAAATGCAAGCATCTTCATTGTCTCTAATGAACTTTTAAACTCCTTTAACAGTTTCATCATAGTGAAGATTCCAACTCCGCGATGCTCACTTCAACCATTGAAGTTTGCATATGCTTTTAGCATCCTATGAATTAACAAAACCCTATGGACCGTGTTATGCACATGTCCTAGGTAACGATTCTATTAGAAGAACTTGTTTTGTTTATTCAACTATCATATAACAAAATTATATGTAGTGGTTGCTACATTAATCCGTCTAGACTAAATATCACTATGAAAGATCAAATCTTGTCATAGTCAACCTTTGAACATTTTGCGAACTCCTTCCCAACATGTCAACTATTTCATAGATGTGAAACATCCATGTCTATTTATTTATAGATCCAAACACAACTGTAAGGTCTTACACCTTTCTCGAGGGTCCTTCAAGTTCAAAACTTGATTTCTCGTGTATGGAACTATCACGGATTTTATGGCTTCATGCCATTTTATGGAGTCATGGCCCATCATCGCTTCTTTGCATGTAGTACGTTCATTATTCTCAAATAATGATTCAACCCTCAAATCTTGGTATTTGATTGTTTACTCGACCTACTTGGTTCAACAGAAACTTTGACCTTCATAACCACAACCTTTGAGGCACGTGAGCCATGAGCATTGTTGCTGCCTCCGGAACACTTTTCGGTGCTACGCAACTCTGCACATATAGCTAAGGTTCTTTTAACCTTATCAAAGTTCTATTGTCCTCCCACTTAACTTTTCACGAAAAATTCCTTCCCAAAGAAACTTGACGTTTTAAGTGACAAACACTTTTGTCTCCGATGTTATGGAGGATTACTTAACAGTTATTCGAAATAACATACAAAGACAGGTTCATCCTACTTTGGTTGCAAACATCTTTCTTATGCATAGCATACCAATGTTTAAGAAAGGACAACTTGGGTTTTATCCCAAACCATAACTTTATATGGTGTCATTTCAACGGATTATGATGGAGCTCTTTTCAGTGGAAAAACGGTAATCTCTAAAGCTTTTAATCTTTAAAATATAATGGCAGTTTTATGAATTATACCTTTGATCTTACCATGTCAAACAAGGTTTAATTACATATCTCGAACGTTCCATACTCTTATGGTGTTTCGAAATGCAAATCCACTAACGATTCCATAAATCTTAGCTATTATGCTAAACTTTGTAACTCAAATATCTTCCTTTATGATCTTTATCATAAACTATTTATATTCTTGTTACTATGATTTTGCACTTCATCTTGAAAGTCTTTGAACTTTTCAAATGTTTCACACTTCATCCTTATTAAGTAAATATTCATATATTCACTCAAATTTTGGAGAAAGCATATGAAGTTGAAATCCATCGTTCTTGACTACACATAATGGACTTCGTACAACAATATGTACAAGTTCCAATAAGCTAGTCATTCGTTCCCTTTTGGCCTATGAACGAAGTTTCAATTATCTCTAGGAAAGTTTCACAAGCGTCATTTGATCAAAAATCAGAAGACTTCAAAATTCCATCCACATGGAGTTTCTTCATGTTTTCTTTCCATTATAATTTAAACGGCGATGTCACTTCCTAAGTGATCTTTCAATCAATTTGTCTTTCGACATTTTTAGCACTAGTTTTATGGATGTGATTTCTCCAACGAGATTTGTGAATCATCCATCTTTTATGGATTACGGTAATTTATTTGAACAACCCTTTTGTTCTCATAATACCTGATAAAACAAATCTTGAAGGCAAGCTTTGATGTTTAACGAGCAACACAATAACCCTTTATTTGTTCTCGATGAACATCATCACATATTCTTTTGTTAGTTACTTAGGCCATTGCAGTTCATGAATTGTGTTGTTTCATATGACGATTCACACCAACAAATTCAGTATCAAATACTTAATAACCACATTGTTTAATAAGCAAAGAATATAGCCATAACATGTATATCATCTATATACTTAAACTGAACAATTCTAGTCTTTTCTTTTCTGCCATATATTTATGAGATTCTCTTTCAATATTTCCTTTTCTGTTTGAAAGAATCTATCATTATCAATAGTGGAGTCATACATATGACACATAATCCAAAGCGTGTATAATTAAATACCAATGTCTTTGGACTTGCACTTTGAAGTAGATAACCTATCATCAAATGTTTGGTATTCTTTCAAATTCCTTTCTTTAGTAATCTCTTGGTGTAGTAAACATCTTACCTACATCAAATATTCACCCTCATCGTGGATTTATCCATGATCAAGCTACTTTTAGCTTGTAACGGTGAATCGCAAGTATAATGTTGCTCTCCAACACCTTTTGGAGGATTAGGACAACTAGTGTCTCCAACCTTTTGCAAATTCTCATCAAATATGAGAACATGACTTTTGCCATATTATACTCTATCATGTTGTAACCAATACTCGTTCGATATCACAATATCTTCCACACATCATGGTTTCTGAAACAACTCTTTCAGATCCTAGATAACCTTGATATTAAGAGAATCCTTTGAATATCAAGAATCATGGAGACAAACATGATACTTATATACTAACACTTGGAATTGTTACTCTTGATTTAATACTAATTATTAAACTTCATGGAGTAACCGGGACTCACTGAAAGTTTGCAATAGGACTTTTAAACTTTAGATTAACACTTAAAACATTACGATACCAGTCAGAAAGTATCTAACGAATTCTTTAGTTCTATCATCTCAATTATAACTAAGCGCAAGGTGGTAAACGGATGCCAATGACTACAACAACTATGCAAATTCACTTTGATTTAGTTTATGATAAATTGAGTTCTAATTAATAATTAAATTAATCTAGGTGAACTCCCACTCAAAACAATATCCCTCACATTGTTTTAGTGATCACACGAACCAAATCCACCACATCAAAACCGATCATCACGAGAGTTGATATAGCTTCAATGGCGAACAATCAACATGTTCATCATATCTACTATATGACTCATGCTCTACCTTTCGGTAATCCGTGTTCCCGAGGCCATGTCTATACATGCTAGGCTCACAAGATCAAACCTTAGTTTCCGCATGAGCAAATCTGGCTTGCTCACGTTGTATACACTTGTAGAATCTAACACACCCGATCATCACGTGGTGCTTCGAAACAACAAGCTTTAGCAACGGTGCTAACTAAGGGTGAACACTTTATGACTTGAAATTCATGTGCATGAGGGATCATCTTATAATGCTACCGTCGTCTACTAAGCAATACAAGATGCATAAAGGATTAACATCACATGCAATTCAATAATATGTGATATGATATGGCCTTTCTTCTTTGTGCTTCCGATCTCCATCTTCAAGCACGAACATGATCTCCATCATTACCGGCATTGCATCAAGGTCAATGACGCTGCTCCATGGTTGTCGTCCACCAGCTTCAACTATTACAACTACTTTGAATAGACACGCGGGTCTTAACAGAAATTAAAGACAACCATATATTCCCCGCCGTTGCCATTTACAATAAGGAACATTGCATACATCATATATAATCACAATCATGGCCATATCATCATCAAGACACCCCTGCAAATCAAAGTTAGACGCCTCTACTTTCTTTGCATATTTTACGTGGTTTGGGGCTTTCAATAAGTGTCGTTCTAACTTACGAACAAGAACCACAACATTGATACTAGCATTGTTGATCACCCGTTGTAAATTGGATCTTAACTATGCTAGGAGAAACAGCACCATAAAGCCACTTATGCAATACAAGTTGCATGTCAAGCGTGGAGCAAGTCTCATGAACGATGTCATGTAAGGTTAGCCCGGTCCGCTTCATCCCAACATACCGCAAGATGCAAAGTACACAAGAAGCAATCGACAATAAAAGCATCAACGCCCACAATGACCATTGTGTTCTACTGGTTCAACAGATCTACATATAGACACGGCTCGATACCCGTAGGGGTTCGTAGCATGGAAAACAAAAATTTTCTATCGCATACAAACAAACAAGCCAAGATCTATCTACTAGATTGTAACGAGTCGATGGAATAACTTACCCTCGAAGATTCCAAAGTGTTTAACGAGCGGATTCTCGTGGGTGATGTAGTCGTACTCTTCCGATCTCAAGATCGTAGACGATCCTTCCGTCTTGCTCCGCAGCGCTTCCATGATCAGTCACATGTTCGGTACTGACGAAGACCTTCCTCTCCCTTGTTCCAAAGAAAATGGAGGTTGTAGCACTCTCCTCGCGATTCCGAGACAACGGGCGTGGTACCTAAGTAGAGGTGAGATCCCGCAGGCTTCGCCTTAAGCGGAGTATGGTGGAGTATGAGAGAGATATTAGTGGTCTAGGGATTAGACACACCAATTAGAAGGCTCTAAACCGCAGCTAGAGCAATTAGAAGCTCTAAACCAAAACGGCTCTAAACCGGAGATTAGAGGATAGGAACTTGTGTGTCTAGAGGAGGAGGCCCGCCTCCTTTTATAGGTGGGAGGGCGGCCAAGGGAGGAGTCCCTCCCAAGTCGGCCTTGGTTGGCCAGCTTGAGGGACTCCTCCCCAAGTCGGTTCCAACCACCTCTTGCTTGTTTCCCACGCTTCTGCTTCCCACGCTTCTGTTTTCCACAGTTTCCTGTTTTAGCCGTTTGACTTTCAAACTGGCAGTTTGACTTTTCAGTTTTGGAACAGCAAGAACACTTAGTGAATGATTAATGACACATTCATGTACCCTCCCCCCCGGAGTGCCGGACAATCCGGAACCTTCTAGAACATTCTCAATGAAAACACCGGAATCATTCCCGAACTCTGAAACGGGACTTTCCTTATACGAATCTTATTCTCCGGACCATTCCGGATCACCTTGTGATATCCCGGATCCCATCCGAGACTCCGAACAACATTCGGTCTCTTTCTCATAATACCATAACTACTCAAACAACGTCGAATCCTTAAGTGTGTCTCCCTACGGTTCGTGAATTATGCGGACATGATCGAGACACTTCTCCGAACAATAACCAATAGAGGAATCTGGAAATTCATATGGCTCCCACATATTTCTACGATTACTTTGCGATCGAATGAACCACTTACATACGATACTAATTTCCCTTTGTCTCACGATAGTTTACTTATCCGAGGTTATGATCGCCGATCTCTCGCATACCTAGTTCAACCTCACCGATAAGTACTCTTTTCTCGTTCGTGATATGTGATCCCTTGTGAGCCGTCACATGCTTGCAAGCTAATTGGATGACATTCCAGAGAGGCCCAGAGTATATCTATCCGTCATATGGATGGACAAATCCCACTCTTGATCCATGTGTTTCAACCAATACTTTCCGAACACTCAATGCCACCTTTATAGCCACCCGATTCACGGTGTGGTGTTTGATGTCATCAAAGCATCCATCCGGTAAAGGTGATATGCATGATCTCATGGTCGAAGGAATTAGGTTACTATGTATCAGAAAGCATATAGCAATTGAACTATTGAAATGACTTGATCTTTATGCTACGCTTATCTATAGGAGTATGTCCATCACATCATTCTCCTAATGATATGATCCTGTTTTTAATAACATTTCTATGTTCATGATCAGGAAACCATGATCATATATTAACCAACAAGCTAGTTTAATAAGAGGCTTTACTAGGGACTCTTATTTTAGTTTACAAATCACACAAGTATTAATGTTTCCGGTTAATACAATTATAGCATGGTATGTAAACATTTATCATAAGTGTGAAGATATGATAATAACCACTTTATTATTGCCTCTTGGGCATATCTCCAACATATGGTGCCTTTTCTCTCTTTCCTATTTTCTCAATGTGTCTCTCTTTTTATAAGAATAATGCTTCATAGATGTCACTATGGTGATGCTGCAAGTTTCCACCATGATTAGGCATGGCTTAGGCTAGCGGCCCATGCGTTTCTCTAACACAGGATACAAACTCCATGGACTTACAAGTTCCCTCTTTATTTCATAGACAAAAGAGCATGATATCAACTGAGTACAAAGTACTGGTGCAATGTTGAAAACGCTTTCGTGATAAAGACAGCTAATTCCAACGTATAAGTGCAAGCATATACAACATAGATGACACAATGGTTCAAGTTTATTAGGGGCAAAGAATATAAAGTGTGCCATCAAGTTTGTGAGGGCTTTAATCACTAAGTTTTCACATAACAAAATAGTTTTTAATTAGAAGATAGTTGAAAACAAGAACATACTTTGGAATGGTGTAACACACCATGCATAGGAATTTATAGTGGACACTTTGGAAAAACTTGGTTTCTTGGGAGTTGGAAGCATGAGTAGGACTTACTCATACAAGTGGAGGCTAGCAAAAGACTGGGCACAACCAACTAAGAGAGAAATAATGGCCATAATCATGTAGAGCTACAAAGAATTACTAATCAAAGGAAAAGAGTGGTACTACAAATAAAGGACTAAATGATCATAGAGGCTAATGGTGACTTTTCATAGTCATAACATGGTGTGAGTATGTGCCAAGTCAACCCAAGCAAAGCATCAAAAGAGAATACCACAATACTATGCCTTTGCCTGCTAAAACAATGCACAATTTCTTCAAGGCACACTAAGCAATCCCAATTGTTTGGAACAAGACATTCTATAGCAATAATCACTAAGCATAAGGTCAAAACAACACCTAGTATGTCATGCTAAAGTCTAAGTCACAGTCAATGCAAGCTCTGCTTGCACTTACAAGCAAGAACTTACTACTCCTTTCCAACACCAAGCAACTTATTTGCAAACAACACAGCGAGAATGGGGGTCCAAAATACTCAAGCAAACTAAACAAACTAATCAAAGAAAACGAAAACTAAGACGCTCCAAGAACAACACAACCGTGCATGAAACAATAAAAACGAAGTTTCTAAACAGACCTGAGCTTTTTATTGATGAAGAAGGGGATGCCTTGGGCATCCCCAAGCTTTTACGCTTGTACCTCTTGGATATTTTTGGGGTGACACCATGGTGGCATCCCCAAGCTTGAGATTTTGTCCATTCTTCATCTCATTGCATCATTCTCTCTCTACACATGAAAATTTTCCTTCATACAAAACTTCACACAATGTTCATTAGCAACATTAGCTTATTCAAAAGATATTATACCTCTGGCAAAGCTTTGGAACAACAAGGCTTTTCACTAAAAACAAAAGCTACTGTAGTAACTCCTTAAAAAAGCTCAATTTACCTAAAGAGAAATCAAAGAGGAATCAATAATAAGCAAATGCAAATAATGGCAGAAATCTGTCAAAACAAACCAGCAGGTAGAAACCAATTTTTTTGAACATCTTATGTTGCTCAAATCAAACGGTGTTGAACTAACGAAAGTTAGCTAACATACTGGGGGATTTATTCGTAAATTTTAAGCTCAATACGAGTTATAGAGACTCTATGTCATGCTAAAGTCTAAGTCATAGTCAATGCAAGCTCTGCTTGCACTTACAAGCAAGAACTTACTACTCCTTTCCAACACCAAGCAACTTATTTGCAAACAACACAGCGAGAACGGGGGTCCAAAATACTCAAGCAAAATAAACAAACTAAGCAAATCAAACGAAAACTAAGACGCTCCAAGAACAACACAACTGTGCATGCAACAATAAAAACGAAGTTTCTAAACAGACCTGAGCTTTTTATTGATGAAGAAGGGGATGCCTTGGGCATCCCCAAGCTTTTACGCTTGTACATCTTGGATATTTCTTGGGGTTACACCATGGTGGAATCCCCAATCTTGAGATTTTTTCCATTCTTCATCTCATTGCATCATTCTCTTTCTACACATGAAAATTTTCCTTCATACAAAACTTCACACAATGTTCATTAGCAACATTAGCTTATTCAAAAGATATTAGACCTCTAGCAAATCTTTGGAACAACAAGGCTTTTCACTAAAAACAAAAGCTACTGTAGTAACTCCTTAAAAAAGCTCAATTTACATAAAGAGAACTCAAAGAGGAATCAATAAGAAGCAAATGCAAATAATGGCAGAAATCTGTCAAAACAAACCAGCAGGTAGAAACCGATTTTTTTGAACATCTTATGTTGCTCAAATCAAACGGTGTTGAACTAATGAAAGTTATCTAACATACTGGGGGATTTATTCGTAAATTTTAAGCTCAATCCGACTTATATAGCCTCCTCACGAATTTTTTTGGTGGAGGACAGAAATCTGTTTCGGGACAGCAACTCCCCAAATCTTATTTCCCTCCCATTAGAGGTCATTCTTGGCACAAAAAGCAAACAAAAAGGATAAGGAGAGGTCATTACTGAAGTAATAACTTCCAAGACTCAAGAAAACTCTTGGGTTATCTCCTAACAAGTACTTTTCTTTAACGCCTTTAAGTTAGGCACAAGAAGCAAGAAAAATCAAGTATTTTCAAATGAAGAAGCATTAACATCAATACTTGAAAAATCTTCAACTATGAAAGGTATCTCATCCAAATGAGTTTTGGAGGATCCCTTCTCATCTCTCTTTGGTCTACTACTTTCATCAAAAAGATTTTTAGGAGCAATCCAATCAAAATTCTTTTGAAGGGCTTCATGCATTCCAACAAGCTTAAAGGGTATGGGTATATTGAATTTCTCTCTAGGCTTAATTTTATCAGAAATACCCACAACATCTACACTTGAACCTAGCATATTGAAACGTTCAAAGACCTTTTTGGCTTCCCTAGCAACATCATGAAATTCTCTTGATAAAGTTTCAAGGATGAATTCTCTCTTTTCAGCATTCTTTTCTTCTTTTAGTTTTAGGAACAAGAATTGTATGAAGGGGTTAAGGTAACAAACCTAGCCTCCAACATATGAACTAAAGAAGCTGTAGCAATCTCATAATTAGGAGCAAGTTCTGCTATAGATTTATCCTCAATGTCCTCATGCTTGCTAACATGATTAAAGAATTCTTCAATATTATCTTTCCCAATTATGGAGCCACTACCTATCGCAAGATCTTTCATGGCAAACTTGGGGAACAACATGGTGAGCTAGAGCAAGGTGGCAACTAGAGTAGGAACTAATTTTTTTGTGTTTTTGAATAAAGAAAGTAAAGCAAACTAGACTAATTTTTTTGTTTTTTTAAAAGAGGCAAACAAAACCAAGCAAAAGAAACAAAGCAAACTAAAAACAAAGTAAAGAGAAAGGAAGTGTAAGACTGCCCTAGTGAAGACGTCCTTAGCCTCCCGGCAACGACGCCAGAAAGCTTGTTGCCTGTTAGAGAGGACTTTGTTGGGAACCCCAAGAGCAAGGTATGATGAGCACAGCAGCAAGTTTTCCCCCAGTAGAGACCGAGGTTATCGAACCAGAAGGAGGAAGGAAACGTCACACAGGTGTTGCAAGCAACATGGAGACCTGCACAACACAGACTCAAGACTTTGCCCCAACGAACCAGTGAGGTTGTCAAGCTCACCGGTTTGCTGTAACAAAGGATTAAACGTATAGTGTGGAAGGTAATGGTTTGCAGCAAGTAAACAAGTAATAGTGGAAGATGTATCAATGGTAAAGATTGGATCGGGGTCCATAGTTCACTAGAGGTGCTCTCCTTAGATAAACAACATGGCATGAAGGGTAAACAAATTACAGCAGGGCAATTGACAGGAACTGAGCAAGGCATAACAATGCAATTACTAGTCAGAAAGATCCTATGAGATTCGATTGGGCAATACAACAATATACAGAGACCGCCATCCAAATGCATCTATGACTAGAATTCCACCTTTGGGTTATCATCCGAACCCCCTCTAGTATTAAGTTGCAAGCAACAGACAACTGCTTTAAGCAAAGTGTGTAAGGTAAACAGTCCACATGTTACATGAACAAGAGACCGTTGTTTTCTCCCTAGTAGCAACAACACATCTACAACCGAAGAGATTATTGTCACTTCCCTTGGAAACTAGAGGCATGAACCCACTATCAAGCATAAATACTCCCTCTTGGAGTCACTAGCAACTACTTGGACAAGATAGCTACTAACAACAGAGAGCATGCAAGATCACAAACAACACAGACATGATAGAATCATAAAGACAAAACCATTAATCAAACCAACATAATAATCTCAATATCCATCGGATCCCCACAAACACAACATGCATGATTACAAATAGATTAGATCTTGATCATGAACGGAGCTCACAAGATCTATAGATGAAAGCACAAAGGAGGAGATACAACCATCTAGCTACTACATGGACCCATAGTCCAAGGTGGAACTACTCACACATCATACCGGAGAGAAGGCCTCCGGGATGATCTCCCCTCCGGCTGGGTGCTGGGAAGAACTTCAGATCCCTCCCGATCTAGGGACAACAGTGTAGGCGGCTATAGAAGGTTTCATGGATATTTGATCGGGTACTTAGGGTTTGTGCATCGAGGGCTTCTTATAGGCGAAGGGGGAGGCCAAGGAGGCGACCAGGGGGGTCAAACCCTACCCAGGCGCGGGCCCACCCCTGGCCGCGCCTAGGGGGGTTTGGCCGCCCTGGCCCGCTTCTCCGTCTCCCCTCTGGACTTCTTGTTCCCCACGTAAAGTAATTGACTTTGACGTTTGTCCCGTCCAATTCCGAGAATATTTCTTTACTAGCTTTTCTCAAACCAAAAATAGCAGAAAACAGGCAACTGGCACTGTGGTAACTTGTTAATAGGTTAGTACCAGAAAACATGTAAAAAGTACCTCAAAGTGTAGACAAAGCAAAGCAAAGTAGATACTAAACAAGCATGGAGCATCAAAAATTATAGATACGTTTCTGATGTATCACGGGACATCCAACGACATCAAGGCATGTACCAGGATGATCAAGAGTGTGGACTTCACCAGGGTGGTGCGCCCGCCTCGGTTCATAAGACCCGCACACCATAGGTGAAGCCTGTTAGCCGCATTGTCCACCACATACTGCAATTGAGCCGCCGTAGGTTTCCGAAGCCCCGATAGCAGCCCCAAATACCGACATGGAAAGCTCCCCACCTCGCAGCCCATGATCCCACGGGCCAGCTTGACTTGTTATAGGGAGCACCGAATAGGGTGGATCAAGCACTTTGCCAGGTTAGTCCAAAGTCCCGATGCCTCCCCAAAGTCAACCACGATCGCCGCACATGTGTGGATATCCAAGGGTGTGGGACGGACGAAGGTGACAACATCATCCACATACATGGACATGGCGGTGACGTGGCCCACTGGCCGCCAGATCAACAAGGATCCCCACATCTACCGCCCTCATGAAGAGTAGGTGGAGCACATCCATCACCGCGGCAAAGAGAAGAGAGGATAGAGGACCCCCTTGCCTCATCCCCCTCTGGTTTAAGATGTCCGCACCAGGAGAACTATTCACCAGCACCCACGTCGAAGTGGATGGAGATCCACCTCTCCCCAAAGCCGAGATTGGTTAGGACCTCTAAGAGGAAGGCCCATTCCACCGTGTCAAACACCTTAGTTATGTCCAGCTTAGCACCAATCATTAATAATCATCAACAACGGCAGGTATAAGACTAAAAGTAATAAAAAGTATAAATAGGTTCATGGATCACCTGGCGATGAGTATATGCACTAGCGTGAGCCAAGGGCATGTCGTTGTCCTCGGCCCTCCATCACCGGAGCCGGGAAAATCTTGTCATGGTAGGGCTTGTTATATCATCCCAAGGGTACGCCCCAAAATAGGACAAGAATTGTGTCAATTTTTTCCGTTTGAACCATGTCCAGGATGGTTGGTCCGCCCTTGTCCGCGGTTTGCCCAACGGGGCTCCCCATTTTATTCGTACCTTGCGTAGGCGACATGTCGTGGAAGGTTAGGCGACCGACGGAATCATAGGTAGCAGGCGGCGAGGCCAAAATCAAAGGCTCCCCATTTTATTCCTCGTCCCTTGCCCTTGGTGATAACGACATGCACGACGCTGGTGTTGATGGCGACAGAGCCATTGAAGCACGTGATGTTGAGCATGAAGCGATTGGTTTCGATGCACTCGATGGTGAGCGTGGGTTGGACAGGGTTGACTATAGACTGGAGGGAGACGGGCAGGTAGTAGGAGTGCATCGCGTGGAAGCGTGGCATGGCGACCTTGCAGTCGACAGGGAGGGGCAGGAGGCGGGCGGTGTTGGGAAGGTCGACGAAGGCACCATCTGTGGGGACAGATATGGTGACATCGGCGCCACACTCGTCGTCCTCAAAGTCATCGGCAATGTCGGATGCCTCGAGTATAGAGGCGACCACATTGAATCCCCACGCTTCGAAGAGGACATGGGTGATGTTGACCATGAGGGAGGGGCAGGTCTTGGAGATAGATGTCGTGATCTCGAGGCCGGAGCAGACGATGAGGCTACCCACCATGAGCACGCTGATGTTGTATGGATCCATGGTGACGGCACCGAGGACGGTGGCGTTCCACAGCTCCAGCGAGCAGATAACAATGGTGGGGTTATTGCCCACGACCATGACCATGAGGTTGATAGCGCCAAGGTCGGAGGACGTGCGACCAGTGGTATGGAACAACATCATCACTATATTTCCCTAGGAGGGGATGCGGAGGAAGTCGGATAGGGAGAGGTACTCGAGCAGGACATGGTACCGCAACACGTCGGTGATGTCGGCGCTGGAGGCCACGACGAGTGCGGAGGGCGAGCGGGACATGTTGGCATTCTGCACGGCCAATATCATCGGCAATGACCACCCGAATAGCTCACCGGCCACCGGGATGAACGCCAACAACTGCGCAAAGTCGGAGAAATTGGGAATGACGCAAGCACGACCATCACATTGACCCCGGCCGCGTGGGAAGGCAGCGCGGTGAGGAAAGGCGTGGAGAGAAAGGTAAAGATCTCCCCTTCTCCAGGTTAGTGGCATCCTACACTATAGTGGAGTGGAGAAGTGAGACAGTGAGAGTGAGGTAGGAATATGAGCGAGGCGACACACAAAGGAGAGGCAGGTGGCATGGGGTGCGCGGGTGAGATGAGAGGCGCGGGGCGTGCGGGCCGACCTGCTCCATGGCAGCGCACATGCGAGGAAGACGAGCGACAGTGGGGAGAGAGAAATAAAAGGGATGAGGTGTGGGTGTGTGAAAGATGGGCCATGCTGGAAAAAAAGATGACAAACATGGACCGTTTATTTGTCCACCCCACCATAAAGTCTCCCCATATTTGGGTCAGGAATGCGGTCGTTCGGGGCCTACAGGCCGTTTGGTCCCTCCCGCTGGGAATTGATATTGGTCCAGTTTTGTCTGCAAAGAGCAAAGCGGACAACAAAAAGGCCTTTGCGGGTAGCCGTTGGGTGTGCTCTTACAGTAGACATACATGAAGTCATCGTTCTAAGCCTTAGGACCAGCACATTAAAGCAGCAATCATCATCAGTGATGACAGCCTTAGATAGGAAAAGACTGGCCCGAAGGTACGAAAACCGACTGGATGCCAAGAGATCTGTCGGACACACGACTCCATGCACCCTCCATCAATGCTATATGCACCACCGGAGTGAGGATACAACATGGAGGAACTTATTCTGACTTCAGGATGTAGCCATCGTCTCACCATCCCAAAAAGACACAAAAACAGTATAAAGAATAAAAATGCCGACAATTGGAGCAAGGATAGCACGGACAGAACCTTATTCTAAATAGAATTTTCCAGGCAATTCATAGCAAATATGAAAAGTGCCATCTTGGAACATGACTCCAGATGCAAACTCGGACGACCTCGCTACCCACCGTAAATACATACACGCGTCTTCAATTAGGAAGGCCACTCTGGAGGTTGACATCGAGTGTAAATGTCATGACTCATCCGTGAGCCAGCGACTTTGACTTTCATGTGTAGGCCTCACCACCAAAGCCTCAGTCATAAGAGCATCTCTACCAGAAACCAGAAAACCGCCGGAACCATATAATTTCGGCGAGTTTATGGGTCAGGCCGTGTTTTTTGGCCCGAGAAGACACCACAAACGGAGCCCGACCCAGAATTTTTTTATTGGTGCCGACAAATCCACCCCCTCGAACTATATAATTCTGGTTCTAAGGGTGTTTTGTGGATCTCGATCCCTCTTTTCGCCACCACCCCCTCCACACCTCCACCGCACATTTTCTCACACCACCGCTCAAATCACTGAGCTCCAGCGAGAAATTCCTTGGCCCCCACACTAGATCCGCCACCGGTAGTCGCTGATGGACTATTGTGGACTCCACCGTGGCCGTACACCGCCTTCCTCCTCGCGCTACCATGGCCTCATCCCCGCCTAGGAGGAGGAGCGCCATCGGTGTGTCCGTGTGTATGAGGCGTGAAAGCGCACCGCCCGCCACTATAAGAAGCACCGCGCGCCGGTGTCGGTCTCCGGCTTCTCCAACCTCGGCCTCTCTGACGACGAACTCTGAATCTGCCGACAGAAGTGTCATCGCTGCTCCATGAGGCTTCGGTGAGCCCAATTTTGCATGCGGGTTAGGGTTTAGCGGCAGCGACGACAGAACCCCCTTTAATTTAGTCTAATTTGTGCCTTTTGTACCTACGATCATGGCTATGTACGTATGAACATCTGAAATCTCCCGCAAATGTTCAAAATTCAAGTTTTTATGGTTTGGATTTGTGGTTTCTGTTATATCCACAAGCAAACCCGAGTAAAACTGAGCAAAAACACGACCCCTTAAACGCCTTCTTATGGTTCAGCGAATACAATGTCTGCTAGAGTTGCTATAACATGCATCGACGCCCATGACTGACACGTGCCCAAGAGTCGGAAAAGAGCCAGCAACTAGACATCTGACTCTAGCAACAAACCTTGTAGGAGAAAAGAAACTTTGATATCGCGCCGACCATACCTCCGCAACTGAAGACCCATCTCTTATCATTTTCACCACAAATGCTCCACCCTGGCATCTTCGACTCCACCAAGAAGGCAAGGCGAATCATGGGAACCCCTATTATAAATCATGATAAACCTACTACAAAAACTCCAACATGATCCACTTGTGCTCATCACAAGAAAGTATCACATGGAAACCTGTTTCAAGTGGAAACTTGGAAACTAGAACATGGACCATCGGATGCGAAATGTATAGCTGAGATGAACCACAATTAATCCTCTCATTTTGCAAATGGAGCTTAGGAATAAATTCTATGAGTACGGTGGCAAACGTCCCTCCTCGGCCACCGGGAGAAGGTCATCACCGGACTTCCTACCGCTGTCGATGGCGCTGGTTTGGTCTAGAAATCCAGTAATGGATCTAGGGGCATCATTGAGAGAGGAGAGAAAGGGGTTTTTCGAAACATGTAACAACCAATGTGGGTGTCTTTTTGTAAAATTCTTGTAGGGGTTCCATATCTTTAATAAGATAGATCCCCCTGTGTTTACAATGCTAGTCCCTGGATCAATAGCTAGCATCCACAGTTAAGATGTAATATCAAGATACAAAGGTCATAACATAACTTTATAACCAGTAATAACATAATTTTATTACATCATACATAGCTCATTTGGCTATTACATTACATTGCAGCGAATATCTATAGTCATGGGGTCCTTCATCTTCAAAGTGCCACAGGCAGATGTTGGTTGTAGACTTTGTAATCCTAATCAATCAATCTTCACTAAAATCAGTCAAACCTGCAACATTACAAGTTACAACCACAAGGGTCAATACATTTGAATTGTATTGGCAAGCTTCACTATTATGTATAATATGAGTGGATCCTATCAATACATGCATATTTGGCTAAGTAGAGTTTAAGGCTCATTTGCATAAAGCAAAATTTATCCTATCTTTTCAAAATGGTTTTGGTCCTTTGTCAAATCTCTTTTTCCAAGTCCCTTGAACTCCTTGGTAGTAACACAAGTGTTCAAGTCCTTGTCAAAAATCTCTTGAGCTACTTGGTAACCCCAAGTGCAACAAGTTTTATCGAAATCTCATGAGTTCCTTGGTAACCCCAAGTACCTCATGCTTTAAGAAAAATCTCTTGAGCACCTTGGTAACCCCAAGTGCATCAAGCTTTAACAAAATCTCTTTGAATTCCTTGGTACCCCCAAGTGCATCAAGTTTTTATTTTAGAAGTTGGAATGTCGAGATCTCCCATGGTTCAAACTTTAGTTGCTCAGTATTGTCCATAACCGGGGACAAGGCTAAGTACTTAGATTTTATTAACTTCTGCAGAAGGAGTACACTTTACCCACATGTCACAATCCCATCCTTTGGCCACCAGTGGCCTACTGGATTAGTGCTCACCAAGATGGAGTACTGGAAGATTGAGAATGTGACGAAGTCTTTCCAAAGGGTCCTCCCATACACCATTGCTAGCTTGCCTTCAGCACCCATGAAGCATTCCAGATCCCCATGTCCAGTTAAATGAAACCAGTGAATGGGTCTTCCCAATGTAGTTGACTAAGCCAGAGCCATAATAGCATGTGGTTGCACACGAAAGCCACAATTGGAGAAACATGTTCAATCTCTAAGTTTCCTAGGTGGTTTTATTTTGGAGCACAACACAAAGTGATTCCCATAGACATGGTTCCTTTTGTTGCCACCTTCTCCAAAACTTAAAGTATCCTCCACCTAGGTGGTTCATTGAGTCCTTGTTTTATTATGTAAAACACAAGTCCTTTTCTCAACCTTTGTAAAATCTCAACATGTATCTCTTTTCAAAATATAGCATGGCTAAGCATGTAACAACTACATTGTTTTCTCTAAGGTATATATAGGGAGTCCTATTAGGATTTTTAGTCATAGCATAAGTATAAAATATCTTTTCATGCATGTTTCAAAATCCACTAAGTATAATGAAAATAGTAGGAATTTTGATGATAGTGTCACTTGCCTTTTTGGTAGGGAATGGTGGTTCACTTCTTGATCTTGCTAGTCTCACACTTTGCTAATTTCACTACAAGTCAATCAAGCAAACACAAAATCAACTAACATTCCAACCAAAGTCAAACAAACAATTTCACACACACAAAGTAATGGAATCTAAGTCATGCATGGGAACATGCTCAAGATGGTTTTATATGCAAGGATGGTCTCCACTAGGCTTCTAAACTTTGTAAGGTCCAAATTGGTCATTTACCAAAATGGCAAAGTCATTTGCAAATGTGTTTTATCCTTAAACCATTTTCAAAACCTTTCATCATTTTATGTGGTGAAAACATTTTTATCCAAGCAAAACTTTATGTTTTTCACCAAATGAGTTGCTATTGCAAAACTTGGTGTTTTGGTTCAGTAGGTTTGGTCCAAAAACATTTTCCCAAAGTTTTCTTTACAAAAACATTTTCATAATAAAATCAATAATTTTATTTGGCTAGAAAATGGCTAAGTCAAATAATCCAACCTAAACTTTACCAAAATCATTTTCAACACTAAGGGTTGGTTCCTAGGGTCAGTAGGTTCACAACTAACCATTTTGCAAAAGTTTTAATCCAAAACTCATTTTTAAACAATTTTTCTAATCTAAACAAGTACACAAATGAATCTGCAAAAACTAGTAAACTAACAGATACAATTTACTAAACCAAGGGCATGGTTGGCTAGGTCTTGCTCTCCTGATTCCAACGACATAAAATTTGTAATTTTTGGACGTGTGGATCCAAAGTTACAAAGGTTTGAAATTCACAAATAATTCTGTTTTCAAAATTCTGTTTTAAACGAATCTGGCCACGCGTCGTGTTTTAACTGGACAGTACCGGTTCGGGTGGATCGCGGGCTGCAGGCCGTTAGATCAAGTGGCATCGCACGGCGCTGGATGCGTACCTTTTCGAGTTTAAGTGATATAATCTCGCTCGCCCGATCTAGATCCTACGGCGCTGGTCTGCTTGACCAAATGTGAGCGGCGCCGACGGCGGCTAGCGGCGGCGCACGGCCAGGCGGTGGCGGTGCTGGCAAAACAGGAAGCGAGGGAGGTTGGGAAGGTGCTTACCGAGGTCGCAGATGGCTGGGGAAGCTCAACGTGTTGGTTGCGGATGGAGGGGCGCTCTGTCGTGGCGGTAATCGCTCGCCGGAGTTGCTCCTGGCGTCAGGCGGCTCTGGTTGCGGTTGGGAACGGTGCTGTGGATCACCTCGAGGCAAAATGATGACGCGGTTAGACGCGCAGGATCAAAACAAAGTTGGGTGCGTGATCGAGAAGACGCGGGGCGGTCAGTGCTTACCGGGGAAGGTCGTCGGAGAGGTTGCAGACGCGGCGGCGTTCGGAAGCTTGTTGTAGCCAACGCTCTGGGGCGCCCGCGGTCGAATGGGTGGTACGGGGAGGAGTGCCTGGGAGTGGGGAGTCTACTAGCGTGCTCAGTGAGGCAGGGGTGGTGGAACTCGGCCGGAATTGGTCGGAGACGGTGGTCGGAACTGGGAGTGTGTCGAGTCAAATTGAGGCAGCCTCGGGGCAGAGAGGGAGTGACGTGTGAGGGAAAAGGAGGAGGAGGCTCTGGTGCTTAATAGCGTGCAGTCACGGCGAGGTTAAGGCGCGGCATTATGGCGAATTGAACTCGCGGATTGAAGGCATCAACGGCAGCGAAGTTTGGGGGAAGGAGGTCGCGCGGGTGAGAAGAAGAACAGGAGGAGTGGGGTCTACCTGGCAGTGGGAAAAGAAAGGAGGGAAGGGTCCACTGGTCATTCTCTTTGCGGGTCTGGTACTGCGTGCGAATCGTTTTTCCTCGGGGAGGAAAGCTGGGCTGGTTTGCTGGGCCTTAGTGGGCTGATGGGTTGGGTCTAGTTCAAATCCATTTTTTTATTCTGTAACCTTTTCTTTTTCTAAATCTAATTTCTGTTTTGAATTTCAACTATCAAACAACGTTCAAATTGATTCAAACAAACACCAAACTTCACAACTTTGAACTTGGTTCTGTTTAGTAACATAAACCAAAATCTAAAGTAAAATAATAATTTTTTTATTCTTTTTAAGACCCATTCTTTAATTAAATAAAATGGATCTTTTGTTATTTAATAAAATGGGGTTTGATTTAATTAATAAAATCTCCATTTGAAATCCAAATATTTTCAAAACCAAATCAGTAGGTTTTATTTGAAAATAAAGAATACTTGGAAACTTGTTTAAAATAAAATAGCCTTTTATTTTAGGGTCCATTAATAATTAAATACAATAGACCTTTATTATTAAATCAACTAGGATTTATTTAAAATGTTTATTTTGAAATCTAAAATAAAGCCAAAAACACTTCAGTAGGTTTTATTTGTGAATATAAAATATTTGGAAAACTTATTTAAAATAAATTAATAAGTTTTTGATGTTTTAATTAAAATGGTAAAACCTTTTATTTAGATAAAATTGGATATTAAATCCTTATTAATTTATTTAAGTAAACCTTTGCTATTTTTATTCAAAACAAAATGTTTTAATTCCAAAGTTTGGCCAAGGTTTTAATTTGGCTTTATAGATCCACCTTTTCTTTTGAAAACCAAATATTTTATTAAAAGATCCAAAATAGTAATTCCAAAATATTTTATTTTCCTTTATTTAAAAAAGTTCATCCTTTTAAATCCCTTTAGGATTTTATTTAATTCAAATGGGTTTGAAGTTCCAATTGTATTCAAAAAGTTTCTTCTGGCCCTGAAAATCAAACAAAGTTTTATTTTATTCATTTATTTTCACAATACAAGATTTGGAAAATCTTGGGATGTGACAGGCTACCACCCTTAAAATAAATCTCGTCCCGAGATTTGGGAAGGTCAAGCAAGGTGTTCAAAACAACTAGGGTACTACCACCCTTAAAAATTCTCAAACAAAATTTACATATTGTCCTTCTTGGGATTCTGGGGAAACTTCTCTAAGTAAACTTTTGCATTGTGTCCTTGGTTTCCATTCTTGACTCATGGGCCAAGGTTGAGTTTCTCCATAGGCTTGTTCAACTTGTTGTTCATCTTTTCTGGACAGTTGCTTGCATAATGTCCTGGATTCTTGCAGTTGAAACAATGGATGTCCTTGAGTTCTTTACGTAGCTCTTGTGGACAAGTTGCTACTAAGTGGCCTAGCTCTTTGCAGTTGTTGCACACTACTTGGCCAATCTCTTTATTCTTGGGTTCTTTGGGAATTCACCAGAATAGTGTCCCATTTCCTTACACTGATGACATTGCACATGGCTTTTTTCTATCTTTTGCTTCTTGGTTTTCTTTGATCCTTTGAATTGGGTTGTCTTGTTTGGAGGTATAAGTGGTCCTTTTCTTTTGCCATCAACATTCTTGGCATACTTGGATCCTTCTTGTTTCCTTTGTTCCATAATGGCATAGATGGGGCATTGGATAGGGACATGGTCGTTTCCTTCACAAAGGTAACAAGTAGCTTGAGAGGTGAGACATTGTCCAACAGGATGTTTCCCTTCACAATTGGGGCATTGATCTTCATGCTCTTTGGAAGTATGATCCTTGTCTCCACAAATAATGCAAGCTGGTGCTCCATCTAGAACAATATTTCTGTCATCCTTGTTGTCAAAGGCTCTTTTGGGATAGCTTTCTTCCATGTTGATCATTTGATTAGTCACCTTAAGCATCAGTTGGGATTGTTCCTCCAAAAACTTTTGCAGTGCTGGATCTTTATCACTATTGTTGGCTATGAACTGAGCTGTCAGTTGGTTTAACTGGTTCTGGGTTGCTATGAGCTCTTTCATGCTGTCCCCTTGGTTGGTGTTGGTGTCATTAACCTTGGAGTCTTTTGGAGTAGTCATCTGTTTGGGTTGAGTGAGGATTAGAACAGGCAAGATATTTTTAAGGAAATATTTCTACTCACAAACATCTCAATTCACACAAACAATGTGCATGCAATCACAAGTCAAACATTTCACTCAAACAATGTTCAAGCACACACAAAAATATTTTTGCTACACCACATAGGTTGGTGTGTTTGACTTAACTATAATAGGGTGGTCCATCTATATGGTTCACTTGTGATCTTTCCATCCTTCATGATTCTTCTTGTATGAGATCTTGGTTTCCTTGAGATAAATTCTTGGTTGCAATACTTCAAAGTTGTTGATGGCTCCTTCTTATTTTGCATTCCCTTAGTCTCAAATTTTTGAGTAAGATTTCCTTGTTTCACTTGTAGTCCTTAGTGGTTTCCAAGTTGGATGTCCTTGGGAAATATGCTGAAGATGTTGAAGTCATTAGAGTTGAAGATGTTGAAGTCATTAGAGTTGAAGATGTTGAAGAAGTCCTTTGCACATGGTGTAGTCTTTGTCCATGGGTAGGTTTTTCCATCAAGTTGAAAATAGAAGAGAAGTAGAGTTGAAACCAAAATGGTTGAGGAAAGGGTTTACAAGTGTTTTATAAATAAGTTTTTGGAACAAAATACAACTCCTATTTTTCTAAGGGTTTTTGTCCAATCCTAGGTTTACAAATCCTACAGGCAACACAATGCTCTGATACCATCTGTAGGGGTTCCATATCTTTAATAAGATAGAGCCCCCTGTGTTTACAATGCTAGTCCCTGGATCAATAGCTAGCATCCACAGTTAAGATGTAATATCAAGATACAAAGGTCATAACATAACTTTATAACCAGGAATAACATAATTTTATTACATCATACATAGCTCATTTGGCTATTACATTACATTGCAGCGGAATATCTATAGTCATGGGGTCCTTCATCTTCAAAGTGCCACAACCAGATGTTGGTTGTAGACTTTGTAATCCTAATCAATCAATCTTCACTAAAATCAATCAAACCTGCAACATTACAAGTTACAGCCACAAGGGTCAATACATTTGAATTGTATTGGCAAGCTTCACTATTATGTATAATATGAGTGGATCCTATCAATACATGCATATTTGGCTAAGTAGAGTTTAAGGCTCATTTGCATAAAGCAAAATTTATCCTATATTTTCAAAATGGTTTTGGTCCTTTGTCAAATATCTTTTTCCAAGTCCCTTGAACTCCTTGGTAGTAACACAAGTGTTCAAGTCCTTGTCAAAAATCTCTTGAGCTACTTGGTAACCCCAAGTGCAACAAGTTTTATTGAAATCTCATGAGTTCCTTGGTAACCCCAAGTACCTCATGCTTTAAGAAAAATCTCTTGAGCACCTTGGTAACCCCAAGTGCATCAAGCTTTAACAAAATCTCTTTGAATTCCTTGGTACCCCCAAGTGCATCAAGTTTTTATTTTAGAAGTTGGAATGTCGAGATCTCCCATGGTTCAAACTTTAGTTGCTCAGTATTGTCCATAACCGGGGACACGGCTAAGTACTTAGATTTTATTAACTTCTGCAGAAGGAGTACACTTTACCCACATGTCACAATCCCATCCTTTGGCCACCAGTGGCCTACTGGATTAGTGCTCACCAAGATGGAGTACTGGCAGATTGAGAATGTGACGAAGTCTTTCCAAAGGGTCCTCCCATACACCATTGCTAGCTTGCCTTCAGCACCCATGAAGCATTCCAGATCCCCATGTCCAGTTAACTGAAGACAGTGCATGGGTCTTCCCAATGTAGTTGACTAAGCCAGAGCCATAATAGCATGTGGTTGCACACGAAAGCCACAATTGGAGAAACATGTTCAATCTCTAAGTTTCCTAGGTGGTTTTCTTTTGGAGCACAACACAAAGTGATTCCCATAGACATGGTTCCTTTTGTTGCCACCTTCTCCAAAACTTAAAGTATCCTCCACCTAGGTGGTTCATTGAGTCCTTGTTTTATTATGTAAAACACAAGTCCTTTTCTCAACCTTTGTAAAATCTCAACATGTATCTCTTTTCAAAATATAGCATGGCTAAGCATGTAACAACTACATTGTTTTCTCTAAGGTATATATAGGAATCCTATTAGGATTTTTAGTCATAGCATAAGTATAAAATATCTTTTCATGCATGTTTCAAAATCCACTAAGTATAATGAAAATAGTAGGAATTTTGATGATAGTGTCACTTTCCTTTTTGGTAGGGAATGGTGGTTCACTACTTGATCTTGCTAGTCTCACACTTTGCTAATTTCACTACAAGTCAATCAAGCAAACACAAAATCAACTAACATTCCAACCAAAGTCAAACAAACAATTTCACACACACAAAGTAATGGAATCTAAGTCATGCATGGGAACATGCTCAAGATGGTTTTATTTGCAAGGATGGTCTCCACTAGGCTTGTAAACTTTGTAAGGTCCAAATTGGTCATTTACCAAAATGGCAAAGTCATTTGCAAATGTGTTTTATCCTTAAACCATTTTCAAAACCTTTCATCATTTTATGTGGTGAAAACATTTTTATCCAAGCAAAACTTTATGTTTTTCACCAAATGAGTTGCTATTGCAAAACTTGGTGTTTTGGTTCAGTAGGTTTGGTCCAAAAACATTTTCCCAAAGTTTTCTTTACAAAAACATTTTCAGAATAAAATCAATAATTTTATTTGGCTAGAAAATGGCTAAGTCAAATAATCCAACCTAAACTTTACGAAAATCATTTTCAACACTAAGGGTTGGTTCCTAGGGTCAGTAGGTTCACAACTAACCATTTTGCAAAAGTTTTAATCCAAAACTCATTTTTAAACAATTTTTCTAATCTAAACAAGTACACAAATGAATCTGCAAAAACTAGTAAACTAACAGATACAATTTACTAAACCAAGGGCATGGTTGGCTAGGTCTTGCTCTCCTGATTCCAATGACATAAAATTTGTAATTTTTGGACGTGTGGATCCAAAGTTACAAAGGTTTGAAATTCACAAATAATTCTGTTTTAAACGAATCTGGCCACGCGTCGTGTTTTAACTGGACAGTACCGGTTCGGGTGGATCGCGGGCTGCAGGCCGTTAGATCAAGTGGCATCGCACGGCGCTGGCTGCGTACCTTTTCGAGTTTAAGTGATCTAATCTCGCCGCTGATCTAGATCCTACCGGTCTGCCTTGACCAAATGTGAGCGGTGCCGACGGCTAAGCGGCAGCGCCAAAGCGGCCGGGCAAAACAGAAGCGAGGAGGTTGGGAAGGTGCTTACCGAGGTCGCAGATGGTCAGGGAAGCTCAACGTGTTGGTTGCGGATGGAGGCGCTCTGTCGGCGGTAATCGTCACGGAGTTGCTCCTGGCGTCAGGCGGCTCTGGTTGCGGTTGGGAACGGTGCTGTGGATCACGTCGAGGCAAAATGATGATGCGGTTAGACGCGCAGGATCAAAACAAAGTTGGGTGCGTGATCGAGAATACGCGGGGCGGTCAGTGCTTATCGGGGAAGGTCGTCGGAGAGATTGCAGACGCGGCGGCGTTCGGAAGCTTGTCGTAGCCGACGCTCTGGGGCGCCCGCGGTCGAATGGGTGGTACGGGGAGGAGTGCCTGGGAGTGGGGAGTCTGCTAGCATGCTCAGTGAGGCAGGGGGTGGTGGAACTCGGCCGGAATTGGTCGGAGACGTTGGTCGGAACTGGGAGTGTGTCGAGTCAAATTGAGGCAGCCTCGGGGCAGAGAGGGAGTGGCGTGTGAGGGAAAAGGAGGAGGAGGCGCTGGCGCTTAATAGCGTGCAGTCACGGCGAGGTTAAGGCGCGGCATTATGGCGAATTGAACGCGCGGATTGAAGGCAGCAACGGCAGCGAAGTTTGGGGGAAGGAGGTCGCGCGGGTGAGAAGAAGAACAGGAGGAGTGGGGTCTACCTGGCAGTGGGAAAAGAAAGGAGGGAAGGGTCCACTGGTCATTCTCTTATGGTCGTATCACAGGCGAATCGTTTTTCCTCGGGGAGGAAAGCTGGGCTGGTTTGCTGGGCCTTAGTGGGCTGATGGGTTGGGTCTGGTTCAAATCCATTTTTTTTATTCTGTAACCTTTTCTTTTTCTAAATCTAATTTCTGTTTTGAATTTCAACTACCAAACAACGTTCAAATTGATTCAAACAAACACCAAACTTCACAACTTTGAACTTGGTTCTGTTTAGTAACATAAACCAAAATCTAAAATTAAATAATAAATTTTTTATTCTTTTTAAGACCCATTCTTTAATTAAATAAAATGGATCTTTTGTTATTTAATAAAATGGGGTTTGATTTAATTAATAAAATCTCCATTTGAAATCCAAATATTTTCAAAACCAAATCAGTAGGTTTTATTTGAAAATAAAGAATACACTACTAGGAAAACGGCCTTTAGTGGCGCACCTGAAACCATCATCTGTGGCGCACCTGTAGTTCGCCACGGGCCTTGCGCTACGGCTATCTCTCAGCCGTGGCGCACTGCCTAGTGCGCCACGGTTGTGTAGAGATAGGCGTAGCGCACCACCTAGTGCGCCACAGAAGTTTGGCGTGGTGCGCTACCCCTTGGATCTTCTGTGGCGCACTACCTAGTGCGCCACTAAAATAGCCTTTTATTTTAGGGTCCATTAATAATTAAATACAATAGACCTTTATTATTAAATCAACTAGGATTTATTTAAAATGTTTATTTTGAAATCTAAAATAAAGCCAAAAACACTCCAGTAGGTTTTATTTGTGAATATAAAATATTTGGAAAACTTATTTAAAATAAATTAATAAGTTTTTGATGTTTTAATTAAAATGGTAAAACCTTTTATTTAGATAAAATTGGATATTAAATCCTTATTAATTTATTTAAGTAAACCTTTGCTATTTTTATTCAAAACAAAATGTTTTAATTCCAAAGTTTGGCCAAGGTTTAAATTTGGCTTTATAGATCCACCTTTTCTTTTGAAAACCAAATCTTTTATTAAAAGATCCAAAATAGTAATTCCAAAATATTTTATTTTCCTTTATTTAAAAAAGTTCATCTTTTTAAATCCCTTTAGGATTTTATTTAATTCAAATGGGTTTGAAGTTCCAATTGTATTCAAAAAGTTTCTTCTGGCCCTGAAAATCAAACAAAGTTTTATTTTATTCATTTATTTTCACATTACAAGATTTGGAAAATCTTGGGATGTGACAATTCTACTAAATGTATCATGTCTCATCTCAGCTATATGTTTTGCATCCAATGGCACGCGTCTAGGTTTCCAAGTTTCCATGGGAAACGGGTTTCCATTGGATACTTTCTTGCTGATCACCGTCATCCTTAACATAACAAGCCCCTTATGAAACCTCCATCGAACCTATAACCCTTGTAGCAAAAGCATGTTCAAAACCAATGTCTCTAAGGAAAGTAATGACAAGAGATGTGCCCTTATCAACAAATTTGGAGAGACCCATATATGGGTTTCCCCAAATCACTTAACTAGCATGGAAATGGATGCAAGATCATAACATGCCGTCAAAAAGGTCATGGCGCCCAAAGACGCCACCGACATCAACACCAACCAAGTCGAATTTCAGTGGGCTATGCAAATACCTAGCCCCTTTTCGAGCCATTCAGCCAAAACCATCCAATGCCTACACAACACGAACAAGTTCCTACACACTAGGAATCAACTATAATAATTGGCAAGAATCCATCATGGGGACCCCTGGCGTTCCTGCCTATGTTGTGCACTCTCACCAAATTTGGGGATACGCATCCCCATCACCACTCTATCCACCACTGGAGAGCCACAACTCCTCTTTGCTACCCATCGTTCTTGCCTTCGCTGCACACGCTCACCAAATTCGGGGACGCACGTCCATGTCACCACTTTATCCACTATTGGGGAGTCGTGGCTCACCTTTTCTACCCTGCTGAACGCTTGAGCAATCGACAGTCTGCCTAGGTTCACCTAATAGCCAGGGATCCATTGCGTCGCCACGAAGTCACCAGGAAATGTGTTGCAAGCAATGCATGCATGCATAGTAAAAAAAAATATAGCCTCTGCTAGCTTTGGCCATCAACGACGCAAGGGGAAGGAGGTGGTGGAGGAAGTGGCAGTGGCAGTGCCTAATGACTATCAAGTGCAAGAGATCTATTGTAGTACCTTTCAATATAGAAAAGGTTATCGAACCCACGAGGAGCTAAAGGTATTGGTTAGCAAGTTTAAAAAGTAAAACAAAAAAAGATACGTGAGTTTTGAATTTTTGGGTTTATGGTTTGCAGAAACGTAAATTGCAAGAATGTAAATGTTGTTTTTAGATAAATTCCAATCCTCTATTCAGCGAGAGGAAAATCTCATATGTGTACTTATCTATGCAAATATTCCTAGGGCAGCATGGAATTATTTAGCATGAATATTTCTAAAACAACATGATAAGCATCTTGTTAAGTTTTATTCACGTTGAATAAGGCCTAAAATAGGTGAATCCATATATATGTGCAAGTGCACCCTAGTGATTGGTCCTAATGCCATTTCATGTGCAAACAAAGGATTCATTCAGACATAAAAGTCCAACTACTTCTTAAAGTTCTAAGGTCCCCCGATCAAGACTGCCCTTAATGCAACTCAAAGTCTTAGGTCACGGTTTTGTCATTCTGTCCTTCTACTCTCTTTATTACACTAAGGTGCGGCCCTATGACCCATAAGGGTGAAGTAACATGTAGTTGATGTTCGCATATTACCATCATAGAACCACATAAAAGATTAAAACTTGAGCAAATACTCATTGCATACCATATAGAAACCATAGGCAATTCATCATATGCCCTCAAGAACATGGGGAACTACTCACAAGGGTGAAACATGGCACAGATCAGTGGCATATGGATTACAACACAATCTAAAAGTATAACTTTAAAACAAAATAATGACAAGTTGCCAAGCATAAGCATGCACATAACACTTAAACAATATTCTAGGGTTCAATCTACCACAAACGATGAGGGGGTGAAGTTGATCTAGAGATAGATGGTTTTGATGGTGGTGTTGGTGAATATGGTGATGGAGAGACTCCCTCCTACACCAAGGAGTTGGTGATGATGATGGCTTTCATTTCCCCTCTCTGGTGGCCTCAGAGCAGCAGGATCTGCCCTCTCCTATAGTAGAAGAGGACTTTCGCCTCCTCCACTGCCTCTATAAATCATGGGTGGAAATATGGCATAGTTTTTTTGTGCAGACGAAGGGGTGCATAAAAAGGAGGGGTCAAGACAATGCTCGATGGGAAAATGGGCCTAGGTGGCGCGATCTAGGGTGTGGTCCATGCCACCTAGCCTATTTTGGGCCTCGTGCCCCCCTCATGTGTACCTCATTGTAGGGGTTCATAGCATGGAAAACAAAAAATTCTACCGCATGAACACAAACAAGCCAAGATATATCTAATAGATTGTAACAACGAGTCGATGGAGTACTCACCCTCGAAGATTCCAAAGCGGTTAACGAGATCGAATTCTCGTGGGTGATGTAGTCATTCACTTACCGATCTCAAGATCGCGTAGACGATCCTTCCGGCACCGTGTTCCGGCAGCGCTTCCACAGTCGGTCACACGTTCGGTAGTCAATGAAGACCTTCCTCTCCCTTGTTCTAGCAGGATGCGGAGGTTGTAGCTCTCTCCTTGCGAATTCGTCAGCACGACGGTTGGTGTCGGAGTTTAGAGGGGAGATCCCGCAGGGCTTCGCCTAAGGCAGAGCGAGTATGGTGGAGTAGAAGAGGGCCTCGATGATCTAGGGTTTAGATGGCGCCAAGGGGTTGGTGTGGCCGGCGGATAGGGCTAGGGTTTAGCCCTAGTCGGCGACTTGGAGAGGGCCTAGGGCGGCAACAACTTGAGAGGAGGGCACGACCGAGCTAGGGTTTTGGGTGTGTGTGGCAAGGAGGCGCCCCCTCCCCTCTATTTATGAGAGGAAGGGGCGTCAAGGGGGAGGGAATCCTCCCCCAAATCCTCTTAATGTGGCCGTCGGAAAGGAGAGGAGGAAATCCTCCTCTAGGTAGGATTCCTTCCCTCCTCCACTTGGAAACCATTGTTCCAGTTTGACTTTTTCAAACTGCATTTTTGACTTTCAAATTAGAGTTTGATTTCTCTCTTCCAAGTGTCCAAAAAACCTAGGACATGATGCAACCATTCCACTTTGTCATGACACATCCATGTACTCTTCCCTTCCGGATCGGTGAACCTTCTAGACCCTTCTAGAACATTCCGGTGAAAACACCGGAGCCATTCCCGAACTCTGGAATTGGACTTACCTTATATGAATCTTATTATTCGGACCATTCTGGATCTCCTCATGATATCCCGGATCCCATCTGAGACTCCGAACAACATTCGGTATTATCACTCACATTCCATAACTACTAAACAACATCGAACCCTTAAGTGTGTCTCCCTACGGTTCGTGAATTATGCAGACATGACCGAGACACTTCTCCGATCAATAACCAACAGAGGAATCTGGATTGCTCCCACATATTTCTATCATTACTTTATGATCGAATGAACCATTTACATACGATATCAATTTCCCTTTGTCTCGCGATATAATACTTATCCGAGGTGTGATCGTCGGTATCTCTGTATACCTAGTTCAACCTCGTTACCGATAAGTACTCTTTTCTCATTCTTGTGATATGTGATCTCTTGTGATCCAGTCACATGTTTGCAAGCTATTTGGATGAAATTCCACCGAGAGGGCCCAAAGTATATCTATCCATCATATGGATGGACAAATCCCACTCTTGATCCATGTGCCTGAACACATACCTTCTGAACACTCAATGTCACCTTTATAACCACCCAGTTACATAGTGGTGTTTGATGTCATCAAAGTATCCATCCGGTGATGGTGATTAGCATGATCTCATGGTCGAAGGATTTAGGTTACTATGTATCTAGAAGCTTATAGCAACTGAACTATATTTAAAATGACTTGATCTTTATGCTACGCTTAATTATTAGGAATATTTCCATCACATCATTCTCCTAATGATGTGACCTTGTTTTTTACTAACATCTTAATGTTCATGATCAGGAAACAATGATCATCCTTTCAACCAACAAGCTAGTTTAAATAAGAGGGTTTACTAGGGACTCTTATGTTTACAAATCACACAAGTGTTAATGTTTCCGGTTAATACTATTATAGCATGAGATATAAACTTTGATCATAAACACGAAGATATAATAATAACTACTTTTATTATTGCCTCTTGGGCATATCTCCAACAGTCTCCCACTTGCACTAGAGACAATAATCTAGATTACATGGTAATATACCGAACACCCATGACAGTTTGGTGCTGGTCATGTTTTGCCCTCAGGAGAGGTTTAGTCAACGTATCCGCCACATTCAGATCTACGTGTACTTTTCAAATCTTTATGTCACCATCTTGGACATGCTCTCGGATAGCGTGAAAACGTAGCTTGATATGCTTCAGCTTCTTGTGTGACCTTAGCTCCTGCGCATTGGCAATGGCACCCATGTTATCATAGTAGATAGCCATTGGGTATAGCGCACTGGGAACCACATCGAGCTCTGTAATGAACTCCTTCATCCATATCGCCTCTTGTGAAGCCTCCAAAGCAGCTATGTATTCCAATTCAGTTGAAGATCTCGCCACAACGCTTTGCTTTGCACTCCTCCAGGTCACTGCTACACCATTCAAAGTAAATACCTATCTAGATTGAGATTTAGAATCATCCGGATCGGTTTTCCAACTAGCATTGGTGTAACCATTAATGATTTTTTCATCACCTCCATAAGAAAGAACCATATCCTTAGTTCTTCTCAAGTACTTAAGGATGTTTTTGACCGCTGTCCAATGATCCACCCCTGGATCACTTTGGTATCTGCTAGTCAAACTAACATAATATGCAATGTCGGGTCTAGTACATAGCATGGCATACATGATAGATCCTATGGCTGAGGCATAGGGAGTCTTTGCGGTGACCCAGCATACCACTACATGATGTAGTACACTATAGTCGTTGACATAACACCAATGAAACACCGTTCACTAGTAGTACATCCCTCAGAGTGGTACAATAGAAACAGAGCAGGTCCAAGACATGACTATAGGTTACAACTCAACCTATAGTTTAAAGAGAGAGAAAGAAACTTCTTACAAAGAAGAATCAGAAATAATCAACTCATAACTAATATACTAATAGATTAGTATCTGAACTATTGGGGCTTGCATTGCTGCTATTGCAATACTCTACAGAAGTAGGTTCTATGGCTAAAGATTATATTCCTATCTAATCAGCAACTTCGTCTTCACTTGAGTTGATGTATATGTTGACTTCATTGACTTTGATGAAGAGCTTGAGCTGTTGATGATGATTCCTGGAGCATAACTTGATGTAGACATCGTCTTAATGGCTTCAGAATCTAGCAATGGTTAAGAAGATATGTCGAGTACGAGCGTACTCAGCAAGTTCACTAGAAAAGGAGTGTTTGATGCACTATATCTATAGCCACAGACCATAGGTCGTAGGCAATGCAGGTTTTCGTAAACATTTCTTGAAAGGTTGCTTTTATTCTAAAAAGCTATGTCCGTCAGCCTTCACGGGTTTACCAGAACTTTCATGGAGTTCCTTTCCCGCCGCGTTCATAGCTCGTTCCTGGAACAGGGAGTAACAAGTTACAGTTCTTACACTCTGCAGAGGTGCGTTACTTTACCCATGAGAGACCTTGAGCGTTGTTGCACGGCCAGGAGTATGTTCCCGTTCAAACTTCCATGGTTTGAGGCCCGACCTAAGATCCAAGCTAATCACTGCCATTTCTGCGACCCCATATGTCTGCACGATCCTTCGGGGCTAGCTCACCTCCGTTAAGCCCCCTTCCGGGCAGTCTAAAACCCTGATGAGTTCCCAAAGACTCTATGAGCCGGTGGTGCCCCTGGTAAGTACCTTATAGGTCCGACTAAACCTCCGGCAGTCACTCATAGATAATCTATACACAAAAAACGTGGGGCCTAAGGGTGCCCACCCATATGTTGGATCCACACAAGGAATCACAACGTCACGTTAAGGTAGTCTTACCTCCATATAAAAGGAAAATGATACAACTAACTTCTCTGTCCCATTCCAAATCTCATGGTTAACGCGTAATATACGGAGCAAGAATCACTGGCGACATTGATTGTTAAGTCCTAGATGATATATTCCTGAGTAGTGGTATTCCAATTACCAGGTTTAATAGATTAGCTGATAACCCTGGATCAGTAACCAATAGTTCATATTATTATCAAAAATATTGTTTTCTGACCCTTTTGAAATGCAGGTGATGACAACACTGAATTTGTAAAATACTTTACAGAAAATAATCAAAGGACATGAGCAAGTGTGAACTTGCCTTTTATGATTGCAAGATTATGCACTCACGGTCTCGAGACAATATAAGATCCAATATCTCAAATCAGCATCATTGGTCTGGTAAGGACTAATGTTTAAAGAAGAAAATGCTATTGTGCATAGTAATGTAATGCAATTTGATAAACTCGAATTCCCGGAATTAGCGTTGATCTAGGGTTTGGATACTGGGAATGGTTTCTTTGTAATGTGTTGCTCTTTTAGATAAGTTCACACTTGTGCTTCTTATTAAGGCTTGTGAGTGTGTGTGAAACAACATATAAGTATAATAAATAGTATACAATAATAAAACACTCAAGTGTGGAATGGTATCTAAAGACTCCTTATAAGAAGGTTGTTACTTATATAGATTTACTTTGGAGTTCTTAAGAATTAAAGAATAACTTTCGAAGAAAAGCTTACTTATCTAAACAAAAACATTTAAACTTTAAGCTAACACTCATAGAGTTTCTTCCTGGCTATAGTTCTTAAGAAAGAAAGGATTACTTCATTTAAATAATGACCACACTAATAGTTGAGACTTATCTATCTTGGTCATTAGATGGTTTTATAATTTGTTCACTTCATAATGTTTTCCTGGGTTTAACTAAGATTGGTAACACTTCTACTTGGGTTATGTTTTCTTAAGATTATGATTGAATAGAAGTATTTACCTTCTTATAAATGGGTGGTAATAAGTTATAAATATGGAAACAATATTACTTAACTTCTTATGAATTATCTTTGGTGTTTTAGTATGCTTATAAACTTGTGTTTGAAGTAATAATAAAATATTTTATTAAGTCAAAATAATAATCTGGAGAATTTAATATTTGATAACTCCATTTGGAAAATAACATACACTTATTGTTGAATGATAATTTAAATAAAATCGTATTTAAAATTGTGGTACTTATTTTGACTTCATATTATCAATATTTAAGACTAATATTATTTTTATACCTTAAAGGAATAATAGTAGAAATATTAGCAATTTTTACTTATCCTTTTATGAATTTTCAAATAAGAAATTAGATTGAAATTCAAGTTATTAGAGTATTAATTTTTATTTACTTCAAAAGTGGAATGTTATATTTTTAACATGTAGATATTATTTTTGTGATCATTTTGGTATATTACATTTATTTTTGTTATTTATAAATCATAAAATATGATTTTTATAAGATTTATTACTATATAAATACTTAATAAATAATAGATATTTAATTAAGTGAAATAATAATACATTATTATGGTATTAAGTTATAGTTCTTATTTTTCTAAGAATTTTGATATATCATTTATATTTTTATCATTTACCATTATTAAAATATGAATTTTCAAAGTTTTATTACTTATAAAGTATTTATTAAATAATTATTATTTAAATAACTAACATAATAATGTTTGATAATAGATTTAAATTATATATTTTATTTTTCTAAACATTTTCATATATTACACATATTTTTCTGAATTATAAAACAATAGTTATTGAATTTATAAGGTTTAATTAATTTCTGAAAATATTAAAAGGAATTACTACGTCACTGTGACACCAGCACATGGGTGGGGTTGTTTTACACCGGGGTAGAGCCTACCCACGATGGCTGACAGAAGGGCCCGAGGCCACCTCAGCTGCCATGCGGGCAAGGATGGACCCACCTCGGTGTTGACCAGGACTGACCGCCTGACGTCAAGGTGACATCACTGTGATGTCATCCTGGCCAGAACCTCACAGGTGGCGTACATGGATGACAGAGGAGGGATCGCGGAGTTGCGTGGGTATACGGTGGCACGAATCGTGGTGGACGAGCGGCGGATGGTGCCAGACGCGCCACCGAGCTGCTTCTCTCTCTATCGCGAGGAGGAAGAAAAGAACAGTATGGAGAAAAGGTATGGGCCAGGTTGGGCCACATGTGGGCCGATTTGGGCTGCAACAAGATGCACCTAGCGACAGTTTGGGTAGAGAAGAACTCTGGGCCGGCCTGCTGCACGAGCCTGATATTTTTTATTTCTGTTTTACTTTTTCTATATTCTGTTTTGTTTTCAGATTTGTATATTACACATTTTTTTGAAATTTTCTATATAGAATTTATTTGTTAAATAGTCACAGCAATAATGAAGTGTATTTAGAATCATATAGTGATCTTTTTTGATGATTTGTAGGAACCTTAGTTATTAATTTCATTTACATAATAAACCATGAACTTATTATAGGATATACTCCTATTTATTCATGAAACTTAGTCCTCATTAACTTATAGCTTTAGGGGAATTTTCTAATGGTGATCCTTTATTATTTTATGATACATAAAGTTCTAAGGAATTGATATGGTTAATATTATTCCCATGAATCTAGGAAATACCAAGGTATATATTTTATTATATCTAACATAAGAGTTAGGGTTTGAATTGTAAATGTTTACCATATGTTTTTAATATATTTAATCTACTTGTATTATTTTATATATGTGAATGAACATTATGGTTGAAGACATATTGCCCTCATGTTTATGATCATGAATGATATTACCTTTTAAAATAGTAAGGTTATACTCTAGAATGACTTATGAGATAGAATTGCTCAAGATGGTTCCTAATAACATGTGATTATAATTGTTGGAAAGGAGAAAGATTTGCTTAAGTGATTTGCTATAGGAAAATATTCCTATAAGCCATTTTGGAAATAGGATGATAGATCAATCATATAAAATGGATATTTTATGTTTTGTTAAACATATAAAGTTGAGTGTTTACCAAGAATTCCTATCTTCCATATTCTATAATTCTTGACTTATAGAATTCCTTTCCTAGATATACTACTCCCTCATACCCATCATCATGTGTTAACATGATGAGATTTACTTCACAAGAATATTCTTATCAATAATTTCGCCTCCTAAATCCATTTCTAAATGCAATGAGCTTGACATCAAATCTCTATATGATCTTCTCATAGAGATAACTCTCATCTCTAGAGTACTTCTTTTGAACCTAATTCCACTTGACTGATTATTCTCTTACTTCATAATTATTCTGTAATCTCACTTATAAATCTCAGAAGCTTGTCATTGAAGCTTTTCATAATTATCTCATGTCTCCACTTGATTAAATCAAACTACAATGGTAACCTTTAATCCAACAAGTAGTTACTTCTAACTCCATTTATACACTTCCTTTATCACCGATCACTAATATTACTCCAATAGATATATATATATATATCAAATTTTAATTCACCTCAAGTGTTTAGTATTTCCCAAGAGGAAAATACTACTTCTATAATCCAATGTTGCTCTAACATCATCTTAATCATACCATCTTATCTCCACTTAACTCTAGTAACTCATACTCCAACCTCACATTATATTAATGTGACTTGTCATGACTAATCTAGGATGATATATCTATCCTAGGGTTTAATCATGTTCTATCCACCAATGTCACTTATACATGATATAATCTTTCACTCTTAGTGACTTGAGAATGATCATTATAATCCTTTGATCATTTATTGCTTAGGTTTCCAGTTGGTTAATCAAGGCCTTCATCAATACAATGGTACAGTTGTATATAATTATCTTCTAAGTATCTCTATTGGACTAAGAGTTATTATTCATTGACTATGCCTACTTGATCCAATAGGACTACTCCTTGGTAACTATCTTCAGAATTCATCCTTGTAATCTTCTTTGTTACGACATATATCTTTATCTCAGATAACTCTTCTATCCATTCAGGAGTGAGTTAACTCCATCAATTATCATATTGATCTCATTATTTTCCAACACTCCCATCCTATAGATGATATCTAGAGCTAGCATAACAACATACCTCTTCTTACTTATTTCTTTATAGACCTTAAGTGAATGTTATGATATGGACAAGCATTTATAGATCAAGAATTGATAGGTTAAGAATTGATGAATCAATAGTTGATTACTCAACATTGATGAACAAAATATATTAGATTATGATTCAGTAGAGATGATAAGGATTGATATGGAAAGAAAGGTATATGGTGAATGATCTTGACTTGGTTTCTTTCCTACTCAATCTCACTAAAGAGTTAATGTTAGATATTACCATGATACTCATGGTATAAGTAGATAAGGTTAAGATAGGTCAAGATTTAGTTTTTACATTCTTATTACTTAAGTTATCATAACTTGGTATTCATGAGTTGTGTAATGAATACTAGGGTATGATCTCTTAAAGATTAACTTCAAACATTAAGTAATGTGTTGGTGGTTTAGTTTTATTAGATTTGATCTACCCTTATATCAAATCATGTTTACCTTAAGCAAGGTTTTAGCAAAGGTCATATTAAAACTTATCGCAGTCAACTTGATGATCTACTTGAATTCCATCAAGTTGAGAGAAGCTTCAATCACTTTGACAAGTTTTGTTCAAAAGCGCGAAAATTATTCGGATTTTCTATGCATGAATGCAATGCACACATCTGAGTTCAGCTTATTTCTAAGCTCTAATGCTGGGATGTTACTGTCTTACTCATTCTCTCTCTATCTTCTACCATAGCAGGACTTTGAGTTTTACTCAAGGTCGTATTGGGCAACATGGGCAAGAACCCTTTCTTGTTATCTTCCATTCCAAACCTCTTTATAACTTTGTCCAAATATGTACTTTGTGAAAGTGATATTAAGCGTCTTGATCTATCTCTATAAATCTTGATGCCTAATATGTAAGCAGCTTCACCAAGATCTTTCATTGAAAAACTATTATTCAAATAATCCTTTACACTTTTAAGAAGTTGCGGTGACCCAACATACCACTGCATGTGTAGTACACTATAGTCGTTGACATGACATCCAAAGAACACCGTTCTGTAAATATCACATCCCTCAGAGTGGTACAACATAAACATTGAGGGTCCAGATTACAAACATTCACATATTATTATTATTACAATACCAGAAGTTCAAGACTTCAAAATGATTCAACTTACAAACCAAAATATAAAGTGTTTCAGCGGAATTTAAAAGTAACAACTCCAACTAGGAGTTGAGCTCACCAGCTTATTCTATAGAGTTCATGCCACTCGGATCCGTTGGTTACTACTAACTAGGGTACTTAGTTGGACTCGTTATCATCGACACCATAGCGGAATTCATAATCCACTCCTTCCACACCTCCTGACAGGTCAGGCTCTTTGTAGAACACATCTTCTTCACATTCGGCTGCATACATTGGCACGTCTTCGGGATCCTTAGAGTCTAAGCAAGGGATCAAAGGAAAGGATGAGTAACAACGTTACCCAACAAGTTCATTATATTCAAGGTGGGAAGTTTGATGCTCTAACTACCACCGCGGATTATCAATCCTTGGCACTATGAAGTTTTTGTAAATCTTTCTTCAAAGATTGATTTTATTATGAAAATATATGACCATCAGCCTTCACAGGTTGACCAGAACTTTCATGGAGTTCCTTTCCTGTCGCGTTCGTAGCTCCTTCCCGGAACATGGAGTAACAAGTTACAATTTTTACACTCTGTAGAGGTGCGTTACTTTACCCATGAGAGATCAACTCCTTGTTGCACAACCGGGCGTAAGTCCCGTCCACAATTCCATGATGTGGGGCCCAATAGTTGGTCCAATCCAATCACTGCCTCCTTCGCGACCTCGCATGCCTCCTTGGTGTATACCATGCCCACATATTGAATTACGGCAATGGTTTGTACAAACCATTAGATGCTAGAACTATCATGGGACGATGAGGGTTCCCACCCATATGCTGCATATCCTCTATGAATTACCAATTAATATGCACGCTACGAGGATAACAGCCACGACCTGCACATTCGGCTTCATGCGAGAGGAATAAGATACAACTGACTTCTCCATCCCATTCCAAATCTCATGGTTATCGCGTAATACACGGCGCTAGAATCACTGATGTCAGGGGTTATTAAGTCCCTAATTGATCATTATTAAGTCCCTAATTGATCATCATTGTTATTAAATATTTGTTTAGTATTTTTCTAAAATACTACAATATTAATGTGTAATGAGAGTGATTTTTATTTATTTTTATCATATTTCAATAATTTTGTAAAATTCAATAAGGAATTTATATATTACAAAATTCCTAATAAAATTTATATGTCTAAATTTTTATCTCTTAATTTATTTGGATAGTTTGTATTATTGTGAATCCAAAAATGTTTTATTTATAATTTTTGGATTTTTATTTTATTTTCTAGAATTTATTTAAGTTCAGGGGTATTTTGGTCCTTTTCCTATTGAAACAGGCTTTAAATGGTTTTGGGATGTTTGTTTGGGTTTATTGGGCCCTTGTGGCCGAATAGGGCAAAGGAAAAACAATACCCCGAAGGGGTATTGGCCCAACCTAGCCCAACACTCTCTGTTCTGTCTCGAGCTCACCTCTCTCCTCTCCTTTCCCCGACCATGCGGTCAGTGATGCTGTCGCTAGTGATTCGTGCCGCCGTGGACCTTTCTGGCCGCTGCTGCGGTGTAGGATGAGGCTGTCGGCCCCGCTCTACCCTCCTGTCCAATTGGAATTGGACCTGGAGCCCCCTACGACCAGATCGATGCCGTCCCGAATCCTAGGGTTTGGGGTTGGCGTTGATCTGACGCCGCCGATGCTGTCGTGTGCCATGGAGATGCTCCTCGCCCCCAGGCGTGGCTATGGTCGCCGCTGTGGCGTTGTGTGGGATGCAGCGCCCCCTTGGGGGTGCTCCCCTGTCACATCCCAAAATTCTCCTAATTTTGGAATGTGAAATAAATAAATAAGTTTGATTGATTGTTTGACTATGTTGAAAATTCTCAAAGAGAAGAAACTTTTTAAACAGAAAATCCTCTCAACCTTGAATTCAAAATCTTATATTCTTTTGTTAAGACCTAAGTAGCCATATAGGCAAAATGGCATGGATTGATTTTGGATTGTAGAGTTGGTGTGCAAGATTTCAAAATGAAAAGCATGAAGCATTCATAAGCATTTCATCCATGCAAAGTTCTCACAAACTAAATCCAAATCCGTATCTAAATCCTATAGTTGATTCGCTCAAATGTTCCTAAAGGAATTAAATTGACTTATTAAAACCCACTGATACTAAGGCATAAATTATTGATAATTATAGCCTAAAGAGATCCAATTAATACTACAAAATTTTAGAAACAAAATTGAGCTCATTTGGAGCTAGTATGAAAAAGTTATGGAACAAATACAAACACATAAAGATATAAATAAAATGGAATATACAAGAATTTATAAATCCACTACTTCCAAACTAGTAAAAAGATTACAAATTTGATCCTATAATGATCTATTTGATTTTAGAAAAGTTTAGAAACAAGAACCATATCATTTGGAGTTCGTATGCAAAAGATATGAGGGAAACAAGTAAATACAAAAAGAAAAAGAAAAAAAAAAGAAGGAAAAAAAAAATCTAACGGGCCGGCCCAGCAAGGACCGACCGAACCAGCCACGACCGCCTACAGGGAACGATCGTTTTGGTGCTTTAATTTCCGTGCAAAAATCTGTTTTCTAGACCTATCTCTACTCAAACTCTTATAACTTTTTATCTACAACTCAATTGACTTCCGTTTGTTTCTACTGTTCCCTACTCCAAGGCCTATCTCTACAACGTCTCAAATCTCCATATAAACTCGTGGAGCCACGGCACGAGTTTCTATTCTCGAAATCCCGAATCTACCTATTCCCGAATCTTGTTTCGCTTTTTAACGACTTCGTCTTTTGCTTTCGTCAAAACACGAAAGTTGTAGGATCGTCGAAATCTTTCAATCCCGACAAACCTCACCTCTTTTCATCCACCACAGGAGAATTTCAGATCACAATATTTCAGATCTTACGGTAAATCCAAGATGTACTCGCTCGTTTCTCCAAATCCAAATTCCTTGGTGAGAAGGTAGGAATAATGATTCCCCACAACTTTCATGTTCTGAGTTTTCGATTTGACCTGATTTGTCTCTCTAACACAGATCTATTTTTTTGTCTATTCGAGCCAAAATCGTCAATCTCTTCTTCTAGCCACGGATCCTATCCAGATTGCCGAGATTCAATCAAACCGATGCGTGCCATGTCGTCATCCCGGTCATCTTCGTCATCAACGCCACGTCAACGTAAGGTCAACATCTAGTCCCATCAGCATGCAAAGTCAACTGTCGGTCAATGGAATATTCCTGGAATATTCCGTCGGATTAAAATTGCATATTATAGATCTAACTTGTAAAATTCATTAGAAATTCATACCATGTCCAAAATTGCGTATAATATATCAAATTGAAGATAATTTCACGTAGAATCATCTTATTGGAATAGATCCAACTTTTACTGTACGTGGTTACTGCAGTAATTTAATTAGTTTTAATGGTATTTTAGGTTAATAAATTCATAATAAATTATCTGTAACTCCGAAAAATATGAACAATATATCAAATTGAAGCTACTGCAATGCACTTTAATAATATCTGGTCGGATATAGCCTTTGCCGATTATTTAACCTGTAGCAATTTGATTAGTTTTAGTGGCTTTATAAATCATTAAATTCATAGTAAATCAATTGCTTGTCACAAAAATATAAATGATATACTGATGGAAAGCTGGTTCCATGTAGATCATCAATATGCAATTAGTCCAGCATTTTACTGTAAGGTTTTTCCATGAAGATTTAAATAGTTTAATGGCCTATTTAGAGTAATAAATTCATAAGAAAATAAATACTATTCAGAAAATTACAAATAATATGTCCCTGAAGTCACAATTCCGTGGAGATTACAGATATAATTTTAGTTTGATTTTTAGACAACAGAAACTATATGAATCATTTAAAACCATTAAACACTATTTAAATCATACAAAAAGATCTATAACTCCGATTAGGGTGAATCCAAGTGCTAAGGTTTTGTATTGACAATATCTATACAGAGAAATTGCATGATAAATTATTTGGTACTGTTAAACAGAAATTCATACAGGAATATTTAAACCCATTGAAATAGTGTTTTAATCATAGGAAAATATTTATAACTCCTTTTAGGTGATTCAAATTGCCACTGTCTCTAAATTGCATTACCTATCCAGTAGCATCTAGTTCACAATTTAATATGACATAAACATATTTAGTTCAATTAAAGTGGTATACACCATATTAAATCGATACAACTTTAGTAATAAAAGCTTTAGTGCATTAAATGACTTTCCACATGCATCATGTAATCTAACTATGTTTAGAACACTAAATACAACCATTGTGACTCATTAAAAATCATGCATGCATCTGTTCATCATTGTTTTCTTGTAATATTGCACTTTGTTGTATGTTTGCAATGTTTTGAATGGTGTGTTTGTTGTGTTTGCTTCAAACGTTAGATTGCGAGGAGTGCACTCGTGATTGCAACTACTATGATTGCAAGTATTGTGGTTATTACGAAAGAGGCCATTATAATTGTGAGGATTATCTAATCGACTACATCTACAACAAAGGCAAGTGGTGCTATCTTGGTCATAAATGTCCTACTGTTTTCCTATGCATTGTAGATGTTTTTGTAGAATTGCATATGTAGGAATTGATGTGTATATGCTATGCTATGACCCATACTATTCCCTAGTATTCCTTGTTTATGAGCCATCGTGTTGGTAGATTGCTTAGCTATGCTATCTAGACGAGGAAGGGAATCACATCATGGAAATTTATATGTTTTGAAAAGATTATGTTTTGCTAAATGACAAACCAACATGTTTTAATGAACCACCTGGGCGGAATGGCATTGATTGGGTCATCGAGTGTGGATTTTGGTGGGGAATGCCGCCCAGGACACTGAGAAAGGATTGGTTTCTTTGTTTGAAGCTTTAGGTGTGCAACCATGTGCCAATAATGAAATGGGGTTGGTTGAACTCGATGAGGTTGTGGTAACTCGAACCCGTATCCAGAGATGTAGATATTGTAGGTTGGACCGGTGCGTGTCGGGATTGGGGAGCTACTTCGACGGTTCCTTCTTGGACTTCTCCCTATCATCACCCAATATGAGAGTGGTGATGCAGTGGTGGCCAAGTCACATGGGTAAGTGTACTAACCCCCTGTGGTGTATAAACTAATCGATTAGCCGTGTCCCGGTTATGGACAATTTGAGCGACCGACAATCGATGCTATGATATTTCTCACTCATCCTTATTTCTTAATTACTAAAACTTGATGGATGAACATGGGTTTAGGAGCATACTGGCTGAACTGTCTTGTATCTACATGGGTTTATCTTTGGTATGTCCTTAGAAGATTGTTTTGAAGAAAGAAAAGTATTTTGAAAGTAGGGAAAAGTTGTATTGCTTTATGCAAATAAGCCTGAACTCCACTTGGCCAAATAAGCATGTAGTTGATAGATCTGTTGTTAACCACTTTAGCCTACTTGCCATACATTCAATGTATTGACCATTCGTGGTCGCAACGTTTCATGTTGCGAGTTATATCGTATCGAGTGATCGTTCATAGATCGCGAGACTCCACTCAACAATTGTTACTTTGGCACATTTGAAGGATGGAGATCTACCTTGTATTCGTTTTCACTGTACTTGAATAAATAATGTAAATTCTGGATCATATTCGTTGTATTTATGATGCACAGTTATATTTGGTATCATTTTGTACTGTGTGTGCCAGTGAACCGATCCAGGGATTGGCACTATACACATGAACTCAACCTTATCAGGCGAGGGTGTTACATCCCCGTGCCGCCATGGTCGTCGGCCCCTCTGCTTCCTCTTCTATCGTACATCGAGGACCTTCGGTGAGTGGTTCCTCTCCCTCTCATGCTCTCTGTGCTAGGCCCTCTCATGCTAGATGTTGGTAGTGGCCTTTCTGGTTACTGTCATGTCCTGATTAAGATGATTGGTTTTGTTTAGGGTTCAAATCCCTCTATTGATTAAATATTTGATGAATTGAATCATGTGTTGATGATCCTTGAACCTGTTAAGTGGTGACTTGCTGTGGAGTACTGCTGATGGTTAGTTGTGGTGATGCTAGTGGTTTGTCAGATGATTCTATGGATTAATTTTTATACGATTCAAATGGTAAAGTTGCTTTAGAAGCAATACTTGGGAAATATAGTGGTTTAATAACTCACCACTGTCATTACTTGGTTAATGACAGTGGGTGTTGTGTGATGAATACACTGTCTTTGTACTGTTGGCTTAAGATTTCATATATGAATTGAGATCAAAATGATCGCCTATAGTGAAAATATGTATATGATTTTCCTGAGTATGATTCATGTGATGTCAGTAAAATGATTTTTATAGTTAGCTATGGTGTAGCTATGAATATTGGATGCTTAACCTGCTTAGTTTAGAACTAGTTTTGTGACACCATCTTTGTATGGCACACAAGATTAGATTCTGTTACTTGGTTTGGTCTTATTCAAGCTTTAACATTAGCTTGGCATTATAGATAATTGGAATCCTATTTACTTACATCCCTAGAACCAATGATGTTGGTCTGAGGTTTAGGGATTTAGACCTCTATCTTGTTGATTCACATGGATTGGTTCTAGTAGTGATACCAGCTACTGTTTCTTGAATCCAAGTTGGGGAAAAATTCTTGTAAGCTTGATAACTTATATAGATCCATAAGATTAAATCCTAAGGTGCTACTCTAATTGAAAAGATGTGCCTAGAGGTTTAGTTCTTGGCTATATTCATTCTTGAATTGAAATATAGCTTGATAGCTTAAATCAATGATGTTGTCCTGAGATCTAAGTTGGATCTTTATAGTTTTCTGATTGCTTTTAGTGTTTAAAGATAAGTGATGGATTCACCCCACTTGGGTGTTTTCTGAGAATTTGAATAAAAGACAGATCATGTATGCTTGTCTAATCTTGGACAGATAGATCATGTGATGGTCTATTTACTCACCACTGTCACTTGATGTGGGGTTTCCCGTGGTTGATCTTATGGTAGCTTGATCTGATGCTCTCCTGGTATTTCCAGCTCCTAGCTTTTCCTTGATCTAGCCCTTCACCTCCTGGTCCTGATGGCTTGATCTTGGTCTTGCTATCCACCTGATCCACCCCTCCTTATGTCACCATTTTGGTAGTGTGATCCAAGGTTTTGATTGGTGTGATTTATCTTGGCTTTGGCTGGGTTTAGATGGTAGCTGTTGTGCTTGGTGTGTAAGAACAATGGAATGGTGTGGGGATTGGCTTCCCACGGCTGCGTTGATGGTTTTGTTTGATTATGCTGTTGTTGTGGTCTGTGACACACCCATGCGATTTGTGTGTGTCTTTGCCTATGTGCTCACGCCGCAGTTGTGGATATGTTCTGAATTTGAAAGTTACTTTCATCAGGTTACCATTTACTTGGCTGGTGCTCCTTGCTCTTTATTTGACTTATGGCTTAAAATTATGAAAGATATATTCTTTCATATTGGTGAAACTTGCCCCTTATATTACTCAATGATGAACCTTGATCAGTGCACTTCACTGTCAAGTCTGAGAGTAATATCCACAAAGATCATAATTCTAACACTCAAGTTTTAAATTCAAATTTCATTTCCCAAAACACTCTAATCCACAAAGATCATATCAAAGTCTATAGCAATCATCCTTCAAGGATATACCTAAGCTCAAAGCATGAAAGAAAATTTGATCACTTAAGGTTTTTATTTGGCGAAAAATTTACCCACATTTTCACAGATGAATGCATGCAACATCTTAAATTCCTAAATCTACCCTTCGTTAGTTCCTAAATGCTGGGATGTTACAGACTTCCCCCCTTAAATTAAACTTCATCCCGAAGTTTGTTGAGATGTACTTGAATAGTTCTGGATAGGCTTTTCTTAAATCCTCTTCTTTCTCCCAAGTGGCTTCCCTTTCAGGGGGATGTTCCCATTGTACCTTGCAATATTTGATTGCCCTATTCCTCAACCTTTTCCAGTTTTCTTCCAAAATTTTATAGGGATTTTCAACATAGGTCAAGTCTGCTTGTAGTTCTATCTCCTGATGTGTGATTGCGTCATCTAGAACTTTCAAACATTTACGAAGTTGTGACACATGGAAAACATTATGCACTTGAGACAATCTTGATGGTAACTCTAAAGCATAGGCTATAGTTCTGTTTTGACTCAGTATCTTGAATGGTCCGATGTATATTAGACTCAATTTTACTTTAACTCCAAATCTTTTGACCCCTTTCATCGGACTTACTTTCAAATATACCATGTCTCCCATTTCTGGATGCCAAGATCTTCGACTTTTATCAGCATAACTTTTCTGCCTACTCTGGGATATTTTCAGTCTATCCCTGATCTTATCAATGATATCTTGTCTTTCCTTGATATAGTCTGGCGTAAATTCTTTGCTACTACCAGGCTCATACCAACATATTGGTGATCTACACTTCCTTCCATACAGAACTTGGTATGGAGCTGCCTTCAGACTACTCTGATAGCTATTATTGTAGGAAAATTCTGCCAATGGTAGATGATCTTCCCATGTACCTCCAAAATCTAATGCACAAGCTCTTAACATGTCTTCTAGTATCTGATTTGTTCTCTCTGTTTGACCTCCTGTCTCAGGATGACAGGCTGTGCTGAAATCTAACTTTGAACCAAGTGCTTCATGCAATTGCTTCCAAAATGCTGAAGTAAACACTGATGACCTATCAGTTACAATCTTTTTTGGCACTCCATGCTTACTCACTATCTCTTTGACGTAAACTTCTACTAACTTCTCGGCATTATCTTTCTGATTTACCGGAATAAAATGTGCACTTTTAGTGAGTCTGTCCATAATAACCCATATCATATCCTTCCGTTTAGGTGTCATGGGCAATCCTGTGATGAAGTCCATACCTATTCCCTTCCACTTTCATTCGGGAATTTCCAAAGGTTGTAATGGACCCGCTAGACTTTGATGTTCAGCCTTCACCCTTTGGAAAGTATGGCATTCTGATACATATTTAGCAATATCCCTTTTCATGTTATTCCACCAGAATTGTTCTTTCAAGTCCATATACATCTTAGTACTTCCTAAATGTATAGAATATGGTGTTTCATGTGCTTCTCTGAGTATGACATCACGAATTTCAGTCACATCTGGAACACAAAGACGGTCTTGGAACCATAAATACTCATAATCTCCAAGGTGAAAAACTGATTTTTGTCCTTGAGATATCCTCCGAATTTCCTCAGCAATAAAAGGATCTTCTGCTTGATGTCTGAAAATCTCGTGCTTAAGATCATTGTCTTGCTCTTCAACTACCTGCATAGTAGCTAATCCTCCAAGAACCTCTGTTCTAATGAATTGAAGCTCTAATCTTTCCAAGTCCATTTGTAACTCTTTTGGTAACTCCCGATTGCTAGGCTGAATGTCTGCACTCTTTCCGCTTAAAGCATCAGCTACAACATTTGCTTTTCCTAGAGTATAGTTGATTGTTAAATCATAATCTTTGATTAGTTCCAACCAACGCTTATGTCTCATATTCAATTCCTTTTGGGTGAAGAAATATTTGAGACTTTTATGGTCAGTGTATAACTGACATCTGGCTCCATAAAGAAAATGCCTCCATCCTTTCAGTGCAAAAACTACCGCTGCTAACTCTAAGTCATGAGTTGGATAATTGACTTCATGTGGTTTCAGTTGTCTTGAACCATAAGCAATCACCTTCCGATCTTGCATTAACACACAACCCAAACCTTCTTTAGATGCATCACAGTATACTGTAAAATCCTTCCCTATTTCAGGAACTGCTAAGATTGGAGCTGTGGTTAACCTGGTCTTCAACTCCTGAAAACTTGCTTCACACTTCTCATTCCAATTGAATGGTGTATTCTTTCTTAGCAATTTGGTCATTGGTCCAGCTATTTTGGAGAAACCTTCAATGAATCTTCGATAATAACCAACCATTCCTAAGATACCTCGAATTTGCTTCACATTGGTTGGTGCAGTCCACTCTAATTCTGACTGAACTTTAGATGGATTTACAGCAATTCCATCCTTAATAATCACATGGCCGAGGAATTCTACCTCATCTAGCCAAAATTCACACTTACTGAACTTAGCATAAAGTTTATGTTCCCTTAGTGTCTGCAATGTTATTCTCAAATGATCAGCATGCTCTTCCTTATCCTTTGAATATATCAGAATATCATCAATAAAGACTATGAAGAACTTATCCAGATATGGCATGAAGATTTTATTCATCAGATTCATGAATATTGCTGGTGCATTGGTCAAACCGAATGGTACTACCAGATACTCATGGTGTCCATATCTTGTGACAAATGCTGTCTTTGGAACATCTTCCGGTTTGATTTTTATTTGATGGTATCCAGATCTTAAGTCGACCTTTGAAAATACTCCAGCTCCTTTCACTTGATCAAACAAATCTTGAATTCTTGGTAAAGGATACTTATTCTTGATAGTAACGTTGTTCAGATTCCTATAATCTCCACACATCCTTCTTCCACCATCTCTCTTATCCACAAAGATTACTGGTGTTCCCCATGGAGATACACTTTCCTGAATAAATCCCTTTCTGGCTAACTCATCAATTTGCTCCTTGAGTTCTTTTAACTCTTTGGGTCCCATCTTATATGGTGCCTGAGCTATTGGTGCTGTACCAGGAATTAGATCAATAGTGAACTCTATCTCCCGATCTGGTGGCATTCCCGGTAGCTCTGCTGGAAAAACATCTTAAAATCCATTTACTATAGGAATATCTTCCAATTTGACCTCTTTCATCTAGTTCAGCTGCAGATCCACCATAATATGACTGTGCTTATATGCTTGGTAAACTATCCTTTCTCCACTTGGAGTTTTGATTGAGACAATTTTCTCCTCACAATTTATCTGAGCTCCATGTTCCATCATCCAGTCCATACCCAGCACTACTGCAATTCCCTTCAAAGGAATCACATAAAGGTCTGCAAAGTATGTACAACCACAAATCGAGATAACCTGATCTTGTTTAATGTGGCGTATAATCACATTCCCCCAGCCGTAACTACGGTCATAGGGTTTTCTAACGTTGCCCTTCTAATCCCGAACTTATCACAGGATTTTTGCAGAAATGAATGAAGTAGTTGCACCAATATCAAATAGAACTTTACCGGGATTGGTAAGGATATTGAGCGTACCTATAACTGCATGCTCCGAATTATCCACCTCCTCGAGGGTTGCATAGTTCAGCTTCCCGGTAGGTCTGTTCCTCTTGCCATTGTTGTTCTTGCCATTATTTCCTCCTTTATTGGGTTGTCCATTTCCTCCACTGGTTTTTCCTCCTCCCTTGGTAGGACAACCTCCTGGTGGTTTTCTCGAACAATCGGGATTGATATGCCCCTTCTGACCACAACCATAACAGATCAATACATGCTTTTTGCATTCCCTCTGAAAATGCCCTGGAATTCCACAATTGTTACAAATAACATTCCTTCTTGGATTGGATGGATTTCCACCACTGCCCTTGTTATTGTTATTATTGCCATAGGCCTTGTTCCGGGGTTTGAACTCCAGATTGGGTTTAGGTTTACTTGCCTGAATTCTCTTGGTTTCCTTCTTGGCTCTCTTCCTCCTATCCTCTTGGACATTCTTGTAGTCATCTTCAAAAGTAATAGCTGCATCTAGCAACTGATGATAAGTTTTCTTATTAGCCAACCTCAACTGCATCCTCACAAATAGGTTTAATCCACGCAGAAAACGCTTCTTCCTCTTTTCCTTCGTGTTAACATCCTCCTCGGCGCATAACGAGACAGTTGACTAAACTCCCGGATATACTTCATGACACTAGTATATCCCTGCTGAAGCTCCTCAAACTCTCTCCGCTTCAACTCCATAACACTTTACGGAACATGGTATTCACAGAATCTCTTATTGAAGTCCTCCCAGGTAAACTCCCTTCCTGGTTGTTGCATGGCCAACTGATTCTCCCACCATGATGCTGCAGGTCCAGTCAGAAGATGAGTTGCATCCCTCAATTTCTCCTCATCATTGCAACCTACAGTCTTCAGCTTTCTTTCTGTATCTGCTAGCCAATATTCTGCATCCTTTGGTTCAGGATCTGATGCAAAAGGTAACGGCCTTGCATTCTGGAAGTCAGATAGACTCACTCCTCCACCTTCAGGTGCCCTCTGATTTGCTCATCCCAGCAACTCCTCCATGAACTTGTTCTGGGTCTCTTGCATCATTTGCATGCACTGCATAAAGTTCTGTTCCATTAACAACCTCATTGGTGGTGGTGGTGGCAATGCTCCCTGATTTGGTACATCTGCATCGGCCTTCTCTTTGGCCTCCCGTTCCATCCGCTCCTGCTCATCTTCGGTTTCTACACCCGTATCCATGACCCTCTAGTCCTGCAACATAAAGCGAATACTCATAATTACATCATGCACATGTGTTCTGAGCTTGACTTTACGCACAGAACCAGTCACACAATGAAGATCCAAATAAAATCCAAATATGCATTTCACATATTATACATAATATCATAATAATACAAAGTCATTACAACATATACCATATAGGTATAATCACAACACTATCTTATTTATCTAACTGCCTTATTTCGTAGAGTACAATACACGATACTTGATACCTCTAAATAGTTGGTAACTATGCTCATCATACATGCCTGATGTCCAACCGTGATGACGTGTCGTTTGTCGCAGAATTTGTGAAACAAATGGCCTTCCAGACGGAACATACTCAGTATCTGAAGTGTCAGGACTTGAGGCATTACTCAACCTAAGCTCATTGACTCCCTCCAGCTCAGTTGAAAAGTCTTCAGAAACATATTCAACATTATCCCCTGCCTGCATCCCCTGAGCTTCATTCCTTGAGTTGTCAATAGGATACGCAGATCCTGCTGATCCCCGGGTGCTCCTTTGGGCAAGATAGTTAAACACCGGATAATGTATATTCCTTGGTTTTGAGAAGATGTTGATGATTCAAATACTCTCTCCTCAGGATCTTCTTCTTCATCCAGATTATCTATTGACATGGTATTTCTACTACTGTTACTAAGGTTAATTCTTGCACCCATCCAGCTAGATTGTCCAAAATTTCTGTCAGAACCATCTGTGGACATATGGTATTCATGAGATCCTTCATATGATCCCCTTATCCGACCATCAGAATTCTAAATAGGAAGTTCTGAGTCAGAACCATCCTCTTAACCCTGTGGTACTACATACCTCATATCCATAGTAGGATCATGTATAGGTTCAAGTCTTGGTGAATAAGGATATGGTATAAAAGATTCAGGATCTATAGGTATATCCTTAAAGATAGGTTTTGCACTACTACTTGCTTCCTTCTTTAACTGGAATGCTAACTGCTTCCTCCTTTCCGGATCAATGATATCCTCTAACATGTCATTTTTATCTTCAACAATCACTTGATGTGTCTTGTAAAAGGACGCAATGAGTGTTTGGTATCTATCCATAAACTTGGAAGCTAACTTAGGATGCTTCTTAACCAAAGTAAGATGATCCGGTATAGGCTCTGAGTCTATAGAATCATGAGGTATCACAGAAAATGTGCTACCTTCTAACTCCTTGGCTTTATGCTCCTAAATACTAGCTATCGCCTCCACAACAGCAACATGATATGCTGCTAAGTGACTCATACCTTCACCTATAGGTAGATCATGATATAATCCAAGCTCCTCTAGAAGTTGGATACTCACACGATACTTGGATAACATCCGACCATCAAGGTAAGTTATAGTATTCACTGGAATTCTAGTTGGACAACTAAAAATCTTTAAAAGTTGACAAAGTTGGTCTGTGAACGATCCTTGATAATCATCAAGAGTCTCCTCTTTCCTTACCAAAGTCTGTTTTGGAAACTTTGGTACCATAGCTCTGTATATCAGAAAAATAATTTTGATTAGTAACCAATAATATATTGCATCATAATAAAGAATTAACGCACTAAAACATATAACGGAATATTCTCATTTGAATACCCATTATATTACTTTTAGAGAATTCTTTATTGTTGCTAAACTTTCCTACAGGTAATACCCTTTACTAGGTTTCCAACGTAAGGTCAAAGCAATTTTCTCTGATACCAACTGCGGTGGCCCAGCATACCACAACATGTGTAGTACACTATAGTCGTTGACATGACATCCACAGAACACCGTTCTGTAAATATCACATCCCCCAGAGGGGTACAACAGAAACAATGCGGGTCCAGATTACAAACATTCACATATTATTATTATTATTATTACAATACTAGAAGTTCAGGACTTCAAAAGGATTCAACTTACAAACCAAAATATAAAGTGTTTCAGTAGAATTTAAAAGTAACAACTCCAACTAGGAGTTGAGGTCAGCAGCTTATTCTATAGAGTTCATGCCGCTCGGCTCGGTTGGTTACTACTAACTAGGGTACTTAGTTGGACTCGTTATCATCTACACCATAGCGTATTTCGTAATCCACTCCTTCCACACCTCCTGACAGGTCAGGCTCTTCGTAGAATACATCTTCTTGACATTCGGCTGCATACATTGGCACGTCTTCGGGATCCTCAGAGTCTAAGCAAGGGATCAAAGGAAAGGATGAGTAACATCGTTACCCAACAAGTTCATTATATGCAAGGTGGGAAGTTTGATGCTCTAACTACCACCATGGATTATCAATCCTTGGCACTATGCATTTTTTGTAAATCTTTCTTCAAAGATTGATTTTATTATGAAAATATATGACCATCAGCCTTCACAGGTTGACCAGAACTTTCATGGAGTTCCTTTCCTGCCGCGTTCTTAGCTCCTTCCCGGAACAGGGAGTAACAAGTTACAATTTTTACACTCTGCAGAGGTGCGTTACTTTACCCATGAGAGATCAACTCCTTGTTGCACAACCGGGCATACTTTCCCGTCCATAATTCCATGATGTGGGGCCCAGTAGTTGGTCCAAGCCAATCACTGCCTCCTTCGCGACCTCGCAGGCCTCCTTGGTGTACACCATGCCCACATATTGAATTAAAACAATGGTTTGTACAAACCGTTAGATGCTAGAACTATCGTGGGACGATGAGGGTTCCCACCCATATGCTGCATATCCTCTACAAATTACTAATTAATATGCATGCTACGAGGATAACAGCCACGACCTGCACATCCGGATTCATGCGAGAGGAAGAAGATACAACTGACTTCTCCGTCCCATTCCAAATCTCATGGCTAACGCGTAATATACGACTCTAGAATCACTGATGTCAGGGGTTATTAAGTCCCTAATTGATCATCATTGTTGCAAATAGAACCCTAAGTTCTATTGATCCATTATATCATCACTTAGGATGATATCTATGATTTCTTTATTTGTGAAATTTTCTTTTCTTTCTTTGGAGTATATATGATAACACACAATTTGCAAAATACTTTTATAAAGACTCTTCAAAGGATATGAGCAAGTGATGAACTTGCCTTGTGATTGCAAGGTAGTGAAGTCTGATGCTTGCACTGGACCTTGAGCTTCTATGTCTACAAAAACATCATTATTGCCCGGTAAGGACAATATTTAAAGAAGCAAAATGATTATGCAAAAGTAATTTAATGCATTATTTAACTTTATATGTATTCTCCTCCATTATTTATTTTTTCGGAAAAATCCTTTTTTATTAATTAAGGATTTATAAATATATTTTTTAATATTTATAAAATATTTATTTATTTATTTTATTTGGATTTTTATTAGTTTAATAATTCCTTTAATAATTATTATTTAGATAATAGTTGTTATTAAATATTTGTTTAGTATTTTTATTAAATAATACAATATTAATGTATAATGAGAGTGATTTTTATTTATTTTTATCATATTTCAATAATTTTGTAAAATTCCATAAGGAATTTATATATTACAAAATTCCTTATAAATTTTATATGTCTAAAATTTTATCTCTTAATTTATTTGGATAGATTGGATTATTGTGAATCCAAAAATGTTTTATTTATAATTTTTGGATTTTTATTTTATTTTCTAGAATTTATTTAAGTTTAGGGGTATTTTGGTCCTTTTCCTATTGAAACAGGCTTTAAATGGTTTTGGGCTGGTTGTTTGGGTTTATTGGGCCCTTGTGGCCCAATAGGTCAAAGGCAAAACAATACCATGGAGGGGTATTGGCCCAACCCAGCCCAACACTCTCTGTTCTCTCTCGAGCTCACTTCTCTCCTCTCCTTTCCCCGACCCTGCGGTCAGTGATGCTACCGCCGGAGATTCGCGCCGCCGTGGACCTTCCTGGCCACCGCTGCAGTGCAGGATGAGGTTGTCGGCCGTGCTCTACCCTCCTGTCCAATTGGATTTGGACCTGGAGCCCCCTGCGACCAGATCGATGCTGTCCCGAATCCTAGGGTTTGGGGTTGGCGTTGATCTGACGTCGCCGCTGCTGTCGTGTGTCGTGGAGATGCTCCTCGCCCCCAGGCGTGGCTATGGTCGCCGCCGTGGCGTTGTGTGGGTTGCAGCGCCCCCTTGGTGGTGCTCCCCGTGCCGCCATGGTCGTCGGCCCCTCTGCTTCCTCTTCTATCCTACAGCGAGGTGAGTGGTTCCTCTCCCTCTCATGCTCTCTGTGCTAGGCTCTCTCATGCTAGATGTTGGTAGTGGCCTTCCTGGTTACTGTCATGTCCTGATTAAGATGATTGGTTCTGTTTAGGGTTCAAATCCCTCTGTTGATTAAATATTTGATGAATTGAATCATGTGTTGATGATCCTTGAACCTGTTAAGTGGTGACTTGCTGTGGAGTACTGCTGATGGTTAGCTGCGGTGATGCTAGTGTTTTGTCAGATGATTCTATGGATTAATTTTTATATGATTCAAATGGTAAAGTTGCTTTAGAAGCAATACTTGGGAAATCCAGTGGTTTAATAACTCACCACTATCATTACTTGGTTAATGACAGTGGGTGTTGTGTGATGAATTCACTATCTTAGTACTGTTGGCTTAAGAGTTCATATATGAATTGAGATCAAAATGATCTCCTACAGTGAAAATATGTATATGATTTTCCTGAGTATGATTCATGTGATGTCAGTAAAATGATTTTTATAGTTAGCTATGGTGTAGCTATGAATATTGGATGCTTAACCTGCTTAGTGTAGAACTAGTTTTGTGACACCATCTTTGTATGGCACACAAGATTAGATTCTGTTACTTGGTTTGGTCTTATTCAGGCTGTAACATTAGCTTGGCATTATAGATAATTGGAATCCTCTTTCCTTACATCCCTAGAACCAATGATGTTGGTCTGAGGTTTAGGGATTTAGACCTCTATCTTGTTGATTCACATGGATTGGTTCTGGTAGTGATACCAGCTACTGTTTCTTGAATCCAAGTTGGGGAAAAATTCTTGTAAGCTTGATAACTTATATAGATCCATAAGATTAAATCCTAAGGTGCTACTCTAATTGAAGAGATGTGCCTAGAGGTTTAGTTCTTGGCTATATTCATTCTTGAATTGAAATATAGCTTGATAGCTTAAATCAATGATGTTTTCCTGAGATCTAAGTTGGATCTTTATAGTTTTCTGATTGCTTTTAGTGTTTAAAGTTAAGTGATGGATTCACCCCACTTGGGTGTTTTCTAAGAATTTGAATAAAAGACAAATCATTTATGCTTGTCTAATCTTGGACAGATAGATCATGTGATGGTCTATTTACTCACCACTGTCACTTGATGTGGGGTTTCATGTGGTTGATATTGTGGTAGCTTGATCTGATGCTCTCCTGGTATTTCCAGCTCCTAGCTTGTCCTTGATCTAGCCCTTCACCTCCTGGTCCTGATGGCTTGATCTTGGTCTTGTTATCCACCCGATCCACCCCCTCCTTATGTCACCATTTTGGTGGTGTGATACAAGGTTTTGATTGGTGTGATTTAGCTTGGCTTTGGCTGGGTTTAGCTGGTAGCTGCTGTGCTTGGTTTGTAAGAACAATGGAATGGTGTGGGGATTGGCTTCCCACGGCTGTTTTGATGGTTTTGTTTGATTGTGCTGTTGTTGTGGTGCTGACAGCACACCCATGCAGTTTGGTGTGTGTGTGCTGCTTGTGTGCATGCTGCACAGGTTGTGGATATGTTCTGAATTTGAAAGTTACTTTCATCAGGTTACCATTTACTTGGCTGGTGAAACTTGCCCCTCCTGCTGTTTATTTGACTTATGGCTTAAAATTATGAAAGATATATTCTTTCATACTGGTGAAACTTTCCCCTTAAATTACTCAATGATGAACCTTGATCAGTGCACTTCACTGTCAAGTCTGCGAGTAATATCCTTTTAACTTTAACTTTCTTTCTTTTGTTTATGTTTATTTTGCAGGTACCGGATTTGAAGATCAATACCTTAGTTTAGGTTTTTCTTTTTATTTATAGAATATTAACTTGTAATAACTCTCTGATTTAATTGTAATTTTTAATTTATTCTTTTGTACTTTTTATTTTTTATTCTTTTGTAATAAAGATTGTACTATTATCAATAAAGAAATATTATTCTTTTATTTATTTACTATTGTAAAGATTGTTGCTTATGTGCATAAGTTACATTTGTGTAACTTATTTATTGGATGAAGTTTTGGAATATTCATTTTATCGATTATCTTCTTTTATTTAAAGTTTGAGTTATTAATGGTTAATTCTTAATTAAATCAAATAATCAAACAATATTCAAAATTCTTTTGAATTATAATTCTAACACTCAAGTTTTAAATTCAAATTTCATTTCCCAAAACACACTAATCCACAAAGATCATATCAAAGTCTATAGCAATCATCCTTCAAGACTATACCTAAGCTCAAAGCATGAAAGAAACTTTGATCACATTAGGTTTTTATTTGGCGAAAAATTTACCCATATTTTCACAGATGAATGCATGCAACATCTTAAATTCCTAAATCTACCCTTCGTTAGTTCCTAAATGCTGGGATGTTACAGAAGTTCTATATCATTCCCAATCAACACTATGTCATCCACATATTGTACTAGGAATGCTACAGAGCTCCCACTCACTTTCTTGTAAATACAAGATTATCCATAAGTCTGTATAAAACCAAAACTTTTGATCACCTTATCAAAACATTGAGTCCAACTCCGGGATGCTTGCTTGAATCCATAAATGGATCATTGAAGCTTGCACACCTTGTTAGCATCCTTAGGGCTCGTTCGGCAACCCACTGCTCCACAGATATCCCTCGATCCGCTATGGCTAAAGCCACTCTGCGCTCTGACGATCGAGGCGAGCGACCAGTCAGCGTTCGTCTTAGCTCTGCTCCACGAAAGCATGGCCTACCAGCCCAATACAGGTAGATGGGAGCCCGTTCGGACAGACTTAGACGATTCAGCATGATGGCAGTTTTATACTGACGGGCTTTGAGCCCATTAGTGCTAAAAATGTTGGTACTGGACTCGAGCAACTGCCCACCATGGTGGTCGGGACGTGGCCGCGGGATGCTCCTGGTGGCGGTGAGGTCCTAGAAGCGGCAGGTAGTTCATGCTCAATCCAGGCCGGCAGATGAGGAATGTGAACGCAAGGGGCATGGGACGGGCGAAAGGGATCAAAGGTCGGCGGCGGGTAGCCTTCATTTTTGGGCACTGCGTGCCAATCAGCTGGCGACGCGAGCGAACCATCCCGCGGCGCTGGTTGCAGTTATCTGTTTTAACCAGTTGGAGTCTTGACGATGAAGAGAGAGGAGAGAAATAAAAGGTGTACCGGTTCAGTAGCCACTTAGTGGGGGCAGATTTCTGTAATTTCTACGAGATCCGGCTTTTCATGAAACGAGGAGCGAGGGACGATTCGCTCCGCAATTTTGCACTGCGTACTGCTCCGCTCCACGGTTCAAGATCCATGGAATTGTCGCGTTCGGTGCTGCTCCACGCGCTCCGGCAGCGGATTTGGAAGCTGGAGTGTTACCGAACGGGCTCTTAGGATCGACAAAACCTTTGGTTTGTACCATATACAACTCTTCATCAATGTCTCCATTGAGAAATGCCGTTTTGACATCCATCTTCCATATCTCATAATCATAATAGGCATCAATTGCTAACAAAATCCTTACAGACTTTAGCTTCGCTACCAGTGAAAAAGTCTCATTGTAGTCAACTCCTTGAATTTGTCGGAACCCTTTCGCGACAAGTCAAGATTTTTAGACGGTTACGTTACCATCAGCATCTGTTTTCTTCTTGAAAATCCATTTGTTCTCGACAGCCTTCCAGCCATCCGGTAAGTCCACCAAAGTCCATACTTGGTTTTCGTACATGGATCCAATCTAGGATTTCATGGCTTCTTGCCATTTATTGGAATCTAGGCTCATCATCGCTTCCTCATATGTCGCAGGGTCGTCGTGTTGTCTACCAACATGACACTCATAATGGGATCGTACCAATCAGGAGTGGTACGATTTCTTGTCGACCTGCGAGGTTCCGTATTAACTTCGATTGAAGTTTCATGATAAACATCATTAGCTTCCTCTCTTATTGGTGTATGCGCCACAGGAACTTCTTCCGGTGTTGCGCTACTCTCAAATTCGAGAGAAGGTTCGACAACCTCATCGAGTTCTACTTTCCTTCCAGTCACATATTTTGAGAGAAACTCCTTCTCTAGAAAGGATCCATTCTTTGCAACGAAGATTTTGCCTTCAGATCTATGATACAAGGTATACCCAATAGTTTCCTTCAGGTATCCTATGAAGACGCATTTTTCCGCTTTCGGTTCAAGCTTTTCGGCCTGTAACTTCTTTAGATAAGCTTCGCAACCCCAAACTTTAAGGAACGACAATTTAGGTTTCTTCCCAAACCATAATTCATACGGTGTCGTTTCAACGGATTTAGATGGTGCCCTATTTAAAGTGAATGCGACTGTTTCTATGCATAACCCAAAACGATAACGGTAAATCTGTAAGTGACATCATAGAACGAACCATATCTATGAGAGTTCGATTATGACGTTCGAACACACCATTACGTTGTGGTGTTCCCGACGGTGTCAACTATGAAAGTATTCTGCATTTCTTCAAATGCTTGCCAAACTCGTAACTTAGATATTCACCTCCAGGATCAGATCATAGAAATTTAATCTTCTTGTTACGTTGATTCTCTACTTCACTTTGAAATTCCTTAAACATCTCAAAAGTTTCGGACTTATGTTTCATGAAATAGATATATCCATATGTACTCACGTCATCCGTGAAAGTAAGAACATAACGATAACCACCGCGCGATGCCACACTCATCGGGCAACACACATCGGTATGTATGATTTCCAGTAAGTCCGTAGCTCGCTCCATCATACTAGAAAATGGAGTCTTAGTCATTCTTCCCATCAGACATGCTTCGCATCTTTCAAGTGATTCAAAATCAAGTGATTCAAGAAGTCCATCGGAATGGAGTTTCTTCATACGCTTTACTCCAATGTGAACAAGACGACAGTGCCACATGTATGTAGAATTATCATTCAATTTCAAATGTTTAGCTTCTACATTATGAACATGTGTATCACTATAACCTTAGTTCAATAAAAATAGACCATCTATCAAAGGTACATGACCATAAAATATATTACTCATATAAATCGAACAACCATTATTCTCAGACTTAAACAAGTAACCGTCTTGCAATAAACATGATCCAGATATAATGGTCATTCTCAATACATGCACCAAATAACAATTATTTAAGTATAAAACTAACCCCGATGGTAGATGAAGAGGGAGCGTGCCGATCACGACCACATCAACCTTTGATCCATTTCCAATGCGCATGATGTCTACACACTTCTATTCTTGTAGAAAGTTGTTGGGCCTCCAAGTGCAGAGGTTTGTAGAACAACAACAAGTTTCCCTTAAGTGGATTACCCAAGGTTTATCGAACTCAGGGCTCAAGCAACCCTGCAATCAAGATACGAGAAGTCTCTTGTGTCCCCAACACACCCAATACACTTGTCAGGTGTATAGGTGCACAAGTTTGGCGAAGATATAGTGAAATACAAGTTGTAATGGTGCCAGAAAAGAGCTTCTGACTTGTTGTTGATGTCGGAGAGACTAAAGGCAAACTGAAATAAAGATGGAAGCAAGCAAACATGCAACAGATCTAGTTGTAAACAGTATTTCAATGCTTATAAACAAGGCCTAGGGATCATACTTTCACTAGAGAACACTCTTAATAAATATATTATCTTCATGATACTGCCCTGAACTACTCTCTGGTTGGACACTCTAATCCATGGTAGGGCTATAACAACACACCTCAAAGTCCTCCTTCCCCATCTAGATAACCCCACACTGGCACCTTGAGCGGTAGATGGTTCCAAAAAATACCACAATTTCATAAATACAACCAACTCAAAATGTACTCATGATAAATATTTATGAAATATAGCCTAAGTTCCACCACGGCGTGCACGCTGTCACTTTCACACACGTGGGGAGAGTAGAGATCTATTGAAGCACTTGAGTATTTATGAAAACTCTAGCCTAAGTGCCACCACAGTATGCACGCTGTCTCTTTCATACACGTGGGGAGAGCCGGAGATCTATTAAAGCACTTGAGTAATAGAGTATATCTACTTGATTACAAAGCTCATGATCACAACATGATCATGCATAGAGAGAGAGATGAACACATAGCTACCGGTAGAGCCCTTAGCCTCGAGGAAGAACTACTCCCTCCTCATCATGGGAATCAGCAACGGTGTTGAAGATGGTGGTGGAGATGGCTCCAGGGGCACTTCCCTGTCTCGGCAGGGTGCCGGAACAGAGATTTTTGTCCCCCGAATCACCCCTTCGGTGGCGGCGGCGCAGCGGAACTTTTCATGGCTTTCTCGCAGATGATTTGGGGTTTCTGAGTCGGGGGCTTCTTATAGGCGATGGAGGCAAGGTCGGTGGAGGCCCAGGGGGCCATCACCCCTGGTGGCGCGCCCAGGGTGGGCCCGCGCCACCCTAGGGTGTGGCCACCCTGGTGCCTGATACGTCGGAAACGTATCTATAATTTTTGATGCTCCATGCTTGTTTTGTATATAATTTTATTTGCTTTGTCTACACTTTGAGGTGTTTTTATATCTTTTCTGGAACTAACCTATTAACAAGTTGCCACAGTTCCAGTTGCCTGCTTTCTTCTGTTTTTGGTTCCAGAAATCCAGAAAATCAATATTCTCGGAATTGGACGGGACAACAGGCAAAGTCAATATTTTATCGTGGGGGCACAAAGTCCAGAGGAGAGACGGAGAAGCGAACCAGGGCGGCCAGACCCCCTAGGCGTGGGTGGGCCCACCTCGTGCCTGGATAGGGTGTGGGGCCCCTGGCCACCTCACAGCCTCCCCTCTTCACCTATAAGAAGCCCCCGATGCAGAAACCCTAGGAACCCGATCAAAACTCCACAAAACCTTCTGTAGCCGCCGCCACCGTTGTCCCTAGATCGTTAGGGATCTGAAGTTCTTCCGGGCACCCTACCGGAGGGGAGATCATCCCGGAGGCCTTCTTCTCCGGTATGAAGCGTGAGTAGTTCCACCTTGGACTATGGGTCCATGTAGTAGCTAGATGGTTGTATATCCTCCTTGTGCTTTCATGTATAGATCTTGTGAGCTTCGTTCATGATTAAGATCTAATCAATTTGTAATCATGCATGTTGTGTTTGCGGGAATCCGATGGATAATGAGATTACTATGTCAGATTGATTAATGGTTTTGTCTTTATGATTCTATCATGTCTGTGTTGTTTGTGATCTTGCATGCTCTCCGTTGTTAGTAGCTGTATTGTCTGAGTAGTTGCTAGTGACTCTAAGGGGGGGTATTTATGCTCGATAGTGGGTTCATGCCTCTAGTTTCCAAGGGAAGTGACATAAATCTCTTCGGTTGTAGATGTGTTGTTGCTACTAGGGAGAAAACAACGGTCTCTTGTTCATGGAACAACTATATTGTTTACCTTACACACTTTGCTTAAATCAGTTGTCTGCTGCTTGCAACTTAATACTTGAGGGGGTTCGGATGATAACCTGAAGGTGGACTTCTAGTCATAGATGCAGTTGGATGGCGGTCTATGTATATTGTTGTATTGCCCAATCAAATCTCATAGGATCTTTTTTGTCTGGTATTGCATTGTTATGCCTTGCTCAGTTCTTGTCAATTGCCCTGCTGTAATTTGTTTACCCTTCATGCCATGTTGTTTATCTAAGGAGAGCACCTCTAGTGAACTATGGACCCCAGTCCAATCTTTACCATTGATACATCCTCCACTGTTACTTGTTTACTTGCTGCAAACCATTATCTTCCACACCATACATTTAATCCTTTGTTACAGAAAACCGGTGAGCTTGACAACCTCACTGATTCGTTGTGGCAAAGTCTTGAGTTTGTGTTGTGCAGGTATCCGCGTTGCTGAAGGGAATATGCCCTGAGAGGCAATAATAAAGTGTTTATTATGTGTATTCCAAGTATATGATAGATGTTTATTTTGCATGCTATAATTGTATTAATACGGAAATGTTAATACATGTGTGTTTAATAAACAAACAGAAAGTTCCTAGTTATGCCTCGCTCATAAACTAGTTCGTTGATTAACAAGATGATCACAATTTCCTGATCATAGACATTGGATGTTGTTAATAAAGAGATCACAACATTAGTGTAATGATGTGATGAACATTCATCCGAAGTATAGCATTACGATCAAAGTCATTGAGTTTATATTGCTATAAACAACTTACAAAGTGATCCTAATCCTTAGACCATGAGATCATGCCAATCACTAACACCGAAAGAGTTTCTTGTTGACATCAAACGTCACACAGTAACTGGGTGATTATAAATATGGCTTGTAAGATACTAAAGTGTTATGTTGAGACTCATGGATCAAGAGTGGAATTTGTTCATCCCGATGACGGATAGATATACTCTGGGCCCTCTCGGTGATATCACATTGGTTAGCTTGCAAGCAAGTGATTTGATCGCTAGAATGTTATATCACGGGAACGAGAAAAGAGTGCATGTCAGTAACGAGATCAAACTAGGTATGGAGATACCGATGATCGAATCTCGGACATGTAATATATTGTGAAACAAAGGGATTAAGATACAAGCATAAAAGGTTCCGACGATCACATGAAAGTCATCGTTGAATGTGTGGGAGTCAGTATGGATCTCCAGGTCCCGCTTCTGATTATTGATCGGAGAAGGGTCCTGATCATGTCCGCATTATTCGCGAACCGTAGGGTGACACACTTAAGGGACACTGGCATCCAATTGGAGCAAATGTTTCATGCCGGAAAGAATAAACAAGCACAGGAATTTATTTCACTAGATACCGAAACAGGTTTTCGGGTGAAATTGCAGAAAGTGTTTTTGCATGTGAAATGGAATTCTAGCAAGGGGTTATATGTGAATGTTTGTCATTAAAGTAATTGACAAAATTCTTAATAAATAAAAAGAGTTTTATTTAATGATATTTTGCATTAAATTTGGTGGAAATTTAATAGCAAGTTTGAGTGGGATTTTGAGTGGAGGGATTTGAAGAGGATTTTGTGAGTGGAGTGTCCACCCACATGAATTAAGGAGGGGAGGGGGAAGCCCCCATGGCCGGCGTCCACCCCCTTGGGTGCCCCCCTCCTCCTATAAAACGCACCCCTCTCCCTCTCTCTCACTCACACCTCGTCGTGAAGGATCTCTCTCCGCCTCTAGAATTTATCCCCCATGGTCTCGGACTAGCGAGATACATGTTCCCGGTGGCTATTCGGCAAGAAAGGGTTGTGCTTCCACTGCATCGCTGGAGCGAGGAGGCGGAGGTTGCTCGCTGTCTTGTACGTGTGTGCGAGCACGGATGTGTTGCTGCTTTGCGGCGCTAGGACTTCCTCGCGATCTTGAGATCGGCAAGAGATCGTCTACATCAACCACGAGTTCAACTTGTTAAGCTTTGTAGGTCTTCAAGCTTATGTTCTCTACAGATATACATCCGCCCGTTGTTTGTATCTAGTAGATATATCTTGGTACATAGTTCTCATCGTAGGAAATTTTTTGTTTTCTATCTTGTGAACCCTTTAGTGGTATCAGAGACAGATCTATGCGAAGATGCTTTACACGGGTAGTACACATATGAGCATGTGGGCGATGATGATCATATTGTTGATACTTAGTTGTAATTTTGGATATTGGTGGCATAGTGGGATGAAGCGGCCCGGACAAACTTTACATGTCCTCGCACATGAGACCTGTTCCATGATTGACATGCAACTAGTTTGCATAAGTGGCTAGCGGGTGTCTGTCTCTCCTACTATAGTCAATATTTATTTTGCAACGAGTTGTTAACAATTTGGTTATCCTCGTTGTGGTTCATGTTCGTAGGTAAGAACGGTTCTATCTTCGAAAGCCCTAAGCCACGTAAAACTTGCAATGGATAAATTAGAGGCGTCTAGTTTAGATTGTTGTTGGGCTAGTATTATGATATGGTGATGTTGTAAGTAGAAGTATGAGATGATACTCTTACAACACACATAGCGTGTAAGTTCCATAGACCTTGGACTTACACATAAAGGTACGATAGTGATCATACCACGGTGCACATGATAGAGATCATATGCGGGAACCATATCATTTCACTAATAAACATGTGATGTTTGATAGCATCTTATATTGCTTGTTTAGCGCTTTATTAGCATAATAAGATGATCCCTCATTTAAATTTCAAGATAAGAATGTGTTCTTCCTTTAGTATGCACCGATTATGTTTTCATCGCTCCAAGACATCACGTGATGATCGGGTGTTCTTGGATCCACGACCATATATCGGGTGTAAAACAGTTACACACGTGAATACTAAGGTTCTAACTTGACGAGCCTAGCATGTACAAACATGTCCTCGGAACACAGACCGAAATGTTAAGCATGAGTCATGTAGTAGATATGATGCCCATTTGATGCTCGCCTTTGAAGCTACACCGACTCACGTGATGATCGGACTTGGTGTAGTGGATTTGGTTCATGTAATCACCAAAAAGGCACGAGGGATGTCGTTTTTGAGTGGGAGTTCATTCGTAATGTGGATTAGTTGAACTCAATCTATCATAAACTTAGTCTAAATTTTACAAATTCTGTTGTAGATGGCACCACCTTCTTTTAATTTCAATGTGTTCATGGAGAAAGAGAAACTTGCAACGAACGGTAGCAACTTTGCCGAATGGGCCATGAATTTGAGGATTCTCCTCTCTGCTGCACAAAAGCAATATGTGCTAGAAGCGCCGCTAGGCCCCCCACCTTTTGAGGATGCCCCTGACGATGAGAAGAATGTCTATCAGACTCGTCAGGAGGACCACAACTTAGTTCATTGTGGCATATTGTATGGGCTAGAGCCGGAACTTCGAAAGTGTTTCGAAAACGGCAATGCATTTGATACAATGGGTGAGTTGAAAATGATTTTAGACACACATGCTGCTGTAGAGAGCTACAATGCTTCAGAAAAGTTCTTTATCTGCATGATGGAAGAGCACAACTCCGTTAGTGAGCATGTACTCAAGATGTCGGGTTATGACGATAATCTTGTGTCCTTGGGAATATCGATTCCCATTGACTTAGGCATCCATCGTGTTCTGCAATCTCTGCCACCTAGCTATAAGAGCTTCGTGATGAACTATAATATGCAAGGCATGAAGAATTTTCTTCCCGAGCTTCTGTCAATGCTTAAAACTGCAGAAGTGGAGATAAAAAAGGAACATGAAGTGTTTATGATCAATAAGAACAATGGTTTCAAGAAAGACAAGAAGGGTAAATGGAAGGGAAGTAAGGGCGGCAAGCCGGTTGCCGTGCCTGAAAAGAAACCCCGAGTTGGCCCTAAGTCTGATACCGAGTGCTACTGTTGTAAGGGGACTGGCCACTGGAAGCGCAATTGCCCCAAGTATTTGGCAGACAAGAAGGCTGGCAAGGCAAACAAAGGTATATATGATATACATGTTATTGATGTGTACTTGACTAGTGCTCACAGTAGCACCTGGGTATTTGATACCGGTTTAGTTGCTAATATTTGTAAATCGAATCAGGGGCTGCGGAACAAGCGACCGCTAGCAAGGGGTGAGGTCAAGATGCGTGTCGGCAATGGATCAAGCGTTGATGTGACCGCCGTCGGAACGCTGCCTCTCCATTTGCCGTCGGTATTAGTAATAAACTTGAAAAATTGTTATCTGGTGCCAGCACTGAGCATGAACATTGTATCTGGATCGTGTTTGATGCGAAGTGGTTATTCTTTTAAATCCGAGAACAATGGTTGTTCTATTTATATGAATGAAATATTTTATGTTCATGCACCAATGATGAATGGTTTATTTCTATTGGATCTCGATAATAATGTTACACATATTCATAATGTTGATGCTAAAAGGATTAAACTAAATGATGATATATCCGCATATATGTGGCACTGCCATCTAGGTCATATTGGCGTTAAACGCATGAAGAAGCTCCATTCAGATTGACTTTTGGAATCACTTGATTTTGAATCATTTGATACATGTGAGCCATGCCTTATGGGAAAGATGACTAGAACGCCGTTTTCCGGTTCAATGGAACGAGCGACATATTTATTGGAAATCATACATTCTGATGTATGTGGTCCAATGAGTGTGTCGGCGCGAGGTGGATATCGTTATTTTGTTACTTTCACGGATGATTTGAGTAGATACGGTTATATCTACTTGATGAAACAAAAGTCTAAAACTTTTGAAAAGTTTAAGGAATTTCAGAATGAAGTGGAAAATCATCGTAATAGAAAGATCAAATTTCTATGGTCTGACCGTGGAGGTGAGTATCTAAGTTACGAGTTTAGCACTCACATGAAAGAGTGTGGAATTGTTTCACAACTCACACCTGCCGGAACACCACAGCGAAATGATGTGTCGGAACATCCTAATCGTACTTTATTGGATATGGTTCGATCTATGATGTCTCTGACGGACTTGCCATTGTCATTTTGGGGCTATGCACTAGAAACTCCTGCATTCACTTTAAATCAGGCACCATCTAAATCCGTTGAAAAGACACTGTATGAAATATGGTTTGGAAACAAACCTAAGCTGTCATTTCTTAAAGTTTGGGGATGCGATGTTTATGTGAAGAAACTTCAACCGGATAAACTCGAACCCAAAGCGAAAAAATGCGTCTTCATAGGATACCCTAAGGAAACTATTGGGTATTCCTTCTATCACAGATCCGATGGCAAGGTTTTTGTTGCCAAGAATGGATCCTTTCTAGAGAAAGAGTTTCTCACGAAAGGTGTGAGTAGTCGGAAGGTAGAACTCGAAGAGGTTATTGAACCTTCTCTTCAAAGTATGGAGAGTAGCGCAACACCGGAAGTCGTTCCGTAGTTGGCTTCACCAGTTGAATAAGGAACTAATGATAACGATCATGAAACTCCGAAAGAGAATACTACTGTAGGGGTTCCAATCTTTAATAAGATAGAGCCCTCTGTGTTTTACAATGCTAGTCCCTGGATCAATAGCTAGCATCCACAGTTTAGATGTAATATCAAGAAATAAAGGTCATAATATAACTTTATAACCAGGAAGAACATAATTTTATTACATCATACATAGCTCATTTGGCTATTACATTACATTGCAGCGGAATAACTTTAAACATGGGGTCCTTCATCTTCCAAAGTGCCACAGGCAGATGTTGGTTGTAGACTTTGTAATCCTAATCAAACAATCTTCAATAAAATCAATCAAACCTGCAACATACAAGTTACAGCCACAAAGGGTCAATACATTTGAATTGTATTGGCAAGTGATACTATAATAGTATAGTGGAGTCTATCATCTATATGCATTTGGCTAAGTGGAGTTGAGGCTTGCATTGCTCAAAATAGATTTTACTTATCATATTGAAAATACTAAGTTTTTGCTTGACAAAATCATTTTTCTCAATCAAAGATTGAAGATCCTTTCCAAGGCATCTACAAATCAAAGATTTAAGATTTCAAACAACCCTTGTTCAATCCAAAAGTTTTAACATTAGAAATTTTAATGATGAGATTCTTGATTGCTTCCATGTCTTGATGCTCAAATTGTCCTTTACCAGGGACATGGCTAAGTACTTAGATTTTTTTACACTCTGCAGAGGTGGTGCACTTTCCCCACAAGACTTGGTTTCCCAAGACAAGATCTTTCAGAAGCCTTCCCTTAGACCAAAATGGACGCGCTCCAACCTATCAAACACTACCACCCACTGTCCATCTGGCTAAGTTCTTGCAACCTATATGATCATGGCAGAGCCCATATTGCCAAGTGGTTGCACTGGAAGCTTCTCAACATTTGACATCTCAAATCTCTTTGTTCCTAGGTGGCATACCACAAGTGAGATACACAATCCAAGTCCATGGACTTGTGAACCACTCAACCAATCACCACCAAGCTATCCCATTCCACCCAGGTGATTCATTAACTTAGTTGTTTTATTAAACAAAACCTAAGTCCTCAGACTTAGAGATTTTTCCATAGTGTGAATATATTTTCCACCCATGTTTTCTATTAGCTAGGCTAAGCTTGGTAGTAATAGGAAACTTTAACTTAGGAAATCCTACTAAGGATTCATCTACTAGGTTTTCCTATAGCAAGGTCTATACTTAGCAAAATCCATGCAAGTTTACTTAGCAAAATCACTAATGCATAGTGGAAGTAATGGGACAAAAAGTATGAAGCATCACTTGCCTTTTTGGTAGGGAATGGTGGTTCACTCCTTGATCTTGCTAGTCTCACACTTCACTACAAGTCAATCAAGCAAACACCAATTCAATTTACATTCCAAACCAATAATCACTCAAACAAATTCACACACACAAGACAATGGACACCATTTCATGCATGGGAGCATGCACAAGATAGTTTTATTTTGCAAAGGGGTATCTATGGGGTTTCTAAACTTTGTAAGATCCAAATTGGTCATTTACCAAAGTGGCAAAGTCATTAGCAAGAGGGTTTTGTCCAAAAACTATTTTTAAATCCATTCATCATTTCATGTGGTGAAAAATGTTTTTATTAAGGCAAAACTCTTAAGTTGTTCACCAAATGAGTTGCTATTGCAAAGCTTGGTGTTTTTGGGTCAGTAGGTTTGGTCCAAACTATTTTCTCAAAGTTTCCTTTCCATAAACATTTTCATAATAAAATCAATAATTTTATTTGGCTAGAAATTGGCTAAGTCAAATAATTCAACCTAAATTTTACCAAAATCATTTTTAACACCAAGGGTTGGTTCCTAGGGTCAGTAAGGTCACACCAAACCATTTTGCAAAAGTTTTACCCCTAAATTCAATTTTAAACAATTTTTATACTCTAAACAAGCTCACAAAAGAATCTGCAAAATCAAGCAAACTAACAGATACTATTGGCTAAACTAATTCCATAGTTGGCTAGGGCTTTCTCTCCTGAATCCAACGACATAAAATTTGTAAAATTTGGACGTGTGGTTTGAAAGTTACAAGGGTTTGAAAATTGAATCTCAATCAGATTTCAAATCTGTTTTTAAACAAAACATGGCCACGTGGCGCAAAACGACTGGCTGGTACCGCTTCGGTGTGGATCACGCTGCAGACCGTAGGATCTAATCTAATCGTGCGATCCAGAATGCATACCCCTTCGCTATTAAGTGATTCTTTCGTGTCGCTTAGATCTCCATCCAACGGCTACTATCGTATTGACCATACTCTGGCGGCGCAAGGTCAACGGCGAGCGGCGGAGCGGCCAGATGGCGGCGGCGCTGGCGAAGCAGGAAGCGAGAAGGAAGGATAGGGTGCTCACCGAGTTCGCAATGCAGCACTGGTACTCAACGTGCTCTTGGTTTGTGGAGGGGCGTACGGGGACGGGCAGAATTCTTCGCCGGAGTTGGTTCTGGCGACGGACGCACGCGGTCGAGGTCGAGGACAACGCTGTGGTCCACGATAAGACAAACGGAGGACTGGGTTAGCTGCGCAAGGCCATGGCAAAGATGCTTGCATGATCGGGAAGTTGCGGGGCGGTCAGTGCTTACCAGGGAGGTCGTCGGAGAGGTGGCGGCAAGCGCTTGATGTAGCCGACGCTATGGGGCGCCCGCGGTTGAGAGGAGGGTGCTGGGAGATGCGTCTGGGAGTGGGAAAGTTGTCAGCGTGCTCAGGGAGGCTCGGGGCGGCGAAGCTTGGATGGAATTTGACGAGGAAGGTCGTCGGAGCAGTGATGGTGCAGGGCGAAATATTCGCAGCCTGGGGGCAGAGAGAGGGAGAAGCTTGAGGGAAAAGGAGGAGGAGGCGCTGGCGTTTAAAGGTGCTTGATCGCTGTGAGTTAAGGTGGCCGCGTTAAGGCGAATTGATGCCGCGAAATCAAAGCCTGCAACGGCCGGCGAGGGGGAGAAGAGGTCGTGCGGGGTGAAGAGGAAGAACAGGAGGAGTGGGGCCGGTCGGTCAGTGGGAAAGGAGCGAGGAGGCGGGTCCACTAGTCATGCTCTCTGTGGGTCAGATACTGAGTGTGAATCGTTTCCCTCGGGGTGGAAAGCTGAGTTGGTTCTGGGCCTTAGTTGGGCTTGGCCAGTTGGGTCAGGTCCATTTCATATTTTTTTCTTCTGAATTCTTTTTCCTTTTCTATTTCTATTTTTCTGTTTTGAATTTGAATCAATTATTCATTCACTCAAACCATTCAAACAATTCAAACTTATAATGAGTTTTTGGTTCTGTTTTTCAACATACCCACATCCAGATTAAAATAATATTTTTATTCATTTTAGAATCCATTCATTATTTAAATAAAATGGATCATTAGTTATTTAAATAAAGTAGGGCTTGATTTAATTAATAAAATCCCCATTTAAAATTCAAATATTTTCAAAATCAAATCAGTAGGTTTAATAAAGAATACTTGGAAACTTGTTTAAAACAAAATAACATTTTTGCTATAGGGTCCATTGATAATTAAATAAATAGACCAAGGTTTATTAATCAAATAGGGTTTTGTTTTATTTAAAAACCTCTTTTGAAATCTAAATATTTTTAAAAAACCAAATCTGTAGGTTTTATTTGGGAATAAAGAACACTTAGAAATTTGTTTAAAACAAAATAACCTTTTTATTTTAGAGTCCATTATTAATTAAATATAATAGACTTTCATTAGCAAATCAAATAGGATTTGTTTTATTGAGATATTTATTTTGAAATTTAATATAAAGCCAAAACTCTTTAGTAGGTTTTATTTGTGAATATCAAATATTTGGGAAACTTATTTTAAATAATTTTTAATAAGTTTTGATGTTTCAATTAAATTGGTAAAACCTTTTATTTAAATAAAGTTGGATATTAAATCCTTATTAACTTATTTAAATAAACCTTTACTATTTTTATTCAAAACAAAATGTTTTAATTCAAAAGCTTGGCCAAGGATTAATTTGGCTTTATAAAATAATCATTATTTGTAAAACTTCTATTTCATTTGAAAACAAATCTTTTCATTTAATTGTTTCAAAATAGTATTTCCAAATGTTTTTATTTTCCTTTTATTAAATGTTTATCTTTTTAAATCCCTTTAGTTTTTATTAAATTCAAATGGGTTTGAAGTTCCAATTGCATTCAAAAAGTTTCTTCTGGCTCTGAAAATCAAACAAAGTTTTATTTTATTAATTTATTTTCACATTACAAGATTTGGAAAATCTTGGGATGTGACAACTACCGAACCTCGCAGGTCTAGCAGGACGCGTGCAGCTCCCGAGCTGTACGTAAATCCTGTCATGAATTTCATGGTTGATGAAAATGATGACCCTGCGATGTATGAAGAAGCGATGATGAGCCCGGATTCCAACAAATGGTTAGAAGCCATGAAATCCAAGATGGAATCCATGTATGAAAATCAAGTTTGGAACTTGGTGGACTTACCTCACGACCGAAAGGCCGTGGAGAATAAATGGATTTTCAAAAGGAAAACTGATGCTGATGGTAATGTGACCGTCTATAAAGCTCGACTTGTCGCAAAGGGGTTTCGACAAATTCAAGGAGTTGACTACGATGAGACATTCTCTCCCGCAGCGATGCTAAAATCAGTTAGGATTATGTTATCAATTGCTGCATATTTCGATTATGAGATCTGACAGATGGATGTCAAAACCGCGTTTCTCAATGGTAATATTGAAGAAGAGTTGTATATGATACAACCGAAGGGTTTTATCGATCCCAAGGATGCTAACAAGGTGTGCAAGCTTCAGCGATCCATATATGGATTGAAGCAAGCATCACGAAGTTGGAATCTCCGCTTTGATGAGGTGATCAAAGAGTTTGGATTTGTCCAAACTTATGGAGAAGCTTGTATTTACAAGAAAGTGAGTGGGAGCAATGTGGCATTGCTGATACTATATGTGGATGACATATTATTGATCGGAAATGATATAGATCTTTTAAATAGTGTTAAAAGTTATCTAAACAACAAATTTTCAATGAAGGACCTAGGTGAAGCGTCATACATATTAGTCATAAAGATCTATAGAGATAGATCTAGGCGCCTAATAGGGCTATCACAAAGTACATACCTTGATAATATTTTAAATAAGTTTAAAATGGAAGATAGTAAGAAGGGGTTCTTACCTATGACACAAGGCATGACATTGAGTAAGACTCAAAGTCCGGCTACAGCGAAAGAAAGAGATAAAATGGACAAAGTCCCCTATGTTTCTGCCATAGGCTCTATAATGTACGCCATGCTATGTACAAGAACGGATGTGGAGCATGCTATTAGTTTGACTTGTAGGTACCAATCGGATCCAGGTTCGGAACACTGGAAAGCGGTCAATAATATCCTTAAGTACTTGCGAAGAACTAAGGATATGTTTCTTGTATACGGATGTGAACAAGAGCTCGTCTCTAAGTGTTATGTCGATGCTAGATTTGACACCGATCCGGATGACTCTATGTCTCAATCCGGATACGTATTTCTCATGAATGGCGGAGCGGTTAGTTGGAGGAGCTCCAAACAACCTGTGGTGGCGGGATCAACAACGGAGGCCGAATATGTTGCTGCTTTGGAAGCGGCTCAGGAAGCAGTTTGGATGAAGGAGTTCATATCCGAACTAGGTGTGGTTGCAAACGCGTTGGACCCAATGGTGATCTATTGTGACAACAATGGTTCCATTGCCAATGCCAAAGAACCAAGGTCTCACAAGCATTCCAAGCATATTAAGCGCCGGTTTCACTCCATCCGCGAGCATGTCAAGGATGGAGATATAAAGATTTGTAAAGTACATACGGATCTCAATGTAGCAGATCCGATGACTAAAACTCTCCCTAGAGAAAAACATGATCTACACCAGAAATCCATGGGTGTTAGATACATCACTATGTAACTAGATTATTGTCTCTAGTGCAAGTGGGAGACAGAAGGAAATATGCCCTGAGAGGCAATGATAAAGTGTTTATTATGTGTATTCCAAGTATACGATAGATGTTTATTTTGCATGCTATAATTGTATTAATACGGAAACATTAATACATGTGTGTTTAATAAACAAACAAAAAGTTCCTAGTTATGCCTCTCTCATAAACTAGTTCGTTGATTAACAAGATGATCACAGTTTCCTAATCATAGACATTGGATGTTGTTAATAACAAGATCACAACATTAGTGTAATGATGCGATGAACATTCATCCGAAGTATAGCATTACAATCAAAGTCATTGAGTTTATATTGCTATAAACAACTTACAAAGTGATCCTAATCCTTAGACCATGAGATCATGCCAATGACTAACAACGGAAGAGTTTCTTGTTGACATCAAACGTCACACCGTAACTAGGTGATTATAAAGATGGCTTCAAAGCTACTAAAGTGTTATGTTGAGACTCATGGATCAAGATTTAAATTTTTTCATCCCGATGACATATAGATATACTCTGGGCCCTCTCGGTGATATCACATTGGTTAGCTTGCAAGCAAGTGATTTGATCACTAGAATGTTATATCACGGGAACAAGAAAAGGGTGCATGTCAGTAACGAGATCAAACTAGGTATGGAGATACCGACGATCTAATCTCGGACATGTAATATATCGTGAAACAAAGGGATTAAGATACAAGCATAAAAGGTTCCGACGATCACAGGAAAGTCATCGTTGAATGTGTGGGAGTCAGTATGGATCTCCAGGTCCCGCTTCTGATTATTGATCGGAGAAGGGTCTCGATCATGTCCGCATTATTCGCGAACCATAGGGTCACACTTAAGGGACACTGACATCCAATTGAAGCAAATATTTCATGCCGAAAAGAATAAACAAGCGCAGGAATTTATTTCACTAGATACCAAAACAGGTTTTCGGGTGAAATTGCAGAAAGTGTTTTTGCATGTGAAATGGAATTCTAGCAAGGGGTTATATGTGAATGTTTGTCATTAAGTAATTGACAAAATTCTGAATAAATAAAAAGATTTTTATTTAATGAGAGTTTGCATTAAATTTGGTGGAAATTTAATAGCAAGTTTGAGTGGGATTTTGAGTGGAGGGATTTGAAGAGGATTTTGTGAGTGGAGTGTCCACCCACATGAATGAAGGAGGGGAGGGGGAAGCCCCATGGGCGGCGGCCACCCCCTTGGGTGCCCCCCTTCTCCTATAAAAGGCACCCCTCTCCCTCTCTCACTCACACCTCCTCATGAAGGATCTCTCTCCCCCTCTAGAATTTATCCCCCATGGTCTCAGACTAGTGAGATACATGTTCCCGGTGGCTATTCGGCAAGAAAGGGTTGTGATCCCGCTGCATCGCTGGAGCGAGGAGGCGGAGGTTGCTCGCTGTCTTTTACGTGTGTGCGAGCACGGATGCGCTGCTGCTTTGCGGCGCTAGGACTTTCTCTCGATCTTGAGATTGGCAAGAGATCGTCTACATCAACCACGAATTCAACTCGTTAAGCTTTGTCGGTCTTCAAGGGTATGTTCTCTACGGATATACATCCGCCCGTTGTTTGTATCTAGTAGATAGATCTTGGTACATAGTTCCCATCGTAGGAATTTTTTGTTTTATATGCTGCGAACCCTTTAGTTGCTTGCAACACCTGTGTGACGTTTCCTTCCTCCTTCTGGTTTGATAACCTCGGTCTCTACTGAGGGAAACTTGCTGCTGTGCTCTTCACACTTGCTCTTGGGTTTCCAACAAAGTGTCCCACGACAACACTGGTACACGCCATCAAGCTTTCTGGCCCCGTTGCCGGGGAGGCTAAGGACGTCTTCACAAGGGGAGTCCTCCACTTCCTTTCTCTTTGCTTTGTTTTTAGTTTTCTTAGTTTCTTTTGCTTGGTTTTGTTTGTCTCTTTTCAAAACCCCAAAAAAATTCGTTTAGTTTGGTTTGCTTTCTTTATTCAAAAACACAAAAAATTAGTTCCTACCCTAGTTGCTACCATGTCTGGTTTTGGACCAATCTTTATTTCACCTATGGAAGAGATCTCCACTTTTGAGCAAAAAAGTGAAGAGAGTTTTAAAGAAGCTTGGTCTAGAATCTCCGCTTTACAAAAGGAAACTGAGCCTAAGATGAGTCTTAGCTTGGTTATTGATAGCTTCTACCGCGGTATTGCTCTTTGTTATAGATATGCTTTGGATGTTGTGGCTGAGAAATATATTTTGCTATGAACTGAGGATGAAGCTTTTGATGCCATAAAGAAATTGATTATAATTTATGGTACACCTGGCAAGTCCGATTCCCCCTTCACAAATATTTTTGCTAGGTTGAACACTCTTGAGACCAGTATTGCTGCTATGAATAGTTGCTATCATACGCTTAGGGCTTACCATGATTATGTTCCCATAAATTTTGAGCCTTCAAAGTGGTATCCCACAATCAAAGTCTCTATAAATACTACACTTTTTAATGCTCGCTCTGATATAATGTCTGAATTTTATCTCATGCCTAAAGATATTTATGATTTTTTGAGTCTTTGGGGGATTTCTGAAGGAGGAGAGGAAATCTCTCTTACTAATAATGCCAATTTATTGCCCATTGGAATAGCTGAAGGTGTGTTTACAAAAATCTCAGGGAAAATGGTGTCTACTGATTATCTTGTTATTGAATGTGTAGGCAAAGGACATATCACACTTGGAAGATCCCTACTGAAACACCTAGGAGCAATAATAGATGTGGGAAAATGCATTATGCATTTTGCTCCTCCGGTAAGCAATCATATCTTCCCTAATGATAAGAAGAAATGTAAGAAAGGAAAGAACAAGAGGATTAATGCCTTATTTGAAAATACTTGATTCTTCTTGCTTCTTGTGCCTAACTTAAAGACGTTAAAGAAAAGTACTTGTTGGGAGATAACCCAAGAGTTTACTTGAGTCTTGGAAGTTATTACTTCAGTAATGACATCTCCTTATCCTTTTTTCCGTGTTTTGTGCCAAGAATGACCTCTAATGAGAGGGAAGTAAGATTTGGGGAGTTGCTGTCCCGAAACAGATTTCTGTTCTCCACCAAAAAAATTCGTGAGGAGTATCTGTAACTCGGATTGAGCTGCAAATTTATGAATAAATCCCCCAGTATGTTAGATAACTTTAGTTAGTTCAACACTTTTTGATTTGAGCAACAGAAGAGCTTCAAAAAAATAGGTTCCTACCTGCTGGTCTGTTTTGACAGATTTTTTACATTATTTGCATTTGCTTCTTATTGATTCCTTTTTGAGTTCTCTTTTGGGGAATTGAGATTTTGAAAGGAGTTGCTACAGTAGCTTGTGTTTTTAGTGAAAAGTCTTGTTGTTCCAAAGCTTTGCCTAAAGGTCTATTATCTTTTGATTACACTAATGCTGCTAATGAAGATTGTGTGATGTTTTGTATGAAGGAAAAATTTTAGGTGTAGAGAGAGAATGATGTAATGAGATGAAGAATGGAAAAAAGCTCAAGCTTGGGGATGCCACCCCGGTGTCACCCCAAGAAATATCCAAGAGCTAGAAGCGTCATATCTTAGGGATGCCCAAGGCATCCCCTTCTTCATCAATAAAAAGCTTAGGTCTGTCTAGACACTTCGTTTTTATCGTTTCATGCATAGTTGTGTTGTCCTTGGAGCGTCTTAGTTTCCGTTTGGTTTGCTTAGTTTTTTAGTTTGATTTAATAAAGTATTTTGGACCCCCATTCTCGCTGTGTTGTTTCAAATAAGTTGCTTGGTGTTGGAAAGGAGTAGTAAGTTCTTGCTTGAAAGTGCAAGAGGATCTTGCATTGACTGTGACTTAGACTTTAGCATGACATACTAGGTGTTGTTTTGACCTTATGCTTAGTGATTATTTCTGTAGCATGTCTTTTTCCAAACAATTGGGATTGCTTATGTAAGATCCCACCTTTATAAAGGTAAAGATCCCTGCGATTGCAATGCTAGTCCCTGGATCAATTGCTAGCATCCACAGTTTAAGATGAAGTACACAGAAACAAAGGTCATTATTACATCATTCCAGAGATAACATAGTCTTTTACAACTCCATAGCCATAGGCTAGTACAAGAGTTTATCATAACAATATATATAAAAGTCTTCATCTTCATGTGCCACAGGCAAGCATGTTGAGTGTAGACTCATAACCCCTAATCATCATCAGAGTAACATGCAACATCACAAGGTACAACCACAGTGGGTCAATACATTGGAATAGTATTGGCAAGTGATACCTTAGTAGAATATTAACATCTAGTTACTACATGAATTTGGCTAAGTGTAGTTTAGGCTTGCTTTGCTCAAAATAGGATTACCTATCAGTTGAAAACACTATGTTTTTGTTTGGCAAAAACTCCCAAGGAAACCAATAGAAATTGGTGATCCTTAAACCCTTATTCAACCACAAGTTTTAACTTAAAAAATTGGGATGAGGAGATTCTTGATAGCTTCCATGTCTTGATGCTCAATTTGTCCATTACCGGGGACACGGCTAAGTACTTAGTTTCTTCCTTCTGCAGAGGTGGTGCACTTTTACTACCAAATGCATATAGATGATAGTTACCACTATACTACCATAGTATCACTGGCCAATACAATTCAAATGTATTGACCCTTGTGGCTGTAACTTATTATGTTGCAGGTTTGTTTGATGTTAGTGAAGTGTGTGTTGATTAGGATTACAAGTCTACAACCAACATGATTTCCTATGGCACTTTGAAGATGAAGGACTCCATGCTATAGTTATTTCTGCTGCATTGTATTGAGATAGCCAAATGAGCTATGTAAGATGTAATGAATTATTTTATTCCTGGTTATAAAGTTGTATTATGACCTTTGTTTCTTGATATTACATCTTAATTGTGGATGCTAGCTATTGATCCAGGGACTAGCATTGTAAACACAGGGATCTCTACCTTATTAAAGGTTGGGAACTCTACAGCTTAGTGTGCCTTTAAGAAATTATGCGTTGTTTTAGCATACAAAAGCATAGTATTGTGGTATTCTCCTTTGATGCTTTATTTGGGTTGACTTGGCACATGCTCACACCATGTTATGACTATGATAAGTCACCATAGCCTCTATGATCATTTAGTCCTTGACTTGTAGTACCACTCTATGCTTTGATTAGTAATGCTTTGTTGCTCTGCATTATTATGGCCATTATTACTCTCTTAGTTGGTTGCTCCCAGTCTTTTGCTAACCTCCACTTCTATGAGTAATTTCTACTCATGCTTCCAACTCCAAAGAAACCAATTTATTCCAAAGTGTCCACTATAAATTCCTATGCATGGTGTGTTACACCATTCCAAGTATATTCTTGTTTTCAGCTATCTTCCAATTAAAAAGTATTTTGTTATGTGAAAACTTAGTGATTAAAGCCCTCACAAACTTGATGGCACACTTTATATTCTTTGCCCCTAATAAACTTGAACCATCGTGTCGTCTATGTTGTATATGCTTGCACTTATAAGTTGGAATTAGCAGAACCGTGCTGTCACGGGGAACGTTTTCAACATTGCACTTGTACTTTGTACTCATCAGTTGATATTATGCTCTTTTGTCTATGGATGTCACCTGTGTGAAATAAAGAGTGAACTTGTAAGTCCATGGAGTTTGTATTTTGTGTTAGAGAAACGCCTGGGCCGCTAGCCTAAGCCATGCCTAATCATGGTGGAAACTTGCAGCATCACCATAATGAGCTATCTATGAAGCATCCTCAAAAAAAAGCTATGCACATAGTAAATAAAAAGATCGCTGAGATGCTCATTGTCTGCTTGCCTTGTCATTTTGGTTATGGGATAGCTCCTGTACTATGTGCAACAGGTACCCCGTTGGTGGTTCTCTATGATACGCATGTACTTACAATGACAAGAACTTACAAGTGACTGAAGTTGAGTAGCATGAGGTGTGGCCCTCGTATTCAAGGGACTTGCGATTGCCAACTTATACTTTGTCAAGAATATACTCCATAGTTTGTTCACTTTAACCTTAACCATTTCAAGATGCTTATGATAGGGGCAATGAGGGCTGAAAGCTAACAAGTACCATAATTTTTGGAAGATCTTTTTGAAACTTGAAATCCCTGCTTCCCTTTGTGAACGGCCTTTCTTCCACTATTATATTGAGTCTCCACCTTCTACCTTTAGGCACCATTAAGAGAGCATAGTTGTCATCCTGTTTGCAGTGTCCCAAAACTTATTGATTGATGCATATTGTGATATACTTGTTCTTGTGCTACTTGTTTCTAGTCACCCTTGTGAACTTTGAAGGTGTCATATGCATCTATTTGCTACTCTATGAGGGACAAGCTGATTGCCACTATGCCATGTTTTCTCTATGTGAAACAAACAAACATTTTTAAATGCATGTTATTCATGATCTTTGTTTGTAGCCTTTCATGTTGCATGGTAGTTACTTTGTCCTATTGTTAGAACTCCATCTTTCATGCACATGTTTAGAGTTCTTTGATCCCATCTTTCAATGCTTGCAAATGGTTTGATATTGGTTTTGATGGTGCATTTCACCTCAAAAATTATTTTATCACTTACCTACTCGAGGACGAGTAGGAGTTAAGCTTGGGGATGCTTGATATGTCGGAAACGTATCTATAATTTTTGATGCTCCATGCTTGTTTAGTATCTACTTTGCTTTGCTTTGTCTACACTTTGAGGTGTTTTTATATCTTTTCTGGAACTAACCTATTAACAAGTTGCCATAGTGCCAGTTGCCTGTTTTCTTCTGTTTTTGATTCCAGAAAGGCAGAAAATCAATATTCTCGGAATTGGACGGGACAAAAGTCAAAGTCAATACTTTATCGTGGGGGACACGAAGTCCAGAGGAGAGACGAAGAAGCGAACCAGGGCGGCCATACCCCCTAGGCACGGGTGGGCCCATCCCGCGCCTGGGTAGGGTGTGGGGCCCCTGGCTGCCTCCCAGCCTCGCCTCTTCACCTATAAGAATCCCCTGATGCAGAAACCCTAGGCACCCGATCAAAACTCCACGAAACCTTCTTTAGTCGCTGCCATCGTCATCCCTAGATCGTGGGGGATCTGAAGTTCTTCCCGGCACCCTGCCGGAGGGGAGATCATCCCGGAGGCCTTCTTCTCCGGTATGAAGCGTGAGTAGTTCCACCTTGGACTATGGGTCCATGTAGTAGCTAGATGGTTGTATCTCCTCCTTGTGCTTTCATGTATAGATCTTGTGAGCTCCGTTCATGATCAAGATCTAATCTATATGTAATCATGCATGTTGTGTTTGCGGGGATCCGATGGATATTGAGATTACTATGTCAGATTGATTAATGGTTTTGTCTGTATGATTCTATCATGTCTGTGTTGTTTGTGATCTTGCATGCTCTCCGTTGTTAGTAGCTATCTTGGCCAAGTAGTTGCTAGTGACTCCAAGAGGGGGTATTTATGCTCGATAGTGGGTTCGTGCCTCTAGTTTCCAAGGGAAGTGATAGAAATCTCTTCGGTTGTATGTGATGTTGCTACTAGGGAGAAAACAACGGTATCTTGTTCATGGAACAAGTGGATTGTTTAACTTACACACTTTGCTTAAAGAAGTTGTCTGTTGCTTGCAACTTAATACTGGAGGGGGTTCAAATGATAACCTGAAGGTGGACTTCTAGTCATAGATGCAGTTGGATGGCGGTCTATGTATATTGTTGTATTTCCCAATCGAATCTCATAGGATCTTTTTTTCTGGTATTGCATTGTTATGCCTTGCTCAGTTCTTGTCAATTACCCTGCTGTAATTTATTTACCCTTCATGCCATGTTGTTTATCTAAGGAGAGCACCTCTAATGAACTATGGACCCCGGTCCAATCTTTACCATTGATACATCCTCCACTCTTACTTGTTTACTTGCTGCAAACCATTACCTTCCACACCATACGTTTAATCCTTTGTTATAGCAAACTGGTGAGCTTGACAACCTCACTTATTCGTTGGGGCAAAGTCTTGAGTTTGTGTTGTGCAGATCTCCGTGTTGCTTGCACCACCTATGTGACGTTTCCTTCCTCCTTCTGGTTCGATAACCTCGGTCTCTACTGAGGGAAACTTGCTGCTATTCTCTTCACACCTTGCTCTTGGGGTTTCCAACGAAGCGTCCCACGAAAACACTATGTACACACCGTTAGTGCCTTACTCCGTCTCTGCTTTGATTTTCTGTATCGTTTAGGGAAAAATAGTAACTTTAGATTTTTTCCTGTCCAATTCCAAGAATATTAATTTTTTAGCTTTTCTGAAACCAAAAACAGCAGAAAACAGGCAACTGGCACTGTGGCATCTTGTCAATAGGTTAGTTCTAGAAAGTGTATAAAAATACCTCAAAGTGTAGACAAAACATAAGACAAATGATATAAAACAAGCATGGAGTATCATAAATTATAGATACGCTTACAACGTATCAAGCATCCCCAAGCTTAACTCCTGCTCGTCCTTGAGTAGGTAAGTGATAAAAAGAATAATTTTTGAGGTGACATGCACCATCACAATCATGATCAAACCATTTGCAAGCATTGAAAGCTTGGATCAAAGTACCCTAAACATGAGCATGGCAGATGTAGTTCTAACAATAAGACAAAGCAACTATGTTGTAACATGATAGGATACAGAAAAAGATTCATGAATAACAATGCATTGAAAGACGTTTGTTTGTTTCACATATAGAAAACATGGCATAGTGGCATTCAGCTTGTCCCTCATGGAGTAGCAAAACATAAATGCATAGGAAACCTTCAAAGTTCATAAGGGTGACTAGATATAAATAGTTCAAGAACAAGCAATACCAACATTATGAATCAATCAATAAGTTTTGGGACAATGCACATAGAACTAAGAATGGCAAATATGCTCTCTTAATTGGTGCCTAAGGATAGAAGGTCGAGACTCAATATAATGGTGGAAGAAAGGCCCTTCACAGGGAAGCAGGGATTTCAAGTTTCATAAGGAGCTTCCAAAAATTATGATACTTGTTAGCTTTCAACTCTCATTGCCCCAAAAAGTATAAGTTGGCAATCTCATGTCCCTTGAGTACGAGGGACGCTCCTCATGTTACTCAACTTTAGTTACCGGTAAGTTCTTGTCATAGTAAGTACATGTGTATCATAGAGAACCGCCAACGGGGTACCCATTGACCAGTGATACAGGAGCTATACCATATCAAAATGACAAGGCAAGCAGACAATGAGCATCTCAGCAATCTTCTTATTTACCATGGGAAAATGATGCTTTTTTCTCTCTTTCCTCTTTTCTCATCTTTTTTTATTTTTTCTCAATCTCTTTTTCTATAAGAAGAATGCTTCATAGATTGTTCACTATGGTGATCCTGCAAGTTTCCACCATGATTAGGCATGGCTTAGGCTAGCAGCCCAGGTGTTTCTCTAACACACATACATAACTCCATGGACTTACAAGCTCCCCTTTCATTTCACACCGATGAAATCCATAAACAAAAGAACATGATATCAACTGTGTATAATGTACAAGTGCAATGTTGAAAACATTCCCCATGACAGCATGGTTCTGCTAATTCCAATGTATAAGTGCAAGCATATACAACATAGATGACACAATGGTTCAAGTTTATTAGGAGCAAGAAAAACAAAGTGTGCCATCAAGTTCGTGAGAGCTTTAATCACTAAGTTTTCCTATAACAAAGAGACTTTTTAATTGGAAGATAGATGAAAACAAGAATATACTTAGAATGGTGTAACACACCATGCACAGGAATTTATAGTGGACACTTTGGAATAACTTAGTTTATTGGGAGTTGGATGCATGAGTAGAGCTTACTCATACAAGTGGAGGCTAGCAAAAGACTGGGAGCGACCAACTAAGGGAGCAATAATGGCCATAATCATGCAAAGCGACAACACATTACTAATCAAAGAATAAAGTGGTACCACAAGTCAAGGACTAAATAATCATGGAGGCTATGGTGACCGGTTCATAGTCATAATATGGTGTGAGCATGTGCCAAGTCAACCCAAATAAAGCATCAAAGGAGAATACCATAATACTATGCTTTTGTATGCTAAAACAACGCATGATTTCTTCAAGACACATTAAGCAATCCTAATTGTTTGTAACAAGTCATGCTACAGCAATAATCACTAAGCATAAGGTCAAAACAACATCTAGCATGACATGATAAAGTCTAAGTCACAGTCAAAGCAGGATCCTCTTGTACTATTCAAGCAAGAACTTTCTACTCCTCTCCAACACCAATCGAATTATTTGAAACAACTCACAAACATAATAATCAACAAAGATCAGTGAGCATGTCTCACAAATCCACAAATAAGAACTAGAAATTTCTAAGCAATAAGCACAAGAAAACTAAGGCTAAACACAGTGCTAGCAAAAGAGAACACTCACAGAACAATAAGAGTGAATACTAGAGTGTTCTAAGCAATTAAAACAGAGTGTGTCTCTCTCCAAAAGAAGTGTGCTGTGACCCGGCCAACTTATTCAATCAAACTAAAATCAAAAATGAAAACTAATACGCTCCAAGAACAACACAAAAGTGCATGAAACAATAAAAACTGTTAGGGGTCCCAACCTTTAATAAGATTGATCCCTCCTGTGTTTACAATGCTAGTCCCTGGATCAATAGCTAGCACCCACAGTTAAGATGTAATATCAAGAAACAATGGTCATAACATAACTTTATAACCAGGAATAACATAATTTTATTATATCATACATAGCTCATTTGGCTATTACATTATATTGCAGCGGAATAACTATAAGTATGGGTCCTTCATCTTCAAAGTGCCACAGGCAGATGTTGGTTGTAGACTTTGTAATCCTAGTCAATCAAACAATCTTCATTTAAAACAATCAAACCTGCAACATACAAGTTACAGCCACAAAGGGTCAATACATTTGAATTGTATTGGCAAGTGATACTATAGTAGTATAGTGGAGTCTATCATCTATATGCATTTGGCTAAGTGGAGTTGAGGCTTGCATTGCTCAAAATATATTTTCCTTAACATTTTGAAAATAAATAGTTTTGTCAAAAACTTTTCCAATGCTTCTCTCAATCAAAGACTGAAGATCCTTCTCGAGGCATCTACAAATCAAAGACTGAAGTGCTTGGAAAAATCATTTTCCTCAATCCAAGATTTCAAGATCCTTATATCAAGCCATCTTTCCATCAAAGATTGAAGAATACACACAATCCCTTGTTCACCCACAAGTTTTTATTTAGAAATTGGAATGATGAGATTCTTGATTGCTTCCATGTCTTGATGCTCAAATTGTCCTTTACCAGGGACATGGCTAAGTACTTAGGTTTTACACTCTGCAGAGGTGGTGCACTTTACCCACAAGACTTGGTTTCCCAAGACAAAATCTTTCAGAAGCCTTCCCTTAGACCAATATGGACGCGCTCCAACCTATCAAACACTACCACCCACTGTCCATATGGTTAAGTTCTTGCAACCTATATGATCATGGCAGAGCCCATATTGCCAAGTGGTTGCCTTGTAAGCTTTCTCAACATTTGACATCTCAAATCCTTTGTTTCTGGGTGGCCATCCACAAGTGAGATACACAAGGTTAACCATAAATATGGGCCTTGTGAACCACTCAACATAACCCAATCCTTCCATTCCACCCAGGTGATTTATTAACTTAGTTGTTTTATTAATCAAAACTTAAGTCCTCAGACTTATAATATTTTTCCATAGTGTGAATATATATTCCACCCATGTTTTCTATTAGCTAGGATAAGCTTGGTAGTAGTAGGAATCTTAACTTAGGAAAATCCTATTAAGGATTCATCTACAAGGTTTTCCTATAGCAAGATCTATACTTAGCAAAATCCATGCAAGTTTACTTAGCAAAATCACTAATGCATAATAAAAGTATTGGGATGGAAAGTATGAAGCATCACTTGCCTTTTTGGTAGAGTATGGGTTCACTTCTTGATCTTTGCAACAATCACACTCTTCAAGTCACTACAAATCAATCAAGCAAGGTACAAACTCAATCTACCAATCAAGCAAAACAACACACATAAATAACAAAATCAAAGAAATGCATGCAAGCATGCCAAGCTTTGTTTTGTTTGAAAAGGTGATTCCTAGTGGGTCATAGTCATTTGGGTACATCTAATGGTCATTTCCTAAAGTGGCCAAGTCATTTGCAAAAGGTTTCACTTAAAACTATTTTCAAAACAAAGTGTTATTTTATGTGGTGTAGAAATATTTTTATTAAGGCATTTTCCCATAGGGTTCACCAAATGAGTTGCTATTGCAAAACTTGGTGTTTTAGGTCAGTAGGTTTGGTCCAAACCATCTACTCAAAGTTTTCTTCCTTTAAACATTTCCATAATAAAATCACTAATTTTATTTGGCTAGAAATGGACTAAACTAATTAATCCATTCCAAACTTTTCCAAATTCATTTTCCAAACCATGGGTTGGTTCCTAGGGTCAGTAGGGTCACAACAAACCAATTGGCAAAGGTTTGATCTCAAAATTCATTTTAAATGATTTTTCTAATGTTAGCAAGCACACAAAAGAATCTGCAAATTTAAACAAGCTAACAAATACTATTTGACAAACTAAGGCTAGGGTTGGTTAGGTCTTGTTCTCCTGAATCTTTTGATATAAAATTTGTCAAATTTGGACGTATGGATCAAAAGTTATAAGGGTTTGAAGTTTGCAATTAAATCTGATTCAAATTTCTGATTTAAATCAAACACTGGACACGCGGCGGCTTCCTATTCGCGGGTACCGCTTCGCTGCGGATCACGCCCAGACGCGTTGGATCTAACTCAATCGTGTGGCTCAGATCGAGTACCCCTTCGCGAATAAGTGGATCTATCCTATTCGTCCGATCTCGATCTAACGGTTGCTACTGACCGGCCACGGATGGGCGGCGCTGCGCGACGGTGAACGGTGGTGACGGACAGACGGCGGCGGCGCCGGCGATGCAGGAAGCGAGGGAGAGAGGGAGGAAGCTCACTGTGTTCGTCGTGGCACGGGGATGCTCAAGGTGGTGCAGTCTAGTCGAGGGGCGCACTGTAGCGGGCTTGATTGCTCGCCGGAGTGGAGCTACGCCTCAGCCTTGCTCAGTCGTCGTCGAGGATAGCGCTGGGGATCACCCGGAGACAAACAAGATACACGGTCAGACGCGCAAGGATAAGGCGAACGTGTTTGCGTGAGCGAGAGGGGTCGGGGTAGTCTAGTTTACCCGTGGGCGTCGGAGTTGAGGAAGACGGCGGTGATCAAGTTTGTCTTGGCGAGGCTCAGGGGTTCCCGCGGTTAAAGTAAAAGTGCCTGGAGGTGTTCCTGGAAGTGGAGAAGATGTGAGGTTGGTCGGGGAGAAGAGGGGCGGCGAGGGGCTGCCGAATTTCGCTGGAGAAGGTCGCCGGAGTCAGAGGAGCTCGGGGTGAAATTAGAACGGCCTGGGGGCGTGTCTGGGGAAGAAGGCAGAGGGAAACGAGAGAGGGGAAAGAGGCGATTAAGAGGGAGTGGTCGCTGGTGGGGATTACTCGGCCAGTAAAGAGGATTTACGCCGGCATTCAACGGCAATAAACGGCGAGGAACGGTCGCTGCGGGTGGAGAAGAAGAGCAGTAGAGTGGGGTCCTCTGTCAGTGGGAAAGGAAAAGGGAACGGGGTCCACTTGCCAGGGGCTTTGCGGGTTGAGTATGCGGTGAAGAAAACGGTTCGGCGTGGAGAGGAGGTGGGCTAGATGGGTTGTTTTGGGCCGGGGTAGTTGGGCTGGGTCTGTTTTCTTATTTTTTTCTGTCTGATTCCTTTTTCTTTTTCTAAGTTCAATTTCTGTTTTGAATTTCCAAACAAACAATTCACACTCAATTCAATCCAAACAATCATTCAGTTTGTAAACTTGAATTTGATTTTGTTTATCAACATAAACCAAGTCTCAAAATAAAATAAAATAATATCCTTATTTATTTTAGGATCCATTTAATAGTTAAATAAAATGGATCACTAGTTATTTAATAAAATAGGGTTTGATTTTTATTAATAAAACTTCCATTTGAAATCTAAATATTTTCATAATCAAACCAGTAGGTTTTATTTGAAAAATAAGGATGCTTGGAAATCTTGTTTTAAAATAAAATAACCTTTTATTTTAGGTTCCATTTATAATTAAATAAATGGTCCTTAGATAATAATCCATTTAGGATTTGTTTATTTGGTTCAAATAATTCATATTGAATTATTTGGAAAGTTTTCCAAGGTGATTTATTAATCATATAAGATTGGGTAATTGTTTTAATTCCAAATATCATTTTCTCATGTATTTTTATTTAGAGTTTTGTCCTTATTTAAAATAGGGATAGAATGGTTATTTCCATTTTATTTTATTTGGAATATTCTTTATTTCATATTTTTATTTGAATTGGGATTAATCATCACTCCATTTACTTCATGGATTAGGCCAAGATTTGATTTGGTCTCAAATATTCTTTATTAATATTTTCATCTTTGTCTTATGAAATCCATATCTTTTTATTTAGAGATCCAAACTTGGTGATTCCAATTTATGAAAACTTATTTAAAATAATTTAACAAGCTTTGATGTTTTAAATTAAATTGGTAAAACTTCTTATTTAAATAAAGTTTGGATATTAATTCTTTATTATTTTATTTTAAATAAACCTTTGTTATTTCTATTCAAACTGAATGTTTTAATTCCCAAAGTTTGGTCAAGGTTTAAACTGGCCTTTATTAAATAATCTTTATTTACAAACTTCTATTTCATTTGAAAACAAATCTTTTCATTTAATTGTTTCAAATTAGTATTTCCCAAATGTTTTTATTTTCCTTTTATTAAATGTTTATCTTTCTAAATCTCTTGAGGTTTATTTTAATTCAAATGGGTTGAAGTTCCAATTGTATTCAAAAGTTTCTTCGGCTCGAAAATTAACAAAGTTTTGTTTTATTAATTTTATTTTCACATTACAAGATTTGGAAAATCTTGGGATGTGACAGCTACCTTTAAAATAAATCTCGTCCGAGATTTGGGAAGGCTCAAGTTACAAGCAAGTTCAAAACAACTAGGGTACTACCACCCTTAAAATTTTTCAAACAAAAATTACACATTGTCCTTCTTGGGATTCTGGGGAAATTTCTCTAAGCAAACTTTGGTATGGTTTCCTTGGTTTCCATTCTTGACTCATGGGCCAAGGTTGAGATCCTTCATAGACTTGTTTAACTTGTTTTTCATCTTCTCTGGACAATTGCTTGCATAGTGGCCTAGTTCCTTGCATTTGAAACACATCACTTGGCTGATATCTTTCTTTTCCTTTGGTATCATTACCTTTTGTTTGTTTCTTTGGTTCTTCTTCTTTCTGGGCATTCATTGGCATAGTGTCCCATCTCTTTGCAAGTGTAACATTGTTCTTGAGTAATATCCTTCTTGCTAGTGTTGGGAAATTTCTTTTCTTCTTGGGTCTCTCCAAAGCTAGGAGTTCTTCTAGTTCATGTTCTTCATGAGTGGGAGATCTTTCTCTCTTCTTGAGGCATTGATCTTCATGTTCCTTGGATGCATGATCCCTGTCTCTAAAAACATTGCTAGCTTGGGTTCCTTCTGGATTAACATCTTTGTCATCCTTGTTGACTTTAGCTCTTTGGGAAAAGTTTTCTCCCATGTTGATCACTTGAGTAACCAATCCTTGCAACAATTGGGATTGAAGTTTCAAAATCCTTTGTATGGCTGGATCTAGTCCATTGTTGTTGGCTAAAAGCTGAGTTGTCTCTTGGCTCAACTGGTTTTGGGTTGCTATAAGTTCTCTCATGTTGTCTTCTTGGTTGTTGTTGGTGTCTCTTGGAGTAGTCATCTGTTTTGGGTTGAAGGGAGATTAGAGTAGGCAAGATATTTCTAAGGAAATTTTTCTAATCACACACATCACAATTCACACAAACAATGTGCATGCAATCACAAACCAAACATTTCACTCAAACAGGGTTCAAGCATATTTTTAGGCAACAAAATATTTTTGTTACACCACATAAGTTGGTGGTTTGACTTAACTAAAATATGGTGGTCCATCTATATGGTTTACTTGTGATTTCCTTTCCTTCTTGGTTGATTCTTCTTGCATGATATCTTGGTTTCCTTGAGATAAACTCTTGGTTACACTACTTCAAAGTTATTGATGGCTCTTTCTTATTTTGCATTCCCTCAGTCTCTAAATCTTAAGTAAGAATTCCTTGTCTAACTTGTGGTCCTTAGTAGTTTCCAAGTTAGAAGTCCTTGGTGAGAATGTGAAGATGTTGAAGTCATTAGAGCTGAAGAAGTTGAAGAAGTCTTTTGCACATGGGGTAGTCTTTGGTCATGGGGTAGTCTTTGGTCATGGGGTAGGTTTTTCCATCAAGTTGAAGTAGAAGAGATGTAGAGCTGAAACCAAAATGGTTGAGGAAAGAGTTTACAAGTGTTTTGTAAATAAGTTTTTGGAACAAAATATCACTCCTATTTTTCTAAGGGTTTTTGTCCAATCCTAGGGTTTACAAATCCTACAGGCAACACAATGCTCTGATACCATCTGTTAGGGGTCCCAACCTTTAATAAGATTGATCCCTCCTGTGTTTACAATGCTAGTCCCTGGATCAATAGCTAGCACCCACAGTTAAGATGTAATATCAAGAAACAATGGTCATAACATAACTTTATAACCAGGAATAACATAATTTTATTATATCATACATAGCTCATTTGGCTATTACATTATATTGCAGCGGAATAACTATAAGTATGGGTCCTTCATCTTCAAAGTGCCACAGGCAGATGTTGGTTGTAGACTTTGTAATCCTAGTCAATCAAACAATCTTCATTTAAAACAATCAAACCTGCAACATACAAGTTACAGCCACAAAGGGTCAATACATTTGAATTGTATTGGCAAGTGATACTATAGTAGTATAGTGGAGTCTATCATCTATATGCATTTGGCTAAGTGGAGTTGAGGCTTGCATTGCTCAAAATATATTTTCCTTAACATTTTGAAAATAAATAGTTTTGTCAAAAACTTTTCCAATGCTTCTCTCAATCAAAGACTGAAGATCCTTCTCGAGGCATCTACAAATCAAAGACTGAAGTGCTTGGTAAATCATTTTCCTCAATCCAAGATTTCAAGATCCTTATATCAAGCCATCTTTCCATCAAAGATTGAAGAATACACACAATCCCTTGTTCACCCACAAGTTTTTATTTAGAAATTGGAATGATGAGATTCTTGATTGCTTCCATGTCTTGATGCTCAAATTGTCCTTTACCAGGGACATGGCTAAGTACTTAGGTTTTACACTCTGCAGAGGGGGTGCACTTTACCCACAAGACTTGGTTTCCCAAGACAAAATCTTTCAGAAGCCTTCCCTTAGACCAATATGGACGCGCTCCAACCTATCAAACACTACCACCCACTGTCCATATGGTTAAGTTCTTGCAACCTATATGATCATGGCAGAGCCCATATTGCCAAGTGGTTGCACTGTAAGCTTTCTCAACATTTGACATCTCAAATCCCTTTGTTTCCTGGGTGGCCATCCACAAGTGAGATACACAAGGTTAACCATAAATATGGGCCTTGTGAACCACTCAACATAACCCAATCCTTCCATTCCACCCAGGTGATTTATTAACTTAGTTGTTTTATTAATCAAAACTTAAGTCCTCAGACTTATAATATTTTTCCATAGTGTGAATATATATTCCACCCATGTTTTCTATTAGCTAGGCTAAGCTTGGTAGTAGTAGGAATCTTAACTTAGGAAAATCCTATTAAGGATTCATCTACAAGGTTTTCCTATAGCAAGATCTATACTTAGCAAAATCCATGCAAGTTTACTTAGCAAAATCACTAATGCATAATAAAAGTATTGGGATGGAAAGTATGAAGCATCACTTGCCTTTTTGGTAGAGTATGGGTTCACTTCTTGATCTTTGCAACAATCACACTCTTCAAGTCACTACAAATCAATCAAGCAAGGTACAAACTCAATCTACCAATCAAGCAAAACAACACATAAATAACAAAATCAAAGAAATGCATGCAAGCATGCCAAGCTTTGTTTTGTTTGAAAAGGTGATTCCTAGTGGGTCATAGTCATTTGGGTACATCTAATGGTCATTTCCTAAAGTGGCCAAGTCATTTGCAAAAGGTTTCACTTAAAACTATTTTCAAAACAAAGTGTTATTTTATGTGGTGTAGAAATATTTTTATTAAGGCATTTTCCCATAGGGTTCACCAAATGAGTTGCTATTGCAAAACTTGGTGTTTTTAGGTCAGTAGGTTTGGTCCAAACCATCTACTCAAAGTTTTCTTCCTTTAAACATTTCCATAATAAAATCACTAATTTTATTTGGCTAGAAATGGACTAAACTAATTAATCCATTCCAAACTTTTCCAAATTCATTTTCCAAACCATGGGTTGGTTCCTAGGGTCAGTAGGGTCACAACAAACCAATTGGCAAAGGTTTGATCTCAAAATTCATTTTTAAATGATTTTTCTAATGTTAGCAAGCACACAAAAGAATCTGCAAATTTAAACAAGCTAACAAATACTATTTGACAAACTAAGGCTAGGGTTGGTTAGGTCTTGTTCTCCTGAATCTTTTGATATAAAATTTGTCAAATTTGGACGTATGGATCAAAAGTTATAAGGGTTTGAAGTTTGCAATTAAATCTGATTCAAATTTCTGATTTAAATCAAACACTGGACACGCGGCGGCTTCCTATTCGCGGGTACCGCTTCGCTGCGGATCACGCCCAGACGCGTTGGATCTAACTCAATCGTGTGGCTCAGATCGAGTACCCCTTCGCGAATAAGTGGATCTATCCTATTCGTCCGATCTCGATCTAACGGTTGCTACTGACCGGCCACGGATGGGCGGCGCTGCGCGACGGTGAACGGTGGTGACGGACGGCGCCGGCGATGGTGAAGCGAGGGAGAGAGGGAGGAAGCTCACTGTGTTCGTCGTGGCACGGGGATGCTCAAGGTGGTGCAGTCTAGTCGAGGGGCGCACTGTAGCGGGCTTGATTGCTCGCCGGAGTGGAGCTACGCCTCAGCCTTGCTCAGTCGTCGTCGAGGATAGCGCTGGGGATCACCCGGAGACAAACAAGATACACGGTCAGACGCGCAAGGATAAGGCGAACGTGTTTGCGTGAGCGAGAGGGGTCGGGGTAGTCTAGTTTACCCGTGGGCGTCGTCGGAGTTGAGGAAGACGGCGGCGGTACTGAAGTTTGTTGCTGGCGAGGCTCAGGGGTTCCCGCGGTTAAAGTAAAAGTGCCTGGAGGTGTTCCTGGAAGTGGAGAAGATGTGAGGTTGGTCGGGGAGAAGAGGCGGCGAGGGCCGAATTTTTGGAGAAGGTCGGAGTCGAGGAGCTCGGGGTGAAATTAGAACGGCTGGGGCGTGTCTGGGAAGAAGGCGAGGGAAACGAGAGGGGAAAGAGGCGATTAAGAGGAGTGGTCGCTGGGTATTACTCGGCCAGTAAAGAGGATTTACGCCGGCATTCAACGGCAATAAACGGCGAGGAACGGTCGCTGCGGGTGGAGAAGAAGAGCAGTAGAGTGGGGTCCTCTGTCAGTGGGAAAGGAAAAGGAACGGGTCCACTTGCAGGGCTTTATGGTTGAGTATGCGGTGAAGAAAACGGTTCACGTGGAGAGGAGGTGGGCTAGATGGGTTGTTTTGGGCCGGGGTAGTTGGGCTGGGTCTGTTTTCTTATTTTTTTTTTTTCTGTCTGATTCCTTTTTCTTTTTCTAAGTTCAATTTCTGTTTTGAATTTCCAAACAAACAATTCACACTCAATTCAATCCAAACAATCATTCAGTTTGTAAACTTGAATTTGATTTTGTTTATCAACATAAACCAAGTCTCAAAATAAAATAAAATAATATCCTTATTTATTTTAGGATCCATTTAATAGTTAAATAAAATGGATCACTAGTTATTTAATAAAATAGGGTTTGATTTTTATTAATAAAACTTCCATTTGAAATCTAAATATTTTCATAATCAAACCAGTAGGTTTTATTTGAAAAATAAGGATGCTTGGAAATCTTGTTTTAAAATAAAATAACCTTTTATTTTAGGTTCCATTTATAATTAAATAAATGGTCCTTAGATAATAATCCATTTAGGATTTGTTTATTTGGTTCAAATAATTCATATTGAATTATTTGGAAAGTTTTCCAAGGTGATTTATTAATCATATAAGATTGGGTAATTGTTTTAATTCCAAATATCATTTTCTCATGTATTTTTATTTAGAGTTTTGTCCTTATTTAAAATAGGGATAGAATGGTTATTTCCATTTTATTTTATTTGGAATATTCTTTATTTCATATTTTTATTTGAATTGGGATTAATCATCACTCCATTTACTTCATGGATTAGGCCAAGATTTGATTTGGTCTGTAAATATTCTTTATTAATATTTTCATCTTTGTCTTATGAAATCCATATCTTTTTATTTAGAGATCCAAACTTGGTGATTCCAATTTATGAAAACTTATTTAAAATAATTTAACAAGCTTTGATGTTTTAAATTAAATTGGTAAAACTTCTTATTTAAATAAAGTTTGGATATTAATTCTTTATTATTTTATTTTAAATAAACCTTTGTTATTTCTATTCAAACTGAATGTTTTTAATTCCCAAAGTTTGGTCAAGGTTTAAACTGGCCTTTATTAAATAATCTTTATTTACAAAACTTCTATTTCATTTGAAAACAAATCTTTTCATTTAATTGTTTCAAATTAGTATTTCCCAAATGTTTTTATTTTCCTTTTATTAAATGTTTATCTTTCTAAATCTCTTGAGGTTTATTTTAATTCAAATGGGTTGAAGTTCCAATTGTATTCAAAAAGTTTCTTCTGGCTCTGAAAATTAACAAAGTTTTGTTTTATTAATTTTATTTTCACATTACAAGATTTGGAAAATCTTGGGATGTGACAAAAACGAAGTGTCTAGAAAGACCTGAGATTTTTATTGATGAAGAAGGGGATGCCTTGGGCGTCCCCAAGCTTTGACGCTTGTACCTCTTGAATATTTCTTGGGGTGACATGGGGTGGCATCCCCAATCTTGAGATTTTTTCCATTCTTCATCTCATAACATCATTCTTTCCCTACACCTGAAAATTTTCCTTCATACAAAACTTCACACAATCTTCATTAGCAACATTAGTGTATTCAAAAGATAATAGACCTTTGGGTTTAGTTTCAAAACAGCAAAACTTTCACTAAAGACACAAGCTACTGTATCAATTCCCTCAAAAAGCTCGATTTCCCAAAAAGAACCCAAAAAGGAATCAATAAGAAGCAAATGCAAATAATGGCAGAAATCTGTCAAAACAGACTAGAAGGAAGAAACCGATTTGTTCGAAGACCTTCTGTTGCTCCAATCAAAAAGTGTTGAAATAACGAAAGTTATCTAACATATTGGGGGATTCATTCAGAAAATATCAGCGCAATCCGACTTAAAGAGATTCTGCACGAATTTTTACGGTGGAGCACAAAAATCTGTTTCGGGACAACAACTCCCCAAATCTTACTTCCCTTTCATCAGAGGTTATTCTTGGCACAAAAATCAAACAAAAAGGATAAGGAGAGGTTATTACAGATGTAGTAACTTCCAAGACTCAATAAAACTATTGGGTTATCTCCCAAGAAGTACCTTTTTTAACGCTTTAAGTTAGTCTTGATAGTTTGAGAAGATGCTCACATAAGAAATATGAATTGAAGTAAAAGAGAGCATCAAGAAGCAAATTCAAAACACATTTAAGTCTCACCCACTTCCTATGCATAGGAATCTTGTAAAGAAACAAGTTATGAAAGCACAAAGCAACAAGCATAGGAAAGCAAAACAAGTGCAACTTCAAAATTTTCAACATAAAGAGGGGAAACTTAATAGTGTTGAGATACATAAGACCATGTTTCCCTCTCTCATAATAACTTTCAGTAGCATCATGAATAAAATTAACAATATAACTATCACATAAAACATTCTTATCATGAGCCACATACATAAAATGATTATTACTCTCCACATAAGCATAGTCATTTTTATTAATTGTAGTGGGACCAAATTCAACAAAATAGCTATCATTATTATTCTCATCACCATAATCATCAAATATAGGAGGCATATTATAATCACAATTAATTTTCTCCTCAATAGTAGGTGGACTGAAAATATCATACTCATCATTGTAATCATCATAAATTGGAGGTTTGGTATCATCATAAGCAATAGAATAGCTATCTTCCAAAGCTGGGGAACTAAAAAGATCATTTTCATAAAAACTAGCTTTCACAAGCTTAGATGTTTCCATAGCATTAGCAATAATGGTGTTCAAAGAATTCATACTAATAACATTGTTATTAGCGTGCAAATAAAGTTCCATAGGTTTTTTTAATTTTCTCTTCAAACACTTCATGTCCTTACTCAAGATAAATACTATAAAGATCTCTATTTTTTTTGTTTTCCATTAAGCCTAACTAGTGAAAACAAGAAACAAAAATACAAAATTGCAGAATCTAAAGGAAATAACTTCGAGCACTCACACACCAGGAGGATGTGAGTACCTTTTACCGTACCTCCCCGGCAACGGCGCCAGAAAATAGCTTGATGTCTACGCACTTCTATTCTTGTAGACATTTGTTGGGCCTCCAAGTATAGAGGTTGTAGAACAACAACAAGTTTCCCTTAAGTGGATTACTGTCACATCCCAAAATTTTCCAAATTTTGAAATATGAAAAAAATAAATAAACAAATAAATAATTATTGAAATTTAGGGTGAGAAGAAACTTTTTGATTCCAAATGGAAACATCAAAACCTATTTTGATCAAATAAAATCCTAAAGGGGTTTAAAAATAAGATAAACAATTAATAATAAAGTTATAATAGTTGGAATCACTATTTTTGGATCTTTAAATAAAAATATATGGTTTTTATAAAACAAAGGTAGAAATATAAATAAGGATTATTTTTAAAGAGCCAAATTAAATCTTGGCCAAGATTTTGAAATAAAATATTCTATTTGATAAAAAGAGTAAAGGTTTATTTAAATAAAATAATAAGGATTTATTAATATCCAATTTTATTTAAGTAAATGGTTTTCCATTTTAAATAAACACTAAACACTTGTTAAAATATTTTAAATAAGAATTCCAAGTGTTTTATGTTTTCAAATAAAACCTACTGAAATGGTTTTGGTATTATTTTAGATTTCAAATAGATTTTTTAAATAAATTAAATCCTATTTGAATTAAAGACTAAGGACTATTTATTTAATTATTAATAGATCCTAAAAGAATAAAAAAATTTATTTTATTTTAGACTTTAAAATGTGTTGTTAAACAGAATTAAAATCAGTAAAAAGTTTGGTGGTGGTTTGAATTGATTTGTTGTTTGAATTATTTAAATGAAAATCAAATCAGGAATTCAAAACAGAAAAAGAAAAACATTTAGTATAAAAAATGAAACAAAGCATTGCCAACAGCCCAAAGAAGCCCAACTCATGCCCATCTTTTCCCCCAAATAATCGTTTTCACCCACAAGACCACGAAGTCGTGACCGGCCCCATCTTCCTCCTCACTCACCGACAACGGACCCCACACTGCCTGTTATTCGTTTCCACCCGCGGCCAGCTCCTCGCTGCCGTTTCGATTAACTCCGGCATTGAATTCGCTTAATTGGCAGGCTTAATTCCTTCGGTGACCATGCACACATAAACGCCACGCTCTCCTCTCTCATTCCCCCCAAGTAGCATCTCCTCCCTGCCCCTAGGCTGCCCCAATTTCTCCCCACACCACCTCTGTCTCCGATGATGTCTCCGAGCAATTCCAGTGCCGACCAGTCACCCCTCGCATCCCACTGCAAGCAGCCTTGCTCGCCAGCACCATGCGCACCTGCCTTTTCCTAGCACTCACCCGCGCGTGCCCCGCAACCTCGGCTTCGTCATCACCCGAGCGCCACCGCTGTCTGTCTCGTCTCCGTCGAGCTCCCCCGGTAAGCTCCGACCATCCCGAGCCCTCCCGATGATGCTCCTATACTCCCCACGCTTTCCCGCGTCTAACCATGCATTTACTTTGCCTCGACACGACCTGCAGCCTCGCCCCCGTCGTTAAACAAAGCCGCCCGACGCCGCTGCAAGCTCCGACAAGCAATCGTCGCCTCTCCGGTGCGCCCCTCGACTAGCAGACAGCACCTCGAGCTTCGCCACACCTCTGCGAGAACGGTGAGCACCCCCGTTACCCCTCTTGCTCCCTGCATCGTCGGCAAGCACACCGCCAGAGCGTGCACCGCCGTCCGCTGCCGCCAGTGCCGCCAGATCTTGGTCGAAGCAGCTGTGTCCGTTGGATCTCGATCCGTTGGCTGAGATTAGAATTAGACGAAGGGGTATGAGTTGATCAGCGTCGTGCGATTTAAGTGAAATCCTGCGGTCCAGAGAGGCTGATCCGCACGAAGCGGTACCGGCCAATAGAATCAAGCCACGTGGACATGGTTTAGTTTAAAACAGAAATTAGAATCTATTAGGATTGCAAACTTGTAAAATTCATAATTTTAATTCTACACGTCCAAATTTTGCAAATTTTATATCAATGGATTCAGCAGAACAAGTACTTTGCAACCATGCATTTTGTTTAATGTTTTGCTTCTGGAAAATTGGTTGAATTTGCAGAAACTTGTGTAGGCTTATTTTGAATATAAAAAATTGTTCTAGATATATTTTTGAGATGAAATCTTTGCAAAATGGTTTGTTTTGAACCTACTGACCATAGGAACCAACTTATGGATTTAAAATTGTATTTTGTGAAGATAATAAATAAATAATTGAATTAGCTCATTTCTAGTCAAATAAAAATATTGATTATGATTTAGAAATGATTTTTGAGTGAAACCTTTGGGAAATGATTTGATTCAAACCTTCTAACCCTAAAAACCAAGTTTTGAGAATTAACAACTTATTTGATGAACCATATAAAATCATTACTTTGCTAAAAGATATTTTCAACTACATAAAATATCACCTTATCATAATATTTGGTTTATGAGATGAAACCTTTTGCAAATGGTTTTACCACTTTAGTAAATGACCACTTTGAACTTTGTAATATTTAGAGCCTAGTGGAAACCACTTTTGCAAATAAAACTATCTTTTGCATGCTTGCATGCATGACCTTGTTTTTGTTATTTTATGTGTGAGAAATGGTTTGAATGCTAGTTGAAATTGTGTTTGTTTGATTGAATTGTAGTGAAGTTAGAAGAGTGTGATATTTGCAAGATCAAGAAGTGAACCAACATTCTCTACTAAAAAGGCAAGTGACACTATCATCCAAGTCCTACTATTTTCATTACACTTAGTGAATTTTGTAACATGCATGGAAAGGACTACTATATTTTATGATATGCTAAATCCTAATAGGATGCCTTTATATATTCCTTAGTGAAAAACATTGTAATTGTAGTATGCTTAGCCCTGCTATATATTTTGGGATGGGATACATGATATGATTATATGAAGAGTTGAAAAGATATATGTTTTATATAATAAAACAAGTACCTAATGAACCACCTGGGTGGACAAGGATACTCAAGTTTTGGACAGGGTGGCAACAAAGGGAACCATATTTATATGGCTATATTTTTGTGTGTGCACTAGAAGAAAACCACCCAGGGACTTAGAGATGAACATGTTTCTCGCACAGTGGCTTCCATGTACAGCCACATGCTAAATGGGCTCTGGATTAGTTAACTACATAGTGGAAGACTCATGCATTGGCATCTTCAGGTTAACTAGAATTGTGTAAGGGAAATTTATCCCTACATTGGTGCCTGGTAGACAAGCTAGCATTGTGTATTGAGAGGACTTCTATGGAAAGACTTTGTCACATTCTCGATCTGCCAATACTCCATCTTGGTGAGTACTTATCCAGCGGCCACTGGTGGCATCAAGATGAGATTGTGTGATGTGGGTAAAGTGTACAACTTCTGCAGAAGATCAAATTCTAAGTACTTAGAAGTGTTGTAGAGGTCCCAACCTTTAATAAGGTAGAGATCCCTGTGTTTACAATGCTAGTCCCTGGATCAATAGCTAGCATCCACAGTTAAGATGTAATATCAAGAAACAAAGGTCATAATACAACTTTATAACGAGGAATAACATAATTTTATTACATCTTACATAGCTCATTTGGCTATTACATTACATTGCAGCAGAATATCTATAAGCATGGGGTCCTTCATCTTCAAAGTGCCACAGGCACATGTTGGTTGTAGACTTGTAATCCTCATCAATCAACTTCACTAATATCAAACAAACCTGCAACATAACAAGTTACAGCCACAAGGGTCAATACATTAGAATTGTATTGGCAAGTTTCACTACTATGTAGAATATAAGTGGATCCTATCAATACATGCATATTTGGCTAAGTGGGGTTTAGGCTCATTTGCAGAAAGCAATATAGTTTTATCCTATCTTTTCAAAATAGTTTTGATCTTTTGCCAAATCTTTCTGAACTCCTTGGAATCCACCAAGTGCTTCAAGTATCTTGTTGTCACTTTCAAGTTTTTCTTTTAGAAATTGGAATGTCGAGATTTCCCATAGCTTCAGGCCTTAGTTGCTCAGTATTGTCCATAACCGGGGACACGGCTAAGTACTTAGATTTTTATCTTCTGCATAAGTTGTACACTTTACCCACATGACACATTCTCATCTTGTTGCCACCAGTGGCCGCTGGATAAGTACTCACCAAGATGGAGTACTGGCAGATTGAGAATGTGACGAAGTCTTTCCATAGGGTCCTCCCATACACAATGCTAGCTTGTCTTCAGGCACCAATGTAGGGTTCCTAGTTCCCTCATTCCAAGAACTGAAGGGCCAATGCATGGGTCTTCCACAATGTAATTGACTAAGCCAGTGCCCATTTAGCATGTGGTACACGAAGCCACCGCACGAGAAACATGTTCAATCTCTAAGTCCCTGGGTGGTTTTCTTCTAGTGCACAACAAAAGAGATTGCCATATAAACATGGTTCCTCTTGTTGCCACTTTGTCCAAAACTGAGTATCCTTGTCCACCACCTGTGTGGTTCATTGAGTACTTGTTTTATTATATAAAACACAAGTCTTTTCAATCCTTCTCAAAATCTCAACATGTATCCCTTCTCAAAATATATAGCAGGGCTAAGCATATTACAACTACATTGTTTTCACTAAGGAATGTATAAGGGTATCCTAATAGGATTTAGCATAGCAAAATATAGTAGTCCTTATCATGCATGTTTCAAAATCCACTAAGTGTAATGAAAATAGTAGGACTTGGATGATAGTGTCACTTGCCTTTTTGGTAGAGGATGTTGGTTCACTTCTTGATCTTGCTAATATCACACTCTTCTAACTTCACTACAAATCAATCAATCAAACATAGATTCAACTAGCATTCCAACCAATATTCAAACAATTCATCACACATAAAATAATAGAAACAAGGTCATGCATGCAAGCATGCAAAAGATAGTTTTATTTGCAAAAGTGGTATCTACTAGGCTCTATACATTGTAAGGTTCAAAGTGGTCATTTTCTAAAGTGGCAAAGTCATTTGCAAAAGGGTTTTATCTATAAACCATTTTTAAATCCAATCATTATTTCATGTGGTGGAAAATGTTTTTAGCAAAGCAACAATTTTATGTTGTTCACCAAATAAGTTGTTACTTCACAAAACTTGGTGTTTAGGGTCATTAGGTTTGAATCAACACATTTTCCAAAGGTTTTTCTCAAAAATCATTTCCATAACAAAATCAATATTTTTATTTGACTAGAAATTAGCTAATTCAATTATTCAATCCTAATATTCACAAAATACATTTTTAAATCCATAAGTTGGTTCCTAGGGTCAGTAGGTTCACAACAAACAATTTTGCAAAGATTTCATCCCCAAAATCATTTTGGAATAAATTTTATAACCTAAACAAGCACACACAAGTTTCTGCAAAAACTAATACTTTACCAGAAGCTTTTTACTAAACAAAGTGCATGGTTGGCTAGGACTGGTTTTTCTGAATCCATTGATATAAAGTTTGCAAAATTTGGACGTGTATATTTAAAGTTATGCAATTTACAAGTTTGCATATAAATCAGATTCAGAATTTTGTTTTAAATCAAAACAAGTCCACGTGGCGTGTTTCTACTGGCCGGTACTGGTTCGCACGGATCGGCCTCTCTGGATCGTTGGATCTAACTAAGATCGAGTGGCGCAGAGGCACACGATAGCCCTTCGTCTACGTTCTATCACAGCCAGACGATCAAGATCTAACGGTCACGTTTGCATGGTCAAACACTGACGACGCTGCGCGGCGGTGAGCGGCGGAGCACGCTCTGGCGGTGGCGTCGCGGCGATTCTAGGAACTAAGGAAGGAAACGGGGGTGCTCACCGTGCTCGCGAGGTCGAGGTGATGCTCAACGCGTGGTCGGCTTGGCAAGGGGCGCTCAGACGCGACGGGGATTCCTCGCCGGAGACGATGGCGGCGTCAGGCGGTTCTGGAGGTCGTCGAGGGCGACGCTGCGGTTCGCCCCGAGGCAAAACAAGGACACAGTTAGACGCGGGCGAGTGTGGTGAGTGTAGGTGTATCATAGGGAAGGAGAGGGGCGGTCAGGTGCTTACCAGAAGGGTCGTCGGAGTAGCAAACAGACGGTGGCGCTCAGGTTGTTGTTGTTGCCGACTATTCTGAGCGCGCGTGTGCGAGTGGAGTACACGGGCAGGTGCGCCTGGAGGTGGAGATCACAGCTGTGTGCTCGAGGAGTCAAGGGGCGGAAGGGTTCGGCCGGAATCGTCGCCAGAGTTTGTTGGGGACAGTGGCAGTCGAGGTTGCAATTTGGGTAGCCTAGTGACTCTGGTCGAGTGGGATCTAAGGGGAAAAGAAGAGGAGAGCTTGGCGATTAATACCGCAGGGTCACGGCGAGGATTAAGCGCGGCATTGAAGCGAATTCAATCGCGGCATCAACGGCAGGAAATGGCCGGCGAGTTCAACGCCGGGAAGACGACGCTGAGCTGGCGTGGGGCCGCGCTGTCTGCGAGAGAGACGATGAGGGAGTGGGGTCCACCGGTCAGTGACTGCGCGGGTGGGTCTTGTGGTGGGAAAACGATTCGCGCGAGGGGTTTTAGTTGGGCTGGAGATGGGCTGCTGGGCCTGCTTAGTTGGGTCGAGTCTGATTCCATTTTTTTATTCAGTAATCCTTTCCTTTTTCTATTTGGTTTTCTGTTTTGAATTTCAAACAACAATTCAAACACTCAAATCAAAACAAACTTTCACCACACTTTGCATTGAGTTTTAGTTCTCTTTAACAACAAATTCCAAGTCCCCAAAATAAAATAATTTTTTTTATTCTTTTAGGATCTATTTAATAATTAAATAAGATAGTCCTTGGTTATTAATTCAAATAGGTTTTGTTTTAGTTAAAAACTCCATTTGAAATCCAACATTATCAAAACCAAATCAGTAGGTTTTATTTGAAAATATAACATACCTGGAAGACTTGTTTAAAATAAAATAACAAGTTTTAGTGTTTAATTAAAATGGTAAAACCTTTATTTTAATAAAATTGGATATTAATAAATCCTCTTTATTTTATTTAAATAAACCTTTACTCCTTTAATCAAAACAAAATATTTTATTTCAAAACAACTTGGCCAAGGTTTATTTGGCTCCATAAAATAATCTTTATTTATATTTCTATCCTTTTCTTTTGAAACCAAATCTTTTATTAAAGGATCCAAAAATAGTGATTCCAAATATTTTAACTTTATTGTTTATTCATCTTTTTAAATCCCTTTAGGATTTTATTTGATCCAAATAGGTTTGAAGGTTTTCGATTGGAATCAAAAAGTTTCTTCTCACCCTGAAAATCAACAAAGTTTTATTTTATTCATTTATTTTTCACTTAACAAGATTTGGAAAATCTTGGGATGTGACAGGCTACCACCCTTAAAATAAATCTCGTCCCGAGATTTGGGAAGGCTAGGGTTACAAGTAGGTTCATAGCATCTAGGGTACTACCACCCTTAAAAATTTTCCAACTAAATTACATCTTGTCTTGCTTGGGATCTTGGGGAAACTTCTCTGGGCAAACATCTGTATAGTATCCCTTGTTTCAACACTTGAAACATGTGACAAGGCTGAGATCCTTCATAGGCTTGTTTATCTTGTGCTTCATCTATTCTGGACAGTTGCTTGCATAATGTCCTTGGTTACCACAGTTGTAAAATGTGATAAGTTTGAGTTCTTCACGTATCTCTTGTGGACATGTTGCTTCATAATGGCCTAGCTCTTTGCAGTTGTTGCACCATACTTGGGAAATCTCCTTATACTTCTGTTTCTCTGGACATTCACTGGCATAATGTCCCATTTGTTTACAATGATTACATTGCACATGGCTTTTGTCCTTCTTTTCTTGGGTTTCTCCAAAGCTAGGAGTGCCTCTAGTTCATGTTCTTCATATGTTATCTCATAGGTAGGAATGTCTACTGGTTTCTTGGACCTTCTATTGCTCCTTGGATAATTCATATGCCTCTTCTTTGGTCCTTTAAATTGGGTTGTATTGCATGGAGGTACAAGTGGAGATTTTCCTTTGTCTTCATCCTTCTTGGTAGACTTGGCTCCCTCTTGGTATTCTGCAATCAGTTGTTGCACTCCACCTTGTTTACTTTATTCAACTATGGAATAGATAGGGGCATTGGATAGGGACATGATTATTTCCTTCACATAGGTAACAAGTAACTTGAGAGGTGGGAGATTGGCCAACTGGATGTTTCTCTTCATAGTTGGGGCATTGATCTCCATGCTCCTTGGAAGTGTGATCCTTGTCTCCACAAATATTGCAAGCTTTGGTTCCTTCTAGAATAACATCCTTGTCATCTTTGTTGTCACAAACTCCTTTGGAATAGTTGCTTTCCATGTTGATCATTTGATCTGTCACCATATGCAACATTTGGGCTTGGGTTTCCAAATACTTTTGCAAGGTTGGATCTTCCCCACTAGTGTTGGCTATGAATTGAGCTGTCACTTGGTTTAACTGGTTTTGGGTTGCTATGAGTTCTCTCATGTTGTCCTCTTGGTTGGTGTTGTTGTCATCAACCTTGATGTTGGAGTCTCTTGGAGTAGTCATCTGTTTGGGTTGAATTGAGATTAGAATAGGAAAAATATCTCTAAGGAAATAATTCTAATCACACACTTCACATTTCACACAAACAATGTGCAAGCAATCACAAACAAACACTCCTTTCAAACACAAGTTTCCAAGCATATTTTTAGGCAACCAAAAATATTTTTGTTACACCTCTTAAGTTGGTGTGTTTGACTTAACTAAATATGGTGGTCCATCTATATGGTTCACTTGTGATCTTTCCATCCTTCTTGGTTGATTGTTCTTGCTTGAGATCATGGTTTCCTTGGGAAATCTCTTGGTCACAAAACTTCAAAGGTGATGATGGCTCCTTCTAATTTGTGTTTCCTTAGTCTCCAAATCTTGAGCAAGATTTCTTGTCTCACTTGTCCTTAGTGATATCCAAGGTTGAAGTCCTTGGTGAAAATGCTGAAGATGTTGAAGTCATTAGAGTTGAAGATGTTGAAGTCATTAGAGTTGATGAAGTCCTTTGCACATGGTGAAGTCTTTGGCCATGGGGTAGGCTTTATCCCTCAAGTTGAAAATAGAAGAGATGTAGAATCAAAACCAAAATGGTTGAGGAAAGAGTTTACAAGATTGTTTGTAAATAAGTTTTGGAACAAATACAACTCCTATTTTTCTAAGGGGTTTTGTCCAATCCTAGGTTTACAAATCCTACAGGCAACACAATGCTCTGATACTATCTGTAGAGGTCCCAACCTTTAATAAGGTAGAGATCCATGTGTTTACAATGCTAGTCCCTGGATCAATAGCTAGCATCCACAGTTAAGATGTAATATCAAGAAACAAAGGTCATAATACAACTTTATAACCAGGAATAACATAATTTTATTACATCTTACATAGCTCATTTGGCTATTACATTACATTGCAGCAGAATATCTATAAGCATGGGGTCCTTCATCTTCAAAGTGCCACAGGCAAACATGTTGGTTGTAGACTTGTAATCCTAATCAATCAACTTCACTAATATCAAACAAACCTGTAACATAACAAGTTACAGCCACTAGGGTCAATACATTTGAATTGTATTGGCAAGTTTCACTACTATGTAGAATATAAGTGGATCCTATCAATACATGCATATTTGGCTAAGTGGGGTTTAGGCTCATTTGCAGAAAGCAATATAGTTTTATCCTATATTTTCAAAATAGTTTTGATCTTTTGCCAAATCTTTCTTAACTCCTTGGAATCCACCAAGTGCTTCAAGTCTCTTGTTGTCACTTTCAAGTTTTTCTTTTAGAAATTGGAATGTCGAGATTTCCCATAGCTTCAGGCCTTAGTTGCTCAGTATTGTCCATAACCGGGGACACGGCTAAGTACTTAGATTTTTATCTTCTACAGAAGTTGTACACTTTACCCACATGACACATTCTCATCTTGTTGCCACCAGTGGCCGCTGGATAATTACTCACCAAGATGGAGTACTGGCAGATTGAGAATGTGACGAAGTCTTTCCATAGGGTCCTCCCATACACAATGCTAGATTGTCTTCAGGCACCAATGTAGGGTTCCTAGTTCCCTCATTCCAGTAACCTGAAGGGCCAATGCATGGGTCTTCCACAATGTAATTGACTAAGCCAGTGCCCATTTAGCATGTGGCTGTACACGGAAGACACTGTACGAGAAACATGTTCAATCTCTAAGTCCCTGGGTGGTTCTCTTCTAGTGCACAACAAAAAGAGATTGCCATATAAACATGGTTCCTCTTGTTGCCACTTTGTCCAAAACTTGAGTATCCTTGTCCACCCAGGTGGTTCATTGAGTACTTGTTTTATTATATAAAACACAAGTCTTTTCAATCCTTCTCAAAATCTCAACATGTATCCCTTCTCAAAATATATAGCAGGGCTAAGCATATTACAACTACATTGTTTTCACTAAGGAATGTATAAGGGTATCCTAATAGGATTTAGCATAGCAAAATATAGTAGTCCTTATCATGCATGTTTCAAAATCCACTAAGTGTAATGAAAATAGTAGGACTTGGATGATAGTGTCACTTGCCTTTTTGGTAGAGGATGTTGGTTCACTTCTTGATCTTGCTAATATCACACTCTTCTAACTTCACTACAAATCAATCAATCAAACATAGATTCAACTAGCATTCCAACCAATATTCAAACAATTCATCACACATAAAATAATAGAAACAAGGTCATGCATGCAAGCATGCAAAAGATAGTTTTATTTGCAAAAGTGGTCTCTACTAGGCTCTATACATTGTAAGGTTCAAAGTGGTCATTTTCTAAAGTGGCAAAGTCATTTGCAAAAGGGTTTTATCTATAAACCATTTTTAAATCCAACCATTATTTCATGTGGTGGAAAATGTTTTTTGCAAAGCAACAATTTTATGTTGTTCACCAAATAAGTTGTTACTTCACAAAACTTGGTGTTTAGGGTCATTAGGTTTGAATCAACACATTTTCCAAAGGTTTTTCTCAACAATCATTTCCATAACAAAATCAATATTTTTATTTGACTAGAAATGAGCTAATTCAATTATTCAATCCTAATATTCACAAAATACATTTTTAAATCCATAAGTTGGTTCCTAGGGTCAGTAGGTTCACAACAAACCATTTTGCAAAGATTTCATCCCCAAAATCATTTTGGAATAAATTTTATATCCTAAACAAGCACACAGAAGTTTCTGCAAAACAAATATTTTACCAGAAGCTTTTTACTAAACAAAGTGCATGGTTGGCTAGGGCTGGTTTTTCTGAATCCATTGATATAAAGTTTGCAAAATTTGGACGTGTAGATTTAAAGTTATGCAATTTACAAGTTTGCATATAAATCAGATTCAGAATTTTGTTTCAAATCAAAACCAGTCCACGTGGCGTGTTTCTACTGGACGGTACCGGTTCGCACGGATCGGCCTCTATGGATCGTTGGATCTAACTAAGATCGAGTGGCGCAGAGGCACACGATACCCATTTGTCTATGTTCTATCACAGCCAGACGATCAAGATCTAACGGTCACGTTTGCGTGGTCAAACACTGACGGCGCTGCGCGGCGGTGAGCGGCAGAGCACGCTCTGGCGGTGGCGTAGCGGCGATTCTAGGAAGCAAGGAAGGAAATGGGGGTGCTCACCGTGCTCGCGAGGTCGAGGTGATGCTCAACGCGTGGTCGGCTTGGAAAGGGGCGCTCAGACGCGACGGGGATTCCTCGCCAGAGACGATGGCAGCGTCAGGCGGTTCTGGAGGTCGTCGAGGGCGACCCTGCGGTTCGACCCGAGGCAAAACAAGGACACAGTTAGACGCGGGCGAGTGTGGCGAGTGTAGGTGTATCATCGGGAAGGAGAGGGGCGGTCAGGTGCTTACCAGAAGGGTCGCCGGAGTAGCAAACAGACGGTGGCGCTCAGGTTGTTGTTGTTCGACTATTCCGATGCAAGGCGAAAGTGGAGTACACGGGCAGGTGCGCCTGGAGGTGGAGATCACAGCTGTGTGCTCGAGGAGTCAAGGGGCGGCAGGGTTCGGCCGGAATCGTCGCCAGAGTTTGTTGGGGACAGTGGCAGTCGAGGTTGCAATTTGGGTAGCCTAGTGACTCTGGTCGAGTGGGATCTGAGGGGAAAGGAAGAGGAGAGCTTGGCGATTAATACCGCAGGGTCACGACGAGGATTAAGCGCGGCATTGAAGCGAATTCAATCGCGGCATCAACGGCAGGAAACGGCCGGCGAGTTCAACGCGGGGAAGACGACGCTGAGCTGGCGTGGGTCCGCGCTGTCTGCGAGAGAGAGGATGAGGGAGTGAGGTCCACCGGTCAGTGACTGCGCGGGTGGGTCTTTCGGTGGGAAAACGATTCGCGCGAGGGGGTTTAGTTGGGCTGGAGCTAGGCTGCTGGGCCTGCTTAGTTGGGTCGAGTCTGATTCCATTTTTTTATTCAGTAATCCTTTTCTTTTTCTATTTGGTTTTCTGTTTTGAATTTCAAACAACAATTCAAACACTCAAATCAAAACAAACTTTCACCACACTTTGCATTGAGTTTTAGTTCTGTTTAACAACAAATTCCAAGTCCCCAAAATAAAATAATATTTTTTATTCTTTTAGGATCTATTTAATAATTAAATAAGATAGTCCTTGGTTATTAATTCAAATAGGTTTTGTTTTAGTTAAAAACTCCATTTGAAATCCAACATTATCAAAACCAAATCAGTAGGTTTTATTTGAAAATATAAGATACCTGGAAGACTTGTTTAAAATAAAATAACAAGTTTTAGTGTTTAATTAAAATGGTAAAACCTTTATTTTAATAAAATTGGATATTAATAAATCCTCTTTATTTTATTTAAATAAACCTTTACTCCTTTAATCAAAAAAAAATATTTTATTTCAAAACAACTTGGCCAAGGTTTAATTTGGCTCCATAAAATAATCTTTATTTATATTTCTATCCTTTTCTTTTGAAACCAAATCTTTTATTAAAGGATCCAAAAATAGTGATTCCAAATATTTTAACTTTATTGTTTATTCATCTTTTTAAATCCCTTTAGGATTTTATTTGATCCAAATAGGTTTGAAGGTTTTCGATTGGAATCAAAAAGTTTCTTCTCACCCTGAAAATCAACAAAGTTTTATTTTATTCATTTATTTTTCACTTAACAAGATTTGGAAAATCTTGGGATGTGATAGGCTACCACCCTTAAAATAAATCTCGTCCCGAGATTTGGGAAGGCTAGGGTTACAAGTAGGTTCATAGCGTCTAGGGTACTACCACCCTTAAAATTTTTCCAACTAAATTACATCTTGTCTTGCTTGGGATCTTGGGGAAACTTCTGTGGGCAAACATCTGCATAGTGTCCCTTGTTTCCACACTTGAAACATGTGACAAGGCTGAGATCCTTCATAGGCTTGTTTATCTTGTGCTTCATGTTTTCTGGACAGTTGCTTGCATAATGTCCTTGGTTACCACAGTTGTAACATGTGATAAGTTTGAGTTCTTAACGTATCTCTTGTGGACATGTTGCTTCATAATGGCCTAGCTCTTTGCAGTTGTTGCACCATACTTGGGCAATCTCCTTATACTTCTGTTTCTCTGGACATTCACTGGCATAATGTCCCATTTCTTTACAATGATTACATTGCACATGGCTTTTGTCCTTCTTTTTCTTGGGTTTCTCCAAAGCTAGGAGTGCCTCTAGTTCATGTTCTTCATATGTTATCTCATACGTAGGAATGTCTACTGGTTTCTTGGACCTTCTATTGCTCCTTGGATAATCCATATGCCTCTTCTTTGGTCCTTTAAATTGGGTTGTATTGCATGGAGGTACAAGTGGAGATTTTCCTTTGTCTTCATCCTTCTTGGTAGACTTGGCTCCCTCTTGGTATTCTGCAATCAGTTGTTGCACTCCACCTTGTTTCCTTTGTTCAACTATGGAATAGATGGGGCATTGGATAGGGACATGATTATTTCCTTCACATAGGTAACAAGTAACTTGAGAGGTGGGACATTGGCCAACTGGATGTTTCTCTTCACAGTTGGGGCATTGATCTCCATGCTCCTTGGAAGTGTGATCCTTGTCTCCACAAATATTGCAAGCTTTGGTTCCTTCTAGAATAACATCCTTGTCATCTTTGTTGTCACAAACTCCTTTGGAAGAGTTGCTTTCCATGTTGATCATTTGATCTGTCACCTTATGCAACATTTGGGCTTGGGTTTCCAAAAACTTTTGCAAGGTTGGATCTTCCCCACTGGTGTTGGCTATGAATTGAGCTATCACTTGGTTTAACTGGTTTTGGGTTGCTATGAGTTCTCTCATGTTGTCCTCTTGGTTGGTGTTGTTGTCATCAACCTTGATGTTGGAGTCTCTTGGAGTAGTCATCTATTTGGGTTGAATTGAGATTAGAATAGGCAAAATATCTCTAAGGAAATAATTCTAATCACACACTTCACATTTCACACAAACAATGTGCAAGCAATCACAAACAAACACTCCTTTCAAACACAAGTTTCCAAGCATATTTTTAGGCAACCAAAAATATTTTTGTTACACCTCTTAAGTTGGTGTGTTTGACTTAACTAAATATGGTGGTCCATCTATATGGTTCACTTGTGATCTTTCCATCCTTCTTGGTTGATTCTTCTTGCTTGAGATCATGGTTTCCTTGGGAAATCTCTTGGTCACAAAACTTCAAAGGTGATGATGGCTCCTTCTAATTTGTGTTTCCTTAGTCTCCAAATCTTGAGCAAGATTTCTTGTCTCACTTGTCCTTAGTGATATCCAAGGTTGAAGTCCTTGGTGAAAATGCTGAAGATGTTGAAGTCATTAGAGTTGAAGATGTTGAAGTCATTAGAGTTGATGAAGTCCTTTGCACATGGTGAAGTCTTTGGCCATGGGGTAGGCTTTATCCCTCAAGTTGAAAATAGAAGAGATGTAGAACCAAAACAAAAATGGTTGAGGAAAGAGTTTACAAGATTGTTTGTAAATAAGTTTTGGAACAAATACAACTCCTATTTTTCTAAGGGGTTTTGTCCAATCCTAGGTTTACAAATCCTACAGGCAACACAATGCTCTGATACCATCTGTAGAGGTCCCAACCTTTAATAAGGTAGAGATCCCTGTGTTTACAATGCTAGTCCCTAGATCAATAGCTAGCATCCACAGTTAAGATGTAATATCAAGAAACAAAGGTCATAATACAACTTTATAACCAGGAATAACATAATTTTATTACATCTTACATAGCTCATTTGGCTATTACATTACATTGCAGCAGAATATCTATAAGCATGGGGTCCTTCATCTTCAAAGTGCCACAGGCAAACATGTTGGTTGTAGACTTGTAATCCTAATCAATCAACTTCACTAATATCAAACAAACCTGCAACATAACAAGTTACAGCCACAAGGGTCAATACATTTGAATTGTATTGGCAAGTTTCACTACTATGTAGAATATAAGTGGATCCTATCAATACATGCATATTTGGCTAAGTGGGGTTTAGGCTCATTTGCAGAAAGCAATATAGTTTTATCCTATCTTTTCAAAATAGTTTTGATCTTTTGCCAAATCTTTCTGAACTCCTTGGAATCCACCAAGTGCTTCAAGTCTCTTGTTGTTACTTTCAAGTTTTTCTTTTAGAAATTGGAATGTCGAGATTTCCCATAGCTTCAGGCCTTAGTTGCTCAGTATTGTCCATAACCGGGGACACGCCTAAGTACTTAGATTTTTATCTTCTGCAGAAGTTGTACACTTTACCCACATGACACATTCTCATCTTGTTGCCACCAGTGGCCGCTGGATAAGTACTCACCAAGATGGAGTACTGGCAGATTGAGAATGTGACGAAGTCTTTCCATAGGGTCCTCCCATACACAATTCTAGCTTGTCTTCAGGCACCAATGTAGGGTTCCTAGTTCCCTCATTCCAGTAACCTGAAGGGCCAATGCATGGGTCTTCCACAATGTAATTGACTAAGCCAGTGCCCATTTAGCATGTGGCTGTACACGGAAGACACTGTACGAGAAACATGTTCAATCTCTAAGTCCCTGGGTGGTTTTCTTCTAGTGCACAACAAAAAGAGATTGCCATATAAACATGGTTCCTCTTGTTGCCACTTTGTCCAAAACTTGAGTATCCTTGTCCACCCAGGTGGTTCATTGAGTACTTGTTTTATTATATAAAACACAAGTCTTTTCAATCCTTCTCAAAATCTCAACATGTATCCCTTCTCAAATTATATAGCAGGGCTAAGCATATTACAACTACATTGTTTTCACTAAGGAATGTATAAGGGTATCCTAATAGGATTTAGCATAGCAAAATATAGTAGTCCTTATCATGCATGTTTCAAAATCCACTAAGTGTAATGAAAATAGTAGGACTTGGATGATAGTGTCACTTGCCTTTTTGGTAGAGGATGTTGGTTCACTTCTTGATCTTGCTAATATCACACTCTTCTAACTTCACTACAAATCAATCAATCAAACATAGATTCAACTAGCATTCCAACCAATATTCAAACAATTCATCACACATAAAATAATAGAAACAAGGTCATGCATGCAAGCATGCAAAAGATAGTTTTATTTGCAAAAGTGGTCTCTACTAGGCTCTATACATTGTAAGGTTCAAAGTGGTCATTTTATAAAGTGGCAAAGTCATTTGCAAAAGGGTTTTATCTATAAACCATTTTTAAATCCAATCATTATTTCATGTGGTGGAAAATGTTTTTAGCAAAGCAACAATTTTATGTTGTTCACCAAATAAGTTGTTACTTCACAAAACTTGGTGTTTAGGGTCATTAGGTTTGAATCAACACATTTTCCAAAGGTTTTTCTCAAAAATCATTTCCATAACAAAATCAATATTTTTATTTGACTAGAAATGAGCTAATTGAATTATTCAATCCTAATCTTCACAAAATACAATTTTAAATCCATAAGTTGGTTCCTAGGGTCAGTAGGTTCACAACAAACCATTTTGCAAAGATTTCATCCCCAAAATCATTTTGGAATAAATTGTATATCCTAAACAAGCACACACAAGTTTCTCCAAAAACAAACATTTACCAGAAGCTTTTTACTAAACAAAGTGCATGGTTGGCTAGGGCTGATTTTTATGAATCCATTGATATAAAGTTTGCAAAATTTGGACGTGTAGATTTAAAGTTATGCAATTTACAAGTTTGCATATAAATCAGATTCAGAATTTTGTTTTAAATCAAAACCAGTCCACGTGGCGTGTTTCTACTGGCCGGTACCGGTTCGCACGGATCAGCCTCTCTGGATCTTTGGATCTAACTAAGATCGAGTGGCGCAGAGGCACACGATACCCCTTCTTCTACGTTCTATCACAGCCAGACGATCAAGATCTAACGGTCACGTTTGCGTGGTAAAACACTGACGGCGCTGCGCGGCGGAGCACGCTCTGGCGGTGGCATCGCGGCGATTCTAGGAAGCAAGGAAGGAAACGGGGGTGCTCACCGTGCTCGCGAGGTCGAGGTGATGCTCAACGCGTGGTCGGCTTGGCAAGGGGCGCTCAGACGCGACGGGGATTCCTCGCCGGAGACGATGGCGGCGTCATTCGGTTCTGGAGGTCGTCGAGGGCGACGCTGCGGTTCGCCCCGAGGCAAAACGAGGACACAGTTAGATGCGGGCGAGTGTGGCGAGTGTAGGTGTATCATCGGGAAGGAGAGGGGCGGTCAGGTTCTTACCAGAAGGGTCGCCGGAGTAGCAAACAGACGGTGGCGCTCAGGTTGTTGTTGTTGCCGACTATTCTGAGCGCGCGCGTGCGAGTGGAGTACACGGGCAGGTGCGCCTGGAGGTGGAGATCACATTTGTGTGCTCGAGGAGGCAAGGGGCGGTAGGGTTCGGCCAGAATCGTCGCCGGAGTTTGTCGGGGACAGTGGCAGTCGAGGTTGCAATTTGGGCAGCCTAGTGGCTCTGGTCGAGTGGGATCTGAGGGGAAAAGAAGAGGAGAGCGTGGCGATTAATACCGCAGGGTCACGGCGAGGATTAAGCGCGGCATTGAAGCGAATTCAATCGCGGCATCAACGGCAGGAAACGACCGGCGAGTTCAACGCGGGGAAGACGACGCTGAGCTGGCCTGGGGCCGCGCTGTCTGCGAGAGAGAGGATGAGGGAGTGAAGTCCACCGGTCAGTGACTGCGCGGGTGGGTCTTTCGGTGGGAAAATGATTCGCGCGAGGGGGTTTAGTTGGGCTGGAGCTGGGCTGCTGGGCCTGCTTAGTTGGGTCGAGTCTGATTCCATTTTTTTTATTCAGTAGTCCTTTTCTTTTTCTATTTGGTTTTCTGTTTTGAATTTCAAACAACAATTCAAACACTCAAATCAAAACAAACTTTCACCACACTTTGTATTGAGTTTTAGTTCTGTTTAACAACAAATTCCAAGTCCCCAAAATAAAATAATATTTTTATTCTTTTAGGATCTATTTAATAATTAAATAAGATAGTCCTTGGTTATTAATTCAAATAGGTTTTGTTTTAGTTAAAAACTCCATTTCAATCCAACATTATCAAAACGAAATCAGTAGGTTTTATTTGAAAATATAAGATACCTGGAAGACTTGTTTAAAATAAAATAACAAGTTTTAGTGTTTAATTAAAATGGTAAAACCTTTATTTTAATAAAATTGGATATTAATAAATCCTCTTTATTTTATTTAAATAAACCTTTACTCCTTTAATCAAAACAAAATATTTTATTTCAAAACAACTTGGCCTAGGTTTAATTTGGCTCCATAAAATAATCTTTATTTATATTTCTATCCTTTTCTTTTGAAACCAAATCTTTTATTAAAGGATCCAAAAATAGTGATTCCAAATATTTTCACTTTATTGTTTATTCATCTTTTTAAATCCAGTTAGGATTTTATTTGATCCAAATAGGTTTGAAGGTTTTCAATTGGAATCAAAAAGTTTCTTCTCACCCTGAAAATCAACAAAGTTTTATTTTATTCATTTATTTTTCACATAACAAGATTTGGAAAATCTTGGGATGTGACACGTGTCCCCGGTTATGGACAACTCTGAGCAACTAAGGCCTGAAGCTATGGAAGATCTCGACATTCCAATTTCTCAAAGTAAAACTTGATGGTGACAACAAGGGATTTGAAGTACTTGGAGTTTTCCAAGGATGTCAGAAAGATTTGACAAAAGATCAAAAACTATTTTGAAAAGATAGGATAAAACTATATTACTTTCTGCAAATGAGCCTAAACCCCACTTAGCCAAATATGCATGTAATGATAGGATCCACTTACTTCTACGTAATAGTGAAACTTGCCAATACAATTCAAATGTATTGACCCTTGTGGCTGCAATTTATTATGTTGCAGGTTTGTTTGATGTTAGTGAAGTGTGTTGAATAGGATTACAAGTCTACAACCAACATGATTGCCTATGACACTTTGAAGATGAAGGACCCCATGCTATTGATTATTCTGCTGCATTGTAATGTGATAGCCAAATGAGCTATGTAAGATGTAATGAATTATTTTATTCCTGGTTATAAAGTTGTATTATGACCTTTGTTTCTTGATATTACATCTTAAATGTGGATGCTAGCTATTGATCCAGGGACTAGCATTGTAAACACAGGGATCTCTACCTTATTAAAGGTTGGGAACCTTATAGATGGTATCAGAGCACTGTGTTGCCTGTAGGATTGTAACCCTAGGATTGGACAAAACCCAATAGAAAAATAGGAGTTGTACTTGTTCCCAAACTTATTTACAAACAATCTTGTAAACTCTTTCCTCAACCTTTTGGTTTTGATTCTATATCCTTTCCTTTTCAACTTGATGGACAAAGCCTTCACCATGACCAATGACTTCAACTTTAATCTCACAAAGGACTTTAACTTAGACATCACTAAGGACTACAAGTGAAGACCAAGAGACATTAGATTGCCTACCAAGACATTGATATCAAGTTAGAGTATGGATCATATTGACCTATGAGGTATGACTATACTAGGTTGATTTTTTCAAGAAAACTTGTTGTTTCCTTTAACTCATGAGTTAAGCTCATAAGTTTTTAAGTGGATAGTTGCTTGTTGATTGATTGATTTTTTGATTGAACTTGGTTGTTTTGAGTTGTGTGTTAGAACTTCCTTAGGTCTATCTGTCATTACTCATCCCTATCAAACCAACAGATGCCTCTCCGTCGTGCCAACCCCAACCAAAACAACAACAACATCACTCCCGAGATGCAACAGTTGATGACAGGACAAACTCAACTGATGCAGATGATGACCACACTCATACAGAATCAGAACAACAACAACAACAATCAGGATAACCCTCCAGCTCATGACATGCTCACCAGGTTTCTAAAACTTAGGCATGCAAGGTTCTCTGGAACAACTGATCCAATGGAAGACAATGACTGGTTACGTTTAGTGAATAAGGACTTAGCGACTGTTGGCTGCACCGATGAAGAAAAAGTTAGGTTTGCAGCATTTCTGCTTGAAGGACCAGCAACAATGTGGTGGGACAACTTTCAGATCACCACTCCCCTTGAAGATGTGACTTGGGCTATTTTCGAGGATGGTTTCCGTACAACTCACATCTCACCTGGAGTGATGTACTTGAAGAAAAAGGAGTTTCACAATCTGAAATATCGTCACCTCAGTGTGGCTGAGTATATTGAAGAATTCAACAATCTGGCACGATATGCACCAGATGAAGTTGACACAGATGCTAAGAGAAAGGAGAAATTTCTTGAAGGACTTAATGATGAGTTGAATCTGCAGCTAGCTGTTGCCTATGTTCCAACTTATCAATCACTCTATGACAAAGCCACTATATTGGAAAACAAGATGAATCAAGTTGAGAACAGAAAGAGGAAGCATAAACTCAAGAATCACTCAGGATCATCACAAAAGAAGCATTCATTCAAAAAGAGCAAGGAAGATTCTGAACCACATCAGTATCACCACAACAGCAATGGAAGTGATAATAATGGAAATGATACTGACAATGGAGATGACCTTGGTCAGAACCAACAAAACACTTTCAGGAAGAAAGACATTAGCCAGTTGCAGTGCTATAATTGTAAGGAACTTGGACACTATGCATCAGACTGTCCTGAGAAGAAAAAGAAAAAGGATGCTAGAAAAGCCAATGGAAATGACTCCAATGTGACCCGAAAAGGACATGTGAACCACATTGACATGGATGGAAACTTTGAAGAGATAGAAGAAGTTGATGTCAGGAACTAGTCAACTCAGAAGAGTCAAATAAGGATTCCTTGTATGGATATCAAGTGTTGAACCCATAGTCAAGTGAACCATCAATGTAATCCTATGAGACTTTATTTTAAGGGCGGTAGTACCCTAGTTGCCTTGAAGCCAACTTGTAACCCTAGCCTTCCCAAATCTCGGGACGAGATTTATTTTAAGGGTGGTAGCCTGTCACATCCCAAAATTTTCCAAATTTTGAAATGTGAAAATAAATAAATAAACAAATAAATAATTGTTGAAATTTAGGGTGAGAAGAAACTTTTTGATTCCAAATGGAAACATCAAAACCTATTTTGATCAAATAAAATCCTAAAGGGGTTTAAAAATAAGATAAACAATTAATAAATAAAGTTATAATAGTTGGAATCACTATTTTTGGATCTTTAAATAAAAATATATGGTTTTTATAAAACAAAGGTAGAAATATAAATAAGGATTATTTTTAAAGAGCCAAATTAAATCTTGGCCAAGATTTTGAAATAAAATATTCTATTTGATAAAAAGATTAAAGGTTTATTTAAATAAAATAATAAGGATTTATTAATATCCAATTTTATTTAAGTAAAGGGTTTTCCATTTTAAATAAACACTAAAAACTTGTTAAAATATTTTAAATAAGAAATCCAAGTGTTTTATGTTTTCAAATAAAACCTACTGAAATGGTTTTGGTATTATTTTAGATTTCAAATAGAGTTTTTAAATAAATTAAATCCTATTTGAATTAAAGACTAAGGACTATTTATTTAATTATTAATAGATCCTAAAAGAATAAAAAAATTATTTTATTTTAGACTTTGAAATGTGTTGTTAAACAGAATTAAAATCAGTACAAAGTTTGGTGGTGGTTTGAATTGATTTGTTGTTTGAATTATTTAAATGAAAATCAAATCAGGAATTCAAAACAGAAAAGGAAAAACATTTGGTATAAAAAAATGAAACAAAGCAGCCCACTGCCAACAGACCCAGCAAGCCCAAATCGCAGCCCATCTTCCCCCAAATAATCGTTTTCACCCACGCACGCATTGAGTCACGATCACCGCCCCATCTTCCCCTCCCTCACTCTCGCTGACAACGGACCCCACGCTGCCTGTTCTTCGTTTCCACCCGTGGCCAGCTCCTCGCTGTCGTTTCCAGGCGATTAACTCCGGCATTGAATTCGCTTAATTGGCAGGCTTAATTCCTCCGGTGACCACGCACACATAAACGCCACGCTCTCCTCTCTCATTCCCCCCAAGCAGCATCTCCTCCCTGCCCCTAGGCTGCCCCAATTTGTCCCCACACCACCTCTGTCTCCGACGACGTCTCCGAGCAATTCCGGCGCCGACCAGTCACCCCTCGCCTGCCACTGCAAGCAGCCTTGCTCGCCAGCACCAGGCGCACCCGCCTTTGCCTCGCACTCGCCCGCGCGTGCCCCGCAGCCTCGGCTTCGTCATCACCCGAGCGCCACCGCCGTCTGTCTCGTCTCCGTCGAGCTCCCCCGGTAAGCTCTGACCACCCCGAGCCCTCCCGATGATGCTCCTATACTCCCGACGCTCGCCCGCGTCTAACCATGCATTTACTTTGCCTCGGCACAACCTGTAGCCTCGCTCCCGTCGTCAAACAGAGCCGCCCGACGCCGCTGCAAGCTCCGACGAGCAATCGTCGCCTCTCCGGTGCGCCCCTCGACTAGCAGACAACACCTCGAGCTTCGACACACCTCTGCGAGCACGGTGAGCACCCCCATTACCCTTGCTCCCTGCATCGTCGGCAAGCACACCGCCAGAGCGTGTGCCGCCGTCCGCCGCCGCCATATCTTGGTCGAAGCAGCTGTGTCCGTTGGATCTCGATCCGTTGGCTGAGATTAGAATTAGACGAAGGGGTATGAGTTGATCAGCGCCGTGCAATTTAAGTGAAATCCTGCGGTCCAGAGAGGCTGATCAGCACGAAGCGGTACCGGCCAATAGAATCAAGCCACGTGGACATGGTTTAGTTTAAAACAGAAATTAGAATCTATTAGGATTGCAAACTTGTAAAATTCATAACTTTAATTCTACACGCCCAAATTTTGCAAATTTTATATCAATGGATTCAGCAGAACAAGTACTTTGCAACCATGCATTTTGTTTAATGTTTTGCTTCTGGAAAATTGGTTGAATTTGCAGAAACTTGTGTAGGCTTATTTTGAATATAAAAAATTGTTCTAGATATATTTTTGAGATGAAATCTTTGCAAAATGGTTTGTTTTGAACCTACTGACCATAGGAACCAACTTATGGATTTAAAATTGTATTTTGTGAAGATAAGAAATAAATAATTGAATTAGCTCATTTCTAGTCAAATAAAAATATTGATTATGATTTAGAAATGATTTTTGAGTGAAACCTTTGGGAAATGATTTGATTCAAACCTTCTGACCCTAAACACCAAGTTTTGAGAATTAACAACTTATTTGATGAACCATATAAAATCATTACTTTGCTAAAAGATATTTTCAACTACATAAAATATCACCTTATCATAATATTTGGTTTATGAGATGAAACCTTTTGCAAATGGTTTTACCACTTTAGTAAATGACCACTTTGAACTTTGTAATATTTAGAGCCTAGTGGAAACCACTTCTGCAAATAAAACTATCTTTTGCATGCTTGCATGCATGACCTTGTTTTTGTTATTTTATGTGTGAGAAATGGTTTGAATGCTAGTTGAAATTGTGTTTGTTTGATTGAATCGTAGTGAAGTTAGAAGAGTGTGATATTTGCAAGATCAAGAATTGAACCAACATTCTCTACTAAAAAGGCAAGTGACACTATCATCCAAGTCCTACTATTTTCATTACACTTAGTGGATTTTGTAACATGCATGGAAAGGACTACTATATTTTATGCTATGCTAAATCCTAATAGGATGCCTTTATATATTCCTTAGTGAAAAACATTGTAGTTGTAGTATGCTTAGCCCTGCTATATATTTTGGGATGGGATACATGATATGATTATATGAAGAGTTGAAAAGATATATGTTTTATATAATAAAACTAGTACCCAATGAACCACCTGGGTGGACAAGGATACTCAAGTTTTGGACAAGGTGGCAACAAAGGGAACCATGTTTATATGGCTATCTTTTTGTGTGTGCACTATAAGAAAACCACTCAGGGACTTAGAGATTGAACATGTTTCTTGTACAGTGGCTTCCATGTACAACCACATGCTAAATGGGCTCTGGCTTAGTTAACTACATAGTGGAAGACTCATGCATTGTCATCTTCAGGTTAACTAGAATTGTGTAAGGGAAATTTATCCCTACATTGGTGCCTGGTAGACAAGCTAGCACTGTGTATTGAGAGGACTTCTATGGAAAGACTTTGTCACATTCTCGATCTGCCAGTACTCCATCTTGGTGAGTACTTATCCAGCGTCCACTGGTGGCATCAAGATGAGATTGTGTCATGTGGGTAAAGTGTACAACTTATGCAGAAGATCAAATTATAAGTACTTAGCCGTGTCCCAGGTTATGGACAACTCTGAGCAACTAAGGCCTGAAGCTATGGAATATCTCGACATTCCAATTTCTCAAAGTAAAACTTGATGGTGACAACAAGGGATTTGAAGCACTTGGAGTTTTCCAAGGATGTCAGAAAGATTTGACAAAAGATCAAAAACTATTTTGAGAAGATAGGATAAAACTATATTGCTTTCTGCAAATGAGCCTAAACCCCACTTAGCCAAATATGCATGTAATGATAGGATCCACTTACTTCTACGTAATAGTGAAACTTGCCAATACAATTCAAATGTATTGACCCTTGTGGCTGCAACTTATTATGTTGCAGGTTTGTTTGATGTTAGTGAAGTGTGTTGAATAGGATTACAAGTCTACAACCAGCATGATTGCATGTGAAACTTTGAAGATGAAGGACCCCATACTATTGATTATTCTGCTGCATTGTAATGTGATAGCCAAATGAGCTATGTAAGATGTAATGAATTATTTTATTCCTGGTTATAAATTTGTATTATGACCTTTGTTTCTTGATATTACATCTTAACTGTGGATGCTAGCTATTGATCCAGGGACTAGCATTGTAAACACATGGATCTCTACCTTATTAAAGGTTGGGAACCTTACAATTACCCAAGGTTTATCGAACTCAGGGAGAAAGTGGTCAAAGTTATCCCTCTCAAGCAACCCTGCAATTAAGATACAAGAAGTCTCTTGTGTCCCCAACACACCCAATACACTTGTCAGGTGTATAGGTGCACTAGTTCAGTGAAGAGATAGTGAAATATAAGTGGTAATGGTGCTAGAAAAGAGCTTCTGACTTGTTGTTAACATGGGAGAGACTAAAGGAAAACTGAAATAAAGATGGAAGCAAGCAAACATGCAACAGATCTAGTTGTAAACGGTGTTTCAATGCTTAGAAACAAGACCTAGGGATCATACTTTCACTAGTGAACACTCTCAATAAATATATTATCTTCATGATACTACCCTGAACTACTATTTGGTTGGACACTCTAATCCATGGTAGGGCTATAATAGCACACCTCAAAGTCCGCCTTCCCCATCTAGATAACCCCACACTGTCACCTTGAGCGCTAGATGGTTCCAACAAACACCACAATTTCATAAATACAACCAACTCAAAATATACTCATGATAAATATTTATGAACTCTAGCCTAAGTGCCACCACGGCATGCACGCTGTCACTTTCACACACGTGGTGAGAGCAGAGATCTATTGAAGCACTTGAGTATTTATGAAAACTCTAGCCTAAGTGCCACCATGGTATGCACGCTGTCACTTTCATACACGTGGGGAGAGCCGGAGATCTATTAAAGTACTTGAGTAACAGAGTAGATCTACTTGATTACAAAGCTCATGATCACAACATGATCACGCATAGATAGAGACATGAACACATAGCTACCGGTAGAGCCCTTAGCCTCGAGGAAGAACTACTCCCTCCTCATCATGGGAATCAGCAACGGTGATGGAGATGGTGGTGGAGATCGATGGAGATGGCTCCGGGGGCACTTCCCTGTCCTGGCAGGGTGCCGGAACAGATACTTCTGTCCCCCGAATCTCCCCTTTGGTGGAGGCGATGCTGCAGAAATTTTCGTGGCTCTCTCCCAGATGATTTAGGGTTTCTGAGTCGGGGGCTTCTTATAGGCAAAGGAGGCAAGGTCGATGGAGGCCCAGGGGGCCCACACCCCCTGGTGGCGCACCCAGGGTGGGCCCGCGCCACCCTAGGGTGTGGCCACCCTGGTACCCTACTCCGTCTCTGCTTTGATTTTCCGTATCATTCAGGGGAAAATAGTAACTTTGGCTTTTGTCCCATCATATTTCGAGAAAATTCATTTTTTAGCTTTTCTGAAACCAAAAAAATTAGAAAACAGGCAAATGGCACTGTGGCATCTTATCAATAGGTTAGTTCTATAAAGTGTATAAAAATACTTAAAAGTGTAGACATAACATAAGACCAATGATATAAAACAAGCATGGAGCATAAAAAATTATAGATACGTTTACGACATCTCAGCGCATCATCACCTCGTCTTTCGCTAGTCTCCGTCTATTCTGCAGCACCTGTTTCGAGTTACAAATATGAGCAACCGAACCAGTATCAAATACCCAGGCACTACTACGATTACTAGAAAGATACACATCAATAACATGTATATCAAATATACCTTTTTTCTTGATGTTATCGTTCTTCAAATCTGCCAAGTACTTGGGGCAATTTCGCTTCTAATGACCTTCTCCCTTGCAGTAAAAGCACTATGTATTAGGCTTAGGACCAGCCTTGGTCTTCTTCTTTGTAGGCGCGACAGCTTTCTTGCCACCCTTCTTGAAGTTGCCCTTTTTCTTAGGCTTGCCTTGCTTCTTGAAATTGGTGGTCTTATTGACCATCAACACTTGGTGCTCTTTATTGATCTCCACTTCCACAAACTTCTACATGGAGAAGAGTTTGGGTAATGACTTATCCATGCGTTGCATGTTGTAGTTCTTGTAACTTGGTGGTAGTGATTGGAGGACACGGTCTATCCCCAAAGCATTAGAAATCACTATCCCCAAGCTCTAGAGATTATTGGCGTGCCTAGACATCTTAAGCACATGCTCACTGACGAAGCTGCCCTCTTCCATCTTGTAGTTAAAGAACTTTTCAGAAGCCTCATAACTCTCCACTTCCGCATGAGCCTCAAACATCATTTTGAGTTCATGGACAATATCATGTGGGTCAAAGTTCTCAAACCTTTTTTGAAGCTCCGATTCCAAACCATAAAAGATAACACACTGAATTGTGGAGTACTAATTCTTTCGAGTAAGGTGAAAGTTTTTCACCTCGTCGGCAGCATCAGCTGCAAGTAGGTCACCTAGCGGTGCATCCAGCACATAGGTCAACTGACCAGCATTAAGGACAATCCTCAAATTGGAACCAATCCGCAAAGTTTCTTCCATTGTTTTCAATTTTTCTTTCTCTAGGAACGCATTAAAATTGATGGTAGGGACCGCCATTGATCTACAACGTATTTGCAATAGTTTAGACTAAGTTTATGACAAATTGGGTTCTAATTAATACTTAAATTAATCTAGGTGAACTCCCACTCAAAACAATATCCCTCATGTTGTTTTAGTGATCACATGAACCAAATCCACTACATCAAGTCCGATCATCACGAGACATAATGTAGTTTCAAAGGCGAAGAATCAACATGTTCATCATATCTACTATATGACTCATGCTTTACCTTTCGGTGATCCATGTTCCAAGACCATGTCTATACATGCTAGGCTCATCAAGATTAACCTTAGTTTTCGCATGAGCAAATCTGGCTTGCTCCCATTGTATGCACATGTTGATTCTATCACACCCGATCATCACATGATGCTTCAAAACGACGAGTCTTGGTAACGGTGCTAACTAAGGGTGAACACTTTACTTCATAATTTTGTGAGAGGGATCATCTTATAATGCTACCATCGCGATCTAAGCAAAACAAGATGCATAAAAGGATTAACATCACATGCAATACATAATATGTGATATGATATGGCCTTTCTTCTTGTGCTTCCAATCTCCATCTTGAAGCACGAACATGATCTCCATCATCACCGGCGTGGCTTCAAGGTCAATGGCACCGTTCCATGGTTTTCATCCACCAAATTCAACTATTACAACTACTTTGAATAATAGACACACAGGTCTTAACGAAATTAAAAGACAACCATAAGGCTCCTGCCGGTTGCCAACTTACAATAAGTATCATTTCATACATCATATATTAACACAATCATGGCCATATCATATCACGGCACACCCCTGCAAAACAAAGTTAGACGCCTCTAATTTTCATTGCATATTTTACGTGGTTTGGGGATTTCAGTAAGTGTCATTCTAACTTACGAACAAGAACCACAACGTTGATATTAGTATTGTCAATCACCCGTTGTAAATTGAATCTTCACTATGTTGGGAGAGACAGACACCCACAAAGCCACTTACGCAATACAAGTTGCATGTCGAGCGTGGAGAAAGTCTCATGAACGGTGTCATGTAAGGTTAGACTGGGCCGCTTCATCTGACCATCCCGCAAGATGCAAAGTACATAAAAATAAATCGACAACAAACGCATCAACGCCCATAATGACCATTGTGTTATACTCGTGCAACAGATCTACATATAGACACGACTCTGATACCACTGTAGGGGTTCGTAGCATGGAAAACAAAAAAATTCTACTGCATGAACACAAACAAGCTAAGATCTATCTACTAGATTGTAGCAACGAGTCGATGGAGTACTCACCCTCGAAGATTACAAAGCGGTTAACGAGATCGGATTCTTGTGGGTGATGTAGTCGTTCACTTGCCGATCTCAAGATCGCGTAGACGATCCTTCTGGCGCCGCGTTCCGGCAGCGCTTCCGCAGTCGGTCACATGTTCGGTAGTCATGAAGCCTTCCTCTCCCTTGTTCCATCAGGCAGTGGAGGTTGTAGCTCTCTCCTCGCGAATCCGTCAACATGACGGCATGGTGTCGGAGTTTAGAGGGGAGATCCCGCAGGGCTTGGCCTAAGCTTGATCGAGTATGGTGGAGTAGAAGAGGGCCTCGGTGATCTAGGGTTTAGAGGGTTCCGAGGGGTTGGTGTGGCCGGCGACTAGGGCTAGGGTTTAGCCCTAGTCGGCGACTTGGAGAGGGCCTTGGGCGGTGGCGACTTGAGTGGAGGGCGCGACCGAACTAGGGTTTTGGGTGTGTGGCAAGGGGGTGCCCCCTCCCCTCTATTTATGAGAGGGAGGGGCTGCAAGGGGGAGGTAATACTCCCCCAACTCCTCTTCATGTGGCCGGCGGCAAGGAGAGGGGGGGGGGAATACTCCTCTAGGTAGGATTCCTTCCCTCCTCCACTTGGAAACCATTGTTCCAGTTTAACTTTTTCAAACTTCCTTTTTGACTTTCAAATTAGAGTTTGATTTCTCTCTTCGAAGTGTCCAGCCAAGTGGTGAACCTTCTTGACCCTTCTAGAACATTCCGATGAAAACACCGGAACCATTGCCGAACTCGGAATTGGACTTTCCTTATATGAATCTTATTCTTCAGACCATTCTGGATCTCCTCGTGATATCCTAGATCCCATCCAAGACTCGTAACAACATTCGGTCTTCTTACTCACATTCCATAACTACTAACCAACATCGAATTCTTAAGTGTGTCTCCCTATAGTTCGTGAATTACACAGACATGGCCGAGACACTTCTCCGATCAATAACAAATACAGTAATCTGGAAATTCATATGGCTCCCACATATTTCTACGATTACTTCGCGATTGAATGAACCATTTTCATACGATACCAATTTCCCTTTGTCTTGCGATATAATAGTTATCCGAGGTGTGATCATCGGTATCTCTATATACCTAGTTCAACCTCATTACCGATAAGTAATCTTTTCTCGTTCCTGTGATATGTGATCCCTTGTGAGCTAATCACATGCTTGCAAGCTAATTGGATGACATTCCACCGAGAGGGCCCAGAGTATATCTATCCGTCATATGGATGGACAAATCCCACTCTTGATCCATGTGCCTCAACACATACCTTCCGAACACTCAATGTCACCTTTATAACCACCCAATTACGAAGTGATGGTGATTAGCATGATCTCATGGTCGAAGGATTTAGGTTACTATGTATCTAAAATCTTATAGCAACTGAACTGTATTTAAAATGACTTGATCTTTATGCTATGCTTAATTATTAGGAATATGTCCATCACATCATTCTCCTAATGACGTGACCTTGTTGTTTACTAATATCTTAATGTGTTGGAATTATGCCCTAGAGGCAATAATAAAGATGTTATTATTATAATTCTTGTTCATGATAAAGTTTATATTCCATGCTAGAATTGTATTAAGCGGAAACTTTAATACTTGTGTGGTTTGTGAAAAACACCGTGTCCCTGGTACGCCTCTATGGACTAGCTCATTGATCAATGATGGTTAAGGTTTCCTAACCATAGACATGAGTTGTCAATTGATAATGAGATCATATCATTGGAGAATGATATGGTGGACAGACCCAAACTAAGCGAAGCAATTAGATCGTTTCATCGTGTTCATCTTTGCGAAGCTTTTCCTATGTCAAATATTGTATTCCTTAGACCATGAGATAATACAACTCCCTGGTATCGGAAGAAAGCTTTGAGGTCATCAAATGTCATCCTATGAAAGGGTGATCATAAAGGCGTCTCTCAGGTGATCGGAAAGTATCTGTTGGGTTGTATGTATCGAGATGGGATTTGTCCCTCCCAAGTCGGAGAGATATACTTCGGGCCCACTCGGTAATCGATATCAACACCGCTTGCAAGCATGTGGTTAAGGAGTTAATCACAAAGTGATATCGGATTACGAAGCAGTAAAGTACTTGCCGTGAGAACGAGATTGAACTAGGTATATGATGCATCGACGATCGAATCTCGGGCAAGTAAAATATCGCGAGACGAAGGGAATATATATATGGGATTGCTTGACTCCTGGAATCGTGGTTCCTACGATATGATCATCGAGGAATGTGTGGAGTCAATATGGGTGCCTCAGACCCGTTGATTATTGATAGAAGATCATGTCGCATATTCTCGAACTGCAGGTCACACACTTAACGTGTCTCGACGCTAGGATAGATTGGATAATTGGTTTATGAATTTTTATTCGGAGTCTCGGATGGGATCCGGGACATCACGAGAGGTTCCGGAGTGGTCCGGAGAATAAGATTCATATAAGGCAGTGCAGTTTTTGGAGTTCGGAATTGTTCCGGGTTAATCGGTATTGTACCGGAAGCTTCTAGAACCTTACGGAAGGGGACCAACGTGGCCCCACCTTCCGGGAGGGGGCATGGGCCTATGAGGGAGTGTCCTGGCCGCTTTGGGCCAGGGGCACAAGGCCCATAGGGCCCAGCCTATTCTATAGGGTTTAAATCGTTTAAGCTAGGGATAGAATTTCTAGAAGGAGGGAGAGTCCTTGCCCCCCACTCCTCCCTCCCTTGGCCGCCGGCCCAAGGCTTGGAGGAGGGGCAAGGGCTGGCCGCCCCCCTCTATAAATAGAGGGCTGGTGCGCCCCCTCCCCCACACACCTTGCCTCCAAACCTAGTAGCCCTGCTGCCTTCCTCTCTCCCTCCCGACTGTTTGTAGGCGAAGCCCTGCAGCAGAAATTCTCCACCATATACACCACGCCGTCGTGCTGTAGATCCAATCTATCTCTCCACCATACTTGCTGGTCCGAGGAAGGAGGAGACGTCTAGGTGCTGCACGTGTGCATCTCACGGAGGCACCGCCACTTGTGGTGCTAGATCGGATCGGATCGCGAGGAGGAGAAGCGAGTACGACTACATCACCCACATTCCGATTTAACGCTCACCGTGCGAATCTTCAAGGGTATGAAGATCTAATCCAATCTCTCGTTGATTGCATCTCCTAGATTAGATCTTGGCTTTCCTCTGCTCGCATCCGTAGAAAATTTTGATTTACTATGCCGCCAAACCCATCGGGTATCGAGCTAGATCTATGCGTAGATGTGTTTCACGAGTAGAACGCAACATGGTTGTTGCGGCGTTGATGTTTTCTGTTGCAAGCCTCTTGTTTGTGTTCTTCTTATGACGCGGATAGTGAGATTGAAGCGGTCCAGCCAACCTTACGCGACGCCGTCGCGAGACCGGCTCGCACTTGACGTGTGGCTTGTTCCACACATGCGGCTGGTGGATGTCGCTTTCTCTCACTATAGTTGTCATGGGATTAACACCGAGTTTGGCAACCATAATATCACCGTTGTGGCTTCCGTAGGTAAGAATCGTTCTTAGCATCTACTCCCATAAGCCACGTAAAACATGCAACAACAAAGTAGAGGCGTCTAACTTGTTCTTGCAGGGAGTGTTTTCTGTGATATGGTATGGCCCAAGATGTGATGTGTATATTGTATGCGATGATCATGTTTTGTAATGTTTCACGACTTGCATGTCGATGAGTACACAACCGGCAGGAGCCATATGGTTGTCTTTATAATTATGTATGACCTGCGAGTCAACTTCTTATACGCCATGTAATAGCTTTACTTTATCGCTAAGTAGTTAGCAATAGTTGTAGTTGCTATTCGTGGTGGAGGCAATCATGATGGAGTGATGGAGATCATGCCGGAACTCACAAGATGGAGATCATTGCGCGGAGATTGGCTATACCATGTCACATAAAGTTATATGCATGTGATGTTTATCCTTTTATGTATCTTATTATGCTTAGATCGCGACGATAGCATTATAAGATGATTCCTCACTTAAAGATCAAGATAAAAACTGTGTTCTCCCCAAGTATGCACCGTTGCGAAAGTTCGTCGTGTCCAAGCATCACGTGATGATCGGGTGCTATAGACTCTACGCTCACATACAACGGGTGCAAGCCAGTTTTGCACACGCGGAAATACTTGGGTCTAGCTTGACGAGCCTAGCATGTACAGGCATGGCCTCGGAACACAAGAACCGAAAGGTTAAGCATGAGTCATATGAATGATATGATCGACACTTTGTTGTCCACCATTGAAACCACATCTCTTCTCGTGATGATCGGATTAGGTGTGGTGAATTTGGATCGTGTTCACTAAACAACTTGAGGGATGTTGAATTTAGTGGGAGTTCATCTAGTAATTTGATTAAGTTGAACTATTTATCATGAACATAGTCTAAATTGTACTTGCAAATACTGTAGATCACATGGCCAAGTCCAACTTCAACTTCAACGTTTTTGCTGAGAAGGAAAAGCTTAGAAACAATGGGTCTAACTTCACCAATTGGTTCCGCAATCTAAGAATCATTCTGTCTGGTGGACAAAAGGACTATGTCCTTGGGAAAGCGTTAGGTGACCTCCCTGCTGCAACTGCGCCGGCTGATGAGAAAGCTGTTTATCAGTCGCGCAAAGATGATTATGGTGTGATTAAGAGCACCATGTTGTTTGCTATGGAACCAGAACTTCAAAATCGTTTTGAAACCTATCCCGGGCCCTTTGAGATTCTCGAGGAGCTGAAAACCATGTTTCAGACTCAAGCCCGTTCTGAGAGATATGAGATCTCTGAGAAGTTCTTTAACTGCAAGATGGAGGAAGGGAGTTCCGTTAGTGAGCACGCCATTAAGATGTCGGGATACACTCAACGCCTTGAGCAACTGGAATGCATGATTCCATAGGAGCTCAAGATTGACAGAGTTCTGCAATCACTCCCTCCTAGCTACAAAAGTTTTGTAGTGACTCATAATTAGATTGGCTCCACTGATACGATCACCGAGCTCTTCGCAAAGCTGAAGGCTGCGGAGGTGGACATCAAGAAGGATAATCATGTGTTGATGGTCAACAAGCCCTCCTTTAAGAAAGGAAAGGGAGAAAAGAAGCCCTTCAAGAAGGGCGGCAATAGCGCAATGCTCCGCCGAGAAGAAGCTCAAGTCTGGTCCTAAGCCGACACCGAGTGCTTCTATTGCAAGGACAAGGGTCATGGAAGCGAATCGTCCAAAGTACTTAGCGGACAAGAAGGTGGCACCATCAAAGGTATATTTGATATACATGTTATTGATGTTTTCCTTACTAGCCCTTGTTGTAGTGCACGGGTATTTGATACCGTCATTGCTAATATTTGTAACTCGAAACAGGAGCTACGGAATAGACGGCGGCTTGCGAGGGATGAGGTGACGATGCGCGTTGGCAACGGATCAAGAGTTGATGTGATGGCCGTCGGCACTCTCTCCTTAGTTTTACCTTCGGGATTAGTTTTAAACCTTAATAAATGTTATTATGTGCCTGCATTGAGCATGAACATCATTTCCGGATCGTGTTTATTGCAAGACAGTTATTCATTTAAATCGGAGAATAATGGTTGTTCTATTTATATGAGTAACATCTTTTATGGTCATGCACCTCTTGTGAAAGGTTTATTTCTTCTAAATCTCGAAAGGGATGAAACACACATCCATAACATTGAGGATAAGAGATGCAAAATAGATAGTGATAATACTACTTATTTGTGGCACTGTCGTCTAGGTCATATTGGTGTCAAGCGCATGAAGAAACTCCATTCTGATGGACTTTTGGAGTCTCTTGATTTTGAATCATTTGACACATGCGAACCATGCCTCATGGGCAAGATGATCAAAACCCCGTTCTCCGGAATGATGGAACGAGCAACAGACTTGTTGGAAATCATACATACCGATGTATGCGGACCGATGAGTGTTTCGACGCGCGGTGGATATCGCTATTTCCTCACTTTTACCGATGAATTAAGTAGATATGTGTATATCTATTTAATGAAACATAAATCTGAAACATTTGAAAAGTTCAAAGAATTTCAGAATGAAGTGGAGAACCATCGTAACAGAAAGATTAAGTTTCTACGATCCGATCGTGGAGGTGAATATTTGAGTTATGATTTTCTCACGCATCTTAAAGCAAGTGGAATCGTTTCACAACTCACGCCACCCGGAACACCACAACAAGAATGGTGTGTCTGAGCCGAATCGAACCCTATTAGATATGGTCCGATCAATGATGTCTCTTACTGATTTGCCGTTATCATTTTGGGGTTATGCATTAGAAACCGCTGCATTCACTTTAAATAGGGCTCCATCTAAATCCGTTGAGACGAAACCGTATGAACCGTGGTTTGGTGCTAAACCTAAGTTGTCGTTTCTTAAAGTTTGGGGATGCGAAGCTTACGTCAAGAAGTTGATGCCGGACAAGCTCAAACCCAAAGCGGAGAAATGCGTCTTCATAGGATACCCTAAGGAAACTATTGGGTATACCTTCTATCACAGAACCGAAGGCAAAGTGTTTGTCGCGAAGAACGGTTCCTTTCTTGAGAAGGAGTTTCTCTCGAAAGAAGTGAGTGGGAGGAAAGTAGAGCTTGACGAGGTTATTGAACCTTCTCTTGAATTGGAGAGTAGCGCAGCACCTGAAATTGTTCCAGGTCGCCGCACCAACAATAGAGGAAGCTAATGACAAGGATCATGAAGCTTGGACGATGTCGCCATCGAACGTCGCAGGTTGACAAGATCACGTGCCCTCCCGAGTGGTAAGCAACCTGTCTTGACCTGTCTTGTTAGTAGAAGACGTGAACCTACGAACTATGAGGAAGCGATGATGAGCCCGGACTCGAGAAATGGCTAGAAGCCATGAACCAATTGGGATCCATGAGCGAAAACCAAGTATGGACTTTGGTGGACCCTCCTAGCGACCGAAAGGCCGTTGAGTGCAAATGGATATTCAAGAAGAAAACAGACGCGGATGGTAATGTTACCGTCTATAAAGCACGGCTTGTCGCAAAAGGTTTTCGACAAGTTCAAGGTGTTGACTACGATGAGACTTTCTCTCCCGTAGCGATGTTTAAGTCCATTCGGATTTTATTAGCAATTGCTGCGTTTCATGATTATGAAATATGGCAGATGGATGTCAAGACTGCGTTCCTCAATGGCAACATTGATGAAGAGTTGTATATGATGCAACTCGAAGGTTTTGTCGATCCTAAGGATGCTGATAAAGTATGCAAACTTCAGCGTTCCATTTATGGACTAAAGCAAGCATCTCGGAGTTGGAACCTTCGTTTTGATCAAGTGATCAAGAGCTTTGGATTTGTTCCAAATTTCTACGAAGCTTGCATCTACAAGAAAGTGAGTGGGAGCTCGGTGATGTTTCTGGTACTATATGTGGATGACATATTGATTATTGGAAATGACATCAACATGCTTAACGATGTGAAGAGTTATTTGAACAAGTGTTTTTCAATGAAAGACCTAGGTGAAGGTGCTTATATATTGGGCATCAAAATCTATAGAGATAGACAAAGACGCCTAATAGCTTTAAGCCAGAGTACATACCTAGACAAAGTTCTGAAAAGGTTCAGAATGGATAAGGCAAAGAAAGGTTCAGTGCCTATGTTGTCAGGTAAGATATTGAGCAAGGCTCAGTGTCCAGCTACGGTAAATGATAGGGAAGCTATGAGCAAAGTGCCTTATGCCTCGGCCATAGGTTCCATCATGTATGCCATGCTGTGTACTAGACCGGATGTGTCCAATGCTCTTAGTTTGACGAGTAGATATCAAACTGATCCAGGAGTGGAACACTGGACAGCCGTGAAGAACATCCTAAAGTACCTAAATAGGACTAAAGAAATGTTCTTAGTCTATGGGGGTGATGAACAGCTTGTCGTAAAAGGTTACGTCGATGCTAGTTTTGATACCGACAAGGATGATTCCAAATATCAGACAGGATACGTTTATATTTTGAATGGGGGAGCTGTGAGCTAGAGAAGCTGCAAGAAAAGTGTGATCGCGGGATCTACAGTGGAAGCGGAATACATGGCTGCTGCAGAAGCGTCAAGTGAAGGAGTTTGGATCAGAAACTTCATCACTGAGCTTGGCGTGGTTCCAAGTGCATTGGACCCACTGGAGATATTGTGTGACAACACTGGCGCCATAGCACTTGCTAAGGAACTAAGATATCATCCAAAGACCAAGCATATCAACCACAAGTTTCATATAATCCGAGATTGTATAGCAGATGGAGATCTGAAGATTAGCAAAGTACATACAGATCTGAATGTCGCAGATCCATTGACTAAACCTCTTCCACGTGTAAAACATGATCAGCACCTCAGTGCCATGGGTGTGAGATTGTTGCCAAATGTAAACTAGATTATTGACTCTAGTGCAAGTGGGAGACTGTTGGAGTTATGCCCTAGAGGCAATAATAAAGATGTTATTATTATAATTCTTGTTCATGATAAAGTTTATATTCCATGCTAGAATTGTATTAAGCGGAAACTTTAATACTTGTGTGGTTTGTGAACAACACCGTGTCCCTGGTACGCCTCTATGGACTAGCTCATTGATAAATGATGGTTAAGGTTTCCTAACCATAGACATGAGTTGTTAATTGATAATGAGATCATATCATTGGAGAATGATATGGTGGACAGACCCAAACTAAGCGAAGCAATTAGATCGTTTCATCGTGTTCATCTTTGCGAAGCTTTTTCTATGTCAAATATTGTATTCCTTAGACCATGAGATAATACAACTCCCTGGTATCGGAAGAAAGCTTTGAGGTCATCAAACGTCATCCTATGAAAGGGTGATCATAAAGGTGTCTCTCAGGTGATCGGAAAGTATCTGTTGGGTTGTATGTATCGAGATGGGATTTGTCCCTCCCAAGTCAGAGAGATATACTTCGGGCCCACTCGGTAATCGATATCAACACCGCTTGCAAGCATGTGGTTAAGGAGTTAATCACAAAGTGATATCGGATTACGGAACGAGTAAAGTATTTGCTGTGAACGAGATTGAACTAGGTATGACGGTACCGACGATCGAATCTCGGGCAAGTAAAATATCACGAGACGAAGGGAATATATATATGGGATTGATTGAATCCTGGCATCGTGGTTCATCCGATATGATCATCGATGAATGTGTGGGAGTCAATTTGGGTGCCCAGACCCCTCTATTGATTATTGATAGAATATCATGTCTGCATATTCTCGAACCCGCAGGGTCACACACTTAACGTGTCTCGACGCTAGGATAGATTGGATAATTGGTTTATGAATTTTTGTTCGGAGTCTCGGATGGGATCCGGTACATCACGAGAGGTTCCGGAGTGGTCCGGAGAATAAGATTCATATAAGGCAGTGCAGTTTTTGGAGTTCGGAATTGTTCCGGGTTAATCGGTATTGTACCGGAAGCTTCTAGAACCTTACGGAAGGGGACCAACGTGGCCCCACCTTCCGGGAGGGGGCATGGGCCTATGAGGGAGTGTCCTGGCCGCTTTGGGCCAGGGGCACAAGGCCCATAGGGACCAGCCGATTCTATAGGGTTTAAATCGTTTACACTAGGGATAGAATTTCTAGAAGGAGGGAGAGTCCTTGCCCCCCCACTCCTCCCTCCCTTGGCCGCCGGCCCAAGGCTTGGAGGAGGGGCAAGGGCTGGCCTCCCCCCCTCTATAAATAGAGGGCTGGTGCGCCCCCTCCCCCACACACCTTGCCTCCAACCCTAGTAGCCCTGCTGCCTTCCTCTCTCCCTCCCGACTGTTTGTAGGCGAAGCCCTGCAGCAGAAATTCTCCACCATATACACCACACCGTCGTGCTATAGATCCAATCTATCTCTCCACCATACTTGCTGGTCCGAGGAAGAAGGAGACGTCGAGGTGCTGCACGTGTGCATCTCACGGAGGCACCGCCACTTGTGGTGCTAGATCGGATCGGATCGCGAGGAGGAGAAGCGAGTACGACTACATCACCCACGCCCGAGCGTAACGTTCATTGTGCGAATCTTCAAGGGTATGAAGATCCAATCCAATCTCTCTCGTTGATTGCATCTCCTAGATTAGATCTTGGCTTTCCCTCTGTTCGCATCCGTAGAAAATTTTGATTTACTATGCCGCGAAACCCATCATAATGTTCATGATCAGTGTAACAACCCTAGTTTTATTAAATACTAATTAGTTTTGAATGTGCATTCATCAGCATCATCATTCAAAAATGCATGAAAGAAAATAATCACAAAACCCTAACTCTAATTTTGCTCTTCCTCTTAAATGCATCCAAATGGATTTTTAATATTTTGAAATAAAAAAAAATATTTGGAACCCAAATTGATTACAAGGGTCTCTAAAATATTTTGAATATTTATAAAAGTTTTAGTAATTTGAAATGGTTCAAAACAGTTTTTAAATTCAAATGCAAAAGAGAAAAGTCAAAACAGAAAAAGGAAAAACATTTCAGAAAGAAAAAATACATTCTCTTCCTCTCTAGGCTGCAGCCGATCTCCCCCTCACTCTCTGCCGCTCAGCGTGCGTCCCGCAGCAGCCCACCCCGGCCCAAGTGCGGCCCAACCTCGGCCCCGTACCGCTTAACCCTGTTCTATCGTCTTCCTCCCGCTACCGAAGCAGCTCGGTGGCTCGCCGCCGGCCACCCGATGCTCCGTCGTGCGCCGTGATCAATGCCGCCGCCCCCGAGCGTCTATTTGATCCCTAGAGCCGCCGTGGATGAACCCTAGCCCTTAAATTCCCCTCCTCCTCGCTCTCTCGTGCGCAAACCCTAACCCTAGAGCTCATAGACGCCGGTGAGCCCCGCCGTCTCAGGCCACCCCACGCTGTTCCGAGAGCACCGTTGGGACCGCCTCGTTTCCCTCGTTCATATCCGTGAAGCATGCAAGCAGGGAAGCTCCCTCCTCGCCGGAATCGTCCCCGAACTGCCATCAGCCGCTGTCGTTGCCACCACCGATTCGTCGTCGTCCGGCCCCGCCTCGCCTCCTCGACACCTCCATCGACTCCGTGGTGATCTAGCGGTGCTCAGGCACCCTCCTGTTTCCTCCCTAGACCTCTGGTTTCCCTCCCCCATGACCACCTGCAAGCCCCGCCGCCGTCCGCCATCGTGCACGTCGCTCCGGCGACCATATGAGAGCGACGCCGCCACTTTACGGCTCAGCGCACTCGCGCGAGTCCGACACGGCTAGTATCGCAGCCTCGCATCGCCCCTAGCGTCGCGCCCGCGTCCATCCTGAGAGCAGCTCCATGGATGACGTCAGCATGACGTCACCATGAGGCAATAACCCTTTTTTTGTTTTATTATTTTCAGTAAATAATTTCTGTAATTATTCAGTAAAGGAAAATCCCCGACAGGTGGGTCCCTGCTGTAAGTGATAAAAACATTTTCAGAAATGTTTCTGATTAATAAAAATATATAAGTAATTTCAAAATATAATTTATTTTTATAATATTCTCAAAATGATTTAAAATGAATTAAAATTGAAGAAATTCATAACTAATTCATTTTAAATCATAAAAATACAAATAATATATCAAAATGTTCAGAAAAATGAATTCTACCTAATTAAATTATAATCATGCACTGATAAGAAACTTCAATTGCAAGTTTAATTAGAACAAAACAACCCCTCTCATATGCCTCCGAGGTTTTCCCGAATTAGGGTTTATACCCCTCGGGACCTCGATTAAGTTGTCAAGCATGCCTTAGGGGTTTATTTCAATGCAGTTCAACTTGTCATATCATCATCCTTGCTTGAGCATTGCATCGATGCCATGTGTTGATTGTTTCCCCTTCTTTCCGGTATTTGATTCATCTCTGGTAGAGTACGATATCGAGATCAAGATCGAAGACCGAGATCAACACCGTAGAAGATCGAAGATCGAAGAACAATACTTGATCAACTATAATCAAGTCAAGTACCAGATGTCCGAAGCTCTGCTTTCTGGATATCGACTGGCAAAGGCAAGCGAAGCCCCACACATGATATAATCCTATGCTTTCAAAGTATTTACATTCTTGCCATGTGCATACGATTCCAAAGTCTTTTATCGATAGATAGATTAATCCTGTATGATGCATGTTTCCTTTATCGCCTATATTCCCTGATCCACTACTCCTAGCAGAACTAGGGTTTGGCTTGTGAAGCGTTGCTAGAGCTATTACATCTGTTGTGCTTAGCCAAGCTTAGCTGTTATCGCTGGTCCATACGGTTGATGAATCAGAGCTACGAATGAACCTAGTATGACAGGATGACGTGGAATGATCAGAGATGAAAGATAAACATGCTAAGGCTGGTATCGGAGGCCACAGTGGGTTGTGGTTTTTGCAGTCTCATACTTGCCACTACTAGGACCTGAGTTCTTTCCTATGGACCAACACGAGCGTATAGCCACACGGGGGCCCTAGAAACCCCCTCGACCAACTAACTTGCCGAGTAGATTCCATGAGTCACATAGTTTGGGCTTTCCATTCTACATACGCATCTTGGATGTTCTTGAATGGAGGTGAAGGAGGTGCATTCATACAGGTAGGTAAGCGTGGCCGGGAACAAGAGATGCCCGACATCCGTAATCTTGAACCCCACACACATCATTAGGGATCGGCTTCCGGACTTGACCCGTTACGGCGGCATCTCCCTAGTGCGTGACTCATGGTCTTGGCGATAGCAAGGTAAAGGTCGTGGTCAACCACTCTCTGCCGGCCTTCCAAGGAAAAGGGATTATAGCTTGGCATTAAGAATCGGTTGGCGCGTGTGGGTAAAGTTGTACACCCCTGCAGGGTTAAATCTTTTCGAAAAGCCGTGTCCACGGTTATGGACGACTTGGAAACCAGATTCAAAGATCATAGAGAACTTTAACCTAATCATAAAACTTGTCAAGTTGATCAACGTGTGCTTAAGGATGCTTCCTCATGGGTACGAGGGGGTGATCCTAGATAGGTTCAGCTGATGATGATTCGGTGGATGTCAAGAGATGATCAAAGCTAGTGATACCGCTCTCTTATCCCCTTTTAAAATATTCTGATTAGTCGAGATTCTTCTCCCTCTTGTTTTACAAAACAAAGATGGCTTTATGCAAAATAACTCCACCAGCCATAAGTATTGCGGAGTACACCCTGTACTCACCCTTGCTTTGTTGATACTTTTGCAACAGAGTAAGTGTTACCATAAGAAGATGAGTTCTTTGCAGCATCGACATTGACGAGTAGTTTGGAGATCCCAGTCGGCAGTCTGGGATCCATGGATTGGACATCATCATTATGCTTCAGTCCTCTTAGGCCATTTGTTAAGTTTGCTATACTTAATAGCATAATTCGCCTTCCGTTCTTTGATGTTTGTGGTCAGTGATCTCTGCTTGTAATATTTTGGTTCTTCGCTCAGTTATGAGCTTGCTGTAATAATTTTTGTGTCGTAGGGTCACTGTTGTGTTATCATTTCTTCCTCTGTACGCTTTCGAGATTTAGGTTAGGCTTATATCAGACAAAGGTCTGGGATTTATCTAGCCCTAATCCCGGGGTGTCACACTCAGGAAACCATGATCATCCGTTCAACCAACAAGCTAGTTTAAATAAGAGGCTTTACAAGGGACTCTATGTTTACAAATCACACAAGTATTAATGTTTCTGGTTAATACTATTATAGCATGAGATATAAACTTTCATCAACACACGAAGATATAACAATAACTAATTTTATTATTGCCTCTTGGGCATATCTCCAACACTGATAGCTCCAAATTTCATCACCTTTTACTATTGATTTTCCAATTGTTTATTGCCAGATTTCACTGAAGATTACTCCTTTCAGTTAACGTTAATGCCGCAATTAGGAATCCTTGGTTTCTTGTGATGGTTTCAGGTAAGAAACATTTATTAAAGATTTAATAGCATTTATGGTCTAATTTCACCTAAAGAAGTAAATCCTCAATTGGAGCCCCTTTCATTGGCGATGTTCAGTGCGCGTAACGACCAACGCTATGGTCAGGATGCGCCCGTACCGTCTGCCGGTACTACACACCGCCGGCTCTACTATATCATTAGAAGCAACTTTCATGAAGACTAGGGTGAGAAAAAAGAGAACAAAACCGTTGCAAAACTCATCCAGAGAGGGGAGATTAGATTTGGAAGACGAGAAGAACCTTCCCACACTCCTCGAGGATTTTAACCTCTTCAACTGTTGGTTCGTGGGCCGATAAACAAAACTTTTATCTAACCCAGTGCTCCCAAGATTTAGCTCAGGTAATAGGCTACGAGATTTACAAGTAGACGCGCAGGTGCGAATTATCGATGAAGCGCTCCAGTTGATGTAGTGCCAATCGATCACATGAACATATCCTCTAGATCCCCACGAACTCCTTCACTAGATCCCTTTACCTCCAGCGCCGCACATGCAACGCCTCTACCGTTATCCACACATACAAGAAGGAGCACGAGCAGAGGATTGCTAGATCATGTCTAACCATATTTGGGAGTGGAGAAAGTGACGGCTAGGTCAGGGACTATCCCTTGTCACTCCACTTATATACATCCCTAGTTGGTCTCAACTCTTGAGGTCCATTTAGGCTGTACCCCAACTACCACATGGATCTCATCCACCTGGGCTCCTTACCCTTAAGTGTATGACCTACAGGTTCACGTACATATGGACACGACATGAGCTACACCTCCAATTATCTCGTCATGGCTTTGAGTCTCACTCACTCCTATGAACACTTGGTCTCAAGTCGATACATGGTAGCGGCCTCTGGCAAGACGTGCCATCTCCCAAATGCCATAAAGTTCAGAAGACAAACCTTCAATGTTACTTTCATCCAAGTCCCTTTACCACACAATATACCTTGTTAAGCTATAGGCGAGTCATTTCCATCCCTTTAATAGCTTAACCCTCTTCTCATTTCGTGATATACATTTCACTGAACTAACTCTTAGTCTGACTCCTCAGTTAATACTTAACTGAGCAGCGCATGGCCATGCTTCGAAATCATATCACACGAGAGGGCCTAGAGAATATCTCTCCATTAAGGAGGGGCAAATACCATGTTGGTAATCCATGTCACGCAGCTTGATTCACAACTAACCCAGACTCTACCTATATAACAACACATTTACGGAAGAATGTTTGATAGAACCTAAGTTGGCAATCCACAAATCAGATCATGCGATCACCTCAGGTGAAAGGATTCCATTGTATGAGACTTAAAATTACAACATGCTCATTGCATCTCAACTATGGGTCAGTCCAACTCGCTAAACTCTTTAGCCGAGTCCGTGTAAGTTGGAATAGCATCACCATGCCCATGACAAGTGGAACCAAGTCATCAACCAACTTCACATTAGTCTAAGTTGTGTGTCCAGCACAACCTTAATGACCAAGGACATTTTGAAAGAACAACACAAATATATAGTTCCACAACTGATCACGTATTCGATGATATATCATATGTTCACACAAGGGACAACTTAATAACTTTATGAATACTTTAAGGAATATCATTATACATGATTGCCTCTAGGGAATATTCCCAATAGTCTCCCACTTGCACTAGATTCAATCATACTGACATCACATGTCTAGAAAGTTTACATTGCTCCCACTAAACTTCTTGTATAAACAAGAATCATGATCACTCTTGATGAAGCCAAACGATTTGACTACCTCATCAAAGCGAATGTTCCAACTTCGAGATGCTTGCTTTAACCCATAAATGGATTTTTGAAGTTTGCATACCTTGTTAGCATTAGCCAGATCGAGAAAACCCTCGGGTTGTATCATATACACGTCCTCGGTTAAATTTCCATTAAGGAAAGCTATTTTGACATCCATATACCATATCTGATAATCAAAATAGGCTGCTATAGCTAACATGATCCGAACTGACTTAAGCATCGCCATAGGTGAGAAAGTCTCATCGTAGTCAACTCCTTGAACCTGTCGGAACCCCTTCGCGACAAGCTGTGCTTTATAGACAGAAACATTTCCATCCATATCAGTTATCTTCTTAAAGACCCATTTGCACTCGACGGGTCTTGCACCGTCTAGCAGATCAACCAAGTTCCAAACTTGATTTTCATCCAGGCTCCAAGCCATGACTCGGAATCAGAACCCACCATTGCTTCCAAATTATTTGTCAGCTCATCACTGTCTAACAACAACACATCACGAACACTTTGTAATCTGGCAGATCTTCATGGCTCAGGTGCAGCTGCTGGCCTACCGACCACAACCGGCTCAACCTCCAAGGCTTTTGCCGAGACGACACTAGCTGGTTACTCTCGAACTTCTTCGAGCTGCACCGTGCTCCCATTGACTCCTCGACTGAGAAACTCTTTCTCAAGGAAGACACCATTCCGAGCGACAAACACTTTGCCCTCTTCTTGGTTGTAGAATTAGTAACCCAAGGTTTCCTTTGGATACCCCACGAAAATACATTTATATGATTTGGATGTAAGCTTGTCTGACTGAAATCGCTTGACAAATGCTTCACAACCCCAAATCTTAAGAACAGGCAATCTTGGCTTTTGGCCCATCCACACCTCATGTGGTGTCTTCTCTACGAATTTTAATGGTACTCTGTTTAGTGTGAAAGCTGCAGTTTCTAGACAATAAACCCAAAATGATAAAGGTAGATCTGTCTGACTCATCATTGATCGTACCATGTCCAACAAGGTCCGATTTTACCATTCTGAGACACTGTTCCTCTGTGGTGTTCCTGGCGGAGTGAGCTGTGGAACTATTCCACAACTCTTCAGATGGTCATCAAACTCATGGCTCATGTAATCGCCTCCTGGGTCCGATCGAAGAAACTTTATTTTCTTGCTGAGTTTATTTTGTACTTCATGCTGGAATTCTTTGAACTTTTCAAAGGCTTCCGAATTATGTTTCATTAAGTAGATATATCCATACCTACTCAAATCATTAGTGAAGGTAATGAAGTACTCATAACCATCCCTGGCTGTCGTGCTCATTGGACCACATACATCACTATGTACTAGTCCCAACAAGTCAGACGCCCTCTCACAACTCTTTGCGAAAGGTTTCTTGGTCATTTTATCGAGTAGGCATGATTTACATGTCTCGAATGACTCCAAGTCGAACGAAGTTAGGAGTGCATCATCATGGAGCTTCTTCATGCATTTCCAACTTATATGACCAAGATAACAGTGCCAAAATAAGTCATATGTAACATACCACCCTTTTGTGTAATATTAATAAGGACATGTTTGAGCATTGCATGCATGCATAACACTTGCACTTTGGTATAATCAAGAAAGAACAAACAAAACCATAAACCCTAATAGCTTCCCCTCTCTCTTTGAATCAATTCAAACGATTCCTATATTTTGAAAATTCTCAAAACAAATGGAGCCCAAATTGTGTTGAGGGCCCCTTAGTGTTTTCAGATATTATATAAAAGTTTCTGTGATTTGAAATTAATCAAAACAGATTTGAAATTCAAAATATAAAAGGAAATAAAAAAACAGAAATAGAAAAGGATTCTGAAATAAAATATAACTAACCTAGCTGCTGGGCCGAGCTCACCTCTCCCCTCTCTCTCTCTCAGCCAGCGCTTGCCACCCACGGGGCCCAGCCGGCCCGTGCACTGCTTCGTCGATGCTATCGTCGTCGTCCACCTCTTGCCGCGCCCGAAGCAGCTCGGTGTCGCCTCGCCGCCGGCCGCCACGCACCAAGATCCGTGCCACCGCCCCCGAGTGCCTACAAGACCCTGCCGGATGCGTCGACGAACCCTAGCGCCCTCACACTTCCCCCTTACTCTTTCTCCCTCGTGGCAGCGCCATGGCCGAAGAACCCTAGCCGGCCGATCGTCGGCCTCGCCCGTTCGCCGGCTCAAGCCACGCCACGCTGGAACCGTGCTGCTCTCTCCCTATCCCCTTTTCCCCTTCGCGCGCGACCTCGATCGAGCGAATCGGAAGCTCCCGCCACCGTTGGTCTCCATTGATCCTCGCCGATTGATGGGATATGCCTACCAGGGTATGCCCAGCAGGAAGTTTCCTATTGGCCCAAGCCGCCAGCGAGTGGGCCTGCAGGACGGCGAGTGGATCGAGACTTGGCGAGGATTCAGGCGACTGGAAGCTAGAGGCCCAGAAGCATAGCTAGGCCCAGTCGGACTAGGTCAAAGAACCTCCGAATCCTTAAATAATTCGGTTGTAATCTGTAAACCCTAGCTAGGTGAGCCTATATAAACCTCCCTAGGGTACGCATAGAGGACACGTTCCATCATACACCCAAGCGACTCGCCGCCTAGTCGCCGAGCTCCCCCCTTGTACTCTCACCATAATACAATCTAGAAGGAGTAGTTCTTTACCCTCCGGGGGGCCGAACCTGGGAAAACCCTTGTGTCTCCACCCTCATCTCGCACCGCATATGGCTGGCCGCCCTTGCCCCATGTTCTACTACTCGCTGCCGATTGCAGCATCTGCCGTGGTCATCCCCACGATAGTGGAGCCCACCATGGGGCTGGCCGGTCAGGCCGGTGTTCTGCAGCGAGATCCAATCTGCCCATCAATGAGTCGATCACCACCGGCCGCATGATCGTGATCGGTGAGATGCTCCAGATCTTGCCGAGCAGCTATGTCCCGGCCGCGCGACCCGTCACACATAGCGTGATTCTGTCGGTCGACACGATTAGCCTCTTCGTCGGTCTCATCGACGTCATCGTCTCGGAGGACTCGTCTGGCATCCGCGAGTCACGGCCACACGACCGGATCTCTGAGAGCCAGGTCTGCATGATTCACCGCCTCGCCTCCGAGTACGACTCGGCCCACAACAACGTGGCTGAAACCACCGCGGCCGCGGACGACGCGGCCCTCAATGACGACGCCGATTCGGTGACCCCAGCGTCAGCCGCCGGATCCATCGTCGCCGCATCGCCTGCGGGCTCCATCACCCAGGTCTCCAACGTCGGAGACTTCGAGTAACCCTCCATCCTTGGGATCTTCGACTTCGACTCTGGGTCGGAGAACTCCACCGACCTCCACGACGGAACCGGTCGCCACGCCGCGACCTACATGGCGACTGGGGCTGGCCCCCCGGAAGACCCCTTCTCCATGCCGATCCCACCAAACGCGACGGCAACGGAGGTCGAGGAACTCCGCCTGCGGCTGGCGGAGGCGGTCCGCAAGGAACAAGCCGAGCGCGAAAAAATTCGCCTCGAGCAGGTGACAGCGCATGAGCTGTCGAGCTATCACCAACTCCGAATCAGGTCGCGCCTGAACCCTACCGTTCAGGGGCGCGCCCTGAACTTCGATGATGAAAATGACCCGACTCACGTGGCCGAGCGCGCGATCTGCGAGAACGCGCCGCCAGGAGGAAGCGCTTGACCCCCACCAGGGGCGACGGCCAACGGCGCCACACCACCACCCAACCGCGCGCCCCCTAGGGACCAACCAAGGATCATGGTCTCCTCACGAGAGCGAGATGCGAACGGCCTCCCGCTGTTCTCCACCCCAATGGACAACATCGTCGCGAGCCGAGCAACAGTCGACAACATCCAAGTCACCGGGGAAGGCGCCCTGCAGATCCAGTATGCCAAGGCTCTGCTCGCCAAAGCAGTTGAGCAACAAAACGCGGGCGCCGACTCACAGGGTCGGATGTACTCGCGTTCATCAGGCAGAAGGGCGGCCTCGAGCGGCCTCCCAATGACGGCGAATACCCTCAACTTCCCACCACCCGAGCCCCTGCAGCTCCAACACCGACCCACGAACGCGGCACTCTCCACCAACGACCCACGGCTGGCGAACAACTTTGTCGCCGCCAACGGGCAGCCCGTCGACGCATGCACCCACATCATCAACAACCAGAGCTCGCACGCACGCCAGCCTGAAGACCCGTGGCATACCCTCACCAACCGCCGCGACGGCGAACCAAGGGGATCGCTGAGCCGAGTCGGACCCCAGTGCTTCGGACCGATGATCCGAGGCGAAAGATACCCGGCGAACTTCAAAGCGCCGAAGGAGATCAAGAAGTACGACCCCTCGTGTGATCCGTCCGTGTGGCTGGACACTTACCTCATGGCGATGGGGATCGCCGGACACACCGACCTACTCGCTGCCCGCTACCTTCCCGTAATGATGGAGGGAGCATGCATGCAGTGGATTAACACCCTCCCTACGGATAGCATCGACTCCTGGGAGGAAATGCGCGACACCTTCGTCAGGCACTTAGAGGGTTCATACACCCGCGCCAACACCATCGAGGACCTGGAGCGATGCGTCCAGGGACCCCGCGAGTCGACCCGCAGTTGGGTCCAAAAGTGGCAAGACCTGTGGTACAACGCGACCGGAATCCACCCGGACACCGCGATCCACTGCTTCAAGACCTCGTGCCGCTACGAGCCCCTGGTCGCCAAGCTCAAGCGAGTTTATAGAACACTCGACAACATACCGGACCTCCTGGAGATCGCAAAGAGGTACGCGGAGGAGGACCCAAACCAAGAAACCGACAACGAGTCGGGAGGAAATCGCCGCACGAGCGGCCATGACAACGGGAGGCGACCCGAACTACGCTACAGCAACACTCGCCTCACCGGCAAACGTCGTGGTGACGGGCGAGTCGACTTCGTCGCCAACGCCGGATACGCGCCGCATGAACCCAAGAGCTTCCTCCGCGACGGAGGCCAGCGCCGCAACGGTGGCAACTACAAGGAAAAGTCGTGGTTCGATCCCACGGCTCTCCTCAACCAACCCTGTGTGTTTCATAGCAGGGAAGGAAAGCCCGCCACGCACACGACCGCCGACTTCCACTCTCTCAAGGAGATCGAGAAGGCACGACGCACGCGAAAAGACCCCGACAATAACCCGCCAAACGGCGGAAAGTTCGGCAGCATCGCCGGCTCGCTCCACACCTTCACAGGCTTCAACACGAAGCGCGAGAATAAGGTCATCGCCCGCGCCATCGCCATCAATACGGTGTCCCAGATAGACATCCCCCATTTCCTCAACTGGTCCGAGCAACCAATCACCTGGAGCCGCGAGGACCACTCGCCACAGATCGAATATCCGGCCGAGTCGCCCTAGTGGTCAAGCCCAAGGTGGGAGATTACTGGTTCCCCAAAACGCTGATGGACGGCGGCAGCTCCATCAACATCCTGTACCTGGACACGTCAGGCGACTGCTGCTCCCGCAGTCGATGATCGAGATGACCTACACCACCTTCCACGACATCGTCCCCGGTCGGAAGGCGTACCCGATCGGCAAGGTGACGCTGCTAGTCACCTTCGGCACATGTGGCGCCCAGCAAAAACCACTATTAGAAAATCGCGTTGTTTTTGTGCATTGCATCATCATGACCGCATGCTCATGTCATCATGCCACATTGCATTTGAGCATCGTCATCATCATGCATTTGTTTGTCTGAAACTATTTTCGAAAAACATATTTTGTTTTCTAAATACCCGCCTTTATTTCAAAATCCAAAACCCGGGTCTCCGGATTATTTTGTTTCGTCTACCAATGGATTTCAAAAGCCCCGTTTTAAAATAATAAAATATTTACTTTATTTTTAGGGGCAGCCGTACCGGGACGATCCGACCCATTCGGCCACCCCCAGTACAAAAACCAGACTACCTAAACCCTTTTCCTACCCCAACCTAATCTACCCAGCCCCCTCCACATCACCCCCTCCAATCCCATGTCGACACCTCACCTCTCCCTTTCACCCGACCAATCACCACCCGCCACCTCACCACTTCCTCCACCCCATCCACTCCTAACCTGCCGCCTCACCCTAACCCCTGCCTCCACCAACTCCCACGCCACCCCCGCCCGAAAATCCCACCTCGGGATCCCGCCCATCCCCTGGCTGGCCCACCCCTGGCCCCACCTCGCACTCCCCTGTCCCTGCCCACACCCCACCTTCCTCCCCGCGGACCACCCGCAACAACCGCCTCCCCGCTCGCATCTCGCCTTGCGTCGCCGCCGCCTGGCTAGAGCCGCCGCCACCGGTCCGTCCTCGCTCCTCCATCGCCTCCGTGCCGCGACCGCCTCCCTGGCCCGTCCTCTACCTCCCGCCGTCCACGCCTCCAGCGCCTCTCCTCCGCTCGCCGGCCACCGCTGCTCCCGATCTCCCCGGGCAGCGCGTCCCCAACGCCCGAGATCCACCCCGCCGCCAGGCTCCCTCACCTCCCCGGTCGCGTCCTCCGCCGCTGAAGCGCCATCTTGCCGCCTCCCGTTCTGCGCCTCCCCACACCTCTCTCTCCGGCCGTCCTCCCCGCAGCAGAGCTTCTCCGTTGGCCTCTTGCGAGCACCCTGGGTGCCCTTCTCCGTGTGTTGCCGCCCCTCCTGCTAGCACCGCCCGCTGCAGGATGCCACCGGCCGTCTCCCCGGAGCTGAGCGCCTCCTCCGCAGCAAGCCCCGCGGACCCGAAGACCGCTGAGACCGAACTCGGACTCCAAGTTCTTCCTCCCGTATCCGAAGACGCTGAGACCCGGACGCCAATATCTCCGCCGTGAGACGACAAGACCAACGACATGTCCCGACGACCGCGGATGCGACAGGATCGTCTCTCGGACGCCAAGTTATTCGACCCCGGGGACCGATCCATCGGAACGCCAAGCCATTCTTCCGAACCCGAGTTCTTCGTCACAGGCGTCAAGATCTTCTTCCCGGACTCGAAGACCCCGGTACCCGATCCACTCAAGTCCGCCATCAACGACAAGATCGACACCGACCAGGGCGAATCCGATGCCCCCCGACGCCAAACCAAGTCCTCCTTTTTGGATGCGACAAGTTCGACTTCCCGTTGTCCGAGACCGATCCCGTCGAACCGTTCTCCCCGTCGCCCCTGAGACCGATCCCTCGAACCCCTCCGAACCAAGACCTCCGACCATAATGTGTGATGACCTTTCCAAGCCCCGTATTTTTATAATATATGATATAAACTTGTTGCATTAAATCATTCATGTCGCATACATATCTGTGGGTGTTTGGGGGTGTTTCGACGATTCACCTAAATTAAATATGGAGGCCATATGCGGGCGAATCTAGTCTAATATTGCCTCCATTTAAATTTGTGCATCGAACCGGTGATATATTTTGCCATGTTAAGACAACATTTAAAGTGCGGGGTATCTAAACAACATGAAACCTCTAAGTAATTGCCGGAACCCCGGTTTCGCTTAATATTGCCTAATTGCATCGCATCTTTGCCATGCCATGCATCATGCCCGATCTTTTGCCGTAGTATTAATAGTGCATCCGGTGTTTCTGCTAGTGCTTTGCTTCTTCACGGATTAGGCCGATGAGTTGATGCGAGTGTCGACCCGATCTTCGGATGAACCTTCGGCAATGTTTTCAGGCGAGCATCTCTTCACCTTCTACCTATTTTGCTTTTATAGTATGTATTCCCTCCTGTTGATCTATTGCTATCTGTGTTGCGATGCTCTAGTTTTCGTGCCCGTGATATCCCTTGCAGCCTTATATTGCCTTGGACACATCATATTACCTGTTGTTTGGTAGATAGTTGGAATTGCGCGTCGTAGTCGCTTGCTCAAGTGCTGTTGCGTGTCATCAAGTACCATAGTTGCTGGAGTAATGCCGCATGTTTAATGTTGGAGATGATCAAGACCTTAATTATTGTTTAGTAACTAAAATTGAAAGTAGGTAAATGCAGAGGCACCGGTGGGTAATAGACAATATTTGGTTTTAACGCTCCTTTGGTGTCCGTGGGACCCGAGTTCTTGACACTGTTCGAGATCGAGCGCTAACCACGGTGGGTGTGTGGGCACCCCATCGATTAGTACCTGATTTCAAAGTATTGAACTGGGGCCACAAAGTAGTTTGGAGCTTTATTACTATTCTACTTATGCCATGCTTTCTTGCTTTATTTAAGATTGTGCGAGCACTGTCTATTTAGGTAAGCGGAGTGTTTTCGCGGTATCGACAAGCCCAGTCACACTTTCGGGTTCCCAGTCGTTTACAGCCACTGACGCAAACCATGGGTCCGTTCCGGAGCGGGCCATCTTCGTTGCGGGTAGCTTAGTGGGGTGGCCCCCATGTACTTGCTTTGGGTCTGGGAAACGTCATGACTTAGGCCCCGCCGACATACCGATGGGTGTATGTTAACTGATCCGCAAAAGGGTCAAAGTGCGTGTGGATACTTTGGTGCACCCCTGCAGGGTTAAATCTTTTCGAAAAGCCGTGTCCGCGGTTATGGACGACTTGGAGCACAGTTCTCGATCATAGACAACTATAACTAAAGTTTACTGTTATAATTTGACTTGTATCCGATATGACTAGTAATCAGCTCCACTACAACGGAATGGCTAAATAAAAGTACCAACAACTGCTGGGTTTGGGATGTCTCATGCTAATCGTATCTGACTAGTAAGTGTTGCAACTACAACGGAATGCTTAACTAAAACTGCCCACTGTTTATTATATCAGGATGACTCATGCCATCTTTATTTGACTAGTAATTGCCGCAACTATAACGGAGTGAATAAAACTGCCAACTGTGTGAGTTCCTCGGTTGACTTCCTCGTTTGGTCTCGAGGGGGAAATACCAGGATGGGTATGTTTGGTGGTAGTATCAGGATGGTTCCGAATAGGTCTTTCTTATCCTCTCGATAGCGACGGTTATCTCGAGTCTCTATAGGTTGTTTAGTGCATGCGCTGCCGCTCAGAACCACCATACCTATGTAGGCGAGGACCCGAATTCTAGCCTCGCTGTATCGCCTCGATCGACCGCTCTCTCTTTTTCCTTTGCCCTTTGTCGGCACCCCTTTTGTTTAAGCAGGTTTTGAGATCGACGTCGTTAGCAGGGTTACCCTTCTGGCTTGGCCTGGGCAGGGTTATGGACGCCATTGGTTATTCTTCAGGGCTCTTAGCTCAATTTGCATCTTGTCCGTACTCGGACGCTGTATCGTTTTCCAGGTGATTTGGATCTTTGTATTGTATATCCGTATTTTTGACTCTTTGAGTCGCTGTTGTATATATATGTTTTGTGGGTTCCATCGAGGACTATTGTGTAATGATATTACTTCGTTTTCCACCCGCACGCAAGTGCCTGGTGGGCACCTTTGAATCATTTCTATGCGGGTTTGGCGGGAAGCGCTGAAACTTGCATAGGGCCGATTCTGAGGGTGTTACAGAGTGGTATCAGAGCTCAGCAGTTGCGATACCCCACAAGTCCAGCCTGTAGGATAACCTAGCTAACGGCCGAAGTAGAGTGTCAAAACTATTTTTGCAAAATAGGTTGGATAGTTCTGATTAGGTCTGATTTTACTCCTTACCCCTCTGCTGCTCTCCTCTCACCTCTGCGTATTTTGAATCCGCTCTCTTCTCCCTCTCCGAGTCCAGGATTTCTCGTGGTTGGGTTCCATCGTACCTTCAGGGTTTCGCTTCCTCCTTTGGTAACGGTGTTGCTACATCTGGTCTTCATGCTATCCGAGGAATCCGTCGGTGGACTTCTCTTTGTTCCTTCTTGTGCCTTCCGGTGCTTTCTCGCGACGACACCATCTACGCGGATCCGATCTGATGCGCATCACTCCTTTGTTCCTGAACCTCGCTTGTCGAGATCTTCAGTCTAATTTCAAGAATGGTTGCACGCTTTTCTACTGATTGTGCAGAGTAATAGTTTGGGTGCGTGATGGATTGGCCCCCATGCCGACTACTCACTCTATTCGCTTGTGTACATTGAAGTGGATGAGAATGCATCGGTTCCCTCTTTCCATCGAAGCTAGAGGTGGCTTTATTTGTTGATACCTCTACCTTCGACCTTTTGTTCCCGGAGTGTTCTCTCGACGATCACGGACAACGACCTCTTGTTAGTGGTGTTGCGAGGATCTACACGAAGCGAGAAGACGCAGATCGCCGACCTTCCTTCCGGTACCATGAGGCGGATCTCGAGGGCGAGATCCATTGTTAGTGGTGTCGAATTGTGGCGCCCCGCAAAAACCACTATTAGAAAATCGCGTTATTTTGTGCATTGCATCATCATGACCGCATGCTCATGTCATCATGCCACATTGCATTTGAGCATCGTCATCATCATGCATTTGTTTGTCTGAAACTATTTTCGAAAAACATATTTTGTTTTCTAAATACCCCGCCTTTATTTCAAAATCCAAAACCCGGGTCTCCGGATTATTTTGTTTCGTCTACCAATGGATTTCAAAAGCCCCGTTTTAAAATAATAAAATATTTACTTTATTTTTAGGGGCAGCCGTCTGACGATCCGACCCAGTCGGCCACCCCCAGTACAAAAACCAGACTACCTAAACCCTTTTCCTACCCCAACCTAATCTACCCAGCCCCCTCCACCTCACTCCCTCCAATCCCATGTCGACACCTCACCTCTCCCTTTCACCCGACCAATCACCACCCGCCACCTCACCACTTCCTCCACCCCATCCACTCCTAACCTGCCGCCTCACCCCAACCCCTGCCTCCACCAACTCCCACACCACCCCCGCCCGACAATCCCACCTCGGGATCCCGCCCATCCCCTGGCTGGCCCATCCCTGGCCCCACCTCGCACTCCCCTGTCCCTGCCCACACCCCACCTTCCTCCCCGCGGACCACCCGCAACAACCGCCTCCCCGCTTGCATCTCTCCTTGCATCGCCGCCGCCTGGCTAGAGCCGCCGCCACCGGTCCGTCCTCGCTCCTCCATCGCCTTCGTGCCGCGACCGCCACCCCGGCCCGTCCTCTACCTCCCGCCGTCCACGCCTCCAACGCCTCGCCTCCGCTCGCCGGCCACCGCTGCTCCCGATCTCCCCGGGCAGCGCCTCCCCAACGCCCGAGATCCACCCCGCCGTCAGGCTCCCTCACCTCCCCGGCCGCGTCCTCCGCAGCCATGGCGCTGCCATGCGGGCCGCCTCCCCGTTCTCTGCGCCTCCCCACACCTCTCTCTCCGGCCGTCCTCCCCGCGGCAGAGCTTCTCCGCCGGCCTCTTGCGAGCACCCTGGGCGCCCTTCTCCGTGTGTTGCCGCCCCTCCTGCTAGCGCCGCCCGCTGCAGGATGCCACCGGCCGTCGCCCCGGAGCCAAGCGCCTCCTCCGCAGTAAGCCCCGCGGACCCAAAGACCGCTGAGACCGAACTCGGACGCCAAGTTCTTCCTCTCGTATCCGCAGACGACGAGACCCGGACGCCAAGATCTCCGCCGTGAGACGACAAGACCAACGACATGGCCCGACGACCGCGGATGCGACAGGATCGTCTCTCAGACGCCAAGTTCTTCGACCCCGGGGACCGATCCATCGGAACGCCAAGCCCTTCTTCCGAACCCGAGTTCTTAGTCACAGGCGTCAAGATCTTCTTCCCGGACTCGAAGACCCCGGTACCTGATCCAATCAAGTCCGCCATCGACGACAAGATCGACACCGACCAGGGCGAATCCGATGCCCCCCGACGCCAAACCAAGTCCTCCTTTTCGGATGCGACAAGTTCGACTTCCCGTTGTCCGAGACCGATCCCGTCGAACCGTTCTCCCCGTCGCCCCTGAGACCGATCCCTCGAACCCCTCCGAACCAAGACCTCCGACCATAATGTGTGATGCCCTTTCCAAGCCCCGTATTTTTATAATATATGATATAAACTTGTTGCATTAAATCATTCATGTCACATACATATCTGTGGGTGTTTGGGGGTGTTTCGACGATTCACCTAAATTAAATATGGAGGCCATATGCGGGCGAATCTAGTCTAATATTGCCTCCATTTAAATTTGTGCATTGAACCGGTGATATATTTTGCCATGTTAAGACAACATTTAAAGTGCGGGGTATCTAAACAACATGAAACATCTAAGTAATTGCCGGAACCCCGGTTTCGCTTAATATTGCCTAATTGCATCGCATCTTTGCCATGCCATGCATCATGCCCGATCTTTTGCCGTAGTATTAATAGTGCATCCGGTGTTTCTGCTAGTGCTTTGCTTCTTCACGGATTAGGCCGATGAGTTGATGCGAGTGTCGAACCGATCTTCGGATGAACCTTCGGCAATGTTTTCAGGCGAGCATCTCTTCCCCTTCTACCTATTTTGCTTTTATAGTATGTATTCCCTCCTGTTGATCTAGCTATCTGTGTTGCGATGCTCTAGTTTTCGTGCCCGTGATATCCCTTGCAGCCTTATATTGCCTTGGACACATCCTATTACCTGTTGTTTGGTAGATAGTTGGACTTGCGCGTCGTAGTCGCTTGCTCAAGTGTTGTTGCGTGTCATCAAGTACCATAGTTTCTGGAGTAATGCCGCATGTTTAATGTTGGAGATGATCAAGACCTTAATTATTGTTTAGTAACTAAAATTGAAAGTAGGTAAATGCAGAGGCACCGGTGGGTAATAGACAATATTTGGTTTTTAACCGCTCACTGGTGCCCGTAGGACCCCGAGTTCTTGACACATGTTCCGAGATCGAGCGCGCTAACCACAGGTGGGGTGTGTGGGCACCCCCATCGATTAGTACCTGATTTCAAAGTATTGAACTGGGGGCCACAAATTAGTTTGGAGCTTTATTACTATTCTGTACTTATGCCATGCTTTACTACTTTATTTAAGATTGTGCGAGGAGCACCTGTACTGTTTAGGTAAGCGGAGTGTTTTCACGGTATCGCGTTCCGGAGCCGGCCAACTTCGTTGCGGGTAGCTTAGTGGGGTGGCCCCCATGTACTTGATTTGGGTCTGGGAAACGTCATGACTTAGGCCCCGCCGACATACCGATGGGTGTATGTTAACTGATCTGGCAAAAAGGGTCGAAGTGCGTGTGGATACTTTGGTGCACCCCTGCAGGATTAAATCTTTTCGACAAGCCATGTCCGCGGTTATGGACGACTTGGAGCATAGTTCTCGATCATAGACAACTATAACTAAAGTTTTCTGTTATAATTTGAATTGTATCCGATATGACTAGTAATCAGCTCCACTACAACGGAATGGCTAAATAAAAGTACCAACAACTGCTGGGTTTGGGATGTCTCATGCTAATCGTATCTGACTAGTAAGTGTTGCAACTACAACGGAATGCTTAACTAAAACTGTCCACTGCTTATTATATCAGGATGACTCATGCCATCTTTATTTGACTAGTAATTGCCGCAACTATAACGAAGTGAATAAAACTGCCAACTGTGTGAGTTCCTCGGTTGACTTCCTCGTTTGGTCTCGAGGGGGAAATACCAGGATGGGTATGTTTGGTGGTAGTATCAGGATGGTTCCGAATAGGTCTTTCTTATCCCTCTCTGATAGCCGACAGTTATCTCGAGTCTCTATAGGTTGTTTAGTGCATGCCGCGCTGCCGCTCAGTCCACCATACCTATGTAGGCGAGGACCGCCGAATTCTAGCCTCGCCGTAATCGCCTCAAGATCTTGACCGCTCTCTTTTTCCTTTGCCCTTTGTCGGCACCCCTTTTTGTTTAAGCAGGTTTTGAGATCGACGTCGTTAGCAGGGTTACCCTTCCGGCTTGGCCTGGGCAGGGTTATGGACGCCATTGGTTATTCTTCAGGGCTCTTAGCTCAATTTGCATCTTGTCCGTACTCGGACGCTGTATCGTTTTCCAGGTGATTTGGATCTTTGTATTGTATATCCGTATTCTTGACTCTTTGAGTCGCTGTTGTATATATATGTTTTGTGGGTTCCATCGAGGACTATTGTGTAATGATATTACTTCGTTTTCCACCCGCACGCAAGTGCCTGGTGGGCACCTTTGAATCGTTTCTATGCGGGTTTGGCGGGAAGCGCTGAAACTTGCATAGGGCCGATTTTGAGGGTGTTACAACACACCAGCAAACTTCCGCACCGAGCGAATCGTCTTCGAGCTGGTGCCGTTCAAAAACCCCTACCACTGCGTCCTAGGGCGCCAGGCGTTCGCCAAGTTCATGGCAGCGCCCCACTACGCGTACAACGCGATGAAGCTACCTGGGCTATGCGGCATCATCACTATCCATGGAGACCCCGACATGGCCGCAGAATGCGAGGCCAAAGGTGCCGAACTTGCTGACGTCGTCATCGCGGCGGAGGCCAACCACGCCGAGGAGCTCGCCAAGTACGCGAGCGGGATCAACAATGACGACCCCACCATACTCAAGAAGCCCAATTCAGAGGGTGGCAACTCCACCGCCTTCGAGGCAACGACACACACCCGCACCGTCGAGTTGGTCCCAGGCGACTCCAGCTAGACGGTGACAATCGGGACAGGCATGCGCCCAGCATAGGAAGGCGCGCTCATCGAGTTCCTCCGTGAGAATAGGGACGTCTTCGCATGGAAGCCATCCGAAATGCTTGGCGTCCCGAGGGAACTCGCTGAGCACAAACTCAATGCCGACCCCAAAGTGCGACCTGTCAAGGAGTCGCTGCGGCCCTTCAATGAAGAGCGCCGACGAGCCATCACCGAGGTGGTGCAGTGTTTACTCGCTGTAGGCTTCATTCGGCCAATAAAATACTCCAAGTGGCTGGCAAACCTAGTCCTGGTCGAGAAGAAAAACGGGACCTGGAGAATGTGTATCAATTACACAAACATAAACAGCGCCTGCCCGAAGGAGCAATTCGTCCTCTCACGGATCGACCAAATCATCAATTCCACCACGGGCTCGGAGGCGCTATGCTTCCTCGAGACCTACTCTGGGTACAACCAGATCAAAATGGCCGTCGAGGACGAAGAAAAGACGGCGTTCATCATGCCATTCGAAGCCTTCTGCTACACTGTCATGACCTTCGGCCTAAAAAACGCCGGGGCGACCTACCAGAGGTGCATGCAGGAGTGCCTTGCGAGCAAAATTGGCCGCAATATCCACGTCTACATCGACGACGTGGTGGTGAAATCCACTCGCCAGGGCGATCTACTCGCCGACCTGGCGGAAACCTTCGCCAACCTGCGAAGGTACAAGATATAGCTAAACCCAGGAAAGTGCACCTCTGTACCATCGGATACCATCTTGGATACATCGTCTCCAAGCGCGGGATCGAGGCGAACCCTGCCAAGATCAACACGATCGCCCGAATCGGCAGACCCGAGTGCCTGTGCGACGTCCAGAAGCTGGCCAGGCGAGTCGCGGCTCTCAGTCCCTTCATTCCCCGATTAGGCGAGAAGGCGATGCCCCTTTATCGCCTAATGCGCAAGAACTCCACCTTCCAGTGGGACAAGGAGGCAGACGACGCGCTCCACGCCCTCAAGGAGGTGCTACTCGCAGCACCGCTACTCGCCGCCCCTGTCGACAAGGAGCCCATGCTGGTCTACGTCACGGCTTCCGAGCGCGTCGTCAGCACCGTCATGGTCGTAGAACGGCCAGAGGAAGGGAAGGAACGCTTGGTGCAGCGACCCGTATACTACATCAGCGTAGTCCTTACCGAGTCGCGCCAGCGCTACCTGCAATACCAGAAATTGGTATACGCGGTCTTCAGAGCACAGCGGCGACTGCCGCACTACTTCCAGGAGCACCCAATAACGGTCGTCTCCTCAGCACCGTTACAGGACATCATACGCAACCGTGAGGAGACAGGGCGAGTTGCCAAGTGGGCCGTCGAGATTGGTGCCCACAACATCAAGTACGAGCCGCGCAAGGTGATCAAGTCGCAGGCTCTCGCAGACTTCCTCGCCGACTGGGAGGAGGCCCAGCAGCCGGAGAAGCTGCCATACCTCCATTACTGGAGCCTACACTTCGACGGCTCCAAGAGCGCAGAAGGTGCAGGAGCGGGGATCGTGCTGCATCTCCGAAGGGCGACAAGCTTCGCTACGTCCTCTACCTCGACTTCACCCCCTACACCAACAACATGGCCGATTACTAGGCGCTACTCCACGGCATGCGAGCAGCCAAGGAGATGAACATCAACCGCCTGCACTTCTATGGAGACTCCGACCTCGTCGACGGGCAAGTCGCCGGCACCTGCGACGCCGTCTCCCCCACCATGGTGGCTTACCGCCAAGCAATGGACCAGCTGAGAGGACACTTCGCAGGCTACTCCGTCGAGTGGATCGACAGGCGGAAGAACGAGGAGGCCGACGCACTCTCTCGCATCGGTTCGGCTCGACTCGCACCACCCGCTGGCGTCTTCCTCGACACCATCACCAAGCCCTCCGTCTCTCCCCCAAGGGAGATCAACATCGGAATCCCGTTGCAACCAGAAGCAGCCCTGGTCGCACTAATTGCCGAGCCAAGCGACTAGACCGCGCCATACGACACTTACCTGGAGGGAGGCACCCTACCCGTGGACAAAACGGAGGCCCGGATGATAGCACGCCGCTGCAAGTCCTTCGTCATCATCAACGGTGAGCTCCACAAGCGCAGGGTGACCGGCGTGTTCCAACGTTGTGTCCAACCCGCTGAAGGACGCAAAATCATCCAAGACATCCACTCCGGCGACTGCGGCCACCACGCCAGCGCCCACTCTCTGGCCGCAAAGGCCATGCGACACGGCTTCTACTGGCTCACCGCACACGCAGACGCTGTCGACATTGTCCAGCGGTGCGTCGGATGCCAGAAATACGCCAACCAGACTCACGTGCCGTGCTCGGTGCTCAAGACAATCCCCATCGCCTGGCCGTTCGCCGTGTGGGGCATGGACATGGTAGGCCCCTTCAAGAAGGCCCCCTCTGGCTTCACCCACCTCCTAGTCGTAGTCGACAAATTCAGAAAATGGGTGGAGGCCAAGCCAGTCCGCAAGTGTGATGGGAAGACCGCTACCAAGTTCCTACGCGAGCTCATCTATCGCTACGGGTTCCCAAACAGCATCATCACGGACAACGACACTAACTTTGCCAAGGGATCCATGGCCGAGTTCTGCGAAGAGCACAACATCCGACTCGACCTCGCCTCAGTCGCTCACCCAGAGTCCAATGGCCAGGCGAAACGCGCCAATCAAAGCATCCTCCATGGCCTGAAGCCATGGCTACAAGTCCCACTCGAGCGCACCGCCGGGTAATCGGTCGAGGAACTCCCCTCTGTCATCTGGGGCATCCGCACCTCCGTCAATAGGTCGACATGATTCACCCCCTTCTTCATGGTTTACGGTGCCGAGGAAGTCATGCCAACCGACCTCGAGCACGACTCACCAAGGGTGGTCAACTACACGGAGTCCGACAATGAGCTCGCACGCCAAGACGGAGTCGACCAGCTCGACGAAGCATGCGACCTAGCTCGCTCCCGCACCGCCATCTACCAGCAAGGGCTCCGCCGCTACCACAACCGGAGAGTACGGACTCGCACTTTCCAGGAAGGCGACCTAGTACTGCGCCTAATCCAGGACAAGAAAGGCATGCACAAGCTCTCACCCCCTTGGGAGGGACCATTCGCCACCGGGCGAGTCCTGGGCAACGACGCCTACTACCTCACCGACGTCCGAGGCGACGGAAAACTCGACGTCAAGGAGCCATAGAATGTAAACCTCCTACGAAAGTTCTACTCTTAGAACTCCGGACATGTACCCCCTACCCGCTATGAAATAAAACAGATTGGTTACCGCAAAATTGCGTCTACTCTCTGTGTCTTGTGCCACTCGCACTCGTAATAATAGCGTTACGCTATTCGCAGAAGTCAACCTTTGGCAAAGCGACCGGCGCGGCCAAGTAGTGCGATACGAGGGCACTGGGAAAACTCAGGCCTCGTACCGTCCACGAAAAAAGCTAACCTGGAGCCCCATTGGAGTCACCTAGCTCGACTGGCTCCCCGAGCCAAGACAACTGCACTCGCTCCCCACAGTGACCAAGTCCTCCGCATCCTTGGTGCAATGACTCGAACGACAAAGTACCACGCTCAGGGACTGACACCCGACCAAAGACGAGCGGCTAGGGAAAAACGCCAAGTATGAGAGTGCGCCCAGGACTCGCCATGCGACTGATCTTACAGATCAGGCAGGAGTTACGCGCCTAACATAACGCGCTTAGTCCTCACCTACCTCGGGCTTGCGACTAGAACGGCCAAGGACCGTGCTCGGGGACTCCGCAACCCGACCCCGTTCGCGCCTGGGAAAACGGTCAAGTAAAGAGCACCCCTGGGAGTCGCCACGCGACTGGCTTTCCGAGCCATGGTGAGTCAACCTTAACTCACTAACATTTCACAAAACATATATAAACGTGGTAAACCCCATAAAAAGGGCAGACGCGCTCGGGGACTCGCACAACCAACATCCAAATCGCAAAACAACTGACAAAATAACACGAGCATTCTTTTATAGAAGCAAAATATGTTTTGCGTACAAGGAGAGTTACATTGTTATTCTATACTAATGCCGAACGACAAAACATTCTACTCCGCAGGATTTGATGAAGACGCGCCACCGTCCTTGCGGCTGCGGATAAAAGGCACATAAGGGTTCGACGGGTACGTCGTCAGCTCGCCCGCCATCGCCGCACAGAATGGTTTCTGCACCTTGAAGGCACGGTGCTTTGGCTCAGGATCATTGGGGGCGACGACCGTCTCCTGGTAGGGGATAAGGTCGCCCATCGCCCAAACGCGGTCGGAGTATACCGCGGCTCGGTCCATCAGCTTCAACACCTCGGCAATCTCCACCGAGCCCGTCAACAAGGGGTAACCGCTCGTGACATCGTCGAGGTCAAAGTCATCCGGGAAGTGGGCGAGCCCAATGCTGAGCGCCGTCGCCGCTCCACGACGGAAGGCCGACCGCGTCATGAATTCCACGACCGATGGGGCCTTCTCCAGGTAGCGCCATACCTCGACAAGGTCGCTGGGAATCACCTCCGTGGGCGATATCTCCTGAAGGTATGCACGGAGGCAAGTCGCTGACAACATGGTTGAGTCGACCAGGGTGGTCACACACTGCCGCACATCGTAAGACTGCGTCTCTTTCGCGTTATCAGTGATCCGGCCAGCAGCACACAAATGAACAGTAAGCATAACATCAAAACCGCAACGCGGTACGTGCAAGTGGAAGTCGGCTGAAGGAAAGCTTACCAATCAGCGGGCGGCAGAGGTCCGTGATGAAACTTTGAAGATAAGAAAAATCATTTTGCAACCCAGCAACGAGCGCATCAGATACCTTCCGTTCTTCAGCGGAAGAAGTGACGGCAGCCTTGGCTCGTCCTTCCGCCGAGCTCGCTTCCGCCTTCGCCTCCTTGAGATCACGCTCCAGATCGGTGATTTGCTTTTCGGCCACGCTCAAAGCGGACTGATCCGCCGTCAAGTCACCTACCGGGACAAGGCCTTGGCGAGCCTCCTTCATCTTAGCCGCACTACTCTCTATTTCCAGAACAAAACGGTCAACACCGTGACAAGTAAGAGACGAGTGCCAATTAAGGTATATACTAACCCGCAGCCGCTTGAAGTTCCTTGTTCGTCTCCTGGACAGCAACGAGTTCCTTCTCCACGCGGCACTTCGCAGCAAGCCGCTCGGCTGATTCGCGTTGTAGGCACTGTGCAACAACTATAGCGTCAACAACCAAACAATTCCTAAGTGCCCAGCCGCTGAAATTCAGCGACTAGGCACTCGGGGACTAGACAACGAAATTCCAAAGTGCCCAGCCGCTGAAATTCAGCGACTAGGCACTCGGGGACTGGATAACATCAAAGAAAAATTAAGAATCCGACCACTGACATTCAGTGGCCAGATCCTCGGGGACTGGACATACCTAGATGGCAGCACCTAGCATACCATGAAATTCCATCGCATCCACCAACGCGAGCACAAGCGGAGTGTGGCCACGACGTTGTTCAACCTCCGTGCCGGTGGCCCCAGGAAGCTGGCTCGACGGCACTGAGGCATTCGCCGCGGCGGCCTTCGCCATGAAGCGAGGGAATGTCGCCACTGCAGCGACTGCTCCACTCGAGGTCGGCTCGTCCGCGCATTGGTCGAGCCAGCAAGCACCGTATGTTGCGACCCCACGTCTTCCGTGGCCTTTAGAGCTACGCCCGCTGTGGTTGGAGGCTCGCTCGGGGCAGTCGCCGGCTCGTCAGAAATCGTGACGTCGTCGTCGCCCTTTGTTCTTTTGGTGCCTTCGATGGGAGCAATGACTTCATCGCCCTTCCTCTTCCGCGAGGGATCAGCTGGCACCTCTGTGGCGACTGGTGCAACCTTGGCCACTGAAGGATGGCCTATCTTCTTAACTCCAATCCTGCGAAACAACTCTGTTAATAAAGCTCTCCGATCAAAACACAAGGCAAGCAGACGAGTAAAAGATCAAGGAGCACTCACTTGGTGACCGGAAGAAATCGCAGGCCGGTGCGGATGCTGACCAGCATTTCCAGTTCTGGCCCCAATTTCAGACCGAGGCCCGTTTCGAACACATTGTGTGCCCAATACACTGATGGTTTCTTCGAAGATGAAGCCGCAGCGGGAGCCTCCGTGGCAATCGTTGTGGGAGCCCCCCTTGGCGGCGAGGCCCATGTGGCTGGAGCGGCCCCCAAGCTAGTGACTGTGGCGAACGGTGGTGGCAACGAAGTCAGTGCCACTTCGTCCATTGTGATGGCGGCAGCAGTCGCCGCGGCCGCGTGGGCCGCTGTTTCCTCGGCCGAGCTGGTGGCGTCGGAGCTACTCGCAGACCGAGGCGGAGACGCCGGCTTCGCCGGCTTCGCCGGGTTCACCTTCTTCGGCGGAGCTTGCTTCTTCTTCTTCGACGGTGTAGCCTCACGGTGTGAGGTGTGCTCAGGGAGTTCGTCGTCGTCATCATCATAGGCCTCGAGGCTCTTGCTGGTGCTGCTCGCGAGTCTTGCGAACCGTGGTGGCAGCAACCTCCACGGGGTCGTCGTCCTCCTCGTTGTCGTTACCGCCCTCGTCACTCTTGACGTTGCCCTTGTCGGACGACGACTCGCTCCCGTCCTGGGTGGATGAGATCGAGTTCTCGTCGTCTGCGGGCGGAATCCACCCTTCCACCACTTGAAACAACTGCACCAAAAACAAACGACATTAGCACAACCGCGAATGCATAAACTACGACTACGAGTGCAAAAGGAATAACAGCTTACCGTTGGAGCTGGGCGCCTCGCGGTATAAGGTGCGACCCCGGCCTTCACGTCGAGATACACCGCCTGGGTGATCTTCTTCAGGGCCAGGGTGTAGTCGTTGAGTCTCTACTCAACGAGGCAGGATTTCGTCGGGTCGTCCTTGCCCGTATACTCGTACATGTAATGGTCACGGCTGGCCAGGGGTACGAGCCATCGCCCGAGCCAGCAGTTGTAGAGGTTGATGGTTTGGAGGCCTTTCTTCTTCAAATTGCGAATGGTCTGCAGCATCTCGTCGACGACCATAAGTTGCTCCAGCGGGAGCTTGATAACCTGGAGCCGACGCGGCTCGGGCCGGTCGGCGGAGTACCTTGGAAGCGCCACTTCATCGTCTGGAGTCGAATCGGTGACGTAGAACTAGCTCTTCTTCCACTCGTTCACCGCTTTGGTGGGCAGCATCAAATCGAAGAACGATGCCTTCGACTTGAGCTGGAAAGTCAGGCCGCATGCGGCTAGCATTCGTCCGCCTGTCTCTTCGTGGCTGATTCTCCCATGGAATAGATCTTGCCACAAGGGGAAGTAGGGTCTGCAGCCTAGGTAGCACTCGTAGAACGCCATGAAAATGGCGAGCTGCTCGATGCTGTGCGGACCCAGATCTGACGGCTGGATTTCGTAGTAGGCGCAGAAACGCCAGAAGAAGAGGGAGGTTGGGAAGCCAAGCCCCCGCTCCAGGTGACTAGTGAAGCAGATAAATTCCCCTTCGTGCGGATCCGGAATTACTTCTCTGGCCGCGGGATGCGCCATCTCCCGGTGCGGAGGATCCCCGCCTCCTCGAATGACTTTAGCAGTGCCTTCATGCACTTGGATCTGCCCCATGGTTCGGTGGGAGGAGCCATCAGCAGGAGGATCGTGGAATTCAGATCGCTCTGGATCGTTCTGGTCGCTGCGCGGAATGGGGAAACGAGGATGCGCGAGATCGGAGGAAGTGAGGGAAGCGCTTTTCCCTTTCGCCCTTCACTCTCCATATATAGCGGTTGTTACCCGCCATTTTCGGGAGCCGTAACTGCGCGGTAATTACGCCAGTATTACCGTTGGGTTACCCAACGGCTAGTTTGACCAAAACTGACGGTCCAACTTCGTCTACTCGACTCGATGCCTCCAGAGACTCGACGAGCCGATCCGATCACTATAACAGTGACTAATTACTCACCGACCCGCTCGCCGAGCTGCGATATGATTGGTCGCTGTTATTGCGACTAAAATGACTAGTTTCTTCCTTTGTTCAGGAGTCCGCCGCCGATTCGACTAGGCGTCCCCATTGGACCCACATACTCCGACTGCCAGCAAACGCCTGTGACGAATCAACGATGGCCTCGGGGACTACTGATGGGGATATGCCTACCGGGGTATGCCCAGTAGGACGTTTCCTATTGGCCCAAGCCGCCAGCGAGTGGGCCTGCAGGACGGCGACTGGATCGAGACTTGGTGAGGATTCAGGCGACTGGAAGCTGGAGGCCCAGAAGCGTAGCTAGGCCCAGTCGGACTAGGTCAAAGAACCTCCGAACCCTTAACTAATTCGGTTGTAATCTGTAAACCCTAGCGAGGTGAGCCTATATAAACCTCCCTAGGGTACGCATAGAGGACACGTTCCATCATACGCCCAAGCGACTCGCCGCCTAGTCGTCGAGCTCCCCTTGTACTCTCACCATAATACAATCTAGCACGAGTAGGTCTTTACCCTCCGGGGGGCCAAACCTGGGTAAACCCTTGTGTCTTCGCCCTCATCTCGCACCGCAGATGGCTGGCCGTCCTTGCCCCATGTTCTACTACTAGCTGCCGATTGCAGCATCTGCCGTGGTCATCCCCACAACACCGATCCCGAGCTCGCCCCGCCTCGCTGTCAAGCCCGTCTTGCTCCCGGTGAGCTGCTGATCCTCACAATACCATCCGTTTCCTTCGTCTCCCCTGTGTCGCTCTCCCCGCGTGTGCCCGCCACCACCGCTGCTGGAGCTCGTCGGAGGCGACGCTCCGGTGACCAAGAAGAAGCGGCACCGCCACTATTTTGCTCCCCGCGATGCCCTCTTTCTAACCCACAACCATGCATCCAGGCGCGCTCAGAATCGATGGATCCTTGCTCGATCTGAGGGTGAGCACCATTGCTGACGTCAGCCTGACATCATCATGATGCAATAACCCTATTTATTTTATTTAAACGTATTCTGTAATTGTTTTATTAAATGGAAAATGTATGACAGGTGGTCCATACCTGTCAGGGTTTTATTATTTTCTGTAAATATTTTCTAAAATGATTAAAAATCTGACATGTGGGCCCAACTTTGGAAATTATTTCAAATATTCCAAAAATGATTTAAAATGAATTAAAATTTGATAAATTCATAACTAATTCATTTTAAATCAGAAAAATACAAATAATATATCAAAATGATCAGAAAAATGAAACCTATCTGACTAAGCTGTAATCATACATTGTTAATCAACTTTGATGGCAAGTTTAATTAGAAGAACCAATTGAACCCCATAGGTGATTCCGATGATTTCCCTGTTTTAGGGTTTGCACATCTCGGACCCCCTTTAAAGTGACCAAGCATGTTTTAGGGTTCAATTCAACACTATTCAATATGTCATATCATCCATTCTATATGAGCATTGTACATGCCATGTGTTGAGTGTTGCTTTCTCTTTTCCGGTGATTGGTTCTCGCGATTAGGAACCGAACCCGAAGCTAAAGTCAACACCATCGAAGAGCAGTATCAGTCCAACAACGGACAAGGCAAGAGAAGCCCCACTCACAGATATTAATCCTAAGTTTAAAAAGTATTTCATTCTCGTCATATGCATTCGGTTCAATAGTCTTTTATGAGTAGATAGAGTAATCCTATGGGATGCATGTTTATCCTTGTGAACTACATACCTGATCCACCGCTCCTAGCATAACTAGGGTTTGGCTTACGAGCATTGCTAGTGCCATAGTTCAGACAAGCTTAGCCATGCTTAGTTGTCCGACGCTGATCATTCAGGTGATGCACCCGAGATGTGAATGAATCTGGTATGGTAGGATGTGGTGATGCGATCAGAGATGGATGATAATCATGCTAAGGCTTGTATGGGAGGCCACGTGGGTTGTGGTTTTTGTAGTCCCATACTTGCCACCCCTAGGAACCGATGTTCTTGCCTCTTGAACCAAGACGAGCGTACAAGCACACGGGGGCCTGGAAACCCCCTCGACTCACTAACTTGCCTAGTAGATTCCACGAGTCACATAGTTCAGGCTTTCCATTCGACATACGCATCTTGGTTGTTCTTGAATGGAGGTGAAGGAGGTGCATTCATAACAGGTAGGTAAGCATGGCCGGGAACAAGAGATGCCTGACATCCTTAATCTTGAACCCTGCCCACATCATTAGGTACCGTCTTCGGGACTTGACCCGTTATGGCGGCCTCTCCCTAGTGCGTGACTCATGGTCTCGGCGAATCCAAGGTAAAGGTCATGGTCAACCACTCTCTGTCGTCCTTCCAAGGAAGAGGGCTAATAATTTGGCATTAAGAATCGGTTGGTACGTGTGGGTAAAGCTGTGCACCCCTGCAGGGTTATTAATCTTTTCGAAAAGCGGTGTCCACGGTTATGGACGTGAAGATCATAGAGAACTATAACCGAATGTTAAAACTTGTCAACTAATGTGAGATCCGGAGTACTTCCTGAGGGTTGTTTGAGGGGGTAGTCTGGGAAGAGAGGTTCTGTTGATGATGGTTGTTGGTGGATATCAAAGATGGTTTTAAGAGCTAGAGTTGAAGTCTTCTTATCCCCTTTTGAAAATGATCTGACTAGATGAGTTTCTTCTTCCTCTTGTTTTGAAAACAAAAGATGGATTTATGCAAAATAACTCCACTAGCCATAAGTCTTGTTGAGTACACCCTGTACTCAGCCTTGCTTCATTGATGTTTTTCTACAGATGATGCTACTCCAACTGAAGGTGGTTCTATGTCGAAGTCGACGAGTAGTTGGGGTTCCCGGGCAGCAGCCTAGGATCTATGGAAGGGTCGCTACTTCTGCTTAAGGCCTCTTAGACCCTTTGCTAAGTTTGTTGTTTAGAACAACTTGTTTGCTTCCGTTGTTTAATGTAATGATGGGTCTGTGACCCCCTGATTGTATGACTGGTTTGTAACTCTCTTAAGAGTTTACCTTATTAATGTATGGTTTGTATGTTCTATAATGTTACCGATCTTTCCGTGCGTGATTTAGAATTTAGGTTAGGCTTATATCAGATGAGGATCTGGTATTTGTCTAGCCCTGATCCCGGGTCGTGACAGACTTTGGTATCAGAGCCGGACTGTCTGTAGGAAACCCTTCTAGCTGGTCGATGTTGAGTCCAGAGTTTGAGAAAACTATTTGAAAGCTAAAATTATTTGCAAAACTCTGAATAGGACTCTTTTTACTCCTTATCCAAGGTTGTTCTATTGCTGAGTTATCCTACCTCGTTTGCTTTGCAAGGTTTCCACTTCTCGTCTATCATTTCAAACCCTTAGGATATACGGGTTTGGGTTGTTTTTACCTAGTACTCCGTACTTAGTTGCAAGGCTTAGAGTTTCCAAGATATATCTGTGCAACTGAAGCATTGTTTTTCAACTTTGCTAAGGATGCCTCTAACCCCGCTCTCAACTCTTTTGTGACTTGTTGGTACCGTATCATGCTTGCATTCCATTGTTATGGTTTATATCTAAGTTGGTAGCGTATACGTTTCGTATGCTTGTTCTACTGCCATACTTAATGCATTGATATAATTTTTCATCCACATGTTCACCTCTACCATGATCTTTTGATATGGTTTTTGCCATCCTCTGTTGTACCCCTTTTGGTGAATCCATTCTCATGGTTTCTGTTTTCTCCTCAGGATGTCGTCTGGTACTCGTGGTTCTGTTGGCCGTCGAGCAAACAACAATGCTGACCAGGAACTTCCGCCACCTCCCACAATGGCCGAGGTTCTCAACAACATTGATACCAACCGTCTGAGGAATGAACGCCTTATGGAGCGTGTGGCGCAAAACACTGAACGTCGTCCTGACGACTGTGTCACACTCAGAGATTTCATCCCCTCTTTTCCTCCAATATTCACCCACTCCAAGGAGCCCCTTGAAGCTGATGATTGGATCCGCACCATAGAGCGCAAGTTCATTGCTCTTCGAGTCCGTCCCGCTGACCGCGTCAACTTCGCCACCTATCAACTGGAAGGTGAGGCTGGTGTTTGGTGGTAAGGTTTTCAGAATCTACAAGCTTAGGGACATGTTGTTACCTGGGAGTAGTTTGTTTCAGCATTCCGTGCCTCTTATATCCCTAAGACCGTCATGGATCTCAAAAGGAGGGAGTTTCTGGATCTGACTCAGGGGTGCAAGGATATTGAAACCTATGGGCGTGAGTTTACTCGCCTGGCTCGCTATGCAACCAGGGATGTTACCAATGATTAAGATAAGCAATATTTGTTCCGTAAGGGACTTAGCCCTGAACTTCTCTATGAGTTTCTGCCCTTCAAGTTCCAGTATTTCCATGACCTGCATAATCACGCTCTTACTTTGGAGCATGGAAGGAAGGACATGGAAGTCTCTCAGAAGCGTGAAGAAGGAAATTCTCGTGCTTCTTCCTCTGGTAACAAGAAGCGCCGTGTCTTTGTTCCATACAGTGCTGTGCCTCGTGCTCCTTATGCACCCAAGTATTTTGGCAATAATTCTTGTCAGCCACAGTCAAATACTGGTGGAGCAAACTATCATCCTCCTGCTGGTTCTCACACTGGAGTTACCTATTACTCCTGTGGTCATCCTAGTCACTATTCAAGGGAGTGTTCTCAAAGGGCTGTTGGACGCAATGATCATCAGGCAAAGAAGAATGATAAATCTCAAGGTGCTGGACGTGGTCGTCTGACCCATGTCACTGTTGAGTAAGCTCAAGAAGATCCATGCGTCATTCTGGGAACGCTCCGTGTCAATTCAATTCTCGCAACAGTCTTGTTTGATTCTGGAGCATCGCATACATTCATATCACAAGAGTTTGCACGGGAGCATGGTATACCTTTTGAAGCAATGTCTTCCCCTATAAAGATTAGTACTCCTGGGTCTCGTTGGCAGACCATCTGGGTTACTCATGGGGTTGAGATAGATATAGCATATCAGAAGTTTCCCACTTCCCTCATTGCACTCAAGTCAATTGACATAGATGTCATTCTGGGCATGGACTGGTTAACCAAGTATCAAGCCGTCATTGAATGTGCACTTAGAATAGTTTATGTGACCTCTCCTGCTGGCATAACTGTCAAGTATTGGACTGATGGTTCACAGTCTCCGTCAGCAGTTCCTAAACCTTTCTCGGAGTTGTATGCCATGGATGTCCTACCTGCTCTCGAGTTTCAAGATGTCCATGTAGTCTGTGATTTCCCGGATGTCTTTCCTGAAGAGTTGCCTGGCATGCCACCTGATCGAAGTGTGGAGTTTGTCATAGAGCTAGTTCCTGGAACTACTCCTATCTCCAAAAGACCTTGCCGCATGCCTCCTCATGAGTTGGTTGAGTTAAAGAAGAAACTTAAAGAGTTAGAGGGTCTAGGATACATCCAACCTAGCACATCCTCTTGGGTTTTCCCTACCATCTTTTTCAAGAAGCGGGATACAAATATTCCAAGATTGGTGGTTGATTACCGTCCACTCAACACGGTGACAATCAAGAATAAGTACCCACTTCCTCGGATAAATGATCTCTTTGATCAATTAAGTGGTGCCACTGTCTTCTCAAAATGGACTTAAGATTAGGGTATCATCAAATCAAGATCAGAAAAGAGGATATCCCAAAGACAACATTCACAACTCGTTATGGTATTTACGAGTATACAGTGATGAACTTCGGGTTAACCAATGCCCTGCCACATTTATGAGGATCATGAACTCCGTTTTCATGGAATACCTCGACAAGTTCGTCGTGGTATACATTGATGACATTCTAATCTACTCCAAGACTGAAGAAGAGCATGCCGAACATCTACGTTTGGGATTGACTAAACTTCGTGAACATCGTATCTATGCAAAGTTTTCCAAATGTGAGTTCTGGTTACAAGAGCTCGTCTTCCTTGGTCATGTTGTGTATGCAAGTGGTGTTGCTGTCATACCGGATAAGGTTCAGACCATTCTGGAATGGAAGTCACCTACTTCAGTCAAGGAAGTCCGAAGTTTTCTTAGAATGGCTGGATATTATCGCCGATTCATCGAGAACTTCTCCAAGATAGCCAAGCCTATGACTGATCTTCTTAAGAAAGATAAGAAGTTTGAATGGTCGGAAAAGGTAGAAGAAAGCTTCCAAGCTTTGAAAACTAAGCTAACCACTGCCCCTATGCTTGTCCTTCCGGATACAAGCAAGGACTTCGTCATCTATTGTGATGCTTCTCTCCAAGGGCTCGGTTGTGTGTTGATGCAAGATGGTCATGTAGTGGCCTATGCTTCTCGGCAGTTGAAGCCACATGAGAACAATTATCCAACCCATGATCTCGAACTCGCTGTTGTTGTTCATGCTCTTAAGCAATGGCGACATTACCTCATCGGTAACCATTGTGAACTTTACTCGGATCATCAAAGCCTGAAGTATCTCTTTACCCAGCCAGATTTGAATCTCAGGCAAAGACGATGGTTGTAACTCATCAAGGATTATGATTTGGGTCTCAACTATCAACCCGGCAAAGCCAATGTCATTACTGATGCACTAAGTCGGAAGTCTTATTGCAATAATCTGATGATTTCACAAGCCCAACCTGTTCTCTACGAGGAAATCAAGCGTCTTAACCTTGAAGTGGTTCCTTGTGGATTCCTGGCTAACCTTGAAATGAAATCTTCTCTCGAGGACCAAATCAAGGAAGCTCAAAAACAAGATGGAGAGATCACCGAGATCAAAGAACGTGTTGCAAGTGGTGAAGCCAAATGTTTATCCATCAATGATCAAGGTACCTCTATTTTGGTAACCGGTTAGTGGTTCCAAACAGTCGGAAAATCAAAGATCTAATCCTTTTGGAAGCTCATGAATCCCCTCTGTCTATCCATCCTGGTGGTACCAAGATGTACCAAGATCTCCGTCAAAGATTCTGGTGGAGTGGAATGAAACCAGAAATCACTCGCTTTGTTGCAGAGTGCGACGTTTGCCGTCGTGTAAAGGCTGAACAGCAAAGGCCTGCTGGACTTCTGCAGCCGTTGAAAATTCCAGAGTGGAAATGGGATGAAATTGGTATGGATTTTATCACTGGACTCCCAAGAACACAAGCAGGAAATGTTGCCATATGGGTAATAGTTGATCGGTTATCCAAAGTTGCTCATTTCCTTCTAGTTCGTGAAACTATCCGTGCTAGTCAAATGGCTGACCTATACAACTCTCGGATCGTCGTTCTTCATGGTGTTCCCAAGAAGATCATCTCTGATCGTGGAAGTTTGTTTACTTCCAAATTCTCGCAAAGTTTCCAAGAAGCAATGGGAACTCATGTATCCTTCAGTACAGCTTATCATCCTAAAACCGGTGGTCAAACTGAAAGAGTGAATCAAATTCTTGAAGACATGCTCAGAGCGTGTGTCATATCCTTTGGAAAGAACTGGGAGAAATGTCTTCCTTTTGCGGAGTTCTCCTATAACAACAGTTTTCAATCCAGTTTGTGCATGGCACCTTTCCAATTCCTGTATGGGAGAACGTGTCGAACACCTCTGAACTGGACAGAAACCGGCAAAAGACAATTTTTTGGTCCGGACATGATCCAAGAAGAAGAAGATCAAGTTCGCATAATTCGAGAGCGTCTGAAGGCCGATCAATCTTGTCAGAAGACCAACTATGATCGTCATCATCTTGATGTTCATTATGAAGTTGGTGATCAAGTTTACCTCCGGCTCACTCCTCTAAAGGGTGTCCATCGATTCGGTATCAAAGGCAAATTGGCTCCTTGCTACGTTGGTCCCTTTCGCATTCTCTCCAAGCGGGGTGAGCTTGCCTTCAAATTGGATCTACCTTCAACTTTTCTAGAGGTTCATGATGTCTTTCATGTGTCTCAACTCAAGCGTTGCTTCAAAGATCCCATTCGTGGTGTGGACCATAAAACTTTGGATCTCCAAGATGATCTAACCTACCGAGAATACCCTGTTCGTATTCTTGATGAAACCGAGCGTAAGACTCGTCGTCACCATCAAGTTCCTGAAAGTTCAATGGTCTCATCACTCTGAGTCAGAAGCAACCTGGGAACGCGAAGATCATCTTCGATCTGAGTACCCTTCCCTAGGAATCTTGGGTCGAGATTCTTGTAAGTGGGGTAAAGCTGTAACATACCACCCTTTTGTGTAATATTAATAAGGACATGTTTGAGCATGCATCCATAACACTTGCACTTTGGTATAATCAAGAAAGAACAAACAAAACCCTAAACCCTAATAGCTTCCCCTCTCTCTTTGAATCAATTCAAATGGTTTATATGTTTTGAAAATTCTCAAAACAAATGGAGCCCAAATTTTGTTGAGGTCCCCTTAGTGTTTTTAGATATTACATAAAAGTTTCTGTGATTTGAAATTAATCAAACAGATTTGAAATTCAAAATATAAAAGGAAATAAAAAAACAGAAATAGAAAAGGTTTCTGAAATAAAATCTAACTAACCTAGCTGCTGGGCCGAGCCCACCTCTCCCCTCTCTCTCTCTCTGCCGCTCAGCGCAGTTAGCCGCCAGCCCACCCGGGGCCCAGGCCGGCCCAGCCTGGCCCTTACAGTTTCGTCGACGCTATCGTCATCGTCCACCTCTCGCCGCGCCCGAAGCAGCTCGGTGTCGCCTCGCCACCGGCCGCCGCGCGCCAAGATCCGTGTCGCCGCCCCCGAGCGCCTACAAGACCCTGCCGGACGCGCCGACGAACCCTAGCGCCCTCACACTTCCCCTCTTCCTCTCTCTCCCTCGCGGCAGCGCCATGGCCGAAGAACCCTAGCCGCTAGTCGTCGTCGGCCTCGCCTTTTCCGGCCACCCCAGCTCAAGCCGACGCCACCGCTGGAACCTCCGTTCTCGACTCTCTCTCCCTAGCTCCTTTCCCCCTTCGCGCGCGACCTCAATCGAGCGAATCGGAAGCTCCTGCCACCGTCGGTCTCCGTCGATCCTCGCCGATCCCGAGTTTGCCCCGCGTCGCTGTTAAGCCCGTCTTGCTCCCGGTGAGCTGCTGATCCTCACAGTAACCTCCGTTTCCTCCATCTCCCCATGTGTCGCTCTCCCCGCGTGTGCCCGACGCCACTGCCGCTGGAGCTCGTCGGAGGCGATGATCCGGTGACCAAGAAGAAGCGGCGCCACCACTAGTTTGCTCCCCGCGACGCCCTCTTTCTAACCCCCACAACCACGCCTCCAAGCGCGCTCAGAATCGATGGATCCTTGCTCGATCTGAGGTGAGCACCATTGTTGACGTCATCCTGACATCAGCATGATGCAATAACCCTATTTATTTTATTTAAATGTTTTCTGTAATTGTTTTATTAAATGGAAAATGTATGACAGGTGGGCCATACCTGTCAGGGTTTTATTATTTTCTGTAAATATTTTCAGAAATGATTAAAAATCTGACATGTGGGGCCAAGTTTGGAAATTATTTCAAATATTCCAAAAATGATTTAAAATGAATTAAAATTTGAGAAATTCATAACTAATTCATTTTAAATCAGAAAAATACAAATAATATATCAAAATGATCAGAAAAATGAAACCTATCTAACTAAGCTGTAATCATACATTGTTAATCAACTTTGATGGCAAGTTTAATTAGAAGGACCAATTGAACCCCATAGGTGATTCCGATGATTTCCCTGTTTTAGGGTTTGCACATCTCGGACCCCCTTTAAAGTGACCAAGCATGTTTTAGGGTTCAATTAAACACTATTCAATTTGTCATATCATCCATACTGTATGAGCATTGCGCATGCCATGTGTTGAGTGTTGCTTTCTCTTTTCCAGGTGATTGGTTCTCGCGAATAGGAACCGAACCCGAAGCTGAAGTCAACGCCACCGAAGAGAAGTATCAGTCCAACAACGGACAAGGGAAGTGAAGCCCCACTCATACATATGAATCCTAAGTTTACAAAGTATTTCATTCTCGTCATATGCATTCATTTCAACTGTCTTTTATCAGTAGATAGAGTAATCCTATCGGATGCATGTTTCTCCTTGTGAACTAAATACCTGATCCACCGCTCCTAGCATAACTAGGGTTTGGCTTACGAGCATCGCTAGTGCCATAGTTCAGACAAGCTTAGCCATGCGTAGTGATCCGACGCTGATCATTCAGGTGATGCACCGAATATGTGAATGAATCTGGTATGGTAGGATGTGGTGCGATCAGAGATGGATGATAAACATGCTAAGGCTTGTATGGGAGGCCACATGGGTTGTGGTTTTTGTAGTCCCATACTTGCCACCCCTAGGAACCGATGTTCTTGCCTCTTGAACCAAGACGAGTGTACAACCACACGGGGGACTGGAAACCCCCTCGACTCATTAACTTGCCTAGTAGATTCCATGAGTCACATAGTTTGGGCTTTCCATTCGACATATACATCTTGGTTGTTCTTGAATGGAGGTGAAGGGGGTGCATTCATAACAGGTAGGTAAGCGTGGCCGGGAACAAGAGATGCCCGACATCCATAATCTTGAACCCTGCGCACATCATTAGGGATCGGCTTTGGGACTTGACCCGTTATGGTGGCATCTACCTAGTGCGTGACTCATGGTCCCAGCGAAAGCAAGGTAAAGATCATGGTCAACCACTCTCTGCCGGCCTTCCAAGGAAGAGGGCTAATAATTTGGAATTAAGAATCGGTTGGTACGTGTGGGTAAAGTTGTGCACCCCTGCAGGGTTATTAATCTTTTCGAAAATCCGTGTCCACGGTTATGGACGACTTGGGAACGGACATGAAGATCATAGAGAACTATAACTGAATGTTAAAACTTGTCAACTAATGTGAGATCCGGAGTACTTCCTGAGGGTTGTTTGAGGGGGTAGTCCGGGAAGAGAGGTTTTGTTGATGATGGTTCTTGGTGGATATCAAAGATGGTTTTAAGATCTAGAGTTGAAGTCTTCTTATCCCCTTTTGAAAATGATCTGACTAGACGGGTTTCTTCTTCCTCTTCTTTTGAAAACAAAAGATGACTTTATGCAAAATAAATCCATTAGACATAAGTCTTGCGGAGTACACCCTGTACTCAGCCTTGCTTCATTGATGTTTTTCTAAAGATGATGCTACTCCAACTGAAGGTAGTTTCTACGTCGAAGTCGACGAGTAGTTGGGGTTCCCGGGCAGCAACCTAGGATCTATGGAAGGGTCGCTACTTCTGTTTAAGGCCTCTTAGGCCCTTTGCTAAGTTTGTTGTTTAGAACAACTTGTTTGCTTCCGTTGTTTGATGTAATGATAGGTCTGTGACCCCTGGCTTTTATGATTGGTTTGTAACTCTCTTAAGTGTTTACCTTATTAATGTATGGTTTGTATGTTCTGTAATGTTACCAGTCTTTCCCTGCGCGATTCGGAATTTAGGTTAGGCTTATATCAGATGAGGATCTGGTATTTTTCTAGCCCTGATCCCGGGTCGTGACATCATATTTAGATCATTTGGTTTCAACCTTTTAACATTTATGTTATAGGAAGACCCACCATCAATATTCAAAACAAATAACCCGTCCTAGATGGGTGCAAAGCCATGAAACATATCATTCAAATATATAGAACAACCATTATTCTTAATATTACACTCATAGCCTTGCCTCATCAAACATGAGGCAGAAATGATGTTTCGACTAAGCACTGGAACATAATAACAATTATTTAGTTCCATTAAGTATCCTGAAGGTTAATGCAATTGCATCCATCAACTCTTGCTTTGTTCACCCTTTCTACGGTCCTAGTTCTTACCAATCGCTGCAATGAGTTGAAGATATGAATGACTGGTCTGATATCATATACCCAAGAACTACCAAGTGCATCAGCAAGATAAATGTCTATAACATTGCATACAAGTGTACCTGATCCGGAAGTCACACCTCCACGCTTGGCTTTATCGTCCAAATACTTGCTGCAATTCCTCTTTCAGTGGCCATCCTCCTTGCAATAAAAGCAAGTGGATCTAGACTTAGTCCCTGAGGAATCGCTTGGGATCGAATACTGACCGTTACCTCCTGACTTAGTCTTCCTTTTCTTAGTCCAAGAACTCTTCTTGAACTTAGCCTTATTCTGTACCATCAACACTTGATTGGTACCTTTCTTGAGATCAGCATCTGCATGCTTGAGCATCCCATGCAATTCAAGGAGCTTCTGATCCATACCATGCATGTGGTAGTTCGATATGAACTGACCATAAGAACTAGGAAGAGAGTTTTGAATTGCGACTGTAGCGAACTCTTCGCTAATGGGGTAGCCAAGCCTTTCCAGAGACTGCACATAACCAACCATCTTGATCACATGCGGACTCAGTAGATCGCCATCCTTAAGCTTGCAACTCAGCAAAGCTTCAGAGACTTGATACCTATTGTTCTTTGCCTGAGCTTGGAACATACTTTTGAGACTTTCGATCATATCATAGGCCTCAACATTCTCGAACTACTGCTGCAAGTTCGGTTCCATGTAAGCAAGCATAAGGCAGCTAATTTCCGTGGACTCATCCTTGGTCTGATGGTAGGCATTGGTAACATCAACACTTGCATTCTCATCTGACTCATTTGGAATTGGGTTATCTAGAACACGGTCCTTCTTTTCATGCTTGAGAACGATTCTCAAATTTTGATACCAGTTGGTGAAATCAGTGTCATTCGGTTTATCTTTGTCAAGAATGGTTCTCAATGCAAAACCGAATATCTGAGGGAGTATGCTACTTGGTGCCATTATCTACAATATAAAATGCAATAACACTTAAGACATGTATTCATAAAAGTGCAAGTGTATTAAACATTTTAATACTTATGCTCCCACTAGAACCAACACCCCTCTGATGGTTACCAAGTGATTCAGGACCCTAAATAAGCAAGTCGACTAGTGAGCTTTAGCATCACTGCTAGCCATCAAGTGATCTAGGTAGGCAACTCCTTGCCAATCGCATCTCATGCGACTCCTGTTGGTCGAGTGGCATCTCATGCTCTGGCTACAACCGACCTCTTCCTGAGCCCCACAACCGTTGTGATAGACTCGTCTAGCTTACCAAGTACTTCTACGTGTAAGAGTCCGACTCAAACCCACCTAGTCGAAAAGAATTGGCAGCACCTCAATTTTATGAGCCCACTAACCAAGAATGTCCGACTTGTGATGGTGCAGCACTGTCGGGGAGACCGACTAGACCTTCTTTTAGGGATTAAAGTTTACCAAATATCTAATAGAGGTAAAACTAGAGACATAACAATATCACAAATAATCTCATTATAGTGTGAAATGGTATGGCTCTCATCATGGCGATCTCCATCTCCACGAACATGTTCGTCATGCCTTTGGATGCTGTGTCATTCAAGTCCTCCAAACATGTTACACTAGCACTAAGGAATATACAATAAGATGGCATCACATGCCAACACGCAGGTCGTTATACAATAACAGTGACATCTCTTTGGCTCCAGCCAGCTGACAAACCCATGATACACAGATCACATATGGATTCCACACATACATCACATGTACATGAACCATACCATTCACAACTTCCTGCAAAATCAAGTTATGCATAGATACCATATCTACCGGTGTTTTGAAACCCGCAACGACCTTTAAGGCTCTACGACAGGGCGAAGCCGGAGCGCCCGACAATTTTTCCGAAATCGTAGATCTCATCTACATTCCGAACAATGGATTCCTTCATTGGATAAAACACTTTTACCCAAATCTGATCCCTGTGCAAATCTGACCAATATCATTGATCATCTTGCACCTGATCTTCCATGCACCCCGAGTTCGATTGATCCAATCAATCTGGCATAAAACCGATGTATCTCATAGATCTGCCACCGGAACCCTAAGTATATCCAATCTACCACCTCATGCATATCACATGTGCATAGATCAAGGGCCTAAAACCAAAAGCTTTCGCTCTGATACCATTGTTGGGCCACGGTTCGATAAACAAAACTTTTATCTAACGTAGTGCTCCCAAGATCCAACTCAGGTAATAGGCCACGAGATTTACCACTAGACGCGCGGGTGCGGATTATCGATGAAGCACGCTAGTTGATGCAATGCCGATCGATCTCACGAACAGCTCCTCTGGATCCCCACGAACTCCTTTTCTAAATCCATTTGTCTCCAGTGCCGCACGTGCAACGCCTCTACCAGTATCCACACGTACAGGAAGGAGAACGTGCAGGGGATTGCTAGATCCCGTCGGTTAGGGACTATCCCTTGTCGCTCCACTTATATACATCCCTAGTTGGGCTCAACTCTTAAGGCCCATTTAGGTTGTACCCCAACTACCACATGGATCTCATCCACATGGGCTCCTTACCCTTAAGTGTGTGACCCTGCAGGTTCATCTACATATGGACACGACATGAGCTACACCTCCAAGTATCCGTCATGGCTTTGACTCTCACTCACTCCCATGACACACTTGGTATCAAGTCGATAGATGGTAGCGGCCTCTAGCAAGACGTTCCATCTCCCAAATGTCGTAAAGTCCAGAAGACAAGCCTTCAATGTGACTTTCGTCCAAGTCCCTTCGCCACACGATATACCTTGTTAAGCTATAGGCGGGTGGTTGCCATCCCTTTAATAGCTTAACCCTCTTCTCATTCCATGATATACAATTCACTGGACTAACTCTTAATCCGACTCCTCGGTTAACACTTAACTGAGTAGCGCATGGCCATACTTCCGAATCATATCACACACAAGGGCCCACCTAATATCTCTCCATTACGGAGGGGCAAATACCATCTTGGTAATCCATGTCACGCAGCTTGATTCACAACCAACCCGAACTCTACCTTTATAACTGCCCATTTACGGAACAACGTTTGATAGAACCTAAGTTAGCGATCCACAAGTTGGATCATGCGATCACCTCAGGTCAAAGGATTCCATTGTATGAGACTGCAAATGACAACATGCTCATTGCATCTCAACTGTGTGCCAGTCCGACTCGCTAAACTCTTTAGCCGAGTCCGTGTAAGCTGGAATAGCATCACCATGTGTCATGGGAATGACCACAACAGTTGCTACTAGGGGTAGCGATTGATTTGAAGTATGGCAAGAGAAAGTAGCCATCTATGGATCGAGACTGGGAGTGAGATACATAGTTTACCCAGGTTCGCCCCCCATAGGGTAAACATCTACTTCATGCTTGCTTGTATTGATGACGAATGAGTTACAAGGTGGGAAAACTCGGCGTAAGGGTGGCGAGTCGCTTGGAAGGGGTAGATAATAGCTCGTGAGTACAGAAGGGACTCTAGGGAGGCTTAATAGGGGGTGCCTCGATAGGGTTTTACAAGATCTCAATCGAAACAGTAACAGGTTCAAGAGTTTTGACCTAATCCAACTGGGCCTAACTATGATATTAGGCCTCCGCGTCCAGTCGTCGGTCGCCTTTCAAGCCTTCTTTCCAGTTGCTATCACTGCTGGACCAGTCGACATTGTCCTAGGCTAGTCGCTTCCTACCTCTGTGGATACCCCGATTAACATATCCCCATTAGTAGTCCCCGAGTGCGTCAGGGGTTCAGCGTAGGAGTCAACTTGGCGGTCGGAGTAGGCGAGTCCGGGTGGACGACCAGTTGAATCAGTGATGAACTCCTCCAATGAAGGGAGAAGTTTTATTTTCAGTCATAGTCGCAGGTTTTGGCGAATCATTTTTCTTCAAGTCTCTTGCTTTAACCAATTGGAGTGAATGAACGGCACAGGCGAATGGCGCACTGACCAATGTAGGCAAACGACTGAGGCAAATGGTCAATCTGACCAAAGTTGGACCGTCATCACGGTCAAACTAGCCATTAGTTACCTCCTAATGGTAACCCCGACGTTTTTACCGCGCGAAGTAATGGCTAATCCCGCGATTACTGGGGACATGGTGCTATAAATGGCGACCAACATAGGGGAATTGTAACATCCCAACATTAGAGCTTAGAAATAAGCTGAACTTAGATGTGTGCATTGCATTCATGCATAGAAAATCCAAATATTTTTCGCGCTTTTGAACAAAACTTGTCAAAGTGATTGAAGCTTCTCTTAACTTGATGGAATTGAAGTAGATCATCAAGTTGACTGCGATAAGTTTCAATATGACCTTTGATAAAACCTTATTTTGGGTAAATATGATTTGATCTAAGGGTAGATCAATTGTGATAAAACTAAATCACAACACGTTGCTTATTGTTTAATATTAGATCCTTAAGAGACCATATCATAACATTCATCACAACAACCCATGAATACCAAGCTATGGATATAACTTAAGTAATAAGAAATAATAATTAAATCTTGGTATATCTTATCCTCATCTATTTCTACCATAAGTATCATGGTAATACTTTACCTTAAATCTTTAGTTTTATTGAGTAGGAAAGAAATCAAGTCAAGACCATTCACTATATATCTTTCTTTCCATACTAATACTTATCGCCTCTTTTGAACCAGGTCCTAATATATGTTGTTTATCAATGTTGAGTGATCAACTATTGATTTATCAATTCTTAACCTATGAATTCTTGATCTATCAACTCTTGTCCTTGTCATAGCATTCACTTTAAAGCCTTTAGAGAAATAAGTAAGAATAGGTAAGTGGCAATGCTAGTTATAGATACCATCTCTAGGACAGGAGTCTTTGAAGATAATGAAATCAATATGATAGTTGGTGGAGTTAACTCACTCCTTAATGGAATAGAAGAGTTATCTGTAATACATATTTATATGGTAACAAAGAAGAGTGTAAGGATGAATTGTGAAGATAGTTACCAAGGAGTAATCCTATTGGATCAAGTAGGCATAGTCAATGAATAATATCTCCTAGTCAGATAGAGATACTAAGAATATGATTATAATACAACTGTAATGTTGTATTGATAAAAGCCTTTATTAGCCAACTAGAAACCTAAGCCATAAATGATCAAAGGATTATAATGATCATGCTTAAGTCACTAAGAGTGATTGATTATGTGATGTATAAGTGACATTGGTGGATAAAAGATGATTAAACCCTAGTATAGATATGTTATCCTAGAATAGTCATGACAAGTCACAATGATATAATGTGAAGCTGGAATATAAGATACCGGAGATAAGTAGAGATAAGATAGTATGACTAAGTTGATGCTAGAGCAATATTGTGTTATTAAAGTAGTAATATTCCTCCTAAAGGATAGTAAGCACTTGAGGAAAGTGGAATTTTATATATACATCTATTGGAGTAATATTAGTGATGAATGATAAAGTAAGAGTATGAATGGAGTTAACAGTAACCACTTGTTGGATTGGAGATTATCATCAGTAGAGTAGTTTGATTTAATCAAGTGTAGGTATGAGAAGATTATGAAAAACTTCAGTGACAAGCTTCTGAGATTTATAGATTACAAAGTAATTTGTGAAGTAAGAGAGTAATCATTCAAGTGGAATTAGATTCATAAGAAGTATTCTAGAGATGAGAGTTATCTCTATGAGGAGATTATATAGAGCTTTAGTGTCAAGCTCATTGGATTTACAAATGGATTTAGAAGGAGGAAGTATTGATAATAATATACTTGTGAAGTAGTATATCTAGGAAATGAATTCCTTAATTAGAAGTCAATAATTATGAAGTAAGGAAGATAGGGATTCCTAAGAAGCTATTAACCAAGACTATAACAATCCATATCAAAGTTCCATGCCTATCTCATTCCTATGAACCCTAACAGAAAACACAATACCATGGAACTTTCAAGATCACATTAGAAAGAAATCTCAACATCTCACTCTAACTTATTATATCAATCATAATCATAAACTTAGAAGTAATGTCCTTAAACCTTGATCTTTTAAATTATTCATTAAAGAACATAAGTATATTAAATCCCATAATACTTATAGTAAGTATTTGTAGCTCAAAACCCTATCTTAATACATGTGACTAAATCATCTTGATCACTTAAGTAATTCTTGCTACAGATCCTTATATGATAAATTCTACCAAGACAATAACCACACTTCAGATGATAGTGAACAATTAGTTAAGAAAATATCCATGCCTACTTTGAAAGTAAATAGGATAGTTATGACTAACATTTTTGAAGAAATTGAACTAAGCAAGTTTCAAACTTTAAGAAACCTAGAAGTTAAAACCACCATATAATATGGTTGATAAATGGTGCCAAGAATGAATATATTCCATGCATATCAATCACCCACTTAAATCTTTACCATTACAATTATCATGGTCAAAACAAAATCATCTTTATAAGGTTTTGATATAATAAATAAATCCCTAAAACCCTAATCCTTATTTATTTCTACTTAATAAATAAATTCTAATGTAATTATGAGTATTGAAATATACCAACATGATTAGAGCAACCAACTAGTATAATGACCAATGGAATATTTGAAATACTATACATAAGTTATGTTGTTTTAAACATGTGGAAATTAAAATTGAAAACGAATTATTAAAACAGGAAATATAAAAGATAAGGAGAAGGGAATAGACAGGATCTGGCCCGTGGCCCGGTTATGCGTCTCCCCTAGCTATCGCTCGCGCGCATCATGCCTTGGCCCAGAAGCGGCCCGGCCTAGGAAACAATTCGCGTCATCTTCCTGCTTGCCGGCAAGCAGCTGCGTGGCCATGCTGCCAACGTTGGTTCCCCGCTGCATTGCGATGCTCGCCGCCGCTTTAGACCGTGAGTATAAGATCGGCTGCAGCCTACTCTTTCTCCCCATACCCATATCTCTCAATCTCCTGCCCTCTTCTAGATTTCCCCAAAGCCAAAACCCTAGTCGCATAGGAGCCATGGACCCCGCCGTTCTAGACCTCGCCGAGCTCCGCTATGGTGCCCTGAAGATCCATCTCGTCAACTTCAGTCAATTTCCTTTCCGCGGAAGACAGGGAGTGTTAGACCCCTCCTTTATAAAGGAAAGGATCCCTGTGATTGCAATGCTAGTCCCTGGATCAATGCTAGCATCCACAGTTTAAGATGAAGTACACAGATACAAAGGTCGTTTATTACATTCATTCCAGAGATAAAACATAGTCTTTTACAACTCAGGACCATAGGCCTAATACAAGAGTTTAAGGAATAAGTAAATAAACATAAGTCTTCATCTTCATGTGCCACAGGCAAGCATGTTGAGTGTAGACTCATGACTCCTATTCATCATCGTAGTAACCTGCAAGATCACAAGTTATAGCCACAGAGGGTCAATACTTTGGAATAGTATTGGCAAGTGATACCTTAGTATATTTTTAGTGGACTATATTACTATATGCATTTTGGCTAAGTGTAGCTTGGCTTGCTTTGCTTGAAAATAGGTTTTACCTATTAGTTGAAATTACTAAGTTTTTCTTTATCAAAACTTCCCCAAGAAACCACCAATAGACATTGGGGTCCTTCACCCTTGTTCACCCTCAAGTTTTATTTGGAGTGATGAGATTCTTGTAGCTTCCATGTCTTGATGCTCAAGTTGTCCATTGCCATGGACCTAGCTAAGTACTTAGATTTTCCATCTGCAGAGGTTGTGCACTTTCCCCACCAGACTTGGTTTCCCAAGACATGACCTTTCAGAAGCCTTCCCTTAGTAAAATGGACGCGTTCCAACCTATCAATCCCTTCTACCACCAACTGTCCAAAAGACTAAGTTCTAGCTACCTATATGATCAAGGCAGAGCCCATTTTGCCAAGTGGTTGCACTGTAAGCTTTCTCAACACTTGGCCTCCAAATCCCTTTGTACCTAGGTGGCATACCACAAGTGAGATACACAAGCCAAGTCCATGGCCTTGTGTAACCACTCAACCAAAAACCACCATTCAAGTCCCATTCCACCCAGGAAGTTCATTGACTTAGTTGTTTTATTAAGAAAAGCATGAGTCCCAAAGGACTTAGAATTATTTCACCATAGCATGTACATTATTTACCAACCCTTGTTTTCTACTAGCTAGGCTAAGCTTGGCATAGTAACTTAACTTAGGAAAATTCCCTAGCAATTCTACAATTCTACACTACTTAGGATTTCCCAACTTAGCATTTGGCAAAAGTAGCATGCAAGACTTAGCAAAATATCTAATGCTAATACAAAATATGGGAAGGAAATATTCATGAAAATATCACTTGCCTTGGAAATGTGGAGAGTAGCACTCCTCACAATCACAGTCACTAGCAAAATCTACACAAAAATTTGTAGCACACAATTACACACAATTATATACAAAAAAAATAATATGAATGCATGCATGCAAGATTTTGCTAAGTGGTGATTTTGAAAACACTACCAAGCATGTGCATGTTTACAGAAACTTAACAAGTCACAAGTTTGCCAACTAAACTTATTTATCCCTAAAACAAATTACTAAACTAAATCCATACTCAAAATAGCCTTAAACATGTTTCTACAAATAAAGTCATTCTAATAGTTACTATTTGTTAAACACTTTGCATAAACAGAAAGGCCTTGATTTCCTGAATCCATCGGTATAAAGTTTGCAAAATTCCAACGTGGAATTCAAAAGTTATAAGCATTTGAAAATTGGATCAAATTCTGATTTGAAATCTATTTTTAGATCTTTTCCTAGCCACGCGTCGCGTTGTGACTGGCGTGTACCGGTTCGCACCGGATCGAGCTCTGCAACCGCAGGATCTAAATAGATCGCACGCTCCAGATCGCGTACCTCTTCGCTGATTACTGAATCTATCCTAACGCTTGGATCAAGATCCAACGGCGCGCGAGCAAGCGACCATGTCCTGGCAGCGCGCGGCGTCAGCGAGCGGTGGAGCGCTCGGTCTACGGCGACGCTAGTATTCCAGGTCGTCCGCGAGAGGGAGAAGGGCCATACCAGATTCGCAAGAGGCTGCTGAAGCTTAAGGTAGCGTCGGTTTGCGAAGGGGCGTGCTGACACGGCGATGATTCCTCGTCGGAGTTGAGTCTGGCGACAGGTGGTTCCGTTCGAGGTCGAAGGCGACGTTGTAGATCACTAGGAGGCAAACGGGGTGTGTTCAGATGCAGAAGGTCACGGAGTAAACGCGTGTGTGAAAGACAAGGTTCGGGGCGGTCTGGACTTACCGCTGGAGCTCGCCGGAGTTGAAGCCGGAGGCGGTGGCGGTCGACGCTTTGCGTATGCCTGGGTCACCCGCGGGCAAACCAGGAGTGCTAGGAGATGCGTGAGGTCAAGCGGAGTCCACTCGCGTGAATTAGAGGCAGAGGGGTGGTCTGAGTTGGCCGGAATCGCTGCTGCGGCTCGTCGGAGACGGCGGGTTTGCAGAGAGCAATGCGTGCAGCCTGGGGGCGCTCTGGGCTTGGGAGATGGGGGAGAAGGGAGAGGGGACAGAGGGGGTTTAAATAGCCTGGTCGTGAGCGAGAATTACTCGGGCATTGATACGAATTGAATCTGCGAATCAAACAGGAAACGACCGCGCTGATTTGGGGATGAACTGGTCGTGGGGGGGGGGGGGTGGAGACGACGATGCTTGAGTGGCCGCGGTTGTCAGCGATAGAGGGAAAAGGGAGTGGGTACCTTATTTCAGTGAGCTGGTGGGTGCGAGAGTGGGTAAAGAAAACGATTCGCGGGGGTGTGTGCTACTGGGCTAGTCTGGGCCGAATTGGGCTGGGTCGGCCTGATTAGCTGGTTGTCTTATTTTTTTTCCTCTTTATTCCTTTTCCTTTTCTGATTGTTTTTCTAATTATGGTTTTCAAACCCAAATTCAAATCTGTTTGAATCCAAAGTTTTACAAGACTTTTGTACAATAAATCTTGCTCTTAAATAAGTGTTAAACACATCTGAACACTTCTGAACACTTGGGTCTTTTGAAAAATAAATTAAAACCATGCCTTTATGAGATGTGATAATAGGCATAGAATTTGTTTTAATTCATAATTTGCTTTGAGACTTTGCATACGTTTTTGAGACCACTTAAGTTTGAATTCAAATCATCCTGAATGAATAACAACATCCTTCTCAATAGCATGTAGCACAAGGGCTAGGGTTTTCAAAAATAATGATCCACAATTGCTCCTGTTTCTGAAATGATTTTGAGAAAAGCCCTATATGATGATGAATGCAAGGATGATATGAATGAGTTTTGGAATATGAATTTAGGGATGTTACAAATCTAACCCCCTTAAGATGAATCTCGCCCTCGAGATTCGGATTGGCTAGCAAATAGGTGAGGGTGGTCTTTCCGAAGATCATCTTCTCTTTCCCATGTTGCTTCCTCTTCGGAATGATGATTCCATTGCACTTTGCAAAACTTGATAGTTTTTGTCCTTGTGACTCTTTCTGCAGTCTCAAGAATCTTGACAGGCTTTTCTTCATAGTGAGGTCACTTTCTAGTTGGACTTCTTCCAAGGGTATGGTATCCTTCAAAGAAGATTCTTCCATTTCTGGGTGACATTTCTTGAGCTGACTCACATGAAACACATTATGGACAACTGACAGAGACTCTGGCAATTCAACTTCATATGCAACTTCTCCCTTGCGACTTAGAATCTTGAATGGTCCAACATATCTTGGTGCCAACTTTCCTTTGACTCCAAATCTTTTCACCCCACGAAGTGGTGATACTCTAAGATAAGCTCTATCCCCAACTTCGTAGGTGACTTCTCTACGCTTAGAATCCGCATAGCTTTTCTGTCGGGACTGTGCTATCTTCAACCTGTCCTTAACCAATTTTACTTTCTCCTCTGCGTCTTTGATAAGATCCGGTCCAAACAAACTTCTCTCTCCCACACCATTCCATAGCAATGGGGTGGTACACTTCCTTCCGTAGAGAAACTCAAATGGTGCCATCCCAATGCTAGATTGGTAACTGTTATTGTAAGAGAACTCTGCGTAAGGCAGACTTTCATCCCAACTTGCTCCATAGTCTAGGGCACATGCCCTCAACATGTCTTCAAGAATTTGGTTAGTCCTTTCCGTTTGTCCATCAGTTTGAGGATGAAAGGCAGTACTGAATTCCAACCTCGTTCCCAAAGATTCATGAAGCTGTCTCCAAAAGTGAGAAGTAAACTGAGTTCCTCTATCTGACACAATACTCTTAGGCACACCGTGAAGGCACACAATTCTGCTCATGTAAATTTTGGCTAACTTGGCACTTGTATAAGTTGTCTTCACGGGTATAAAATGAGCCACTTTAGTTAGGCGATCCACTACTACCCATATAGAATCATACCCTGACCTGGTCCTTGGTAATCCGGTAATGAAATCCATACCAATATTTTCCCACTTCCATTCAGGAATAGGTAGTGGTTGAAGCAAACCCGCTGGTTTTTGATGCTCCGCTTTTACTCTGCTACACACATCACACAAAGCAATATGCTCAGCGATGTCCCTTTTTAGATTGTTCCACCAAAATCTTTCTTTCATATCCATGTACATCTTGGTGTTTCCTGGGTGAATAGAATACGGAGAGTTGTGGGCTTCCTGTAAAATCAGTTTCCGCAACTCTGTGTCTTGTGGAACACAAATGCGTTTCCCGTGCCATAAAGTACCTTGTTCGTCAATATGGAAACTTTTAGCTTTCCCTTGGCTAATCCTTTCCTTAATCTCTTCGATTTCTTTATCCGTATTCTGGGCTTCTTTAATCTTATCCAACAGAGTGGGTTGAACATCCAAAGTCATAAGATGACCTTCTGGTACAATCTCCAATCTGAGTTCTTTGAATTGCTTACACAAGTCATAAGGCAATTCACCATTGGTAAGGCCATTCACAAATGTCTTACGACTTAGAGCATCTGCTACTACATTTTCTTTACCGGGATGGTACTGCAAACTTAAGTCGTAATCTTTGATAAGTTCTAGCCATCTCCTTTGTCTCATATTGATTTCCTTCTGGGTGAAGATATACTTCAAACTCTTGTGATCGGTGAACACTTCACAACGCTTTCCCAAAAGGTAGTGTCTCCATGTTTTGAGTGCATGGACGACAGAGGCTAACTCCAAATCATGAGTAGGATAGTTTACTTCATGAGTTTTGAGTTGTCTCGAGGCATAGGCTACGACTTTACCGTCTTGCATAAGTACGACACCCAAACCTTGATGAGACGCATCACAATATACTTGGAAATCCTTTTCCAAATCTGGCAGACATAGTACCGGTGCTGTTACAAGTCTCTTCTTCAATTCTTGGAAGCTGACTTCACAACCTTCAGACCAAGCAAATTTCTTGTCCTTCTTTAACAATTCAGTCATTGGCTTAGCAACCTTTGAGAAATTCTCAATGAACCTTCTGTAGTAACCTGCTAAACCAAGGAAACTGCGAACTTCTTTTACGTTCTTAGGAGATTCCCATTCACCACAAATTTGAAACTTTAGCAGGATCAATCACACCATCCTTTGTCATAACATGACCAAGAAAACCAACTTCCTCTAACCAAAACTCACACTTGCTGAATTTGGCATAAAGTTTATGCTCCCTCAGTTTCTCAAGTATCAAGCGTAAGTGTCTTTCATGTTCTTCCTTGCTCTTAGAGTAGACTAAGATATCATCGATGAAAACGACAACAAACTTGTCAAGAAATTCCATGAACACCTTGTTCATCATATTCATGAAGTATGCTGGAGCGTTGGTTAAACCAAAAGGCATCACAGTGTACTCATACAATCCATACCTTGTGGTGAATGCTGTTTTAGGTATGTCTTGCTCTCTTATCTTGAGTTGAAAATAGCCTGACCGAAGATCAATCTTCGAGAACACACATGCTCCTTCTAGCTGATCAAACAAGTCGTTGATTCTTGGCAAAGGATATTTGTTCTTGATGGTTACCTCGTTGAGAGAACGGTAGTCAATGCATAATCTTTGTGTTCTATCCTTCTTCTCTACGAATAAAACTGGAGCTCCCCAAGATGAAGAACTTGGTTGAATAAATCCTTTCTGCAACTGTTCTCCTAATTGCTTCTTGAGCTCCTTCAGTTCATCAACTGACATTTTGTATGGTCTCTTTGCTATTGGTCCAGAACCTGGTACCAAATCTATCAGAAATTCCACATCTCTATCTGGTGGCATCCCTGGCAACTCTTCCGGAAACACATCCGGATACTCACATACAACAGGTACACTATCCATGCTAACCCCCTTAAGAGAATTCAGCTTACTTCCTTTGGATTCAAAGTTCGACCTGAATTTTATTCTTTTTCCTTCTGGGGTTGTGAGTGTAACTGTACGATTGGCACAATCTAGTACTCCCTCATACTTAGCCATCCAATCCATTCCCAAAATCACATCCAATCCTTGGGAATTCAGGATTATTAGGTTCACTGGAAACCTATGTTTTCCAAATTCTATGACTAAGTCATGACATCCTGAGTTTACTATCATTTCTCCACCCGGAGAACTTACTCTTATAGGACACCCAATGGTTTCTACCGGTAGTTCATTTCTTTGAACAAATGCTTTTGATATGAATGAATGATATGCACCGGTATCAAAGAGTACAAATGCTGAAATTGAATTGAGTCTGAACTTACCAGCAACGGCATCAGGCTCCTCATAGACCTCCTCCACATTGATGTGGTTAACCTGTCCTTTCTGAAAAGGATTTGGCTTGTTAGGTCCTTCAACTTTCTTTTCAGGGCACTCATTAGCATAATGCCCCAGCTTCTTGTATTTGAAGCATTCAACCTGACTGATGTCCCTTTTTGCAGGCTGCCTTCCACTTCCACTTCCACTGTGGTGGCTCTTATGTCCACTCTTGTGGTTCTTGTACTTATCATTGTCATGACTGCGATGATTCTTGTTGTCATGACGGTTATGGTTGTGGTGCTTGTTGAATTTCCCATGCTTATGGGATCCTGAGCTGCCACTGTCATCATGGTGAGATAGTTTGTGGGACGATCCAGAGCTGTGCTTGTCGGAGTGTTTCCTCTTCCTACTCTCGACTTGCTTCATTTTACTCTCCAAAATAGCAGCCTTGTCACACAAAGACTGATAAGTTGGAACATATGCCACAGACAGCTGCAGATTCAGCTCATCATTCAAGCCTTCCAGAAACTTTTCCTTTCTTTTGGCATCTGTGTCAACCTCATCCGGTGCATAGCGCGCCAGATTGTTGAACTCTTCTATATATTCAGCCACACTGCGGTGGCGTTGCTTCAAGTTGTGAAACTATATTTCTTTTTCAGGCTCATCATTCCTGATGAGATATGAGCAGTGCGAAAGCCATCTTCAAAGATAGCCCAAGTCACCTCATCTAAAGGAGTGGTGATTTGGAAGTTGTCCCACCATGTGGCGGCTGGTCCTTCCAATGATGCTGCGAACTGACCTTTTCAAAGATCCGTGCAGCCCACGGTCACTAAGTCCTTGTTCACAGAACGTAGCCAGTCATTGGCCACCATGGGATCAGTTGTCCCCGAAAACTTTGCTGGCCTCAATCGCAGAAATCTGGTGAGCATATCAAAACCCGGAGGGTTGTTGTTGTTGTTGTTATTGTTATTGTTGTTGTTGTTGTTGTTGTTGGGGTTGTTGTTATTCTGGTTTTGGATGAATGTTGTCATCATCTGCATAAGCTGTGTTTGAGCATTCATCATCTGTTGCATTTCTGGAGTGATGTTGTTGGGGTTGGGGTTTGCGCGACGGGGAGGCATCTGTGGTTTGTTCAAATAGAGATAAGAATGAGATACCCATAGATGTTTTATGCACATTACATCACAAACAAACACATAGCAAGCAACATAAGAATAAAAGTTCAACAACCACATAATAAGTTCATGAAGTAAAACACACAAGTGGCAAGCCATCCACATGTCGGATGGTCCAATAATAAGTTCACAATAACAAGTATGAATATGAAAGATAAACGAGTAGTCAAGTCTACTCATCGGCATCAATCTCCTCCTCGATGAAGCTAAGACCTGCGTTCTCCATCGCGGTCTTGTTCTCCTCAATCGTAATGGTCAAGGAATCGACCTTGGCCTTGAGAGCCCTCTTCTGGGAGCGAAGCCTCTCAATAACCATCTGCTGCTGCTCTAGCTCGAAATCCTTGGACTTCAGTTCCTCGGTCATGTCCCGGATCTTCTTTTTCCTATCCTGGACGCGTTTCTCCTGACTCTTGAACTTATGGTCCTGGGCCTCGAACTTCATCTCCATTTCCTTGACCATCTCGTCCTGCTGTGCGAAAAGCTTGTCCTTCTCGCGTAGCTGCACCTGGAGCTCGTCATTGCTGAGCATGACGTTCTTCCTGTCCGTGTCCACGTGCCTGATGAGAGACTCTAAGTCCTGGAGATAGAGACGTATCGGCTCTGCCGCGTCCCTCGAGTCGTCCTCAAAGTCGATGGACTCTCCATCAACATCACGTCTTCCGAAGACGTGGAAGTGAGTGCCCCTAACCTGTCGGGAGTGACGGCCTAAAAGACGTCCTATCAGGTCATGCATGACTACCTCCATGCCTCTCTCCCTGTCGTCGTGCATCAGCTTGAATATGATGGCCTCTGTAGTGGGCTCTGTCTGGCGTCCGGGCTGTTTCACCTTGAAGCCCTGAGGTCCTTCCTCTCGAACTTGGTGAGTGGGTACACCGTGATGGTGGGAAGAGGAGATCGAGCAAAGTGGTAAGCTCAACGATACGGGACCAAAAGCGGGTACTGGAACTCCTCAACGGTCTTGATGGTAATAGGCATCTATTTATAAGATTGAAAAAGTTAGAACAACACAATTTAAGATAAATAAAGACAACATCACATACACATCCTTGGAATCACAAAATCACACAAGTCATGCATACATGAATCCATTACATCAATCAAGGTCCAACTTATTTAAGGTATCATTTTGGAAAATAAGGTGATAAGTGGTGGTCCAACTAACGAAATGTGATCACAATCCTATCTCACTGGATCTGGTGGCTAACACGATGTTCCTAGAGGCAATCCACCTATCTTGTTCACATGATTCCATCACTAAGTCTATAATATATCCCCTTAATTCTTGGTTGGTGGCTTCCAACTCTTGGGTAAGTTCCTTCTCTTTCTCTAAGTCTTTTTGGAGATTGAGCACTAAGTTCTTTGATAGTCCTCCAAGCTGCTTCTCTGGCTGACTCAAAGAATGTGGTGTGCATCCCAGTGTTGGTATACATGCAGAATCCTCTTTCTTTGTGGTTGTCTTCCTTGTTTTTGTACAAGTGAAAAAGTTGCACCCACCAATACTCCACTCCTTCATCCATCACTGGAAAGCCTTTGTAAACAGCTGCACCATGTGCTTCCATTGTCACCATGAGGTCCTTGAGAATTTTGGGAAACTCAGTTTCACACTCCAAGGTCATGGTCATGAGTGGCCCTTTCTTCACGGCTTCGTTGATGGAGTTCATCTACAAATGGAGATGAGAATGAGAAGATTAGAAAAGTTTTACGAGAAGAATAGACAAGTGTAGAAGTAGTTGAAAATTTTTCCTTAGTGGTTTTCCAATCCTAGGGTCATAATCCTACAGGCAACACAGTTCTCTGATACCATCAGTTAGACCCCTCCTTTATAAAGGAAAGGATCCATGTGATTGCAATGCTAGTCCCTGGATCAATGCTAGCATCCACAGTTTAAGATGAAGTACACAGATACAAAGGTCGTTTATTACATTCATTCCAGAGATAAAACATAGTCTTTACCTCAGGCCATAGGCCTAATACAAGAGTTTAAGGAATAAGTAAATAAACATAAGTCTTCATCTTCATGTGCCACAGGCAAGCATGTTGAGTGTAGACTCATGACTCCTATTCATCATCGGAGTAACCTGGAACATCACAAGTTACAACCACAGAGGGTCAATACTTTGGAATAGTATTGGCAAGTGATACCTTAGTATATTTTTAGTGGACTATATTACTATATGCATTTTGGCTAAGTGTAGCTTGGCTTGCTTTGCTTGAAAATAGGTTTTACCTATTAGTTGAAATTACTAAGTTTTTCTTTATCAAAACTTCCCCAAGAAACCACCAATAGACATTGGGGTCCTTCACCCTTGTTCACCCACAAGTTTTATTTAGAAGTTGGAGTGATGAGATTCTTGTAGCTTCCATGTCTTGATGCTCAAGTTGTCCATTGCCATGGACCTGGCTAAATACTTAGATTTTCCATCTGCAGAGGTTGTGCACTTTCCCCACCAGACTTGGTTTCCCAAGACAGGACCTTTTAGAAGCCTTCCCTTATTCAAATGGACGTGTTCCAACCTATCAATCCCTTCTACCACCAACTGTCCAAAAGACTAAGTTCTAGCTACCTATATGATCAAGGCAGAGCCCATTTTGCCAAGTGGTTGCACTGTAAGCTTTCTCAACACTTGGCCTCCAAATCCCTTTGTACCTGGGTGGCATACCACAAGTGAGATACACAAGCCAAGTCCATGGCCTTGTGTAACCACTCAACCAAAAACCACCATTCAAGTCCCATTCCACCCAAGAAGTTCATTGACTTAGTTGTTTTATTAAGAAAAGCATGAGTCCCAAAGGACTTAGAATTATTTCACCATAGCATGTACATTCTTTACCAACCCTTGTTTTCTACTAGCTAGGCTAAGCTTGGCATAGTAACTTAACTTAGGAAAATTCCCTAGCAATTCTACAATTCTACACTACTTAGGATTTCCCAACTTAGCATTTGGCAAAAGTAGCATGCAAGACTTAGCAAAATATCTAATGCTAATACAAAATATGGGAAGGAAATATTCATGAAAATATCACTTGCCTTGGAAATGTGGAGAGTAGCACTCCTCACAATCACAGTCACTAGCAAAATCTACACAAAAATTTGTAGCACACAATTACACACAATTATATACAAACAAAAATAATATGAATGCATGCATGCAAGATTTTGCTAAGTGGTGATTTTGAAAACCCTACCAAGAATGTGCATGTTTACAGAAACTTAACAAGTCACAAGTTTGCCAACTAAACTTATTTATCCCTAAAACGAATTACTAAACTAAATCCATACTCAAAATAGCCTTAAACATGTTTCTACAAATAAAGTCATTCTAATGGTTACTATTTGTTAAACACTTTGCATAAACAGAAAGGCCTTGATTTCCTCAATCCATCGGTATAAAGTTTGCAAAATTCCAACGTGGAATTCAAAAGTTATAAGCATTTGAAAATTGGATCAAATTCTGATTTGAAATCTATTTTTAGATCTTTTCCTAGCCACGCGTCGCGTTGTGACTGGCGCGTACCGGTTCGCACCGGATCGAGCTCTGCAACCGCAGGATCTAAATAGATCGCTCCGGATCGCGTACCTCTTCGCCGACATCGAATCTATCCTAACGCTTGGATCAAGATCCAACGGCCATGACAAGCGACCATGTCCTGGCGGCGTGCGGCGTCAGCGAGCGGTGGAGCGCTCGATCTACGGCGGCTCTAGCGTTCCAGGTCGTCCGTGAGAGGGAGAAGGTCCATACCAGATTCGCAAGAGGCTGCTGAAGCTCAAGGTAGCGTCGGTTTGCGAAGGGGCGTGCTGACACGGCGATGATTCCTCGTCGGAGTTGAGTCTGGCGACAGGTGGTTCCATTCGAGGTCGAAGGCGACGTTGTAGATCACTAGGAGGCAAACGGGGGTGTGGTCAGATGCAGAAGGTCACGGAGTAAACGCGTGTGTGAAAGACAAGGTTCGGGCGATGCGGACTTACACCGGAGCTCGCCGGAGTTGAAGCTGGAGGCGGTGGCGGTCAGACGTTTGCGTAGCCGACGTTCTGGGTCACCCGCGGGCAAACCAGGAGTGCTAGGAGATGCGTGAGGTCAAGAGGAGTCCACTCGCGTGAAGTAGATGCAGAGGGGTGGTCTGAGTTGGCCGGAATCGCTGTTGCGGCTCGTCGGAGACGGCGGGTTTGCAGAGAGCAATGCGTGCAGCCTGGGGGAGCTCTGAGCTTGGGAGTTGGGGGAGAAAGGAGAGGGGACAGAGGGGGTTTAAATAGCCTGGTCGTGAGCAAGAATTACTCGGGCATTGGTACGAACTGAAGCCGCGAATCAAACAGGAAACGACCACGCTGATTTGGGGATGAACTGGTCGTGGGGGGGGGGGGTGGAGACGACGATGCTCGATTGGCCGCGGGTGTCAGCGATAGAGGGAAAAGGAGGGTCCTTCTGTCGGTGAGCTGGTGCGAGAGTGGGTAAAGAAAACGATTCGCGGGGGTGTGCGCTACTGGGCTAGTCTGCGCCGAATTGGGCTGGGTCGGCCTGATTAGCTGGTTGTCTTATTTTTTTCCTCTTTATTCCTTTTCTCATTGTTTTTCTAAATATGGTTTTCAAACCCAAATTCAAATCTGTTTGAATCCAAAGTTTTACAAGACTTTTGTACAATAAATCTTGCTCTTAAATAAGTGTTAAACACATTTGAACACTTGGGTCTTTTGAAAAATAAATTAAAACCATGCCTTTATGAGATGTGATAATAGGCATAGAATTTGTTTTAATTCATAATTTTCTTTGAGACTTTGCTTAAGTTTTTGAGACCACTTAAGTTTTTATTCAAATCATCCTGAATGAATAACAACATCCTTCTCAATAGCATGTAGCACAAGGGCTAGGGTTTTCAAAAATAATGAGCCACAATTGCTCTTGTTTCTGAAATGATTTTGAGAAAAGCCCTATATGATGATGAATGCAAGGATGATATGAATGAGTTTTGGAATTTGAATTTAGGAATGTTACAAATCTAACCCCCTTAAGATGAATCTCGCCCTCGAGATTCGGATTGTCTAGCAAATAGGTGAGGGTGGTCTTTCCGAAGATCATCTTCTCTTTCCCATGTTGCTTCCTCTTCGGAATGATGATTCCATTGCACTTTGCAAAACTTGATAGTTTTTGTCCTTGTGACTCTTTCTGCAGTCTCAAGAATCTTGACAGGCTTTTCTTCATAGGTGAGGTCACTTTCTAGTTGGACTTCTTCCAAGGGTATGGTATCCTTCAAAGAAGATTCTTCCATTTCTGGGTGACATTTCTTGAGCTGACTCACATGAAACACATTATGGACAACTGACAGAGACTCTGGCAATTCAACTTCATATGCAACTTCTCCCTTGCGACTTAGAATCTTGAATGGTCCAACATATCTTGGTGCCAACTTTCCTTTGACTCCAAATCTTTTCACCCCACGAAGTGGTGATACTCTAAGATAAGCTCTATCCCCAACTTCGTAGGTGACTTCTCTACGCTTAGAATCCGCATAGCTTTTCTGTCGGGACTGTGCTATCTTCAACCTGTCCTTAACCAATTTGACTTTCTCCTCTTCATCTTTGATAAGATCCGGTCCAAACAAACTTCTATCTCCCACACCATTCCATAGCAATGGGGTGGTACACTTCCTTCCGTAGAGAAACTCAAATGGTGCCATCCCAATGCTAGATTGGTAACTGTTATTGTAAGAGAACTCTGCGTAAGGCAGACTTTCATCCCAACTTGCTCCATAGTCTAGGGCACATGCCCTCAACATGTCTTCAAGAATTTGGTTAGTCCTTTCCGTTTGTCCATCAGTTTGAGGATGAAAGGCAGTACTGAATTCCAACCTCGTTCCCAAAGATTCATGAAGCTGTCTCCAAAAGTGAGAAGTAAACTGAGTTCCTCTATCTGACACAATACTCTTAGGCACACCGTGAAGGCACACAATTCTGCTCATGTAAATTTTGGCTAACTTGGCACTTGTATAAGTTGTCTTCACGGGTATAAAATGAGCCACTTTAGTTAGGCGATCCACTACTACCCATATAGAATCATACCCTGACCTGGTCCTTGGTAATCTGGTAATGAAATCCATTCCAATATTTTCCCACTTCCATTCAAGAATAGGTAGTGGTTGAAGCAAACCCGCTGGTTTCTGATGCTCCGCTTTTACTCAGCTACACACATCACACAAAGCAATATGCTCGGCGATGTCCCTTTTTAGATTGTTCCACCAAAATCTTTCTTTCATATCCATGTACATCTTGGTGTTTCCTGGGTGAATAGAATACGGAGAGTTGTGGGCTTCCTGTAAAATCAGTTTCCGCAACTCTGTGTCTTGTGGAACACAAATGCGTTTCCGTGCCATAAAGTACCTTGTTCGTCAATATGGAAACTTTTAGCTTTCCCTTGGCTAATCCTTTCCTTAATCTCTTCGATTTCTTTATCCGTCTTCTAGGCTTCTTTAATCTTATCCAACAGAGTGGGTTGAACATCCAAAGTCATAAGATGACCTTCTGGTACAATCTCCAATCTGAGTTCTTTGAATTGCTTCCACAAGTCATCAGGCAATTCACCATTGGTAAGGCCATTCACAAATGTCTTACGACTTAGAGCATCTACTACTACATTTGCTTTACCGGGATGGTACTGCAAACTTAAGTCATAATCTTTGATAAGTTCTAGCCATCTCCTTTGTCTCATATTGATTTCCTTCTGGGTGAAGATATACTTCAAACTCTTGTGATCGGTGAACACTTCACAACGCTTTCCCAAAAGGTAGTGTCTCCATGTTTTGAGTGCATGGACGATAGAGGCTAACTCCAAATCATGAGTAGGATAGTTTACTTCATGAATTTTGAGTTGTCTCGAGGCATAGGCTATGACTTTACCGTCTTGCATAAGTACGGCACCCAAACCTTGATGAGACGCATCACAATATACTTGGAAATCCTTTTCCAAATCTGGCAGACATAGTACCGGTGCTGTTACAAGTATCTTCTTCCATTCTTGGAAGCTGACTTCACAACCTTCAGACCAAGCAAATTTCTTGTCCTTCTTTAACAATTCAGTCATTGGCTTAGCAACCTTTGAGAAATTCTCAATGAACCTTCTGTAGTAACCTGCTAAACCAAGGAAACTGCGAACTTCTTTTACGTTCTTAGGAGATTCCCATTCAGTCACAGCTGAAACGTTAGCAGGATCAACTGCCACACCATCCTTTGTCATAACATGACCAAGAAAACCAACTTCCTCTAACCAAAACTCACACTTGCTGAATTTGGCATAAAGTTTATGCTCCCTCAGTTTCTCAAGTATCAAGCGTAAGTGTCTTTCATGTTCTTCCTTGCTCTTAGAGTAGACTAAGATATCATCGATGAAAACGACAACAAACTTGTCAATAAATTCCATGAACACCTTTTTCATCATATTCATGAAGTATGCTGGAGTGTTTGTTAAACCAAAAGGCATCACAGTGTACTCATACAATCCATACCTTGTGGTGAATGCTGTATTAGGTATGTCTTGCTCTCTTATCTTGAGTTTAAAATAGCCTGACCGAAGATCAATCTTCGAGAACACACATGCTCCTTCTAGCTGATCAAACAAGTCGTTGATTCTTGGCAAAGGATATTTGTTCTTGATGGTTACCTCGTTGAGAGAACGGTAGTCAATGCATAATATTTGTGTTCTATCCTTCTTCTCTACGAATAAAACTGGAGCTCCCCAAGATGAAGAACTTGGTTGAATAAATCCTTTCTGCAACTGTTCTCCTAATTGCTTCTTGAGCTCCTTCAGTTCATCAACTGACATTTTGTATGGTATCTTTGCTATTGGTCCAGAACCTGGTACCAAATCTATCAGAAATTCCACATCTCTATCTAGTGGCATCCCTGGCAACTTTTCCGGAAACACATCCGGATACTCACATACAACAGGTACACTATCCATGCTAACCCCCTTAAGAGAATTCAGCTTACTTCCTTTGGATTCAAAGTTCGACCTGAATTTTATTCTTTTTCCTTCTGGGGTTGTGAGTGTAACTGTACGATTGGCACAATCTAGTACTCCCTCATACTTAGCCATCCAATCCATTCCCAAAATCACATCCAATCCTTGGGAATTCAGGATTATTAGGTTCACTGGAAACCTATGTTTTCCAAATTCTATGACTAATTCATGACATTCTGAGTTTACTATCATTTCTCCACCTGGAGAACTTACTCTTATAGGACACCCAATGGTTTCTACCGGTAGTTCATTTCTTTCAACAAATGCTTTTGATATGAATGAATGAGATGCACCGGTATCAAAGAGTACAAATGCTGAAATTGAATTGAGTCTGAACTTACCAGCAACGGCATCAGGCTCCTCATAGACCTCCTCCACATTGATGTGGTTAACGTGTCCTTTCTGAAAAGTATTTGGCTTGTTAGGTCCTTCAACTTTCTTTTGAGGGCACTCATTAGCATAATGCCCCAGCTTCTTGCATTTGAAGCATTCAACCTGACTGATGTCCCTTTTTGCAGGCTGCCTTCCACTTCCACTTCCACTGTGGTGGCTCTTATGTCCACTCTTGTGGTTCTTGTACTTATCATTGTCATGACTGCGATGATTCTTGTTGTCATGACGGTTATGGTTGTGGTGCTTGTTGAATTTCCCATGCTTATGGGATCCTGAGCTGCCACTGTCATCATGGTGAGATAGTTTGTGGGACGATCCAGAGCTGTGCTTGTCGGAGTGTTTCCTCTTCCTACTCTCGACTTGCTTCATTTTACTCTCCAAAATAGCAGCCTTGTCACACAAAGACTGATAAGTTGGAACATATGCCACAGACAACTGCAGATTCAGCTCATCATTCAAGCCTTCCAGAAACTTTTCCTTTCTTTTGGCATCTGTGTCAACCTCATCCGGTGCATAGCGCGCCAGATTGTTGAACTCTTCTATATATTCAGCCACACTGCGGTGGCGTTGCTTCAAGTTGTGAAACTATATTTCTTTTTCAGGCTCATCATTCCTAATGAGATATGAGCAGTGCGAAAGCCATCTTCAAAGATAGCCCAAGTCACCTCATCTAAAGGAGTGGTGATTTGGAAGTTGTCCCACCATGTGGCGGCTGGTCCTTCCAACAGTGTACCATGAACCTGACCTTTTCAGCATCCGTGCAGCCCACGGTCACTAAGTCCTTGTTCACAGAACGTAGCCAGTCATTGGCCACCATGGGATCAGTTGTCCCCGAAAACTTTGCTGGCCTCAATCGCAGAAATCTGGTGAGCATATCAAAACCCGGAGGGTTGTTGTTGTTGTTGTTATTGTTATTGTTGTTGTTGTTGTTATTGGGGTTGTTGTTATTCTGGTTTTGGATGAATGTTGTCATCATCTGCATAAGCTGTGTTTGAGCATTCATCATCTGTTGCATTTCTGGAGTGATGTTGTTGGGGTTGGGGTTTGCACGACGGGGAGGCATCTGTGGTTTGTTCAAATAGAGATAAGAATGAGATACCCATAGATGTTTTATGCACATTACATCACAAACAAACACATAGCAAGCAACATAAGAATAAAAGTTCAACAACCACATAATAAGTTCATGAAGTAAAACACACAAGTGGCAAGCCATCCACATGTCGGATGGTCCAATAATAAGTTCACAATAACAAGTATGAATATGAAAGATAAACGAGTAGTCAAGTCTACTCATCGGCATCAATCTCCTCCTCGATGAAGCTAAGACCTGCGTTCTCCATCGCGGTCTTGTTCTCCTCAATCGTAATGGTCAAGGAATCGACCTTGGCCTTGAGAGCCCTCTTCCGGGAGCCTCTCAATAACCATCTCGCCGCTCTAGCTCGAAATCCTTGGACTTCAGTTCCTCGGTCATGTCCCGGATCTTCTTTTTCCTATCCTGGACGCGTTTCTCCTGACTCTTGAACTTATGGTCCTGGGCCTCGAACTTCATCTCCATTTCCTTGACCATCTCGTCCTGCTGTGCGAAAAGCTTGTCCTTCTCGCGTAGCTGCACCTGGAGCTCGTCATTGCTGAGCATGACGTTCTTCCTGTCCGTGTCCACGTGCCTGATGAGAGACTCTAAGTCCTGGAGATAGAGACGTATCGGCTCTGCCGCGTCCCTCGAGTCGTCCTCAAAGTCGATGGACTCTCCATCAACATCACGTCTTCCGAAGACGTGGAAGTGAGTGCCCCTAACCTGTCGGGAGTGACGGCCTAAAAGACGTCCTATCAGGTCATGCATGACTACCTCCATGCCTCTCTCCCTGTCGTCGTGCATCAGCTTGAATATGATGGCCTCTGTAGTGGGCTCTGTCTGGCGTCCGGGCTGGTTCACCTTGAAGCCCCAGAGGTCCTTCCTCTCGAACTTGGTGAGTGGGTACACCGTGATGGTGGGAAGAGGGAGATCGAGCAAAGTGGTAAGCTCAACGATACGGGGACCAAAACGGGTACCCTGGAACTCCTCAACGGTGCTGATGGTAATAGGCATCTATTTATAAGATTGAAAAAGTTAGAACAACACAATTTAAGATAAATAAAGACAACATCACATACACATCCTTGGAATCACAAAATCACACAAGTCATGCATACATGAATCCATTACATCAATCAAGGTCCAACTTATTTAAGGTATCATTTTGGAAAATAAGGTGATAAGTGGTGGTCCAACTAACGAAATGTGATCACAATCCTATCTCACTGGATCTGGTGGCTAACACGATGTTCCTAGAGGCAATCCACCTATCTTGTTCACATGATTCCATCACTAAGTCTATAATATATCCCCTTAATTCTTGGTTGGTGGCTTCCAACTCTTGGGTAAGTTCCTTCTCTTTCTCTAAGTCTTTTTGGAGATTGAGCACTAAGTTCTTTGATAGTCCTCCAAGCTGCTTCTCTGGCTGACTCAAAGAATGTGGTGTGCATCCCAGTGTTGGTATACATGCAGAATCCTCTTTCTTTGTGGTTGTCTTCCTTGTTTTTGTACAAGTGAAAAAGTTGCACCCACCAATACTCCACTCCTTCATCCATCACTGGAAAGCCTTTGTAAACAGCTGCACCATGTGCTTCCATTGTCACCATGAGGTCCTTGAGAATTTTGGGAAACTCAGTTTCACACTCCAAGGTCATGGTCATGAGTGGCCCTTTCTTCACGGCTTCGTTGATGGAGTTCATCTACAAATGGAGATGAGAATGAGAAGATTAGAAAAGTTTTACGAGAAGAATAGACAAGTGTAGAAGTAGTTGAAATTTTTTCCTTAGTGGTTTTCCAATCCTAGGGTCATAATCCTACAGGCAACACAGTGCTCTGATACCATCAGTTAGACCCCTCCTTTATAAAGGAAAGGATCCATGTGATTGCAATGCTAGTCCCTGGATCAATGCTAGCATCCACAGTTTAAGATGAAGTACACATATACAAAGGTCGTTTATTACATTCATTCCAGAGATAAAACATAGTCTTTTACAACTCAGGGCCATAGGCCTAATACAAGAGTTTAAGGAATAAGTAAATAAACATAAGTCTTCATCTTCATGTGCCACAGGCAAGCATGTTGAGTGTAGACTCATGACTCCTATTCATCATCGGAGTAACCTGGAACATCACAAGTTACAACCACAGAGGGTCAATACTTTGGAATAGTATTGGCAAGTGATACCTTAGTATATTTTTAGTGGACTATATTACTATATGCATTTTGGCTAAGTGTAGCTTGGCTTGCTTTGCTTGAAAATAGGTTTTACCTATTAGTTGAAATTACTAAGTTTTTCTTTATCAAAACTTCCCCAAGAAACCACCAATAGACATTGGGGTCCTTCACCCTTGTTCACCCACAAGTTTTATTTAGAAGTTGGAGTGATGAGATTCTTGTAGCTTCCATGTCTTGATGCTCAAGTTGTCCATTGCCATGGACCTGGCTAAATACTTAGATTTTCCATCTGCAGAGGTTGTGCACTTTCCCCACCAGACTTGGTTTCCCAAGACAGGACCTTTTAGAAGCCTTCCCTTATTCAAATGGACGTGTTCCAACCTATCAATCCCTTCTACCACCAACTGTCCAAAAGACTAAGTTCTAGCTACCTATATGATCAAGTGAGCCCATTTTGCCAAGTGGTTGCCGTAAGCTTTCTCAACACTTGGCCTCCAAATCCCTTTGTACCTGGGTGGCATACCACAAGTGAGATACACAAGCCAAGTCCATGGCCTTGTGTAACCACTCAACCAAAAACCACCATTCAAGTCCCATTCCACCCAAGAAGTTCATTGACTTAGTTGTTTTATTAAGAAAAGCATGAGTCCCAAAGGACTTAGAATTATTTCACCATAGCATGTACATTCTTTACCAACCCTTGTTTTCTACTAGCTAGGCTAAGCTTGGCATAGTAACTTAACTTAGGAAAATTCCCTAGCAATTCTACAATTCTACACTACTTAGGATTTCCCAACTTAGCATTTGGCAAAAGTAGCATGCAAGACTTAGCAAAATATCTAATGCTAATACAAAATATGGGAAGGAAATATTCATGAAAATATCACTTGCCTTGGAAATGTGGAGTACCACTCCACACAATCACAGTCACTAGCAAAATCTACACAAAAATTTGTAGCACACAATTACACACAATTATATACAAACAAAAATAATATGAATGCATGCATGCAAGATTTTGCTAAGTGGTGATTTTGAAAACCCTACCAAGAATGTGCATGTTTACAGAAACTTAACAAGTCACAAGTTTGCCAACTAAACTTATTTATCCCTAAAACGAATTACTAAACTAAATCCATACTCAAAATAGCCTTAAACATGTTTCTACAAATAAAGTCATTCTAATGGTTACTATTTGTTAAACACTTTGCATAAACAGAAAGGCCTTGATTTCCTCAATCCATCGGTATAAAGTTTGCAAAATTCCAACGTGGAATTCAAAAGTTATAAGCATTTGAAAATTGGATCAAATTCTGATTTGAAATCTATTTTTAGATCTTTTCCTAGCCACGCGTCGCGTTGTGACTGGCGCGTACCGGTTCGCACCGGATCGAGCTCTGCAACCGCAGGATCTAAATAGATCGCACGCTCCAGATCGCGTACCTCTTCGCCGATTACTGAATCTATCCTAACGCTTGGATCAAGATCCAACGGCGCGCGAGCAAGCGACCATGTCCTGGCGGCGTGCGGCGTCAGCGAGCGGTGGAGCGCTCGATCTACGGCGGCTCTAGCGTTCCAGGTCGTCCGTGAGAGGGAGAAGGTCCATACCAGATTCGCAAGAGGCTGCTGAAGCTCAAGGTAGCGTCGGTTTGCGAAGGGGCGTGCTGACACGGCGATGATTCCTCGTCGGAGTTGAGTTTGGCGACAGGTGGTTCCATTCGAGGTCGAAGGCGACGTTGTAGATCACTAGGAGGCAAACGGGGCTGTGGTCAGATGCAGAAGGTCACGGAGTAAACGCGTGTGTGAAAGACAAGGTTGGGCGGTCGGACTTTACCGAGCTCGCCGGAGTTGAAGCTGGAGGCGGTGGCGGTCAGACGTTTGCGTAGCCGACGTTCTGGGTCACCCGCGGGCAAACCAGGAGTGCTAGGAGATGCGTGAGGTCAAGAGGAGTCCACTCGCGTGAAGTAGATGCAGAGGGGTGGTCTGAGTTGGCCGGAATCGCTGTTGCGGCTCGTCGGGCAGCGGGTTTGCTGAGCAATGCGTGCAGGGGCGCCTGAGCTTGGGAGTTGGGGGAGAAAGGAGAGGGGACAGAGGGGGTTTAAATAGCCTGGTCGTGAGCAAGAATTACTCGGGCATTGGTACGAACTGAAGCCGCGAATCAAACAGGAAACGACCACGCTGATTTGGGGATGAACTGGTCGTGGGGGGGGGGGGGGGGAGACGACGATGCTCGAGTGGCCGCGGTTGTCAGCGATAGAGGGAAAAGGGAGTGGGTCCCTTCTGTCAGTGAGCTGGTGGGTGCGAGAGTGGGTAAAGAAAACGATTCGCGGGGGTGTGCGCTACTGGGCTAGTCTGCGCCGAATTGGGCTGGGTCGGCCTGATTAGCTGGTTGTCTTATTTTTTTCCTCTTTATTCCTTTTCTCATTGTTTTTCTAAATATGGTTTTCAAACCCAAATTCAAATCTGTTTGAATCCAAAGTTTTACAAGACTTTTGTACAATAAATCTTGCTCTTAAATAAGTGTTAAACACATCTGAACACTTCTGAACACTTGGGTCTTTTGAAAAATAAATTAAAACCATGCCTTTATGAGATGTGATAATAGGCATAGAATTTGTTTTAATTCATAATTTTCTTTGAGACTTTGCTTAAGTTTTTGAGACCACTTAAGTTTTTATTCAAATCATCCTGAATGAATAACAACATCCTTCTCAATAGCATGTAGCACAAGGGCTAGGGTTTTCAAAAATAATGAGCCACAATTGCTCTTGTTTCTGAAATGATTTTGAGAAAAGCCCTATATGATGATGAATGCAAGGATGATATGAATGAGTTTTGGAATTTGAATTTAGGAATGTTACAAATCTAACCCCCTTAAGATGAATCTCGCCCTCGAGATTCGGATTGTCTAGCAAATAGGTGAGGGTGGTCTTTCCGAAGATCATCTTCTCTTTCCCATGTTGCTTCCTCTTCGGAATGATGATTCCATTGCACTTTGCAAAACTTGATAGTTTTTGTCCTTGTGACTCTTCTGCAGTCTCAAGAATCTTGATGAGCTTTTCTTCATAGGTGAGGTCACTTTCTAGTTGGACTTCTTCCAAGGGTATGGTATCCTTCAAAGAAGATTCTTCCATTTCGGGTGACATTTCTTGAGTGACTCACATGAAACACATTATGGACAAGACAGAGACTCGGCAATTCAACTTCATATGCAACTTCTCCTTGCGACTTAGAATCTTGAATGGTCCAACATATCTTGGTGCCAACTTTCCTTTGACTCAAATCTTTTCACCCACGAAGTGGTGATACTCTAAGATAAGCTCTATCCCCAACTTCGTAGGTGACTTCTCTACGCTTAGAATCCGCATAGCTTTTCTGTCGGGACTGTGCTATCTTCAACCTGTCCTTAACCAATTTGACTTTCTCCTCTTCATCTTTGATAAGATCCGGTCCAAACAAAATTCTATCTCCCACACCATTCCATAGCAATGGGGTGGTACACTTCCTTCCGTAGAGAAACTCAAATGGTGCCATCCCAATGCTAGATTGGTAACTGTTATTGTAAGAGAACTCTGCGTAAGGCAGACTTTCATCCCAACTTGCTCCATAGTCTAGGGCACATGCCCTCAACATGTCTTCAAGAATTTGGTTAGTCCTTTCCGTTTGACCATCAGTTTGAGGATGAAAGGCAGTACTGAATTCCAACCTCGTTCCCAAAGATTCATGAAGCTGTCTCCAAAAGTGAGAAGTAAACTGAGTTCCTCTATCTGACACAATACTCTTAGGCACACCGTGAAGGCACACAATTCTGCTCATGTAAATTTTGGCTAACTTGGCACTTGTATAAGTTGTCTTCACGGGTATAAAATGAGCCACTTTAGTTAGGCGATCCACTACTACCCATATAGAATCATACCCTGACCTGGTCCTTGGTAATCTGGTAATGAAATCCATTCCAATATTTTCCCACTTCCATTCAAGAATAGGTAGTGGTTGAAGCAAACCCGCTGGTTTCTGATGCTCCGCTTTTACTCTGCTACACACATCACACAAAGCAATATGCTCGGCGATGTCCCTTTTTAGATTGTTCCACCAAAATCTTTCTTTCATATCCATGTACATCTTGGTGTTTCCTGGGTGAATAGAATACGGAGAGTTGTGGGCTTCCTGTAAAATCAGTTTCCGCAACTCTGTGTCTTGTGGAACACAAATGCGTTTCCCGTGCCATAAAGTACCTTGTTCGTCAATATGGAAACTTTTAGCTTTCCCTTGGCTAATCCTTTCCTTAATCTCTTCGATTTCTTTATCCGTCTTCTAGGCTTCTTTAATCTTATCCAACAGAGTGGGTTGAACATCCAAAGTCATAAGATGACCTTCTGGTACAATCTCCAATCTGAGTTCTTTGAATTGCTTCCACAAGTCATCAGGCAATTCACCATTGGTAAGGCCATTCACAAATGTCTTACGACTTAGAGCATCTACTACTACATTTGCTTTACCGGGATGGTACTGCAAACTTAAGTCATAATCTTTGATAAGTTCTAGCCATCTCCTTTGTATCATATTGATTTCCTTCTGGGTGAAGATATACTTCAAACTCTTGTGATCGGTGAACACTTCACAACGCTTTCCCAAAAGGTAGTGTCTCCATGTTTTGAGTGCATGGACGATAGAGGCTAACTCCAAATCATGAGTAGGATAGTTTACTTCATGAATTTTGAGTTGTCTCGAGGCATAGGCTATGACTTTACCGTCTTGCATAAGTACGGCACCCAAACCTTGATGAGACGCATCACAATATACTTGGAAATCCTTTTCCAAATCTGGCAGACATAGTACCGGTGCTGTTACAAGTATCTTCTTCCATTCTTGGAAGCTGACTTCACAACCTTCAGACCAAGCAAATTTCTTGTCCTTCTTTAACAATTCAGTCATTGGCTTAGCAACCTTTGAGAAATTCTCAATGAACCTTCTGGTAACCTGCGAAACCAAGGAAACTGCGAACTTCTTTTACGTTCTTAGGAGATTCCCATTCAACACAAGTGAACGTTAGCGGATCAATCGCCACACCATCCTTTGTCATAACATGACCAAGAAAACCAACTTCCTCTAACCAAAACTCACACTTGCTGAATTTGGCATAAAGTTTATGCTCCCTCAGTTTCTCAAGTATCAAGCGTAAGTGTCTTTCATGTTCTTCCTTGCTCTTAGAGTAGACTAAGATATCATCGACGAAAACGACAACAAACTTGTCAATAAATTCCATGAACACCTTTTTCATCATATTCATGAAGTATGCTGGAGTGTTTGTTAAACCAAAAGGCATCACAGTGTACTCATACAATCCATACCTTGTGGTGAATGCTGTATTAGGTATGTCTTGCTCTCTTATCTTGAGTTTAAAATAGCCTGACCGAAGATCAATCTTCGAGAACACACATGCTCCTTCTAGCTGATCAAACAAGTCGTTGATTCTTGGCAAAGGATATTTGTTCTTGATGGTTACCTCGTTGAGAGAAAAGAGTCAATGCATAATATTTGTGTTCTATCCTTCTTCTCTACGAATAAAACTGGAGCTCCCCAAGATGAAGAACTTGGTTGAATAAATCCTTTCTGCAACTGTTCTCCTAATTGCTTCTTGAGCTCCTTCAGTTCATCAACTGACATTTTGTATGGTATCTTTGCTATTGGTCCGTAACTGGTACCAAATCTATCGAAATTCCACATCTCTATCTAGTGGCATCCTCAGCAACTTTCCTAAACACATCCGGATACTCACATACAACAGTACACTATCCATGCTAACCCCTTAAGAGAATTCACTTACTTCCTTTGGATTCAAAGTTCGACTGAATTTTATTCTTTTTCCTTCGGGGTTGTGAGTGTAACTGTACGATTGGCACAATCTAGTACTCCCTCATACTTAGCCATCCAATCCATTCCCAAAATCACATCCAATCCTTGGGAATTCAGGATTATTAGGTTCACTGGAAACCTATGTTTTCCAAATTCTATGACTAATTCATGACATTCTGAGTTTACTATCATTTCTCCACCTGGAGAACTTACTCTTATAGGACACCCAATGGTTTCTACCGGTAGTTCATTTCTTTCAACAAATGCTTTTGATATGAATGAATGAGATGCACCGGTATCAAAGAGTACAAATGCTGAAATTGAATTGAGTCTGAACTTACCAGCAACGGCATCAGGCTCCTCATAGACCTCCTCCACATTGATGTGGTTAACGTGTCCTTCGAAAAGTATTTGGCTTGTTAGGTCCTTCAACTTTCTTTTGAGGGCACTCATTAGCATAATGCCCGACTTCTTGCATTTGAAGCATTCAACTGACCGATGTCCCTTTTTGCGGTGCCTTCCACTTCCACTTCCCGTGGTGGCTCTTATGTCCACTCTTGTGGTTCTTGTACTTATCATTGTCATGACCGCGATGATGCTTGTTGTCATGACGGTTGTGGTTGTGGTGCTTGTTGAATTTCCCATGCTTATGGGATCCCGAGTGCCATCGTCATCATGGTGAGATCGTTTGTGGGACGATCCAGTAGCTGTTATGTCCGAGTGTTTCCTCTTCCTACTCTCGACTTGCTTCATTTTACTCTCCAAAATAGCAGCCTTGTCACACAAAAGGCGATAAGTTGGAACATATGCCATGAGCATTGCAGATTCAGCTCATCATTCAAGCCTTCCAGGAACTTTTCCTTTCTTTTGGCATCTGTGTCAACCTCATCCGGTGCATAGCGCGCCAGATTGTTGAACTCTTCTATATATTTAGCCACGCTGCGGTGGCGTTGCTTCAAGTCGTGAAACTCTTTCTTTTTCAGGCTCATCATTCCTGATGAGATATGAGCAGTGCGAAAGCCATCTTCAAAGATAGCCCAAGTCACCTCATCTAAAGGAGTGGTGATTTGGAAGTTGACCCACCATGTGGCGGCTGGTCCTTCCAACAGATGCGCTGCGAACCTGACCTTTTCAGCATCCGTGCAGCCCACGGTCACTAATTCCTTGTTCACAGAACGTAGCCAGTCATTGTCCACCATGGGATCAGTTGTCCCAGAAAACTTTGCTAGCCTCAATCGCAGAAATCTGGTGAGCATATCAAAACCCGGAGAGTTGTTGTTGTTGTTGTTATTGTTGTTGTTGTTATTGGGGTTGTTATTATTCTGGTTTTGGATGAATGTTGTCATCATCTGCATAAGCTGTGTTTGAGCATTCATCATCTGTTGCATTTCTGGAGTGATGTTGTTGGGGTTGGGGTTTGCGCGACGGGGAGGCATCTGTGGTTTGTTCAAATAGAGATAAGAATGAGATACCCATAGATGTTTTATGCACATTACATCACAAACAAACACATAGCAAGCAACATAAGAATAAAAGTTCAACAACCACATAATAAGTTCATGAAGTAAAACACACACTACTAGAGAAAAGGCTATAGGAGACATGCTTATGCGAGGCACATTTAGCATATGCGCCTCCTATAAAAATAGGCGAGGCGCACTTTAAGATATGCGCCTCTAGTATAAAAATAGGCGAGGCGCATATGGATGTATCGCCTCGCATTTTGTGTGGGCCCGTGTTGGTAGGTGCACGATATGCGAGGCGCATATGGTTATATCGCCTTCTATATTTGATAATATGCGAGGCGATATGACCGTAATGCGCCTCGCATATTCTGTGTGGGCAGCGTGTTGGTAGGTGCACGAATATGCGAGCATATGGCTATATGCGCCCTATATTGGACAATATGCGAGGCGATATGGCTGAATCGCCTCGCATATTCTGTGGGCCTGCCAGACAGGTAGGTGCATTTGAGGCGAATATGGCTATATGCGCCTCGCATATTGATTACATGCAGGCGCATATGGCCATATGCGCCTCAAGTAACTCATGCGGCCGGCTGGTAGGTGGCCGCATGAGCGCATATTGCACAATATGCGCCTCCTATAGTTTGAATTATAGGAGGCGATATTGTGCAATATGCCGCATAAGCTGCACCACTTTTTTCCAGCTTTTTGCACATGGAGGCAACTAGCACCCCACTCACTTGTGTCACTTCTTCCTCCTCCACCAAACAAATCTGGTCGCCTCCTCCTCCCCACCTCATTTCCCCATTGATTCACCTTCAATCTTGCTCAACATCCATTGGTTGACACCCATATGTAAGTGAAGTCTCTTGCTCCTCTAGATCTACAACATGTCCATTTACTTCTCCTCTGGCTCTCTTGCAAGTCATTGTTGGAGGAAGCGAAGCGTTGCTTGCATGTATGCGTTGTCGGAGACACCGACTATATGATTGTGTTGTGGTGCTACTTTTTTGCAGGATTTCATTTGAGATGCCAATGTTTCGGAATGTCGATTTATTTCTTTTTCCGGTAATTTACGCACTCATGGATGTCCTCTTTTAGGGAGGTCATGCGAATTTTTCCAATGATCCACGTCCATATATGCTCTAATTATTCTCTTGCTCTTTGTACCCAGCGGCCATGGTCCGACCACCGATCAACAAAGCCCGTGGATAGGTGGATGACATGCGCGAGGGCGACATGGAACATGCAAACAAGATGAGATAAGATGTCCATGTCGGGACCGCAAGTCGATGTATCTGATAAGGCATGATTCCGGAATGCTGGAGTCGCACCTGCTTCGACGTAGTTTCATGGATGGCTACACTCGATGGATACGTGATGATCATGAAGATCAAGATGCCAGTGATGATAACGAAGATCAAGACGCCGATCCACGATCACGAAGATCGTGGTGGTGGCACGGACATGGACACGAAGATGATCAAGGTGGCGTCGGGCATGGACACGAAGATGATCAAGGTGGTGCCGACCATGATTCGAGCTGGTTGAGACCCTCATGTCCAAGATCTGCTTCTCAAGGAGACGAGTAACGCCAGAGCCGCCGGTAGAGAGAAGGCTAAACTGGAGCAAATGGAGAAAGACGCGGTCACTCCATTGTTTGACGGATGCAACGACGGGGATACCCGTCTAAATGTAACGCTTAGGGCTCTGGAGATGAAGGCGAAACACAAAATGACCCGGAATGTTTCGACGACAACATTGTATTCTGGCACGATATTCTTCCCAAGAAGGGAACACATGTCCGACTAGTATCGCTGAGGCGAAGAAAGTCGTGTGTCCTCTCAATCTACCGCACGTGAAATACCACGTCTGCATAAATGATTGCATCATCTACCGGGGCGAGGACGCGGAGAAGACCACGTGTCCGGTGTGCAAGACCTCTCGATACAAGAGAGGGACCAAGAAAGCTCCTAGGAAGGTGGTGTGGTACTTTCCTCTAACTCCTCGTTTGCAGCGGTATTTCGCAGACCCTAAGGAAGCACAGCTCATGCTGGAGCGGAAAGAAAGAGGCGGAAGACGATGATCGGGAGAAGGAGGAAATGTTGAGGCACCCTTGGATGCTTGCGGTGGAAGGCGTTGGACCTACAATATTACCAACATTTTGGGAAAGAGTCAAGGAACCTCGGGCTGGCGTGAGCACTAACGGACTCAATCCGTTTGGAAGCTTGAGCAAGACACACAAAGACCGCCCGTGTTTGTATGGATCTACAACCTCCCTCCCTGGTTGTGCATGAAGAAGAAATGCGTAACCATGAGTATGCTTGTTCAAGGGCCAAAACAACCTGGTATGACATCAATCTGTATCTCACGTTGTTGAAAGAGGAGTTGGCCACGTTATGGGAAGAAGGATCCGTACATGGGACGCCTCGAGACAAGAGTACTTTGACATGAGAGCGGCGGTGATCACGACGGTGCAAGACTATCCTGGTTACGGATACTTCTCGGGAGGTGGTCCAAGGATTCTATGGGTGCGTTAGGTGCAAGGATAATACAACGTCTGCCACATGAGAAAGATCCGGGTCCGGAAAACCGTGTTCCTTGGGACTCGGAGGTGGCTTCCCAAGAATCACGCTGAGAAAGCTAGGACATCTGTTCGATGGGACGATCGAGCTCGAGGAATCCCACACCGTAAGAGTGGCGCGAAATCTACAAGCTGTTGAATAACTGGAAGGAGTGCGCCAGAAAGACCTGAAGAAGCGAGCCGTTCTTGAAGGTATGGAAGGCGAGGTCTGTTTTCAGGACTTGCCATCTTGGAAGATCCTCCGCGTGCCTCATAGCCTTGATCTCATGCATATCACAAAGAACACAGGCGAGAGTCCGCTGCCACCCTCCTTAACACCGACAAGACCAAAGATGGGCGAAGGCAAGGAACGACTTGAAGCATATGGGCATCGGGATGAACTTCAACCACCACCTAGCGATGATGAGGAGGAGGACGAGGTGGAGAGAGAAAACAGAATAGCCGTCGTAAGGAAAAAGGTTAAGAAGGGAGAGGTCAAGCTCAAGGCCTCATGCTTCACTCTGAGTAAGAAGGAGGCCATACAGTTTGAAGTGCCTCCTCGAGTCAAATTTCCGAGCAGCTACGCGGGAAGATAAGCAGATGGCTAGGCAGTGAGCGCTTCAGGGATGAAGTCTCACGACGTCGCCGTGCTAATGACGCAGTACTCCCGGTCGCGATCCGAGGTATAATGGACAAGCACATCCGTGAAACACTGTTTGGCCTCTGCAACTTTTTGACGTCATCTCTCGGAAGTCGATAGGCATTAAGCAGCTCACGAGGCTACGGGGAGATCGTGGTGATAATGTGCGAGCTCGAGATCTATTTCCCCGCTTTCTTCGACATCATGCTTCATCCTTCTCCATGTCGTGGAGGATATCGCCCAGCTCGGTCCTGCGTTTGCGAAGCATGATGCCGCTCGAAGGCTCAATGGACACATCAAGGGATACGTTAAGAACAAGTCCCGTCGGATGGAAGCATAGCAAACGGCTTCCTGGCCGAAGAGTGCATCTCTTTCTGCTCGAACTTTCTACAAACCGAGACCCCTCTTGGTATGCCATTCAACAAGCACCTCGGGAGGCTCGCTGGATGGGGTCACCGCGAGGGTCGACGTGCAAAGCATGTCGACATGGAGGGCCGAACCAAGGACTTTGAAAGAGCAAACCTGGTCGCTCTGCAACACCTGCAGGTGGTTGATCCATACATACATGAGCACAAAGAGTTTATCAAGAAGAATTACGCTGATCAGGGGCGCCAGGTCCCGAGGGAGGAAGATGTTATCAAGGAGCACAACTCCGGTTTCACGCGGTGGTTTAGGGAGAAGGTCATAGCTAATCCACCGCAGGGAGAGTACTCGGAGGAAGATAAACTCATATTCTCATTGTCACAGGGCGCCTCGCACAACCTCATGACCTATCAGGCTTACGATATCAACGGATACACGTTCTACACAGAGGAAAAAGACAATAACTGCGATTACGTAACTCGTGGGTACAGGATATTCTACACCGGCGACATCCCGGAAAGATACTACGGAAGGATCGAGGAGATTTGGGAGCTCGACTATGTTACGGAGAAGGTGCCGATGTTCCGTGTCAGGTGGGCCAAGAGCGTCTAGAAAGAAGACCGGTATTTCACCACGATGGTTATACCGCCAAAGACCACCAGCGCGAACGCACCCGCAAGAAATGAGCCTTGGGTTTTGGCTAGCAAAGTCGACCAATGCTGGTACATCAAAGACCCGTCAAAGCCTAGCCGGGTTGTTGTCAGGAGAGGCAAAAGGAACATTATCGGAATGGACGGAGTCGCCAAAGAGCAAGACTTTGACCAGAACGGCGACCCGAAGATAGAAGACGGGTATGGCAACCAAACACCGTACACCACAACCCTACCTAAGAAAGGACTTCCGTTCAAGAGAAGTAGTGAAGACGTCCCGGAGCTAACCTATGCAACCGCGACAAAGAAGGGCAAGAAGACGACCATTGTCAAGAAACGCTAGCGCTCAGACCATTGTCAAGAACCGTCGTGTGTGTTGCCTACTATTATGTATCAAAACATTCTTAATTTTCATTATGTGTGTGTAATAATAATATTGTATTGAGAATATTATGTATCGACAAGACACATTCATTGAGAATACTCACTTTTGTTGTTTTAGCAATATTTGAATATTTAAAATATTTGTAGTATATTTTATAGTTCATATTTGTATGCTTTTACATGAAAATTGGCCTTTAAAAAAATTTCCAAAAAATTGGCCCCCTTAGGGTTCGAACTTGGGTGGCCAGCAGTGAAGGACAAGGCATGTTACCACTAGGCTGCTGTGTGATAGTTGATAGAAACATGCGCACTGCCCTATTTGTCTAGGAGTGCATATTATGCGAGGCGCATTTAGCCGAATCGCTCGCGTAATATACTGGCGCACTTTGCGATATGCGCCTCGCATATCCGGCACCCATCGACCAAGTCGCACTAGCAGCTAGCATACCACGAGACTTCACATATCGATCGAAGGAGCCCGACGCCGTGGATCGGAGGAGCCCGACGCCGTGGATCGAAGCCGTCGCCGCCGAGGAGGAGCCCGCCGCCCCGTGGAGGAGGAGCTCGCCACCGCCCCGTGGAGGAGGAGACCGACGCCGCCGTCCCCATGAACGAGGAGGAGCCCGACGCCGCCGTCCCCGTGAAGGAGGAGGAGCCCGGCGCCGCCGCCACCCACGCCTCTTCCCCTCTCTCCGGTGAGTCCCCGCCCCCACCCACCCACACCTCTTCCCCTCTCCTCCCATCCTCTCCGAGGGGCGTGGGCGCCGCCACGGTTCCGTGCCACCATGCTGCTGCTTTGCCCTTGCTGCGAGTTGGAAGGATCAGATGGCGGCCCGCTGTCGGCCGAATCTTTGTGTTTGGTCTTCTGCCACGGCTCTTGTCGCCAGACGAGTTCTTGTGCCCCTGCCGCATCTCCAGGTTGTGGATTTCTTCCACCATCGGCTTCCAGAGACGAACCCTTGCATTGATAAACCAGTTTGACACCTGCCCATGCAATGAAATGTTCGAAATTATCAGGCAGGTGATGTTTTCAAAGAACTCCTATATAACTTAAAAGCCATAGGTAGTGTAATCTTCTACATGGTTGCTTCTGTCCCAAGGCTTCAATACTGTATTTGAGGAGATGGATTCACTATCTACTGTAGGACTAAAGTTATCTTGTTTATTCTGTTGTTTCAGTTGAGAGAGAAGGGGAAATGTATGCCGTCGATTAGTACAATTTAGCAGTGGAGCATTGTTGCCTTGCTCTGTTTTGTTTGCTCCATCATTGCTCACCATTGTCCTGCAAATGGGTACAAGTATATGAAATAAAAGTTGCAGTTACTTCCTACTAAAATTTGAACTACCTAGTTTCTCTGTGAACCAAAATATGTGACATTTAAGTTACAGTTTCTCTGTGAACTACTAAGTCATGGAAGTATGTACTCCAGACTAATGTCCTGGGTCCTAATCAATCTCTGAGATAGCAAGTACACACACATGTACACACACAGAGATGACAAGAGAGGAGTAGCATGCTAGTGTTCCTGGAGTAGTAGCAATTGACCTGTTTGTTTGTTGGCTTGCACATTTACTACAGCTGCAACGTCCTTTCTTGGACGAATACCAAATACTCCTATAACAACAACCCCAATTGCATTTTCCATATGGAAAAGGCCACATATAGTTAGTTTTCAGTCATAGCAGTATCATTACCTTGCTGTTGTTGGCCCATCATGGTCTTTATTTCCTATGCAAACACCAATTAATATTGAGAAGCATATTAAGTTTATGCTTTTATGCGTTCTGATCATTTGCTCAGCCTTGCTACCTTTCCTATGTTTTCTAATTTTACTGATGCTGTTAGTTCCTGAAATGGTTACTCCTACTTATTATAAAGTCTATAATTGTTGATTTTGAATAAGCTGTGTCTATTTCTCACTTGACGAGATCTTGAGTCACCTGGTCTCCATGATTTTGAATAGCATATATGGACACGCATGACGCCCCCTCAGAACACTAGCTGCTAGGTTTATATGTATATCTGCTGTAAAATGTGCTTATTCATCTCTGTTTATTTTGTGTATATCATATTTATGCCTCTTTCAGTTGTTGGTTCAAGTGTTCTTGAACAATGCTAGTACTGTGTCATGCTCTTCTTGAGTTTGATTCGGACATATTTTTCTCTGTGAACCTAAATTTGAACTACCTAGTTCTTTCTCTGTGAACTACTAAGGTGTTCCAGTCTGCCATCCATGTACTCCCTCTGTTTGGAAACAAGTCCCCGTGTTGTGATGATGGCTGTGATTTTGTGTATGCTGGCAGAAAATGGCTGTGATGATGGCTGTGTTTGATCCTTTTTGTGCAGGTTTTTCTTTTTGAGTTGCCAATGTTTCGCCGGAATGTTGATTCATTTCCGTTCCGGCGAATTTCTGGCACTCCTAGACATAGAAAATTAGCAAAGTTCATGCCAAAATTTTCTATGAATTTTGTGCTTATTAGTTTCATTTATTTGTGTGTTTAGAAATGTCGGATCCGGGCCCTTCTAGCCAGAAGACCTTTTGGGAGCAGCAGGAGGAGATGGAATCCCTAGAGGCCCCGGAATTTGTTCCATGACGGCGAGATGGAGGAGGACGAGGATACCTCGTCGGGCAATGAGGAGATGGGGGACGCCGATGGCGACGCCACTACCACTGATGGCGGCGGTGAAGCTACTACAGACGGTGGTAGCGCATCGAAGAAGTCTCGGAAGGATCGGACCCCGATCGTGGTCGACCTCAAAAGGTCCATCATCACAAGCGTGAGCCCTAAAGGTGCGCCTTTGGAGCCAGAAGAATTTGTTGGGGGTTACTCTAACCAGCTCGCGGCAATCCTCCGGAACACCGTCACGATCAACATGGAGAACCTGAAGGCCGAAGAGAACAGGGGTTTCCTCATCCAGCTTTTCCGGAAGCTGCACGCAAGATAGACGTTCCCGGGTGATGAGGAAAACAAGTATAATAATGACAATCTCAAAGGGAATCCGGTGAACAAGTATGCCCTCGGGAGGATGACCAAGGCCTTGTCAAATTGGAAGGCTCGGGTGAAGAATCTGATTTTCGAGGAGAAGCTAAGTTATCCAGAGCTCGTCAAGAAGGAGCCTCTGGTCAAGGAAGAAGACTACAATGTTTTCAAGGCCAGATGTAACTCCGCCTTGGGCAAGGCCAGGACTGAGAAGGGCAAGAATATGAGATCCCGAAACATTGGTACCCACCATCTCGGCTCCGGCGGTTATAGAGCCGCGAGGCCCAAATGGGATAAGGAGGACGCCGACGTGCAAAGGGGTTGACACGTCCTTTTGACATAAAGGAGGAGCAAAAGAATTTCGTCGGGCCGGTTTGCCCGCCAAGAAAGGGGTTCGATTATTCTTGAGCCCGCCGCCCCTTTGCTCGAGGGTGACGGACTTCATGCAAAAATATGTAAGTAGTTTGCATGCAAGTCGATTAATTGCATTCATGATTAATCAATGAAGTCCAGTTTTCTGATCAAATGCTTCGCGTTCCTTGTGCGCAGGACGAGGAGTGTAGGAGCTCCTCATCCCAGGGGTCAGCGCCACCGCCTGTCGCCAAGTGGGACACCACTTTTAATAGGGCGCTGAACCGGACAAAGAGTGTTGATCCCCTGGCGGCCCCGTCGGCTGGTCGTGTGGTCGGCTTTGGCGGCATATCATGGTCCGAGTACTATGGCACCCCGGAGCGGAAGGGCAAGAAGGCCGAAAGCGCCGAGGTAAAACTCCTAAGGGAACAGGTGGAAGCCTTTCCAAATATAGTCCAAGATGCCGTGAACAAGGCTGTGTCAGCTGCCGAGACAAAGTTCCAAGAACAAGTCCAGTCACAAGTCCATTCACAAGTGAACGAGAAGCTCAACACCATCCTTCCCGTCTACATGGAAAAGTACAACAAGTGGCAGAAGGGTGGTAAACGGGGGCCGCCACCGGTTCCCAACCTCAACAGCGCCCAATCGGACAATGTGGCGCGGCCGGAGGCGTTGGTGACTCCTCCAGCAGGGCCGGTGGTGGTGGAGACTCCTCTAGCTCCGGAGCTTAACTTGCCCACTGCGGCGAAGGCGCCGGCCCGCACCACCGTGCCATCAGGCAGCCACTCCGCCACTTGCGTGCTTAAGCCTGTCGGCGTCGGTGCCTCGACATTGGCCGAATTTGACGCCCTCAAGGTAACTAACTAATTAAAGCGAGAGTTGGGAGGCTCAACCACACCGATGACTTGATCTATGTTTTTCTAACGCTCGGCCTACATGTCGATCTTTCGCAGGGAGACACTCCTTGCACTCTAATGCATTGGGTGGGCGGCCAGTTGATGGATGTTGACAAGGGTACTATTGTTCAACCAGAGAACCGCAAAATGCACAATGTCACAATGCCACCTGACATGATGAGGGTCAAATACAGTATGGTGCTTCCGGGCTACGAGCAAGTGGAACCTCCCTCTCAACCTCAAGGATGGGATGATGAGGACACAGCAGCGGTCCTCAATACCGGCTTCGGCTACTTGTACCTATGGCCGAAGAGCCAGATCCGTTTGGGGACAGAGGACCAGCTCAAGATCACCCTAGAGGCAGCACAACCAGCACATGATGAAGACTTCGAGATGGGAGACTTGGACAACATGCCACAGAATCCCGATGATGATGAAGAAATTGACCCGAACTACGGTGACCAGTTTGTTAACACAAGGTTTTCTGATTTGTATGAGCCGGGACCATCAGGCACACATCAAGTTGCCGAGACCCAACCAGCACCAAAAACCCCTTGCAAGGTGCGTCTCTTCCCAACTAGTCGAGACGCGCCACTGTCCCCTTCACCGAGCCTCCAAGGCCGTGGTTCCTTTGATCAGCCCGGCACCCTCCATAAGACGGTCGGTGAGGTGAACGCAGTGGCGAAAGTAAAAGCAAGAAGGGTCGCAAAGGAAGCCTTAGGGTGATCGGGCCAGATCCAAATCCTCTTTTCCGGACGGTCTTTGTGGGCAAGCCAGAATCAGCGACGCGTGGCGGTGTACCGATGATGTGTAAATCGATGCTCGAGGTCGCAGGCTCGCATATGCGTAGTATTCATTATGGATGTCTCACAATTGAGCAGTGTCGCATTCTCGACAACGATCAGTCGTACCTCGTTTTCAAGGCTAAGGTGCCTTCTCACATGCCGTGCTTCGCCACCGCACCGGGATATCTTCTACGTGCGCATACCGACCTGTTTGACATGTTGAACGGGTTTCGATCGCACAATACCTGGTCCGGTTGTTCTCCTCAATATGGCCATGGAGATCACCAGAGACAAGATCCGGGCATCCGGATAGTGGATCCCTACTTCATGCGTGGCCGTCTGAAGATGCCGAGGCCATAGATCCGCGACCGACTACCTCTCAAACTTCCTGCAAACATACTCGGACAAGGATGTGATTCTCCTTCCCTACCATCCCATCACGGAGGATGATCGGACAGGCTGTGTACTCATAAGCTTGAATTTGAAACACTCAACAGCCTTGTACCTCGACTCAAACAAAGGCGATCCAAAAATCTACACCAATATCAAGAAAATTCTTGATGGCGCTCTCACCGGCTACGTCGCAGTGGGAGGCGTCAAACCGGCAAGGCCACATGTAAAGTTCGGCGCGCACGTGTTCCGCCACACGACGAAGTTTGCCTGCGTCAAGCAGCCGCCTGGCAGTGGGAAGGATGCCTTCTACGCCATTTACCACATGAAGGCGTTCTTCAATGACATGGAGACCAAAACGCTGCCATCTGACCTCGTGAAGTGGGCTGAAAAGCTTGCATGCATACAGGCTCGCAACCTCAGGCAACACTTCTTCAACATCCAGGAGGAGATCGCGACAATCGTGTACCAGGGAGTCATAAAAGCCGGAGGCACCTTCCACGGCGGCTATACACCGTCCAACAGGGAGATAGAAAAACGCTTAGCGCAGCAGGGTGACGGCAGGATGTTCATGCAAATGGCGAAAACTCGGTCGGGCTTCATCAATGCCCCCCCAAAGCTGACTCAAGAGCCGAAGAAGACTTCATGATTGCATTGCCTGGGTACCTAGCTGTTAGTTCCGAACTCGTGTTGTAACCTCTTATCACTGTGTTAAACTTGCCTAGCAAAACCTCTAGAATATGTTTCGTCAACCGTTGAACTTGATTGTGAGAGACACTAGCTAGTTATTTGTGTTACGAACTATTTTAAGTGCTTGTTGCTTTTCATTTGTCATTGCTTCCCTACTTTCTTGTGGTTTGCTTTCTTTGTCTTTCTTGAAATGCCGATGATTAGAACGTGTTGTGGTGTCATGTGTATGACTATGCATTGTTTGATCTTGTGTGCCAAGTAGACTAGTAATTTGGGCATATACTCTACTTGCCGCACGAGATCAAACAATGAGCATTGTTATTTCCGTGCCCAATCTAAGTATGAGGCACTAATCCATGTCTTTCTTGGTTTGCTTTCTTTTGGTCTTTCTTGAAATGCCGATGATTAGAACGTGTTGTGGTGTCACGTGTATGACTATGCATTGTTCGATCTTGTGTGCCAAGTAGACTAGTAATTTGGGCATATACTCTACTTGCCGCATGAGATCGAACAATGAGCATTGTTATTTCCATGCCCAATCTAAGTATGAGGCACTAATCCAAGTCATTCTTGGTTTGCTTTTTTGGTCTTTCTTGAAATGCCGATGATTCTATCTTTGTGAACTGCTAGCTATTGCTTTCCAATGACATAAGTAATATCATCTTTATTATGTGTAGGAGATGCCGAGGTGTTATGTCGTGTCGTCGGTCGGGTTCGGTGTGTACGAGTGGAAAGACTGCGAGCAAGTGAACAACTTCTCGGGCAACATCTACCAAGGCTATGAGAGTAGAGAGGTGGCGGAAGAGAAGTGGAGGAGGCATGGAAGGAAGAAATGGAGGAACTTCCTCGTGATCACCACCTTGTTGCTCTTCATTGTAGGTTGTGTTCTACTTCATCTAGGTAGAGCTACGTCGTTGGAGTTTTAATGTGAATTGTGAACTTGTACTCGAAGGTGTAATGTGATTGTGAACTTGTACCGATCGGAGGTGTGAACTTGTGGCACAAACACTTGATGTATGAACTTGTATGTCATGATTGATGTGTATTCATGTTGGTTCTATTATGCTTTGGCAAAATGCAAGTTTCTGAAAAATTCTGTGGACTATATTGTATATTTGAATATCTGTATATTATTTATATATAGTGGTCTGTAAAACTTAAATTTCGAAAATATTACCAGGCATATAGGATACTATTGGGCGCATATACTATAAATACCCGAGGCGTTCGAAACATATGCGGGCATCGATATCGCCTCCTATACTTCACATATGCGAGGCGCATATCGATATGCGCCTCGCATAATAATATGCGAGGCGCATATCGATATGCGCCTCGCATATGTGAAGTATAGGAGGCGCATATCAGATGCGCCTCGCATAAGAAATACCCGAGGCTTGAAGCTAGAGGCACATGTGATATGCGCCTCGGATAGGCTTTTTGGTGCGCCTCGGATAGGCTTTTCTCTAGTAGTGACACAAGTGGCAAGCCATCCACATGTCGGATGGTCCAATAATAAGTTCACAATAACAAGTACGAATATGAAAGATAAACGAGTAGTCAAATCTACTCATCAGCATCAATCTCCTCCTCGACGAAGGTAAGACCTGCGTTCTCCATCGCGGTCTTGTTCTCCTCAATCGTAGTGGTCAAGGAATCGACCTTGGCCTTGAGAGCCCTCTTCTGGGAGCGAAGCCTCTCAATAACCATCTGCTGCTGCTCTAGCTCGAAATCCTTGGACTTCAATTCCTCGGTCATGTCCCGGATCTTCTTGTTCCTATCCTGGACGCGTTTCTCCTGACTCTTGAACTTACGTTCCTGGGCCTCGAACTTCGTCTCCATTTCCTTGACCATCTCGTCCTGCTGTGCGAAAAGCTTGTCCTTCTCGCGTAGCTGCACCTGGAGCTCGTCATTGCTGAGCATGACGTTCGTCCTGTCCGTGTCCACGTGCCTGATGAGAGACTCTAAGTCCTGGAGATAGAGACGTATCGGCTCTGCCGCGTCCCTCGAGTCGTCCTCAAAGTCGATGGACTCTCCAGCAACATCACGTCTTCCGAAGACGTGGAAGTGAGTGCCCCTAACCTGTCGGGAGTGACGGCCTAATAGACGTCCTATCAGGTCCTGCATGACTACCTACATGCCTCTCTCCCTGTCGTCGTGCATCAGCTTGAAGATGATGGCCTCTGTAGTGGGCTCTGTCTGGCGTCCGGGCTGGTTCACCTCGAAGCCCCAGAGGTCCTTCCTCTCGAACTTGGTGAGTGGGTACACCGTGATGGTGGGAAGAGGGAGATCGAGCAAAGTGGTAAGCTCAACGATACGGGGACCAAAACGGGTACCCTGGAACTCCTCAACGGTGCTGATGGTAATAGGAATCTATTTATAAGATTGAAAAAGTTAGAACAACACAATTTAAGATAAATAAAGACAACATCACATACACATCCTTGGAATCACAAAATCACACAAGTCATGCATACATGAATCCATTACATCAATCAAGGTCCAACTTATTTAAGGTATCATTTTGGAAAATAAGGTGATAAGTGGTGGTCCAACTAACGAAGTGTGCTCACAATCCTATCTCACTGGATCTGGTGGCTAACACGATGTTCCTAGAGGAAATCCACCTATCTTGTTCACATGATTCCATCACTAAGTCTATAATATCTCCCCATAATTCTTGGTTGGTGGCTTCCAACTCTTGGGTAAGTTCCTTCTCTTTCTCTAAGTCTTTTTGGAGATTGAGCATCCTGCACTTGACTCTAGCACTAAGTTCTTTGATAGTCCTCCAATCTGCTTCTCTGGCTGACTCAAAGAATGTGGTGTGCATCACAGTGTTGGTATACATGCAGAATCCTCTTTCTTTGTGGTTGTCTTCCTTGTTTTTGTACAAGTGAAAAAGTTGCACCCACCAATACTCCACTCCTTCATCCATCACTGGAAAGCCTTTGTAAACAGCTGCACCATGTCCTTCCATTGTCACCATGAGGTCCTTGAGAATTTTGGGAAACTCAGTTTCACACTCCAAGGTCATGGTCATGAGTGGCCCTTTCTTCACGGCTTCGTTGATGGAGTTCATCTACAAATGGAGATGAGAATGAGAAGATTAGAAAAGTTTTACGAGAAGAATAGACAAGTGTAGAAGTAGTTGAAAAAATTTCCTTAGTGGTTTTCCAATCCTAGGGTCATAATCCTACAGGCAACACAGTGCTCTGATACCATCTGTTAGACCCCTCCTTTATAAAGGAAAGGATCCCTGTGATTGCAATGCTAGTCCCTGGATCAATGCTAGCATCCACAGTTTAAGATGAAGTACACAAATACAAAGGTCGTTTATTACATTCATTCCAGAGATAAAACATAGTCTTTTACAACTCAGGGCCATAGGCCTAATACAAGAGTTTAAGGAATAAGTAAATAAACATAAGTCTTCATCTTCATGTGCCACAGGCAAGCATGTTGAGTGTAGACTCATGACTCCTATTTATCATCGAAGTAACCTGCAACATCACAAGTTACAGCCACAGAGGGTTAATACTTTGGAATAGTATTGGCAAGTGATACCTTAGTATATTTTTAGTGGACTATATTACTATATGCATTTTGGCTAAGTGTAGCTTGGCTTGCTTTGCTTGAAAATAGGTTTTACCTATTAGTTGAAATTACTAAGTTTTTCTTTATCAAAACTTCCCCAAGAAACCACCAATAGACATTGGGGTCCTTCACCCTTGTTCACCCACAAGTTTTATTTAGAAGTTGGAGTGATGAGATTCTTGTAGCTTCCATGTCTTGATTCTCAAGTTGTCCATTGCCATGGACCTGGCTAAGTACTTAGATTTTCCATCTGCAGAGGTTGTGCACTTTCCCACCGCACTTGGTTTCCCAAGACAGACCTTTCGTAAGCCTTCCCTTAGTCAAATGGACGCTCCAACCTATCAATCCTTCTACCACCAACTGTCCAAAAGACTAAGTTCTAGCTACCTATATGATCAAGGCAGAGCCCATTTTGCCAAGTGGTTGCCGTAAGCTTTCTCAACACTTGGCCTCCAAATCCCTTTGTACCTGGGTGGCATACCACAAGTGAGATACACAAGCCAAGTCCATGGCCTTGTGTAACCACTCAACCAAAAACCACCATTCAAGTCCCATTCCACCCAGGAAGTTCATTAACTTAGTTGTTTTATTAAGAAAAGCATGAGTCCCAAAGGACTTAGAATTATTTCACCATAGCATGTACATTCTTTACCAACCCTTGTTTTCTACTAGCTAGGCTAAGCTTGGCATAGTAACTTAACTTAGGAAAATTCCCTAGCAATTCTATAATTCTACACTACTTAGGATTTCCCAACTTAGCATTTGGCAAAAGTAGCATGCAAGACTTAGCAAAATATCTAATGCTAATACAAAATATGGGAAGGAAATATTCATGAAAATATCACTTGCCTTGGAAATGTGGAGAGTAGCACTCCTCACAATCACAGTCACTAGAAAAATCTACACAAAAATTTGTAGCACACAATTACACACAATTATATACAAACAAAAATAATATGAATGCATGCATGCAAGATTTTGCTAAGTGGTGATTTCGAAAACTCTACCAATCATGTGCATGTTTACAGAAACTTAACAAGTCACAAGTTTGCCAACTAAACTTATTTATCCCTAAAACAAATTACTAAACTAAATCCATACTCAAAATAGCCTTAAACATGTTTCTACAAATAAAGTCATTCTAATGGTTACTATTTGTTAAACACTTCGCATAAACAGAAAGGCCTTGATTTCCTGAATCCATCGGTATAAAGTTTGCAAAATTCCAACGTGGAATTCAAAAGTTATAAGCATTTGAAAATTGGATCAAATTCTGATTTGAAATCTATTTTTAGATCTTTTACTAGACACGCGTCGCGTTGTGACTGGCGCGTACCGGTTCGCACCGGATCGAGCTCTGCAGCCGCAGGATCTAAATAGATCGCACGCTCCAGATCGCGTACCTCTTCGCCGATTACTGAATCTATCCTAACACTAGGATCAAGATCCAACGGCGCGCGAGCAAGCGACCATGTCCTGGCGGCGCGCGGCGTCAGCGAGCGGTGGAGCGCTCGGTCTACGGCGGCGCTAGCGTTCCAGGTCATCCGCGAGAGGGAGAAGGGCCATACCAGATTCGCAAGAGGCTGCTGAAGCTCAAGGTAGCGTCGGTTTGCGAAAGGGCATGCTGACACGGCGATGATTCCTCGTCGGAGTTGAGTCTGGCGACAGGTGGTTCCGTTCGAGGTCGAAGGCGACGTTGTAGATCACTAGGAGGCAAACGGGGGTGTGGTCAGATGCAGAAGGTCACGGAGTAAACGCTTGTGTGAAAGACAAGGTTCGGGGCGGTCTGGACTTACCGCTGGAGCTCGCCGGAGTTGAAGCTGGAGGCGGTGGCGGTCAGACGTTTGCTTAGCCGACGTTCTGGGTCACCCGCGGGCAAACCAGGAGTGCTAGGAGATGCGTGAGGTCAAGCGGAGTCCACTCGCGTGAAGTAGAGGCAGAGGGGTGGTCTGAGTTGGCCGGAATGGCTGCTGCGGCTCGTCGGAGACGGCGGGTTTGCAGAGAGCAATGCGTGCAGCCTGGGGCGCCTGGGCTTGGGAGTTGGGGAGAAGGAGAGGGAGAGGGGGTTTAAATAGCCTAGTCGTGAGCGAGAATTACTCGGGCATTGATACGAATTGAAGCCGCGAATCAAAAAGGAAACAGCCGCGCTGATTTGGGGATGAACTGGTCGTGGGGGGGGGGTGGAGACGACGATGCTCGAGTGGCCGCGGTTGTCAGCGATAGAGGGAAAAGTGGGTCCTTCATCGTGAGATGGTGGGTGCGAGAGTGGGTAAAGAAAACGATTCGCGGGGGTGTGCGCTACTGGGCTAGTCTGGGCCGAATTGGGCTGGGTTGTCCTGATTAACTGGTTGTCTTATTTTTTTTCCTCTTTATTCCTTTTCCTTTTCTGATTGTTTTTCTAAATATGGTTTTCAAACCCAAATTCAAATATGTTTGAATCCAAAGTTTTACAAGACTTTTGTACAATAAATCTTGCTCTTAAATAAGTGTTAAACACATCTGAACACTTCTGAACACTTGGGTCTTTTGAAAAATAAATTAAAACCATGCCTTTATGAGATGTGATAATAGGCATAGAATTTGTTTTAACTCATAATTTGCTTTGAGACTTTGCTTAAGTTTTTGAGACCACTTAAGTTTGAATTCAAATCATCCTGAATGAATAACAACATCCTTCTCAATAGCATGTAGCACAAGGGCTAGGGTTTTCAAAAATAATGAGCCACAATTGCTCCTGTTTCTGAAATGATTTTGAGAAAAGCCCTATATGATGATGAATGCAAGGATGATATGAATGAGTTTTGGAATATGAATTGAGGGATGTTACAGGGATCCCTCTGTCGAACTAATCGACATATCATTTCCACCGCCATTCATCGTTAATTTCCGCCACCATAGACCTCTTTCAGCCTCGCCGACGCGCCCATCAGCTTCACGGTGAGCTACTAGTTCTCACGCACCTTGTCGATTTCATATTTGTTTCCTTGTTTGCTCTGTTACCGTGCACCGCCATTTGCCGCCGGATTTCCTCCGTTGACCAATAGGTCCTAGTGCCGCTAGTTTATGGTTCTACAGGCTCCCGCGTGTCCGATGCACCATCTTCCGCAGCCCCACGCGCCTACAATCGCTGGCCCCGAGCATCATCTATGAGGAACTCCATTGATGATGTCAAGGTGACATCATCATGAGCCAATAAATCATTTCTTTTGCTTAATAGTTTATATAATTCATTTCTGGAATTTAACTAATTTAGTGGGCCCATTTGTCATTGACTGTGAGTGGAAACAAGTCTAGTAACAAATATATTAACTCATCTGGGCATGTGATGTGGCCACTGGCCCACCAGCCATTGACTGGGTCTAGGTTTATTTCTAGTGTAAAAAGTATTTCCCTGTTTAAAAATTAATTAGAAAATAAATAAACATTACAAATTCAATAACTTTTGTTTTATAATTCAGAAAAATATGTTTAATATATGAAAATTTATAGAACAATAAAATCTACAATTTAAATTTATTATCATATATTATTACATTAACTATTTAAACAAATGTTATATAATAAAGATTTTATATGTAATAAAACTTTGAAAATCCATATTTTAATAATGGTAAATGATAAAAATATAAATAATATACTTAAATTCTTAAAAAATAAGAACTACAATGTAAAACTATAAACATAAAATATTACATCACTGAACTAAATATTTGTTATTATTAAGTATTTATAAAGTAATAAATCTTATAAAAATCACATCTTATTATTTAAAATTCATAAAAATACATATAATATATGAAAATGATCATAAAAATAATATCTATATGCTAAAAATATAATACTTCACTTTTGAAGTAAATACAAATTTAATACTCTACTAATTTGAATTTAAACCTATTTCCTTAATTGATAATTCATATAAGGATAAATAAAAAATTTCTAATATTTCTAATAGTATACATCTAAAGCCTATTAATAGTCTAACCTCCGTTTCAAGGATTAAGGCGCACACGCTTTCCAAAGCAAAGTTTGACCAAAAGAATTGAGCAACAAAATATTGATTATATTGTACATAATTAGTATCGTTGGATTCGTATTGAAAAATACTTTCGAGTGATACTAGTTTTATACCAAAACTCTTTACGTATTTAGAGTAATTCTTGGTCAAAGAAAAAACACGCAAAACAAGGACTCCTTAAGCCCTGAAATGGAGGGAGTATTTGTCTAAAGTATTGATAGTTTGAAGTCCAGATAATCCAAAACATCTTAATTAAATTTTTTGATAAACTATCATTCATCAACAAGTGTATATTATTTTCCAAAAGGATTCTTATCAAATATAAAATCTTCAAGAATGATATTATTAACTAAATACAACCTTTTACCATTACTCCAACCACATGTTTATAAACATACTAAAAAATCCAAAGGTAATTCATAAATAGTTAAATAATATTGTTTCCATGTTTATAAATGATAACCATTCATTTTTAAGGAAATAAATAATTCCATTCAATCATAATGTTAAGAAAGCATTACTCAAATATAAATACTACCACTATTACTTAACCTCAAAGAAACATTGTGAAGTGAACAAAATATAATACCATCCAATGACCAAGATCGATAAGTCTCAATTACTAGTGTGGTCATTGTTCACACTTGCTCATGTCCTTTGGTTATTTTCTATCAAATATTTTGCAAATTTAGTGTTCGTCACATGCATTTCAAAAAGGTCATAAAACACTATTTTCATAATAATATAATTATAGGTTATTTACCATGAGGTCATAACCATGATATTTGGAATGGGACGGAGAAGTCAGTTGTATATTCTTCCTCTCACATGTAGCCGAATGCGCGGGTCGTGGCTGTTATCCTTGTAGTGTGTTAATTGGTAATTCGTAGAGGATATGCATCATATGGGTGGAAACCCTCAACGTCCCACGATAGTTCTGGCATCTGAATGTTCTATACTAACCATTGCCATAATTTGATATGTGGGCATGGCGTACACCAAGGAGAAATGCGCGTTCACGAAGAGGGCAGTGATTGGCTTGGATCTTAGTCTAGGCCTCACACCATGGAAGCGTGAACAAGCCTGCAACTCGGATGTGCAACAAATCTAAGGTCTCTCATGGGTAAAGTAACGCACCTCTGCAGAGTGTAAGAACTGTAACTTGTTACTCCCTATTCCGGGAAGGAGCTACGAACCCGATAGGAAATGAACTCCAAGAAAGTTCTGGTAAACCTGTGAATGCTGACGGACATAGATTTTCAGAATAAAATCAACCTTTGAAGAAATGTTTACAAAAACCTGAAGATGCACTTTATAGAGGCCTCGTACAGTACGGATTGATGTATCCTATGGAACGTAGACTTTGCACTTTCAAGGGTACTATTAGGAACAAGGCTAGAGCAGAGGCTTGCATTGCAGAGGCATATATTGCTGCTGAAGCATTTGCATTTTTCTCAACATACATTCCTGATCATAAAACAAGATCCAATCTGGGTGGCAGAACTGAAGACGTTGACAAATCTATTTTAACCATGGTGTTCGCCTAGTAGGAAAGAAGGCACATAGAACATTATTTCAACACGAATATGGCCAACTCACTTGGTCTGTGCTAAATAATGATACGTCCAAAACGTATCTACTTTCTCGAACACTTTGCTATTGTTTCTTCTCAAAACTTGTGTGATTTGAATACAACTAACACGGACTGACGCTGTTTTCAGCAGAATTACCTTGGTATCTTGTTTTTGTGTAGAAAATGAAATATCAGGAAAAATCCCGGAAAATATGCCAAAAATTATATTTCACCAGAAGATCCATGGAGCCAGAAGGGGAGACAGAGGGGAGGCCTGGGGGGCCCAGACCCACCCTAGGCGCGGGCCCACTGACCCCGCGCCTGGGGAGGTTTGGCCACCGCAGGCAGCTCCTCAGCCTCCCTCCGCGCCTATAAGTTGCCTTCTAACCTAAAAATAGAGGGGGGTTCGATAGTTTTCTAGGAAGAGTTCTGCTCCGCCGCCGCCACCATAAACCAAGATTCGGATCGAGAAACTCCGTTCTGGCACCCTGCCGGGATGGGGAATTTGGAGAGGATCATCGCCATCGTCATCACCAACACATCTCCATCAACCACCGATGTTTCCTTCATCCATGAGGGAGTAATCCCCCGCTATAGGCTTGGGGATGGTAGGGATTGGATAAGTTCTATCATGTAATCGAATAAGATCTGTTAGGGGCATAGTGCCTAATATCTCTAATAGTGCTATTTGACTTGGATGCAACTTGTTGTGCTTAATGCTTGTCACTAGGGCCCGAGTGCCCTGATCTCATATCTGAACTTATTATTGAATCATTATGATAGTATTGTTTGTGATCTTATCTGCAAGTTGTGTACACATATCATTGTTTGGATCCAAAGGCCCCAAAGTGACAATAATTCAGACAACCGGAGAGGATGGCTGTGGTGTGAGGATCACATGGGTTCAGGGAGTGTTAATGCTTTGCTCTGGTGCTCTATTAAAAGGAGCACCTTAATTGCCAATAGTTCCCTAGAGGCCCCGCTGCCACGGGCTGGCTGGACAGAAGATGTTGTGCAAGTTCTCATTGCGAGCACGTATGACTATATTTGGAGCACATGCCTAGGATTGTTTAGTACTTGGATGCTTGTTATTATTTATCTACAATGCCTTAGTTCTTTAAAGTTACATGTTTAGACTCGTCCATGCAACGCCCGTCCATACATCCCTATGCCTATCGCTTTTCGAATCGTCTTGCATCAAATTCTTGTTATTATTCTGTTGTATCATCTTTGTTGCTTTCTTTGTTGCTACTACAAACTGTTGCTACTGGTAAACTTCTGTGAGCAAGAGCTATTTCCAGGTGCAGCTGAACTGACAACTCAGTTGTTAAGGCTTTCAAGTATTGTTTGTCTCCCCTTGTGTCGAATCAATAAATTGGGTAATACTACCCGCGAAGACTATTGCGATCCCCTATACTTGTGGGTCATCAAGACTATTTTCTGGCGCCATTGCCGGGGAGCATAGCTTTATTTGTAAGTTCACTTGGATCTATTATTGTTCACTGCTACTCCTTTCATCATGGGGAAGTCTCATGATGGAAAGTTCCCTATTTTACCATCCACTACAAGAATAGGTACAGTCCTAAACACCTCTGTTGCTCTTGGTTCACCGTCTGTTATAAGTAAGCTAGTCACACCACCACCACATGCTCATGCTACACACACTGCTACTACTGCTGAATCTGAAACTGCTTTTGATACTCATGATGTTACTTCTACTGTGCTTGATGTGAGTGGTTCATTAGGTCCTTTTCTAGATGCCACTATGGTTAGTCTAGTAAATACCAAAACTCCTAGTGAAGACACTGTTACACCTGTTAGCTCACCTGAATCTAGTGAGCATTTTGATATTAATGATGGTTACATAGAGCTCACTGATGAATTTGTTGAAGAGTGCCGAAACACACATGGTGCTAGTGCTATTAAGAGTCTCCTTTCTAGACATACTATTATACCTAAGAAGTCTTATGATCCTAAGTTTGCCACCTCTCCCATAGATATTAAAGATAAAGATTATGATTTCTCTCTTGATTTAGCTTATTTGGATATTGTCGAGAAAGAACCTTTTTGTGGTACTGAAAATGATAGTGCTGTGGCTCATATGAATGAGATTTCTACTATGAGTGCTTTGTTCTATGATGATTTTAACATGCACAAGTACTTTGTTGCTAAGATCTTCCCCTTTTCACTAAAAGGAGAAGCTAGGGCTTGGTTTAATAGATTACCTCCTGGTTCCATTGATAGCCCTGATTGCTTGATTGCTTCTTTCTTCCATCAATATTTTCCTCCCAGCGCTAGACATGCTACTTTGTAGAGACTTTTTGATTTTAAACAGGAAGAAGAAGAGAAATTTCCTGAGTCATGGAAAATATTATGTTCCTTGATTCATGCATATCCTGATGTCCATTACCTAAGAATGAGTTGCTTGATATTTATTATAATGGACTAACTGATGATTCTAGGACCTACCTAGATAGCTTTGTTGATTGTGTTTTCAGGAAAAGGACTCCTATAGATGCTAAATAATTAATGAACAAGATAAGCAAGAATTATGATGATTGGACTTCAACTGAGCTGAATACACCTGAGCCTATTACTCCTGAACCAGTTACTCCTGAACCAACTGTTCCTGGACTAGTTCCAACTCCAACAACAAAGAAGAGGGGAGTTATTGCATTAAATGATGAAGTGATGAAGGAAGCTAAAAAGTGTCTAAAGGAGAAAGGTATTAGAGATGAAGGTGTGAAGAATCTACCTCCTATAGAAGAATTATGTAAGCCAATTCCCCACTCATGTACTATTGAGGTACACTCTCTCCAACACTTTGATGAAGGTGATATTCCTTATGGTAAGCCTCCTGATCAATGCTTAGAGGAACTTGACATTTTTATTGTTAAACAAGGTAATTTTAATAAACAAGTTCAGAATCATTTATTGGAAAACTCTAGTGCTATTCATGAGTTGAAAGATATTGTGGAAAGAACTTCTAATGATATTAAAATGCTTTGTAAACACTTTCAAATGGTTCAAACTCAACTTGATCAACTTGCTAAGGCACAAAAGGATATGCTAGTTAATGCTTCAGGAAATAAACATGCTTATGGAATTAGAACTAGGAGTGGTGCAGCTACTCAAGATCCTTTATATCCTAAAGGACACCCTAAAAGAATAGAGCATGATTCCCAACAAGGTGAGGATATTGGTAGTCCTCGTAAGAGGAAGAAAAAGAAACATAAGAAAGTTGAGGAACCACTTGAACCTGCTGTAGATCCTAATAGTATATCTGTCTCTGATGCTGAAACTGAGAGTGGTAATAATAATGATGCTCCTGATAAGGAGGAAGTTGAGGAAGAACCTGAGAAACACACTAAGAACACTAGGTACACAAAGTAATATTTTTTTTCTAATAAACATGGTAAAGAGAGATAACCTTGGGTGCAAAAACCTATGCTTTTTCTAGGTAAGAAACACAAGTCAAAGGAGGAAGAACACTACAAAAAGTTTTGTGAGTGGATGAAGCCTTTATTTATGCTAATTCCTTTGACTGATGCTATTAAGTTGTCTCCTTATTCAAAGTATATGAAGGATATTCTCTCTAATAAAAGGAAGATTCCTAACGAGGAGATTTCTACTTTGCTTGCTAATTACTCCTTCAATGGTAAGGTTCCAAAGAAACTTGGTGATCCACGTATACCAACTATTCCTTGCTCCATTAAGAATAATTATGTTAGAACTGCTTTATGTGATTTGGGAGCTGGATTTAGTGTTATGCCTTTTTCTCTCTACAAGAGACTCCATCTAGAAAAGTTGATACCAACTGATATTTCTTTGCAAATGGCTGATAAATCAACTACTGTCCCTTTTGGTATATGTGAGGATGTTCCTGTTCAATTTGCTCATAATTGCATGGTCTTAACTGATTTTTTTGTGCTTGAAATGCCTGAAGATGATAATATGTCTATTATTCTCGGAGACCTTTTCTTAATACTGCAGGTGCTGTCATCAATTGCAATCAAGGAAAAGTAACATTCAATATTAATGACAAAGAGCACACTATCTATTTCCCCAAGAAGTTTATTAAAAGCTATTGCCTAAATTCCATTGAAAATATTGAAGGCATCAAGGTTGGAGAAATATATTGTCCCATTCCACAAGAAAATGTTGAAACTATTATGATTGTGACCATTGCTATCAAGTATGAGGTAACATAATCACCTTGTGGAATGCAAAGTTTTGTTTCATATAAGATTGTTTCGGTAACAAGACTCGATCAACCTTGTTAACAAAAGGATTTTAATGAACAAAATAATGTTTCCACTATGGTTATACTTGCTTTCTTTTTTCCTTTCTCCTTCCTAGTCTTTGCTTTAGCATTAGTTTTGCTAGTTGTTTGCTTGTTTGAGTTTCTTAGTGCTCCTGTAGTTTGGCTTTTGGTTTGCTTTTGCTTCTTCTGAAAAACTGTTTCTGCGAGAAAATCGATTTTCATACCCTGAAAATTGGCCAAAAATAAAGTTTCCCGAAAAATCCCAGAAAATTCAAAATAATTTTTTCCTCGAAAAAAGGGGCAGAATGGCACCTGATATGACCCAGGGGCCACCCCTAGGACCCACACCTGTGGTAGGCATGGGCCCACCACTAGTGGCGCCTAGGGGGGGTCTGGCCCACCTGGTCCCCTCCAGGCTGCCTCCTCAAAGCCACCTTCTTCCTCTCTCCCGAAAAACACCGGAAAACTTGCTCAAGCTCGAGTTCTTGCTGTTCTTGCTCGCGATTTTCGATCTCCTTGTTCAGCCCATCTCAAGTGCTGATTTTTGGAGGGATTGTTCCTTTTGTATGTGCCTCCTCCACTTGTCCAATTAGATTTGTGATTGGTAGATTGTATCTTGAGTATTTTGCTACTGTAGGTGACAGGTTGTTTGATCTTGCATGCTTGTTCTATTCTTAGAAACTTTGTTTTGATGGATGTGTAGTCCTCTAGCAAGTTCCTATAGTGGTTGCTCTTTATTTATCAACTTAGAAATCACTTGGTTTGATGGTTGTCTAAAAATTTCAGCAAAGAAGATGAGTGCTTATTCACTGAATCAATATGACTTGATGGTGCATGAGCCAATGAAGGTTCATCGTGAGGAGGCAGTTTTTCCTTCCATATATCCATGCCATGAATTTATGAGAGCTACGGGGATTCTCCAAGATTTTCAAACTTTGGTTACAAATGCGGGGTTGGAGCACTTTGTTGAAGGTGAACCAATCCAATATGTTAAGCTAACCATGGAATTTGTGCAGGACTTTCGGTTCACTTGGTCTACTTCTAATCCCATGGTCCATTACAAAATATATAATATGCCTGTCAACCTGCCTTTTGCTGATTTCTGTGCAACAATTAGAGTACCTCAGTGGGGATCTTGTGAGAAGGTCAAGGAGAGGCCCAAGTCACTTGTTGATTTGTATGCTGAGATTTGCCAAGGTTTCGACTTCTCAAAGGAAAGTGGTAAAATTCGGAACATCTAGCTCCCAGCTATTAGATACTTTTCCTATTTCATTACCAAGTGTGTTCTTGCTAGAAAGACTGCTAGAAAGTTGTCTTCTTTTGATCTAGATTTTATTGCAGCTTCTCTGAATAGGAATAGTTCTTATAGTTTGGGTGCTTTGATAGCTCACCGTCTCACCTCAAACCGTGAGAAGGGTGGAATTTGTGGAGGTCTCATTGCTTCTAGGTTGCTAGCTTTCCATGGTTTAGAGCCTCATTATTCAAATTTTCAGTTTTCCATAGAGAGGCTTGATATTGAATCCATGATTCAGCATGGTTATGTTTCTTTGGGGGCTAATGTGAGAAGTTTTCCATATGAACTATCTTTTGTCCAGCAAGGTCGGAGAAAAGGTAGGAGTGAGAAAATAGTTTATTTGCCTGCACCTGCTTTGTTTAACTTTGATAACATGCAAGGATGGTCACTTACGGAGGAGGAGGTTGACACATATGTTGGGGAACTCTCTCAGCAAGAAGAGAATGTTGAAAAGGATGCCAAAGAGAATTATTTCAGCCCTCCAACTTGGGAGAGTCTTCATACCAGAAGCCCTTATTTGATTGGGGAACGTCTTCTTCTTCATCACAGGTGCCTGACTTTTATCATTCGTATGATGACCCACCAGCATGGGGTTACTATCCGCGCTATTGAGCCCCACTTAGGCCAAAAGCCTTAGCTTGGGGGGAGGTACACCGACATCACACTCATATATATATATATCATGTTCGGTCGGTTCTTTGTATATCCATTGTTTTGCTTTCTTTTTGGTTCTTGTTGCTGCTTTCTCAAAAACCCAAAAATACCAAAAATATTTTCGTTGTTTCTCTTGGTTTGTTTCTTTGTTTTGGTTTTCCTTAAAAGAAAAATCCAAAAAGATTTTTCTTTGTTTGGTTTGGTTTGTTTTTGTTTGGTTTTTCTTTGTTTTGTTTGTTTCTAAAAAAATCGAAAACACCAAAAATATTTGTTGTTCTTCTTTGGTTTTGTGAGTTCCTTGCAGGGTTCAGCCGTCCTCAATGGATTTTGGTTTCATGTTAATTATTCAAGTCACACAAGTGAAGGGCAATAATGAAGATTAAGATAACTCGAGGTGTGGTAAGAGGCTGGTAACAAACACTATTTGTTTCATTTTTGTACATATACTCATCATTGTGAGCATGCTTAGCCTGTTTGTGTAAGGTGTATGTCATTATGGATGCTTAGTAGTTCTTGCTTGTCTATGATTAGCTCCATCTTGCTAATAGTTTGTAGCCTGTCATATGAATGTTTGCTTGCATTATTTTATTCATACTTTGGTATGACATTGTAGTATCCTCCTCTGACTGTTCATGTGAATCGACTTGGCACATGCTCACGCATGCATATGACTAATCAATAGTCAATAAGCCTCGATGATTTATTTTTCCTCAGAGTTCTTGTATCACTTTCATGCCATAGTTAGTCCTGTTTTGTTGCAAGCATGATTATGATAGTTATTGCTCTCTCGTTTGTCGCTCCCTCTCTATTGCTAGCCTTAACTTGCACTTAGTATGTGCTCTACCTGTGTTTCCAACTCCCCAAAACCAATATTGCCAGCTGTGTCCAGCATACCTACCTATTAGCATCATTTGCTATTTCAGTGCATATTCCATATGCCGTGTTTTCTTCCAAAATAAAATGTTTGTCTGTTTTGAGAAAGTTAGTTAGTAAAGCTCTCACGAACTTGATGGCACACTTTATTCCTTGCACTTAATAATATTGAACCATTGTGACTAGTCCATGAAAGTTAAATGCTTGCTTATTATATACTAGGAGTCAGCAGAACCGTGCTGTCACGGGGAACGCTTTCAACACCTGTTGGATATCTCATCTAGTTGATTCCTTGCTCTTTTGTTTATGGATGTCGACGATGTGAAATAAAAGGGGAAGTTGTTAGTTCATGGAGTTTATACATTGTGTTAGAGAAACGCCTGGGCCGCTAGCCTAAGCCATGCTTAATCATGATGGAAACTTGCAGCATCACTATAATGAGCATCTATGAAGCGTCCTCAATAAAAATCTATGAATATGGTAAATAAAAAGATTGCTGAGATGCTCATTGTCTGCTTGCCTTGTCATTTTGGTTATGGGAAAGCTCCTGTACCATATGCAAGGGGTACCCCGTTGGCGGTTCTCGATGATATGCATGTATTTACAATGATAAGAACTTTCAGGTGACCAAAGTTGAGTAGCATGCGGAGCGGCCCTCGTACTCAAGGGACTTGGGATTTCCAGTATATGGTTTGTCAAGCATATGATTCAGAGTGGACCTCACTTTCTCCTTAACCACATGAAGATGCCTATGATAGGGGCCATGAGAGCTCAAAGCTAATGAGTACCTTCCTTTCAGCATTGGGAAGCCTTTCAAACCTTCACAAAACCGTTTTCACAATTTTGCTGAGTCACCACTTATTCTATGAGCACCTTCTTGAGAGCATAGTTGTCATTCTTGTGTTTGTTCCAAAACTTGGTTAATTATGTCATGACTTTGATGCTTGTATCTCTGATATCTTTATCTCTAGTATTCATGTGAACTTTAGAGGTGCCTTGGCATTTATATTGTGCTCTTCAAACAAAGGCAAGCGAGATACCACTCTATCATACCTTATTATGAGCATTGCAATGTTGCTTATGTTTATGTTTCATGCTACTTATTATTATTGAGTTGGTTTCTCTTCATAGCTTGCAATGACTATTGAGTAGACTTAGTTGCATACTTCTTATTATGAATTGTCTAAGCATCTACTCCTGTGCTGAGAATATTTACATCATATGAAGCAAAATGTTCGTGAAAGTTCTTTTATCGCACTCAGTTTTCAACTGAATTGCTTGAGGACAAGCAATAAGCTAAGCTTGGGGGGAGTTGATACGTCCAAAACTTATCTACTTTCTTGAACACTTTGCTATTGTTTCTTCTCTAAACTTGTGTGATTTGAATACAACTAACACGTACTGATGCTGTTTTCAGAAGAATTACCTTGGTGTCTTGTTTTTGTGCAGAAAATGAACTATCAGGAAAAATCCCGGAAAATATGCCAAAAATTATATTTCACCAAAAGATCCATGGAGCCAGAAGGGTAGACAGAGGGGAGGCCTAGGGTGCCCAGTCCCACCCCAGGCGCGAGCCCACTGACCCCGCGCCTGGGGGAGGTTTGGCCACCCCAGGCAGCTCCTCGGCCTCCCTCCACGCCTATAAGTTGCCTTCTGACCTAAAAATAGAGGGGGGTTCAATAGTTTTCCAGAAATGGTTCCGCTCCGCCGCTGCCACTAGAAACCAAGATTCGGATCCAGAAACTCCGTTCTGGTATCCTGCCGGGACGGGGAATTTGGAGAGGATCATCACCATCGTCATCACCAACGCATATCCATCAACCACCGACGTTTCCCTCATCCATGAGTGAGTAATCCCCTGCTGTAGGCTTGGAGATGGTAGGGATTGGATGAGTTCTATCATGTAATCGAATAAGATCTGTTAGGGGCATAGTGGCTAGTATCTCTATTAGTGCTATTTGACTTTGATGCAACTTGTTGTGCTTAATGCTTGTCACTAGGGATAGAGTGCCATGATCTTAGATCTGAACTTATTATTGAATCATTATGATAGTATTGTTTGTGATCTTATCTACAAGTTGTGTATACATATCATTGTATGGATCCAAAGGCCCCAAAGTGACAATAATTGAGACAACCGGAGGGGATGGCTGTGGTGTGAGGATCACATATGTTCACGGAGTGTTAATGCTTTGCTCTGGTGCTCTATTAAAAGGAGCACCTTAATTGCCAGTAGTTCCCTAGAGGCCCCGCTACCACGGGCTGGCTGGACAGAAGATGTTGTGCAAGTTCTCATTGCGAGCACGTATGACTATATTTGGAGCACATGCCTAGGATTGTTTAGTACTTGGATGCTTGTTATTATTTATCTGCAATGCCCTAGTTCTTTGAAGTTACATGTTTAAACTCGTCCATGCAACGCCCGTCCATCCATCCCTATGCCTACCGCACTCGAATCCTACTGTACCGTTACTGTTACTATTGATGTTGTTTCACTGTTACTGTTGCTTTGCTGTTGCTACTACAAACTGTTGCTATTGATAAACTTCTATGAGTAAGAAATAATTCCAGGTGCAGCTGAACTGACAACTCAGTTGTTAAGGCTTGCAAGTATTCTTTGTCTCCCCTTGTGTCGAATCAATAAATTGGGTAATACTACCCGCGAAGACTGTTGAGATCCCCTATACTTGTGGGTCATTAAATAACACTGATTGTAACAACCCTAGTTTTATCAAATAGTAATTAGGGTTTGAATGTGCATAGCATGAGCATCATTATCATTGCTAAAGAAAATTTCATTATAGAAAAGGTTCCTAAAAACCCTAAACCCTATCTCCCCTCCCTATTTGAAACCTATTCAAAATGGATTTGAATTTTGAAAACTACAAAAATTATGAAACCCAAATCGATTACAAGGGTCTCTGAAATATTTTGAATATTTATAAAAGTTCTAGTAATTTGAAATTATACAAACAGATTGAATTTGAATATACAAAAGAGAAAATACAAAAACAAAAAAAGAAAAAATGTTTCTGTAAAAAAATAGAACCCTAGCTAATCTGGGCCGCAGCCCAGCATCTCTCTTCCTCTCCCTACCGCTCAGCGCGCAGCCAGCAGCCCCGGCCAGCCCAAGACGGCCCTGCCCCGGCCCATACCTCTTCGTTTTTTCCCGACGTCTTCCTCTAGACAAGCAGGGAGCTGCCTGTCACCGCCGGCGCCGTCGATCCTCCCCGCCGTGGTTCCCGCCACCGCCGAGCTCCAGGAAGTGGATAAGAAGCCCCGCGATCCCCTGCCCCGTCCTTATCCCCTCTTGCTCCCTCCTGCGACCTCCCTCTCGCGTTCCTCCTCTCTAGCCGAAACCCTAGCCGTCTAGCGCTGCCGCAAGAGGCCGTCCCGAGCCTCGCCGTCCCTCCTGGGAGCTCCGATTCGTCGTTGTGAGCAACCTCGTTGAAGGAATCGATCTAAGGAGCCCCCAATCGTCGCCACAGTCACCTTTCTTCCTCATCACCGACGTCGTTCACCGTCGCCATTACCGCTGCTCCCGAGATCCCCGTCCTCACTGATGTGACTCACGCATCGAGGGTGAGCTCATGGTCCTCTAGGACCCCTCTAATCCTCCTCTCTCTGGTTTGACCCGCATATTAGCTCGCCGTCCGCCGCCATCGGACGTCGTCGCAGACAACGCTCCGATGACCTCTAGCTAGCGGCACCGCCCGTTTTAGGTCCTCGCGATGCACTGGTTCAAACGTGCGTATCCCTGCAGCCCCGCGCACTTTCTAGTGTCGCCGCCGGCCATCGTCTGCCGCGCCGCCCGTCGTGGTGATGTGGTGCTCGCATGGCTGCCGCATGGTGCCCGCGTGGCCAAGGTGCCACTCATCATATAGTGCGGCTAGCCTCTACCATGGTGCGACAAGTTTAGGATTAGGTTTGTGATGACGTCAGCGACACGCAGTCAACCCAATCAAAGCCGTGGGACCCGCTCTGTCCACGTGGAGGTTGAGTTGGCACTGGGGCCACTCCGTCAGTCTCTCTGGCTAGCTGTGCCCTGGTATAAAAAGTTAGTCCATTTTCTTATATTTGTAGAAAAGAGTATTAAGTGGTTTTATAATTTTAGAAAATGATTTAAACTTGTAAATTCAATAACTAATTATCTGTAATTCAGAAAAATACAAATAATATATCAAAATGTTCATAAAAATGAGAACTACCTATCTAAGCTATAATAATGCATTGTTCAACAACTTCAATGCCAAGTTTAATTAGAAGAACAAACCAACCCCTCTCATATACAGCCGAGGTTTCTCCGAATTAGGGTTTGGACCCCTCGGACTTCGTTTAAACTACCAAGCATGTTTAGGGTTTCAATTTCAATAACTTTTAAATTGACATATCATCATCCTTGATTGAGCGTTGCATCGATGCAATGTGTTGATTGTTTCCCTTTCTTTCCGGTGTTTGCTTCCTCCCGATAGAATATGATATCGAAATCGAGACTGAGTCCAAGACTTTAGACCGAGATCAACACCGTCGAAGATCGAAGACCAATACTTGACCAACTGTAATCAAGTCAAGTACCAGATGTCCAAGCTCCTTACGGATATCAATGCAAAACAATGAAGCCCCACACATACATATAAATTCTATGCTTTCAAAGTATTTCATTCTTGCCATGTGCATATGATTCCAAAGTCTTTTATCGATATATGGAGTAATCCTATCTGATGCATGTTACCTTTGAAGCCTATATTCCCCGCTCCACTGCTCCTAGCATAACTAGGGTTGGGATTGTGAAGCGTTGCTAGAGCTGTTACATCTGTTGTGCTTAGCCATGCTTAGCTGTTACCACAGGTCCATCCGGTTGATGAACCAGAGCCGTGAATGAACCTAGTATGACAGGATGACATGGTATGATTAGAGATGAAAGTTAAACATGCTAAGGCTTGTATGGGAGGCCACGGTGGGTTGTGGTTTTTGCAGTCCCATACTTGCCACTACTAGGACCTGAGTTCTTGCCTATGGTCCAAGATGAGCGTACAACCACACGGGGGCCTGGAAACCCCCTCGACCAACTAACTTGCCTAGTAGTTTCCATGAGTCACATAGTTTGGGCGTTCCATTCTACATACGCATTCTGGTTCTTCTCGAAGGAGGTGAAGGAGGTGCATTAATACAGGTAGGTAAGCGTGGCAGGGAATGGGAGATGCCCGACATCCGTAATCTCAAACCCCGTTCACATCATTAGGGACCGACTTCGGGACTCGTCCCGTTACGGCGGCATCTCCCTAGTGCGTGACTCATGGTCTCGGCGAAGCTAGGTAAAGGTCGTGGTCAACCACTCTCTGCCGGCCTTCCAAGGAAGAGGGCTAATAACATTGGAATTAAGAATCGGTTGATACACGTGGGTAAAGTTGTACACCCCTGCAGGGTTAAATCTTTTCGAAAAGCCATGTCCGCAGTTATGGACGAACTTAGAGACCAGATTCTAAGATCATAGAGAACTTTAACCTAATCGTAAAACTTGGCAAGTTAATTAATATGTGCTTAAGGATGCTTCCTCAGGGATCGAGGGGGTGATCCTAGATAGGTTCAGCTGATGATGATTCGGTGGATATCAAAAGATGATCAAAGATAGAGATGTCGCTCTCTTATCTTCTTATTAATCGAGATTCTTCTCCCTCTTGTCTTACAAAACAAAGATGGCTTTATGCAAAATAACTCAACCAGCCATAAGTCTTGCGGAGTACACCCTATACTCACCCTTGCTTCGTTGATACTTTTGCAGCAGAGTAAGTGTTACCATAAGAATATGAGTTCTTCACGGCATCAACATTGACGAGTAGTTTAGAGTTCCCAGTCGGCAGTCTAGGATCTATGGATTGGATGTCATCGTTATGCTTCGGGCCTCTTAGGCCATTTGTTAAGTTTGTTATACTTAATAGCATAATTTGCCTTTTGTTTCTTGGTGTTTGTGGTCTACGACCTATGATTGTAATGTTTTGGTTCTTCGCTCAGTTATGAGCTTGCTGTAATAATTTTTGTGTCGTAGGGCCACTATTGTGTTACTGATTCTCCCTCTGTACGCTTTCGAAATTAGGTTAGGCTTATGTTCACACGAAGGTCTGGGATTTGTCTAGCCTTAATCCCGGGGGTGTCACAGGTTTTGGTATCAGAGCAGTACCGACTGTAGGAAACCTTTCTATTGGTCGATGTTGAGTCTAGTGCTTGTGAAAACTATTTTTCAAAGATGAAAATTATCTGCGAAAACTTTGGTATGCTTCTTTTTCTTCTTATCCAGTTTCACTCTAACTCTGGGTCATCTTACCTCGTGTTGATTTGGAAAAGTTTTTCTATCTCGTCTTGTCTCTCAAAGCTTAGGTGCCTCTTCAGGCATGCCGGTTCTCAACCATTTGACCTAGTGTTGAGTTCTCTAGAGTCTGGTGTGTGTGTTACTTGTTTCCCTTGTTCTGTTTCACCTGAGAGATTTCTTTCCATCATGATCTCCCTGTTTTATGGGTCCACAACATCATGTCTATGGTCCCACAGTGATCTGTTCTAGGCCTCGAAGTCTCCTTTCACCTCGTTTATCTCCTTTTTATTTGTTTGGATACTTCAGAAGTCGTTTCTGCTTTTGGAAGCTACCTTGTGATTGCTAGCTTGTAGTGTACGCTTTGTCACTCAAGTAGTAGTTACTCCTTTATTTGGGTTTTAACCCTCGGACTTGAACCTAAGATCCCCGATTGTGCTGGATTCCGGTGTTGTGAATCTTGTACATGAAGTTGAACTTTAACCCAAGATCCATTTTGTTGACCCCTGTGGTTAATGTTTACACATTACCTCAGAATGGTTAGTAACTCCTAGTATAGCCTTCAAGCTTGTGGATATTGTCGCTATTGTACAGTGATAATAAAGGACTTCCCCTACCACTAGCTATGGCATATGTCCTTTAATGGAACCAAATAGATCACGACAAGAGCTCCTCGAGAGTCTCGCATTTATACTCGTGACTCCGCCACACCTTTCCCTCTTCTGCATTGGTTTCTGGAAGATTGTTGACTTATGCATCCACATCTCGGGATTCTATCATGAGCATGTTCCTTCTCTTTCTTGTTGCTTTCCGACCTTTTTCTACCGATTGGTAACCAAGTAATAAATGTGCATTGGTGTCTTCCAATGCAAGATACTCTTGTGGTCCATCAAGAAAAACCATCTCGGAATGTCTAGGAGAAAAAACTCTAGTACCTCGTCATATCTAGGACCAGGTCAAAGTGTTGTAAACCGCAGATCAAGAGGCATTGATTGTCTCCCATCTGTTCTAGCTTAAAGTATCACACTCTTTTATACTAAGAGGTCGTGCTGAGTTTCATGACCCTCTTAATGAAGTGATGCTCTTACACATATTACCCACCTTCCTCTGAGTTATTGCCCTCAGGAATGATGCGTGTGCATATTGATGTGGCCATCTAAGATTCTTAGCAATTCTCATCGCTTTGAACTCTAAGGACATTTGTGTCATTCTTAGCGTGATTGGTTAACCCTATCACTAAGCGAAGTTTGATTGTGCTATCAAGTCCGTTATTCTGGCGCACCCTCTTCGGTCAAAGAGTTAGGCTTGTTCTGAAGCTTTGAAACTATGTCTTCTTGCCTTACAAAGCAAGTTTCCTCTCGAGCTAAGTGACATATCGGTGGTTCATGATATTCTAGATCTTTACTAGAAGTATCGCCATGTTGCCACATGACCGTGTTGTCAGGTTCTTGAGTAAGATGTTTCTTTAAAACCGCTCATTTCTCCAAGGATCTGTACTGGATACCTCTGAACTAGTTGGTTGAGCCTAAACAACAACTTGGAGAGTTGTAAGACAAAAGTTCTATCCAACTATGTTCCTCCTTAACGGGATGTCTAGTTTTGTTCGTGCTGAAGTACGATAGTATGTCCTTTGTTGATATGTTATCTTCCCCGCCTTTGATTTGGTTTGGGCGATCGTCAAATCAAACTCAGTTTTGGGGGCTATCCTGATGGTGTATCTACTTGTTATGTCTCACTTAAGTACATGTTCATGTCCTCTAGTCTGACCAATGTTTATGCCTCGTTCATACAACATGTGACTCCGTCGTCTTGGAGTGTATAGATAAGTTTGTTATTGAGCCCATCGATGACATTCTTAACTTCTCCATGTTATATCAGAATCATATGGAACAGTTGGCATTAATGTTGGAAACTTTTGAGAACCATCTTCGTGCCATCTCGAAGTATGTGTTCTGGATGTTAGAAGTAACCTTCTCTGGTTCAGGTGCAAATGTTGAAAGATTTCATCGTGGATTCAAGAAGAGTTATCTTTGTTTCCCCGGGAAATCATTTCAAGTTAGTCAAGAATGTGCGTAGAATTCTTGATATGTTAGGTTGATACCTTTACATATGGAGAAGATCTTCCAAGTATCTTAAGCCACTAACTGATTTGTCATGGAAGATAAGAAGTCCAACAAAACTTCTATACCATCCTAAATGCTTCCTAAACAGGATTCAGTTGTGTCTTGTTGCAAACAAATTCATGTAGATGCAATTATCTTTTGATAACTTGTTTTCACATGGGTTTAGCAATCTAGCTGATCTTTTTGGAGCTTGACATTGTAATCCATGTCTTGAGAATCTAGTGACTTTACCTCTGAGTAAATGTTGCAAAATTTCCATTCAAATATGTTGAGTCTGAAGTATCTCTCCACCTAACATAATCTGAATCTCAAGCAGATATGATGGTTGGTGTTCCGTAAGGTTTTGACATAGGTCTCTATACATCTGGCAAGATTGATATAATGGTTGCCAAAATTAGCCAGAAGACCTATTGCCATACTCCCTCGAATCAGCAGTAAAAACAACTCCTCATGGGGCATTTTCTGTGATCTATCATGGGAATTGGGCTTATGGTTTTCTTTGGATCCGAAGTCCGCCCTTCACTTGATGACTGATTAAGGGTTTGTCCAAAAGTCTATTATTAGTATCTCGAACATCAAGGAGAACATTTAAAGTAGTGTTGCTAAATGTTTCTCGGTTGATCCTCCATATCCTTTTACGATGGCAAGCGTCTTTTTATGACAAGTACTTAGAGTCTGAGAATGAAGTTTCTTTCTTCTCGTGTCATCAGGAATCTTCTAAACTATTCGTCTTGGTGGTGCAAAGTAATATTGAGATCTTTGGCAAAATTTTGGTAGTCCTGGATGAATTAAGAGTTTCCTTTCCACTTTATTAAACGTGTTTGAAGAGCGACTATGATTTTGGTAATCAATAGTGTCTCTTGTTACTGTAAAGGTCCCAACCTTAAATAAGATAGAGATCCCTGTGTTTACAATGTAGTCCCTGGATCAATAGCTAGCATCCACAGTTTAAGATGTAATATTAAGAAACAAAGGTCATAATACATAGTCTTAGAGAGATCTTGGAAATGAATTATTCCATTAGGGTTTTGGTTTAACTTTTCCAAGTGTTTAAATTTCAAGATATATTATTGATGAATGCATTTCACTTGATTGAAATTTTGTTTCATTCCCTTTTCATTCAAAGTTTGTTCAAGATGGGTTTTGATGTCTCCATTTGGAATCAAAAAGTTTATTTTCACCCTAAATTTCAACAATTATTTATTTTGTTTATTTATTTTTCACATTTCAAAATTTGGATTTTTTTTGGATGTGACAGGCTACCACCCTTAAAAGAAATCTCGTCCCGAGATTTGGGAAGGCTAGAGGTTACAAGTTGGCTTCAAGGCAACTAGGGTACTACCACCCTTTAAATAAAATCTTATAGGGTTACATTGATGGTTCACTTGACTATGGGTTCAATAATTGATATCCAAACAAGGAACCCTTATTTGACTCAACTGAGTTAGCTAAATCTTGCCATCCACATCATTTAATTCTTCAAGGGTTCCATACATGTCGATGTGGTTCACATGTCCTTTCTGGGCCACATTGGAATCACTTCCATTGGAGTTTCTAGCATCCTTTTTCTTTTTCTTCTCAGGACAGTCTGATGCATAGTGTCCAAGTTCCTTACAATTATAGCACTACAACTGGCTAATGTCTTTCTTCCTGGGATTGCCATGTTGGTTCTTACCAAGGTCATCTCTATTTTCAGTATCATTCCCATTATTATCACTTCCATTATTGTTGTGGTGATGCTGATGTGGTCCAGAATCTCCATTGCTCTTTTTGAATGAACGCTTCTTTTGTGATGATCCTGAGTGATACTTGAGGTTATGTTTCCTCTTTCTATTCTCAACTTGATTCATCTTGTTTTCCAAGATGGTGTCTTTGTCACAGAGTGATTGATAAGTTGGGACATAGGGAACAGACAGCTGCAGGTTCAACTCATCATTAAGTCCTTCGAGAAATTTATCTTTTCTCTTAGCATCTGTATCAATTTCATCCGGTGCAAAGCATGCCAGATTGTTGAACTCCTCAATGTACTCAGCCACACTGAGGTGACGCTATTTCAGGTTGTGGAATTACTTTTTCTTCAAGTTCATCACTCTGGATGAGATGTGAGCTGTACGGAAACCATCCTCAAAAATAGCCCAAGTCACATCCTCAAGGGGAGTGGTGATCTGAAAGTTGTCCCACCATGTTGCTGCTGGTCCTTCGAGCAGATATGCTGCAAACCTGACTTTTTCCTCGTCGGTGCAGCCAACAGTCACTAAGTCCTTGTTCACCGAACGTAACCAGTCATTGGCTACCATTGGATCAGTTGTTCCAGAGAACCTTGCAGGCCTTAGTTTTAGAAATCTGGTGAGCATGTCAAGTGCTGGAGGATTGTTCTAATTGTTGTTGTTGTTGTTGTTGTTGTTGTTGTTGTTGTTGTTGTTGTTGTTGTTGTTGTTGTTGTTGTTGTTGTTGTTGTTGTTGTTGTTGTTGTTGTTGTTGTTGTTGTTTTTGTTATTGTTGTTGTTGTTGTTGTTGTTGTTGTTGTTGTTGTTGTTGTTGTTGTTGTTGTTGTTGTTGTTGTTGTTGTTGTTGTTGTTGTTGTTGTTGTTGTTGTTGTTGTTGTTGTTGTTGTTGTTGTTGTTGTTGTTGTTGTTGTTGTTGTTGTTGTTGTTGTTGTTGTTGTTGTTGTTGTTGTTGCTTTACCGGGATGGTATTGCAAACTCAAGTCATAGTGCTTGATGAGTTCTAGCCATCTTCTTTGTCTCATGTTGATTTCTTTCTGAGTGAAGATATATTTCAAACTTTTGTGATCTGCGAACACTTCACATCGTTTTCCCAAAAGATAATGTCTCCATGTTTTGAGTGCATGGACAACAGAGGCTAACTCTAAATCATGAGTAGGGTAATTTACCTCATGAGTTTTGAGTTGTCTCGAGGCATAAGCCACAACTTCCCTTCTTGCATTAGAACTGCACCTAATCCATGATGAGATGCATCACAATATACCTGGAAATCTTTCTCCAAATCTGGCAGACATAGAACTGGTGTTGTCACTAGTCTCTTCTTCAATTCTTGGAAACTGAGTTCACATCCTTCAGACCAAGCAAACTTCTTGTCTTTCTTTAGTAGCTCCGTCATTGGCTTAGCTACCTTGGAGAAATTATCAATGAATCTTCTGTAGTATCCTGCCAAGCCAAGGAAACTACAAACTTCCTTCACTGACTTAGGAGATTCCCATTCAGTTATAGCTGACACTTTTGCGGGATCAACTGCTACACCATCTCCTGACACAATGTGTCCAAGAAATCCAACTTCATTCAACCAAAATTCACACTTGCTGAATTTGGCATACAACTTATGTTCTCTAAGCTTCTCCAGTATCAAACGCAAATGTCCTTCATGCTCTTCTTTGATCTTGGAGTAGATCAAAATGTCATCGATGAAAACGACAACAAACTTATCAAGGAACTCCATGAACACCTTGTTCATCATATTCATGAAGTAAGATGGTGCATTGGTCAAACCAAATGGCATCACGGTTTACTCATACAATCCATACCTAGTGGTGAAAGTTGTCTTAGGTATGTCTTGTTCCCTTATCTTAAGCTAGAAATAACCTGACCGGAGAACAATCTTTGAGAACACACAGGCTCCTTCTAGCTGATCAAACAAGTCATTAATTCTGGGCAAAGGATATTTGTTCTTGATAGTCACCTCATTGAGTGAACGATAATCTATGCATAACATTTGACTTCTATCTTTCTTTTCCACAAACAAGACTGGTGCTCCCCAAGATGAAGAACTTGGTTGAATAAATCCTTTCTGCAACTGTTCTCCAAGTTGCTTCTTGAGTTCTTTCAACTCATCAACTGACATCTTGTAAGGTCTCTTCGCTATTGGTCCTGATCCTGGTAGCAAGTCAATCAGAAATTCCACATCTCTATCCGGTGGCATTCCCGACAATTCTTCCGGAAACACATCCGGATATTCACTCACAATTGGCACACTGTCTATGCTAACCCCCTTAAGATAATTTAGCTTACTTCCTTTTGATTCAAAGTTAGACATGAATCTAATCCTTTTATTTTCTGGGGTTGTGAGTGCAACAGTACGATTGGCACAATATAGTACTCCTTCATACTTGGTCATCCAATCCATTCGCAAAATTACATCCAGTCCTTGGGAATCTAGGATTATCAGACTCACTGGAAACTTATGCTTTCCGAATTCTATCACTAGATCACGACATCCAAGACTTACTATCATATCTCCATCAGGAGAACTTACTTTTATTGGACACCCAATGTGTTCAGTTGGAAACCCATTTCTATCAACAAATGCTTTTGATATGAATGAATGTGATGCACCAGTATAAAAAAGAACAAGTGCTGGAATAGAATTGAGTTTGAACTTACCAGCCACAGCCTCGGACTCCTCATAAATCTCTTCCACATTGATGTGCTTCACTTGTCCCTTCTGGAAGGGGTTGGGCTTAGTGGATCCTTCAACTTTCTTCTCTGGGCACTCATTTGCATAATGCCCCATCTTCTTACACTTAAAACATTCCACCTGAATGATATCTCTCTTTGCAGGCTGACTGCCACTTCCACTTCCACCTCCACTGTGGTGACTCTTATGTCCACCCTTGTAGTTCTTGTATTTGTCATTATCATGACTACGGTGATGCTTGTTGTCATGATGGCGGTTGTGGCCGTGATGGTTGTTGTATTTTCCATGTTTGTGGGATCCAGAACTCCCACCATTATCATAATGGGAACGCTTGTGAGACGATCCCGCGTTGTGCTTGTCAGAATTGTGCTTCCTCTTTCTACTTTCAACTTGTTTCATCTTATTCTCCAAGATGGTAGCCTTGTCACAAAGGGATTGATAGGTGGGGACATAGGCCACAGATAACTACAAGTTCAGTTCATCGTTCAATCCTTCTAGGAACTTCTCTTTCCTCTTGGCATCGGTATCCACTTCATCCGGTGCATAACGAGCCAGATTGTTAAACTCCTCAATATATTCAGCCACGCTGCGGTGGCGCTGCTTCAGGTTATGAAACTCCTTCTTATTCAAATTCATCACTTCGGATGAGATGTGAGTTGTACGGAAACCATCTTCAAAGATAGCCCATGTCACATCCTCAATGGGAGTGGTGATTTGGAAGTTATCCCACCAAGTAGCTGCTGGTCCTTCCAACAGGTGTGCTGCAAACCTGACTTTCTCCTCGTCGGTACAGCCGACAGTCACCAAATCTTTGTTCACTAAACGTAGCCAATCATTGGCCACCATGGGATCAGTGGTTCCTGAGAACTTTGCAGGCCTCAGTCTTAGGAATCTGGTGAGCATGTCAAATCCTGGTGGATTGTTCTGATTATTATTGTTGTTGTTGTTGTTGTTGTTGTTGTTGTTGTTGTTGTTGTTGTTTTTGTTGTTGTTGTTTTTGTTGTTTTTGTTTTTGTTGTTGTTGTTGTTGTTGTTGTTGTTGTTGTTGTTGTTGTTGTTGTTGTTGTTGTTGTTGTTGTTGTTGTTGTTGTTGTTGTTGTTGTTGTTGTTGTTGTTGTTGTTGTTGTTGTTGTTGTTGTTGTTGTTGTTGTTGTTGTTGTTGCTGTTGTTGTTATTGTTGTTATTGTTGTTCTGATTCTGATTTTTCACAAACCGCGTCATCATCTGCATTAGTTGAGCTTGAGATGTCATCAACTGCTGCATCTCGGGAGTGACGTTATTGTTGTTGTTTTGGTTGGGGTTGGCGCGACGGGGAGGCATCTGTTGTTTTAATAGGGATAAGTAATGATATATAGATCTAAATAAGTTCTAACACACAACCCAAAACAATCAAGTTCAATCAAACAATCAACAAGCAACTATTCACTCAACAAATTTTGAGCTTAACTCATGAGTTGAAGGAAACAACAAGTTTTCTTAAAACAATCAACCTAGTATAGTCATACATCATAGGTCAGTATGATCCATACACTATCATGATATCAATGTCTTAGATAGTTGGTAGGCAATCTAATGTCTATTGGTTCTCATTTGTGGTCCTTAGTGATGTCCAAATTGAAGTCCTTGGTGAAACTAAAGTTGAAGTCATTGGTCATGGTGGAGTCTTTGCTCATGGTGGAGGCTTTGTCCATCAAGTTGAAAAGGAAGAGATGTAGAATCAAATCCAAAAAGGTTGAGGAAAGAGTTTACAAGATTGTTTGCAAATAAGTTTTGGAATAAATACAACTCCTATTTTTCTAAGGGTTTTGTCCAATCCTAGGGTTATAATCCTACAGGCAACACAGTGCTCTGATACCATCTGTAAAGGTCCCAACCTTAAAAACGTAGAGATCCCTGTGTTTACAATGCTAGTCCCTGGATCAATAGCTAGCATCCACAGTTTAAGATGTAATATCAAGAAACAAAGGTCATAATACAACTTTATAACCAGGAATAAAATAGTTCATTACATCTTATATAGCTCATTTGGCTATCTCATTACAATGCAGCAGAAATAACTATATAGCATGGAGTCCTTCATCTTCAAAGTGCCACGGGCAATCATGTTAGTTGTAGACTTTTAATCCTATTCAACACACTTCACTAACATCAAACAAACCTGCAACATTATAAGTTACAGCCACAAGGGTCAATACATTTGAATTGTATTGGCAAGTTTCACTACTATGTGGAAATAAGTTGGATCCTATCAATATATGCATATTTGGCTAAGTAGGGTTTAGGCTCATTTGCAGAAAGCAATATAGTTTTATCCTATATTTTCAAAATATTTTTGATCTTTTGACAATATTTCTGAACTCCTTGGAATACTCCAAGTGCTACTAATCCCTTGTTGACACCATCAAGTTTTACTTTGAGAAATTGGAATGTCGAGATCTTCCAAAGCTTCAGGCCTTAGTTGCTCAGATTTGTCCGTAACCGGGGACACGGCTAAGTACTTAGAATTTGATCTTCTGCAGAAGTTGTATACTGTGGCATCCCGCAAAAACCACTACTAGAAAATCGCGGTGTTTTTGTGTTGCGCATCATCATGACCGCATGCTCATGTCATCATGCCACCTTGCATTAATGCATCGTCATGTCATCTTGCATTCGTTTGCATAAAACTATCTTCGAAAAATCTATTTTGTTTTCTAAATACCCCGCCTTTATTTCAAATCCAAAAACCCGGGTCTCCGGAATATCTTGTTTTGTCTGCCAACGGTTTTCAAAAGCCCCATTTTAAATAATAAAATATTTTAAATTATTTTTGGGGAGGCAGCCAGCCAGGCCCGAAAGCCTAGCCGGCCACCTCCAAATTAAAACCATACCCTGTCTATCCCCAATTCCCTTTGCTACCAAATACTCTACCCACTCTAGTCCTATCCAGCCCTCCACCTCACTCCCACCAATCACGGTTTGCCACCTCATCCCCAGCCACATCACCCCGGCCAACCACGGCTTGCCACCTCACCGAGCCCCTCTACCTCATCTCTCCTCCTGGCCCCACCTTCCCTCACCCACGCACACACCACACCAGCCCCGCGCGCTGCCTGCCAGACACAACTCATGCGACCACGAAACCGGGCTGGCACCATCGCGACGTGACCGACCCGACCAATCTCGTCTCGATCCTCGCCACCAACCGCACCTTGTCTCCCTGTAGCGATCCCTGAGCCCACCTTCCTCGCTTCCTCATGATGCCTCTCTCCTCGACCCTCCCTCGTTCCCCAACCTTGTCGCCGCCTCTGCTACTTCCGTCGCTAGCGCCACCACCTGCTAGCAAGTCTCACGGCCGCTCCCTCCACCTCGCCACTCCTACCCGTTCCTCTCCAACCCCGCTGGCCTCCACCCCTCACCGAGCGCCGCCCTCCCTTCTCCTTGAGATCTCCTGTCGTCGTGCTCTGCCACCACGCCGCGCTCGCCTTCCCCGCCTCCTCTGCAACCCGGCGATGCCTAGAGGCTTTGGCCTCCGACGCCACCCGTGCTCGCCGTCGCCTGCTGCCGTCCCCGGCGAGCTCCTTCCTCGGTCCTGTCACCGGCCTGCAGCGCCTCGTCCCCGCCCTCTTCTGCATCACCCCACACGCGTTCCCTGCTGCACCGTGAGCTTCTCGCCAGGCCGCCAACCTTCCTCTGCAGAGCCCGTCTTCCAGCGCGTCCCTGCAAGCCGCCACTTGTCTGTGACCTCGCGTGCGTATCTGGCCGCTGTCCCGTGCCTCGGCCACGACCCCCTGCTCGTCCTCACCTGCACGCGCTCCTCCATGCCCTGCAGCTACCTCCCGTCATGCCTGTGTGAGCGAGTGAGGCCATGTTTTATTGCAGTTCTTGTTGGATGGTGTGACCGTGGGTGATTCGGTGAAGGGTCGATCTATGGATGGATGTTGTGGGGTGGACTGGAGGTGATGTTTGGTGGCGAAGTGGTGGTCATGCCTCCCGACGAATAGAATCAACAAGTGTACAAGAACCTCGCCACTAACAAAATACGGACGAACAAGTACTTCGACATGGGACGTCAAGGCCTCCTTCATGGACCAGAAGACGGAACCCGAACCTCGTGGAATGCCAAGCTCTTCATCACGGACCCAGTAGCCCTGATCCGCACCTGATCCCCGTCGAACCCTGAGACCGAACCCCGAACCCCCGGAACCAAGATCTTCCGAACCCAGATGTGTGAACCTTTTCCCGAGCCCCTATTTTATAAATGCCTTATATAAAACTTGTTGCATATTAATTGTTCATCTCGCATGCATATCATGTGGGTTGGGGGCATTATGCCGATTCACCTCATAATTAAATATGGAGTGTTTATGCGGGATATACTTGTAGTATACCGCCTCCATTTAAATTGGTGTAGCGAATCGATGCCATGTTTCACCCTGTTACTACAACATTTAAATGCGGGGTATCTAAACAACTAGAACCATATATTTAATTGTCGGGACCCCGGTTCCGCTTAATCTTGCCTAATAGCATCACACCTTTGCCATGTCATACATCATACATGCATCATGCCCGATCTTTTGCCGTAGTATTAAATAGTGCATCCAGTGTTTATTCTAGTGTTTTGCTTCTTCGCGGATAAGACCGTTGATTTGATGCGAGTGTCGACCCGATCTTGGATGAACCTTCGGCAATGTTATCAGGCGAGCACCTCCCCCTTTCTACCTATCTTACTTTTATAGTATTTATTCCCTCTTGTTGATCTATTGCTATCTGTGTTGTGTTGCTCTAGTTTTCGTACCCGTGATATCCCTTGCAGCCTTATATTGCCTTGGACACATCCTATTACCTGTTGTTTGGTAGATAGTTGGACCTGCGCGTCGTAGTCGCTTGCTCAAGTGTTGTTGCGTGTCGTCAAGTACCACAGTTGTTGGAGTATTGCCGCATGTTTAATGTTGGAGATGATCATGGCTTTAATTACTGTTTAATAACTAAAATTGAAAGTAGGTAAATGCAGAGGAACCGGTGGGTAATAGACAATATTTGGATTTTAACCGCTCACTGGTGTCTCGTAGGACCCCGAGTTCTTGACACCTGTTCCGAGATCGAGCGCGCTAACCACAGGTGGGGTGTATGGGCACCCCCATCGATTTAGTACCTGATTCCAAGTACTGTACTGGGGGCCACAAGTATTTTGGGGCTTTATTAATATCCTGTACTTATGCCATGTTTTACTGCTTTATTTACGATTGTGCGAGGAGCACCTGTACTGTTTAGGACCGTGACACATTTTCGCTATATCGACAAGCCCAGTCACACTTTCGGGTTCCCAGTCGTTTACAGCCATCTACACAAACCCTAAGTCCGTCTCGGAGACCGGCCGACTTCGTTGCGGGTAGCTTAGTGGGGTGGCCCCCCGTGCTTGCTTTGGGTCTGGGAAACGTCGTGTCCGAAACCCCGTCGACATACCGTTGGGTGTATGTTTTGTGATCTTGTACCTACCTGATCCGACAACAAGGGTGTAGGTGTGTGTGGATACTTTGGTGCACCCTGCGGTTAAATCTTTTCGAGAAGCCGTGTCCATGTTATGGACGACTTGGAGCACAGTTCTCGATCATAGACAACTATAACTAAAGTTTACTGTTATAATTTGATTTGTATCTGATATGACTAGTAATCAGCTTCACTACAACGGAATGGCTAAATAAAAGTACCAACAACTGCTGGGTTTGGGATGTCTCATGCTAAATGTATCTGACTAGTAAGTGTTGCAACTACAACGGAATGGTTAACTAAAACTGCCCACTGCTTATTATATCAGGATGACTATCTATACCTGACTAGTAATTGCTGCAACTATAACGGAATGAATAAAACTGCCAACGGTGTGAGTCCCTCGGTTGACTTCCTCGTTTGGTCTCGAGGGGGAAACACCAGGATGGGTATGTTTGGTGGTAGTATCAGGTTGGTTCCGAATAGGTCTTTCTTACCCCCTCTCTGATAGCCGCTAGTTTTATCGAGTCTCTATAGGTTGTTTAGTGCATGCCGCGCTGCCGCTTCAGTCCACCATACCTATGTAGGCGAGGACCGCCGAATTCTAGCCTCGCCGTGCATCGTCCTCGATCGACCGCTTCTCTCTTTTCCTTTGCCTTTGTCGGCACCCCTTTTGTTTAAGCAGGTTTTGAGATCGGCGTCGTTAGCGTGGTTACCCTTCCGCTTGGCTGGGCAGGGTTATGGACGCCATTGGTTATTCTTCGTGGCTCTTAGCTCAATTTGCATCTTGTCCGCATTTCGGACGCTATATCGCTTTAAAGGTGATTTGGATCTTTGTATTGTATATCTGTATTCTTGACTCTTTGAGTCGCCATGTATATATCTGCTCGTGGGTTCCATCGTGGACTATTGTGTAATGATATTACGCTTTTCCACCCGCACGAAAGTGCCTGGTGGGCACCTTTGAATCGTTTCTATGCGGGTTTGGCGGGTTTCGCTAAAACTTGCATAGGGCCGATTCTGAGGGTGTTACAGAGTGGTATCAGAGCTCGGCAGTTGCGATACCCCACAAGTCCAGCCTGTAGGATAACCTAGCTAACGGCCGAAGTAGAGTGTCAAAACTATTTTTGCAAAATCGGTTGGATAGTTCTGATTAGGTCTGATTTTACTCCTTACCCCTCTTCTGCTCTCCTCTAACCTCTGCGTGTTTTGAATCCGCTCTCTTCTCTCTCTTCGAGTCCAGGAATTCTCGTGGTTGGGTTTTCGTCGTACCTTCAGGGTTTCGCTTCCTCTTTTGGTAACGATGCTTCTACATCCGGTCTTCATGCAATCCGAGGAATCCTTCATCTGTTTGACTTCTCTTTGTTCCTTCTTGTGCCTTCCGGTGCTTTCTGACGCGACGACATCATCCACGCCAGATCCGATGCAGAGTCTGCATCACTCCTTTGTTCCTGAACCTCGATTGTCGAGATCTTCAGTCTGATTCCGATAATGGTTGCACGCTTTTCTACTGATTGTGCAGAGTAATAGTTTGGGTGCGTGATGGATTGGCCCCCATGCTGACTACTCACTCTATTCGCTTGTGTACATTGAAGTGGATGAGAATGCATCGGTACCCTCTTTCTATCAAAGTTAGAGGTGGATTGATTGGTTGATACCTCTACCTTCGCCTTTGTTTCCCGGAGTGTTCTCTCGACGATCACGGACAACGACCTCTTGTTAGTGGCGTCGCGAGGATCTACACGATGCGAGAAGATTCCGATCGCCGCCCTTCTTCCCGGTACCATGAGGCGGATCTCGAGGGCAAGATCCATTGTTAGTGGTGTCGAATTGTGGCATCCCGCAAAAACCACTACTAGAAAATCGCGGTGTTTTTGTGTTGCGCATCATCATGACCGCATGCTCTTGTCATCATGCCACCTTGCATTAATGCATCGTCATGTCATCTTGCATTCGTTTGCATAAAACTATCTTCGAAAAATCTATTTTGTTTTCTAAATACCCCGCCTTTATTTCAAATCCAAAAACCCGGGTCTCCGGAATATCTTGTTTTGTCTGCCAACGGTTTTCAAAAGCCCCGTTTTAAATAATAAAATATTTTAAATTATTTTTGGGGAGGCATCCAGCCAGGCCCAAAAGCCTAGCCGACCACCTCCAAATTAAAACCCTACCCTGTCTATCCCCAATTCCCTTTGCTACCAAATACTCTACCCACTCTAGTCCTATCCAGCCCTCCACCTCACTCCCACCACTCACGGTTTGCCACCTCATTCCCAGCCACATCACCCCGGCCAACCACGGCTTGCCACCTCACCGAGCCCCTCTACCTCATCTCTCCTCCTGGCCCCACCTTCCCTCACCCACGCACACACCACACCAGCCCCGCGCGCTGCCTGCCAGACACAACTCATGCGACCATGAAACCGGGCTGGCACCATCGAAAACGTGACCGACCCGACCAATCTCGTCTCGATCCTCGCCACCAACCGCACCTTGTCTCCCTGTAGCGATCCCTGAGCCCACCTTCCTCGCTTCCTCATGATGCCTCTCTCCTCGACCGTCCCTCGTTCCCAACCACCTGCCGCCTCACTTTCCGCTAGCGCCGCCACCTACCATCAAGTCTCACGGCCGCTCCCTCCACCTCGCCACTCCTACCCGCTCCTCTCCAACCCCGCTGGCCTCCACCCCTCACCGAGCGCCGCCCTCCCTTCTCCTTGAGATCTCCCGCCGTCGTGCTCTGCCACCACGCCCCCAGAGGCTTTGGCCTCCGACGCCACCCGTGCTCGCCGTCGCCTGCTGCCGACCCCGGCGACCTCCTTCCTCGGTCCTGTCACCGGCCTGCAGCGCCTCGTCCCCGCCCTCTTCTGCAACACCCCACACACGTTCCCTGCTGCACCGTGAGCTTCTCGCCAGGCCGCCAACCTTCCTCTACAGAGCCCGTCTTCCAGCGCGTCCTTGCAAGCCGCCACTTGTCCGTGACCTCGCACGCGTATCTGGCCGATGTCCCGTGCCTCGGCCACGACCCCCTGCTCGTCCTCACCTGCACGCGCTCCTCCATGCCCTGCAGCTGCCTCCCGGCATGCCTGTGTGAGCGAGTGAGTCCATGTTTTATTGCAGTTCTCGTTGGATGGTGTGACCGTGGGTGATTCGGTGAAGGGTCGATCTATGGATGGATGTTGTGGGGTAGACTGGAGGTGATGTTTGGTGGCGATGTGGTGGTCATGCCTCCCGACGAATAGAATCAACAAGTGTACAAGAACCTCGCCACTAACAAAATACGGACGAACAAGTACTTCGACATGGGACGTCAAGGCCTCCTTCATGGACCAGAAGACGGAACCCGAACCTCGTGGAACGCCAAGCTCTTCATCTCGGACCCAGTAGCCCTGATCCGCACCTGATCCCCGTCGAACCCTGAGACCGAACCCCGAACCCCCGGAACCAAGATCTTCCGAACCCAGATGTGTGAACCTTTTCCCGAGCCCCTATTTTATAAATGCCTTATATAAAACTTGTTGCATATTAATTGTTCATCTCGCATGCATATCATGTGGGTTGGGGGCATTATGCCGATTCACCTCATAATTAAATATGGAGTGTTTATGCGGGATATACTTGTAGTATACCGCCTCCATTTAAATTGGTGTAGCGAATCGATGCCATGTTTCACCCTGTTACTACAACATTTAAATGCGGGGTATCTAAACAACTAGAACCATATATTTAATTGTCGGGACCCCGGTTCCGCTTAATCTTGCCTACTAGCATCGCACCTTTGCCATGTCATACATCATACATGCATCATGCCCGATCTTTTGCCGTAGTATTAAATAGTGCATCCGGTGTTTATTCTAGTGTTTTGCTTCTTCGCGGATAAGACCGTTGAGTTGATGCGAGTGTCGACCCGATCTTGGATGAACCTTCGGCAATGTTATCAGGCGAGCACCTCCCCCTTTCTACCTATCTTACTTTTATAGTATTTATTCCCTCCTGTTGATCTATTGCTATCTGTGTTGTGTTGCTCTAGTTTTCGTACCCGTGATATCCCTTGCAGCCTTATATTGCCTTGGACACATCCTATTACCTGTTGTTTGGTAGATAGTTGGACCTGCGCATCGTAGTCGCTTGCTCAAGTGCTGTTGCCTGTCGTCAAGTACCACAGTTGTTGGAGTATTGCCGCATGTTTAATGTTGGAGATGATCATGGCTTTAATTACTGTTTAATAACTAAAATTGAAAGTAGGTAAATGCAGAGGCACCGGTGGGTAATAGACAATATTTGGATTTTAACCGCTCACTGGTGAACCGTAGGACCCCGAGTTCTTGACACCTGTTCCGAGATCGAGCGCGCTAACCACAGGTGGGGTGTATGGGCACCCCCATCGATTTATTACCTGATTCCAAGTACTGTACTGGGGGACACAAGTAGTTTGGGGCTTTATTACTATCCTGTACTTATGCCATGTTTTACTGCTTTATTTACGATTGTGCGAGGAGCACCTGTACTGTTTAGGACCGTGACACGTTTTCGCTGTATCGACAAGCCCAGTCACACTTTCGGGTTCCCAGTCGTTTACAGCCGTCTACACAAACCCTGAGTCCCTCTCGGAGACCGGCCGACTTCGTTGCGGGTAGCTTAGTGGGGTGGCCCCCGTGCTTGCTTTGGGTCTGGGAAACGTCGTGTCCGAAACCCCGTCGACATACCGTTGGGTGTATGTTTTGTGATCTTGTACCTACCTGATTCGACAACAAGGATGTAGGTGCGTGTGGATACTTTGGTGCACCCCTGCAGGGTTAAATCTTTTCGAGAAGCCGTGTCCGCGGTTATGGACGACTTGGAGCACAGTTCTCGATCATAGACAACTATAACTAAATTTTACTATTATAATTTGATTTGTATCTGATATGACTAGTAATCAGCTTCACTACAACGGAATGGCTAAATAAAAGTACCAACAACTGCTGGGTTTGGGATGTCTCATGCTAAATGTATCTGACTAGTAAGTGTTGCAACTACAACGGAATGGTTAACTAAAACTGCCCACTGCTTATTATATCAGGATGACTATCTATACCTGACTAGTAATTGCTGCAACTATAACGGAATGAATAAAACTGCCAACGGTGTGAGTCCCTCGGTTGACTTCCTCGTTTGGTCTCAAGGGAGAAACACCAGGATGGGTATGTTTGGTGGTAGTATCAGGTTGGTTCCGAATAGGTCTTTCTTACCCCTCTCTGATAGCCGCTAGTTGTATCGAGTCTCTATAGGTTGTTTAGTGCATGCCGCACTGCCGCTTCAGTCCACCATACCTATGTAGGCGAGGACCGCCGAATTCTAGCCTCGCCGTGTACTGGCCTCAGTACTGACCGCTCTCTCTTTTTCCTTTGCCCTTTGTAGGCACCCCTTTTGTTTAAGCAGGTTTTGAGATCGACGTTGTTAGCAGGTTTACCCTTCCGGCTTGGCCTGGGCAGGGTTATGGACGCCATTGGTTATTCTTCAGGGCTCTTAGATCAATTTGCATCTTGTCCGTACTCGGACGCTATATCGTTTTAAAGGTGATTTGGATCTTTGTATTGTATATCTGTATTCTTGACTCTTTGAGTCGCCGTTGTATATATCTGTTCTGTGGGTTCCATCATGGACTATTGTGTAATGATATTACTTCGTTTTCCACCCGCACGAAAGTGCCTGGTGGGCACCTTTGAATCGTTTCTATGCGGGTTTGGCGGGTTTCGCTAAAACTTGCATAGGGCCGATTCTGAGGGTGTTACATATACTTTACCCACATGACACAATCTCGTCTTGACGCCACCAGTGGCCGCTGGATAAGTACACACCAAATGGAGTACCGGCAGATCGAGAATGTGACAAAGTATTTCCATAGAAGCCCTCCCAATATATGATGCTAGCTTGTCTACCAGGCACAAATGTAAGGATATATTTCCAATACATCAACCCAGTTAACCTGAGTAGGTGCCAATGCAAGGGTCTTCCACTATGTAGTTGAGTAAGCCAGAGCCCATTTAGCATGTGGCTGTACACGGAAGCCACTGTACGAGAAACATGTTCAATCTCTAAGTCCCTGGGTGGTTTTCTTATAGTGCACATACAAAAAGATAGCCATATAAACATGGTTCCCTTTGTTGCCACCTTATCCTCAATTGAGTATCCACATTCCACCCAGGTGATTCACTTAGTACTTGTTTTATTATATAAAACATATATTTTTCCAACACTTCACATCATCATATCATGTATTCCATCCCAAGTCTATAGCAGGGCTAAGCATACTACAACTATGATGTTTTCACTAAGGAAGATATAAAGGATTTCCTAATAGGACATAGCATAGTAACATAGTAGCCCTATCATGCATACTACAAAAATTCCACTAAGTGTAATGAAAATAGTAGGACATGGATGATAGTGCCACTTGCCTTTTTAGTAGAGAATATTGGTTTACTCCTTGATCTTGCAAATATCACACTCTTCAAATTTCACTACAATTCAATCAAGCAAGCACATATTCAAACTAGCATTCAAACAATTCACCACATAAAACAATAAAATCAAGCAATGCATGCAAGCATGCAAAAGATTGTTTTATTTGGAAAAGTGGTTTCTAGTAGGCTCTAATCATTTTAAAGCTCCTATTGGTCATTTACAAAAGTGGTAAAACCATTTAAATTCAAGTTGGTGAAAATGGCCATTTAAATCATTTTGGTTTTGCTAATAAATGATTTAAATCAAAGTAATGTTTTGTAGTGTTAGTCAAATATATTCTCTAAGCACAAATGTTAGTGTTTATGCTTAAAGGGTTTTATATTAATCCATTTGCAAAAGGTTTCACCTAAATTCCATTTTTAAATCAAAACAATATTTTTATTTGCTAGAAATGCCTTTAGCAAAGTAATAATTTTACTAGGGTTCATCAAATATATTTTTAAATCCTAAAACTTGGTGTTTAGGGCCAGGGAGTATAAATCAACCCATTTGCGAAAGGTTTTACTCAAAAAGCATTTTTAAACCATAATGAACATTTTTTATTTGACTAGAAATGCTTTTATTCAAGGATTAATTCCTTAGTGTCACACAATATACATTTAAATCCAAAAGTTGGTTTTTATGGTCAGTAGGTTCAAAACAAAACATTTAAAAAATATTTTACCCAAAAATCATTTTTAGAATAAATTTTATACACAAAATACGCCTAAATATGTTTTTGCAAAAACAACCAATTCTACAGAAGCAATTCACTAAACAAAGGGCATGGTTGGATATAATTCCTTTTCCTGATTCCAATTATATAAAGTTTGCAAAATTTGGACATGTGGATTTAAAGTTATGAATTTTACAAATCCTATCATCTAATAGATCAAATTTCTGTTTTTAAAACCATCACTGGCCACGTGTCTGTTTCTAACTGGTGCGTACCGGTTCACACGGATCGCGCGTTACAAAGCGTTGGATCTAAAGTAAATCATGCGACTCACAGCACACGATACCCCTTCGTTTAAAATCTAATCTCAGCCAGGCGATTCAGATCTAACAGCTACATCGCAACTACCAGGAACTGGCAGCGCTCGACGGCAGCGAGGAGGATAGAGAAGGGCATTACCAGACTCGCTGTGACGAGGAGAAGCTCGAGGTGGTTGTTGTTCGTCGAGGGGCGCACGGGAATAGCGTCGATTGCTTGTCGGAGTTCGTGGTGTCTTCGGGCTCGTCTGTTTGTTGTCGGAGGTGAGGATTGAAGGCTCGCTAAGAGAAGTGGAGGGCACCGTTAGATGCACAGGAGTGTCACAAGCACAGGAGCATCAAAGATAGGGGAAGGGGAGGTCAGGTTTTACCTGGGGGCTTCTCCGAAGAAGTGGCAGACGACGGCGGCGTTCAGGTGTTGAGCCTGCCGACGTTTCGGAGCGCGCTCGAGAGAGTGGGTGGTGCTAGGAGATGAGCAAGAAGATGGGGAGCAGGCTTGTGGGTACTGGGAGGCAAGGGGAGGGTCGACGTCGTCGGAATCGGCCGTTGAGTTCGTCGGAGCCGTGGGTGTTCAAGCGTGAAATTTGGGCAGCCTAGGGCAGGGAGGGAGTGATGTCTGGGGGGAAATGGAGAGGAGGGAAAGGCGATTAAGATGGCGTGGTCTCTGGATGGATTAACGTCACCGTTTACACGAATTTACGCCGGGGATTAAACGACAGTGAATGGCAGTAAGGGAGAGGGGAAACGGTCGCAGGGTGGAGACGACGACTGACAGTGTGGGGTCGCGCTGTCAGCGAAGGAGAGGATTACGCGTGGGTTCACGCGTTCAGCGACTGAGTGGGTGAGCGTTTGAGTGAGAAAACGCTTCGCGCGGAGGGGGGAGAGTGGGCTTGCTGGGCCAGATGGGCTGGTTGGGCTGGTTTGCTTCTTTTCCATTTTTTTATTCTGTTTCTTTTTCCTTTTTCTATTTCTATTTTTCTGTTTTGAATTTATTCAAATGTTTCAAACAATAATTTTATTTCAAAACTTTTCCAAACTTTGAGTATATTTTTAATACTGTTTATTAATATATTCTAAAGTCCATTTTAGAATATCTCTTTTATTCTTTTATGGTCTATTATTTATTTAAAATTGACATTTATCTTTATTTAAATAAAATTGGATATTAATCAATCCTTATGATTTTATTTAAATAATCCTTTACTCCTTTTATTAATCAATAATCTTTCATTTCATTTATTTGGCCAAGATTCAATTTGGCTTTTAAATAATCCTTATTTATTTATTTCATCCTTTGCCTTAGAAAATTCATATATTTTTATTTAAAGATCCAAAATTGGTGATTCCAACTTGTATAATTTTTTTTATTATTTGTTTATCTTTTTAAATCTCTTTTATTATTTATTTGCTCAAGATTTGGCATGGATTTTAGATAGGGCTTTTTTAGCTTTGGAAATTAATTCCTTTTATCTTAAGAAATTCATAAGTTTTTATCTAAGATTCCAAATTGAGTGAAACCAATTTCTATGGTTTTATAACATTTTTCTTTATCATTCTTGATCATTTATAAATGTTTGTTGACAAATTTTTATATGGATCAAATCCATAGTCTTAGAGAGATCTTGGAAATGAATTATTCCATTAGGGTTTTGGTTTAACTTTTCCAAGTGTTTAAATTTCAAGATACATTATTGATGAATGCATTTCACTTGATTGAAATTCTGTTTGATTCGCTTTTAATTCAAAGTTTTTTAAAGATGGGTTTTGATGTCTCCATTTGGAATCAAAAAGTTTCTTTTCACCCTAAATTTCAACAATTATTTATTTTGTTTATTTATTTTTCACATTTCAAAATTTGGAAAATTTTGGGATGTGACAGTTACATGTTCCTTGTGACTCTTACGAGTCCTCTCCACCAAAACACCTTTCTATCTTGGCCTTGTGTTGAACGAAAGAGTGACCCTTCTGTGTCAACAAGTTGGTTTTGTTGATACCTATCTTTTCCACCTGTAAATCTCTATTAAGTTGTTTAGTAGAGGTTTATCTCTCGAAGTCTGTGGTCATGTTCTTTCTATTGGAAGACTTATTCCCTCAGAAGTCAAAACTCCTCTATAATTCCCATGGTCCCAATCCTTATGAAGACCAGTTATTTGTCACCTTGAAAACCATCTCATTTTGTTTCCTCCTCTACCTAGACGTGTTTCATGTCGTTAGCTTTAGAGATGTTTGTGAAACATCTATCCATGAGTTAACCATGAGATACTCAGTTTGTGGGTCTGTGTCATTCCCTCTCTCCCTTAGTGTGAGCAGCCACCTTGAAGATTATGAAGCGCTTTGTCCATTCGTCATGGTGGCATGGATCAACCTCTTCGAGAAGATCATTGAAGTTTAGTGTAAACCTGTTCCTTCTATCTTCCTATCTAGGAATCTCAGGACGAGATTCTTTTAAGGGGGATAGAATTGTAACAACCCTAGTTTTATCAAATAGTAATTAGTGTTTGAATGTGCATAGCATGAGCATCATTATCATTGCTAAAGAAAATTTGAATAAAGAAAAGGTTCCTAAAAACGCTAAACCCTATCTCCCCTCCCTATTTGAAACCTATTCAAAATGGATTTGAATTTTGAAAACTACAAAAATTATGAAACCCAAATTGATTACAAGGGTCTCTGAAATATTTTGAATATTTGTAAAAGTTCTAGTAATTTGAAATTATACAAAAAAAATTGAATTTGAATATACAAAAGAGAAAGTACAAAAAAACAGAAAAAGAAAAAAAGGTTTCTGTAAAAAATAGAACCGTAGCTAAACTGGGTCGTAGCCCAGCATCTCTCTTCCTCTCCCTGCCGCTCAGCGCACAGCCATCAGCCGTGGCCAGCCCAAGACGGCCCAACCCCGGCCCATACCTCTTAATTCGTTTCTTTCCCCGTCGTATTCCTCTAGACAGTCAAGGAGCTGCCTGTCGCCGCTGGCGCCGTCGATCCTCCCCGCCGTGATTCCCGCCACCGCTGAGCTCCAGGAAGTGGATAAGAAGCCCCGCGATACCCTGCCCCGTCCTTATCCCCTCCTGCTCCCTCCTGCGACCTCCCTCTCGCGTTCCTCCTCTTTGGCCGAAACCCTAGCCGTCTAGCGCCGTCGCTAGAGGCCGTCCCGAGCCTCGCCGTCGCTCCTGGGAGCTCTGATTCGCCGTTGTGAGCAAGCTCGTTGAAGGAATCAAGATGAGGAGCCCCCAATCATGGCCACGGTCACCATTGTTCCTCGTCACCGACGCCGTTCGCCATTGCCATTACAGCCGTTCCCGAGATTCCCCTTCCTCGCCGATGTGACTCATGCATCGAGGGTGAGCCCACGGTCCTCTAGGACCCCTCTAATCCTCCCCTCTCTCTCTGGTTTGAGCCCGCGCCTTAGCTCACCATCCACTGCCGTCAGACGTAATCGCAGATGATGCTCCGATGACCTCTAGCTAGCGGCGCCGCCTGTTTTAGGTTCCCCACGATGCACTGGTTCGAATGTGCGTATCCCCGCAGCCCCGCACGCTCTCTTGCGTCGCCGCCGGCCACCGTCTATCGCGTCGCCCGTCGTGGTGACGTGGTGCTCACGTGGCTTCCGCGTGGTACCCGTGTGGCCAAGGTCCCACTCATCATCCAGTGCGGCTAGCCTCTGCCGTGGTGAGAAAAGTTTAGGGTTAGGTTTGTGATGACGTCAGCGACACACAGTCAACCCATTCAAAGCCGTGGGACCCGCTCTGTCCATGTGGAGGTTGAGTTGGCACTGGGGCCACTCAGTCAGTCTCTCTGGCTAGCCGTTCCCTGGTATAAAAAGTTTGTCCATTTTCATATATTTTCAAAAAAGAGTATTAAGTGGTTTTATAATTTCATGAAATGATTTAAACTTGTAAATTCAATAATTAATTATCTGTAATTCAGAAAAATACAAATAATATATCAAAATGTTCAAAAATGAGAACTACCTATCTAAGCTATAATCATGCATTGTTCAACAAATTCAATGACAAGTTTAATTAGAAGAACAAACTAACCCCTCTCATATACATCCGAGGTTTCTCCGAATTAGGGTTTGGACCCCTCAGACTCTGTTTAAACTACCAAGCATGTTTAGGGTTTCAATTTCAATAACTTTTAAATTGACATATTATCATCCTTGATTGAGCATTGCATCGATGCCATGTGTTGATTGTTTCCCTTTCTTTCCGGTGTTTGCTTCCTCCCGATAGAATACGATATCGGAATCGAGACTGAGTCCAAGACTGAAGACCGAGATCAACACCGTCGAAGCTCGAAGACCAATACTTGACCAACTGTAATTAAGTCAAGTACCAGATGTCCAAAGCTCTGCCTTGGCCAATACTTGACCAACTGTAATTAAGGCAAGTGAAGCCCGACACATACATATCAACTAGGTTCTTAATCTAGTCTTCATGTGAACTTCAGAGCTGCCTTGGCATTTATATTGTGCTCTTCAAACAAAGGCAAGCGAGATACCACTCTATCATACCTTATTATGAGCATTGCAATGTTTCTTATGTTTATGTTTCATGCTACTTATTATTATTGAGTTGGTTTCTCTTCATAGCTTGCAATGACTATTGAGTAGACTTAGTTGCATACTTCTTATTATGAATTGTCTAAGCATCTACTCCTGTGCTGAGAATATTTACGTCATATGAAGCAAAGTGTTCGTGAAAGTTCTTTTATCACACTCAGTTTTCAACTGAATTGCTTGAGGACAAGCAATAAGCTAAGCTTTGGGGGAGTTGATACGTCCAAAACGTATCTACTTTCTTGAACACTTTGCTATTGTTTCTTCTCTAAACTTGTGTTATTTGAATACAAGTAACACGGACTGACGCTGTTTTCAGCAGAATTACCTTGGTGTCTTGTTTTTGTGCAGAAAATGAACTATCAGGAAAAATCCCGGAAAATATGCCAAAAATTATATTTCACCAAAAGATCCACGGAGCCAGAAGGGGAGACAGAGGGGAGGCCTGGGGTGCCCAGTCCCACCCCAGGCGCGAGCCCACTGACCCCGCGCCTGGGGGAGGTTTGGCCACCCCAGGCAGCTCCTCGGCCTCCCTCCGCGCCTATAAGTTGCCTTCTGACCTAAAACTAGAGGGGGGGGGTTCAATAGTTTTCCAGAAAGAGTTCCGCTCCGCCGCTGCCACCAGTAACCAAGATTCGGATCCAGAAACTCCGTTCTGGTATCCTGCCGGGACGGGGAATTTGGAGAGGATCATCACCATCGCCATCACCAACGCACCTCCATCAACCACCGATGTTTCCCTCATTCATGAGTGAGTAATCCCCCGCTGTAGGCTTGGAGATGGTAGGGATTGGATGAGTTCTATCATGTAATCGAATAAGATTTGTTAGGGGCATAGTGGCTAGTATCTCTATTAGTGCTATTTAACTTTGATGCAACTTGTTGTGCTTAATGCTTGTCACTACGGCCCGAGTGCCATGATCTCAGATCTGAACTTATTATTGAATCATTATGATAGTATTGTTTGTGATCTTATCTGCAAGTTGTGTACACATATCATTGTATGGATCCAAAGACCCCAAAGTGACAATAATTGGGACAACCGAAGGGGATGGCTGTGGTGTTAGGATCACATGTGTTCACGGAGTGTTAATGCTTTGCTCCGGTGCTCTATTAAAAGGAGCACCTTAATTGCCAGTAGTTCCCTAGAGGCCCCGCTGCCACGGGCTGGCTGGACAGAAGATGTTGTGCAAGTTCTCATTGCGAGCACGTATGACTATATTTGGAGCACATGCCTAGGATTGTTTAGTACTTGGATGCTTGCTATTATTTATCTGCAAAGCCCTAGTTCTTTGAAGTTACATGTTTAAACTCGTCCATGCAACGCCCGTCCATCCATCCCTATGCCTACCGCACTCGAATCCTACTGTACCATTACTTTTACTATTGCTGTTGTTTCACTGTTACTGTTGCTTTGCTATTGCTATTACAAACTGTTGCTATTGATAAACTTCTATGAGCAAGAACTAATTCCAGGTGCAGCTGAAATGACAACTAAGTTGTTAAGGCTTGCAAGTATTCTTTGTCTCCCCTTGTGTCGAATCAATAAATTGGGTAATACTACCCGTGAAGACTGTTGAGATCCCCTATACTTGTGGGTCATTAAATAACACTGATTGTAACAACCCTAGTTTTATCAAATAGTAATTAGGGTTTGAATGTGCATAGCATGAGCATCATTATCATTGCTAAATAAAATTTCATTAAAGAAAAGGTTCCTAAAAACCCTAAACCCTATCTCCCCTCCCTATTTGAAACCTATTCAAAATGGATTTGAATTTTGAAAACTACAAAAATTATGAAACCCAAATTAATTACAAGGGTCTCTAAAATATTTTGAATATTTATAAAAGTTCTGGTAATTTGAAATTACACAAAACAGATTGAATTTGAATATACAAAAGAGAAGGTACAAAAACAGAAAAAGAAAAAAATGTTTCTGTAAAAAATAGAACCCTAGCTAATCTGGGCCGCAGCCCAGCATCTCTCTTCCTCTCCCTACCGCCAGCCAGCAGCCCCGGCCAGCCCAAGACGGCCCAGCCCCGGCCCATACCTATTTGTTTTTTCCCCGTCGTCTTCCTCCAGACAGGCAGCGAGCTGCCTGTCACCGCCGGCGCCGTCGATCCTCCAAGTCGTGGTTCCCGCCACCGCCGAGCTCCAGGAAGTGGATAAGAAGCCCCACGATCCCCTGCCCCGTCCTTATCCCCTCTTGCTCCCTCCTGCGACCTCCCTCTCGCGTTCCTCCTCTCTAGCCGAAATCCTAGCCGTCTAGCGCTGCCGCAAGAGGCCGTCCCGAGCCTCGCCGTCGCTCCTGGGAGCTCCGATTCACCGTTGTGAGCAACCTTGTTGAAGGAATCGATCTGAGGAGCCCCTAATCGTCGCCACGGTCACCTTTCTTCCTCGTCACCGACGCCGTTCACCGTCGCTATTACCGCTGCTCCCGAGATCCCCTGTCCTCACCGATGTCACTCACGCATCAAGGGTGAGCTCACGGTCCTCTAGGACCCTTCTAATCCTCCTCTCTCTGGTTCTACCCGCATCTTAGCTCGCCGTCCGCCGCCATCGGACGTCGTCACAGACAACGCTCCGATAACCTCTAGCTAGCGGCGCCGCCCGTTTTAGGTCCGCGCGATGCACTGGTTCAAACGCGTGTATCCCTGCAGCCCCGCGCACTTTCTAGCGTCGCCGCCGGCCACCGTCTGCCGCGCCGCCCGTCGTGGTGATGTGGTGCTCGCGTGGCTGCCACATGGTGCCCGCGTGGCCAAGGTCCCACTCATCATCCAGTGCGGCTAGCCTCTGCCGTGGTGCGAAAAGTTTAGGATTAAGTTTGTGATGATGTCACCGACACGCAGTCAACCCAGTCAAAGCCGTGGGACCCGCTCTGTCCACGTGGAGGTTGAGTTGGCACTGGGGCCACTCCGTCAATCTCTCTGGCTAGATATGCCCTGGTATAAAAAGTTTGTCCATTTTCTTATATTTTTAGAAAAGAGTATTAAGTGGTTTTATAATTTCAGAAAATGATTTAAACTTGTAAATTCAAGAACTAATTATCTGTAATTCAGAAAAATACAAATAATATATCAAAATGTTCATAAAAATGAGAACTACCTATCTAAGCTATAATCATGCATTGTTCAACAACTTCAATGCCAAGTTTAATTATAAGAACAAACCAACCCCTCTCATATACAGCCAAGGTTTCTCCGAATTAGGGTTTGGACCCCTCGGACTCCGTTTAAACTACCAAGCATGTTTAGGGTTTCAATTTCAATAACTTTTAAATTGACATATCATCATACTTGATTGAGCATTGCATCGATGCAATGTGTTGATTGTTTCCCTTTCTTTCAGGTGTTTGCTTCCTCCCGATAGAATACGATATCGAAATCGAGACTGAGTCCAAGACTAAAGACCGAGATCAACACTGTCGAAGTTCGAAGACCAATACTTGACCAACTGTAATCAAGTCAAGTACCAGATGTCCGAAGCTCTGCCTTCTGGATATCAACTAGCGAAGGCAAGCGAGCCCCACACATACATATAAATTCTATGCTTTCAAAGTATTTCATTCTTGCCATGTGCATACGATTGCAAAGTCTTTTATTGATATATGGAGTAATCCTATCTGATGCATGTTACCTTTGAAGCCTATATTCCCCGATCCACTGCTCCTAGCATAACTAGGGTTGGGATTGTGAAGCGTTGCTAGAGCTGTTACATTTGTTGTGCTTAGCCATGCTTAGCTGTTACCACAGGTCCATACGGTTGCTGAACCAGACCTGTGAATGAACCTAGTATGACAGGATGACGTGGTATGATTAGAGATGAAAGTTAAACATGCTAAGGCTTGTATGGGAGGCCACGGTGGGTTGTGGTTTTTGTAGTCCCATACTTGCCACTACTAGGACCTGAGTTCTTGCCTATGGTCCAAGATGAGCGTACAGCCACACGGGAGCCTGGAAACCCCCTTGACCAACTAACTTGCCTAGTATATTCCATGAGTCACATAGTTAGAGCGTTCCATTCAACATACGCATTTTGGTTCTTCTCGAAGGAGGTGAAGGAGGTGCATTCATACAGGTAGGTAAGCGTGGCAGGGAATGGGAGATGCCCGTCATCCGTAATCTCAAACACGGTTCACATCATTAGGGACCGACTTCGGGACTCGACCCGTTACAACGGCATCTCCCTAGTGCGTTACTCATGGTCTCGACAAAGCAAGGTAAAGGTCGTGGTTAACCACTCTCTGCCGGCCTTCCAAGGAAGAGGGCTAATAACATTGACATTAAGAATCAGTTCATATGTGTGGGTAAATTTGTACACCCCTGCAGGGTTAAATCTTTTTGAAAAGTCGTGTCCGCGATTATGGACGAACTTGGAGACCAGATTCTAAGATCATAGAGAACTTTAACCTAATCAAAAACTTGGCAAGTTAATCAATGTGTGCTTAAGGATGCTTCCTCAGGGATCGAGGGGGTGATCCTAGATAGGTTCAGCTGATGATGATTCGGTGGATATCAAAAAATGATCAAAGATAGAGATGTCGCTCTCTTATCCCCTTTTAAAATATTCTTATTAGTCGAGATTCTTCTCCCTCTTGTCTTACAAAACAAAGATGGCTTTATGCAAAATAACTCAACCAACCATAAGTCTTGCGGAGTACACCCTGTACTCACCCTTGCTTCGTTGATACTTTTGCAGCAGACTAAGTGTTACCATAAGAAGATGAGTTCTTCATGACATCGACATCGACGAGTAGTTTGGAGTTCCCAGTCGGCAGTCTGGGATCTATGGATTGGACGTCATCGTTGTGCTTCGGGCCTCTTAGGCCATTTGTTAAGTTTGCTATACTTAATAGCATAATTTTCCTTCCATTGCTTGGTGTTTGTGGTTAGTGACCTATGATTGTAATATTTTGGTTCTTCGCTTATTTATGAGCCTGCTGTAATAATTTTTGTGTCGTAGGGTCACTGTTGTGTTACCGATTCTCCCTTTGTACACTTTCGAGATTAGGTTAGGCTTATGTTCAGACGAAGGTCAGTGATTTGTCTAGCCTTAATCCCGGGGGTGTCACACTGATGAGGCTGAAAACTTTGTTGCGTGAGTACTATTCATACATATCCTCACATATATGAAATGAAACTTTTAAAAAGATACGTTTAGGTGTCTGAATTGAGTATCATTTTTGTAGGTTATTTAAAGCAACCAAAGGAAAAGATTATGTTGCACCAGTATGTGGGGGTGGGTTTCAGGAATTTAGGAATCATGTAAGATGTTCAACTGAACTTTGAATTGCATACAAATTGTGCACATGAGATGACCTCTTTATTATTTTGTATAACCGTAGATCACGAAGCTGAGTGAAGAGAACCCGGGAGTTGTTAGTGATGGTATATATGCCCTATCATGTGGTCCTGCAAAGACAGTGCAGACAGTTTCAGTTTGCGATGACGATGATATCCACTACAATAGTTATGAGCGTGATAAACATTTGAAGACACAAAAAAGGGCATCACGACCAGTGGAGAGCACTTGAGAGACAAAATGAGGAAGTCAGAGGACTATGATCAGTATGGTCACATGAAAGAGGTTATTGAGTTGAACTATAACGGCAAGACTAGTGGTCGATCTGTGGTTCTATTCAAGTGTTATTGGTATGACCAAGATCCGAACAATAAAGAGTCCCCAGAATGTCACATCCCAAAATTTTCCAATTTTGAAATGTGAAAAATAATCAAACAAAAGAATTAAATGTTGAAATTTAGGGTGAAAAGAAACTTTTTGCTTCTAAATGGAAAAACTTCAAAACCCCACTTGAACAAAATTTGAATGAAAAGGCAACAAAAAAATTTCCAAACAAATCAAATGGATTTATGCATGGAAAGAATCTTTAATTAAAAAGCACTTGCAAAAGTTAGACCAAAACCCTAAACCCTAAAGAAAGAAATCATCTCCAAGATCACTCTAAGACTATGGCTTTGATCCATATAAAAATTCAGCAAAAACATTTATTAATGATCAAAAATGATAAACAATAATATTACAAAACGATGGAAATTGGTTTCACTCAATTTGGAGCCATGGATAAAAACTTATGATTTAAATAAAAGAAAAAGGGAATAATTTCCAAGGCTAACAAAGCTCCTAACTAGAAAATATCAAATTGTGAGGGAAGTAATCCTAAAGGGATTTAAAAAGATAAACAAATATTAAATAAAATTATACAAATTGGAATCACCAATTTTGGAATTATAAATAAAAAGATATGAATTTTATAAGATAAAGAAAGACATAATTAAATGAGAAATATTTAAAAGGCAATTTAAACCTTGGCAAAATCCATAAGTAAAAGGAATAAAAGTTTACTAAATAAAAAAATAAATAAAGGATTAATTAAATCAAATTATATGGGTTTGAACCATATTCAATTTTATTTAAATAAAGAGATATTGCCTAAACTAAATAAATATTAAATCACAAGAAAATTATTTGAAACATTTCAAAGTGGACTTTTAAACACACTAAATAAGTGGTTTAAACCTACTGAAAAGTTTTAGAAAAGGTTTGAATTCAATTTGGAATCTGAATCAAATGTTTCAAATAAAAACAAAAACAGAATTGGAAAAAGAGAAAGAATCAGAGAAGAAAAAAATAAGAAACAACCCAACCCAGCCAGCCCAGCAAGCCCCTTGGCCCAACACCAGCCCACCTGGGCCACTCACCTCTCCCCGCTGGACTTTTCTCGCACCCACACACACACACACACCCACTGACGAAGCGACCCCATGCCACGCTGGCATCGTCTTCAACCCCGCAGAACCCGCCCCCCATTACTCCTCGCCGTTTCTGCCCGTTGATGAATCACGTCAATTCGCTTAAACGCCACAGTCTCTCTCCCCTGCAACCACGCTCTTCTAATCGCCTAGCCCTCCTCTCCATCTCCCCTAGTCACCACGCCACCGAAGCACCTAGGATGCTCGAATTCCTCATCACACAGCCGCTGTCTCCGACAAGCTCCAGTGCAAATTCCGGCGAGCTCCGACCATGCCCCTTGCCCTAGCTCACACTAACTTGCTCGCCTTCATCGTGCGCACATTCTAGTGGCCTTTGCTTGCTCGCGCGCACCCTAGAGCGTCGACTCTGACCTTGCCTGCTCGCCACCATCGTCCGCCTCATCTCCGGTGAGCGATAGCCGTCGTCCCCGTGCGCCCCTTGCCCCTTGGTAGGTGTCCATTCGATCCTTGAACCCGTGCGCATATCACTAATGCCTTACCTTGCTCGCTTGCATTCCAGATACTCGCCTCTGATGAAGCCCATGTGTGCCCGACGCCAGCAACATCTCCGGTGAGAAATACACGATGACTCCGAGCGCCCCTTCGCCCAAGGAGACCATGTTGAGCTTCGTCACTGTCCTGCGAACCCGGTGAGCCCCTCATTTCCTCCTCTTGCTTCCTGGAAACGCTGGACCGCCGCTGATAGAGCGTCGCCGCCCTGCGTCGCCAGCCAGCCCCGCCAGTTCCTGGTCAAGGTTATGTGAACCGTTGGATGCAGATCTGGCGGATAGGATAGAACGTTTAATCGAAGCGGTATCATGTGTTATGTGCCATGCGATTTCCTTTAAATCCTGCAGCCCATGTTGCTCGATCCAAACTAAATGGTATCAGCCAATTAGAACAAGACACGTGGCCAGGATCTGTTTTAAAAACTAGAATTCGTTCTATTGAATGTTTAAACTTGCAAAAATCATAACTTTTGATCTGTATGTCAAAAAATTGCAAATTTTATATCAATGGATTCATAAAAATGTAAAATTTGCAACTATGGCCCTGGTTTGGTCATTTGCTTCTGAAAAATTAGGTGTTTTTGCATAAACATTAATAGGACTATTTTGACTATAAATATTATTCTAAAAATGATTTTTGAGTGAAACCTTTTGCAACTGGATTTGTTTTGAACCGTCTGACCATAAACACTAACATTTAAGTTTGAAAATATATTTTGTGACACTAAGGAATTATTCCTTTGAATAAAAGCATTTCTAGTAAAACAAAAATGATTTAAAAGGGCCATTTTCACTAACTTGATTTTAAATGATTTTCCCACTTTTTTAAATGACCAGTAGGTGGTTTGAAATGGTAGAACCTTGTTAGGAACCAATTTTTCAAATAAAACAACCTTTTGCATGCTTGCATGCATTTCCTTGTTTTTATTATTTTATGTGGTGAATTGTTTGAATGCTAGTTTTGAATGTGTCAATTGAATTATAGTGAACTTTGAAGAGTGTGACAATTGCAAGATCAAGGAGAGTACATAGTTTCTCTACTAAAAAGGCAAGTGATACTTTGGTCATCAAAAGTCCTATCTTTTCAATATTGCATTAGTGATATTTTTGTAGTACACATGGTAGGACTATTTTATATATTACTATGCTATAGTAGATCCTATAGAATATATATTGGTAGGAATCTTCCTAAGATAAGATACAAGTTATGCTAGTATGTTTAGCTTAGCTAGTAGAATGCTAGCTCACATCCCGGGCACTTGCCATCGAATAATGTTCCGATGCATTATGTGCATGCCATGTGCGCATAGCCAGTGCACTGCTCGTGCAAGAAAAAGATATTTAGCCCAAAAAACAATAGTTGTATCGAACCAGTGTGACACAGAAGGAAAACATCATGAAAAAAGAAGTACTTAACCATGTACGCAGGATGACGAACAATTTGAGAACAAAGCCTGTAGTTGAAGAACTGCATCATATGACTCCAGTCAATCGCAACTTTAACCCACTTGTCTGTCATAGAACCGCCACTCATGTCAATCATAGCTTTAATTGCGGATCTGAGAGGGATTTGTGAGACCGAGATAGAGAGAAGAGAGAGATACAGTTGATGAGAGAGAGCGGGAGACACTTGCAAGTTAAATAGTACTACTACTAGTAGACTCCTCATCTCACTCTAGGGAAGCGGAAGACAAAAAGACTCACGCAGAGAAAACTAGGGAAGTGTTGTGTTTCCCGAGTAGGGGTAGGTGCTAAGTTATTCTAGTTTCTAATTAATCTCTGACCCGGTGTACATAATGCTTTGAAGACCTAAGGCTACGTGCAATACTAATACAATAGTACTAGTACATAGGAAGGACACCACTTTGGTCCTTGGCGGCAAAAAAATCAGACTTTTTCGGTTTCAAATTTTTCACTTGCTTCCCAAACATCGGGAGGGAAGGTTATTCAAAAGATCCGCCATTCACAGTAGTAATTCTTATCTTATCTTTATCTTGTCTTATATACTCTAGCAGGGTACCCAAATTCACACTTCTACTCATTGATAGTACTAGTAGTACTCCTAATTACTACTCCGTCTGTTTGCGACTGTTTGTTGGTACCAAGAACTAGCCTAGAAAATAGGTGAGAACATCTTGGGAACGTTTGAGCTAGCCTCTTAACTGCATAGTAATTCTCTCTCTTTGTTTCTTTTTTCCCACGCTTGTAGCTGATGCACATGTCGTTTTTAGGGGAAGCTTGGTGCCTTGGTCAAATAAAGAACACATAAAATAAGGTTCCCTTATTTATTCATTGTAACGGAGGGAGTAGGAATACTGATACTAGTACTGGAGTAGTACTTCTCCTTCACAAAAAGCAGTTCAACTTCTCCTTCATTCTACTCTCCAAAAAATTTCTTTATTCCTCGAAAGGCACGTTCCTCTCACAGATATTTGAAGGAATCCTGGTGGATTGGCTGCATCGTCCTCGCTGGTCTGCTTCAGCTCGAGGCCAGTCCCAGGAACAGTTCATCCGTCGGGAACATGCCGCCATTGGAGCCGCCTCTGTAGGGCGCCTGGACGCCCGTGGTAAATGTGCGATGGCCGTGCCAACCGACGACGCGATTTTGGGCCCTCTTGAGGGTACCGATACTGCGCTGGCCGCATCACGGAGGCGTCAACACGGTAGCCAAAGAAAAGTGGACCTCTACAACAAAGCTCCGGTGTTCTTCCACTTTGACTGTGATGGAGCTGCGTCCGGGGAAGGCGCTCTGGATGGACATCAACCATGGCCAAGTTAAGCTCGTGCGAGACAGTTGGCAATCCTTCTGCCGGGAACTTGCGACCATCGAGCATGTAACCGGGGCAGACAACTCGGGTGGGCGCCAGGTCGCCCTTGCCATGGCAGATGACACGGTCCTAGGTCCCCTCGAACCTATCGATCCTATGCTAGCCCTTTCTTACAAGCATGACATGCTCAAGTTGGATCTCGAGTGTGAGGAGCCTGTGGCCGGCGTACGTGCTGCTGGGGGAATCGACTCAGTAGGAGGGCAAGTCGACCTCTTCAGACCTTCGTCTGACATTAACAAGGTACAATAGTGACTTCAGTCCTCGGAATTGCTTCACATCCTTGTGTGCTCCTCTACTCCTTCCGAGCAATCTTTTCCCTTCGACCATGATCAACAATAATGAGGGTGCTTTTTTCTGTGTGTGGAAAGTAGTTGTACGAAGAGTATGGATTAGTTACTCGGTTGAAATTGAGCCGGACCCGACTACTTTTCCAAGCTAAATTTTAGGCCCTTTGTGACAATTGTATGGACTTGGATTTAATTATATATTTTTTATGTCCTTGATGTAACCTTTAATTCCACTAACTATGTTGATTGAAGCATGTTGCTCTTTCGAGACCTACCCTGGTTAAAAAATAAAAAGAGTGCCACCACCACAATTTTCATACGATGTGTAACATGACAAATTGTAGGATTTTTCAAGCTTTATAACTAAAACTTCACACACTTTAATGATTGTATGTCAATAATACGATATTAGGAAAAACTTGAATACATGTGAGCATGATAGACTATTACTCTTGAAATTTTCCAAAATTCTTTCGAAATTCAACTGCTATTAATAACCATAAACACAAGTTTAAAAAATTCTCAAAAGTAACAATAATTACATATAGGCCCACAAACCACCTTGCGGTGAATACATGCCCTAGCGCGATAATCGAAGCGTCTCGCTCCTATAGGACCTACGGTACCCCGATTCCAAAAAAATGCCACCACCCCAATTTTCATACAAAGTTTACCATGATCTCTTACAATTCCCAAGTTTTTGGATTTTTCAAGCGGGCATAGAAAGGTTTTTCATTTTATTCATGTTTAATCTTCTTACTTTTTGACGATGTTGTTGCATCGTGATGCTAGCTGTTGTATAGATTAATCGCTAGGTATTGTGGAGTAGGAGGGCGGCTCTATTTCTCTGGCGTGTTCGACAGCCGCGTTGGTGTGGAGTAGGAGGAGTAATACATAGGAAGGAAACCACTTTGGTCCTTGGCGGCAAAAAGATTCAAACTTTTCAGGTTTTGAAATTTTCACTTGCTTCCCAAATATCAGGAGGGAAGGTTATTAAAAAGACCGACCATGCGCAGTAGTACTTCTTATCTTATATTTTTCGTAAAAAAACTATATAGTGTACAGATAACTTTGAACATGGACCATTGGATCAAGACTGGCAAATCCAAACATTGCTAACCGTTAGATCTTCTTTCCCATTCTTAGCATCTAGAAGATTCTGTTGATAGTCTTTATCACAATGAACGCTAATATGCACAAACTTTAAAACACACTTCACTGCATAGTTTCAGGGACCTTGTGCTAACTGTATGGACTTGGATGCAATTTTCATTTTTATGAGGTCCTTGATGTAACTCGTACTTCCATCGACCATATTAACTGAAGCACCTCTCTCCTACGGGACCTACCACAGTTAGAAAAAATGCAACCGCCCCAATTATCACACAAAGTGAACCATGGTTTCTTATAGTTATGTTTTTCAAGCTTCCTAGCTAACTTCGCACACTTCACTAACTTCTTGTCAATTTAACGGAATTATTAGGTCAACCTTGAACTACAAGTAAGCGCGATACATTGCTCTTGAATTAGATGTCTTTCTAAGGTAGATGGGTGCATATTCTTGTAGTAAAACAATGCTGTCGGTGTGAGTTTCCAACTATCTGGAAAAGAACATTCTCAATTTCTCGAGTGACGACGAGATTGTTCTTTTACGTAAAAAGGCCTGAAGAATATGGATCTGAATGCCACAGGCCAAGCTACCTGAAATATTAAGTGGACCAATATGTTTTACTTACGATTCCCATGTTTAATGCTATGAGTTTTCAAACTTCGTCCTAGCAAACTCTGCCCACTTGAATGACTTTATGTCAATTTATCAAAATTAGGTCAAATTTGAACTAAATGTAAATTGTAGGTTGCTTTGAAAGATTTGTGAATTTGTTTGGAGGTAACCGTCAAGGGATCATTTAATATATCATAGACCATCACCGAGAATTTTGACAACAGCCTCTTACTAATATTTTGCATCTTGACAATTTAGCGAAATTAGGTCAAACTTGAACTACAAGTAAGTGCAATGGATTTCTCTCGAATTAAATGTCATTTCATGGTTAGATGAGTGCATCTTCTCGCAATAAACAACACCATCGTTGTGAGTTTCCAACTATCAGAAAATGACATTCTAAATTTCCACAGTGATGACGAGATTGTTCCTTTTAGAAAAGAAAATCTGAAGAATATGGATCTGAATCCCACAAGCCAATATTTCAGACATATATAGTGGACCGACATGTTGTACTTACGATTCTAGTGTTTTATGTGTTTTCAAACTTTGTACTATCTAACTCTGTCCACTTGAATGACTTTATGTCGATTTATCGAAATTAGGTCAAATTTCAACTGCAAGTAAATTGTATATTGCGTTGAAAGTTTTACGAATATTTTTGGAAGGTAACCATCGGGGGGGTCATTTAATATATCACAAACCACACCATCGAGGGTTTTGACAACAGATTTGACTTCTTGCTAAGATTATTCATCTTGACAACTTAACGAAATTAGGTCAAACTTGAGAAACAAGTAAGCGTGATAGATTTCTCTTGAATTAATTGTCTTTTTCGAAGGTAGATGGGTGCATATTTTATGCACATAGCGAACCATGCATGTTTTATTTGTGATTCCTATGTTCTATGAGTTTTCAAGGTTCATAGTTAAATTAACCCACTTAAATTACACTACTCCCTCCAATTCAAATTAATCTTTGCCAAATTACAGATAAGGTCAATATTTACCACAAGGTAGGACCCACATAGCTTGGTCATATTGCTCCATGCAATAGAGAGGAGAGAGGGGAAATGATTTTTCTATTCTCTATGGGCAACTCAAAAGCTTGAGGTATAACTTTATTTTCTCCATAATGTACTACTATCTAACTTAAGGTGTACTTTCTTTACACATTGCGGATGCCCTAAGGAAAAAAGCAAATAATGGGCCCACTTGGCAGTATAAAACTCCTATGCAGAAGTTAGCCTCTTCAGTTTAGTGGGTCCCATGAATCATATCATTTAGACATTGTCTAAATGGTGGAGCTTTTACTCGTAGTTGGACATACGGTCACCTCTGTCCACGCGATGTACATGCAGAGAGAATAAAACATAGGCATGGGAAGAGGGCGGCAGCGAAAAGAGAAGAGGAATTAAAGGCAGTTTGAGGTCAGAGCATTTATGATGGGTTCCTGAAATGAGGTACTCCTGCCGCCTTACAGTGTACACTCTACTAGTAGTAGTAAATTTCAGGACCTATGTACACAAAAAGTGTGTTTTCTCTCTCCTTCGCTGCCTCTCATCTCTTCCCACCCCTCTCCCCTCGTGCACCGGCCCGGCTGATCTCTCCCTCGTCCATAGTGTGGAGTTTTGCACGTGTGCCTTGCTATGGAGGCTCTGGTTTTTAAGAGGGCGCGACTATGTTTCTCTGGTGTGTTCGGCAGCCGCATTGGTGTGGAGTAGCCGAGTAGTACATAGGAAGGAAACCACTTTGGTCCTTGGAGCCAAAAAGATTCAAACTTTTCAGGTTTTGAAATTTTCACTTGCTTCCCAAACATTGGGAGGGAAAGGTTATTCAATAAGACCATCCACGCGCAGTAGTACTTCTTATATTTTTCGTAAAACAACTATATAGTGTATGGATAACTTTGAACATGGACCGTCGGATCAAGACTGGCAAATACAAACATTTCTAACCGTTGGATCTTCTTTTCCATTCTTAGCATCTAGACAATTCTATTGATAGTCTTTATCACAATGAATGCTAGTATGCACAAACCTCAAAACACACTTCACTGCATAGTTTCAGGGACCTTGTGCTAACTACATGGACTTGGATGTAATTTTCATTTTTATGAGGTCCTCAATGTATGTCTTACTTCCACCGACCGTGTTAACTGAAGCACCTCGCTCCTACGAGACCTACCACAGTTAGAAGAAAATGAAGCCTCCCCAATTATCACACGAAGTGGACCATGGTTTCTTATAGTTCTATTTTTCAAGCTTCCTAGCTAACTTCGGACACTTCACTGACTTCTTGCCGATTTAGCGGAATTATTAGGTCAAATTGATCTACAAGTAAGCGCAGTACATTGCTCTTGAATTAGATGTATTTTTTGAGGTAGATGGGTGCATATTCTTGTAGTAAAACAATGCCATCGGTGTGAGTTTCCAACTATCTGGAAAAGAACATTCTCAATTTTTTGAGTGACGATGAGATTGTTCTTTTACGTAAAGAAAGACCGAAGAATATGGATCTGAATGCCACAAGACAAGCTTCCTGAAATATTAAGTGGACCAACATGTTTTACCTATGATTCCCATGCTTAATGCCATGAGTTTTCAAACTTCGTCCTAGCAAAATCTGCCCACTTGAATGACTTTATGCCGATTTATCGAAATTAGGTCAAATTTGAACTATAAGTAAATTGTAGGTTGCTTTGAAAGATTTGTGATTTTTTTGGAGGTAACCATCGGGGGTCATTTAATATCATAGAGCACCACCGATAATTTTGACAACAGGTTCAACTTCTTACTAAGATTTTGCATCTTGACAATTTCACGAAATTAGGTCAAAATTGAGCTACAAGCAAGCGCGATGGATTTCTCTAGAATTAAATGTCATTTCATGGGTAGATGAGTGCATATTCTTGCAGTAAACAACATTGTCGGTGTAAGTTTCCAACTATTAGGAAATAACAATTTAATTTTCCACATTAATGACAAGATTGTTCCTTTTCGAAAAGAAAGTCTGAAGAATATGGATTTGAATGCCACAAGCCAATCTTTTAGACATATATAGTGGACTGACATGTTGTACTTATGATTCCCATGTTTTATGAGTTTTCAAACTTCATCCTAGCTAAATATGTCCACTTGAATGACTTAGGCTCCAAAGGACATAGGGTAGCTCATCTGCCCATGTGCCCGCCAATCGTTCGAGTGGGCGTAGCAGTCGCTTCTTAATTCTGTTGCAGGCAAGGCCGTTGGCCTTTTTGAACTTCCCGTTGGTCTACAGATGCGACACTGAGGCGTTCATGATGTTGATGTCGAGTCCTTCGCAGAAGTCCCAAAACTCCTTCGAGATGAAGTTCGTACTGTTGTCGGTTATGATGTTGTGAGGCACCCCAAACCTGTAGACAATGGATTGGAAGAACTTAATGGCAGTGGTGCCTATTTGATTAGTGATAGGCATGGCCTCAATTCATTTTGTTAACTTGTCGACAGCCACCAGAAGGAAGACGTGTCCTCTGGGTGAGGATTTCTGCAGCTTTCCAACCATGTCGAGTCCCCATTGGGCAAAGGGCCATGCCAATGCTATGGGCAATAGCTCTGAGCCGGGTGCGTGTGGTTTGTGTGCAAACCTTTGGCAAGCGTTGCACTTCTCAACGATGTCCTTGGCATCACGCATCGTAGTTGGCTAGTTGAATCCAGCTCGTACAGCCTTGGAGACTAGGGCGCGACTGCCGGTGTGGTGGTCGCATATGCCTTCGTGGATGTCGAGGAGGATGCTCTTTCCATCACTGTTGGTGACGCATCGCTAGAGTACCCCAGTGATGCTACGCTTGTACAGCTCCCCACTAATGATAGTGAAGGCTTTTAATGAGCGAGTTATATGCTTGGCGTCAGTCAGGTCCTAGGGTAGTTGCTTCCTTAGAGGATACCTGAGGTATAGTTCGGTCCACGTTTGCTCGATTGCAACGACCTGCACGAGGTTGAACAGTTCGACGTCCGTCTCTGGCACTTTAGGTGCCTCCGCTTTTTCGGGTGGCGCAGCCCCCGAGTCTCCTGCAACCTAGACTGTGCCTTTGGGAGTCTTGCGCTTGATAGAGCGTTTGCAGATCTGTTCGAGGAACATGCCCGGAGGTACCGAGGTGCAAGTTGACCCGATGTTGGCGAGCTTGTCAGCCTCTTTATTGCTTTCCCGGCCAACATGCCAGAGTTCACGGCCGTCGAAGTCTCCTTCGAGTGCGTTGTAGAGGTTGTGGTAGGCGATCATATTGTCACTGATGGCGTCACATTGGTTCATCATCAGTTGGACGGCGAGATTGGAATCACTATAGATTATAAATCACATGGTGCCGCACACTTTGGCTATCCGCATGTCGTGCGTGAGTGCCTCATATTCAGCCTCATTGTTGGATGTGCGGAATTTCATCCGCAACACATACCTCATCTTGTCCCCTTGGGGGGATGTCAAGATTACTCCGGCTCCCGCTCCGGCGTCGCGCTTGGAGTCATTGAGGTGCATCGTCTAGAGTTGGGACATGTCCGGGGTATTCGGAAGCTGGAGCTCCATCCAATGGACAAAGAAGTCAGGAAGCACATGTGACTTGATGGTGGTGCGGCGTTCGTAGTTGATGTCCTGTGGGGACAACTCGATGCCCCATAGTGCTACTCGCCCTATAGCTTCGGGGTTGATGAGGATGTGTGATAGTGGCGCGTCATTGACGACCATGATCTGATGCTCTTGGAAGTAGTGGTGCAGTCAACGCGCAGTCATGAATATGCCATAGGCAAGCTTTTGGTAATGGGGATACCTTTGCTTTGTAGGCGTTGGTATCTCAGTGAGGTAATAGACTCGGCGCTGTACCCCATGGGTTTTGCCGTCTTCGTATTGTTTGACCACAAGGGTCGTGCTGACCACTTGATACGTTGCGGTAATATAGAGCAGCATGGGCTCTCTCTCCGTTGGTGTCACCAGTACGGGGGATGTAGAGAGTAGGCATTTGAGGTCTTCGAATGCCTCATTAGCCTTAGTCGTCCACTCAAACTTGTCGGCCTTGTGGAGCAGTTGGTAGAAGGGGAGAGCTTTTTCACCCATGCAACTGATGAACCTGTTGAGCGCCGCGGTTCGCCCAGCTAGCTGCTGGACTCCTTTAACGTTCTTCGGCTTATCCATGGCTAGTATAGCCTTGATTTTATTCGGGTTAGCCTCGATGCCTCTTTTGTACATGAAGTATCCGAGCAATTGTCCGGATGGGACGCCGAAGGCGCACTTTTCTAGGTTCAGCTTGATCATGTAGAGATCAAGGTTGTTGAACGTCTTGCGGAGATCGTCGACTAGTGTTCGGCTTTCCTTAGTTTTGACTACTATGTCGTCGACATAGACATGAATGTTGCGACCAATTTGGCTCTTCAGTCATGCCTGCATACACCGCTGATAGGTTGCGCCTGCGTTCTGGAGCCCAAAAGGCATTGTGTTGTAACAGAACACCTTGAACGGTGTGATGAATGCCGTCTTCTCTTGATAATCGACCTTTAGTCAAATTTGGTGGTAGCCTGAATAGGCGTCGAGAAATGAGAGCCGCTCGCATCCTGCGGTGGATTTGATGATTTGATCGATCCAAGTCAAGGGGAAGTGGTCGTTTGGTCAATGCTTGTTAAGCGTCGTAAAGTCCACACACATCTATAGGATGTCCGTGTCCTTTTTAAGGACCAACACGCGGTTAGCTACCCAGGTGCTTTCCTTGACTTCCCAATTGCTGTTGCCTTTGGTGCCAATTGCTTCAGCTGCTTTGGACAGTCGACACATCATCTGCTTGACCGGCCTCGCATCCAGAATGATGTTGAGTACGTACTCGATGAATTCCCTGGGAACACCTGGCATGTCCACATGACACCAGGTGAAGATTTCCCAGCGCTCACGGAGGAATTCGACGAGTGTGAGTTCCTATGCGGAATTCAGGTTGTTGGCGATCAGAGCCGTCTTGGTGGGTCCGTCGGGTGGACCTGCACCGCCTTGGTGTTGACTGTGGAGTCGAATGACATATCAAGCGTGTTTTTCTTGGTGACAGGGGCAAACTGTTGTATGTCGACTCCTTCACCCTTGTGAGATCCTCCTCCATGCCGAATGACTTGGAGATTCTGTTGAAGTCTCTATCACAGGTGTCGGACTTGGAGAAGCTTCCTAGGATGGCGATGACACCGTTAGGTCCTAGAATTTTCAACAGAAGATACGCGTAGTGCAGCACTGCCATGAATCTTGTGAATGCCACGCGCCCGAGGATGGCGTGGTATTGGGAGGGCCAGTCCACCACCTCGAACTCGAGCCGCTCACGCCTAGAGTTCTTGGGGGTGCCGAAGATGACGTCGAAGCCATATTCTGCCCAGGGGATATACTCCTTTCCCTAGGACGATGCCATGGAAGGTCGTGTCTGATGCCTCTAGGCTGCATAGCGGGATCCACATAGCTACAAGTGTGCTGGCGAACATAAGATTTATGCTGCTGCCGCCATCCATGAAGACGCGACTCATTTCAAATCCGTCGATCTGAGCCTCGAGAACCAGGGCAAAGTGACCTGGGCGAGGCATTTGTTGGGGGTGATCCAAACGGTCGAAGGTGATGCATGAATCCGAGCCACTGAGTTACTCAGGTATGGCAGGTGGAGAGGTGACGACCAATTTTACCTGGCGGGTTATCGTCTTCTATATTGTCGGCGGGATCGCCCCCAGGTACGCTAACCGGAAAAGATACAAGCACCAACACGTCAGCCGGCTGTGGGTAGCCAGACGCAGAAACCTCAAAACAGATCAGAAGAAAGAACAGACCAAGACCCGACTGGCAAACCAGCCAGCCGGACAAGAACTATCGGCAAGACCGTCAGCCGGCTGGATCAAGATAGCCGGCCGGAGCAAGACAGATCAAGAGCCAACCGGCGGAAGCACCAGCTGGATGAAGCAAGCAAGGGAAGAAGAGTAGCCGGATGGGTCCGACCATCCGGCCCAGGAAGGCCAACCGGTTAGACCACCCTAGCCGGCCACTCAAGATAGGCAAGGTACCAGATGACGTAGGGCACATCGTGCAGTATGCCTAGGACAGCGGACAAGACAGAAAGACGACTCAGACACTCAGCCCATACCGATGACTTTACCGATGACGGTTGCAACAGTAGACAATAGGTGGCACTGTGTGTAACTACCCGCACGGCGACGCCGGTTATACCAGCTGTCACCAACCCCCTCATCCGTTGGAGGAACGCGACCGAAAACGCCTTGGAGCCGAAGATCTTCTCCTCCCAGTGCGCGCGGCTGGACTCGGTGTCCTGGAAGACCGGGAGGTTCAACCGGTGTAAGGTTCCCAACCTTTAATAAGGTAGAGATCCCTGTGTTTACAATGCTAGTCCCTGGATCAATAGCTAGCATCCATAGTTAAGATGTAATATCAAGAAACAAAGGTCATAATACAACTTTATAACCAGGAATAACATAATTTATTACATCTTACATAGCTCATTTGGCTATTACATTACATTGCAGCAGAATATCTATAAGCATGGGGTCCTTCATCTTCAATGTGCCACAAGCAGACATGTTGGTTGTAGACTTTGTAATCCTAATCATTTAACTTCACTAATATCAAACAAACCTGCAACATAACAAGTTACAGCCACAAGGGTCAATACTTTTGAATTGTATTGGCAAGTGATACTATGGTAGTATAGTGGAGTCTATCATCTATATGCATTTGGAAAAGTGGAGTTGAGGCTTGCATTGCTCAAAAATAGATTTTTCCTTATCATTTGAAAACACTAAGTTTTTGCTTGACAAAAATCACTCAAGGCATCTACCAATCAAAGATTGAAGATCCTTTAACCCTTGTTCAACCACAAGTTTTTAACTTAGAAATTTGGATGATGAGATTCTTGATAGCTTCCATGTCTTGATGCTCAAATTGTCCTTTGCCAGGGACATGGCTAAGTACTTAGATTTTACACTCTGCAGAGGTGGTGCACTTTCCCCACAAGACTTGGTTTCACCAAGACAAGATCTTTCAGAAGCCTTCCCTTAGAACAAAATGGACGCGCTCCAACCTATCAAACCCCTACCACCAACTGTCCATTTGGCTAAGTTATTGCAACCTATATGATCCAGGAAGAGCCCATAATGCCAAATGGCTGCACTTGAAGCTTCTCAACATTTGACATCTCAAATCTCTTTGTTCCTGGGCGGCCATCCACAAGTGAGATACACAAGGTAAACCATAAAAATGGGCCTTGTGAACCACTCAACACAAACCATTCCTTCCATTCCACCCAGGTGATTCATTCACTTAGTTGTTTTATTAACAAAACACAAGTCCTCAGACTTAGAAATTTGTCCATAGTATGAATATATATTCCACCCTTGTTTTCTATTAGCTAAGCTAATCTTGATAGTATTAGGAATCTTAACTTAGGAAAATTTCTACTAAGGTTTCATCTACTAGGATTTCCCATAGCATGGTTTATACTTAGCAAAATTCCATGCAAGTCCTACTTAGAAATATCACTAATGCATAGTGAAAAATAATGGGAAAAAAGTATGAAGCATCACTTGCCTTTTTGGTAGAGAGTATAAGTTCACTCCTTGTCTTTTCAACAATCACAATCTTCAAGTCACTACAATTCAATCAAGCAAACAACATTCAATCTACCATTCAAGCAATTCATCACATAAAATGATAAAATCAAAGTAATGCATGCAAGCATGCAATAGGTTGTTTTATTTGTAAAAGTGGTTTCTAGTAGGTTGTAAACATTTTGGAAACACCTAATGGTCATTTTATAAAGTGGCAAAGTCATTTGCAATAGGTTTCACTTTATAAACCCTTTTGAAAACAAGGTATCATTTTATGTGGTGTAAAAATGTTTTCAATAAGGCATTAATCTATAGGGTTCACAAAATATGTTTTCAAACCATAAAATCTTGTGTTTAGGGTCAGAGAGTTTATTTCCAAAACATTTCTCAAAGGTTTTCTTCCAAAACCATTTTTAATAAATAAACCATATTTTTATTAGACTAGAAATGGTTTAAATCAAAGATTCATTCTTTTGTTTAACCAAATACATTTTTGAAACCACAATTTGTTTCCTAGGGTCAGTAGGTTCAAAATAAACCATTTTCCAAAGATTTTATCCCCAAAATCATTTTCGAATAATTTTTATAACCTAAACAAATATACATAAGTTTCTGCAAAAACAAACATTTTACCAGAAGCTTTTTACTAAACAAAGTGCATGGTTGGCTAGGGCTTGTTTTTATGAATCCATTGATATAAAGTTTGAAAAAATTGGACGTGTATATTTAAAGTTATGGATTTTACAAATTGGAACATCTAATAGATTAGTTTCTATTTTTAAATCAAAAGGCTGGCCACGTGGTTGTTTCTCATTGGACGATAACGGTTCGTGAGGATCAAGCGTTGCGAGGCGTTGGATTAAAATGAGATCGTGCGGTATAGATCAGTGCTTACCCTTTCGTTTAAGTCACCTGTTTCTACGCGTCCGATCTAAATCGAATGGCCCTGATCTATTTGACCACAAAGTGGCGGCGCTGGCGGCGGTGGTTGGCGGCGGCGCGCTCAGACGATGACGGTGCCGGCGATACAGGAAGCTAGAGGAGGAGTAGGGTATCTCACCGAGTTCGCGGGGCTGCGCTGATTCTGGACGTGGTCTCCACAGGGTCAGGGGCGCACGGGGGTGACGACAATTGCTCGCCGGATATGCTCCTGGCGTCGGGCTCCTCCGTTCGTCGTCGAAGGCGAAGATACGAGTCACGCCAAATCAAACGAACCATGCAGTCAGATGCGTACGGGATAGGAGAATACGTGAGCATCGGTCAGAGGGGAGGGGGCAGTCGGAGGTTACCAGGGGGTGTCGCCGGAGTGAAAACAGACGGTGGCGGCACTTGGAGTCGTCGTTGTCGAGGCTCAGGGACGCACGCGAGCGAGCTGGTGCTACGGGGAGGTGCGCCTGGGTCTGGGGAACTTGCCCGTGTGCTCGGGGAGGTAAGGGGCGGCAGGGTTCGGCCAGAATCGTCGCCGGAGCTTGTCGGGGACAGTGGCGGTGTAGGGGAAAATTGGGCGGCCAGGGGGCGCGCTAAGGTGAGGTGACTGGGGGGAAATGGGGAGGGAACGCTGGCGTTTATCACTGCGTGGTTACGACGAGGAATAAACGCATCAGTAAAGCGAATTCAACCGGAGGAATCAACGGCAGCAACGGCTGGGCGAGTTCAATGCGGGGAGGAAGAAGGGGACGTGGCTGTGGGGTCGTCTCGTCAGCGAGGAGAGGCAGGGGAGGTGGGGTCCGCGTGTCAGTGAGGGCGTGGGTTAAGTATGCGGTGGGAAAACGTTTCGGGAGGGGAAAGAGGAGGTGGGCTGTTGGGCTTAGTGGGCCAGGTTGGGTTGGGCTGCTTCCAAATCAATTTTTTATTCTGTTTCTTTTTCTTTTTCTAATTTGATTTTCTGTTTTGAAATTCAATCAAACAAATCAAACACTCAAATGAATTCAAATCGTTCAAACTTTGCATTGATTTTAGTCATGTTAACTAACACAAACCAAAGTCCAAAATAAAATAATATTTTTATTCTTTTTAGGATCTATTTAATAATTAAATAAAATAGTCCTTAGTTATTAATTCAAATAGGTTTTGATTTATTAAAATCTCCATTTGAAATCTAAATATTATCAAAACCAAATCAGTAGGTTTTATTTGAAAATATAAAACACTTGGAAAACTTTTTAAAAATAATTTAACAAGTTTTGATGTTTAATTGAAATGGTAAAACCTTTATTTTTAATGAAATTGGATATTAATAAATCCTCATTATTTTTTTTAATAACCCTTTACTCCTTTAATCAAAACAAAATATTGTACTTCAAAAACTTGGTCAAGGTTTAATTTGGCTCTATAAAAATAGTCCTTACTTATATTTCTACCTTTTCATTTGAAAACTAAATATTTTTATTAAAAGATCCAAAATAGTAATTTCACATATTTAATATTTCCTTTATTAATTGTTTACCTTTTTAAATCCCTTTAGGATTTATTTGATCAAAATAGTTTTGAAGGTTTCCAATTGGAATCAAAAAGTTTCTTCTCACCCTGAAAATCAACAAAGTTTTATTTTGTTTATTTTATTTTTCACATTACAAGACTTGGAAAATCTTGGGATGTGACAGGCTACCACCCTTAAAATAAATCTCGTCCCGAGATTTGGGGAGGCTAGGGGTTACAAGTTGGCTCAAAACAACTAGGGTACTACCTCCCTTATAATTTTTCCAACTAAATTACATTTTGGCTTGCTTGGGATCTTGGGGAAACTTCTCTGGGCAAATATCTGCATAGTGTCCTTTGTTTCCACACTTGAAACATGTGACAAGGATGAGATCCTTCATAGGCTTGTTTATCTTGTGCTTCATCTTTTCTGGACAGTTGCTTGCATAATGTCCTTGGTTACCACAATTGTAACATGTGATAAGTTTGAGTTCTTCACGTATCTCTTGTGGACAAGTTGCTGCATAATGGCCTAGCTCTTTGCAGTTGTTGCACCATACTTGGCTAATCTCCTTATATTTCTGCTTTTCTGGACATTCACTGGCATAATGTCCCATTTCTTTACAATGATTACATTGCACATGGCTTTTGTCCTTCTTTTTCTTGGGTTTCTCCAAAGCTAGGAGTGCTTCTAGTTCATGTTCTTCATATGTTATCTCATAGGTAGGAATGTCTACTGGTTTCTTGGACCTTTTATTTCTCCTTGGATAATTCATATGCTTCTTCTTTGGTCCTTTAAATTGGGTTGTATTGCATGGAGGTATAAGTGGAGATTTTCCTTTGTCCTCATCCTTCTTGGTAGACTTAGCTCCTTCTGGATAGTTTGCAATCAGTTTTTGCAATCCACCTTGTTTCCTTTGTTCAACTATGGAATACATGGGGCATTGGATAGGGACATGATTATTTCCTTCACATAGGTAACAAGTAGCTTGAGAAGTGGGACATTGGCCAACTGGATGTTTTTCTTCACAGTTGGGGCATTGATCTCCATGCTCCTTGGAAGTGTGATCTTTGTCTCCACAAATATTGCAAGATTTGGTTCCTTCTAGAATAACATCTTTGTCATCCCTGTTGTCACAAACTCCTTTGGAAGAGTTGCCTTCCATGTTGATCATTTGATCTATCACCTTATGCAACATTTGGGCTTGGGTTTCCAAAAATCTTTGCAGGGTTGGATCTTCCCCACTGGTGTTGGCTATAAATTGGGATGTCACTTGGTTCAACTGGTTTTGGGTTGCTATAAGTTCTCTCATGTTGTCCTCTTGGTTGTTGTTGGTGTAATCAACCTTGATGTTGGAGTCTCTTGGAGTAGTCATCTGTTTGGGTTGAATTGAGATTAGAATTGTCAAAATATCTCTAAGGAAATAATTCTAATCACACACTTCACAATTCACACAAACAATGTGCAAGAAATCACAAACAAACACTCCTTTCAAACACAAGTTTCCAAGCATATTCTTAGGCAACCAAAAATATTTTTGTTACACCATACTAAGTTGGTGGGGTTGACTTAAACTAAATATGGTGGTCCATCTATATGGTTCACTTGTGATCTTTCCATCCTTCTTGGTTGATTCTTCATGAACAAGATCTTTGTATCCTTAGAGAGAATTCTTGGTCACAAAATCTTCAAAGGTGATGATGGTTCCCTCTAAGTTGTGTTTCCTTAGTCCCCAAATCTTGAGCAAGATTTCTTGTCTCACTTGTCCTTAGTGATATCCAAGTTTGCAGTCCTTGGTGAAAATGCTAAAGATGTTGAAGTCATAGAGTTGATGAAGTCCTTTGCACATGGTGAAGTCTTTGGCCATGGGGTAGGTTTTGTCCATCAAGTTTGAAATAGAAGAGATGTAGAATCAAAACCAAAAATGGTTGAGGAAAGAGTTTACAAGATTGTTTGTAAATAAGTTTGGAACAAATACAACTCCTATTTTTCTAAGGGGTTTTGTCCAATCCTAGGGTTACAAATCCTACAGGCAACACAATGCTCTGATACCATCTATAAGGTTCCCAACCTTTAATAAGGTAGAGATCCCTGTGTTTACAATGCTAGTCCCTGGATTAATAGCTAGCATCCACAGTTAAGATGTAATATCAAGAAACAAAGGTCATAATACAACTTTATAACCAGGAATAACATAATTTATTACATCTTACATATCTCATTTGGCTATTACATTACATTGCAGCAGAATATCTATAAGCATGGGGTCCTTCATCTTCAAAGTGCCACAGGCAGACATGTTGGTTGTAGACTTTGTAATCCTAATCATTTAACTTCACTAATATCAAACAAACCTACAACATAACAAGTTACAGCCACAAGGGTCAATACTTTTGAATTGTATTGGCAAGTGATACCATGGTAGTATAGTGGAGTCTATCATCTATATGCATTTGGCAAACTGGAGTTGAGGCTTGCATTGCTCAAAAATATATTTTTCCTTATCATTTGAAAACACTAAGTTTTTGCTTGACAAAAATCACCCAAGGCATCTACCAATCAAAGATTGAAGATCCTTTAACCCTTGTTCAACCACAAGTTTTTAACTTAGAAATTTGGATGATGAGATTCTTGATAGCTTCCATGTCTTGATGCTCAAATTGTCCTTTGCCAGGGACATGGCTAAATACTTAGATTTTACACTCTGCAGAGGTGGTGCACTTTCCCCACAAGACTTGGTTTCACCAAGACAAGATCTTTCAGAAGCCTTCCCTTAGACCAAAATGTACGCGCTCCAACCTATCAAACCCCTACCACCAACTGTCCATTTGGCTAAGTTATTGCAACCTATATGATCCAGGCAGAGCCCATAATGCCAAGTGGCTGCACTTGAAGCTTCTCAACATTTGACATCTCAAATCTCTTTGTTCCTGGGTGGCCATCCACAAGTGAGATACACAAGGTAAACCGTAAAAATGGGCCTTGTTAACCACTCAACACAAACCATTCCTTCCATTCCACCCGGGTGATTAATTCACTTAGTTGTTTTATTAACAAAACACAAGTCCTCAGACTTAGAAATTTATCCATAGTATGAATATATATTCCACCCTTGTTTTCTATTAGCTAAGCTAAGCTTGATAGTAGTATGAATCTTAACTTAGGAAAATTTCTACTAAGGTTTCATCTACTAGGATTTCCCATAGCATGGTTTATACTTAGCAAAATTCCATGCAAGTCCTACTTAGAAATATCACTAATGCATAGTGAAAAATAATGGGACAAAAGTATGAAGCACCACTTGCCTTTTTGGTAGAGAGTATAAGTTCACTCCTTGTCTTTGCAACAATCACAATCTTCAAGTCACTACAATTCAATCAAGCAAACAACATTCAATCTACCATTCAAGCAATTCATCACATAAAATGATAAAATCAAAGTAATGCATGCAAGCATGCAATAGGTTGTTTTATTTGTAAAAGTGGTTTCTAGTAGGTTGTAAACATTTGGAAACACCTAATGGTCATTTTATAAAGTGGCAAAGTCATTTGCAATAGGTTTCACTTTATAAACCCTTTTGAAAACAAGGTATCATTTTATGTGGTGTAAAAATGTTTTCAATAAGGCATTAGTCTATAGGGTTCACAAAATATGTTTTCAAACCATAAAATCTTGTGATTAGGGTCAGAGAGTTTATTTCCAAAACATTTCTCAAAGGTTTTCTTCCAAAACCATTTTTAATAAATAAACCATATTTTTATTAGACTAGAAATGGTTTAAATCAAAGATTCATTTTTTTGTTTCACCAAATACATTTTTGAAACCACAATTTGTTTCCTAGGGTCAGTAGGTTCAAAATAAACCATTTTCCAAAGATTTTATCCCCAAAATCATTTTAGAATAATTTTTATAACCTAAAAAAGTATACATAAGTTTCTGCAAAAACAAACATTTTACCAGAATCTTTTTACTAAACAAAGTGCATGGTTGGCTAGGGCTTGTTTTTCTGAATCCATTGCTATAAAGTTTGCAAAAATTGGACGTGTAGATTTAAAGTTATGGATTTTACAAATTGGAACATCTAATAGATTAGTTTCTGTTTTTAAATCAAAAGGCTGGCCACGTGGATGTTTCTCATTGGACGATAACGGTTCGTGCGGATAAAGTGTTGCGAGGCGTTATATTAAAATGAGATCGTGCGGGACAGATCAGTGCTTACCCTTTCGCTTAAGTCGCCTGTTTCTACGCGTCCAATCTAAATCGAATGGCCCTGATCTATTTGACCATAAAGTGGCGGCGCTGGCGGCGGTGGTTGGCGGCGGCGCGCTCAGACGATGACGGTGCCGGCGATACAGGAAGCTAGATGAGGAGTGGGGTATCTCACCGAGTTCGCAGGGCTGCGCTGATTCTCGACGTGGTCTCCACAGGGTCAGGGGCGCACGGGGGTGACGACAATTGCTCGCCGGAGATGCTCCTGGCGTCGGGCTCCTCCGTTCGTCGTCGAAGGCGAAGATACGGGTCACGCCAAATCAAACGAACCATGCAGTCAGATGCGTACGGGATAGGAGAATACGTGAGCATCGGTTAGAGGGGAGGGGGCGGTCGGAGGTTACCAGGGGGTGTCGCCGGAGTGGAAACAGACGGTGGCAGCGCTTGGAGTCGTCGTTGTCGAGGCTCGGTATGCAGCGAGTTGGCGCTTCTGAGGTGCGCTGAGTGCAGGAACTTGCCCGTGTGCTCGGGGAGGTAAGGGGCGGCAGGGTTCGGCCAGAATCATCGCCGGAGCTTGTCGGGGACAGTGGCGGTGTAGGGGAAAATTGGGCGTCCTGGGGGCGCGCTAAGGTGAGGTGACTGGGGGGAAATGGGGAGGGAACGCTGGCGTTTATCACTGCGTGGTTACGGCGAGGAATGAACGCAGCAGTAAAGCGAATTCAACCGGAGGAATCAACTGCAGCAACGGCTGGGCGAGTTCAACGCGGGGAGGAAGAAGGGGACGTGGCTGTGGGGTCGTCTCGTCAGCGAGGAGAGGCAGGGGAGGTGGGGTCCGCGTGTCAGTGAGGGCGTGGGTTAAGTCTGCGGTGGGAAAATGTTTCGGGAGGGGAAAGAGGAGGTGGGCTGTTGGGCTTAGTGGGCCAGGTTGGGCTGCTTCCAAATCATTTTTTTTAATTCTGTTTCTTTTTCTTTTTCTAATTTGATTTTCTGTTTTGAAATTCAATCAAACAAATCAAACACTCAAATGAATTCAAATCCTTGCCAAACTTTGCATTGATTTTAGTCCTGTTAACTAACACAAACCAAAGTCCAAAATAAAATAATATTTTTATTCTTTTTAGGATCTATTTAATAATTAAATAAAATAGTCCTTAGTTATTAATTCAAATAGGTTTTGATTTATTAAAATCTCCATTTGAAATCTAAATATTATCAAAACCAAATCAGTAGGTTTTATTTGAAAATATAAAACACTTGGAAAACTTTTAAAAAATAATTTAACAAGTTTTGATGTTTAATTGAAATGGTAAAACCTTTATTTTTAATGAAATTGGATATTGATAAATCCTCATTATTTTGTTTTAATAACCCTTTACTCCTTTAATAAAAACAAAATATTTTACTTCAAAAACTTGGTCAAGGTTTAATTTGGCTCTATAAAAATAGTCCTTACTTATATTTCTACCTTTTCATTTGAAAACTAAATCTTTTTATTAAAAGATCCAAAATAGTAATTTCACATTTTTAATATTTCCTTTATTAATTGTTCCCCTTTTTAAAACCATTTTGGATTTATTTGATCAAAATAGGTTTGAAGGTTTCCAATTGGAATCAAAAAGTTTCTTCTCACCCTGAAAATCAACAAAGCTTTATTTTGTTTTTTTTTTCACATTACAAGATTTGGAAAATCTTGGGATGTGACAACCGGTCCTCAGACCCCAAGTTCCGTACATAAAAGTACGTCTGCTGCCACAGTCTAACTGTGTCGTGCAGTTTGAACTTGGGTTAGCCGGTTTGTGACCGGCTATAGATTGAGGCGCCGCCGCAGGTCACCAGCGGACCCTTGGCGAACTGCACCTGAGGTCGGATCAAGAAGAGCCGGCAGAAGATCCCAAGATCCGGCTGGATCCCGAGATAGCATTCCCAGAAGGCGACGAAGTGGGACAAGATGCCGATTGCATTTGGCCCAAGATGGTGGAGGCGGAGATCGAAATGGGCAAGGAAGGACAAGAAGAAGGTGCTGGCTGGAAAGGCCAGGCCGCGCGCCAGATGCGGGAGGAAGACAACACGTTCGCCGGCTTGAAGAGCCGGAGAAATCTCGCCAGCCGGGGACAGGCGGACCCCGACCTCGCCGGTGGTCGGCAGGAGGCGCGACCGCCGGTATTTATCCACATGCGCCTTTGTCTCAGAGGAACCGCACCATGCGCCTCGGCTTTCGGCCATGGCAATGGCGGCGGAGCGCGGGGGAGAAGGAGTGTGAGGAGGAGAAGGTGCAAGAGGAGCGGCGGAGGAGCAGCGGTTGCCCCTCGCTCCGGCAAGGAAAAGAGATGGCGTTGTGGGCGGAGCGGACAACGTGAGCTCGCCGGCGGCGCGGAGGAAAGACAAGGGCAGAGAGGCAGCGAGGGCGCTGGGCGTCGGAGGCAGGAGGAGGGGGGCAAATGGCTCGTAAGGGGAGGCGGGACGCCGCGGCCCCTACTTAAAGGGGGCGGGGAGGCAAACTGTCGGCCTGCCACGTGGCGACCCTCCCACGACTCCAACGACGTCCGGATCCTTTGTGACCACGCATCGCGCACAGAAGATCCCAGTGCGGGAGGCGAGGCACCGGCGACGGTTCTCGAGGTGATAACCGACACGAACCCACGACGCATGCCCTCCCACGACCATCATCACGCGTGGCTAACGTAGGTGATGACACAGCCGGGGCAGATCAACCGCCAAATTTAACCGGGAAAAAAATCATAATCCTAGCTCTTTGAGCCCGCGCACATTTCGCCTGAGGGGCGGAATCCACATGCGCTCAGGGGCTAGTGTCGGGTGGGTTGCCCCCAGGTAGGCTAACCGGACAAGATACAAGCATCAATATGTCAGCCGTCTGAGGGTAGCCGGACGCAGAAACCTCAAAACAGATCAGAAGAAAGAACAGACCAAGACCCGACTGGCAAACTAGCCAGCCAGACAAGAACTATCGGCAAGACCGTCAGCCGTCTGGATCAAGACAGCCGGCTGGAGCAAGACAGATCGAGAGCCAACCGGCGGAAGCACTAGCTAGATGAAGCAAGCAAGGGCAGAAGAGTAGCCGGATGGATCTAGCCATCCGGCCCAGGAAGGCCAACCGGCTAGACCACCCTAGCCGGCCACTCAAGATAGGCAAGGTAACAGATGACGTAGGGCACAGTGCGCAGTACACCCAGGACAGCAGACAAGACAGAAAGGAGACTTAGACACTCGGCCCTTACCGACGACTTTACCGATGGCAGTTGCAACAGTAGACAGTAGGTGGCACTATGCGTAAATACCCGCACGGCGACCACCGTAGATGGCGTGGCGGCATGGGCTTGACTGTGAGCACACACTCCCCATGCCTGCCAGTATGGATGACCTAGCCGGCTGGGTTCCGCCTGTGGGACCCGCCAGTCGGCCAGATTGTTGCCCACGCCGCCTCGGCCTATATAAGGGGCGTCAGGGGAACTTAGCAAGGGTTGGACTCTCATTCACTACTAGCCAGACCCGATACAGCTCGAGGAGCCTTGTAGTCTTTAGTGATCATCCTCATAGTCAGATCAGCAGGAGTAGGAGCCTTACCTCACATAGAGGGCTCCGAACCTGGGTACTTCTTGTGTCACCGCACTTGCTTGTATCCAATCCCGCATGCGGACGCCGTCGCACGCTTCCCTGCTTTGCTCCCACACCTCTTTCTAGCCTACTTAGGCTATGCCATTTCCATAACGGCGACAGTTGGCACCCACCATGGGGCAAACCTGGCGGCGACCGGAGTGACGTTCCGCACGGGACCCCGCACTTCATCCGGTGAGTGTGTGGCTTCCGGCCTCGTGCTCACGCTTGTCTAGTTCGACTGTGTCATCGACAACGCGAGCTGCTTTGCTGGATCCAGCTTTCCGGCAGGGGGCTCCATCCTGCTGTTCGGTGATCTACCCATCTACGTCGCCACCGTGCCAGAGCATTTCCCTTGGGAAATCGTCTCTTTCTCCAAGCCGTTGCCCTTAGCCAGCAATGCGCTCGCCACGCCTGGCGTCGTAGAGGTGATGATGGCAGGCTCAAGCAACAGCCGTCACCCTCCCCTCGAGCGCGACATCGACCAGGCCGGCCCGTCCACTCCGGTGCGTGAAAAGAGCGCGGTGGACGAGGTCATCGAGGAGCTCCGCGAGCCGGTGCACCCTGGGGACGACCCGGAGGCAGTCATGACCAAGATCGAGGCGGCGCGTGAGCGTCTGCTCCTGCAGGCCCAAGGCCTAGCCTCCACAAAGTACCGGATGGAGAGCAACATCCGCGAGTATAATCGTGCGCACGGCCTCACCCCGGCTAACGAGGATCCTAGCCGGCTGGTTTCCGTGCAGCGCCGCGGGGGAGAGTTGGGCGCCCGTTTCGAGCACGATCTCGAGCCGGCCTCCTGCACCTACTTCCCCCCGCCCGTCTACGACACAACGGTCAAGAATGTCCGGGCGGCGCGAGCCGTCTCAGAGGACCTACCCCACCTGGAAGGGGACGAGAGGCTGCGCCAGTCCCAGCGAGTGCAGCACCTGCTGCGCATGGCCTACGAGAAGGCCGGAGCTGCTCGGATCACATTCGAAGCTAGAGCCGGCTCCAGGGGGAATCGCCCGCTGGTAACAGTCTAGACGGACCTCAGCAAACCGAGTGCTTCGTATCTCCGGGCCAGCACCCCCCGCTCTCCAAGCGTTGCCAATCCGGCAGCAGCCAGCCTCGTGGTGAGCAGGGCGCCACAATCCACCCTCCTTCGGCTAGCCAGAACCTCCCTCCACCCCCTCCACCATCCCGCCTCACCGGTCGGGTGGGAACTCCCAATCCATTTGAGCCAGATGCGCGCGCTCGCATCGACCTTCTGATGGAGTCCAGCCTCACCGAGGAGGAGGATGCAACTGGCCCGTGTGTTTCGGACCATGCATCCGGAAAGAGCCCTTTACCGACAAGTTCTCCCTGCCCCGGGACACCCCCAAGTATGACAGCACCATGAAGCCGGAAGACTAGCTGACCGACTATGTCATCGTAGTCGGCATCGCCCACGGCAACAAGCGCGTCGCGATCCGTTACATCCACCTCATGCTGACCGGCTCCGCAAGAACCTGGCTCAACAACCTCGCGCCCAACAGCATCAACGCTTGGCCAGACTTCGAGAAAGTCTTCCTCCGGAACATCAACGGCACGTAAAAGCGCCTAGGCAGGCCCCATGATCTTTCTCTGTGTGTACAGGGAGACCGCGAGTCAGATCGCGCGTACCTCGCCCGCTGGACCAAGCTGTGCAACTCCTGCAAAGGGGTGGTGGAGAACCGAGCAATCGGTTTCTTCATCGAAGGGTGTCGCGTAGGCACGATGTTGCGCCACCGGCTGCTGTGCGTCGAGCCCAAGACCATGGCGTAGCTGATGACCGTCGCCAACCAGTATGCCACCATGGATGCGGCAATGAAGAAGCCCCTCCGTGTAAACACGGCAGGTCGCCCGGTTCCCACTGAGCCGTCTAGGGAGAAGCCTGCCGGCCAGAACGGTGATGCCGGCTCGTCCAGACAGCACAACAATGACAGCCGCTACCACGGCAAGCGCCCGGTTGAGTAGCAGAGCTCGCGCTACCACCAGCGGCAAGTTAACGCAGTGCAGGGCACATCAGCTCATAACGACAAGAGGCAGAGGAATGCCTTCACCTCCCTGCAAGTACCACAGCGGCACCAAGTCGGCTACGCACACCACGCGGAAGTGCAGCTAGACCAGGCAGATCAAGGAGCAGGCCGGGTTACCTCATCTCCCCCACCCCCTCCTGGAGGCCCCCCACCACCGGCTAGGGCAGCCGGCAACAACCGCGGCAATGAAGGCTACCCCCAGCAGCACGAGAACTACCACATCTTCGAGGCCGAGCCGATTGATAATCGCGTCTGGAAGCAGCACAGCGTAGAGGTGAACGCCGTCGTCCCCCCAGTCCCCCTGCGTCTCAACTAGTCCAAGACTCTCATCACCTGGAGCCAGGCCGACCAACCGTATTCACACCTGAATCCCGGGGGCTACGCGATGGTGCTTGACCCCCTCGTCATCTCCGACGCGCGCACCTGCCGGTTCTCGCGCGTGCTGGTAGATGTTGGGAACAGCCTCAACCTACTCTACCGGTCCTCCATGGACAAGCTGGGTATCCGGGAGTGCGACTTGCGGCCCTCGACCACTGTGTTCCACGGCGTCGCGCCCGGGCCACCATGCGTCCCTCTCGGCAAGATCCGACTGGATTTCATATTCGGATCGGAAGAGAACTTTCGGCGTGAGCCAATCTGGTTCGAGGTGGTCAACCTCGCCAGCACCTACCATGTCCTTCTCGGGCACCCCGCCCTCGCAAAGTTCATGGCGGTCCCCCACTACACATACCTCAAGATGAAGTTTCCGGGGCCGAACGGTGTGATTTCTGTGGCCGGCTTCTATAGGCGGTCGATGGCTTGCGTGAAAGAAGGCGCCCAGATAGCCGAGGCCCTGCTCATCACCGAGGAGAAGCGCGAGATGTTGCGCAGTGTTGCCATGCTGCAGCAAGAAGTGCCGGCTGGTATGAAGCCGGCTGGGGATATGGCGTTCCAGCCGTCCAAGGAGACCCGCCAGATCCCGCTCGACCTGGCTGACCCCTCCAAGTGTGTAACTATCGGCACTGGCTTGGATAGGAAATAGGAAAGCGCGCTCGTCGACTTCCTCTGTGAGAATCGGGACATCTTCACATGGTCTCCCAAAGACATGCCGAGTGTGTCGAGGGAGTTCGCCGAACACTCGCTTCATGTGCGTCCGGATGCCAAGCTGGTCAAGCATCCCCTCGGTCGCTTCATGGAGGACAAGGGGAAGGTCATCGGCGACGAGATCGCCCGACTACTTGCTGTCGGCTTCATCATGGAAGTGTACCACTCGGACTGGCTGGCCAACCCAGTCCTGGTGCTCAAGAAGAACAAGACCTGGAGCATGTGTATCGACTACACAAGCCTGAACAAGGCCTGCCCGAAAGACCCTTTCACTCTGCCCCGTATTGATCAAGTGATTGGCTCTACGGCCAGCTGTGACCTGCTCTCCTTTCTCGATTGTTATTCTGGCTATAATCAGATCCGGCTGATCAACTGAAAACATTGTTCATCACCCCGTACAGGGCTTACTGCTATGTAACCATGCCATTTGGCCTGAAGAATGCAGGTGCTATCTATCAGTGTTGCATGCAAAAATGCTTCCACTCGCGGTCAGAACGTGCACGTGTACGTGGATGATGTCGACATCAAGAAGAAGGAGAAACAGACCCTGCTGGAAGATCTCGGTGAGACGTTCACGAACCTCCACCAGTACTAGATGAAGCTGAACCCGGAGAAGTGCGTGTTCGGCATGCCAGCCGGACAGCTCCTTGGTTTCCTTGTGTAGAGCCGGGGAATCGAGGCCAATCCGGAGAATATCGCGGCCAGCGAGAGGATGCAGGCGCCCAAGAGCTTGCTCGGTGTCCAGAAGTTCACCGGCTGCTTGGCTACCCTCAGCCAATTCGTCAGCCGGTTGGGAGAGAAAGCCCTGCCCCTGTACCAGCTGATGAAGAAGACGGACAAGTTCACTTGGACGGCCCAGGCGGACTCGACCTTCCACGACCTCAAGGCATGTTGTCAACGATACCGGTTCTCGCCACGCCGGTTGCGAAGGAGCCAATGCTGCTCTACATAGCCGCGACCAACCGGGTCGTCAGCATTGTCCTGGCAGTCGAACGTCCCGAGCCGGGAAAGGCGCAGCCGGTGCAGTGACCCGTCTACTACCTCAGCGAGGTGTTGTCCCTCTCCAAGCAGAACTACCCCCACCACCAGAAGATGTGCTACGGGGTATACCTGGCCTGCAAGAAGCTCAAGCACTACTTCTAGGAGCATCCGCTCACCGTTGTGTCCACCGCGCCGATGGGCGATATCTTCGGCAACAAGGATGCCACGGGCCGGGTAGCCAAGTGAGCCATTGAGCTGGCCGCTTACTGCATCCGGTACGAGCCCCGGATCACCATCAAGTCTCAGGTGGTGTCGGACTTCTTCGTCGACTCGGTAGAGAGCCAGTACCTGCCGCCGATCCTAGACTCCGACTATCGGAGGCTGCACTTCGACGGCTCAAAGATGCGTGGGGGCTTGGGAGCCGGCATCGTGCTCACCTCGCCCAAGGGAGATCGGCTGGAATACGTGCTGCAGATCCACTTCACCATGTCAAACAATGTCGCCGAGTACGAGGCCCTCGCTCACGGGCTCCGGCTCGCAAAAGACATCGGCATCCACTGCCTTGCCGACTCGGACCTGGTAGTGCATCAAGTATTCGGAGAATGGGACGCCAGGGATGCTAAAATGGCTCTCTACTGGTTCCACGTGCAGCTGCTAAGTGCTGGCTTCGAGGGATGTGAATTCCACCACGTCCCCGTGCCAACAACGAGGCTGCCGACGCGCTCGCGCGAGTCGGATCCACCAGAGCAGCCATTCCGCCTAGAGTATCCTTGGAGCATCTCCGCAAGCCCAGCATCACTCCCTCTCCGGAGTCCGAGTCCATCATCTGGGTAGTAGACCTGGTGGCTTCCGGCTCGAAAGAGTCGGGCCTCGCTATTGTGACCTCCGGCTCGAAAGAACCGGGGTCTGCCTCCTCTTCAGGAAAGCCATCGGCGAGCAAGGCAAAAGGCCCGAGGGCTGCCGACTCAGGAATCCCACCCGGCCGTCCCCCGGATGAGCTCCAGATCGTGCCGGCCAGTCTCCTCACCATCCGGGAAGTTCCATCCTGGGCCCAACCCTTCATGAACTACCTCCTCAACTATGAGCTTCCGGATGATGAGGTGGAGGCAAGGCAGATCCGGCGCCGCGCGCACACGTACACCATCATCAACAAAGAGCTATACAAGCGCAGCGCCGCAGGCGTCTTCCAGCGGTGCGTCGGTGTGGACACCAGCTACCGGCTGTTGAAAGAGATCCACCCGGGGGAGTGCGGCCACCATGCCTCCTCGCATGCCTTGGTGTCGAAAGCGATGCACCACGGATTCTACTGGCCGACTGCTTCAGACGACGCAGACCAGCTAGTTCGCGCGTGCAATGGGTGCTAGCGGTTCGACCAGCTAAAGCACATGCCGGCTTCCGCGCTCAAGACAATACCGATCACCTGGCCCTTCGCGGTCTGGGGGTTGGACATGGTCGGCCCCTTCAAGCGAGCCCGAGCCGGCATGACCCACCTGCTTATGGCGGTGGACAAGTTCACCAAGTGGATCGAGGCGAAGCTGATCCGGAAGCTGGACGGGGCCACAGTCGTCACCTTCTTCCGCGACATCATCATCCCGTTCGGATACCCCCACAGCATCATCACCGATAACGGCACGAACTTCGCCAAGGGGGCCTTCGCCCGGTTCTGCCACAATAAAGGGATCCGACTGGACCTCGCATCCGTCGCACACTCGCAGTCCAACGAGCAGGTGGAACGAGCCAACGGCTTGGTGCTAGCCGGAATCAAGCCCCAGCTGATCGAGCCATTAGAGCGATCACCCGACTGCTGGATCAAGGAGCTGCCGGCTGTGCTGTGGAGCCTCCGTACCACCCCGAACAGATCAACCGGCTTCACCCCGTTCTTCCTCACCGACGGTTCGGAAGCATTTCTGGCGGCGGACTTTGAGTTCGACTCACCCCACAAGCTCCTCTACACGGAGAAGGAGAATCAAGAAGTGATGGAGGACAGCGTGGACCTCCTCGAGGAGGACTGCGAGCTGGCCTTATCCAGGTCGGCCATCTACCAGCAAGGGCTATGCTGGTATCACTCCGGTCACATCCTCCAGTCGTATTTTGGGAGGGCGACCTGGTGCTCCGGCTGATACAAGATACGAAGGGCATGCACAAGCTGTCTCCTCCGTGGGAGGGCTCCTTCATCATCAGCAAGCCATTGCACAACAACTCCTACTACCTCATCGACGCGCAGCAGCCGCGCAAGAACAAGATGGACAAGTCGGACGAGGAGACCGAGCGGCGATGGAACGCGGACCTCCTCCGACCGTTTTACACCTAGTCGCAAAAATCAGTGTACGTATACGGATCCCTGAATGAAAGAATGATGTGGAACCCCGGTTGATGCTCAGGGTCTCCTTTGGCGGATAGTCAGATTATCGTTCTTGTCCGATTAAATTCCTGCAATGATTTTTTCGGCTTCCGTCAACCCCTACCCGGGTCTCGCGGGTTGGCCCGCCCTGCCAATTCTGTAAACCGACTGAGTAGTGTGCGACGATGCCAGAGGCCCACTCTTCGTCTCAGCTACAGACCGCAACCTGACTGTCCGGCTAGCAAGAGCAAAAGCTCGAGGGCATCCCACACGAAAAACGGCAAAAGATGCGTCAGATCGGGCATCTCTGGCCATGTGCCTAGTTGGTTCTTTTTCGGCTACGAAACCCCTAGTACCGTGCGTGGTGTATTGTCAGCTCCCTTCGGTTCTGGCTCCAGACCGCAACCCGACTGTCCGGTAAGGTGCAGCGTAAACAGCATCCCACACGAGAAAGTGACTAAGTGTCCAGAAGAGCACGAGCTAGTTTTCGAAAAAAGAAAAAACTCTAGTCGGATAATAGAGACATTTAACAAAGCAACATATTGACGAAGAGTCATTTTTGTATGTTTCTCTTTGCACAAATCGCACCGAGTCAAAAATCAAGAACGGTGCAGATTTGAAGTACTTATTTGCGGTAGCCACTCCGAATCTCGGGGGCTACACCCAGTGGGTGCGCTGCCCCCCCCCCACCGGAAGCATGCGATGTCCGGCTGAAGGGTGCGTCAGCCGGACAAGGAGGAAGACAGGCGGACAGAACGCAAGGTCACCACCCTCCCGAGCCGGCTAGACGAGCCTAGGTAGAAAGAGAAAGAGTAAAGAAAGAAAGAAAGAGAAAGAGGAAAAAAAAGTAAGAGAAAGAGGAAAGAAAGAAAGAGAAAGATGAGAAAGAGAAAGATGAAGAAGAGAAAGAGGAAAGAAAGAAAGAGAAAGATGAAGAAGGAAAGATGGAAAGAAAGGAGAAAGGAAAGTAATAGAGAAAAGCAAGTCGGACATACTTAGCCGGACCGCAGTGCAATTCCCTCGACCCGGCTAAGCAGGTCACATTCGGCAGAGAAAGGTGAAAAACAAGAATTTTTTGAAGATTCGGAACACCTAGCTACTCCAGCTGTTCCGAATCTCGGGGGCTACACCCAGTGGGTGCGCTAGCGCGCCCCCACTGGAAGGATGTAGTATCCAGTTAGCAGATGACCCAACCGGCCAGAGCAAGTCGGTAGACCGTCAGGGGGCCAGAAGAAACAAAGCGCAAGACAAATGCAAGATAAGTCCGGCTGGAGTGGACCAGCCGGCAAGACTAGTCGACCAAGGCATAAGCATAAGTGGGTGCATGAAGGCAAACCCAACCAGACAAGTTACTTAAACATCGGGGGACGAAGCCCCCGCACATCCAGATTGTTCAAAAGACACAAGTACTAAAAGCAGAAAGTTATCTACAACTTCACCCGGCATCCCGGGTTCTTCACCTTCAAGCGGTCGGGCCCTTGCCGTGAGTAGGAGCCGCGCCGGCTCCGCCAGCCTGGGAGGATGCCTCCGCACCATCCGCTCCCGTGTCATCAGCCCCCGTTCTCCCCTCGCCGTACGTGAGCACCTCGTCGATGTCGGCATAGCCGACAATCGTGATCACGGCGGAGCGGAGGTCCGTGTAGGCCAGACGCACGGCCTCAAGATCCGCGCCGCTCGGAAGACGTCCACCATCTTGTCGAGATGGGCGTCCTTGTACCACGAAAGCATCAAGGACAACGCCATCTCGGAGCCGACGCGGGCAGCCAGATCGCGCAGCTGGTCGATTGCGTTCAGCGTGCCTCCCAACTTGATCGCCAAGGCGACAGGAGCTCCCCCGGGAAGAACATGTCGTGGATGCCGGCCGCCGCCTTGCGCAGGTTGGCAACGTCCTCACCGAGCTGGCCCACCAGGTCCTTGACGACTGCCTTTTCACCTGGCGCAACCTATTGCACCTGGTCATAGGAAAGAGCGTCTACTTGGGGGTAGAAGCCTTGTGATCAGAAGGGCAAGTCAAAAGGCGACCCGAAAAATGCAGTCGGATAAAAACATACGGCACCAGTAGAGGGACTCACCTTTCGCCAGAAGGACGATGTCCATCAGCTCGTTGTCGAGCATCTCGGCATGCTCCTTCAGCCCGGTGGCCTCCTTGTCCAGAAGGTCAAAGGCGCTGGCCCGGCTGGCGAGAGTCTCCTCCCGCTCTTTGATGGTGGCCTCCAACTGGTTGACCTTGCTGTGCCATTCTTTGTTCTGGATCCGGAGGGCAGCATTTTCCTAGCTAAGGCGCATATTAGAGCGCTTCAGCCGGTCAATCTCCCGCTGCCCGCAAACCATAATGGTTGTGGGCGAAGAAAAGGAATGCAAATGAGAAAGCCGGAGGCCGGAAGCAAAACAAGAAGGAAAGGAGCGCAAGAAAAAGGAGCCTCGGGAAAACTTACTCTACGCGGTCCCGCGTGCCACGGCTAGCTGCTTGGCGGCCTCCTCGTTGGCGCCGGCTAGTGTGCCCCGGAGCTGCTTCACCTCCGCCAATCCGACCTCGAGATTGACCTCAAGGGTTTGCAGCAAAGCCCCCGCCTTCCCAGGCAGAGGCGCCAGCGGGCCGGCTAGAGCGGCCGGGGCGTTGCGGATCGCCGCCTGCCATTGTGCAGTCTCCTCGTCGTCAGAGTCCACGTCCTCGACAAAGACCATGTCCCTGCCGGCGTTCGAGCCCCCCGTGCTGGATGACGAGCTTCCGCCCGGGCCAGAGGCCGCGTTCGGCTGGCTCTCCGTGCACTCGGGCGCAGGAGCAGTCCGCTGGACCATGGTCGCCGGCTCTGGTGGCAGCATGGTCTCGGTCGAAGGGGGCGGGGTGACCACCAAGGGGGCATCCGGAGGAGGAGGAAGGTCGCGGGGCGGTGAAGCGGCGGGCGCATTGCAAGCCGGGCTCGCAGCGAAGGATAGAACGGTGCTGCACAGAGGCAAGAGTAAGGTCAAGACAAAGATAAGATCAATAGCAAGGCCGAAGGTGGACGCGAAGAAAGAAACGAACGAGAAGGAAAAAAGGCGGAAGATTTACCCCTGGACCACGGGCGCAGATCTTTTCCGGCCGCCTGCAGTTCGGCCAGGGCGCGGAGGGACCCCCGCCGTCCGAGTGCGCTTGGCAGCCGGCTCATCAAGAGCAGCGCTGCTGCTGGAGGTGCCTTCGCCCCCGCGCTTCCCGACAGGCTCGGGCGCGGCGGTGCCATCGCTCTCCTCTGGCTCGGGGCCGTGCGGGTCTTCCACCGCCTCGTCACCCCGGCTAGGGAAGAAACCCTCGTCGTCGTCCGAACCCTCGCCTCTCTTCTGGCGCAAGCGCGGCTTGGAGAGGTCGGCCGCGAAGACTTGGAGGGCCGCGTCGCCCTCCTCCCGGATGATGCAGGGGAACATCTGCACAGGCAAAACGCAAGTCAGACCGGATAAGGAAGCTAGCCGGACGACGCAAGAACGAGAAAAGGGAAGAAAAGCGAACAAGTTTACTCACTCGGGGCACGCGGTCCTCGCGCATGTAAGGAGCGACGCCAAACTTCCAGTTGGAGGCGATCTTCTCCTTCGTGGTCATCCAGACCCACTCATAGAGGTTGGCGAAGGAGGGGTCGCGGCGGGAGAGCCGGGTGGGGTCGAGCCGCCCAGAGTAGTAGCACATCTTGTGTGCTCGCTGCTGCAGGGGCATTATGAGCCGGCTGGCCCAGCTCAACGTCATGTCGATGCCGGTTAGACCAGCCATCACCAACCCCCTCATCCGTTGGAGGAGTGCGTCCGACTCCTCCTTGGAGCCGAAGATATTCTCCTCCTAGTGCGCCCGGCTGGACTCGGTGTCCTGGAAGGCCGAGAGGTTCAGCCGGTCCTCAGACCCCAAGTTTCGTACATAAAAGTACGTCTGCTGCCACAGTTTAACTGTGTCGTGAAGTTTAAACTTGGGGTAGCCGGTTTGCTACCGGCAATAGATTGAGGCACCACCACTGGTCACCAGTGGACCCTTGGCGAACTGCACCTGAGGCCGGATCAAGAAGAGCCGGTAGAAGAGCCCGAGATCCGGCTGGATCCCAAGATAGCATTCGCAGAAGGTGACGAAGTGGGCCAAGATGCCGATGCATTTGGCCCAAGATGGTGGAGGTGGAGATCGAAATGGGCAAGGAAGGACAAGAAGAAGGCGCTGGCCGGAAAGGCCAGGCCGCGCGCCAGATGCGCGAGGAAGATAATGCGTTCGCCGGCTTGGGGAGCTGGCGAAATCTCGCCAGCCGGGACCAGGCGGACCCCGACCTCGTCGGCAGTTGGCAGGAGGCGCGACCGCCGGTATTTCTCCACCTGCGCCTCTGTCATAGAGGAACCACACTAGGCGCCTCGGCTTTCGGCCATGGCAATGGCGGCGGAGCACAGGAGAGAAGGAGTGCGAGTAGGAGAAGGTGCAAGAGGAGCGGCGGAGGAGCAGCGGTTGCCCGTCGCTCCGGCAAGGAAAGGAGATGGCGTCGCGGGTGGGGCGAACAGCGCGAGCTCGCCGATGGCGGCAAGGAAAGACAAGCGTAGAGAGGCAGCGAGGGCGCTGCGCATCGGAGGCAGGAGGAGGGGGCAAATGGCTCGTAAGGGGCGGTGGGGCGCCGTACATCCTACTTAAAGGGGCCGGGGAGGCAAACCGTCAGCTTGCCATGTGGCGACCCCCCACGACTCCAACAGCGTCCGGATCCTTTGCGGCCACGCACCACGCACAGAAGATCCCAGTGCGGGAGGCGAGGCACCGACGATGGTTCCGAGGCGACAACCGACACGACCCCACGACGCACACCCTCCCACGACCATCATCACGAGTGGCTGACATCGGTGATGACGCAGCCGGGGCAGATCAACCGCCAAATTTAACCGGGAAAAAATTCAAAATCCTAGCTCTTTGAGCCCACGCACATTTTGCCTGAGGGGCGGAATCCACACGCGCTCGGGGGCTAGTGTCAGGGGGATAGCCCCCAGGTAGGCTAACCGACAAGATACAAGAACCAACACGTCAGCCGGCTGAGGGTAGACGGACGCAGAAACCTCAAAATAGATCAGAAGAAAGAACAGACCAAGACCCGACTGGCAAACCAGCCAGCCGAACAAGAACTATCGGCAAGACCGTCAGCCGGCTGGATCAAGACAGCCGGCCGGAGCAAGACAGATCGAGAGCCAACCGGCGGAAGCACCAACTATATGAAGCAAGCAAGGGTAGAAGAGTAGCCGGATAGATCCGACCATCCGTCCCAGGAAGGCCAACCGGCAAGACTACCCTAGCCGGCCACTCAAGATAGGCAAGGAACCAGATGATGTAGGGAATAGTGCGCAGTACACCCAGGGCAGCGGACAAGATAGAAAGGGGAATCAGACACTCGGCCCATACCGATGACTTTACCAATGGCGGTTGCAACAGTAGACAGTAGGTGGCACTGTGCGTAATTACCAGCACGACGACCACTTTAGATGGCATGGTGGCATCGGCTTGACTGTGAGTACACACTCCCCATGCCGGCCACTGTGGATGACCTAGCCGGCTGGGTCCCGCCTGTGGGACCCACCAGTCGGCCAGATCGTTGCCCATGCTTCCTTGGCCTATATAAGGGGCGGCAGGGGTAACTTAGCAAGGGTTGGACTCCCATTCACTACTAGCCAGACCCGATACAGCTCGAGGAGCCTTGTAGTCCTTAGTGATTATCCTCATAGTCAGATCGGCAGGAGTAGGAGCTTTACCTCACATCGAGGGCTCCGAACCTGGGTACTTCTTGTGTCACCACACTTGCTTGTATCCAATCCCGCCTGGGACACCGTCACACGCTTCCCTGCTTTGCACCCACACCTCTTTCTAGTCTTCTTAGGCTCTATCGTTTCCATAACGACGACATATATCATGTTGGATGGACGTCCCTTTTGTATCATCATAGCCCCCAATGATCGTGTGTATGGCTTTGTGTAACATCTCAAAAATACCAAACTTAGATCATCTAAACACTAATCATCAAGATTAGGGTTAACAAAAACTTTTCTAAATAAACTCATGAATACATGTATAGGTGTATGCATGAATTTTGAATTTCTTTAAAAACCACCTTGTTTGTGTGATCCATTGCTTGTAAAATGTTTCTTAGGTGAAATGAACATCATCTAAAACATTTCCCACACTTTTCCTAAAGACAAGTAAATCAAAACAAATATATGAAGTGAATGGTCATTTTGACCAATTTAACTCCCATGCCTACTTTGGCTGTCTCAAACTTTCAAAACCTAACAAAAACTTTTCTGGATCTTTGCACCCCTTGAATGTACTCATAACAAGGTATCAAGGCCCACTTTGTGATCATCCAGAAACTTTCAAATGCATAGTTTAAATGACAATTCAAAATTGAATCTTCTTCATATGGGAAGATCCCACTTTTTCAAAACCCACTCAAACAAGCTCAACTTTCAAAACCCAAGCATCTGCAGACTCACCAGAACCAATCTAGCAAACCCACAAAAAATCATTTCACAATTCAAAACTTGATTTCATGCGGCCATTTCATCAAACAGGTTGCAGACACAAATCAAACAAAACATCAAACACTATAGTGTGTAGTGATTCTTGCCTAACTTGTTCCCTAGTTAGCTCACACACAACTCAGTAGATCATCTAGAAAGATTAGCCCAACACTAGTTCCCCGGTGAGCCCCCAGCACCCCTCACTGGCCGCGCTAGGTTTCGTTCTCGCTGGAGTTGTCTCGCGTCGACGATGACTCTCAGCCATTAGATTAGAACTAGATCGAACGATCCACGTTGCCCCATACCGCTTCGCCTAGCCCCGTGTCACTGACGAGTGGGGACACCCACTTAAGCAGCCCGCGGGAGCACTGCACTTAGCAGGCCGGCCCAGTAACTTTTCCCGCGCAGCCCAACAATTCAAATTAAATCATTTTCTATTTAAATTCAAACACACTTCAGCACCCAACTTCAAAAATTAACCCAGATCGATTCAGTACACCAAATTGGATGAAACCAATTTTGTTGGAAAGCTCTGTGAATGCTCAATCCAAGCCCGTTGGATTCAAGTCATTTGGATCTATAGATCCCCCATAGTAAAAATAACAAGGCAGAAGCTTTTCTGCATTCAAACATTTTTCAAATTTAAACCATGAAAGCTTTTGAGTTGATTCAAACTCTCAAAAATCACATTTAACCATACCTTTCAGAATAGATAAAAATATGTAGGTTTACTTGCAGAAATAATGTTCAAGTAATAAAAGAATGCTACATAAGCATTTCTAGCCACTTTAATTATTTAAAATAAAAGGGTAAAACCTTATTAAATTGTGACACCACTTTAAATCACATTCCCATGGACTACAATATGTGGTGATGACATGTGTCAACATGATCCCATATTTGGTTTGGAGAATATTAAATCTTAAGTAGTTTTTCAATGAGTAGAAATTACTTTTCTAAAAATAAAAAGTGTTAAACCAAGCTTTAACCTTGTAATGTTAGAGATGATGCTAGATCATCTATAGGACCCTTGTGTGTGATGAATGCAAGTAGTTAAGTATTGTTTGGTGATTGTGTACCTCGTATTTATTCATAGACGCTAGTACCGACCAAGGATACTACGAGGAGGAAGGAGGATACTACGAAGAGGAAGCCGAGGAGAACTTCAACCACTGCTCTGCACAAGGCAAGCTAACACTTGCAAGATACTTTACCTATGCAATCTTATATTGACACTGATGCAAGCCTTACTAATCAAGTTGATTATGCAAGTTAACACTTGCAAGATACCCTACTGATGCCACAAACCCATACTTGTGATATGACTACTATATGCCTTAAGCATATGTGATCATACTCATTTGAGAAACCAATCCTAGTTTTACTTGCAAGCTTCTTACTTTATTTCTTTATCAAAGCTAACTTAGAGTCTACCTAAGAGTTTAGTAGATACTAGACAGTTGTGCTGAAGGTTGCATAAAGAGCATAAAATTTGGCCTAAGCTAGAAACCTTGATATCAATCTAAGATATAAGGTTGTACTTAGTTGAAACTCCACCAGTTTACCACCCCTCATCATTACTACCCCCACCTATAGATGCTAGTGCTAAGCATAAAACTTGATCAACTTTTAGATGGGAATACTTGGTGGAAAAATGGTTATGAAAACCTTGGAATGATGGATCATTCTATTGAAATGTTTTGGACATGTGTTTCCAAACACTTGATGATTCTGGTGATAAAAATGTTGAGGCATGAGCCTTAGCCCCTTATAAAACTGATGGTTGTCTGGATGCGATACCATTCCAATTTTATCGTACAACCACAATACCCGAATATTGGGTAGGGCTTGATTGGAAACTTATATCCCTTAGTATTAGTTCCCTCCCGGCCAAGGTCTGAGCTGAGGCTACCTTGTGAAGATTGTCCACCTGTGCAGTACCCAAGATGACATTGGTCATGGTTGGGAGGCCAAACTCACAGGAGAGGTGCTTATACTAGGGCGTGTAATTGAAAGGTTAGGATTGATTAATCGCATACTGAGTATGGTAAATTCAGGATTTGTTCCTGACGGATGTATCGAATGTTGTGGTGAAAGTGTACAATCTCTACAGAGTGTCAAACTATTCGAATAGCCGCGTCCGCGGTTATGGACAGTTGGAGTGGCCATACTGTTCCCCCGTCAGACTTTTCAAAATGACTTGTGAAATGAATTGAGACTTTGACTTGACCACAACAGAGTTGTGACCGGAAATACAAGTTCCCACTTAGGAGTTATAAAATTGTGACTAGCTCTGGAACTTAGTAGAGATAAACCTGGCTTTTGCAAAACAACCCTAGAGCCTAGTGTCCTATTATACAAAAACCCCTTTACCTGTTAGTATTAGTTTGCGAGTACTTAAAGAGTACTCATGGCTTTGTCCCTGGCTATTCCCATGGCCAGACTATGAAGAGGAGTACCTGGAGAATGGACCCCAGGAAGGTTATGACAACTAGGATCATCTCCCATCGTCAGCATTGCATGTGACCCCGAAGATGGAGCTTCACCTACGCTACCGTTATTATTACGTATTCCGCTGCCTGATGTTGTACTAAGAACTGGATCATGAGATCCCTATTTGTGTAAGAACTTATGTATCATTTGTAATGGATGAAGTACTATGGTATCCAATTCTGTTATGTCTCGCAAAAATGGTAATCCTGGGATTGCGATGTATGGCATAACAGGCATCTAGGATTGTAAAATACGGGTGTTGACAAGTTGGTATCAGAGCCATCCTGACCATAGGAGGCCCTAGTTAGACTGGACGTTGAACCAAAAACTTAGTTTCAAAACCCAAGAAAAACAAATATTTACAAAAACCTATTCTCATTCTTACCTCTTTAATTATTTCATAAAACTTCATGTTCCTCAAAAACTCTTTCAAAATAGATAAAATTTTGACACACTTGATCACTATGCTAATCTACTCATCCTCTATTTTTATAGATAGACGTGAAGTACAGCAAGTTTTACCAACTTGGGAATGGAGGAGACCTTATCTTTGAGAGGGATCTGGATCAGCTTTCGGAACTTCTGGAGCGTCCGCATCCCGAGTTCTTTGGAGCTCAGCTCAATGATCAAGGAGGAGAAGATCTGCAGTGGCTAATTGTTGCAAGTATCCGAGGAAAGACTGAACCTCGCACTGCGGAGGGAATTCAGTTTACCTTGAGGGAAAACAACTGGCTCGATGGACTTGCTAGAGCAATGCAGGAAGCTCTTTCCCGTCTATGTGGGCAGAGCATCAATCAGATCAAGGGTACTCACTTTGAGTTTTTCCCAAGGTGTGATGCAAATGGCCAACCACTGGAAGCCCCATACCACCCCGAGCTGAAGACTCAATTGGACCACCTTTGCTTCATGATGTATGATCGTCAGCAGGAATTGGACAACTGCCGTGACTATTGCAACCACAAGTCTGCCATCATCAAGGAGAAGGACCAGGCCATCGCCATGCTAGCAAAGGATCGCAAGTCTCGCCGCCGTCAGCTCGACAAGAAGGAGCGCATTATTGCCCGTCTTCGCCATCGCATCTCATCTCTGGAAGAGACCATCCATGAGAGAGACATGCAGTTAGAGGAAAGGGAGAATGCCGGAGAGGATCTTCGTGGAGACCCTTACTCCTATCTCAGCGATGACGATGATTTTCTGGAGGATCAGGCCATGGACTTCTTCACCGATGAGGATGATTTCGCCTTCATCGATGATGCTGAAGATGATGAAGCCATAGACTCCGAGGAGTAGTAGCACTGAGCACTAGCGTTAGTGAGTAGTAGTCGGTCCCACTTTATCGTAGTTTCCAGAATGGTTCTTAAAACCATCTGTTTTTCTTTGTTGTGGTGTGTGTTGTACTGTGTGCTATGAGTGAATGAATGAAAAAGCAAGTTGCTAGAAAAACCTGAGTCAAACTCTAAAAACTTTTCAAAGACCCAAAACCTTAGAAATTTCCCTCTTTTCTCATGATCTATATCAATCTTCAGATGCCACGTGGAGGAAGTGGTTCAGCCCCGGACCTGATGTTGCAGATCCTGCAAATGTTGACTTCTGACCGCGAATCTCAAAGAGTGGAACGTCAAGCCAACCTAGCCACCCTGCAACAGATAGCCCAGCTAGCCCACAACAACCAAGGCCATGGAAATCAGGACAACCACGGATCTAACCTCAAGAATTTCCAGAATACCAACCCACCCGTTTTCACCAAGTCAGAAGAACCCCTAGACGCCGATGATTGGCTGCAAACCATGGAAAATAACTTAGAAGTAGCAGGAGTGGAAGCCAACGAGAAAGTCCACCCATTATCTAGCCGGAGATGCCAGGGCATGGTGGAACAGTGTTCGTGCAATGATCGGAGGCCAGATGATGACCTGGGAGGAATTCAAGGTCAAGTTTAGCAGAAACCATGTGCCACCAGGTTTGATCAAGAGAATGAGAGACGAGTTCAGAGAGCTAAAGCAAGGAAGGATGACTGTAGTGGAATACCGTGAAAAATTTTTGTCATTAGATAGGTATGCCCCGGACGAGATAGACACCGAAGCCAAGAAGAAAGAAAGATTCCTGAATGGTCTGCATGACGAGATGCAGACAGTGTTAGTCAATATCCCCTTTGTTGATATTGAAGCCCTTGTCGACTCTGCTATCCAGATGGAAGGAAAGATCAACCAGGCCAATGAGAACCGCAAGCGTCGCATGATGCATCAACCAGGAACCCATCAGACCCCAAAGTATCGCCCCAACCCATCTCCAGGATTTGCCCCAAGAACCAACAGACCCCCTATGACCCGTCCAACCTATCCCAACCGTGGAAACCCTAGACCCGTAGGAAATCACAACAACCCCGGCAACTCTAGCAATTTCACCCGTGCCCCACCCAAGTTCAACACCAACAATGCTACCGCCAACCCCAACACTGCCCCGAGGACTGGAAGCAATGCTGTGCCTGTCGCAGCCAAGGACAAGTCACAAGTGACCTGTTATGACTGTGGAAATAAAGGCCACTATTCCAACGAGTGCCCCAACAAGAAGAATGCTACAGCCCCCAATGCCAATGCCCCAGCTTAGCAACAACGTCGTGTCCAGCCAGGGAGAAGATTTGCCCCAGGAAATTCACTCAACCGCAATGGCCGTCTTTTTCTCATGCATGCTGAAGAAGCTCAGGAAGCGCCAGACGTCGTGCTGGGTATGTTTTCTGTTAATTCAGTACTTGCAAGAGTGTTGTTTGATTCTGGTGCATCGCATTCATTTGTCACCGAAGAATTTGCCTGCACTAGTAAAATTTAACCAACCAAATTGAAGCATGTGATGATTTTACAAATTCCCAGATCAACCACCAAGGCTAGGAAAATTTGCAAGGCCGTCCCTATCCGAATCCATGGCATTGATTTTTATGCTAATCTAATAGTACTCGGAACTAAAGGTTTGGAAGTAGTACTAGGAATGGATTGGATGTTCAAACATAAAGGATTAATTGACTGTGCCAAGAAAGCCATCACCATGACCAGTACCGCCGGAATATCAGTCGAGCATATATCTGAAACCCTACCTCGCCAATTCAAGTGTAACAAGAGTCAAGCCCAACCTACCATTGACCAAGTCTGGATCGTCTGTGAATACCCCAACGTATTTCCAGATGTTTTGCCCGGTATGCCCCCAGATCGGGATATCGAGTTTATCATCGAGCTAATCCCCGGAACAGGACCCATAGCCCAGAGACCCTATAGTATGAACCCGTCAGAACTAGAAGAACTGAAGAAGCAAATGGATTCCATGTTGGAAATCGGATTGATTCAACCAAGTGCGTCCCCATGGAGATCACCTGTCTTGTTTGTGGACAAGAAGGATGGAGGTAACCATTTGTGTACGGATTATAGGAAGTTGAATGATGTCACCATCAAGAACAAGTACCCCTTGCCCAAGATAGAAGATTTGTTTGATCAGTTGACCGGTGCCTAGGTGTTTTCTAAGATAGATCTTAGAACTGGCTATCATCAACTCAAAATTTGTGCAGAGGATATCCCAAAGACTGCCTTTACCACCAGATATGGATTGTACGAGTATAAAGTCATGTCTTTTGGATTAACCAATGCCCCCGCATATTTCATGAACCTCATGAATAAGATTTTTATGGACTTACTGGATAAGTTTGTCGTTGTTTTCATCGATGACATTCTGATTTATTCCAAATCAGAAGAAGAACATGAGCTACACCTAAGGACCATTCTTGGAACCCTTAGAGAGCATCAGTTGTATGCAAAGTTTAGCAAATGTGAATTCTGGTTACAGGAAGTAGGATTCCTCGGTCACATTGTATCAGCCGGAGGAATTGCCATTGACCCTGCCAAAGTGAAAGATGTAGAAGATTGGCAAGCCCCCACCACTCAAACCCAAGTTCGTGCTTTTCTCGGATGGGCGGGATATTACCGCAAATTCATAGAAGGATTCTCGAGTATCGCCCAACCCATGACCCAATTGCGGAAGAAGGACAAGAAGTTTGAATGGACATACAAGTGTGAAGCGAGTTTTCAAGAACTCAAGAGGAGATTAATATCAGCCCCAATCTTAATCATGTCGGATATCACGAAGCCCTTCGATGTGTATTGTGACGCATCCAAGATTGGTCTCGGATGTGTGCTAATGCAAGAAGGCAAAGTTATATCTTATCTATCGCGACAATTGAAGCAACATGAACAAAATTACCCAACCCATGACCTCGAACTCGCAGCCGTAGTTCTAGCCCTGAAGACATGGAGACATTACCTGATGGGAAATCGCTGTGAGATTTATTCGGATCATAAGAGCTTAAAGTATATATTCACTCAGAAGGAGCTGAATATGAGGCAGAGAAGATGGATTGAGCTAATCAAGGATTACGACCTAGACATTCACTATCACCCTGGTAAATCCAACGTGGTAGCCGATGCCCTTAGCAGATTGCCGTGCCGCTTGAACTCCATGATTTTGAAGGAGCAACCAAGTTTGCACAAAGAGATGGAAGATTTTCGAATGGAATTAGTAAGTAAAGGATTTTTGGCTAGCATAGAACTTCAGCCCACTTTGATCAGTCAGATTAAAGAGGCGCAGAAAGGAAATGCTAGTATCGACGGAATCAAGCGTCGTATCGGTACAGGCAAAGTACCCGGATTCACCGAGGACGAAGAAGGAGTTTTGTGGTACAAAGGACGCCTTTGTGTACCATCAGATTCTGAGTTGAAAGAAGTTATCTTGAAGGAGGCTCATGATACTCTTTATTCTATCCATCCCGGAGGAACTAAGATGTATCAAGATTTGAAAGAGCAATTTTGGTGGCATAAGATGAAGAGAGAAATTGGAAGCTATATCGCCAAGTGTGATATGTCAGCGAGTCAAGGCAGGACATCAAAGACCATTTGGATTGTTGCAACCTTTGCAAATTCCGGAATGGAAATGGGATTCTGTAGGAATGGACTTTATCACTGGACTACCTACTTCTAGTAGGGGAAATGACTCTATTTGGGTCATAGTGGACAGATTTTCCAAAGTCGCCCATTTCTTGCCCGTCAAAACCACCTATCAGAGTTCGAAGTTAGCAGAGTTGTACATCGCTAGAATTGTTAGTTTGCATGGAGTCCCCAAGAACATCGTATCGGATCGAGGAACTCAGTTTACCTCGAGATTCTGGAAGAAAGTTCAAGAAGGTTTAGGAACCCGCCTAGATTTCAGTACCGCGTATCACCCTCAGACCGATGGACAAACGGAGCGAGTAAACCAAATACTCGAAGATATGCTTAGAGCATGTGTGCTAGAATATGGATCCAAGTGAGAAGACTGTCTGCCGTTTGCAGAATTTTCCTACAACAACAGTTACCAAGCCAGTTTGCAAATGGCCCCATTTGAACTCATGTACGGAAGAAAGTGCTGCACCCCTTTGAACTGGTCGGAAGTAGGAGAGAGTTAGATCTTCGGACCCGACATCCTACAAAAAGCAGAAGAGAAAGTTCACAAGATTCGTGAGCACCTCAAGACCGCCCAATCCTGACAGAAGAGTTACACCGACAAGAGACGTCGAGACCTCACCTTCAACATCGGATATTTTGTTTATCTGAAAGTGTCGCCATTGAAGGGAATGCAGCGTTTCCAACTCAAAGGAAAGTTAGCCCCCAGATATATCGGACCTTTCAAGATTTTGAACCGTCGAGGAGAAGTATCGTATCAACTAGAACTACCTGAAGAGATGTCAACTGTGCACAATGTATTCCATATCTTGTTACTTCGCAAGTGTCTCGAAGTCCCCGAGAAGACCGAAGTGTTCAAGAATATCGATCACCGGACCATAGAGATCAACGATGACCTAACCTATCCCGAAGTACCCATCCGTATTTTGGAAGAAGCCTTTCGAACTACCAGAACCCGAAGCATCAAGTTTCTCAAGATTTAGTGGAGCAACCACACAGAAGAGGAAGCTACCTGGGAACGCGAAGATCACATCAGGACGGAGTTTCCAGATCTCTTCAAATCCTAGGTAATCTTTTCGTCCTTTTTCAAATCTCGGGACGAGATTTTGTTTAAGGCAGGAAGGTTTCTAACATCCCAAAAATACCAAACTTATATCATCTAAACACTAATCATCAAGATTAGGGTTAATAAAAACTTTTCTAAATAAACTCATGAATACATGTATAGGTGTATGCATGAATTTTGAATTTCTTTAAAAACCACCTTGTTTGTGTGATCCATTGCTTGTAAAATGTTTCTTAAGTAAATCAAAACAAATATATGAAGTGAATGGTCATTTTGACCAATTTAACTCCCATGCCTACTTTGGTTGTCTCAAACTTTCAAAACCTAACAGAAACTTTTCTGGATCTTTGCACCCCTTGAATGTACTCATAACAAGGTATCAAGGCCCACTTTGTGATCATCCAGAAACTTTCAAATGCATAGTTTAAATGACAATTCAAAATTGAATCTTCTTCATATGAGAAGATCCCACTTTTTCAAAACCCACTCAAACAAGCTCAACTTTCAAAACCCAAGCATCTGCAGACTCACCAGAACCAATCTAGCAAACCCACCAAAAATCATTTCAAAATTCAAAACTTGATTTCATGCGGCCATTTTATCAAACAGGTTGCAGACACAAATCAAACAAAACATCAAACACTATAGTGTGCAGTGATTCTTGCCTAACTTGTTCCCTAGTTAGCTCACACACAACTCAGTAGATCATCTAAAAAGATTAGCCCAACACTAGTACCCCGGTGAGCCCCCAGCACCCCTCACTGTCCGCGCTAGGTTTCGTTCTCGCCGGAGTTGTGTCGCGTCGAAGATGACTCTCAGCCGTTAGATTAGAACTAGATCGAACGATCCACGTTGCCCCATACCGCTTCGCCCAGCCCCGTGTCACTGACGAGTGGGGACACCCACTTAAGCAGCCCGCGGGAGCACTGCACTTAGCGGGCCGGCCCAGTAACTTTTCCCGCGCAGCCCAACAATTCAAATTAAATCCTTTTCTATTTAAATTCAAACATACTTCAGCACCCAACTTCAAAAATCAACCCAGATAGATTCATTACACCAAATTGGATGAAACCAATTTTGTTGGAAAGGTCTGTGAATGCTTAATCCAAGCCCGTTGGATGCAAGTCATTTGGATCTATAGATCACCCATAGTAAAAATAACAAGGCAGAAGCTTTTCTGCATTAAAACATTTTTCAAATTTAAACCATAAAAGCTTTTGAGTTGATTCCAACTCTCAAAAATCACATTTAACCATACCTTTCAGAATATATAAAAATATATAGGTTTACTTGCAGAAATAATGTTCAAGTAATAAAAGAATGCTACATAAGCATTTCTAGCCACTTTAATTAATTAAAATAAAAGGGTAAAACCTTATTAAATTGTGACACCACTTTAAATCACATTCCCATGGACTACAATATGTGGTGATGACATGTGTCAACATGATCCCATATTTGGTTTGGAGAATATTAAATCTTAAGTAGTTTTTCAATGAGTAGAAATTACTTTTCTAAATATAAAAAGTGTTAAACCAAGCTTTAACCTTGTAATGTTACAGATGATGCTAGATCATCTATAGGACCCTTGTGTGTGATGACTGCAAGTAGTTAAGTATTATTTGGTGATTGTGTACCTCGTATTTATTCATAGACGCTAGTACCGACCAAGGATACTACGAGGAGGAAGGAGGATACTACGAAGAGGAAGCCGAGGAGAACTTCAACCACTGCTCTGCACAAGGCAAGCTAACACTTGCAAGATACTTTACATATGCAAGCTTATATTGACACTGATGCAAGCCTTACTAATCAAGTTGATTATGCAAGTTAACACTTGCAAGATACCCTACTGATGCCACAAACCCATACTTGTGATATGACTACTATATGCCTTAAGCATATGTGATCATACTCATTTGAGAAACCAATCCTAGTTTTACTTGCAAGCTTCTTACTTTATTTCTTTATCAAAGCTTACTTAGAGTCTACCTAAGAGTTTGGTAGATACTAGACAGTTGTGCTGAAGGTTGCATAAAGAGCATAAAATTTGGCCTAAGCTAGAAACCTTGATATCAATCTAAGATATAAGGTTGTACTTAGTTGAAACTCCACCAGTTTACCACCCCTCATCATTACCACCCCCACCTGTAGATGCTAGTGCTAAGCATAAAACTTGATCAACTTTTAGATGGGAATACTTGGTGGAAAAATGGTTATGAAAACCTTGGAATGATGGATCATTCTATTGAAATGTTTTGGACATGTGTTTCCAAACACTTGATGATTCTGGTGATAAAAATGTTGAGGCATGAGCCTTAGCCCCTTATAAAACTGATGGTTGTCTGGATGCGATACCATTCCAATTTTATCGTACAACCACAATACCCGAATATTGGGTAGGGCTTGACTGGAAACTTATATCCCTTAGTATTAGTTCCCTCCCGGCCAAGGTCTGAGCTGAGGCTACCTTGTGAAGATTGTCCACCTGTGCAGTACCCAAGATGACAGTGGTCATGGTTGGGAGGCCAAACTCACAGGAGAGGTGCTTATACTAGGGCGTGTAATTGAAAGGTTAGGATTGATTATCCGCATACTAAGTATGGTAAATTCAGGATTTGTTCCTGACGGATGTATCGAATGTTGTGGTGAGAGTGTACAATCTCTGCATAGTGTCAAACTATTCAAATAGCCACGTCCGCGGTTATGGACAGTTGGAGTGGCCATACTGTTCCCCCGTCAGACTTTTCAAAATGACTTGTGAAATGAATTGAGACTTTGACTTGACCACAACAGAATTGTGACCGGAAATACAAGTTCCCACTTAGGAGTTATAAAATTGTGACTAGCTCTGGAACTTAGTAGAGATAAACCTGGCTTTTGCAAAACAACCCTAGAGCCTAGTGTCCTATTATACAAAAAAACCCTTTACCTGTTAGTATTAGTTTGCGAGTACTTAAAGAGTACTCATGGCTTTGTCCCTGGTTATTCCCATGGCCAGACTATGAAGAGGAGTACCTGGAGGATGGACCCCAGGAAGGTTACAACAACTAGGATCATCTCCCATCGTCAGCATTGCCTGTGACCCCGAAGATGGAGCTTCGCCTACGCGCTCAAGTATTATTACGTATTCCGCTGCCTGATGTTGTACTAAGAACTGGATCATGAGATCCCTATTTGTGTAAGAACTTATGTATCGTTTGTAATGGATGAAGTACTATGGTATCCAATTCTGTTATGTCTCGCAAAAATGGTAATCCTGGGATAGCAGGCATCTAGGATTGAAAAATCCGGGTGTTGACACTTTGCCCCGTTGTTCTAGGCCGGCGCTGCCGTAGGCTGCGCGGGTGCTCCGGGTGGAGAAGGTGGGGCATCATATGCGATGGCTCCTGGGGCAGGGATGAACCCTTGATTCACCGCCTCGCGCCGCATCGGGGCGTATCCTTCATGGAGCTTCTGGAATTCCCTGCAATCCTTAAGCAGACGGCTAGCCTTCCTCTTGCCATCTCGCTTGTCGATGTAGAATTGGATGGTGTAGAGACCCGACAGTTTGTTGATTACGGAGGCTCATCGTCCCGATTGCAGCGTTGCCATGACTGAGCGGATTTCCCGCTATCGCGATAGCTGCCACTGCGATAGCCGCTGCTACGGTTGCCGTTGTCGTGACGTTCCGCGTAGCCAGCCGTGACCATATCAATCTCTGCGTGATCGTCGTAGACGTGCACCCTTATTTTTCCTCGATGGTTGCGTCTGCGGCCGAGATCACCTTCTTCATCCAAACGGTTTCGGTTGACGGTGTCATCGTCATCTGCCCTGCGGTTGGCAATGTCCATCAGATGTTTTATGGTTTTGGGCTTGACCCGGCCTAGCTCCTCTATGATTTCGCGGTGTCTCACACCATCGTTGAAGGCGTCGATTGCCCTCTCTTCCAAGATGTTCTCGATAGAGTTCTTGATTATAGACCAACGCTGCACGTATGATCGTATCGACTCATTGGAACACTGGCAACATGCACACAATTCTTCGATTGAGGCATGCCTCTTGCAGGTGCCTTTGAAGTTGCTGATGAAGTTGTATACCAGCTCCTCCCAGATGCGATGGATCCAGAGGGAAGGTTATTTAGCCAGGCCCTGGCCGTGCCCTTCAGCTACAGCTGAAGACATTGCATGGATGTGTTCCTGTTTCCACCATGCAGCTTGACCGACGAGACGTGGTCATCCAACCAAATCTTTGTCTCATGTAAACCATCGAACTTGGGGTTGTCCGATGGGATCTTGAAGCCCCTGGGCATCCAGGATTGCCAGATGGCTCTGCTGAAGCTTCTAGCACCGCATTGCTCCGTGTCCTCTTCCTCGGACTCTATGGAGCACGCACGTTTTGCGTGTGATTTGTATATCTTGCGCTGCGTGAGATCGTCACGGGCGTCATAGTTGCGGCTCCTTCTGTGCGGGCTACGGCATCGCCACGACAGGTCATGCTCATCTTTGTCAGATGAGGGTGTGCGTCTCCTTGTGAATTTGACCACAGACTTTTCTTCGGCTCCGTGGTCGATTCTCTAAGTAACACAACTCCCACAAGCCCAAGGCCCGTGATCACATATTTTGGAATGCGTGTCTGGGATCTCCAACCGGTGGCGGTTTTACCGCCTGGTATGTGGTGGCTACCATGACCGCGGCCCGTGGTGTCTTGGGCATGATGTTGCCCCATGAAGGAAGGGTCGAGTGCCTTAGTGGCCTCGCGTCTGGCAACAGGGTCCATGCGCTCCAGCCGGGCGGTGCTTGTGGGCATCGTAGCCTTTCTAGGATGATCCTCCGGCGGAGGACAGCACGTCTCGTCGCATGCTTGATCCGTCGGCTTCTCTTCTACGCTATTTGAGCTCCTTGTGCTTCTCAACTTGCTGATTGTGCCCCTTTATCAGGAGCCAGTGATAGCCCATTAACATGTCGAGAGAGGCGTTGACTGGTACAGGATTGGTACCTCGAATGGCCTACCGTACTCTTTCCCACTAAGCGTAGTTGAGATGGATCTCTTGATGATTGTGGCTTCCATTGTTGTTGGCGGCTTCATGTGTCCTTTCCCGTTAGGATTGGCCTGGGATGGGCCGTTGACTCCATTCGTGATGTTAGCAGCCTGCGGATTGGGAGGGGAGCCGTTGGTTCATCTCTGTTGTCAATATTGCCATCGAGGATGGTCGCACACATGTAGAGGTGGGGGAAATCGTTGCTCCCACAAATCTATGATCCATAACCGTAGGTTCCTTCCTCCTTAGGAAAGTGTAGCTGTTGCGGAACCAATCCACGAAGTTGCTTCCATTGTAGCTGCAGAAGAGGAGTCTAAGATCGTGGTGGATGGGTCCATCACGGTTGCACAATCAGCATCCCTAGTTCCCACAGACGGTGCCAATTGACGAGGATTCGACTCGTCAATGCCCATTGTTATGGACTTGGGTTTTGGAGGAGGGGACGCTGAAATTCACGGAATGGCTAAGAGATTCGCAACACGGGGACATGAGGTTTACCTAGGTTCAGACCCTAGAGGGAAAACCCTACTCCTGCTTGTATATTCTAGATTGATGGCGGAAGCGAAGGTTACAGGTGTGCATAGATTGGATATGGCGTGATGTATGCTAGGCTATGAGGTAAGGTCCTCCTCGCCGTGCCCTCCTGGGCTTTATATGAGAGGACAAGTCTCGAGGTTAGGTCGAGTCGGTTACATGTTAGGGTTTGACCCTTTAAAATTCTATCAACAGCTAGTCGTGCTTCCCAAGAATTTGTTGGAGATATTCCCAAGAGTCAATAATAAAAGTTTGTTATTATTATATCTTTGTGGTTATGATGAATGTTTGCATACCATGCTATAATTGTATTAACCGGAAACATTAATACTTGTGTGTTTTGTAAACATAAAAGAGTCCCTAGTAAAGACTCTTGTTAGACTAGCTTGTTGATTAATAGATGATCATGGTTTCCTGATCATGGAAATTAGATGTCATTAATAACAAGGTCATATCATTAGGAGAATGATGTGATGGACACACTCCTATAGTTAAGCGTAGCATAAGATCAAGTCATTTAAAAGTTTGTTTGCTATAAGCTTTCAAATACATAGTAACATAAATCCTTCGACCATGAGATCATGTTAATCACCATCACCGGATGGATACTTTGATGACATCAAACACCACTTTGTATCTAGGTGGTTATAAAGGTGGCATTGAGTATTCTAAAAGTATGTGTTGAGGCACATGGATCAAGAGTGGGATTTGTCCATCCATATGACGAATAGATATACTCGGGGCCCTCTCAGTGGAATGTCATCCAATTGGCTTGCAAGAATGTGACTAGGTCACAAGGGATAACATATCACAGAACAAGTAAAGAGTACTCATCGGTAACGAGGCTGAACTAGGTGTAGAGATACCGATGATCAAACCTCGGATAAGTAAAGTATCACGAGACAGAGGGAAATTGGTATCATATGTGAATGGTTCATTCGATCACAAAGTCATCGTAGAAATATGTGGGAGCCATAATGGATTTCTAGATTCCTCTAATGGATAACATATCAGAGAGGTGTCTCGATCATATCTGCATAGTTCACGAACCATAGGGAGACACACTTAAGGATTTGATGTTGTTTAGTAGATATGGAATACGAGTTGGAGAACAAATGTTGTTTGGAGTCTCAGATTGGATCTAGGACATCATGAGGAGATCCGGAATGGTCTAGATAATAAGATTCATATAAGTAAAGTCCAATTCCGGGGTTTAGAAATATTTTCGATGTTTTCACCGGAAGCTTCTAGAAGGTTCTGGAAGGTACACCACGCCGGAGGGGGGCACATGGATGCGCCATACCCAAGTGGGGATGGACGCATCAAAACCTAGGGAAAGTCGGCCAAGAAAAGGAAGTGGGAATCAAAGTCTAGTTTTTAAAGTCAAATCCCAATTTGAAAAGTCAAAGTCCTAGTGGAGGAAGGAAAGGAGACCTAGGGAAACTAGGTTTCCCTCTCCCTCCCCAAGCTGCTGGCAACAAGGGGAGTTGGGGGAGGACTCGGCCACCCTATCTTCCGCCCCTCCACCTATATAAGGATGGGAGGGGCTCCACCCCCTCTCACCCCTTGACCTAGGTCGACGCACCTCTCCAAGTCATCGCCGCCTACACCCTAGCCACCGGCGCCTACACATGCAGATACTAAGGTTAACCTTGACGAGCCGAGCATGTACATACATGGTCTCAGAACACGGAATAACGAAAGGTAGAGCATGAGTCATATGATTGATATGATGAACATGTTGATTGTTCGCCTTTGAAACTACATCATCTCTCGTGATGATCGGACTTAGTGTAGTGGATTTGGTTCGTGTGATCACTAAAACAATGTGAGGGATGTTGTTTTGAGTGGGAGTTCACCTAGTTAATTTAAGAATTAAATTTGAACTCAACTTGTCATAAACTTAGTCTAAACTCTTTGTAAATATGTTGTAGATCATGGCGGGCCCTACCATCAATTTTAATGCGTTCCTAGAGAAAGAAAAGTTGAAAAACAATGGAAGCAACTTTGCGGATTGGTTCCGCAACTTGAGGATTGTCCTCAATGCTGGTCAGTTGAACTATGTGTTGGATGCACCGCTGGGTGACCCGCCTGCAACTAATTCTACGGTGAGGTGAAAAATGTTTATCTCACTCGAAAGAATCAATACTCCACAGTTCAGTGTGCCATCTTGTATGGTTTGGAATCGGAGCTTCAGAAACGGTTTGAGAACCGTGACCCTCATGATATTGTCTGTGAACTCAAAATGATATTTGAGACTCATGCGAAAGTTGAAAGATATGAAGACTCCGAGAAGTTCTTTAACTGTAAGATGGAAGAGGGAAGCTCCGTTAGTGATCACATGCTCAAAATGTTTGGGCACGCCAATAAACTCCAAGACTTGGGAATAATGATTCCTAATGCATTGGGGATTCATCGTGTCATCCAATCACTACCACCTAGTTACAAGAACTTTGTGATGAACTACAACATGCAACATATGGACAAGACGTTACCCAAACACTTCTCCATGCTGAAATCTGCGGAAGTGTAGATCAAGAAAGAGCACCAAGTGCTGATGGTCAATAAGACCACCAATTTCAAGAAGCAAGGTAAGCCTAAGAAAAAGGGTAACTTCAAGAAGGGGGGCAAGAAAGTTGTCGCGCCTACAAAGAAGACCATGGCTGGTCCTAAGGCTGATACTGAGTACTTTTACTACAAGGGCGAAGGTCACTGGAAGCGGAATTGCCCCAAATACCTGACAGATATGAAGAACGGCAACATCAATGAGAAAGGTATATTCGATATACATGTTATTGATGTGTATCTTACTAGTAACCATAGTAGTTCCTGGGTATTTGATACTAGTTCAGTTGCTCATATTTATAACTCGAAACAAGTACTGCAGAATACACGAAGACTAGCGACAAACGAGGTGATGATGCGCGTTGGAAATGGCTCCAAGGTTGATGTGATCGCTGTTGGCACGCTCCCTCTTCATCTACCGTCAAGATTAGTTTTATACTTAAATAATTGTTATTCGGTGCCTGCGTTGAGCATGAACATTATATCTGGATCTTGTTTATTGCGAGACGGTTACTTGTTTAAGTCAAAAAATAATGGTTGTTTGATTTATATGAGTAATATATTTTATGGTCATGCGCCTATGATAGATGGTCTATTCTCATTAAATCTCGATAGTAGTGATGCACATGTTCATAATATAGATGCTAAACGAATGAAATTGAATGATAATTCTACATACATGTGGCACTATCGTCTTGGTCACATTGGAGTGAAGCGTATGAAGAAACTCCGTTCCAATGGACTTCTTGAATCATTTGAAAAATGCAAAGCATGTCTGATGGGATAAATTACTAAGACTCCATTCTGGTATAATGGAGCGAGCTACGGACTTATTGGAAATCTTAGTGTGTGGCCCAGTGAGTGTGGCATCGCACGGTGGTTATCGTTATGTTCTTACTTTCATGGATGACTTGAGTAGATATGGGTATACTATTTCATGAAACATAAGTCCAAAACTTTTGAGAAGTTTAAGGAATTTCAAAGTGAAATAGAGAATCAACATAACAAGAAGATTATTGGTGAGCATTTAAAGAAATGTGGAATACTTTCACAATTGATACTGCCAGGAACACCACAACATAATGGTGTGTCCGAATGTCGTAATCGAACTCTCTTAGATATGGTTTGTTCTATGATGTTTCTTATAGATTTACCGTTATCATTTTGGGGTTATGCATTATAAAAAACCACATTCACTTTAAATAGGGCACCATCTAAATCCGTTGAAACGACACTGAATTGTGGTTTGGTAAGAAACCTAAATTGTCGTTCCTTATAGTTTGGGGTTGCGAAGCTTATGTAAAGAAGTTACAGCCCGACAAGCTTGAACCCAAAGTAGAAAAATGCATATTCATAGGATACCCTAAGGAAACAATTGGTTATACCTTCTATCATAGATCTGAAGGCAAAGTCTTCATTACCAAGAATGGATCCTTTCTCAAGAAGGAGTTCCTCTCTAAATAAGTGACTGGAAGGAAAGTAGAACTCGATGAGGTTGTCGAACCTTCTCTCGGATTTGAGAGCAGCGCAGCCATAGAAAATGTTCCTGTGCCGCCTGCACCAATAAGAGAGGAAGCTAATGGTAATGATCATGAAACTTCAAACAAAGTTACTACTGAACCTCGCAAGTCGACGAGGACTCGTACCACTCCTGATTGGTATGATCCTATTATGAATGTCATGTTGGTAGATAACACCGAAGACCCTGCGACGTATGAGGAAGCAATGATGATCCCAGATTCCAACAAATGGCAAGAAGCCATGGAATTCGAGATTGGATCCATGTACGAAAACCAAGTCTGGACTTTGGTGGACTTACCGGATGGCCGGAAGGCTGTCGAGAACAAATGGATTTTCAAGAAGAAAACAGATGCTGATGGTAATGTAACGGTCTATAAATCTCGACTTGTCGCGAAAGGTTTCTAACAAATTCAAGGAGTTGACTACGATGAGACTTTCTCACCTGTAGCAAAGCTAAACTATCACATCCCAAAATTTTCCAAATTTTGTAATGTGAAAAATAAATAAATAAATTGTTGAAATTTAGGGTGAAAAGAAACTTTTTGATTCCAAAATGGAAACTTAAAATCCTATCTTGAACAAACTTTGATCAATGTTTGAATCCAACTAAATTCAAATCAAGAGGAATGCATTCTTCATAAATGCCTCTGGAAATTTAAACACTTGGAAAATAAACCCAAACCCTAAAACCCTAATGAGAGAAAAACATTTCCAAGTTATCTCCAAGCCTATGGATTTGATCCATATAAAATTTGTCAACAAACATTTAGAAATGATCAAGAATGACAAATAGAAATAATATAAAACCATATGAATTGGTTTCACTTAATTTGGATCCATAGATAAAATCTTATGAATTTAATAAGATAAGGAAATTGAATTTCCAAAGCTAATAAAGCACCTATCTAAAAATCCATACCAAATGGTGAGTAAATAATCCTAAAGAGAATTAAAAGGATAAACAAATACTAAATAAAAATATACAAATTGGAATCACCAAGTTTGGATCTATAAATAAAAAAGATATGGATTTTATAAGATAAAGAAAGAAATATTAAATAAGGAATATTTAAAGACCAAATTAAATCTTGGCCTAATCCATAAGCAAATGGAATGAATATAATCCAAATCCAAATAAAATAAAAGGATAAAGAATTTTCCAAATAAAATAAAATGGCATTAACCAAATTCTATTTCTATTTGAATAAAGACAAATCTCTAATAAGAATGATTATTTAAATCATGGTAAAATAGTATTTGGAATTTACCCAAGTGGAATAAAAGTTGTTTAATTAACTTAATGGGATCAAAGAAATCAACTAAATAAATTTATGGAATTAAACCCATATTATATTTCATTGGAATAAAAACAAAAACCCAATTTAAATGATTAATACATCATATTAAAAATGTTCCAAATAATTCAAGGTGAAATATTTGACACCCTAATAAATAATAAAACCTACTGAAAAGATTTGGAAAGATTTAAATTTCAAATGGAGTTTGAAAACATTATTAAATATTATTTGAATTAATACAAGAGCCTATTTTAGATAATTAATATGCCCTAAAAAGAATAAATATATTATTCTAAATTTGACTTTAGAATGTATTATTAATCAGTATTAAAATCTACACAAAAGTTTGGTTGAAGTTTGAATTCAAATGGGTGTTTGAAATGATTAAACAAAAATCAAACAGATAAATAGAAAAAGAAAAGGAAAAACAAATCTGTACAAAAAAATGGAGTAAGCCAGCCCAGCCCAACTGGCCCAGCAGCCCACTCCCACTCCCTCCCCCGAAACGTTTTCTTTTACTCGGCAACGAACCCACGCAGTCGCTGACTAGCAGGCCCCACCCCCACTCTCTCTCACTCGCTGACGCCAGGCCCCCACCTGCCAGACCATCGTCTCCACCCACGCGAAGACCATGCCCTCTGGATGTTTCTGCCGCCGATTACTCGCGATCAATCCACCTTAATGCCGCGATTATTCCTCGCCGTGACCATGCCGTATTAAACGCCTGCTCCTCCTCTTTCATTTTCCCCAGACATCGCCTCCCCACTGCCCCTAGGTTGCTCGAATTTGTCCACACACCGCCACTGCCTCTGAGGCCCTCCGGTGAAGATTCCGACGAACCCAAGCCGCGCCTCTCCCCCTCGACCACATGAGCGTGTTCCATTGACTCATGTGCATCTTCCTGTGTCGCTCTCTTGGCCGCGCGAACACCAGAGCTTTGGCAAGGGCATCACCCGAGCGCCACCGCCGTCTGTCTCTTCTCCGGCGACTCCCCTGGTAATGTTCTGACCGCCCCTCTTCCTTCCGATGATGTGCCTGTGACCAGTGACCTCTTCCGCAACTAACGCCACCGTTTTCATGTCCTAGATCGCACCATAGCGTCGCCTCCGTCTTCGACGGTATGCAGCCGCTGTCTGTCTCTTCTCCGGTGAGCAATCGCCGTCGTTTCTGTGCGCCCCTTGACAGAAGGAAACCGCCTTGAGCTTCACCAGGATCACGCGAGCACTGTGAGCATCTTCTCTCTCTCATTTTTTTCCTGCTTCGCCAGAACCACCACGAGCAGAGCCGCGCCGCCAGCGCCGCCCATCGATGGTCACTCGTCTTTGCACCGTTCGACTTTGATCTAGTGGCTATGATAGAATTTAACCCGAAGGGGTAAGTTGGCATCTCCACCGCACGATCTAAGTTAAATCCTACGATCCTTAGTGCGTGATCCGAAAGAACCGGTATGGCCCAATTAAAAACAGACGCGTGGCACTGTGTTGTCTTAAAAGCCAGAAACATTTCTATTAGTTGTTTGATTTTGTAAATTGCATAACTTTTGATCCACACGTACAAATTTTACAAATTTTATATCAATGGAATCAGCAAAACAAATTTTATCCAACCATCTACTTTGTTTAATGAATTGCTTCTGGTAAAATGGTTGTTTTTTTAGAAACTTGTGTAGACATAATTTGAATATAAAATTCATTCTAAAATTATTTTTGTGATAAAATCTTTGGAAAATGGATTGTTTTGAACCTACTGACCATATAAAACAACTTGTGGATTGAAAAACATATTTTGTGAAGCAAAAGAATAAATCTTTGATTTAGAACATTTCTAGTCAAATAAAAATAATGTTTATATGTTAAAAATGCTTTTGGTGGAAAAACCTTTGGGAAATGTTTTGATTTAAACTCTCTGGCCCTAAACATAAAGTTTTATGATTTAGAAATATATTTTGTGGACCCTATAAAAATTATTGCTTTGCTAAAGGCATTTTCAACCACATAAAATATTGATTTGGTTTAAAAATGATTTATAAGTAAAATCTTTTGCAAATGGTTTTGCCACTTTTATAAAATGACCAATAGGTGTTTTAGAATGTTTATAACCTATTAGAAACCACTTTTCCAAATAAAACAATCCTTAGCATGCTTGCAAGCATTGCTTTGTTTCTATTATTTTATGTGATGTTTACTTGAATGGTAGATTGAATTTTTGCTTGCTTGATTGAATTGTAGTGGAATTTGAAGAGTTTGATCATTGCAAGATCAAGGAGTGAATTTATATTCTCTACCAAAAAGGAAAGTGATGCTCTATACTTTTGTCCCATTATTTTCACTAGGCATTAGTGATACTTCTAAGTAGGTCTTGCATAGAATTTTTGCTAAGTATAAACTATGCCATGGGAAATCCTAGTAGATGAAACCTTAGTAGAATTTTACTAAGTTAAGATTCCTACTACTATCATGCTTAGCTTAGCTAGTAGAAAACAAGGGTGGAATATATTCATACTATGGAATATTTCTAAGTCAAGGACTTGTGTTTTGATTAATAAAACAACTAAGTGAATGAATCACCTGGGTGGAATGGAAGGAATGGTTTGTGTTGAGTGGTTACACAAGGCCCATTTCTATGGTTTACCTTGTGTATCTCACTTGTGGATGGCCACCCAGTAACAAAGAGATTTGAGATGTCAAATGTTGAGAAGCTTCAAGTGCAGCCACATGGCATTATGGGCTCTGCCTGGATCATATAGGTCGCAATAACTTAGCCAAATGGACAGTTGGTGGTAGGGGATGATAGGTTGGAACGCGTCCATTCTGGTCTAAGGGAAGGCTTCTGAAAGATCTTGTCTTGGTGAAAATCAAGTCTTGTGGGGAAAGTGCGCCACCTCTGCAGAGTGTAAAATCTAAGTACTTAGCCATGTCCCTGGTAAAGGACAATTTGAGCATCAAGACATGGAAGCTATCAAGAATCTCCTCATCCCAATTTCTAAGTTAAAAACTTGTAATTGAACAAGGGTAAAGGATCACCAATTTCTATTGGGAGATGCCTTGGGTGATTTTGACAAACAAAAACTTAGTATTTTTAAAATGATAAGGAAAATCTATTTTGAGCAAAGCAAGCCTAAGCTCCACTTAGCCAAATGCATATAGATGATAGACTCCACTATATTACCATAGTATCACTTGCCAATACAATTCAAATGTATTGACCCTTGTGGCTGTAACTTATTATGTTGCAGGTTTGTTTAATGTTAGTAAGATGTGTTGATTAGGATTACAAGTCTACAACCAACATGATTGCCTTGTGGCACTTTGAAGATGAAGGACCCCATGTTATAGTTATTTCCGCTGCATTGTAATGAGATAGCCAAATGAGCTATGTAAGATGTAATTAATTATTTTATTCCTGGTTATAAAGTTGTATTATGACCTTTGTTTCTTGATATTACATATTAACTGTGGATGATAGCTATTGATCCAGGGACTAGCATTGTAAACACGGGGATCTTTACCTTATTAAAGGTTGGGACCTCTACATAAACTCTGTGAGGATTTTGTTAGCAATCACTACATATTATGATTATGAGATATGGCAGATGGATGTCAAAACGACATTCCTCAATGGTGACATTGAAGAAGAGTTGTATATGGTACAACCCAAAGGTTTTGTCGATCCTAAAGATGCTAACAAGGTATGCAAATTTTAATGGTCCATTTATGGATTAAAGCAAGCATCGGGAGTTGGAATCAACATTTTGATAAGGTGATCAAAAGCTTTGGATTTATACAAACTTATGGAGAAGCTTGTATTTACAAGAAAGTGAGTGGGAGCTCTGTAGCATTCCTAGTACTATATGTAGATGACATATTGTTGATGGGGAATGATACAAAACTTCTTAAAAGTGTCAAAGACTATTTGAATAATAGTTTTTCAATGAAGGATCTTGGCGAAGCTACATACATATTAGGCATCAAGATTTATAGAGATAGATCAAGACGCTTAATAGCGCTTTCACAAAGTACATATTTGGACAAGGTTCTAAAGAGGTTTGGAATGGAAGAAAACAAGAAAGCGTTCGTGCCCATGTTGCATATGCTATTAGTTTAACTAGCATATATCAAAGTGATCAAGGAGTAAATCATTGGATAGCAGTCAAAAATATCCTAAAGTACTTAAGAGGGACTAAGGATATGGTTCTTTCTTATGGAGGTGATGAACAACTCGTTGTAAATGGTTACACCGATGCTAGTTGGAACACCGATCATGATGACTCTAAGTCGCAATCCGGATACGTATTTACTTTGAATGGTGCAGCAGTGAGCTGGAGGAGTGATCGGAAAAGCGTTGTGGTAAGATCTTCAACTAAATCGGAATACATAGCTTCTTCGGAGGCTTCACAAGAGGCGATCTAGATGAAGGAGTTCATTGCGAAGCTTGGTGTGGTTCCTAGTGCGTTGGACCCAATGGATATCTACTGTGACAACATGGGTGCCATAGACAATGCGCAGGAGCCAAGGTCACACAAGAAGCTGAAGCATATCAAGCTACATTTTCATGCTATTAGCGAGCATGTCTGTCACATCCCAAAATTTTCCAAATTTGGAATGTGAAAAATAAATAAACAAAAGAAACAGTTGTTGAAATTTAGGGTGAAAAGAAACTTTTTGCTTCTAAATGGAAACATCAAACCCTTCTTGAACAAAATTTGAATGAAAAGGGAATCCAACAAAATTTCAATCAAGTGAAATGCATTCATCAATGAATGTATCTTGAAATTTAAACATTTGGAAAAGTTAAACCAAAACCCCAAACCTTAATGGAATAAATCATTTCCAAGATCTCTCTAAGACTATGGATTTGTTCCATATAAATATTCAGCAACAAACATTTATAAATGATCAAAAATGATAAACAAAAATATTATAAAACCACAGAAATTGGTTTCATTTAATTTGGAGCCATGGATAAAAACTTATGAGTTTAATAAGATAAAAGGAAATAATTTCCAAATCTAATAAAGCTCCTAGCTAATTTTCCATTCCAAATTGTGAGCAAAGTAATCCTAAAAAGATTTAAAAATATAAACAAATATTAAATAAAATCATACAAATTGGAATCACCAATTTTGGATCTATAAATAAAACGATATGGATTTTATAAGGCAAATAAATAAATAAATAAATAAGGAATATTTAAAATACAAATTAAATCTTGGCCAAATCTATAAACAAATGAAAGTTTACTGAATAATAAAAAGGAATAAAAGATTATTCAATGGATTAAACCATATTCAACTTTATTTAAATAAAGACAAAATGTCTAAACTAAATAAATAATAAATCACAAGAAAATTATTTAGCAGGCAATTTAAATCTTGAATTTAAGCAAATGGAATAAATATAATCCAAATAAAATAAAGGGATAAATATTATTCAAATAAAATTATATGGGCTTTGACCAAAATTCAATTCTATTTGAATGAAGACAAAATTCCTAATATAAATGATTAAATAAATCATGAGAAAAATAATTGAAATTACCAAAGTGGATTAAAAGTTATCTAATTAACTTAAAAATAATAAAGGATTAATTAAATAGGACAATATGGTTTGGAACCATATTGAAATTCATTTAAATAAAGACAAAAGTCTCATTTAAATAAATATTAAATCATAATAAAATGTTTGAAATAATTCAAAGTGAATTATTTAAACACACTAATCAATAATTTAAACCTACTTAAAAGGTTTGGTGAAATTTGAATTCAAATAGAAGCTTGAATTAATCGTTTGAATAAAGACACAAACCTTATTTAAATAAATATTAAACCATAAAAGAATATTTGAAATAATCTAAAATGGAATTTTAAACACATTACTAAGCAGTACAAACTTACTGAAAAGGTTGAGAAACATTTGAATTTAAATAGATGTTTAAATCATTTGAATAAAATAATATAGATCGGAAACATATTTAAATATTATTTAAATAAAGACAAATGTCAAATTTAAATAAATAATAAACCATAAGAGAATATAAGAAAATATTCCAAAATAAACTTTAAAATACATTATTAAACAGTATAAAAACATATTAGAAATTTGGGAAAGATTTGAAAACAAATGAGTGTTTGAATCATTTGAATAAAATCAAAACAGAAATCAGAAATAAAAAAGGAAAAACAAAACAGAGAAAAAAAATGAAACAGAACAGCTCATCTAAACTACCCCAGCCAACAGGCCTAGCTAGTCCAACAACAGCCCACCCGGGCCACTCTCACTCTCTCCCCCACGAAACGTTTTCTCACTCACGTGCCTACCCCTCAACCCACTGACCTCGCGGCCCCACACTGCCTCGTCTCGTCGTCCCCACGACCAGTTCTTCCCCCAATTCCTCTTGGTCGTTTCCTGCTGTTCCTCCCCCGCGTTAATTCGCGTAATAGCCATGCTAATTCCGCCCAGTGATCACGCACGTTAAAGCTCCCTTGTCTCCTCTCTCTATCTCCTCACTCGCCATATCCTCTCCGTCCCAGGGCTGCTCCAATTTCCCTTTGCAACCCCCCTTCTCCGACGAGCTTTAGCTCGAAATTCCGGCGACGTCCGACCGCCTCCCACCCCTGGCACCAACGATCCTGCTCGCCAGCACCAGGCGCACCTGCCAGTAGCCCTAGCTCGCTCGCGTGGGCCCCAGAACGTCGCCTCCGACGATGCCAACTCGCCACCGCTGTCTGCCCCCACTCCGGCGACTCCTCACGGTGAGACCTGGCCGCCCCCTCCTCTCTAGTTGACACTCGCGTACTCTCCTCTCTCGTGCGCGTCTAACACACTCGTTGGTTTGCCTTATCATGGTCCATAGCTTCGCCAACGACGACGCCCCATGCACGCCAATCGCCAGTAGCATCTCCGGCGTGGAATTGTTGTCACGTCTGAGCACCCCTGGCCTTCCCACGACCTCCTCGAGCATCAGCACATCGCTGTGAACCTGGTGGGTCCCTCCCTTCACTCCTTTGCTTCCTGGTTGCACCGGACAACCACTGGCAGAGCCGCGTCGCTGCTCATCGCCAGTTAGCGCCGTGCACCTATGGTCGAGTCGCTGTGAGCCGGTAGATGTTGATCTAGTGGATAGGATAGATTAACTTAACTGTAGCGGTACTCTAGATATGAGCCGCACATATCCCTTTAGATCCAACGCTCCACGTAGTGTGATCCTGACAAAGTGGTACCATCCAATGGAAACAAGACACGTGGCCCAGCTTCTGTTTTAAAAACAAAAATAGATCTATTAGATGTTTGATTTTGCAAAATTCATAAATTTTATTTTACACGTCCAAAAATTACAAATTTTATATAAATGGATTCAGAAAAATTAAACCTTTGCAACCATGCCCTTAGTTTAGTATTTTGCTGCTGGAAATTAGGTGTGTTTGCAGAAACATTTGTAGGACTATTTTGTGTATAAAAATTATTCTAAAAATGGTTTTTGAGCAAAACCTTTTGAAAATGGTTTGTTTTAAACTCTTTGACCATAAACACTAACTTTTGGATTTAAAAATATATTTGCAAATGGATTTGTTTTAAACACTTTGACCATAAACACTAACATTTTTGTTTAAAAACAAATTTGGCTAACACTAGAAATTATTACTTTGATTAAAATCATTTCTAGCAAAACAAAAATGATTTAAAATGGCTATTTTCACTAACTTGATTTTAAATGGTTTTGCCACTTTTATAAATGACCAATATATGTTCTAAAATGATTATAGCCTATTAGAAACCACTTTTCAAAATAAAACAATCTTTTGCATGCTTGCATGCATTACTTTGTTTTTATTATTTTATGTGGTGAATTGTTTGAATGCTATTTGAATTTGTGCCTTGATTGAATTGTAGTGAACTTTTAAGAGTGTGACAATTGCAAGATCAATGAGTGAACCTATATTCTCTACTAAAAAGGCAAGTGGTGCTTCATACATTTTGTCCTACTATTTTGACTATGCATTAGTGATATTTTTAAGTAGGACTTGCATGGAATTTTCTATGTGTTAAACTATGCCTTGGGAAATCCTAGTAGATGATGCCTTAGTAGAATTTTACCTAAGTTAAGATTCTTGCTACTAGTATGCTGTAACACCCCCGGTCACTCCGGACCAACGGCTGTCACTTCTAGCAGCTCAATAGGATCTCTAGACTAACCCCACAGACCAACACTAGTCTTTTCTAGACACTTTGTCCTCACTCGTGCGCACCCGTTTACCCACTTCCCGGTCGGTCACCCATCCTAGAATTGCTCTAGGCCAAGCACACTTAACCTTAGAGTTCTTTTCGAATGAGCTGCCGAAAAAGAAGTTGCAACTTGTTGGTATGGGTTTCCTATCAATCCTATTGAGCCATGCACTAGGGTCTCACATATGCTTAGCCTAGGTAGTAGAAAACAAGGGTGGATTACTCATGCCATGATATTATACAAAATCTATGACTTGTGTTTTTTCTTAATAAAACTACGAAGTGAATGAATCACGTTGGTGGAATAGAAAGAATGGTTTATGTTGAGTGGTTACACAAGGAACATATTCATGGCTACCTTGTGTATCACACTTGTGGAAAGCCACCCAGGAACAAAGAGATTTGAGATGTTAAGTGTTGAGAAGCTTCTAGTGTAGCCACATGGCAATATGGGCTCTGCCGGGATCATATAGGTTGCAATAACTTAGCCAGATGGACAGAAGGTGGTAGGGGTGATAGGTTGGAACGCGTCCATTTGGTCTAAGGGAAGGCTTCTGAAAGATCTTGTCTCGATGCATGTTGAGTCTTGTGGGGAAAGTGCACCACCTCTCGAGAGAGTAAAATCTAAGTACTTAGTCGTGCCCCGGCAATGGAAAATTTGATCATCAAGACATGGAAGCTATCAAGGATCTCCTCATCCCAATTTCTAAGTTAAAAACTTGTGATTGAACAAGGGTTAAAGGTTAACCAATTCTATTGGTTGTTCCTTGGGTGATTTTGACAAATAAAAACTTAGTGTTTTCAACTAATAAGGAAAACTTATTTTGATCAAAGCAAGCCTTAGCTACACTTATCCAAATGCATATAGATGTTAGATACCACTACTCTACCATAGTATCACTTGCCAATACAATTCAAATGTGTTGACCCTTGTGGCTGTAACTGATTATGTTGCAGGTTTGTTTGATGTTAGTGAAGTGTGTTGAATAGGATTACAAGTCTACAACCAACATGATTGCCTGTGGCACTTTGAAGATGAAGGACTCCATGCTATATAGTTATTTCTTCTGCATTATAATGAGATAGCCAAATAAGCTATGTAAGATGTAATGAATTATTTTATTCCTGGTTATAAGTGGTAATAAGACCTTTGTTTGTTGATATTAAATCTTAAACTATGGATGCTAGCTATTGATCTAGGGACTAGCATTGTAACCACAGGGATATCTACCTTATCAGGTTGGGACCTCTACAATGTCTAAGATGGTGACATAAAGATTTGCAAAGTACACACATATCTGAATATGGCAGATCCGTTGACTAAACTTCACCCTACGGCAAAACATGACCAACACCAGAATGCCATGGGTGTTAGGCACATCACAATGTAATCAAGATTATTGACTCTAGTGCAAGTGGGAGACTGTTGGAGATGTTACCAAGAGGCAATAATAAAAGTTTTTATTATTATATCTTTGTGTTTATGATGAATGTTTGCATCCAGCAGGCCAGCTCTACAAACTCGTTGCACCGATCTCGTAGATTAGATATTGCCTTTTGTGTTTTCAGGCGATAGAATTTTTTTGTTTTCCATGCTAGAAAACCCTACAGAAGTCGCATCCATATAGGCCTAGGTCACCCGAATGCTTCCTGGGCTTCGCCATCCGTAGCGGGTGATTGTATGGGCCTCTGCCAGGCTGGTACCGAGTAGGCTAACATTAGGCACATGTAGGGCATACCCATGTCATCGCCTATCCCATCGGCTCCTCCATGGTCAACGACAAATGAATTGTCGCAGCTTCCTCTGCTTCATGATCGCGTTAAGAGCTTGGAGAAAGATGTTGCTATCATCCCCGACCACTCTCATGTGTGGTAGTCGAAAGCGGAGAAGGTATTCGAAAGGGAGAAATATCTCCTTGGTGAGGTTGCCCAAATTGGCGAGCAACTGCAATGTAAGCAGATTTCGATTTTGTAGTCCTTGGTTCATTGTCGTGTTGTCGACTGACCTAGTGTTTTTTGTAGTTATGAATCGCATTCCATCGGAAGATAAAGAGTGTGTCGACATTCGACGGAACTGCCTAACCCAACAACAACTAGAAGCTGGAGGGTTCTTCTGGATGGACCAGAGTCGAGCGACTATGTTGGCAATAGTGTAAGACCATGTTCATCAAGTGCTGTAGGTGCTGAAGAGTGCTCGATCAGCACTTGCATCCATATTCAGCTTCATGTTTCCTCTGGATGAAGCCCTCTTGTGTGCTTGGTCTATTGTAGAAGTTTTGCAACATGGGTGTCATAAGGGAGTGTGTGCGCCAGCAGCTCGTCGCAGGTGCCAAGTCTGCATAGGCACTCGTCCACCTGCATCGTCATGATGTAGATTTGGCGGACATTGTTGTAGGGCCACCGGTTCGTCCAGATGGTATGGCCTGGAACATGCGGACACACTACCGCGCAGTTTCCCAGCCTACCGAGAGTATAGTGCAGCTCTTCTACAAATGCACCAACGCCATCCTTCAACGACAGCGTTAGCGGCTTTCCCTGTGTAAAACATGTGTAGGATGTAAAATTTGTATAGCTTCGATTAAGCGGTGTTAACCTTGTAAAATTCTGTATTTCATGCACATTATACCGTCATTTTGTTTTTAAGGCACTTCCTTTTCATTAGCTTGATGTCTACCGATCTCAGGTCCTTGCCAACCCTGTCAGTTGGGTTGCAACTGGGTTGGAGTTGTCAAGGGTTCGACTGCAAGCATATTCATCTACTCGGGTAAGTGAAATAATAAGGGGTGTATGAGCCGATGGGGTTATCGGGTGAGGCGTAGCACCCGAGTGCATCATGTACAAAAAGTGTAAGGAAGAGACTTGTTTGGAAAGGGACTTAGCTTTATTTATTATAGAATAGCGGGTACATGTTTTGGATAAATAGCTCGGCCAAGTAGCCTTATTTGAAAGTAAAAACATCTAAGGGTAGAAATGTCGTAGCTGCACGACGTTCCAGGGGTTGGAGTACGTTACTCCGGATTCTACGTCCTTGAGGCGATGGGCGCCACCTAGAATTACTTCGTTAACTACGTAGGGTCCTTCCAGGGGGACTCGAGCTTTAGATGCCCCTTCTACTTGAGTTCCATGACGAGGTCGCCTTTGACGAAGGACCTTGGCCAGAGTCGTCGATTGTGGTAGTTTCAGAGGCTATGTTGGTACACTATCGAGCGAGCACCAGCGATGCCGCGTGCTATGTCCAGCAGATCGACGGAGTCTTTGAGTGCGGCCGTAGATTCGGCCTTGTTGTAAGAGATGACCTGTGGGGCTTTGTAGCGTACCTCGGCCAGTAATACCGCTTTTGTTCCGTGCACCATGAAAAAAGGCATGTAGCATGTGGTGTTGTTTGGAGTTGTGCGTAGACTCCAAAGTACAGAGGATAGATCCTCCGCCCAAGCCCCGCTGCTAGTTTGAGAGGTCAGAGCAGTTGCTTCTTGATGCCATTGTAGACGAGGCCGTAGGTTTTTTTGACTTGGACATTGGTTTGGGGGTGCACCACAGAGGCATAGCTTATGTTGATGCCAAGCTTGTCGCAGAAGACTTGGAGATCCTTCAAGGTGAAGTTTGTTCTGTTGTCAGTGATGATGTTGTGTGGCACCCTGAACCTAAAGACGATGGACTCGAAGAACTTGACGGCGGTGGTGTCGCTCTGGTTAGTGATAGGCGTAGCTTCGATCCAGTTGGTAAACTTGTCGACGGTGATAAGGTGGTAGACATATCCACCAGGTGATGATTTCTGTAGCTTGTCGACCATGTCGAGTCCCCATTGTGCGAACGGCTAGGCCAACGGTATTGGCCGCAGCTCAGAGCCAAGTGTGTGCGGCTTATCCACCAATCTTTGGCAGGCATTGCACTTCTCGATGATGCTCTTGGAATCGTACATCGCTGTTGGCCGGTAGAATCCAGCTCGGAGTGCCTTGGCGACAAGGGCGCGACTACTAGCCTGGTGGTCGTGGGTGCCCTCATGGATGTCGAGGAGGATGCTCATTCTGTCATTGTTGGTGATTCATCGCTGGAGGACTCCTGTGATTCTCCGGTTGTATAGTTCGCCGTTGATTATGGTGAAGGCCTTGGAGCGACAAGCAATGTGTCGTGCATTCCCTAGGTCATCTGGCAGCTTATTACTCAGCAGTTAGGAGATATACGGCTGAGTCCAGGAGGGTTCGATGAGCTTGACCTCCATAGGGCCCTCGAGTGAGGGGTCTGGTCCCTCTTCTGTTGGTTCTCTGGAGTCCTCAGTTGGCGTAGCACCCGAGTGTGTGGCTGCTTCGGCTGAGTCCTTTGGCGGCTTGCGCTTGACAGAGTGCTCGCATATCTTATCCAAAAACACACCTGTTGGAAGTGATGGCTGCAAGTGCACATATCATTTGTAGCTAGTTTTGAAGTTAAGATGTCGATCCCACAGGGATCCCAAAGGTAAGTGTTTATGGTTGAAGTCTCTGTCACACTCAAAGTTGTCATAGGTCTTCGAGTGAATTGACTGCAGGTGTTGAAATAAGAATATAATTTGGATTAAAGGAATGTATTTAAATAATAAAATGTAAACTTGAGAATTAAAGAGCATAAAAATAAAGAACAATTGATTGTTTGTTGTTTCCTGCAGATGGCAAAGTAGACGCGGGGAGATACAGCTCATAGTGAATGTGCCAAGTGTATGAGTGATGAGTGTAACAATTATAATCTTATAAATATATGTGTAGGCAAGCAACCCATAATTAGTCAGAACTCCTCTTGGTAGATTTTATCCCAACTTCAATAATCCTACTAGTCGGTTACCAAAACCATGGTCAGTCACTAGCAGATTAAGATCCTTGAGGTTTCTTAGCAATTAAGCTCCTTAGATCGGACTAATATAATAAGCACAGTGGTTCCTCGTGATCCTCGAGTCAAACTAGTTTCCCATTGATATCTATGTAGAATAAAGCATCATGTTGTCTGGGCCCTTAATTGGACAACAAGCATTAGGCATCCCGTAAATAGTCAAGCACACATAATATAATAATTAAAATCAATCACAGACTAATGGAAAATATATAGGCACATCACATATCACCAATCCCTTATATCTCCCACACCCAAGGGAACTTACTCACACATGAGAGAATAAAGCATCATCGATATACTTAAATTAAGGGAGTTCTTCTCGATATTACCGTGGAGATCCAAAATAGAAATATAAAAGCAATCCAACACAACTCAAGATAGGAAGAAACAATCTCAAACCCTAGTCTTTCAAGGTGAATATCTCTCTCTCTCTCTCTCTCTCAAGTACAAGTAATGGCTATGGGGTTGTGGTTGCTAGGAGGTCGAGGATCATGGAGCAAGATGAAGAATGTCTTCTCCTTCTTCTTCAGATCTCTTCTTTCTCCCTTCTGGATGGAACAACGGTTGTTGTGTTGTGTTTTTGTTCTCGACCCCTTCATGAAAGTTTTCCCTTTTGACAAGATGAAGGCGGTGGCAACTATACAGCGTGAACTATACAGCCGAAGAAAATGTTCCCGCCGTATAGTTGGTCGTTAAAGCTTCTGGATGCCTCCCTCATTTGCTTCCAAATAGAGACTTGCTTGTTTTCGCCTGAATAATGTATTTTTTTTTGTTAAACCCTTCTGTTGATGTTCAGAACCTGAAACACACATTAAAAACCAAGATTTCTTCGCTGTCGAAGTATTAGCGTCAGGTAAAGCTAGAAAACCATCAAATCTAGACAAAAACCATCAATAAAGACCATAAAAATGCGTCGAATCTCACAGCTATCAACTCCTCCAAGCTTATATGTTGCTGGCCCTCGAGTGACAAGAAAATAAGGAAGAATAGCGGAGATTCGAAACAGAAATAAAAGAACTTACAAGATCGAATTGGTGTCAAATTCTTTTCTTCACAATCCCTGCAATCTTAAACATGATCATACAAATATTCACAATATTTCACTGAGTCCACTTCCTAACCACATATATCTTGCTAGCAAAAAAATTATATGCCCTAGTAAGTGTCAAAAGTTTAGCTAAATTCTTTTGGTTTCTCTCCTTTTTGAGAGATAAAAACCTTTTGCTCTTGTTTCTTTAATCAATTGGGAGTACTCAAGTTGGCACCAAAAACATTTAAATTAAAGAACAACTCATCTACTCCCACGTCAAAATTTCAAGACTCTCAAAGCACCTTTTTTCCTTTCCTTGCTTTTCAAAAATTTCAGCTCTTCCATAGAGAAACCATGCCACTGTTTTTAACATGTTAATTGGGGCTGTGTTGTGCACTCGTGACCACGCCAATAGATAACTGTTGATAAATAGTGGGCCAGAGGAGTACTACAACTTCACTTGGAACGTGGAATCACGAGGGAACTAAAAAATTTACTCGTCATAGCATTGTAGCTATAGACGCTTATATAACTCAATAACCAAAATCAAGTGGTTTCCGACATTTAGATCGTTCGTTGGCCGGCGGAGTTAATAGTTCCTCAATGAGCACGACAGTGTTGTAATGACACGCATAAAGCAATATCTTACTTTAATTATTAGAAAAGGCAGTGGCATAATCTCTACTACTTCAAAGTATCCATTTTATCAAACAATTTCATTCAAGAACGCTATCAAGTCTATTTACATTAGGCTCACTGGGGTTGAGTGATCCTAAAATCAAATCCTTTGGGCTGAACATGGACTCAAGTCATCTTCTGGATATTTTTTCTTGTTGGAAAAATGTTGGAAATGTTTTAACCAAGTTCATTGCTCATTATTTCAAAGCTAAAAAGGAGACACTTGCAAGGGAATATAATTTGTAAGATAACAAGCTAAGTGGGGAGCGACTCCAGTGCAAGCGAGAAAATAATTGTAGGTTTAATTTAAAATTGCAGAAGAGGTGATGAAAAGAATGTGATACCTCATCTTGCTTGCTTCATTCTTGTACTCGAGTTGAACCCTGCTATATTTCCCTATTGCCAAGTCACCTGAAATTGAGCAATCTCCTAGACAAAACAAAGAAACAAATTTGCAAATAAAAGTTACAACTAATTTTTTGTGTGTTTTTTATTTAGGAATGCAAAAATGAAAGTAAAGATGCAAATTTTTTGAATAAAAGAAATCAAAATAAGAAAAAGAAAATATGAATGTAAAGTTTGGAGGTTTTCAAACCTCCCCCAAGCTTAGGTTGTTGCCTGGCTTAGTTGTTGTCGTCATTCAACGGCTGCTGCAAGTACTGTTGGTAGAAGTCGGGGAAGTTGGTCATGAAGTGACCGAAGTTGTGAGTTAGAGCACCCACATTCTCATTCCGCCCCTGTAAGGTGTGTCCGGTCTCCCCAACGCGCTGGTTGAGCTGCAGAAAATCTTGATATCCCTGATATAGTTGCTGCTGGTTGGGCCATGGGTACCAGGGTCCCTCCTGCTGCTGCTGCCATTGTCCTTCCCAAGTAGGGTTATACTCCTGCTCCTACTCCTGTTCATCCTGCTGCTCTCCTTCTTCATATTCTTCCTGGTTAGGATGGAGTGCGGCCATTATATCCTCTACTTGATCCTTGGTGAGGATCCAGTTGTTCTTCCCCAGAATTGAGAAAGCTTGTGGACAAGGCAATGACACCTGCTCATCCTGTGCAACATCAAGATACCCGAACTGATAGGCTTGGAGCCTCCTGTTAGATCGGTAAACACCGAGGAAGCCACATGCAGTTATATATTTGACATCCATAAGTATGGAGCCGTCTACAGTTGCATAACAGGTATTGGTGTGTTCAATGCTTGGACAAGGTGGGTTACCAATCCACCAATGTGAATGTCACCTTTCTTTTTGTTGCTCTGGTGGCGAAAGTGTTGGAGGAGTAGAGCCGCAAGATTGGGGCTTTGAGGAACATCGGGGAAGAGTGCCTTGGTGATCATGGACATGTCTGCATTGGCCATGGAACCTGTATCTCCTCTTCCCAACAGTGTATTGGCGAGGAACAAGGCGAAGTAGCAAATTTTTGGGTTCTTGATGGTGGACATCTTCTTCTGGTAGAAGCCCCTGCCACCGTTAACAGAAATAACCTCCCAAGTTTCTCCACTTGAGACGCTATATAAATTTGTAATAGTTGAATCCCTAGTGTGAGGGAATCCAAAAGCACTACAAAATTGTTGGAAAGTTATTTGATATAGCTGCTAGTATATAGTGAAACTCACTATCCATGCATTACCTTTCTTCTTGTAGTCATTGTAGGAGGCGAGGAACCCGAAGGTGAGCTCAATGTAGGTGTAGTGGCTCGTGTAGGCGAGGAGTGATAGCCCTACGTTTTCACACATGAGGTTGAAGTCCGCCCTCAACCTTGCCATGGTGAGAAAGCCATCATCGGCCCAACGCGTGGGCATCACCTTCCTTGATGAAACCATGTCACACTTGTTATCGAACTCAGTCCGAACCCTCGAGCCCTCGCCACATTGGTGCTTGCTCTTACAAAAAATGCTAACGAGCTTGTTCATCTTGATGTACTGAAAAATTTCAATGTAAAACCTTAGGCATATGGTTTCTACATGGTATATGAATGATTCTACATGGAGAAATTCAATCCTAACATGAGAAATAAAAAAGGAAAATCAAACAAGCTTGAGTTCATCCACTAAATCAATGTGAGTATTTCAACCATTGAATTCTGAAAATAAAGCATGGATAGGGAGAGAAACATATCGATCTGTTGATTCCCTAAGTCAAACGAACAAAATACACGAAGAATCAAGAGTTCTAGGTGGATTTTGAGAGGTTTGGAGAGAGAATATGAGAGCAATAATGGGGAGGAGGAGGAACCCTAGCTTCCCCGGGCCGATTAAGTGGGCACGCCGAACTATACAGCGGGAGCTATACGGGCGTAATAAGTAGCTCTCGCAATATAGTTGAGGCGACGTCGAGATTTAGGGTTTCTCTATTCCAGATCACAACTATACGGGCGCAACTATACGGTCGGGCCAAAATGGTCCCGCTGTATAGTTGGTCATTAACCTTTCTGTATCAGAGACCCTGTTTTTGAGAATGTTTTCAATAACTATACGGCCGCAACTAAACGGCTGGAATAAATATTCCTACCGTATAGTTGGTCGTTACAACTCTTGGAACATGCTTTTTCGCCCAAATTTTTAGAGATGCACTTTTTTTAATCTGGACAAAATTATTTAGCTAGTTTTTGCTGATAAAACTCAAACTTTATTTTTACACATATTCTATGCTTGTTCAGTCGATATTTGTACTACTTTTTGACAGCTGCAATTTTACGGGCGCGCTTCCGCAAGAATGTCTATGAAAAAGTTGTAGGAATGCGATGAACATCTTATTCTTTAATTCATTTTATTAAGATGATGGGTTGACTCCCATTAAACATTTTATTAAGAGTGGTTGAATATTTCGACCTCTTCTCTGTTCTCAAATTATTACCATGGGCTGCCCTTTATCAAAGGAACTTACCACATGAACTCGTTTTGCCGATGGAATATACCTTTCTCCTGCTTCTAGCTTCTTCAGAAAATACCAGATGATTTCAACATCGTAAATATTAAAGATTATTTTCCCCTCAGCACAATCAACTGACGCTCTTACAGTACTAAGGAAAGGTCTTCCAAGTATTATAGATAATTTTTCATCCTCTGGCATTTCAAGAATAATAAAGTCAGTGGGAATAACATGCTCATCTATTCTAAGTAGAACATCCTCGATCATACCAATGGGTTGTTTAGTGGATTTGTCAGCCATCTGTTAAGTGATAGTAGTAGGTGAATACTCCCCTAATACTAACCTTTCTGAGAGGGAATATGGCATTACACTAACTCCTGCACCTAAGTCACACAAGGCATTATGAATATCAGTTTTGCCAATTGAGCATGAAATAGTTGGTATTCCGGGATCTCTTCATTTAGACAATAGCTTCCCATTAGCAGGATAACTAGTCACCATGACAACGCATTCAGTTATTTCTTTCTTTCTATTAAGAATATCATGGAGAAATTTAGAATAGGTAGGAACTTTTATTGCATCCGCAAATGGAATTTCTAGACAAAGATCACCAAGTGATTTTTTGAAAGAGTCGTAGATTACCTGATCCGGTGCTTTCTTTTTGCGATCTGGATATGGAAGTTTCTTACTCTTGTCTTTTACCTTTTGTGCGGGATCATGATCTTTAGTTACTTTCTTTTGTTGCTGCTTATCGCTCTTCTTCTTTTCTACTTCAACAACTTCATCTTCATTGCTTATCTCTTTTTCTTCTCTTGGATCAACAATCTCTGCATCAGAGTCATAGAGGTCATCATGTGCATCATTCTGCTCCTCCAAGGTTTGATCTTGTGTTTCTTGAGAAGTTCCATCTTGAGGATCCACCAGTGTATCATCTTCTTGGCTTGCTTTGAGCAAGGGTTTTTCCCTCTGATCTTTTTTAGCTTCATATTCTGGTTATCCTAATGGTCCTTTAACAACTTCACCTCTCCTTGTAACAACATTAGTAGAAACAAGAATATTGATATCATCTCAAAGAAAAATTTGATAACCAGATGCTATTTGTTCACATTGCGTTTCAATCATACTAAGGTACTTGTGGCATAATTTTATTTCTTGTCCAATCACGTTATAATTTTCTATGAGTTCTGCCAAAATATTTTGTGTCTTTGAAATTGCTTATGCAGGTTATTATGAGATTTGGCCCATCGATGTTTCAATTCTTGAAAAACTTTTCTAGTTTCATCCTCTTTAGTAAAAACTTGTAATAGATCTACTTTGTTTTATTTAACAAGTTCAGAAGGTATACCTTTTTATTTCATTGTGTTTGTACTTCAGGCATAAGATCAGGAGTTATACGAAGTATCCTTTTTTCCAGTTTAGTACCAAAATCAGGATTATAAAGAGAATCATTCTTAGCCCTACTAGACGTTAATTCCAAAAAAGCTTAGTAGTTAATGTATTTATCAATCCTCCTGCTGATAAGTCTAGCAAATCTCTGCATTGAGTATTAAGACCATGGTAAAATAAGTGGCAAACGGTTGATTCAGAATAGCCATGATTAGGAATACTATTTATCATTCCAAAAAATCTATCCCAAGCTTCTGGGTAATTTTCTCCCACGTTCCGACTGAAATTGCCTATATTCTTTTTGATCTCAGTTACCTTTTTAAAGGGATTAAACCTGTTTATGAATTTAACAATACAGTTTTCCCAACATTTAATGTAATGACGACGGAGAGAATATAACCAGTCTAGAGCCTTACCTTTAAGAGACCAACGAAATAATTTTAGACGGGAGAAATCTCTTGGCAAACCTCTTGGTCTAAGTGATGTTATCACATCGTCGAACTCTATAAGATGTCTTACTGGGTCTTAATCTTCCCTTCCACTGAAAGCTTTTTCCTGCAAAATTTTAATAATCTCACCATCAAATCGATATTGTCTAACTCCAGGATTAGGAAATTCTATTGGTTGTTCAAGAAAAGAAGAATTTGGAGCACTGTATTCCCTGAGAGTTTTCTCAGGTTTCTTGGAAGTTGTCCTGTGAATGGACATGATTTCCGTGAAATCACTAGGGTTTTAAACTTCAACACAATTTGATCTCAAAAGTTTTTCAATAATTTATTCACGTCTTTGAACAGGCACGCGCTCAAAATAATGTGGTAGATAGGTCCTACCCGAGCGTGTAGACCCTTTGTCTCCTAGGGAGACCATATTGTAATAGTAACACCTGAAATGTCAAGAGACAAACACTTAGCACTTAGCTCCCTGGCAACGGTGCCAGAAAATATCTTGATGGCTGCAAGTGCACAGATCGTTTGTAGGTAGTTTCGAAGTTAAGATGTCGATCCCACAGGGATCCCATAGATAAGTGTTTATGGGTGAAGTCTCTCTCACACTCAAAGTTGTCACAGGTCTTCGATTGAATTGGCTGCACGTATCGGGGGGATAACCCCCGGTAGGGTCATAAGGGGTAAAATGTTGCCCATCTTGGCTAGTGCCGAGTCAAAGAAACAACCAGCCGGGTCTCAACGACCGGTGCATGAAGCCTGTTGTCGTGGTGGTGGCACGGCAGATGCCATGGGTAGGCTAAAGTATGGGGCCAATGGATGCTAGTGGGATCCGGGGAAGGAAGATGTAGTGATTTCTACACTCAAATGACTAACAGGCAGATCTTTATTTCTCCTCTTTGGGACTACAAGTGCTCCTTGAGCTATTTGCAGGAAGAAGAGAGCTACTACACGAGCCTTACGGCGTAGAATGAATCGATCCCCTCTCAGGAGCCTGCTTCTCCCCTTATAAAGGGGTGCCTTGGTTCCACCTAGGGCTGACGTGGCAAACATATTCGAGGAATATGCTTGTCCCGATATGGTAACTTGGCGACCCTCTTTCCGCGTCCCCCTTCTAACGATGGCAATGTTCTAGAGAGCCCCACATGCGCGCCTCAGGCTCCATGACTGTCACATCTGTGACCTTCTTCTGCCCTTTTGATGCTCTGCTCCTTGTCCTTTGTGCTTGGCTCTGTCCAGATTCCTCCTAGCCCGTGACTAGGGTTTGACTATAGGCACCTCCTTCTCCTGCAAGCTTCATGTTACTCGGCCTTGTCTCGCATAAATCGGCTCGGCCTTCACCTGCATTCAAGTTATTTAGACTTTCTCGGCCGACTTAACTCGTATGTCGGTCGGATAAGGTGTTACTCCTTCTGTAGGTGTCATGGCCTTACTTACCTCGGCCGACTCTTACATGACTCGGCCGATATAAACAATAACTCGGCATATGACAAGGGAGACTCCTTTCGTCCTCCCCATGTATTGACCCTATCCGGGGTCACCTCCCCAACATTAGTCCCCGAAGCTGGTGTGGTCCTGCCTGTAACCTCGGCTGGGCCACATCAGTTTCCCAGCATACATCTCTCCTTACTTCCGAGTTACTTTTTTCTGTTCGAGTTATCCGCGCAGCTTCCTGAGAACGCCTCATCCTACGTGTACCCCTCATCATTACTCCTCTAGTTTTTTGTTCCTCTATAGTGCCCACTGACAAGCTACATTGATTACTGCGCCCGTCGCGTCAGCACAGTGACGCCTCGAGTACTGCATCGGTCAGGAGGCCTGATCCTCTCATGCGTCGTGTGGCCTTCGGTGTGGCTCCACTCAGGAGCGAACGGTTTCACCGCATGCGCGACCCACACGGTTACCGTGCGCACCCATGATCCCACTATCGCTAGGACCGCGCGGTTATAAGGATGGGTGCGGGGCTAGGGGGTTTACTTTCCCCCTTCGCTCACCGTTCTCCTTCTTCCTTCTCGCGCCCGTGCCTCTGTTCATGCCCTGGTGGCTGCGCCATTGCCGATCTCCCCGCCAGCGAAACTGCAGTCCTTCTGCCCCTACGACCCCATCGCCGTGCGCTTGCTCCGGCGCCTCCACCGGTGAGATTTTCTACGGTCCAGTCGTTAGGCTCATTCCCTAGGCGCATCTTCTGTTCTTCTAGATTTCTTGCAGCGGTTCTTTTTCGTTCCGCCGCCGTGCTTGCTTAGAACCACGACGGGGCCCTGCGCCTCTAAGCCTCTCTCCGCAGCTAGTCCTTCCTTCGTTGATTCCTCCGGCGACCCTATGTCTAGTTCTGCAGTGGAGCGCTCATCGAGGATGACGACGTTGCGTCCGGTCCAGAGCGGGGTTCCTGGTAGGGCTCCTCTGTCACTCGTCGTGAGATTGAGTGGCTAATTAGGACACGTCGGATTCCTGACGAGGTAAGCTGTCGCTTGCCCGGGAAAGAATCCTCTCCTGTACTCAACGAAGGCGAGTGTGTTGTCTTCATGTCCCATTCGCCCGTGGGTTTGGCCTCCCCCTTAGCGACTTTTCTAGGGAATTCCTTGATTACTTCGGCCTCCAGTCGCATCACCTTCCGGCTAATGCCATCGCCTCCCTGTCTGCTTTTATCTCGGCCTCGGAGGGATACTTCGGCCTCTGGCCCTCCGTGTCTGTCTGGTCTAAATTCTTCCAGATCCGATCTAATGTCGTTCCGGACAAATCTCTTCACCCCTCTGATAAATCCCTCACCCAGTGTGGGGCCGCGCCCATTACACCTCGGAGAAAATCCGAGTTCCCTCGTGTCGCCGGGCTCGAGTCTTGCAAGAAATGGCACAGATCATTTTTCTATGTCAAGAACACTAGAAAAGAAGACAAGATTCAGCTCCCTGCCTTTTCTATTGGCACCCCTTCCAAGAAGAATTGGAACTACAATCCCAGGAAGAGCCATGCTCTGGCCGAGGCCTTCAAGATTCACCTCAAGGAGTTGATCCGTGCCGGTCTCCGCGGTAAGGATCTGATGACCACATTCGTTAGCAGCCGAATCTTCCCCTTCCAGCTTCGCACTCACAGGCTTTGTTATATGAGTGGTCCTCTCGATCCCAACCGAGTTTCGACGGTTGAGCTCGACGACTATCTTATTTATAAGCGTATTCGAGCTATCTTCAAGACTGGTATGCCTGAAGATTGGACATGGGGACTGAAGCCGTTTACTCGCGGGAATCCTCCTCCTGAGGTAAATTTATGCATTTGTATTTGTTTCTGGGTCGTGTTTGTGACTATTCTTTGGCTAACTCTACTTTGTTTCTTTTCTCGCAGAGGTTTGCGGAGCAAAAGACCGAGGATGCCGAGGTTCTGGATCTTCCATGGACCGCAGATCGGAATACCCCGGACAGCGGGGAACCTGACTCAGAAGAGTTTGTCCCTAAGTCGGATGTTGCTCCGTCTCGCGCCCGTGGCAAGACGTCGGCCCACGGGGATGAAGGTGATTCGGACGACGTCCAAATTCTTGAGGTAGTCGACGCGATGCCTATCTCATGCCTTTCCGGCTTCTACTTTCCCAGCTAATCAGGCCGGTCAGGTGCACGACGCCGAGCCTATCGCCTATCAAGCTCCTGCTACCTCGAGGAAGCGCACCGCTCTGGCAGATGCCTCTGAAGCTGCTCCCAAAAAGCGAACGAAGAAATCTGCCCAGCACATTCCGAAGCGTAAAACCATGCCCGGAGTCACTGGGTTAGTTTATTTTCATTTGTACTTCTTTTTTCTCTCTTTCTGTCTTTTGATTCAACTCTTTGTGCTTTTGCAGAGCTCCTCACTCTGCCAAGCCAAGCGGTCCGAGTATGACAAGTCATACAACTCCGCTACCTTCTCCTCCGCCCCCTGAAGATATCCAGGCTCCTAGTCCCTCTCGTGTTGACTCTCCTCCTGTGCCGACTCAGATATCACCTCGACGAGATGTACCCATAGCTCCCACTGTTGACGCCGACATAACCCCGCCAATAGATCTTCCTGTAGAGCCTGTTGCCCCTGCTATGACCACTGCGGTTTCCCCCAATATTCTTTCGACCCCCACAATTCCAGCTGCTACTACAACTCTAGCCGAGGATATCACCATCTCGGCCCCCTTAGACACCATAGTTCCTCCTACACCCAAGGATGCCGCTCCTAGTGCCGAGGTTGCTGCCCCTGCCGAACCCTCTTCTAAGATTAGGAAAGTTGTTGTCACCAAACCTTCAGCATCTCAGAAGGGGCCGGCTAGCTCCTCTCAACCCAATATCGTTGATGCACTCCGCAAGGGGGCTTCCTCTACCAAGCCTGTTGTCACCCCGGCCGCTGATACTCAGCTTACTCTTCATAAGAGTCCCGTGGCGGCGGTGGTTACCCAACGGATCCGTGGTAAAGTGCTGACCCATACTGAAAGTGGGAACAGCCTCGGCTCTTTGGTGGAATATGCCAACAATTGGAACGCCGCCGATAGCTTGAGGGCAATCCGAGTAGCCAGCCATTTCAGCTTTCCGACATCAACAGTCGTTTGCATATGGCTGCTAAGATTGTTCTTGACAGTGACAAGATGAACGAGGTAAGCGCTTCTGTTGATATCTTGTCTGTTATTCAAATGATAGTATATATATACTAGTCCCCGAAGCTTGCAACCGAATAACTTGTTGTTCGTTTGGAAGCTTTATTAGGCTCTAGATGCATTATTTGCTAAGTCAAGTTCTTGTATGACTTGGATTGATCCTAGTTCATCCATATTCCGTATTAAGCTTTGCTTAATCTGGAACTATCTCGGTTTTGATTATGCAGCGACTTAGATCCGAGTTAAGTTTTTCTTGATTCGGATCTGTCTTAGGTTTGAATATCCCGCCACCTAGATCCGAGTTAAATTTTATTTCACTCGGATCTGTCTTAGGTTTGAATATCCAGCCACCTAGATCCGAGTTAAATTCTATTTGACTCGGATCTATCTTAGCTTTGAATATTCAGATGTGTAATTCACTTAGGTATTTTAGGTTGCCCATAATCGGCGGACAACCGAATTTCAAAGGCTGCACTTTGCACACAAGAAATTGCAAGAGAAATATGAGAAAGTTCTCCCCGTGGTGAAGAAAACTGGTAACTTAATAAATTTTCTTATTGTTCCTTAAGTTCTTAAAATTTTCGGCTTGATGTGCTAATTCATTCTTTGCTGGTGTACAGGTAATATCAATAATCTTAACATCCGCCTTACCAAGAAGGTTAAAGCTCTGGAAGGTTAGTTATTCTTCTCGTCTATTGATTTTCGTTCGAGATTAATTTTGGGTTTATTATAACCTTCTGGCTTTGGTATAGCCGAGTTGCAAACATTTGCAGCGTCTCATCAAGAGTGCATAACCATGCCTGATATGATGCTGCCTTTTTTAGAGCAAGCCGCCACTCATTCGGCGCAACTTAAAGAGAAAGATGACGAGATAACCCGGTTACATGCCGAGGTTGAGTCTCTCAATCTTTCGCAGAAATCCGAGTTGGAGAAAATTGATCAGGAGTTCTCTGAAGAGAAGAATCGTCTGAGTCTGCAAATGCATAAAGATAAAGAACTCCTCGAGGCTGCCGAGCTGAAGAACCGGACGATGAGCGAAGAAATCACTCGCTTTGAGAAGACTAAGGCCGACTGGACCCAGGATCTCCATAAAATGTTGAGTTATATTCATCGTAAGTTTCCGACTGTGGCCGAGTTACTTTCTTCTCTTTCTTATTTTTAACTGATATGTTTGCCTTTTATGTAGATCATTTTACGGAAGCTAAACCAGTGAGCTCTAAGGCAGTGATTTCTGCTCGTCAGCGCCGAGGTGTCTCTGCAGACTCGAGGCCAGAATATTCAATGGAAGATTTCCTGATTGCCTCCGGCGCTGCCATTGGGCCAATGAAAGTTATGGGCAGAGATCTGGTGCAAGCAGCCATTCGGGCTTACCATGTTCTTTGGCCAAATGCCTCTGGGACTCCTGATATCGACGAGGTCAAAATACTTGTGGAGAGATTAATGGCATCTCAGACCCAGTTAAATCTCTGGAGGGAGTCTGCTGGGAGGGCTGGTGTTGATATGGCTCTTACGGCCGTTCTGTCTTGGTACGGGGACATTTCGCTCGACACTTTGATGAATTTGCGCAGTGGCTCTTGTTGGGTTGAGGATCCAGTATTCGTCGCTTTCCGCCAAGCTCGTGCCTTCCAGCTTGTTGAGTATGCTGATGTGTATAATTGGATTGAAGGGCCGAGTTTTCTTCCCAATCCAGCGGATGATGTCGAAATTGAAGACGCCTCTGATGATGATTCGGCCGATCAGGATGAGTCGTAGGGTGACTCGGACAACTCCCGTGACTCCAATGCAATCTCGGATGAGGATGACGACGCGCGATCATCTTCCAAAGGGACTGGGCATTCTCAAGCTAAAAATAATATTTCTCAGCAGCCCAGGGTTTCCCCCGAGGCTACTATCACTTCTGTTGAAGGCGAAGTAACTTCGGCCGAGGCACCGTCTACCTCAGAGTGAAGGGTTCGCAGCATAGAAAACAAAAATTTTCCTACGATGGGAACAACTATGTACCAAGATCTATCTACTAGATACAAACAACGGGCGGATGTATATCCGTAGAGAACATACCCTTGAAGACCGACAAAGCTTAACGAGTCCAAACTCGTGGTTGATGTAGACGATCTCTTGCCGATCTCAAGATCGAGAGGAAGTCCTAGCGCCGCAAAACAGCAGCGCATCCGTGCTCGCACACACGTTCGAGGCACCGAGCAACCTCCGCCTCCTCGCTCCAGCGATGCAGCGGAAGCACAACTCTTTCTTGCCGAAAAGCCACCGGGAACATGTATCTCGCTAGTCCGAGACCATGGGGGATAAAATCTAGAGGGGGAGAGAGATCCTTCACGAGGAGGTGTGGTGTGAGAGGAGGAGAGGGGGGCCTTTTATAGGGGAGAGGGAGGCACCCAAGGGGCATGGCGCCCAGCCATGGGGCTGCCCCCACCTCTTCCACATTCATGTGGGTGGAGCTCCCACTCAAAATGAAAAGCCTCCACTCCCATTAAAAAGCCTCCACTCAAAAATCCACTCACATGCATTAAATTTCCACCAAATTTAATGCAAGCTCTCATTTAAATAAAACTCTTTTCATTATTTATTCAAAATTTTGTTAATTACTTTAATTAACAAACATTCACATAAAACCCCTTGCTAGTATTTCATTTCACATGCAGAACCAGTTTGCAATTTCAACCAAAAGCAGTTTTTGTGTCTAGTGAAATAAATTCCTCGCTTTCCTTTTCGGCATGAAACTTTTGCTCCAATTGGATGTCGGTGTCTCTTAAGTGTGTCACCCTACGGTTCGCGAATAATGTGGACATGATCGAGACCCCTCTCAGATCAATAATCAGAAGCGGGATCTGGAGACCCATACTGACTCCCACACATTCAACGATGACTTTCTTGTGATCGTCGGAACCTTTTACGCTAGTATCTTAATCCTTTTGTTTCGCGATATATTACATGTCCAAGATTCGATCATCGGTATCTCCATACCTAGTTTGATCTCGTTACTGACATGCACTCTTTTCTCGTTCCCGTGATATAACATTCTAGTGATCAAATCACTTGCTTGCAAGCTAATCAATGTGATATCACCGAGAGGGCCCAGAGCATATCTATCCGTCATCGGGATGAACAAATTCCACTCGATCCATGGGCCTCAACATAACACTTTAGTAGTTCTGAATCCATCTTTATAATCACCATGTTACGATGTGACGTTTGATGTTATCAAGAAACTCTTCCTGTTAGTGATTGACATGATCTCATGGTCTAAGGATTAGGATCACTTGTAAGTTGTTATAGCAATATAAACTCAATGAATTTGATCGTAATGCTATACTTGGATGAATGTTCATCACACCATTACACTAATGTTGTGACCCCGTTATTAACAACATCCAATGTCCATGATCAGGAAACCTTGATCATCTTGTTAATCAACGAGCTAGTTTATAAGAGAGGCATAACTAGGAACTTTCTATTTGTTTATTAAACACACATGTATTAACGTTTCCGTATTAATACAATTATAGCATGCAAAATAAACATTTATCATAAATAAGGAATACGATAATAACCACTTTATTATTGCCTCTCGGGCATATTCCCTTCACAGAGTGCCTAGTTCCTTAAAATGCCCCTGCACAGGAGACCGAGGTCGCGCCGTCATCATCTGAGATAGCCATTCCTGATGCCCCTGATCATGTTGCTGCCCCTTAAGGGTGCTCTGGCCTTTTCGTAGTTTAGGTTCAAAAAACCTCTTAAGTTATTTTCAGTCCCCGGTATGCCGGGCGTATGATGTTTGTGAAACAATTGTTCGACTTTTGGTGTGGTGCGAACCTTTTTGCCTTTTGCCGTCGAGGCATGGGTGATGTTGATTATTATTACTTTGTCTAAACAAGTCTCATTGCTTTATATCTTTGCTTTGGTGACCTTTGATTTTGTAGATTCAGATTGTATTTTTCCATGTGCTAACCTTAGTTCGGCACTTATCTTGCCTGCCCTTTATAAACTCGACATCATAGTCTTTGTGTTTTTAACTTCTATCCGAGATATAAAGCCCAAAGCCCATATCTGGTAAAGTGAGACAATAAGTTGCATTCCTTATCATACTTCGGTTTGCTTGGTGTGTTATTCTTTTTTGCATTATTTTTAGAAAACTTTGTTTGCTTTCGCTTTGCTATTTCTCTGATTATTTAGACATGTTTATACCATATCTTCCAAGTTATGATCATTAATTTTTTGGGGAGTCCCCAAGTCTGTAGCCGAGCTATGGAGCTTTTATGTGTCTGGCGACAAACAGTGGGTAATACGGATTAGTCCCCGAGTTATCACCCGGGTTATCGAGTTCTTGCGCGTGCTCAAAGAATTATCTTGGATCATGTGGCAGTCCCCGAGTTACGAACTGGGTTGCCCAAATATAATTTCTAGGTTAATGCAGAGAATACTTCGGGGTAAACTCCAAGTTATAGTTCAAGGTGCCGAAGTTTAATACGCATTTTTTGGAACAGGAAACAATCATGGGCAGTCCCCGAGTCAATGCTCAAGGTATCGAGGTTTTAATGCGTAATCTGAAATAGTGGATAATACGGTGCAATCCCCGAGTCATCTGTGATGAAACTTAACACATAATTTAGGAATAAGAAATAACACGGTACAGTCCCCGGGTCACCGCTCGAGGTGCCGAGGTTTAACATATAATTCAAAATAAGAAACAACACGGTGTAGTCCCCGAGTCACTACTCGAGGTGCTGAGGTTTACTACATAATCCTAAAAAATAGAAACAATATTGTGCAGTCCTCGAGTCGCTGCTCGAGGTGCCGAGGTTCAATACACGCTTGATACTCCAACTTGATGTGTGATATTACGACGTATCACGTATGGCTTCTAAGTGTAGAATGGGCGAAGTAAAGCTATGTTCCATGGTCTTTTTGATTCGTCACCGGCTTTGTTTGCCTTGATCCTTTCTGGTGACTGAGCATCAATTTGGTAATATGCATCATTGTGCAATGCTTTACTCACGATGAATGGTCCTTCCCATGGGGGTGATAGTTTGTGCATGCCGATTGTGCGCTGAACTAGCCGAAGAACCAAATCTCCTTCTTTAAAGACTCTTGGATTGACTTTCTTGCTGTGATATCGCTGTAGGTCTTGCTGATAAATAGCTGATCTTGATAGTGCCAATTCCCTGGCCTCTTCTAGTAAATCGACATCGTCTTGCCGAGCTACCTCATTAACCTCAGCAGTTGTGTACTGGGTCACTCGTGGTGAGTCATGCATTATGTCGGCTAGAAGCACAGCTTCTGCCCCGTATACCAGAAAAAATGGGGTATACCCTGTTGACCTGTTTGGTGTAGTTCTGAGGCTCCATAGTACTGCTGGTAGTTCCTCGATCGAACATCCTGTCGACCTTTGCAGAGGTTTGACAAGACGGGGTTTTATTCCGGACAATACCAGTCCATTTGATCTTTCTACTTGCTCGTTTGATGCCGACTGAGCCATCGAGGCAACATCTAGTATTATGTGCTTCTCTTGGCAAAACCTAGCAAAGGCTCCTTCAGCAAAATTTTTGCCATTGTCTATAATAACACTGTGTGGATAACCATATCTCAAGATAATATCTTTGAGGAATTTTACTGCTGTTTGTCCATCACATTTTCTTATAGGTTTTACCTCGATCCACTTTGTGAATTTATCCACCATAACTAGAATGTGAGTCATTCCGCCTCGGGCTGGCTTGAACGGGCCTACCATATCCAAGCACCATACAGATAATGTCCAAGTGATTGGTATTGTCTTTAATTCGGATGATGGCATATGTATCTTGCTGGCGTATCTCTGGGAACCGTTACATTTTTCTACTAGCTCTTTTGCCTCCTTTAACGCTGTCGGCCAATAAAATCCATGCCTGAATGCTTTGGCTACTAATGCTCTGGACGATGCGTGATGCCCGCACTCTCCCTGATGTATATCCAGGAGTATTTTCTGGCCTTCTGCCGAGTCAACACATCTTTGCAGCATGCTTATGACGCTTCTCTTATACAGCTCATTGTTTATGATTGTGTAAGCTTTTGCTCTTATTATTGTCTGTCTAGCCAGTGCCTCATTACTCGACAAGATTGCGTCCTTGAGGAAGGAGAATATGGGTTGCGCCCATGTCGGCGTGATTTTCTCTAGGATAATTTCACTGTCGATTTCCATGTTTTCTGCCGACATAACAGCTTCGGATTTTTCTGTATTTGTTTGTGCGATTGCCAGGTTCACTTTCAGAGAGCCTGGGTTGCACTCTTTGTCGATTTCCATTGGCACACTTCCTTCTTTCCATTCTGCCGAGACATGAATTGACTCGGACTCAGGTGATGGTATAATCGATGGTTTTCTCGGGTGCTCTAGGGCGATACCTAGGGGAATTGACTGCCTAGTTGCTCCGAGTTTTGACAATGTTTCTGCAGCGTCATTTTCTGCCCGAGGTATATGATGAAAATCGCATCCGTCAAAGTATCCACTGATTTTTTGCACATGGAATCTATATAGTGCCATATTTGCATCTAGTGCGTTGACCTGTTTGGTGTAGTTCTGAGGCTCCACAGTACTGCTGGTAGTTCCTCGATCCAACATCCTGCCGACCTTTGCAGAGGTTTGACAAGCCAGGGTTTTATTCCGGACAATACCAGTCCATTTGATCTTTCTACTTGCCCGTTTGATGTCGGGTGAGCCACTGAGGCAACATCTAGTCTTATGTGCTTCTCTTGGAAAAACCTAGCAAAGGCTCCTTCAGCAAAATTTGTGCCATTGTCTGTAATAACACTGTGTGGATAACCATATCTCAAGATAATATCTTTGAGGAATTTTACTGTTGTTTCCATCACATTTTCTTATAGGTTTTACCTCGATCCACTTTGTGAATTTATCCACCATAACTAGAATGTGAGTCATTCCGCCTCGGGCTGGCTTGAACGGGCCTACCATATCCAAGCACCATACAGAGAATGGCGAAGTGATTGGTATTGTCTTTAATTCGGATGATGGCATATGTATCTTGCTGGCATATCTCTGGGAACCATTACATTTTTCTACTAGCTCTTTTGCCTCCTTTAACGCCGTCGGCCAATAAAATCCATGCCTGAATGCTTTGGCTACTAATGCTCTGGACGATGCGTGATGCCCGCACTCTCCCTGATGTATATCCAGGAGTATTTCCTGGCCTTCTGCCCAGTAAACACATCTTTGCAGCACGCTTGTGACGCTTCTCTTATACAGCTCATTGTGTATGATTGTGTAAGCTTTTGCTCTTCTTATTGTCTGTCTAGCCAGTGCCTCATTACTCGACAAGATTGCGTCCTTGAGGAAGGAGAATATGGGTTGCGCCCATGTCGGCGTGATTTTCTCTAGGATAATTTCACTATCGATTTCCATGTTTTCTGCCGACATAACAGCTTCAGATTTTTCTGTATTTGTTTGTGCGATTGCCAGGTTCACTTTCAGAGAGCCTGGGTTGCACTCTTTGTCGATTTCCATTGGCACACTTCCTTCTTTCCATTCTGCCGAGACATGAATTGACTCGGACTCAGGTGATGGTGTAATCTATGGTTTTCTCAGGTGCTCTAGGGCGATACCTAGGGGAATTGACTGCCTAGTTGATCCGAGTTTTGACAATGTTTCTGCAGCGTCATTTTCTGCCCGAGGTATATGATGAAACTCGCATCCGTCGAAGTATACACTGATTTTTTGCACATGGAATCTATATAGTGCCATATTTGCATCTAGTGCATCCCAATGGCCTGATACTTGTTGTACTACTAAATCTGAATCCCCGTAGCATAGGATCCGACGTATACCAATTTCCTTTGCCACCTTTAACCCATGAACGAGTGCTTCATACTCGGCTACATTGTTTGATGCGGCGAAATGTATTTGCAGCATATTTCAGCTGATCTTTTTTCGGTGAGGTCAATACTATCCCTGCCCCCAAGCCATTTCTCAGCTTGGATCCATCAAAGTGCATTATCCAATAATTGGGATCTGGTAAGGGTGGTTCATATTGTACCTCGGCCCAATCCACAAAGAAGTCGGCCACTGCCTGAGATTTGATTGCATCTCGCCTATCGAATTGCGGAGCATAAGGTGATAACTCGATTGCCCATTTTTCTATTCGGCCACTTGCATCCTTGTTGCTCAATATCTCGGCTATGGGCGCTTCACAAATCACTTTTATCGGATGTTCTTCGAAGTAATGTTTAAGTTTTTTCGCCGACATGTATACTCCATAGGCCATCTTTTGGTAGTGCGGGTAGTTCTGTTTTGAGGCCGATAGTACCGCGCTTAGGTAATATACCAGCCTTTGTATTGACTTATCACCTTCATTCCGTTCCACGACAACCACCGCACTTACCACTCTGTTAGTGGCAGCTACATAAATCAACATAGGTTCTTCTGACAGTGGGGAGGCCAGGATTGGTGCCGTGACTAACATCTTTTTTAATTCATGAAACTCGTTATCTGCTTGCGGTGTCCATATGAACTTATCGGACTTTTTCATCAGTTGATATAGAGGTAATGCCTTTTCCCCCAGTCGACATACAAATCGACTCAGTGAGGCCAGGAAGCCCGTGAATTTTTGTACATCATTTAGACACCTCGGCAATTCCATTTTTTCAACTGCTCGGATTTTAGTTGGATTTGCCTCTATACCTCGGCTGGATACGAGAAAACCGAGTAATTTCCCAGCCGGAACACCTAAGGTACATTTTTCCGGGTTAAGCTTCATTCGGAACCTTCTCAGGTTTGCGAACGTCTACCGAATATCATCTAGGAGCGTTTTGCTCTCTTTGGTTTTTATAACCACATCGTCTACATATACTTGTACATTTTTTCCTATCTGGTCATGTAGACATTTTTGCATGCACCTCTGGTATGTTGCTCGTGCATTACGCAGGCCAAATGGCATGGTGCGATAGCAATAAGCCCTGTACGGGGTAATAAACGCAGTATTTATTTGATTGGCCGGATTTAACGGTATCTGGTGGAAACTAGAATACACGTCTACAAACGACAACAGCTCACAACCAGTGGTCGAATCAATCACTTGGTCTATCCTAGGTAAAGGAAAAGGGTCTTTGGGGAACTCCTTGTTTAGATCTGTGTAATCAATACACATTTGCCATACGAGGGCTACATTTGGGTCATCCTTTTTCTTTTCTACTAACACCGGATTTGATAGCCAATCCGGATGAAGCACTTCCATGATGAACCCGGCCGCAAGGAGCCAAGCTATCTCATCCCCTATTATTTTTCTCCTATCTTCGGCGAAGCAGTGGAGAGGTTGCTTCACCGGCCTTGCTCCTAGCCTTACATGCAAAGAGTGCTCAGCCAACTCCCTCGGCACACCTTGCAGGTCTTGAGTTGACCATGCAAAGATATCCGATTCTCACGGAGGAAGTTGGTGAGCTCGCTTTCCTATTTGGCATTTAGGCCGGCACCAATCGTGATGGTGCGCTCTGGGAACTGCTCATCTATCTGGACCTTTTTTGTCTCTTTAGTCGGCTGAAAAGAAACACTTCCATGTGGCTTGGCTAACGTCGGCATATTCAGCTGTGCCGACTGAGCGAGAGCCGTTACCTCCTGAATCCTTTTTTTTCTCTTGCAATCACCAATGACTCGGCCAGGTTTGATCCGGCCGACGCACATTCCATCGATTTCCTATAATATCTGGCTACTTTTATCACCCCTTGTGATCCGGGTAACTTCATTTTCAAGTAAGTAATGTGCCAGCTGCTCATGAATTTGGCCAATGCAGGTCGTCCAAGTAAAGCATGATAGCAACTTTCTAGGTCCACCACTTCAAACTCCAAATTTTCCGCTCTGCAATTCTCCCTTGTGCCGAATAATACATCTACTCGGACTTTCCCAATGGGTTCGCATGAAAGTCCCGGCACTATTCCATGGAATGTGGTTCTTGTGGATTGCAGCATACTCTACGCTATTCCGAGTTTATGCATCGTATCTTTGTACATGATATTGATACTGCTCCCATTGTCAATGAGTACTTTTGAAAATTTGACATTAATGTTGGACCCGACAAATGTCAGATCTAGTACGAGTGCGTACGACCCTAGATTCGGCATTATTTTCGGGTGATCCTTTATGCTCCAGGTTATTTCCTGATCTGACCAAGGCACATATCTTGGTACCGCCGGAATAACTGCATTCACTTCCATATGTCGGTGTTGTACACTTTGCCTGTCTTGCTGTTCTGTTGTGAATACGCAATATGATTGATGATGCTCCCTGTAATCATTACGTCCATTATTTTCCGGGTTTTTTCCTTCCATCCTGACCTTGATTTATCACTTGATGCACTGCATCTCTCCGGTCCGAGTTATCATACCTCGAAGGAGGTGGGGGTAACATTAACTGTTGTGCATTCACCCCAGTTAACTGCGGCTGCTGCTGCTGATGCGCTTGATGAGAAGACGCTTGCATGTCCGCTGGATTCCCCATTGCATTTTTCATCCAGGCGCATTGCCGAGTTGTATGATTAGCCGGCTTGGCCGGGTTTGGAGTGTGAAACTTACACGGTTGATCCAACATGGATTCAAATGTACTTGACCTTCCCGCCTTTCGCATTACGGTGTCCACTGTCTCTTCCCTTCATTCCTCGATGTCCATTGTTGAGGACCATTTTTCTGCCACTGACTATTTCCGTGACTCGGCTAATCTTGCACTACCGCTGCCACCTGATTGGAGGCATATCTGTAATCCGGTCTTTCCTCTCTTATTCTACCTCTGAACTCGTTGCGCCTCGATGATCCGGCTGCATCTCTTGCAAATTGATCTTGATGCTCCCGATGCTCTGCCGACATTAGTTCTGGTTGTGTCGGATCGCCCAATGCATATGAATCTGCTATCCTGATGGTTTCTGCCAAGGTGGTCGGCATATCTCTTTGCAGCCTCTGCCACAATACACTGGCGTATCGGCAGCCTTGGGCAAACCAAGCTATCGCTTGAGATTCTATAACTCCTTCACATGAGTTTCTAAGGTTACATCACCGAGTTAAGAATTCTCTATCTGTCTCATTCGGCCTTTGCTTGCACATAGCAAGATGTTGTGGCTTGTTTGTTCTTTTGTAAGTACGGGTGAAGTTGCTGACAAACATCTCTTCAAAATCTAGCCAACAGTTGATACTGCCTGCTGGTAGATTGTTCAGAAATACTCTGGCCGGTCCTTCCAGCATTTGCGGGACATATCTTACCGCACATCGCAAGTTTCAACTAGCTATTTTTACTGCAGTGGCATAGTCAATTAACCAATCCTGTGGTTTGGTGCTCCCATTGTATGTTTTCGTGCCCCTTGCCAGCTGAAAGTTCGGCACTGGTGGCTCGCCCATGATCCGAGGTCCGAAACACGCCGGACTAGGCGGACCCTACTCCTCTAACAACTCGGACCGGTACAACCTGTCTAGTTTTAATCTTGCATCATTTGATGGCAAGTTTCTATACATGATTATCTCCTGCATTCCATAATGGTTATTTCCACCATGCCATGCATACTCCATATCTGAGTAACCATCATTGTACCTCTCGTTTGCCTGATTATGGTGAGCTGGTCTCACTTCTCGCTCTTGCCGAGGTTCATACCTCGGCTGAGGATTGGGCGGTGGGTCTCTCCTTGCTTCCGCCGGGTTATTGTTCTCATGATTTCCTCTTTTGAGGTCTCCATTACCTCGGATTTCGTTGCCTTTGTTGGCACGGACGGGGTTTCTTTCGACACTGTTACCTCGGCTCCCATTGCCTCTATTCTCATTGACCTTTCCGGCTACTGCCGGATCATACGGAACAATCTGCTTATTTGTTTTTCCTAAAGTTACTGCTCTATCTTTTCGCGTGTAGTTTCCGGGTGAGGATGCTGCTGCCACTGATAGTGCGGGCGCTGCTCCAGCCGAATGAACCATACACGAGGCTCCCGGTCTTGCCGGGTCTGCCCTAAGCATTTCTTCATTCTGCTGGTTCGCAATGTGTACTAGCTCATTCACTCTTTCTTGTTGTTTCTGTCGGGCTTTGCCGGTCAATCCTTCCAACTCCAATGCTGCCGCATTTTCCGCCCTTAGGTTCTTTGCCGGGGTGCTATACCTCGACAAGCCTAGATCAACTGAATCTGCCTTATGATTCTCATGCTCTTTGTTGATATCATTCAGGAGGTTTTTTCCTCTCAACCTTAATTCATCTACCCGCTCGGGGGAAACATCTAGTTTATTTGCCTTAGCATACTCTCGCAGGGTCCTGTTCAAGGATTCCCGCAGAGCCGATACCCTTTTTGCCTCTACCAGTACTTTCTGCCTAGTCTCTTCCAATTCTGCCTGAGCATTAGCCGGATCAAGTATCGGCGCCACAGGTGTGGTTAGAATATCTATAGTTGCCTGGAGAATATTCTCTGGTCTTTCCAGAGGTGGCCATCTTACCCTTGCTATCTTTGGGGTTGTCTCATGCACCTCGGCTGATTTGGCTGCTGACGGACCTACCTCGGTGGGCTGTAGAGATGCTTGCTTCGTGGTCATTTGTCCTCCCGCCGCCGGTTCCTTGCTTGATCCGGTGCCTGCTGCTCCCGTCTGTGCCCCGACTGCGACCATCACCTCGACGCTGTCGACGGGACGTGCTCCACGCGGACCGTTTGCGGCGTTGAGGGGAGGCTCTCCTACATCAATAACTCGGTGAGGATAAACGCAGGAGGTGTCGACGCCGACATAGATCTGGTGGGTGCCCAAGTTGATGAAGACGCCGTTGCGTGGAGGAGATTTCCTTCTGAAGCTGCCTGCGTTATCGCTGACATAGTCCCAGAGATCAAATCTCTGTACTAAGCCAGAGACAACGCGCTCACCGGTGTGGATGAAGTTTTCCGTCCGAATCTTGACTCCAGATAGCACCGCTGCTGGCCCCATGGTGGGCGCCAACTGTCGTGGTGGTGGCACGGTAGATGCCATGGGTAGGCTAAAGTATGGGGCCAATGGATGCTAGTGGGATCCGGGGAGGGAAGATCTAGTGATTTCTACACTCAAATGACTAACAGGTAGATCTTTATTTCTCCTCTTTGGGACTACAAGTGCTCCTTGAGCTGTTTGCAGGAAGAAGAGAGCTACTACATGAGCCTTATGGCGTAGAATGAATCGATCCCCTCTCAGGAGCCCGCTTATCCCCTTATAAAGGGGTGCCTTGGTTCCTTCTAGGGCTGACGTGGCAAGCATATTCGAGGAATATGCTTGTCCCGATATGGTAACTCGGCGACACTCTTTCCGTGTCCCCCTTCTAACGATGGAAATGTTCCAGAGAGCCCCACCTGCGTGCCTCGGGCTCCATGACTGTCACATCCGTGACCTTCTTCTGCCCTTCTGCTGCTCTGCTCCTTGTCCTTTGTGCTTGGCTCTGTCCAGATTCCTCCTAGCCCGTGACTAGGGTTTTACTATAGGAACCTCCTTCTCCTGCAAGCTTCATGTTACTCGGCCTTGTCTCGCATAACTCGGCTCGGCCTTCACCTGCATTCAAGTTATTCAGACTTGCTCGGCCGACTTAACTCGTATGTTGGCCGGATAAGGTGTTACTCCTTCTGTAGGTGTCATGGCCTTACTTACCTCAGCCGACTCTTACATTACTCGGCCGATTTAAACAGTAACTCGGCATATGACAAGGGAGACTCCTTTCGTCCTCCCCCTGTCTTGACCCTATCCGGGGTCACCTCCCCAACACTTGTGTAAGGCCGACATAGGAAGTATGTCGGCACGCACAGGACAAAGATGTTTATCTTGCAGGTAACGACAAGCCGGATCTCACGTGGGAAGGCCGAGTCATGGAGGACACGTGGCACCTTTCCGAGTAAGATCCAGGAGGGACCATGGTAAAGCATGGTCAAAAGAGAAGGGCACCGCCGGGTGACGCCAAAAGCAAGGAGTGACATATAAAGCACCGTATGACGCCATAGAGCCGGCGTCTATGGATGGAAGGACCATTGGATGTACAGCTTTATTGAATGGGTCATGGGCCTAGGGCTGGCCCACTACCCAACCCGTATAGCAAGGACCAAGATCTAAATAGTAAACCCTAGGACCCGAAAACTGTAACCTAGCTATCCCTATTGTCTATATAAGGAGGGGTCGATCAGTAGTGACCTAGTGCCCCGAGGCTACGCCAAACAGCTCAAGGATCACTTGTAAACATCAAGGATAAATAAAAACCACAAATATGGGGAGTTCATCGTGTTCATCGTGCGCGGCAGGACCGTGCACTCCCTCCCCGGTGACCTCAAGCGTCCATTCGACCCCCAACTTAAGCCTAACCATGGCATTTGCCGTGACACCACCGCGACAGTTGGCGCCCACCGTGGGTAGATCAGCGGATCTTGTTGGAGTCTTCATCCGGACGGGCAACATCATTGCCTCAACGGGCGAGCGCGTCTACTCCGGCCTCATCCAGAGGTTTGGAGTGCTCAACTTCGTCAGCGACAATGCATGCTGCTTCGGGACCAATCCGTTCCCTAGGAGCAATCGCTTCATTAAGTGTGGCGAGCACCAAGTCTACGTCGCAGTGCGCGTGGAGCGTGCATACCCCGAGCGCGTCATCTTGGCTCCGGATCCACCCGTGGTTCACACTTCTGCCGAGGTAATGATGACTTCTCCTGATCCTTCTCGTCCCACAGCCCCTCTAGTAGCACCAGTGGTGAATGAGAATGCCGAGGAAGAAGACCCGGACGCAACACCAAGGGCAGCAAGAACTGCGAAGGTACCGCTCGAGAAGCCAGAGAACATAGAAAGGGTAAAAGAGCCAAAGAGTTGCAGGAAGCAATAGAAAATCTGGCCGAGCCAGTGGCACCATTAGCTTACCCAAAGCGCATGCAGGCCAAGTTAGAGGAAACTAGGAAAAAAGTGTTGGAAAAAGCAAAAGAGCTATCCAAGCTACATCAGGATATGGATATCACAATCTGCGAGTATAACTCGGCGCACCGAGTCAAGGGCGCAAAGACCCGGCTCGAGGCGACGAGGATAAGAGGAAGAAACCTCAATGAGGAGCTAGCAGATGCTACGTCCAAAGTAACCCCAGAGTGAAGTAATGAAACAGCCGTACAACAAATATACAATACAGCGGCAGCAAACCTGAGAGCCACAGAAGCAGCAATGGCAGAGTTACCCCACTTGACGGGTCAGGCAAAGAGAAAGCAGCAAGAACGAGTAAACGAGTTGGTAAGAGCAGTAGGAAAGCTGAATGAGGCATACTACAGGGAAAATTCGGGTATAGCTGGAAGGTCGCAGCTCGTTCACTCGGCAACCCCAATCCCGGCCAGTTCCGCTGGGCATACACCCTCCTTGCCAGGGGATGCGCCAAGATAGAGAAAAGAGAAAAGTGTGGACTCAGGAAAAACAAACAGATGGTTGCCTACGATCCGGCAGTAGCTCAAGGGAACCCAGGATGTGCCCAAGGTACAAGGAGAAATGCTGGCCAAGGGAACGAAAACCAAGAAAACGCTGGCCGAGAAAAGCAAGATTTATAGAGAAATGATAATGGAGGCCAAAACTTCGCGCCACATCCTAGGCATGGAGCTCACTCGGAAGGAGGAGGAAACCCAACTCCTAATCCGCCACTGGTCCAACCCGAAAGAAGACAGCAAAGTGCAGGAAAAGCGGTGCAGCAACCCGTAGATCCAAATGCTAACAGGTATAACGATGGTTACTTGGATAGGGTGAATGATGGGTATGAAATGCTGGATCACGTGTACCAAGCGATGGGATCAATACTAGGAGGCAGAAACCTCCAACCAGATGATGCAAGACTGAAGCTTGACCGAATAAAAATGGTATAACTCATCGAATCACAAGGTCCACAGGGTCCACCATGCTTTGTCCCAAGGATCATGAGAGAGACGCTAGTGCCAAACTTTCAGCTGGCAAGAGGAACAAATAGATATGATGGTAGAACTAAGCCAGAGGATTGGCTTATTGATTACGGAACTACGGTAAAAATCACGCAAGGTAATCTAAGATGGGTAGTGCGGTATGTGCCGCAAATGCTAGAAGGACCGGTGAGGGTGTGGCTGAATAACTTTCCACCCGGAAGTATCAACAGCTGGATTGATTTCCAAGAATCCTTTGTGAGTAATTTCACAAGCACCTACAAGAGGCCAAATCGCCCACATCAATTGGCTATGTGCAAACAGAGGCCAAATGAAACAGACCGAGAATTTCTCACTAGATGGTGCACTATGCGCAACTCATGTGAAGGAGTAATTGAATCTCAAGCCATTGCATGGTTTGCACAAGGGTGTAGGCACAGCAGTGTGCTATGGAAAAGATTGCAAAGGGATATGCTGGCTAGCTGTCGTGGGAATGGTCACAGCAGATGCTGCAATCGGCAGCGAGTAGTAGAACGAGGGGCAAGGGCGGCCAGCCATCTGAGGTGCGAGATGAGGGAAAAGACTTAGGGTTTTACCCAGGTTCGGCCCCCCGGAGGGTAAAGACCTACTCCTGCTAGATTGTATTATGAAGGTGGTACAATGGGCGAGCTCGGCGGCTAGGCGGCGAGTCGCTTGGGTGTATGATGGAACGTATCTCTACTCGCCCTACGGGGAGGTTTATATAGGCACACCTTCCCTAGGGTTTACATATCTCAACCGATTCAGTTAAAGCTTCGGTACTTGTTTAACCTAATCCGACTGGGCCTATCTACTCGCCTGGGCCTTTAGCTTCCAGTCGCTTGGATCCTCGCTGGGCTTCAATCCAGTCGCCGTCTTGCAGGCCCACTCGCCAATTCTTGGGCCAGTCGGAAACGTCCTGCTGGGTATACCCCGGTAGGCACATCCCCATCAGTAGTCCCCGAGGCCGTCGTCGATTAGGCGTAGGTGGCTGCTGGCAGTCGGAGTATACGGCTTCAGAGTAGACATCCAGTCGAATCGTCGGCGGGCTCCTGTATAAAGGAGAAAACCAGTCATCCAGGTCGCAGCTTTGGCGAGTCGAGTCGGCGAAACACTGTCATAGTGATTGGGTCGGCGAGCCGAGTGGCTGAAGTTGGACCGTTAAACGTGGTCAAACTAGCCGTTGGGGTAATCCAACGGTAACTTTTGGCGTAATCATCGCGCGGTAACGGTTCCCTAATTTGGCGGGTAACAACCGCATTATAAGGGGAATGGCAGGCGATCGAAGAACCACCTTCTCACCATTTCCTCCGACTGCGCGCATTTTCACCTCCCTTCGCATCGCGACCCAGCCGACCAGAAATCCCCCGACCCCCAACAAATCTCTCCGCCATGGCCCTCTCCACCGAGCCTTGGGGTAGATCTAAGTGCACGAGGGCGCAACTGGCTTCCTTCGAGGAGGCCGGGATCTTGCGAGCCGGCTGCTGGCGCATCCCTGCGGCCGGAGAGACGACCCCGAATCCGCGAGAAAGGGAATTCATCTTCTTCGCCAGCCATCTTGAACGGGGGCTAGGGTTCCCCACGTCCCTGTTCTTCCGGCGCTTCTGCGCCTACTACGGGATCCAGCCATCGGATCTGGGTCCCCACAGCATCGAGCAGCTCGCCATCTTTGTGGCGTTCTGCGAGTGCTACTTGGGCTGCCGGCCCTACTTCCCTCTATGGCAAGATCTGTTCCACGGACGGATCAACCGTGAGGAAGCGGCCTAACCTTCCAGCTGAAGTCGAAGGCTTCATTCTTCGACCTGATTCTGCCCGCCAAGGCAGCGAGCGACTGGAAGAAATCGTGGTTCTACGTAGCTGAGGCGACCCCAGAGAGCGAGACGGCGATTCCGCGGTACTCCGCCAACCGGTCCGAGTCGCGCCGTCTCCAAGTAGGCAAGCTCCCCAACGACCAGCGGGTGGTCGTTGACGAGATGCTCCAGACCATCCACAGTCTGAAGAAGAAGGGCCTCCAGACGATCAACCTATACAACTGCTGGCTCGGGCGGCGGCTCGTCCCTCTGGCTCGATGCGACCATTATATGTACCAGTACACGGGCCGGGGAGACTCGACGAAGGCCTGCCTCGACGAGTGGAAGCTGGAGGACTACATCCCAGCACTGAAGAAAATCACCCAGGCGGTGTACGGACGCCTTGTGGGGTCGCCCCCTATTACCGCAAAGCGTCCAGCCCCAACGGTAATCGCTTCACTTCGCTCGCAGTCGCAGTTTTTGCAGTCGCGGTAATTCTGATTTCATCTTGTGTTCATTGCAGCTATTCCAAGTGGTGGAAGGATGGCTCCCGCCCTCGGACGACGAGAACTCGAGCTCGTCCGTCCAGGACGTGGGCGAGTCGCCTCCCGCCAAGGGCGATGCCGGGAGTGATGAGGGCGACAGCAACGAAGAGTCCGAAGAAGAGGTCGCCCCACTGCTCCGCAAGACCCGTGGGCAGCGTCAACGTGATCTTGAGGCAAGCAAAAGCCTCGAGCGCCATGATGACGACGACGAACTTCCAGAAACCACCTCGCGCCGCCAGGCTACTCCATCGAAAAAGAAGAAGGAAAAGGAGGCGAAGGCCCCTCCGAGGAAGATGAAGACGAAACCGATGAGGCCGGCCTCGCCACCACATTCAGCGAGCAGTTCTGACGCCCCCAGTCCGGACAAGGACGATGCGCCGCCGATGACAGCCGCGCTGGACACGGCCACCATCGAGGTGGCCCTGGCGTCGATTCCTCCGCCATTCGCTCCAGTCTCTGGGCTGGGGGACGCTCCGGCCGCAGCGGCTTCGCCTCACAGGGAAGCTCCTGTTGAAGATGTTCTAGAGGATCCGGTTGCAGCCTCGACGACGAAGAAACCGTCCGTGTCTTGGGCACGCGACGTTCTGGATATGGGGCTCAGCCGCCGACTGGGCCCTGAACTAGAGATGCCTGCCGGCCTCCGTACGGGGCTGCGCTTCATTCCGGTCGCCAAGTGAGTACACTCTCCTTCCTTTGTCTTCCATAGCAGCTCGAATTATCTTGCTTATATGATTGATGTACAGGACCGGAGTGAAGAGGATGGGCCACCCGACCGTGGCTAAGGTGCCACCCGTCGTCAGCGAGGAGGATCCTTCCCGTAAGAGGAAGGCGGACGAAGTCGTCGTCCCTGTGGATAGCGGCAAGAAAGCCAAGGGTGACGACGTCGTCATGATTTCTGACGACACGGCGGTCGCGCCAGCTGGACCCGTAACGAAGGCGGCCGCGTCCACGAAGGAGGGAGCTCCCTTGCCTGGAACGGCCGAGCCGACCTCCTTTGGGGCGGGTGCCTCTATTGCCACCTTCCCGCGCTTCATGGCCAAGGCGGCCGCGGCGAGTGGAACTTCGCCCTCGAGCCACGCTCCTGGGGTCGCCGATGCTGAAGTCGACCAACGTCGTGGGCATACGCCGGCTCTCCTCGCGTCCGTGGACGCGATACAACTCCACGGCATGCTTGGCGCAGCCATCTAGGTATATCAAGTCCCCGAGGATCAGGTCGGTGCTTTGCAGCGGCCTGATTCTTTTAGTCTCGTATATTTATTTTCCGCATCCAGTCCCCGAGTGCTCACTCGCTGAATTTCAGTGGGTGGGCACTTGAGAGTTTCTTGATTGCCAGTCCCCGAGTGCGCATTCGCTGAATTTCAGCGGGTGGGCACTTGAGAATTTCTTGTTTGCCAGTCCCCGAGTGCGCATTCGCTGAATTTCAGTGGGTGGGCACTTGAGAATTTATTGATTGCCAGTCCCCGAGTGCGCACTCGCTGAATTTCAGCGGGTGGGCACTTAGGAATTTTGCTTTGGTTAACTTTTTGGGTTATGTGCAGGGTCTGCAACTTGAATCAGCTGACCGACTGGCAGCGAAGCACCGCGCGGATAAGGAACTGGCCATCGTCCAGGAGGCGAACAAAGGGCTTTAGGAGGTTGCCGCGAAGGCAGAGGAAGCTCGCCAGGGTCTTGTCCCCGCGGGTGAATTGGCGGCGGCGCAATCGGCTTTGAGTTCAGCTGAACAGCGGATCGCCAACCTCGAGCGCGAGCTGCGGGAGGCGAAGGAAGAGGCGAGCTCGGCTGATGGGCGAGCCAAGTCCGCCATTGCAGCCGCCGAAGAGGATCGCAAAGTGTCGGACGCCCTTGTTGCTGGGCTTCAGGACGACCATACTTCGCTTCAATGCTTCATCACGGATCTCGCCTGCCCGTTGATTGGTAAGTGCATATGCCTCTGCTAGTAGGTGTGCCTTTTGTGGTGTCCGTCGTATTCATTATTGTCTTCTACTCGCAGGTCGCATCATCGACAGCGCGGAAGAGGCAAGCCTGCTCGACGATGCGGCAAAGCCGCTTGTCGACTCGGCGACGTTGTCGGCGACGTGCATCCGAGCCTATCTCCAAGAGATATCGCCCATGGAAGTGATTCCCAGCGACCTCGTTGAGGTGTGGAAGTATTTGGAGAAGGCACCCGCGGTCGTTGAGTTCATGACGTGGTCGGCGTTTCGGCGCGGGGCGGCGACGACACTTAGTCTTGGACTTGCCCACTTCCCCGAGGACTTCGACCTCGACGATGTGACGAGTGGCTACCCGTCGTCGGCTGGCGCGGTGGAGCTTTCCGAGGTCCTCAAGTTGCAGGATCGCGCCTCAACGTACTCGGAGCGTGTCTGGGCAATGGGTGACCTCCTTCCGTACCAGGAGAGGTCGTCGTGCCGAATGACCCCGAGCCGCCGCACCGTGACTTCAAGGTCGAGCGGCCTTTCCGCGCGGCGATGGCGGGTGAGCTGACGACGTACCCGTCGAATCCGTACACGCCATTCATCCGCAATCGCCGGAGTGTTGACGAGTCGTCGTCGAAGCCTGCGGAATAGGATAATTTTCCCTGGGGCGTTAGGTAGCAGGTCTGCCATATGGGCATATTTTGTAATATGAGACAATGCGTCATGATTTTGAATGAGACATCGTGTCTTTGTTGGAATTTGTCATGTGTTTTTTGATTGTGGTTTGGACGAGTCCCCGAGCGCGTCCGCCCTTTTTGTGGGGTTTACCTCGTGTATGATATGTTTGTTGTTTTTGAATGTTTTGTTATTGTGGTCTACTCGCCCGGACTCGAAGAGCCAGTCGCAGGGCGACTCCCTTGAACGCTCTATACTTCACCGTTTTCCCTTGCGCGAACGGGGTCGGGTGGCCGAGTCCCCGAGCGTGGTACTTGGTTGTTCTAGGTGTGACTCGAGGGTGGTTGAGGACTTGGCGCGTTGGTTTGGGCGCATCACTCCTGCCTGGCCCGTTGGGCCAGTCGCGTGGCGAATCCTGGGCATGCTCTCTTACTTGGCGTTTTCCCGAGCCGCTCGCGATTAACTGGTCGTCAGTCCCCGAGCGTGGTATTTAGCCGTTCGAGTCGCTATGCCGAGGATGCGGAGGACCGTGGTCGCTGTAAGAAGCGAGGGCAGGTGTCTTGGCTCGTGAAGCCAGTCGGGCTAGGCGACTCCAATGGGGCTCCGGGTAGGCGTTTTTCATGGACGATGCAAGACCCGAGGTTTACTCAATGCTCTTGAATCGCACTACTTAGCCGTGCCGATCGCTGTACCAAAGGTTGACTTCTGCGGTTAGCTGGACGCTGTTATTACGAGTGCGAGTGGCACAAGACACGGAGAGTAGGCGCAATTTGCAGTAACCGATTCTTTTATTTCACAGCGACTGGAGAGTACATATGTGGGGTTCTAGGGGTAGAACTTCCGTAGGAGGTTTACATTCCATGGTCGCTTGACGTCGAGTTCGCCATCCCTGCGGACGTCGATGAGGTAGTAGGCGTCGTTGCCAAGTACTCGCCCGATGGCGAATGGTCCCTCCCACGGAGGGGAGAGCTTGTGCATGCCCTTCTTGTCCTGGATGAGGCGCAACACCAGGTCGCCTTCCTGGAAGGTGCGAGTCCTCACCCGCTGGCTGTGGTAGCGGCGGAGTCCCTGCTGGTAGATGGTGGTGCGAGACCGAGCGAGGTCACGTGCCTCGTCGAGCTGATCAACTCCGTCTGGGCGAGCGAGTTCGTTTGCAGCCTCCGTGTAGTGGACGACCCGTGGCGAGTCGTGCTCGAGATCGGTGGGCATGACTGCCTCGACGCCATACACCATGAAGAAGGGGGTGAATCATGTCGACCTATTGACCGAGGTGCGGATGCCCCAGATGACGGAGGGTAACTCCTTGACCCAGCACCCGGCGGTGCGCTCGAGTGGTACTTGGAGTCGCGGCTTCAGGCCGTGGAGGATGCTTTGGTTGGTCTGTTCTACTTGGCCGTTGGACTCCGGGTGGGCGACCGATGCGAGGTCGAGACGGATGTGGTGCTCTTCGCAGAATTCGGCCATGGCTCCTTTGGCGAAGTTGGTGCCGTTGTCTGTGATGATGCTGTTTGGGAACCCGTAGCGATATATGAGCTCGCGTAGGAATTTGGTGGCGGTCTTCCCGTCGCATTTCCGGACTGGCTTAGCCTCCACCCACTTTGTGAATTTGTCGACCACGACCAGCAGGTGGGTGTAGCCAGAGGGGGCCTTCTTGAAGGGGACTACCATATCCATGCCCCACACAGCGAATGGCCAGGTGATGGGGATTGTTTTGAGCGCTGAGCTCGGCACATGCGTCTGGTTGGCAAACTTCTGGCACCCGGCGCACCGCTGGACAATGTTGTGGCATCCCGCAAAACCACTACTAGAAAATCGCGTTGAATTTGTGGATAGCATCGTCATCATCATGCATTGTTTGACTGCATTATTTGAAAAGCCTAGTTTTGAATTGTATAAAAGCCCCTCTTATTTTCAAACACAAAACCCCGATCGCATCGGAGATCTTATTTATCTAAAAACTGTTTGCAAAATGGCCTGGTTTTAAATTAGACAGGACTAAACAAACACAAAAACTAAAACAGCCCTACCCTAAATCTATTCCCACCCAAATCCTATCTACCCACCAACCAAATTGTGCCACCTCCCCCTCTCACCCAAAACCTACCCACCTGCCACCTCAGCAATCCACCATCCCACCCTCTCTCCTTTTCTCACCCCAGACCTATCTACCCTTCCTCTCTCTCCCCACTGACCCTCTGGACCCACCCTGGCCCCGCCGACAGCCCCACCTCCCCGGGCCCCACCGTGTCAGCCTCTCTCCCCAGTCAACCCCAGCCTCCCTGGCCCACGCGGACCCACTCCCACCAATCAAGGCCGCTAGCCCCCACTGCCGCTCAAGACGCGTCGGACGCGTCCCCAACCTCCCAACCTCCTTCCCTCCTCTGTCCCTCTTCCGAGCCCGGCGCTACCGCCACCCAGGGCCGCCGCCGGCGAGCGTGCCCTCCCCTCCTCCTCGGCCAGACCCGCATCCCGCCGCCCACGCCTCGCTGCTAGCCCTCACACCATGAGCCGTCCCCGCCCCCTTTGCCTCCTCCCGCACGAGCCAGCCGCCACCTGCGTGCCCGACTCCGGCCTCCCGCCCGTCGCGCTCCGGCCGCCGCTGCCCTCGCTGCTAGCCCCGCCGCGGTCTCCTCTCTCTCCTCACACCGCAGACGCGGCTCCGCCTCCACTGTGACTGGCCGCGATGGAGAACTCCGCCGCCCCGCCCAGGCTCCACCGCGCCTCACTCAAGCCTCCGCCGCCGCCGCCGCCGCCGCCCCCAACCTTCCACGCTGCGCCAGTAGCCCGACGCCTCGGGTCCCTGCCTCGCGCCCGCCGCTCCCACCGGCTCGAGCTCGATCTCCGCCTCCATCGTCGCGGCCTCCCGCCCTGCCGACGCGCCGCCCTGCCTCGCGACCACGCCTCCACCCCTGGCCTCCGCCTCGCTGCGCCTCCGCGCCCCTCCTCCTCCCTCGCGGACCTTCCTCGCCAGTTCGGCCTGCTCAGCCCGTACACTGCCCGCCTCGCCCGCGGCTCTCGCCTCGCCTCGGCCGCACCGCCACCGCCAGGTCCTCCGGCCGCCCATCCTCAAGCCCCGCCAGCTGCCCGAGCCGCTGCCTGCCCGGTCCGCAGCCCTCCATCTGGCCGACCCCGCCGCCTGCAGCAGGTGCTCTCGCAGGCTGCGTCTTTGCCGCCATTGTCGTCCCGATCCGAGCCGCCCGTCTCCGTCGCCAAGGCTGCACCTCTGCCATCTGCCTCGCGTCTTCTTCAAGTGTGGTGCTGGTTGACACGAGTTGACCGGAGCGACAAGCGAGGGCGAATGGAAGAAACCCCACCAAGAGCGAGGGTACCCGAGGACGCAAAGCCGAAAGGCCAAGAACTGCTTCATGGGGCCGAAGACCGTGAACGCCAATTCCCTGGGTTCAAGGCAACAAGACCCCGATGCCGACGACTTCGCCCACAAGTTCTTCAATACGGACGCCGAGACCCCCGAACCCGAAGACCGATCCCGCCGTACGCCAAGGTCTTCAATCGGTCCGAGAACTCCACCCTGAACGCCAAGATCGCCTCAAGGTTCCGAAGAACCCCGGTATCGAGCCCGAGTTCGCCAACGACACTGAAGACGGAGCGCTAAGACTGTGCCCGGATCCGGAGTCCGAACCCGATACCGTCAAGGCCACCGACGCGGAGACGCCGAGTACTTCATCCCGGACACCGAGGCCCTGGTGCGACAAGTGCTTCATCCCGAACAACAAGAACTACCCCCGATAACCGAGAACGATCCCGCCGAGACCGAACCCGTCGAACCCTGGACCCCGAGACCGACCCCGGACCCCGAACCCCCGGAACCTCAAGTCCATCGAGTACCCTCTAAAGTGTGCACCTCTTCCCGAAACCCTATATTATAACATAATAACAAAGTGTTGCATATATAATTGTCATCTTGCATGCATATCATGTGGTTTGGGGGCCTTATGCCGATTCACCTTATAATTAAATATGGGGCCCATATGCGGGCAAATCTAGTCTCATATCGGCCTCATTTAAACTTGTGTAGCGAATCGGTATCTTATCTTGCTTTGTTAAACAACATTTAAAATTGTGGGGTAGCTAAACAACATGCACCACCTAATTAATTGTCGGGACCCCGGTTCCGTTTAATATGACCTAATTGCATCGCACCTTGCCATGCCATACATCATGCATGCATCATGCCGATCTTCTGCCGTTGTATTAAATAGTGCATCCGGTGTTTCTTCTAGTGTTTTGGTTCTTCGCGGATAAGGCCGTTGAGTTGATGCGAGTGTCGACCCGATCTTCGGTTGAACCTTCGGCAATGTTTTCAGGCGAGCATCTCCCCCTTTCTACCTATCTTACTTTTATAGTCTTTATTCCCTCCTATTGATCTATTGCTATCTGTGTTGCGATGCTTTAGTTTCGTACCCGTGATATCCCTTGCAGCCATATATTGCCTTGGACACATCCTATTACATGTTGTTTGGTAGATAGTTGGACTTGCGCGTCGTAGTCGCTTGCTCAAGTGCTGATGCGTGTCGTCTAATGCCACAGTTGTTGATGTATTTCCGCATGTTGATGATGGAGATGATCCTAGTTTTACTTATCGTCACTTTAATTTCTGTTTAACAACTAAAATTGGAATAAGCAGAGGCATCGGTGGGTGATAGAAAATATTTGGTTTCCGAACGCCCACTTGTGTCCCGTAAGACCCCGAGTACTTGATACATGTTCCTTGATTTATCGCGCTATCCACATCCGGGAGGTATATGGGACCCCCCTGAGCCAGAGCTTGATTCAGTCTTATTTCTTGGGGCCACAAACTAGTTTGAGGTTTTATTTACGATCCTGTACTTATGCCATGCTACTTTCAGATTTAAATTGTGCGAGGAGCACACCGTATCGCTTAGGTAAGCGGATTGATTACGCTGCATCGACAAGCCCAGCCACACTTTCGGGTTCCCGATGCTTACCATTGCAAACCTTGAGTCCGTCTCGAGCTTGCTTACTCTATGCGGGATCTACTCAATGGGTGGCCCTGAAATATTTCTGAATCGTGATTGTTCACCGTGAAAGCCTCGTTGGGTTTTGAGTTGGTTTTTCCGAGGTTGATCGGCGTGTGTTGCTATTGGTGCACCGGGCGGGTAAAACTTTCTCGAAAGCCGTGTCATGGATATGGACGACTTGGAGCACAGTATCTCGATCATAGACAAGCATAACTAAAGTTTATTGTCATAAATTTGACTTTATAATGACTAGTAATCAGCTTCACTATAACGGAATGCCTAAATAATACTGCCCACCATTGCTTGCCTGGTTTGTCGCTTGCGGCAATGGTACCTGACTAGTAAATACTGCAACTTCAACGGAATGGCTGAATAAAAGTACCAACAACTGCTGGGTTTTGGGGTTATATCATGCCATCTGTATCTGATTAGTAATTGCTGCAACTATAACGGAATGGTTAACTAAAATGACCCACTGCTTATTTTATCAGGATGATTATCTAAACCTGACTAGTAATTGTCGCAACTATAAGTGAATAAATAAAACTGCCAACTGTGTGGGTTCCTCGGTTGACTTCCTCGTTTGGTCTCGAGGGGGAAACACCAGGATGGGTTTGTTTGGTGTTAGTTTCAGGTTGGATCCGGATAGGTCATTCTTACCCCTCTCTGATAACCGCCATTTGTATCGAGTCTCTATAGGTTGTTTAGTGCATGCTGCCGCTGCCGCTTCAGTCCACCATACCTATGTAGGCGAGGACCGCCGAATTCTAGCCTCGCCGTGCTTGGCCTCAAGATCTTGACGCTCCTTCTTTTTCCTTTGCCCTTTGTCGGCACCCTTTTGTTTAAGCAGGTTTTGAGATCGGCGTTATAGGTTACCCTTCCGCTTGGCTCACAGGTTATGGACGCCATTGGTTATTCTTCAGGCTCTTAGCCCCATTTGCATCTTGTCCGTAGTCGGACGCTCGATCATTTTCAAGGTGATTTGGATCTTTGTACGTATATCGTATTCTTGACTCTTTGAGTCGTTGTTATATATATCTGCTCAGGTCCCATCGAGGACTGTTGTGTAATGCTATTACTTCGCTTTCCACCCGCACGAAAGTGCCTGGTGGCACCTTTGAATCGTTTCTATGCGGGTTTGGCGAATTTTGCTCAAACTTGCATAGGTCTGATTCGAGGGTGTTCTGAGTGGTATCGAGCTCGGCTATGCGATACCCCACAAGTCCAAATCAGAGGATAACCTAGCTAACGGCCAAGTAGAAGTGTCAAAACTATTTTGAAAATCGGTTGGATAGTTACGAATAGGTCTGGTTTTACCCTTACCCTCTGCTATTCTCCTCTTACCTCTACGTGTTTTGAATCCGCTCTCTTCTCTCTTCGAGTCCAGGATTTCTCGTGGTTGGGTTTCTGTCGTACCTTCAGGGTTGCGTTTTCTCCCTTTTTGTAACGGAGGTGCTACGATCATCAATCTTCAACTTGTCTGTTGTGCCCTTCATCCGATCTTTTGTTCTTGAGATCTTTATCCATGTGTGTTCCTTGCTGGATTTCCGTATCGTTGAAAAACATATGAGAAGGACGAGCATTGGTGAAGTTGGAGTATACCTTGAGCATGTGTTGTTCATGCCAATGGAACCATCGCGAAACCTAATCAGTGTGTCTTTCATACGTTTTCTGTTGTATCTTCCGGTGTTTCCCGATGTGATGACATCATCTACGCCAGATCCGAGCGAGTCCAGATCACCCTTTGTTCCGAACCTCGTTGGTCGAGATCTTCAGTCTGATTCCGAGAGTTGGTTGCTTAATCCGCCTATTCGTGTGCAGAGTAATGGTATGAGTGCGGGATGGAGTAGCTACCCTACCACTGCTCTTATCATTCGCTCTTGTACGTTGAATCAGTGGATCCAGCAGTTTTACTCTATCCATGGAAGTTAGAGGTGGCCTTATCTTTTGATACCTTTATCTTCGTCCTTTTGTTCCCGGAGTGTTCCCTCGACAATCAGGAGCAACGACCTCTTTGTTGGTGGTGTCGCCGTTCTCCAGATGAAGAAGGAACCCTCGTTAGTGGTGTCGCGAGGATCTACACGAAGCGAGAAGATGCAGATCGCCGACCTTCCTTCTGGTACCATCAGGCGGATCTCGAGGGCGAGATCCATTGTTAGTGGTGTCGAATTGTGGCATCCCGCAAAACCACTACTAGAAAATCGCGTTGAATTTGTGCATAGCATCGTCATCATCATGCATTGTTTGACTGCATTATTTGAAAAGCCTAGTTTTGAATTGTATAAAAGCCCCTCTTATTTTCAAACACAAAACCCCGATCGCATCGGAGATCTTATTTGTCTAAAAACTGTTTGGAAAATGGCCTGGTTTTAAATTAGACAGGACTAAACAAACACAAAAACTAAAACAGCCCTACCCTAAATCTATTCCCACCCAAATCCTATCTACCCACCAACCAAATCGTTCCACCTCCCCCTCTCACCCAAAACCTACCCACCTGCCACCTCAGCAATCCACCATCCCACCCTCTCTCCTTTTCTCACCCCAGACCTATCTACCCTTCCTCTCTCTCCCCACTGACCCTCTGGACCCACCCTGGCCCCGCCGACAACCCCACCTCCCCGGGCCCCACCGTGTCAGCCTCTCTCCCCTCCCCCTGGTCAACCCCCAGCCTCCCCCTGGCCCACGCGCGGACCCACTCCCACCAATCAAGGCTAGCCGGCCCCACTGCCGGCCAAGACGCTGCCGGGACGCCCCCAACCTCCCAACCTCCTTCCTCCTCTCCTCTTCTCTTGAGCCCGGCGCTACACACCCAGCCGCCACGGGCCAGCGTGCCCTCCTCCTCCTCGCCACCCAGATCCCGCCGCCCACGCCTGCTAGCCCCCACACCGCCGCGAAGCCGTCCCCGCCGCCCCGCCTGCCTCCTCCCCGACGAGCCAGCCCGCCACCTGCCCGACTCCGCCTCCCGCCTGTCAGCCGCCGCCCGCTGCCCCGCTGCTAGCCCCGCCGGTCTCCTCTCTCTCCCGGCACACCGACGCTGGCTCCCGCCCACCGCGACCGCCAAGATCGCGCCGCCGCCGCCAGGCTCCACCGCGCCTCACTCCTGCGCCCGCTGCGCACCGCCGCTGCCGCTCCCAACCTTCCACCGCCCAGGCCAGCAGCGCCGCCTGGGTCCTCGCCGCCCGCCGCTTCCTCGGCCGAGCTCGCTCTCCGCCTCCATCGCCGCCGCCTCCCCGCCCAGCCGCGCCGCCTGCCTCGCGACCACGCTCCACCCCGCCCGCCGCCCACCGCTCCTGGCTCGCCTCCGCCCCGCCGCCCGGCGACCCTCCTCCGCGCAGACTCCTCGCCAGGCCGCCTCGCCGCCGCTGCCCGTACCGACTCGCCCCGCCGCAAGCTCCTCGTCGTGGTCGCCTCCGCGCTGCACCCCGCCACCGCCCAGGTCCTCCTGGCCGCCCATCCTCCAAGCCCCGCCGTGCCCCAGCGGCCCGAGCCGCCCCTGCTCTGGCCCGGTCCCGCAGCCCTCCATCTGGCCGACCCCGCCGCGCCCTGCAGCGAGGTGCTGGCTCGCGTGCCTGCGTGCTGCCGCCCGCTGTCGTCCCGATCCGAGCCCGGCCGCCCGTCTCCGTCGCCAAGGCTGCACCTCTGCCATCTGCCTCGCGTCTTCTTCAAGTGTGGTGCTGGTTGACACGAGTTGACCGGAGCGACAAGCGAGGGCGAATGGAAGAAACCCCACCAAGAGCGAGGGTACCCGAGGACGCAAAGCCGAAAGGCCAAGAACTGCTTCATGGGGCCGAAGACCGTGAACGCCAATTCCCTGGGTTCAAGGCAACAAGACCCCGATGCCGACGACTTCGCCCACAAGTTCTTCAATACGGACGCCGAGACCCCAACTCAAGACCGATCCCGCCGCCAAGGTCTTCAATCGTCCGAGAACTCCACCTCGAACGCCAAGATCGCCTCAAGGTTCCAAGAACCGTATCGAGCCCGAGTTCGCCAACGACATCAAGACGGAGCTAAGACTGTCCGTGATCCGAGTCCGAACCCGATACCGTCAAAGGCCACCGACGCGAGACGCCGAGTACTTCATCCCGACACCGAGGCCCTGGTGCGACAAGTGCTTCATCCGAACAAGAACTACCCCGATAACCGAGAATGATCCGAGACCGAACCCGTCGAACCCTGGACCCCGAGACCGACCCCGGACCCCGACCCCCCGGAACCTCAAGTCCATCGAGTACCCTCTAAAGTGTGCACCTCTTCCCGAAACCCTATATTATAACATAATAACAAAGTGTTGCATATATAATTGTCATCTTGCATGCATATCATGTGGTTTGGGGGCCTTATGCCGATTCACCTTATAATTAAATATGGGGCCCATATGCGGGCAAATCTAGTCTCATATCGGCCTCATTTAAACTTGTGTAGCGAATCGGTATCTTATCTTGCTTTGTTAAACAACATTTAAAATTGTGGGGTAGCTAAACAACATGCACCACCTAATTAATTGTCGGGACCCCGGTTCCGTTTAATATGACCTAATTGCATCGCACCTTGCCATGCCATACATCATGCATGCATCATGCCGATCTTCTGCCGTTGTATTAAATAGTGCATCCGGTGTTTCTTCTAGTGTTTTGGTTCTTCGCGGATAAGGCCGTTGAGTTGATGCGAGTGTCGACCCGATCTTTGGTTGAACCTTCGGCAATGTTTTCAAAGCAGCATCTCCCCCTTTCTACCTATCTTACTTTTATAGTCTTTATTCCCTCCTATTGATCTATTGCTATCTGTGTTGCGATGCTTTAGTTTCGTACCCGTGATATCCCTTGCAGCCATATATTGCCTTGGACACATCCTATTACCTGTTGTTTGGTAGATAGTTGGACTTGCGCGTCGTAGTCGCTTGCTCAAGTGCTGATGCGTGTCGTCTAATGCCACAGTTGTTGATGTATTGCCGCATGTTGATGATGGAGATGATCCTAGTTTTACTTATCGTCACTTTAATTTCTGTTTAACAACTAAAATTGGAATAAGCAGAGGCATCGGTGGGTGATAGAAAATATTTGGTTTCCGAACGCCCACTTGTGTCCCGTAAGACCCCGAGTACTTGATACCTGTTCCTTGATTTATCGCGCTATCCACATCCGGGAGGTATATGGGACCCCCCTGAGCCAGAGCTTGATTCAGTCTTATTTCTTGGGGCCACAAACTAGTTTGAGGTTTTATTTACGATCCTGTACTTATGCCATGCTACTTTCTGTATTTAAATTGTGCGAGGAGCACACTGCATCGCTTAGGTAAGCGGATTGATTACGCTGTATCGACAAGCCCAGCCACACTTTCGGTTCCCGATCGCTTGTACCATTGTCGCAAACCTTGAGTCCGTCGAGCTTGCTTACTCCGCTATGGATCTACTCAATGGGTGGCCCTGAAATATTTCAATCCTGTGATTGTTCACCGTGAAAGCCTCATTGGGTTTTGAGTTGGTTTTTCCGAGGTTGATCGAGCGTGTGTTGCTATTGGTGCACCCCGGCCGGGTAAAACTTTCTGAAAGCCGTGTCCGCGGATATGGACGACTTGGAGCACAGTATCTCGATCATAGACAAGCATAACTAAAGTTTATTGTCATAAATTTGACTTTATAATGACTAGTAATCAGCTTCACTATAACGGAATGCCTAAATAATACTGCCCACCATTGCTTGCCTGGTTTGTCGCTTGCGGCAATGGTACCTGACTAGTAAATACTGCAACTTCAACGGAATGGCTGAATAAAAGTACCAACAACTGCTGGGTTTTGGGGTTATATCATGCCATCTGTATCTGATTAGTAATTGATGCAACTATAACGGAATGGTTAACTAAAATGACCCACTGCTTATTTTATCAGGATGATTATCTAAACCTGACTAGTAATTGTCGCAACTATAAGTGAATAAATAAAACTGCCAACTGTGTGGGTTCCTCGGTTGACTTCCTCGTTTGGTCTCGAGGGGGAAACACCAGGATGGGTTTGTTTGGTGTTAGTTTCAGGTTGGATCCGAATAGGTCATTCTTACCCCTCTCTGATAACCGCCATTTGTATCGAGTCTCTATAGGTTGTTTAGTGCATGATGCCGCTGCCGCTTCAGTCCACCATACCTATGTAGGCGAGGACCGCCGAATTCTAGCCTCGCTGCATCGGCCTCGATCTTGACGCTCCTTCTTTTTCCTTTGCCCTTTGTCGCACCCTTTTGTTTAAGCAGGTTTTGAGATCGACGTCGTTAGCAGGGTTACCCTTCCGCTTGGCTCAGGCAGGGTTATGGACGCCATTGGTTATTCTTCAGGGCTCTTAGCCCCATTTGCATCTTGTCCGTAGTCGGACGCTCGATCATTTTCAAGGTGATTTGGATCTTTGTACCGTATATCTGTATTCTTGACTCTTTGAGTCGTTGTTATATATATCTGTTCTGTGGGTCCCATCGAGGACTGTTGTGTAATGCTATTACTTAGTTTTCCACCCGCACGAAAGTGCCTGGTGGGCACCTTTGAATCGTTTCTATGCGGGTTTGGCGAATTTTGCTCAAACTTGCATAGGTCTGATTCTGAGGGTGTTACAAATGTCGACAGCGTCGGCGTGTGAGGTGGGCCAGTAGAAGCCATGTCGCATAGCCTTGGCGACCAGAGAGCGGGCGCCGGCGTGGTGGCCGCAGTCACCGGAGTGGATATCGTGTAGGATCTTGCGTCCTTCGGCGGGTTGGACACAGCGTTGGAACACGCCGGTGACACTGCGCTTGTGGAGCTCGCCGTCGATGATGGTGTAGGACTTGCATCGACGAGCGATCATCCAAGCGTCCGTCTCGTCTGCCGGCAAGGTGCCGGCTTCCAGGTTGGCGATGTAGGGCTTGGTCCAGTCGTCTGGCTCGTTGACGAAAAGCGACCAGCTGCCTACGGTTGAGCGGGACTCCGATGTCGATCTCCCTCGGGGGAGAGACTGATGGCTTGGTGATCGTGTCGAGGAAGACGCCGGCGGGTGGTGCGAGTTGAGACGACCCGATGCGAGAGAGTGCGTCGGCCTCCTCGTTCTTCCGCCTGTCGATCCACTCGACGGAGTAGCCTGTGAAGTGTTCGCCCAACTTGTCCACTTCTTGGCGGTACGCCGCCATGGTGGGGGAGACGGCATCGCAGGTGCCAGCGACTTGCCCCGCGACGAGGTCGGAATCTCCGTAGCAGCGTAGGCGGTTGACATTCATCTCCTTGGCAGCTCGCATGCTGTGGAGTAAGGCCTCATACTCGGCCATGTTGTTGGTGCAGGGTGTGAAGTCGAGGCAGAGGATGTAGCGGAGCTTGTCGCCCTTCGGTGAAGTAAGCACGATCCTTGCGCCTGCGCCGTCCGCGTTCTTGGAGCCGTCAAAGTGCAGGCTCCAATAATAGAGGTATGGCAGCTTCTCTGGCTGCTGGGCCTCTTCCCAATCGGTGATGAAGTCCGCTAGGGCCTGCGACTTTATCGCTTTTCGCGGCTCGTATTTGATGTTGTGGATGCCGATCTCGACGGCCCACTTGGCGACCCGCCCGGTCGCCTCACGGTTGCGGATGATGTCTTGTAATGGTGCTGAGGAAACGACCGTGATCGGGTGCTCCTGGAAGTAGTGCGGCAGGCGCCGCTGAGCTCTGAAGACCGCGTATACCAGCTTTTGGTACTGGGGGTACCGCTGGCGCGACTCGGTGAGGACCTCGCTGATGTAGTACACCGGTCGCTGTACTGGGCGCTCCTTTCCTTCCTGTGGTCGTTCGATGACCATGACGGCACTGACGACGCGCTCGGAAGCCGCGACGTAAACCAGCATGTGTTCTTTGTCGGCGGGGGCGGCGAGTAGCGGTTCGGCGAGTAGCACCTTCTTGAGGTCGCGAAGCGCGTCATCCGCCTCCTTGTCCCACTAGAAGGTGGAGTTCTTGCGCATCAGGCGGTATAGGGGCATCGCCTTTTCGCCCAGGCGGGGGATGAAGCGACTGAGAGCCGCTACTCGCCCGGCCAGTTTCTGGACGTCGCGCAGGCACTCGGGTTTGCCGAGCCGGGCGATCGTGTCGATCTTCGTGGGGTTCGCCTCGATCCCTCGCTTGGAGACGACGTACCCCAGTAGTTGTCCTGCTGGTACACCGAAGGTGCATTTGCCTGGGTTGAGCTTTATCTTGTATTTTCGCAAGTTGGCGAATGTTTCCGCCAGGTCGGCGAGTAGGTCGCCCTGGCGAGCGGACTTTACGACCACGTCGTCGATGTAGACGTGGATGTTGCGGCCAATTTGGCTCGCGAGGAATTCTTGCATGCACCGCTGGTAGGTCGCCCCGGTTCTTGAGGCCGAAGGTCATGGCGGTGTAGCAGAAGGCTCCGAATGGCATGATGAACGCCGTCTTCTCCTCGTCCTCGATGGCCATTTTGATCTGGTTGTACCTGGAGTAGGCGTCGAGGAAACAGAGCGACTCCGAGCCCGCGGTTGAATCGATTATCTGGTCGATCCGCGGGAGGACGAACTGCTCCTTTGGGCAGGCGCTATTCAAGTTCGTGTAGTCGATACACATCCTCCAGGTCCCGTCCTTTTTCTCGACCAGGAATGGGTTTTCCAGTCACTTGGAGTATTTGATTGGCCGTATGAAGCCTGTAGCGAGTAGACGCTGCACCTCCTCGGCGATTGCTCGGCGGCGCTCTTCATTGAAGGGCCGCAGCGACTGTTTTACGGGTCGCACTTTGGGGTCGGCATTTAGCTTGTGCTCAGCGAGCTCCCTAGGGACACCGGGCATGTCAGAGGGCTTCCATGCGAAGATGTCCCTGTTCTCACGGAGGAACTCGATGAGCGCGCCTTCCTATGCTGGGCTCATGCCCGTCCCGATCGTCACCGTCTGGCTGGAGTCGCCTGGGACCAGCTCGACGGTGCGGGTGTGCGTCGTGGCCTCGAAGGTTGAGGTGTTTGCGCCCTCCGAGTTGGGCTTCTTGAGTATGGTGGGGTCGTCGTTGTTGACCCCGCCGCATTTGGCGAGCTCATCGGCGTGGTTGGTCTCCGCCGATGACGGCATCAGCCAGCTCGCCTTTGGCCTCGCACCGGCGGCCATGTCGGGTCGCCGTTGATGGTGATGACGCCACGCCCGGGAGCTTCATCACGTTGTACGCGGTGGCGCTGCCATGAACTTGGCGAACGCCTGGCGCCCCAGGATGCAGTGGTAGGGGCTGTCGAAGGGCACGAGCTCGAAGACGATCCGCTCGGTGCGGAAGTTTGCTGGTGTGCCGAAGGTGACTGGCAACGTGACCTTACCTATCGGGTACGCCTTCCGACCGGGGACGATGCCGTGGAACATGGTGTGGTCGCCTCGATCATCGATCGCGGAGACAACCTTTGAAGGTGTCCAGTACAGGATGTTGATGGAGTTGCCGCCATCCATCAATGTCTTGGGAGCCGAGTCGCCGACCTTAGGCTTGACCACCGTGGCGACTCGACCGGGTACTGGCGCGTGGCGAGTGGACTTGTCGACTCCAGGTGATGGGCTGCTCCGACCAGTTGAGGAACTGGGGAACGTCCACCTGGGCCACCGCGTTGATGGCGACGGCGCAGGCGATGACCTTCTTCTCGCGCTTCGTGTTGAAGCCCGTGAAGGTATGGAGCGAGCCGGCCAGTTTGCCGAATTTTCCGACGTTTGGCGGGTCGTTGTCGGGGTCCTCCCGCGCTCGCCGTGCCTTCTCGATCTCCCTGAGGGTGTGGCAGTCGGCGGTGGTGTGTGTTGCGGGCTTCCCTTCCCTGCTATGAAACGCACATGGTTGGTTAAGGAGAGCCGCGGGGTCGAACCTTGGCTTGGCCTTGTAGTTGCCGCCGTCGCAGCATTGTCCTCCGTCGCGGCGGAAGCTCTTGGTCTCGCGTTGCGCGTGCCCGGCATTGCCGACGAAGTCGACTCGCCCGTCACTGCAGCGCTTGCCAGTGAGGCGAGTGTTGCTGTAGCGTAGGTCGGACCATCGTCCGCTGTCGTTGTTGCTCGTGCGGCGTTGACCTCCTGACTCGTCGTCAGTTTCCTGGTTTGGATCTTCCTCCACGTACCGTTTGGCGATCTCGAGGAGGTCGGGGATGTTGTCGAGTGTGCGAGAGTGTCGCTTGAGCTTGGCGACCAGGGGCTCGTAGCGGCACGAGGTCTTGAAGCAGTGGATCGCGGTGTCCGGGTGGATACCGACCGCGTTGTATCAGAGTTCTTGCCACCGTTGGACCCAGTTGCGGGTCGACTCGCGGGGCCCTGGGACGCATCGCTCCAAGTCCTCGATGGTGGTGGCGCGGGTGTAGGAGCACTCGAAGTGCCTGACAAGGCGTCACGCATCTCCCGTGAATCAATCACCCGGGAGGGTGTTGATCCACCGCCGCACGCCCTTCCATCATCGTGGAGGTAACGGCGGCTAGCAGTCGGTGTGGCCCGCGATCCCCATCGCCATGAGGTATGTATCGAGCCAAACGGCGGGTATTACGGGGTCGATTTTTCATCTCCTTCGGCGCCTTGAAGTTTGGCGGGTACTTCTCGCTCGGATCATTGGTCCGGCACTTGGGGCCGAGTCGATCGAGCGACCCCATGGGGCTCGCCGTGGCGATTGGTTAGGTGTGTCGCGGTCGTCGGGCTGGCGTGTCGCCAGCTTTGGTTGTTGATGATGTGGGTGCGGGCGTCGATGGGTTGCCCATTGGCGGCGGTTGGTCGCTGGCCGGGGTCACAGGGAGAGTGCGTTCGCGGGTCGGTGTTGGAGCTGCAGGGCTCGTGGCGGGCAGTTGAGGGTGTTTGCCGCCGGCGGCCGCCGAGGCCGATTCGCTTCCGGCGAACGCGAGTATACTCGACCGCGAGTCGGCACCGCGCTTTTGCTGCTCGACGGCCTTTGCGAGCAGGGCCCCGACATCGATCTGTAGGGGCGCCGCCGCGGGCCGTGATGTTGTCGGTGCTGCCGCCCGCCACGAGGTTGTCCATCGGGTGGAGAACAGGAGGCCGTTTGCGCTCTCCCGTGAGGAGACTACTATCTCGTGGCTGGTCCTCAGGAGGTGTGCGGTTGGGTGGTGGGCGCCCATCGCCGCTGATCCTGGCGGCGGTCGCTTCTCCCGTGGCGCTGCTCGCAGATCGCGCGCCGCCACGCTGGTCGGGTCGTTCGCCATCGAAGTTCAGCGCGCCCGAACGGGGGTTCAGCGCGACCTGATCCGCTGCTGGTGGTAGCGCTGATAGCTCTGCCGCCACCGCCGAGGCGAAAGTTTTCGCGCTCGGCTTGTTCCTTGCGCACCGCCTCCGCCAGTTTCAGGCGGAGTTCCTCGACCTCCGTTGCCGTGGCGTTTGGAGGGATTGGGGTGGAGAATGGATCCTCCGGTGGATCGGTGCCGGTCACCATGTAGGTCGCGGTGTGGCGACCGGTTCCGTCGCGGAGGTCGGCGGAGTTTTCTGACCCGGAGTCGAATTCGAAGATCCCGAGGATGGAGGGGTCCTCGAAGTCTCCCACGTTGGAGACCTGGGTGATGGAGCCCGCGGGTGAAGCCACGGTGATGGACCCGGCGAGTGACGCCGGGGTCGCCGAGTCGGCGTCGTCGTTGAGGGTCGCGTCTTCGCGGTTGCCGAAGCCGCCACGCCGTGGGCAATTGTACTCGGAGGCGAGGCGATGGATCGTGCGGATCTGGATCTCGGAGAGCCGATCGCGTGGCGGCGACTCGCGGATGCGAGCCGAGTCCTCCGAGACGATGACGTCGGTGAGGCCGACGAAGAGGTTGATCGTGCCGACCGGCAGGATCACGCTGTGCGTGACGGGTCACGCCACGGACGTAGCTGCTGGAAGATTTGGAGCATCTCGCTGATCGCTATCATGCGCCGGTGGCGACCGTATCGTTGATGGGCAGATTGGATCTCGCCGCAGAACACCGCCGACCGCCAGCCCCACGGGGCGCCATCGCCGTGGGAATGGTCACGGCGGCAGATGCCGCAATCGGCAGAGTAGTAGAACGAGGGCAAGGCGGCCAGCCATCTGCGGTCGCAGATGAGGGCAAAGAAACAGGGTTTTACCCAGGTTCGCCGAGGGTAAAGACCTACTCCTGCTAGATTGTATTATGAAGGTGGTACAATGGGCGAGCTCGGCGGCTAGGCGGCGAGTCGCTTGGGTGTATGATGGAACGTATCTCTACTCGCCCTACGGGGAGGTTTATATAGGCACACCTCCCCTAGGGTTTACATATCTCAACCAATTCAGTTAAAGCTTCGGTACTCGTTTAACCTAATCCGACTGGGCCTATCTACTCGCCTGGGCCTTCAACTTCCAGTCGCTTGGATCCTCGCTGGGCTTCAATCCAGTCGCTGTCTCGCAGGCCCACTCGCCAGTTCTTGGGCCAGTCGGAAACGTCCTGCTGGGTATACCCCGGTAGGCACATCCCCATCACTAGCTTAGCCAAAATGATAAGAATCGACGACTCATACGCGCTGGGAGATCCGACTCAGCATTTACTCATGTCGGCAGATGGGATCACTAAGATTCAGATCTACGATGCAGCCGGGTCACAAAGGCCAGATTACAGGAGGAAAAGACACGATGAGTTGCCGGATTACAGGAGGAAAAGACGCGATGAGAGGCCGTATTACAGTTACGTTTTGACTCAAGTTGCAGCTATGAGTCAAGATCATCCTGATGCTGGAAGCAGCCAGCGTCAAACGAAAAACGGGCAACATCAGTGGGTACCAAACAATGACGGCAAAAAGGCATATGAATAGAGGAAGTCTTATCAAGAAAGGCAGAAGTACACTTACGAAATGATGTTGGACCAACCATGCAAGTTTCACACACCGAGTCCAAGTAAGCTGGCAAACAACACAACTCGACAATGTACTTGGTTCCAGAAGGCTGACAGAGTAGACTCGCCCATTCAGCAGCTAACACCACCTCCCCCCACCACTTACAAGGGGAAATGCTCAAGTTATTGGTGTTGAGCAAAGGTATGAAAACCAGTAGCCGAGATACCGTAATCAAGAAAGAAGAGAAGTTGTGCATCAAGTGCATGATCCAAGGAACGAGGGCTCTCATGTCGGCCATGGTACCAGAAACGAGTACAGAGAACATCACCAGAGTTATGTTGTATTTGTCACAGAGCCGAATGACAAAAACAGTTAGCAGAGACGTATGATGGAAGTAAACGCTACAATGCCAGCAATACCAAAGTACATGCATTGGTCTAAGTAGGAGATAACGTGGAGCATAAAGGATCACCCCAAGATCATGCTGACTCCAGGAGGATACGCACTAGTGCTGGATCCAACTTTCATGGGTCCCAATATCAATGTAAAGTTCTCCAAGGTACTGATAGATGATGGCAGTAGCATCAATATCATGTACAAAGTTACAATGCTCAATCTAGGTATCACCATGAACATGCTGGAGGCGACTAAGACAATATTCCATGGCCTTGTGTCGGGATTGTCATGTGAGCCAATTGGAAAGATCTCGGTTGACGTCTTATTCGGCAATAGGGAAAATAGTCGTACTGAGGCCATAGAGTTTGAGGTGGTAGACCTTGTCAGCTTATATCATGCATTACTCGGTAGACCAGCTATGACAAAGTTTATGGCCACCCCTCACATTGCTTATCTGAAGATGAAGTTACCGGGTCCATGTGGAGTTATGACAGTTGAAGGTGACTACAAGCGATCTATTGCGTGCGCCTCAGCCGGCTCTTCGCAGGCCGAGTCACTAGTAATAGCACAGGAAAAGCAGAAAATGATGGAGGTTGCAGCATTGTCTAAGGCGGCACAAATGTCCGGCACTCACTAACCTGCATGGCAGTGTGTCCTTCCAAGCTACTAAGGAGACATAAAAGATATAGATTGATGAGGCTTTCCCAGGGCGCACAGTGGCTATTGGCGCTGGGTTATCTGACAAATAGGAAAGCGAGCTCACCAACTTCCTCCGTGATAATCGGGATATTTTTGCATGGTCCACACAGGATTTGCAAGGTGTTCCGAGGGAGTTGGCTGAGCACTCTCTGCATGTAAGGCCAGATACCAAGCCTGTGAATCAACCCCTCCACCGCTTCGCTAAAGATAGGAGGAAAGTGATAGCTATCGAGATATCCAGGCTTTTAGCTAATGGGTTTATCATGGAGGTACTGCATCTAGATTGGTTATCGAATACAGTCTTGGTCAAGAAGAAAAAGGATGACCCGAACATGGAAATGGTGTGGCACATGTGTATTAACTACATGAACCTTAATAAGTCTTGTCCAAAAGATCCATTCCCACTGCCTCGGATCGATCAGGTCATCGACTCTACTGCCGGGTGTGAGTTGTTGTCATTCGCAGATGCGTATTCTGGTTTCCACAAGATACCACTGAATCTGAGTGATCAAATAAAGACAGATTTTATCACCCCGTATGGGGCTTACTGCTATCGTACTATGTCGTTCGGATTGAGAAACGCGGGCGCAACGTATCAAAGATGCATGCAAAAATGCTTGCAAGAGCAGCTTAACAAAAACGTTCAAGTATACATCGATGATGTGGTAATAAAAACCAAACAAAGTCATACTCTAATCGAAGACTTGCGTCAAACATTCGCAAACTTAAGAATATTCCGGATGAAACTTATCCTGGAAAAATGCACCTTTGGTGTCTCGGCTGGAAAATTACTCGGATTCCTTGTATCGAGCTGAGGGATTGAGGCTAACCTGACAAAGATTAGGGCCATCTAAAGAATGGAACTGCCGAAAACCCTCAATGATGTCCTGAAGTTCACAGGGTGCCTAGCCTCATTGAGTATGTTTATCAGTCGACTAGGCGAAAAAGCCTTACCATTATATCAACTGATGAAAAAATCAGATAATTTCACATGGACACAACAAGCTGGTAGCGCTTTCTATGAACTCAAAAATATGTTGGCAACAACGCCAATATTAGCCTCACCGCTATCCAAAGAGCCAATGATGCTCTATGTCCCAGCAACCAATCGAGTTGTCAGTGCGGTAATAGTGGTAGAGCGCGAAGAAGAGGGCAAATCAGTCTAGAGACCAGTTTACTACCTGAGCGAAGTGCTCTCTACATTGAAACAGAATTACCCTCACTATCAAAAAATGACATATAGGGTGTATATGGCAGCAAAGAAGCCGAAACATTATTTTCAAGAACACCCAATCAGGGTAATATGCCAGGCACCTATCTCGGACATGTTGGGCAGTAAAGACGCCAGTGGCCGAGTGGCAAAATGGGCCATAGAGCTAGCACCATATACTCCACAGTATGATAGGCGAGATGCAATTAAATCTCAAGCTGTGGCAGACTTTTTCGTGGACTGGATGGAGATGCAATATGAGCCGCTGTTACCAGACCTGAATTACTGGAGGATGCACTTTGACGGGTCCAAGACAAAGATGGGTCTGGGCGCCGGATAGTTCTCACTTCACCAAAGAAGGATCGGCTCAAGTATGTGTTGCAAATTCACTTCGCTGCATCCAACAATGTTTCCGAATATGAAGCACTTGATCATGGGATAAAAGTGGATAAAGAGATTGGCATCAAAAGAATCATATGCTTTGGCGACTCAGACTTGGTTATTTAGTAAGTATCTAGGCACTTGGATGCGCTAGACGCTAATATGGCACTGTATCGTTTCCATGTGTAGAAAATTTCGGGATACTTTGATGGATGTGAGTTTCATCACGTACCCAGGGCAGAAAATGAGGCAACTAATGTACTATCAAATCTAGGGTCATCTCGGCAAGAAATACCGCCAGGGGTAGCACTGGAACATCTCAGAAATCCATCAATCAAGCCATCGCCCGAATCCGAATCAATCTTCATCCTGGCAAGCCAGGAATCGGATGTTGTGCCAATGGATATAGATACAGGGGCAGGTTCGAGTAACCCGGGGACTGCTCCACAGAACCCGGGGACTGCCGAATTGCACACGGGGACTCCTCAGGTTATGTCGGCTGAGCCTATGGAAATTGATGGAGAAACGGATCCAGCGCCAGTGATACCAATTTGGGCACAACCAATATTCAACTACCTAAAAGATGGAACATTGCCAGATGATGAGATCTTGGCAAGACAAATAGAGAGACGAGCAAAATCATACACTATCATCAATAGAGAATTATACAAGAGGAGTGTGACAAGTGTATAACAACGTTGTATTAGCTCAGAGCAAGTCCAAGAGATACTTTTGGATATTCACCAAGGAGAATGTGGCCATCATGCTTCGTCGAGAGCATTGGTAGCCAAGGCGTTCCGACATGGATTTTATTGGCCAATCACACTCGTGGAGGCACAGGATCTGGTAAGAAAATGCAATGGGTGTCAACTATACTTAGCAAAATCAAATTTGCATGCATCAGAGCTAAAGACTATACCAATCACTTGGCCATTAGCGGTATGGTGCCTAGATATGGTAGGGCCATTCAGACCTGCACGTGGCGGCATGACCCACATACTTGTGATGGTTGACAAGTTCACAAAATGGATAGAAGTGAAGCCCATCAAAAAGCTTGATGGAAAAATAGCTGTCACATTCCTAAATTACATAATCCTGAGATATGGCCACCCGCGTAGTGTAATCACAGACAACAGCATAAATTTTGCTGAAGGAGACTTTCCTCGATTCTGGAGGGAAAACCGAATAAGACTCGATGTAGCATCAGTCGCTCACCCAGAATCAAATGGGAAAGTTGAACGAGCTAATGGGCCAGTTCTATCTGAGATAAAGCCTCGGCTTATCGAACCACTCTGGAGATCACCTGGTTGTTGGATAGAGGAATTACCCTTAGTACTGTGGAGCTTAAGGACAACTCTGAATCGATCAACTGGATATACGCCATTTTTCCTTGTATATGGGGCAGAAGCAGTGTTGCCTGCCGACACATGAATCGCCAAGAGTAAGGAAACACTCGGAAGTCGAGGTAAAAGAAGCCCGGGAAGATGGAGTTGATTTACTTGAAGTGGCTCGACAACTGGAACTATCCAGATCCACCATATACCAACAAAATCTCCGACGCTATCACTGCCAGAAAGTGCTCCCTCGTGTGTTCAGAGAAGGGGATTTGGTGCTCAGACTAGTGCAACACACAGCTGGGATGCACAAGCTATCACCCCCATGGGAAGGTCCATTCATTGTAAGAAAAGCATTGCACAATGATTCATACTATCTGATAGATGCCTGCGAGGCACAAAAGAACAAGGCGGACAGGCCGGGTGATGAGACCAAAAGGCCGTGGGATGTGGCATTGCTTCGTCCTTTATATACCTAGGGAAAGCAATGTATGTATCTCTCTCTCATATGTCAGACTATTATGCCGGCTATGTGCTGATAATAAAAATGGTATGACTCAAAAAAATCACTCGGGGACTCCCCCTCATGTTTATTTTTTTCTATCCTTATGTCGGCTGGTATTGTATCCTAAAATTATCTCGGAATAGTAGTGTATACTTTTTTAAAGTCACCTCTTCGACTTTTTTGTTGTCCGAAAACACGGCTTCATGGCAAGCAAGAAAAAAAGACCAAGGACAGGTAAACATGAACAGCAGATAAGAAAAGGAAAAATGTGAGTCGACCCTATGTATAACTAACCCATTGCAGGATATGTCGGGCCTATATGTCAAATGACTCTAGGTCAATTTGCCTAGTTTCATACCCGCTAGCTTAATCCTTATTATTTTGAGACTCTAATGTTGAACGCCAAAAAAGGTAGACAAGAGCCAAAGTCAAGGGATAAGGGAAACGGTAAATGAAACTCGGGGACTTGCCCCTGAATGATTTGCATCTTAGCCAAAATATAAGTTTTTGCCTTCACAAAGGCACACAACCAAAAGAACTGCAGTATTTGTTACATATGCACCCGGCATACCAGGGATCTCACAAAATTTAAGAGTTTTTTTATCCAGCCTAAGAGGCAGCTGGACTCAGAGGGGCTTCATCAGCAAGCTTGGAACTGGACGAGTCGTCAGTCTCAGCCGAGTCATTTATATCAGCCGAAGCGGCCACATTTGACTCGGTGGCTTTGCAATCAGCATCACCCTCTTTAGAAACTTTGGCGGCAGGCTCAGCAGCATCGAGAAAACTTGGCCCATCACACCAAGCGTGGATCAAGGCGTACTCCACCATCGCATAGGCTCGCTCCTGGCGCCTCTTGATGAGCTATGGATCATGGGTCCACTTGCCTTCAGCCCTAATGTTCTAAAGAACATCAAGATTGATGTCTTTATACCATGATAGCACGAAGGACAAGGCCTTGTCCGCGGCAGCGCGCACAGCCGACTCACGCTACTCATCCAGCCTTTCTTCAGCAAGAAAAATCTTGGCGGCAAGAGGCTCAATGAGGTCAGGGGAGTCTTCATCTGGCCAGAGCGTCCTAAAGACAAGGATCGCCGACTTAAGCAGGTCTACTCCACATGACTTTATAGTGGTTATGCGCTCGGAGAGGGCAGCCAAGTGCTCATCAATGGTAATCTCGCCGTTTGTCGTGTCACCATACTCGGACCGCACCTTCTTCATAGCCCTCAGGGCAAACATGTTGGCCTCAGGGAAGTTCTCTGCAAAAAGAGAAATCATCAAAGGACATCAAGAGAGATAGAAATAAGAATAAGAACACAACGAAAAGAGTAAGAACTCACTACCGATGAAAGAGTTGATGGAGAGAAGCTTGGTCTACCAAATTTTTGCCTTAGCCTGAAGGGCATACAAGTCTTGGTGAGCCGAGTTTAACACTGACTCGGCCTCCTTGAGCAAATCATTCATCTTTTCAGTTTTAACAGAGAACTGCCCCTCTGATGTTTGAGCCAAGTCACCTCGTCTCGCTCCTTATGGAGCTTGATCTGGTGTTGACCTGCTTATTCAAAAGTGTATTCCGGCAATCTCAGCAAGGAAAACAATATCCTGGAGTGGTTCTACGAGCAAGACTATCTCGGCTACTCCGGGATATAACAAACGAACAAGGAAACACTAGGGCTAGGCAGCTACAAAGTATCTAAGGAAAAGAGAACTACCTTCAGCGTCCAAGATTTGCTTGTGAAGGGCATTAAGAGGAAGTTAAGATAAAAAGGATAAAAATGGCCGGTAAAAGGGAAGCCGAGTAAGAGGATATACCTCGGCCTTGGGTCTTAGCCTTCAGGTTCCGATGAGCAGCAACGATTTTTTGATACTTCCATATCAGGGTCTGGTGTATCTTGGTGCGCTCATTATGCGTAAGCTGCAAGAAAGAGAAATAATCAGAAAATGCTCAATGGATCAAACAATTCAATCCTGGCAGAAAGTAAAAAGAGATGCATTTGGGTTCTAAGATTACGGCCGAGTAACTACTTTACTCGACAGTAACCTCGGGGGCTAGGGATCAGAGTTTTGACATAAGATCTTGGCAAAAACAGAAAGAATCATGCCTTAGTTCTAATCTTACAGTCGAGTAACCGCGTTACTCGACAGTAACCTCGGGGGCTAGGGATCAGATTTTCAACATAAGGTCTTGGCAAGAAGAAGGAAAAGACATGTTTTAACTAGGAGCTTATAGCCGAGTAAGTCCCTTACTCGGCAGTAACCTCGGGGACTAGGGAATATGTGACATAAAAAATACTCAAAACATGAAAGAGTAATGCAGTCGCATACCTCGTTCACCCGTTCAGCTTGCGCCATAAGTGCAATAGCTTGCTGGGTCATCTCTAACATAGTTTTGGGTCCAAGTTGCACCTGTTGTTGACCCGAACCTAAAGGGGCGCTAGAGTCTACCTCTTGATCGCATGCAGCATTCCATGCCAGAGCGAAGGGCTCGATAGAGCCAAGGATGTGCCCATTGAGCATCCGAGTGAGAACCTGCCCTTTCTTTAAGGTATCTCCCATGCCGGCATGGGTAGCAGCGGCACTAGCGTGCAATGCACTGGCTCCAGGAACATTGACAGATCGAGCAGAAGATTTTCCCAACTAACCCGCCAAAGCAGGTGCCTTTGTTGATGTGGTTGGATTTATCTGCGGAGCTGAGCCTGGGGCAAAAACCAGAGTTTGTTGCTTGTGGTCCTTCGTTTTGACAGGCACAGTTCGGGTCTGGCCAAACGAAGCAGGTCGGGTCTGGATTTTGGTTGCTGGAGCTGGAGGAGCAGGTCTTGTACTTGTTTGCTGAGGCAGAGGAGTCGAGTGAGCAGGCTTAGTAACAGGTTGGGAAGCAGAGGCAGGTATTTCCTTTATTGAGGGAGATGCAGTAGTCATGTTATGGGTGGACTCGGCTCCTATGCTGCTAGCACCGGGTCCCAAGTTCAAACCATCAGAGGCACTTTGCGTTGCAGGCCGAGTCTCCCCTGCAGAGTGTGATGCCGGGTCAGCTTCAGGCTGAGGCATAGAAGCCTCAATTGTAGAAGCAGAGACCCGAACTTGGGTCTCTAGCTTAGGAGCAGCACGACTAGGGGAGACTGGCTGGGGGATCGACGATGACATACAAGTGGCGGACTGATTCACAGACATGGCAACATTGAAAACAAAAGTGCAAACCAATAAGGAAGGAACCACAAAAAGAAAGATTGTGAGGAAACAGGCAGCGAAAGTTACCCAGAAACGATGGGGTCACGATGGGCACGACGAGCAACTTGGCGTGGAGCCATGCGGGGCTGCGAAGTCCCAGCTTCGGAGGCCGCGGCCATGTTGATCCGGCATTTCTTGGAAGGATGAGCACCACTATTGGAGGCCCCGTGCCGCTTACCCGGCTTGGCAGCAGGGATTTTGCCGCGACCACCAATGGCGAGGGGAGCATCCTCGTGTACCTGACCAGCTGCATCAGTAAATGCAAGATTCAATGGGATAAGCCGAAAACACAAGGCAAAAGGCAATACCTCTAGAATCTCTCAGTCATCGTCAGACCAGTCACGCAAAGTGTTTCGGGTAAGATTCTTACCCGGAGTCGGAGCGGCAGCAGCATGGGGAATAGGCATGAAGCACTCCAAGTTGAACTCTTCATCATCGTCATTAGATCGATCGCTGAAATAACCGCTAGGAGGAACGGTGTTGTCTCCAACCTGGTGCACAAGATTCTACTAAAGGAAGGGAGAAAAAAATCAATGCAAGAAATAGGTGACAAATAATTGCCGAGTAAAGTATGTCGACAGCGCTCGAATACTCGGAAACTTACCCATGGAACGAGTTTATCCCGGCTGAAGGGGGACAGTTCCAAGTCCAATCTTACGCTAGATTCAGCTTGAAGATAGAACTGACCTGGCGAGCGACAGAGTCATTGGTGAGCTCAAAGGTAGAATGGTGAGTGGGATCATGCAAACCACTCATGAAGCAGATCTTGTGACACCTGGATTGGATAGGGCTGACTCGGTGACTGATGAAGGTGCACATCAGATCCTCTTCGGTCAAATTAAACCCCTCCTTCGGGTCAAGAAGGCTCTCTATGACAGTGTGAGCCTCATTCACCGCTGGGTACTTGTCCCATGGATCAAGTTTCTAGAGGTCCTTGCTAGGAAATTTGTCTTTGAAGGGGGCAGACAGATGAAGTCGTTGTGCCCACTGTTCTTGACATAAAAAAAGTTCTATGCCACTTCTTGCAGGAGTCAAGACCAGTGACACGAGGGAAAACGGAGTCTAGCCTGGGCGTGATGCTAGCAGCACCACACCGGGTAGGCTTCTTCTTAGAGGAGGGAACACCGGGATCCGGAACAACTTGGATCCTAAAATTAAAGTACTTGGCCCAAAGAAGAACAGTGGGCCAAATACCAAGATATCCCTCGCAGGAATAAATAAAGCAAGATAAGGAGCCAATGGCATTGGCGGGGAGATGATGTGTCTGCAAGTGGAAATTCGACAAAAACGACTTGAAGAAATCACTAATAGGGAGAGCAAAGGCACTCTCAAAGTGGGATAGAAAGACTACCCGTTCATCGAACTCGGGCTTGGGAGAGATCTCACCGAAAGGAAGGCGGCATTCAACTTCAAGGGGGATGCGCCTGGTAGCGCACAGCCACTCAACTTCCTGGAGAGTAACCTCCGAACCCTCCCAGGCGCCACGCTCGCCGGCGGTCTCATGTTCTTCCACCTCCTCGCCTCCGTCACGGGCATCCATGAACTCCAGTGGCACGGGCCCTTCCTCCGTCGGAAGTGTCCTAGATTTCCAAGGACCCATCGAGGAATCGAAGGAAGGAAGAGGGAAGTGCTTGGCGAGTGCAACAAGCAAGAAGAAGAACAAAGGGGCAGTTGTAGATTGGAGCGGTGCGAGGAAGAAGAAGGCTAGGAGGAAAACTAAAGCGGAAAGGCCGATTATTTCCCCGACGCCCCTACTTAAGGGGGAGTAAAAACCCCAAGCGTGGGATCCCAATGTGGCATGCGGCCCAGTTGTGGCTGTGTAGGCGGGAAACAGACACATCAGAACGCGCCACGTGTGTGCAATACACGAGTCAGGCCACACCACATCATGTTGCGCAAGACACGAGGCGCTAAGCGATGGGAATGCCACAGTGACGGCAGTAACTGCGCTGCCGTCACTGTGCTATCAGGATTTGAGACAAAATTTGAGGCAAGCAATCATGATTACAACCTGTAAGTGACTAAGATTAATATAAAAAGGCGAAGATGACCTGGCAAGACCAAATATGACTCGGAGAAGGTTAAAAATACCTCACTAAGTCAAAAATGAGACTCGTAAATACCTTGGTAGACTCGGCAAAGATCGAGGTTAGGCCAAATGGGCCATCCCGGATATAAAATAAAGAGAAGTTCTAGCTAAGTTAAAGGAACCTCGAGACGCCTAACAGCAAAAACTTCTAGGCCTCACCAGCTTTGGGGACTAATGTTAGGGGGATAACCCCCGATAGGGTCATAAGGGGTAAAATGTTTCCCAGTTTGGCTAGTGCTGAGTCAAAGAAACAACCAGCCGGGTCTCAACGGCCGGGACACGAAGCCTGTGTAAGGCCGACATAGGAAGTATGTCGGACCGCACAGGACACAGACGTTTATCTTGCAGGTAAAGACAAGCTGGATCTCACGAGGAAAGGCCGAGTCAAGTAGGGCGCGTGGCACCTTTCTGAGTAAGATCCAGGAGGGACCGTGGTAAAGCATGGTCAAAAGAGAAGGGTGTCGTCGGGTGACACCAAAGGAGCCCGGTGACGCCAAAAGCAAGGACTGACGTATAAAGCACTGTATGACGTCGTAGAGCTGGCATCTACGTATGGAAGGACCGTTGGTTGTATAGCTTTATTGACTGGTCATGGGCCTAGGGCTGGCCCATGACCTAGACCGTATAGCAAGGACCAAGATCCAAACAGTAAACCCTAGGACCCGAAAACTGTAACCTAGCTATCCCCGTTGTCTATATAAGGAGGGGCATAGCTAGAGTTTAGGGGGATCAATTAGTAGTGAACTAGTGCCCTCAGGCTACGCCAAAACAGCTCAAGGAGCACTTGTAAACATCAAGGAGAAATAAAAACCACAAGTTTGGAGAGTTCATCGTGTTCATCGTGCACGGCAGTACCATGCACTCCCTCCCTGGTGACCTCAAGTGTCCATTCGGCCCCCAACTTAAGCCTACCCATGGAATCTGCCATGACACCACCATGACAGCAAGTGTTGAAATAAGAATAGAATTTGTATTAAAGGAATGTATTCAAATAAAGCTAAAATGTAAACTTGAGAAATAAAGAGCATAAAAATAAAGAACGATTGATTGTTTGTAGTTTCCTGCAGATGGAAAAGTAGGCCCGGGGAGATACAGTTCATGGTGATAGTGAATGTGCCAAGTGGATGAGTGATGAGTGTAACAATTATAATCTTATAAGTATATGTGTAGGCGAGCAACCCATAATTAGTCGAAACTCCTCTTGGTGGATTTCATCCCAACTTCAATAATTCTACTAGTCTATTACCAAAACCATGGTCAGTCACTAGACGATTAAGATCCTTCATATTGCTTAGAAATTAAGCTCCTTAGATTGGACTAATGCAATAAGCACAGTGGTTCCTCGTGATCCACGAGTCAAACTAGTTTCCCATTGATATCCTTGTGTCACTCAGGGGTCGCCTGTAGGGTTCGCAGCATAGAAAACAAAAAATTTCCTACGATGGGAACTATGTACCAAGATCTATCTACTAGATACAAACAACGGGCGGATGTATATCCGTAGATAACATACCCTTGAAGACCGACAAAACTTAACGAGTTAAACTCGTGGTTGATGTAGACGATCTCTTGCCGATCTCAAGATCGAGAGGAAGTCCTAGCGCCGCAAAACAGCAGCGCATCCGTGCTCGCACACACGTACAAGACACCGAGAAACCTCTGCCTCCTCGCTCCAGCGATGCAGCGGAAGCACAACCCTTTCTTGTGAATAGCCACCGGGAACATGTATCTCGCTAGTCCGAGACCATGGGGGATAAATTCTAGAGGGGAGAGAGATCCTTCACGAGGAGGTGTGAGTGAGAAGTGAGGAGGTGGGTGCCTTTTATAGGAGAGGGGGAACCCCAAGGGGGTAGCCGGCGCATGGGGCTGCCCCCTTGCCCTCCCCTCATTCATGTGGGTGGACACTCCACTCACAAAAATCCTTTCAATTACCTCCACTCAAAATCCCACTCAAAATTTCTATTAAATTTCCACCAAATTTAATGCAAACTCTCATTAAATAAGACTCATGTTATTTATTCAGAATTTTGTCAATTACTTTAATGACAAACATTCACATATAACCCCTTGCTAGTATTTCATTTCACATGCAAAAACACTTTCTGCAATTTCACCCGAAAACCTGTTTCGGTATCTAGTGAAATAAATTCCTGCGCTTGTTATTCTTTTCGGCATGAAACTTTTGCTCCAATTGGATGTCAGTGTCCCTTAAGTGTGCCACCCTATGGTTCGCGAATAATGCGTACATGATCGATACCCTTCTCCGATCAATAATTAGAAGCGGTACCTAGAGATCCATACTGACTCCCACACATTCAACGATGACTTTCCTATGATCGTCAGAACCTTTTACTATAGTATCTTAATACCTTTGTTTCACGATATATTACATGTCCAAGATTCGATCATCGGTATCTCTATACCTATTTTGATCTCGTTATCGACATGCACTCTTTTCTCGTTCCCGTGATATAACATTCTAGTGATCAAATCACTTGCTTGCAAGCTAACCAGTGTGATATCACCGAGAGGGCCCGGAGTATATCTATCCGTCATTAGGATGAACAAATTCCACTCTCGATCCATGAGCCTCAACATAACACTTTAGTAGTTCTGAATTCATCTTTATAATCACCCAGTTACGGTGTGACGTTTGATGTCCTCAACAAACTCTTCCGGTGTTAGTGATTGACATGATCTCATGGTCTAAGGATTAGGATCACTTCGTAAGTTGTTATAGAAATATAAACTCAATGACTTTGATCGTAATGCTATACTTCGGATGAATGTTCATCACATCATTACACTAATGTTGTGACCTTGTTATTTACAACATCCAATGTCTATGATCAGGAAACTTTGATCATCTTGTTAATCAACGAGCTAGTTTATGAGAGAGGCATAACTAGGAACTTTATGTTTGTTTATTAAACACACATGTATTAACGTTTCCGTATTAATATAATTATAGCATGCAAAATAAACATATATCATATACTTGGAATACACATAATAAACACTTTATTATTGCCTCTCGGGGCATATTCCCTTCATCGTCGGTCTTCTAGCGAACAAGATCCTATCTAGGTAGAACAAAGCATCATGTTCTCTAGGCCCGTAATTGGCCAACAAGCATTAGGCATCCCACAAATAGTCAAGAACACATAATATAATAATTAAAATCAATTACAAACTAATGGAAAATATATAGGCACATCACACCTCACCAATCCCTTACATCTCCCACACCCAAGGGAACTTACTCACACATGAGAGAATAAAGCATCATCGATATACTTAAATAAAGGGAGTTCTTCTCGATATTACTGTGGAGATCCACAGTAGAAATAGAAAAGCAATCCAACTCAATTCAAGATAGGAAGAAGCAATCTCAAACCCTAGTCTTGCAAGGTGAAGATCTCTCTCTCAAGTACAAGTAATGGCTATGGGGGTGTGGTGGCTAGGAGGTCGAAGATCGTGGATTGAGATGAAGAATGTCTTCTCCTTCTTCTCCAGATCTCTTCTTTCTCCCTTTTGGATGGAACGGCGGTTGTTAGTGTTGTGTTTTTATTCTCGACCCCTTCATGAAAGTTGTCCCTTTTGACAAGACGAAGGAGGTGGCAACTATACGGTGGGAATTATACGGCCGGAGAAAATGTTCCCACCGTATAGTTGGTCGTTAAATCTTCTGGATTCCTCCCTCGTTTGATTCCAAATAGACTTGCTTATTTTCGCCTGAATATTGTATTTCTATTGTTAAACCCTTCTATTGATGGTCAGAACCTGAAACACACATTAAAAACCAAGTTTTCTTTGCTATCGAAGTATTAGCGTTAGGTAAACCTAGAAAACCATCAAATCCAGACAAAAACCATCAATAGGGACCATCAAAAATGTGTCGAATCTCACAGATATCAGGAACCGGAGCGCGGGTAGAGACAATGTTGGCGAGTGTGTTAGCTTCCTCGTTGTTCTCGTGGACGACGTGCCAAATCTCGTAGCCGTAAAAGTCACCTTTGAGTGTGTTGTAAAGATCGCGGTAGGCAATCATATTATCACTAACAGCGTTGCACTGGTGCATTGTCTGCTGCACGACGAGGTTGGAGTCACCGTAGATGACCATTCTGGTGGCACTGCAGGCTTTGGCCATCTGCATCCCATGAAGCAAGGCTTCGTACTCTACCTTGTTGTTGGATGCGTAGAATTTCATCCGCAGTATGTACCACATCTTGTCACCATGCGGGACATCAGGATAACTCTGGATCCAGGTCCTTCTTGGCTCTTGTACCCGTCAAAGTGCAGCGTCCATACCCTCGACATGTCTGGGGTATCTAGCAGCTGAAGCCCCATCCAGTGCACCAGGGAGTCTAGCAGCACCTATGACTTAATTGTGGTGCATCGCTCGTAGGTGATGTCCCATGGGAAAACTCGATGCCCCAAAGGGATACCCGTCCCGTTGCTTCGGGGTTGTTGAGGATGTGCGACAGTGGTGTGTCGTTGACCACAACTATCTAGTGCTTCTGGAAGTAGTGGCGCAGTCGACATGATGTCATGAACATGTCGTAGGATAGCTTCTAGTAGTGGGGGTATCGTTGCTTTGTTAGCGTAAGTACCTTGCTGAAGGAGTATACTAGGCATTGTACTCTGTCGACCTTGCCCTCTTTGGCTCGTTCGACTATGAGCATAGTGCTGACTACCTGGTGTGTTGCCTCTATGTATATCAACATAGGTTCCTTCTCTTTGGCTGTTACCAGGACTGGCGAGGTCAATAGTAGGCGCTTGAGGTCTTCGAATGCCTCTTGTGCTTCAGTTGTCCACTCGAACTGCTCCGTTTTATGGAGGAGTTGATAGAAAGGGAGGGCCTTTTTGCCCATCTCACTAATGAATCGACTGAGCACCGCAATTCGCCCAGTTAGCTGTTGGACACCCTTGATGTTCTCAGGCTTCTCCATGGCCCGTATGGCCTTAATCTTCTTAGGATTTTCTTCAATTCCTCTTGCAGAAATGAGGTACCCGAATAGTACTGGAGGGGATGCCAAAGTCGCATTTCTTCGGGTTCAACTTTATCTTGTAGCGGTCAAGGTTGTCAAACATATCGCGGAGATCGTCAATTAGCGTTGTGCTTTCTTTGGTCTTAACCACTATGTCATCGACGTAGACTTGGATATTGCGGCCAAGCTGGTTATTCAGGCATGCTTGCATGCACCTTTGATAGGTTGCGCCTGCGTTCTTCGGACCAAAGGGCATCATGTTGTAGCAGTAGACTCCAGATGGTGTGATGAAGGCTATTTCTTCTTGGTCCTCCAACTTCATTCAAATCTGGTGATAGCCTGAGTAGGGGTCAGGGAAGGAGAGGCGCTTTCACCCCATGGTGGAACGATAATTTGGTCGATCGGTGGCAGGGCAAGTGGTCCTTTGGGAAGTGCTTGTTGAGGGTCGTGAAGTCCACACACATCCGCAATATGTCCATGTCCTTCTTGGGCAATAGCACAGGGTTAGCTACCTTGGTTCTTTCCTTGATCTCACCGATGAAATCGGTGTCGCGGAGTCAGTTGACTTCCATGTCAATCGCATTGGCCCTTTCTTTGAACATTCGATGCATCGATGTAACACCCCCGGGATTAGGGTTAAACTAACCTCAGATCACCATCCAAGATAAGCTCAACTCCAAGAACGGAAGATCACATTATGATTCAGTAACATTACAGAACTGAGGGATTCAACAACATAAGTTTAAACTCTTAACAAAGTACAATATTAGAGTTATACAAACCAGAGGTCATAGACCCAACATTACATAAAACAGGGAAAGCAAAATATGTTGTTCTACACGAAAACTTAGCAAAGTTCCTAAGAGGCCATAACAGAAGCGACGTCCATAACATAGTCCTCAGGCTGCTACCTGGGACCCGCAACTACTCGTCGATGTCAACATAGAAGACACCTTCATTCACAACTAGATCATCTGTAGAAAAACAACATTGGTGCAAGGCTGAGTACGAGAATGTACTCCGCAAGACTTAGATAACCTAGTGTCTACATGCTCTAGCTAGAAAGGCTTTCTCTGGATTCAATTTGCATAAAGCAATCTTTATTTGTAAACAAGAGAGAGAAGAGGCTCGTCTACTCAGAATATTGTTAAAAGAGATAAGATAACGACTTCTTCATCTTGATCAGTATATCTCGATAACCACCATCTTCATCAGATCCTCCTATATAGGATCACCCCCTCGACCCAGAGGAAGCATCCTTAAGCATACGTGGATCAACAAGTTTTATAGTGGTTAATGTTATCTATGATCTTAGAATTCTGTCACAAAGCATTCATAACCGTGAACATGGCTTTTTGAAAAGATTTAACCCTGTAGGGTGTACAACTTTACCCACACATACCAACCAACTCTTAATGCCAAATATTATTAGCCCTCTTACTTGAAAGGCCGGTAGAGGGTGGTTGACCACTACCTTTACCTTGCTTTCACCGAGACCATGAGTCACGCCCTGGGGATGGTTCTGCGGTAATGGGTCAAGTCCTGAAGCCGGTCCCTAAATATGTGAGGCGAGGTTGGTTTACTAGGGGATCCATCCATCCCAAGCAACCGCAGCCACGCTTCCCTACCTGTCATGATGCACCTCCTTCACCTCCTCTTTCGAAAGCGTTTTCAATGCGTATGCCAAATGGAAAGCCCGAAACTATGTGACTCACGGAATATACTAGGCACGTTAGTTAGTGGAGGGGTTGTCCAGGCCCCTTGTGGTTGTACGCTCGTCTCGGTTCCAAAGGCAAGAACTCAGTTCCTAGTGGTGGTGAGCATGGGATTACAAAAACCACATCCAACGTGGCCTCCCAGACAAGCCTTAGCATATTTAGTTATCTCCTTCGATGATGTCTCCATCTCCTGTCTTCCTAGATTCTTTGGCACCTTCGATTCATCATCCGAATGTATTAGACGTTACTATTAAGCATGGCTAAGCTGTCGGTCGTAAACTCTAGCAACGCTCAGATGCCATACCTAGGTATGCTAGGAGGAGTGGAACAGAAGTATAAGGCTACAAAAGGGAAACTATGCAGCAGATAGGTAACTCTAGCTACTGACAAAAGACCACGTTGGAATCATGTGCATCATAGCGAGAAAGTAAATACTTTGTAAAACATAGGTTCAGAATGAGAGGCTACTCTTGCCTTGTCCTTCAGTAGACAAATATGGATCTTCGGTGTCGTTGACTTTAGCCTCGGGCTCGGATCCTATCGCTACGAACCAATACCGGAAAGGAAAGCGACAATCAAGAAATGGCATAATACAATACGCAAACAATATGTGTGACATGTCGGATTAGAGATCATACAGTAACCCTAGGCGCAATACTGATTTAAGAGGGTTCGGAATGCCTTGGCGAAGGCACATATTCGAACCCACATGTACATAAGGGGTGTCGATGTTTCCTTATCTAAGCTAGGGTTTTAAGTTGCTTGACAACGTATGATGATAGCTTAGATAGGCAGGTCTCAATTTTCTAAACATTTTGATATATTATACATATTTTTCTGATTAATATGAATTAGTTATGACTTTTACAAGTTTATATCATTTTCTGCCATTTCTGGAAAATATAAAAGGATTTATGACATCATGCCTGCGTCAGCAAACCCTAACCCTAAAACTATCTGCACCACGGCTGTTCCTACCGATGGCCACTAACGAGGGGGCCCAGTCCATGCTGGGTCCACCCTGTGGCCACGCGAGCGCCATGTGGGCGCCACGTCAGACGCGGCGGCGGGGAGCGACAGGCGGTGGTCGCCGCCGGTGACTCGGGCCACCCCAGCTTGTGCGGTTAGGCGCGCTGGAGAGAGCGCGAAGAGGCGAACCACACAGAGGTGGTGCCGCACCTTTATGGTCACCAGGGCTCCCACCTCCGACGAGCTATTGCGGCGGCGGCTCGGGCTCGTGCGAGCAAAGCGCTATGGCAAGTGAGCAACAAATCTAAGAGCGTGGCGCGATCGGGAGGCTCACCCTGAGCGTGTCAGGCTTGACGGCAAGGCGAGATGAGGCGTGAATCAACGACGAGTAGCGGCAACTGGCGGCGGAGGGAGATCCCGATTCCGATGATTGGGGACATGTTGGGATGCGTGAGATAGCTAGGAAGAACGAGGAGGTGATGGCGAGCTCGGTGGTTATCTCAGACGAGCTTGGGGCGACCGGAGACGACGAGTCCAATGGCATCTGCGAGCTAGATCTCGCCGGCCATGGAGATAAGGATGAGGGGGAGTGGCGCATTGGGACTTCTCCACTACGGCAGCTAAGCCTCTTATAGATGCTGGCGGGCGGTGGTGGGATTCTTGGCGCAGCTTCTTTGGCGTACGGTGGCAGCATTGACACGGAGGTGGTTGCCCATCATCGATGAAGACGACGACGCGGGGCAGCGGCCGAAGCGGTACGGGCCGGCTCTTGGGCCCCGGGTGGGCCATGCTAGGCTGCTGGCCTGCGTGCATGAGCGGCAGGGAGAGAGGAGGGGAGAGATGGGCCACGACCTGTTGGCTGTTGCTGCCTATTTTTTATACAAAACCTTTTTTTTCTTTTTCTATTTACTGTTTTCTCTTTTGCGTTTGATTTTCAAATCTGTTTTGAACCATTTGAAAAATACCAGAGGTTTGAAAATACTTTAGAAAACATACAGGGGCCCTTGTACCAATTTGGGCTCCTTATATTTTGGGTTTTCAAAATAACAAAACCATTTTGAATATGTTTCAAAGAGAGGAAGGAAATCTAGGGTTTAGAGTTTGCATTTGTTCAAACACTTGCTCACATGCATTACTTTATTGATTTTAACACATGCATGCAATGCTTAGGTACTATTTACATATAATACAAACTTGGGTTGTTACAATCGATTTCTTGACGGGCCGAGCATCAGGGTACACATTGAGTGCGTGCTCGACGAATTCCCTGGGAACTCTTGGCATGTCCGCAGGACACCAGGCGAAGATATCCCAGCGCTCACGGAGGAATTCAATAAACACGATTTCCTATGCGGAACTCAAGTTGTTAGCAATGAGTGCCGTCTTAGAGGGGTCCGTCAGGTGGACATGGATCTCCTTGGTGTTGACTGTGAAGTCGAATGATTGATCAGGTGCGTTCTGCTTGGTCACCGGCGGGAGGCTGGTATCTATTGACTCCTTTAGCCTTGCCAATTCCTCCTGCATACCGAAGGACTTGGAGATTCTGTTGAATTCCCTATCACAGTTGTCATACTTGGTGAAGCTCCCTAGGATAGTGATGATGCTTTTTGGCCCTGGCATCTTTAGCGAGAGGTACGCATAGTGCGGTACCGCCAGGAACCTTGCGAATGCCACCCGGCCAAGGATGGCATGGTACTGCGATGGCCAGTCGACTACTTCGAACTCAAGATGTTCACACGTGAAGTTATTAGGGCAGCCAAAGATGACATCCCGCTAGATTTTGCCCAGGGGGTAGACTCCTTTCCTTGGGACAATATCGTGGAAGGTTGTTTCAGATGCTTCCAGGCTGGTGACGGGGTTCTGCATGGCACGCAGGGTGCTATCGAATATTAGGTTGATTCCACTACTAATCTGTCGAAGGTAATGCAAGACTCGGAGCCGCTGAGGTACTCAAGTACGGCTGGTGGAGCGGTGATAGCCAAATTTATTTGGTGGGTGATCGTATTCTTAATCCTATTGGATGGATGATGACCCACAAGTATAGGGGATCGCAACAGTCTTCGAGGGAAGTAAAACCCAAATTTATTGATTCGACACAAGGGGAGCCAAAGAATATTTATAAGCCTGAACAATTGAGTTGTCAATTCAGTAGCACGTGGAAACAGTCTTGCACGCAATAGTTTATCATTAGCAACAATTTGGTAGTAGCAATAGCAAATTAACATCAGTATTAAAATAAAGACAGTAGTAACAATTGTAATAAATAGCAAGATTTAAGCGCGGTAGGAATAGGGATGGATGGACGGGCGTTGCATGGACAAGACAATTCATGTAATAATCAAGACAATGGCATTTGCAAATAAATAAGATAAATCATCCAAGTACTAAGTAATCATAGGCATGTGTTCCATATATAGTCATACATGCTCGCAATGAGAACTTCCACAACATCTTTTGTCCTCATCCCCGTTTTAGCGGGGTCTCAAGGGAATCTACTAGCAATTAAGGTACTCCTTTTACTAGAGCACCGGAGCAAAGCATTAACACTCCATGAACACACGTGATCCTCATATGACAGCCATCCCCTCTGATTATCCCAATTGCTTTCACTTTGGGGCCTCGGGTTCCGGACAATGATATGTGTATACCACTTGCAGGTAAGATCACAAACAATAATATCATCATGAATCAATAACATGTTCAGATATGAGATCATGGCACTCGGGCCCTAGTGACAAGCATTAAGCATAACAAGTTGCAACAATGTCAAAAAGCACTAACAATAGATACTAGACACCATGCCCTAACAATCTTATGCAATTACATGAGAGATCTCATCCAATCCCTACCATCCCCATAGCCTCATGTGGGGGATTACTCGCTCATGAATGGGGGGTCATGGATGGTTGATGGAGAGGCATTGGTGATGATGATGGCGATGATATCCTCCAATTCCCCGCCCAGCAGGGTGCCAGAACGGAGTTTCTGGTTCCGAATCACGGTTTCTGGTGATGGCAGCGCAGCGGAACTCTCTCTAGAAAAAAGTCGACCCCCCCTAATGTTTTTAGGTCAGGGGGTTTATGTAGGCGAAAGGATAGGTCGAGGAGGAGTCCGAGGTGGCCACAGCACGCCCTGGCGCGGCCAGGCCTAGCCCGCGCCAGGGAGTGGTGTGGGCCCCTCAGGCCTCTTCTCCCATCCGTCTTCTGGCTCCGTGAGTCTTCTGAGGAAATAGAATTTTCGGCATATTTTCTGGGATTTTTCCTGAAAGTTGATTTCCTGCACAAAAACGAGACACCAAAGCAATTCTTTTGAAAACAGCGTCAGTCCGTGTTAGTTATATCCAAATCACACAAATTAGAGGAGAAACAATAGCAAAAGTGTTCAGGAAAGTAGATACGTTTTGGACGTATCAACTCCCCCAAGCTTAGCTTATTGCTTGTCCTCAAGCTATTTAGTTGAAAACTGAGTGCGATAAAATAAACTTTCATGAACACATTTGCTTCATAAGATGTATATATTCTCAGCATATCATCAAATACTTAGGCAATTCATAATAAGGAGTATGCAAATAAGTTTAGTCATGCAAGGTTATGAAGAGATTCCAACACAATAATAATAAGCAACATGAAACATAAGCATATGCAATATTGTAATGCTCATAAGAAGATATGATAAACTGGTATCTCGCCTGCCTTTCTTTTTGGAGCAAAATATAAATGCCAAGGCACCTCTGAAGTTGAAGTGAATACTAGAAGTAAAAATAACAAAGATACAAGCATCAAAGTTATGTCATAAGTAACGGTGTTCTAGGACAAGCACATTACACTAAGAATGACAGCTATGCTCTCAGCAAGTTGCTCATAGAATAAATGTTGACTCAACATAAAAGTGAAAGAAAAGATTAAAAAGGTTTGAAAGTCTTCCAAATGTTGAAAGTATGGTACTTATTAGCTTTGAGCTCTCATTGCCCCTATCATAAGCATCTTGAGGTGGTTAAGGTTAAAGTGAGGTCAAATATGAGTTATATGCTTGACAAATCATAAGATGAAAATCTCATGTCCCTTGAGTACGAGGGTCGTTCCTCATTCTACTCAACTTTAGTCACATGTAAGTTCTTGTTATTGTAAGTATATGTGTATCATAGAGAACCGCCAACGGGGTACCCCTTGCCCCATGACACAGGAGCTATCCCATATCAAAATGACAAGGCAACAGTCAGTGAGAATCTCAGCGATCTTTTTATTTACCATGAGCATGGTGCCCTTTTTTTCTTTTTCTTTTTCGTATTTTTATCCTTTTTCTATATATTTTTAAAGATGCTTCATAGATTGCTCACTATGGTTATGCTTCAAGTTTCCACCATGATTAGGGATGGCTTAGGCTAGCGGCCCAGGCGTTTCTCTAACACATATATAATACTCCATGGAGTTACAAGCTCCCCTTTTATTTCACACCGCCAACATCCATAAACAAAAGAGCATGATATCAAATGGATAGATATGTACAAGTGTTGAAAGCATTCTCCATGATAGCATGGTTCTGCTAATTCCCAACTTATAATTTGCAAGCATATAACTACATAGATAGTCACAATGGTTCAAGTTTATTAAGTGCAAGAAAATAAAGTGTGCCATCAAGTTCGTGAGAGCTTTACTATCTAATTTTCTCATAATAATCAAACATTTTATTTGGAAGAAAACAAGGCATAATAAATATGCAAGGAATAGAAATGATGCTAATAGGTAGATATGGTGGACACTTTTTGACAATTTTGGTTTTGGGGAGTTGGATGCACGAGTAAATCTCATACTCAGTGCAAGTGAAGGCTAGCAGTAGAAAGGGAGCGACAATCGAGAGAGCAGTAACTGTCATAATCATGCTTGCGACAAAACAAAATTAATAGTGGCATAAAAGTGACACAAGAACTCTGAGGCAAAATAAATCATCGAGGCTTAACTGACTTTTTGTTTAGTCATATGCATGCTTGAGCATGTGCCAAGTCGATTCAAATAAAACATTCAGAGGAGGATACCACAATGTCATACCAAGTTATGAATAGAACAATGCAAGCAAACATTTATATGACATGTTACAAATAATTAGTAGATTGGAACTGATCATAAGAGAGCAAGAACTAATAAGCACCCTTTAAATAACATACACACTACATGAATAGACTAAGAATGCCCACAATGATGAGTATTGTAGGGGTTCGTAGCATGGAAAACAAAAAATTTCTATCGCATACAAACAAACAAGCCAAGATCTATCTACTAGATTGTAGCAACGAGTCGATGGAATAACTTACCCTCGAATATTCCAAAGTGTTTAACGAGAGCGGATTCTCGTGGGTGATGTAGTCGTACTCTTTCTGATCTCAAGATCGTGTAGACGATCCTTCCGGCGCTGCGTTCCGGCAGCGCTTCATGATCAGTCACGTTCGGTGCTACGAAGACCTTCCTCCCTTGTTCCAGCAAATGGAGGTTGTAGCACTCTCCTCGCGATTCCGGGCAAGACAACGGCGTGGTACCTAAGTAGAGGGAAATCCATGAGCCTTAAGACGGGCGAGTATGGTGGAGTATAAGAGGGCTATTAGTGGTCTAGGATTAGACACACCAATTAGAAGCCTCTAAACCGCAGGCTAAAGCAATTAGAAGCTCTAAACCAAAACGGCTCTAAACCGGAGATTAGAGGATAGGAACTTGTGTGTCTAGAGGAGGCCTGCCCTCCTTTTATAGGTGGAGGGGCCGGCGCGCCAGGGGAGGGAGGGGAGTCCCTCCCCAACTCGGCCTAGGTGGGCCGCCGGCTTGGAGGAGAGGGACTCCTCCTCCAAGTTGGTTTCAACCTCCTCTTGCTTGTTTCCCACAGTTTCCTGTTTCCCACAGTTTCCTGTTTTAGCCATTTGACTTTCAAACTGGCAGTTTGACTTTTCAGTTTTGGAACAGCAAGAACACTTAGTACATGATGCAATCATTCAATGACACATTCATGTACCCTCCCCCCCGGAGTGCCGGACAATCCGGAACCTTCTAGAACATTCCCGATGAAAACACCAGAATCATTCCCGAACTCCGAAACTGGACTTTCCTTATATGAATCTTATTCTCCGGACCATTCCGGATCACCTCGTGATATCCCGGATCCCATCCGAGACTCCGAACAACATTCGATCTCTTTCTCATAATACCATAACTACTCAAAACAACGTCGAATACTTAAGTGTGTCTCCCTACGGTTCGTGAATTATGCGGACATGATCGAGACACTTCTCCGAACAATAACCAATAGAGGAATCTGGAAATTCATATGGCTCCCACATATTTCTACGATTACTTTGCGATCGAATGAACCACTTACATACGATACCAATTTCCCTTTGTCTCATGATAGTTTACTTATCCGAGGTTATGATCGCTTGGTATCTGCATACCTAGTTCAACCTCATTACCGATAAGTACTCTTTTCTTGTTCCCGTGATATGTGATCCCTTGTGACCCAGTCACATGCTTGCAAGCTAATTGGATGACATTCCACCGAGAGGGCCCAGAGTATATCTATCCGTCATATGGATGGACAAATCCCTCTTGATCCATGTGTTTCAACCAATACTTTCCGAACACTCAATGCCACCTTTATAGCCACCCGATTCACGGTGTGGTGTTTGATGTCATCAAAGCATCCATCCGGTAAAGGTGATATGCATGATCTCATGGTCAAGGAATTAGGTTACTATGTATCGAAGCATATAGCAATTGAACTATTGAAATGACTTGATCTTTATGCTATGCTTATCTATAGGAGTATGTCCACCATATCATTCTTCTAACGATATGATCTTGTTTTTGATAACATCTCAATGTTCATGATAGGGAAACCACAATCATTAATCAACCAACAAGCTAGTGAAGTATAGAGGCTATACTAGGGACTTCAAATTAAGTTTACAAATCACACAAGTATTAATGTTTCCTTGTTAATACTATTATAGCATGAATGTAAACATTTATCATAAACACAAAGATATAATAATAACTATATTTATTATTGCCTCTAGGGCATATCTCCAACAGTCTCCCACTTGCACTAGAGTCATCTAATCTAGATTACATGGTAATATACCAACACCCATGGCAGTTTGGTGTTGGTCATGTTTTGCCCTGGAGAGGTTTAGTCAACGGATCCGCCACATTCAGATCTGTGTACTTTGCAAATCTTTATATCCCCATCCCGGATATGTTCTCTAATAGCGTGAAAATGCAGCTTGATATGCTTCACTTCTTGTGTGACCTTGGTTCTGCGCATTGGCTATGGCTCCCATGTTATCACAAGAGATAGACATTGGGTCCAAGCACTAGGAACCACACCCAGCTGTAATGAACTCTTTCATCCATATCGCTTCTTGTGAAGCCTCCGGCAGCCATGTATTCCGATTCGCTTGAAGATCTCGCCACAACGCTTTGCTTTGCACTCCTCCAGCAATCGCTGCACCATTCAAAATAAATACGTATCCAGATTGTGATTTAGAATCATCCGGATCGGTGTTCCAACTAGCATCGGTGTAACCATTAACAACGAGTTGTTCATCACCTCCATAAGAAAGAACCATATCCTTAGTTCTTCTCAAGTACTTAAGGATGTTTTTGACCGCTGTCCAATGATCCACTCCTGGATCACTTTGATATCTGCTAGTTAAACTAACAGCATATGCAATGTCGGGTCTAGTACATAGCATGGCATACATTAGAGATCCTATGGTTGAGGCATAGGGAGTCTTACTCATCCTTTCTCTATCTTCTGCCGATGTCGGACTTTGAGTTTTACTCAAGGTCGTATTGGGCAACATGGGCAAGAACCCTTTCTTGCTTTCTTCCATTCCAAACCTCTTTAGAACTTTGTCCAAGTATGTACTGTGACAATGATATTTGGCGTTTCGATCTATCTCTATAAATCTTTATGCCTAATATGTAAGCTACTTCGCCAAGATCCTTCATTGAAAAACTATTATTCAAATATTCCTTGACACTATTAAGAAGGTCTACATCATTCCCAATCAACAATATGTCATCCACATATAGTATTAAGAATGCTACAGAGCTCCCACTCACTTTCTTGTAAATACAAGCTTCTCCATAAGTTTGTATAAAACCAAAACTTTTGATCACCTTATCAAAACGTTGATTCCAACTTTGGGATGCTTGCTTCAATCCATAGATGGACCGTTGAAGTTTGCATACCTTGTTAGCATCTTTAGGATCGACAAAACCTTTGGGTTGCATCATATACAACTCTTCATCAATATCTCCATTGAGGAATGCTGTTTTGACATCCATCTGCCATATCTCATAATCATAATATGCAGCGATTGCTAACATAATCCTCACAGACTTTAGCTTCGCTACCGGTGAGAAAGTCTCATCGTAGTCAACTCCTTGAATTTGTCGAAACCCTTTTGCGACAAGTCGAGCTTTATAGACAGTAACATTACTATCAGCATCTGTTTTCTTCTTGAAAATCCATTTGTTCTCGACAGCCTTCCGGCCATCCGGTAAGTCCACCAAAGTCCATACTTGGTTTTCGTACATGGATCCAATCTCGGATTTCATGGCTTCTTGACATTTATTGGAATCTGGGCTCATCATCGCTTCCTCATATGTCTCGGGGTCATCGGTGTTGTCCACCAACATGACACTCATAACGGTATCATACCAATCTGGAGTGGTACTAGTTCTCGTTGACCTCCGAGGCTCTGTAGAAACTTCAACCGAAGTTTCATGATCATCATCATTAGCTTCCTCTCTAATTGGTGCAGGCACCACAGGAACTTCTTCCGGTGCTGCACTACTCGCAATTTCGAGAGAAGGTTCGACAACCTCGTCGAGTTCTACTTTCCTTCCAGTCACTTCTTTCGAGAGAAAATCCTTCTCTAGAAAGGATCCATTCTTGGCAACGAAGATTTTGCCTTCGGATCTATGATAGAAGGTATACCCAATAGTTTCCTTCGGGTATCCTATGAAGACGCATTTTTCCACTTTGGGTTCAAGCTTGTCCGGCTGTAACTTCTTTACATAGGCTTCGCATCCCCAAACTTTAAGGAACGACAATTTAGGTTTCTTCCCAAACCATAATTCATACGGTGTCGTTTCAACGGATTTAGACGGTGCCCTATTTAAAGTGAATGCGGCTGTTTCTAATGCATAACCCCAAAATGATAGTGGTAAATCTGTAAGTGACATCATAGAATGAACCATATCTAAGAGAGTTCGATTACGACGTTCGGACACACTATTACGCTGTGGTGTTCCCGGCGGTGTCAACTGTGAAAGTATTCCGCATTTCTTCAAATGCTCGCCAAACTCGTAACTTAGATATTCACCTCCACGATCAGAACGTAGAAATTTAATCTTCTTGTTACGTTGATTCTCTACCTCACTTTGAAACTCCTTAAACTTCTCGAAAGTTTCGGACTTATGTTTCATGAAATAGATATACCCATATCTACTCAAGTCATCCGTGAAGGTAAGAACATAACGATAACCACCGCGCGATGCTACACTCATTGGACCACACACATCGGTATCTATGATTTCCAATAAGTCCGTAGCTCGCTCCATCATACCAGAAAATGGAGTCTTAGTCATTTTTCCCATCAGACATGCTTCGCATCTTTCAAGTGATTCAAAATCAAGTGATTCAAGAAGTCCATCGGAATGGAGTTTCTTCATACGCTTCACTCTAATGTGACCAAGACGACAGTGCCATATATAGGTCGAATTATCGGTTGATTTCAAACGTTTAGCCTCAATGTTGTTGATATGTGTATTTCCACTATCGAGATTCAATAAGAATAGACCATCTATCAAAGGTGCATGTGCATAAAACATATTACTCATATAAATCGAACAACCATTATTCTCTGATTTAAACAAGTAACCGTCTCGCAATAAACAAGATCCTGATATAATGTTCATGCTCAACACAGGCACTAAATAACAATTATTTAAGTATAAAACTAATCCCGATGGTAGATGAAGGGGTAGCGTGCCGACCGCGATCACATCAACCTTTGATCCGTTTCCCACGCGCATCATCACCTCGTCTTCGCTAGCTTCCGTTTATTTCGCAAAGACTGCTTTGAGTTACAAATATGAGCAACCGAACCAAGATCAAATACCCAGCACTACTACGAGTACTAGTGAGATACACATCAATAACATGTATATCGATATACCTTTCTTCTTGATGTTGCCGTTCTTGAGATCCGCCAAGTACTTTGGGCAATTCCGCCCAAAGGACCTTCTCCCTTGCAAGAAAAGCACTCGGTTTGTGCTTGGGTCCAGCCTTGGTCTTTCACGGGCGTGGTAACTTTCTTACCACCCTTCTTGAAGTGTCCCTTTTGCTTAGACTTGCCTTTCTTGAGTTTGGTGGTCTTATTGACCAACAACACTTGGTGCTCTTTCTTGATCTCCACTACTGCAGATTTTAACATAGCAAACAGTTCTGGCAACTCTTTGTTCATGTTCTGCATGTTGTAGTTCATCACAAAGTTCCTCTAACTTGGTGGCAGTGACTGGAGGACACGGTAAATCCCCAAAGCATTAGGAATCACTATACCCAAGCTTTGAAGTTTGTTTGCGTGCCCAGACATCTTAAGCACATGCTCACTGACGGAGCTGCCCTCTTCCATCTTGCAGTTAAAGAACTTTTCAGAAGCCTCATAGATTTCAATTGCCGCATGAGTCTCAAAAATCAATTTGAGATCCTCGACAATATCATATGGGTCTGACTCTTCAAACCTTTTCTGAAGCTCCGATTCTAAACCATACAAGATAGAACACTGAACTATGGAGTACTGATTCTTCCGAGCGAGGTAAACATTCTTTACTTCATCGGAAGCATCACCGCAGTGGGTCACCCAATGCATCCAAAGACATAGGTCAAATTACCAGCTTTGAGGACAATCCTCAAATTGCGGAACCAATCCGCGAAGTTGCTTCCATTGTTTTTCAACTTTTCTTTCTCTAGGAACGCATTAAAATTGATGGTAGGGGCTGCCATTGATCTACAACATATTTGCAATAGTTTAGACTAAGTTTATGACAAATTGAGTTCAAATTAATTAATGAAATTAAACTAGGTGAACTCCCACTCAAAACAACATCCCTCACATTGTTTTAGTGATCACACGAACCAAATCCACCACATCAAAACCGATCATCACGAGAGTTGATATAGCTTCAATGGCGAACAATCAACATGTTCATCATATCTACTATATGACTCATGCTCTACCTTTCGGTAATCCGTGTTCCTGAGGCCATGTCTGTACATGCTAGGCTCGTCAAGATCAAACCTTAGTTTCCGCATGAACAAATCTGGCTTGCTCACGTTGTATACACTTGCAGAATCTAACACACCCGATCATCACGTGGTGCTTCGAAACAACAAGCTTTAGCAACGGTGCTAACTAAGGGTGAACACTTTATGACTTGAAATTGATGTGCATGAGGGATCATCTTATAATGCTACCGTCGTCTACCAAGCAATACAAGATGCATAAAGGATTAACATCACATGCAATTCATTAATATGTGATATGATATGGCCTTCTTCTTTGTGCTTCCGATCTCCATCTTCAAGCACGAACATGATCTCCATCATCACCGGCATTGCATCAAGGTCAATGACGCTTCACCATGGTTGTCGTCCACCGGCTTCAACTATTACAACTACTTTGAATAGACACGCGGGTCTTAACATAAATTAAAGACCACCATATGGCTCCTGCCGGTTGCCAACTTACAATAAGGAATATTGCATACATCAAATATAATCACAATCATGGACATATCACATCACTGCACACCCCTGCAAAACAAAGTTAGACGCCTCTACTTTCTTTGCATATTTTACGTGGTTTGGGGCTTTCAAAAAGTGTCATTCTAACTTACGAACAAGAACCACAACATTGATACTAGCATTGTTGATCACCCGTTGTAAATTGGATCTTAACTATGCTAGGAGAAACAGGCACCCGCAAAGCCACTTATGCAATACAAGTTGCATGTCAAGCGTGGAGCAAGTCTCATGAACGATGTCATGTAAGGTTAGCCCGGGCCGCTTCATCCCAACATACCGCAAGATGCAAAGTACACAAGAAGCAATCGACAATAAAAGTATCAACGCCCACAATGACCATTGTGTTCTACTCGTGCAACAGATCTACATATAAACCTGGCTCTGATACCACTGTAGGGGTTCGTAGCATGGAAAACAAAAATTTTCTATCGCATACAAACAAACAAGCCAAGATCTATCTACTAGATTGTAGCAACGAGTCGATGGAATAACTTAACCTCGAAGATTCCAAAGTGTTTAACGAGAGCGGATTCTCGTGGGTGATGTAGTCGTACTCTTTCCGATCTCAAGATCGTGTAGACGATCCTTCCGACGCCTGCTCCTAGCAGCGCTCCGCGCCGGGTCACACGTTCGACGAAGACCTTCCTCTCCCTTGTTCCAAAGCAATGGAGGTTGTAGCACTCTCCTCGCGATTCCGGCAGCACAACGGCGTGGTATCGGAAGTAGAGGGGAAATCCCGCAGGGCTTCGCCTTAAGCCGGAGCGAGTATGGTGGAGTATGAGAGAGGGCTATTAGTGGTCTAGGGATTAGACATACCAATTAGAAGGCTCTAAACCGCAGGCTAAAGCAATTAGAAGCTCTAAACCAAAACGGCTCTAAACCGGAGATTAGAGGATAGGAACTTGTGTGTCTAGAGGAGGAGGCCCTGCCCCTCCTTTTATAGGTGGAGGGGCCGGCGCGCCAGGGGAGGGAGGGGAGACCCTCCAACTCGGCCTAGGTGGGACGCCGGCTTGGAGGAGAGGGACTCCTCCAAGTTGGTTTCAACCTCCTCTTGCTTGTTTCCAGCTCGCTTTCCCACGGTTTCTGTTTTGCAGTTTCTGTTTTAGCTGCTTGACTTTCAAACCGGCAGTTTGACTTTTCAGTTTTGGAACAGCAAGAACACTTAGTACATGATGCAATCATTCAACGACACATTCATGTACCCTCCCCTGAGTGCCGGACAATCCGAACCTTCTAGAACATTCCCGATGAAAACACGGAATCATTCCCGAACTCAAACGGACTTTCCTTATATGAATATTATTCTCCTGACCATTCGGATCACCTCGTGATATCCGGATCCCATCCGAGACTCGAACAACATTCGGTCTCTTTCTCATAATACCATAACTACTCAAAACAACGTCAATCCTTAAGTGTGTCTCCCTACGGTTCGTGAATTATGCGGACATGATCGAGACACTTCTCCGAACAATAACCAATAGAGGAATCTGGAAATTCATATGGATCCCACATATTTCTACGATTACTTGCGATCGAATGAACCACTTACATACGATACCAATTTCCCTTTGTCTCACGATAGTTTACTTATCCGAGGTTATGATCGTCGGTATCTCTGCATACCTAGTTCAACCTCGTTACCGATAAGTACTCTTTTCTCGTTCCCGTGATATGTGATCCCTTGTGACCCAGTCACATGCTTGCAAGATAATTGGATGACATTCCACCGAGAGGGCCCAGAGTATATCTATCCGTCATATGGATGGACAAATCCCACTCTTGATCCATGTGTTTCAACCAATACTTTCTGAACACTCAATGCCACCTTTATAGCCACCCAATTACGGTGTGGTGTTTGATGTCATCAAAGCATCCATCCGGTAAAGGTGATATGCATGATCTCATGGTCGAAGGAATTAGGTTACTATGTATCAGAAAGCATATAGCAATTGAACTATTGAAATGACTTGATCTTTATGCTATGCTTATCTATAGGAGTATGTCCACCATATCATTCTTCTAACGATATGATCTTGTTGTTGATAACATCTCAATGTTCATGATAGGGAAACCACAATCATTAATCAACCAACAAGCTAGTGAAGTATAGAGGCTATACTAGGGACTTCAAAATAAGTTTACAAATCACACAAGTATTAATGTTTCCTTGTTAATACTATTATAGCATGAATGTAAACATTTATCATAAACACAAAGATATAATAATAACTATATTTATTATTGCCTCTAGGGCATATCTCCAACAAGTATATGTACAAAAATGAAAACAAATAGAGTTCATAGCAGCCTCTTACCACACCTTGAGTTGTCATAAATCATCATTGCCTTTCACTTGTGTGGCTTGAATAATAATATGAAAACCAAACTCCAAGGAGTCACTAAGGACCGCTGAACCCTCCAATGAACTTTACAAAACCAGAGAATAAAAACAAATAATTTTTGGGTTTTCAATTTTTTAAGACAAGAACTGAAGGAAAGAGCAAACAAAACAAAATATTTTTGGTTTTTTCGAATAATCGAACCAAAGATAAAAAAGGTGAAGCAAACAAAAGCTAAAAGATAAAGAAACAAACAAAGAGAAATAACGAAAATATTTTTGATCTTTTTGTGTTTTGGAAAGCAGAAATAAAGCAAGAACAAAAATTAAATAGAAAGAAAGTGAAACATGGATATGCAAAGTACCGACAAAACATGATATATAGATGAGTGTGATGTCGGTATACCTCCCCCAAGATTAAGCTTTTGGCCTAAGTGGAGATCAACCAAATCGCGTGTACGAACTCCAAGCCGATGGGTCATCATAAGAATGATCATAATCAGGCCCTCGTGAAGAAGAAGAAGAAGCGCCCCAATCATAAGTGGCCTGCTGGTACGAAGACTCCCCCGTGTTGGAGGGCCTGACCGAATTATCCCTGGCCTCCCTTCCAACATTCTCCTCTTGCCGGGAGAGCTCCTCCATGTATGTGTCATCTCCTCCTCCGTGAGTGACCATCCTTCCTCGGTATCAAGGTTAAACAGGGCAGGCGCAGGCACAAGGACCGTTCGCTCAGACTTACCTCCTCTCCATCCACTCTTGAGAAAGGTTATTTCATAAGATAAGTTGCTCAAATTAGCCCACAAAGAAACAAATTTATGTTGTATCATGGAATTAAGATCAAGCCTCTCTATGGGAAACTGTAAGTCTAAATGATGAGGCACTACACATGCAAAGCTAATAAACGAGAGGCAATGAGGCATCCACAAATTCCACCTTTCTCGTGGTTAGCAGCAAGACGGAAAGCTACCAAAGCATCCAAGTTATAAGTCATATCCTGTTTCAAAGAAGCTGAGATAAAAGCTAGATCATACGAAGATAATTTAATAGCAGTCTTCCTAGCAAGAACACACTTGGCAATAAAATAGGAAAAATATCGGATAAATGGGAGATGAATATTTCGAATTTTACCACTCTCCTTTGAGAAGCTGCTCCCTTGGCAAATCTCTGCATATAAGTCCACAAGTGGCGTAGGCCACTCTCTAATCCTCTCGCGCGAACCCCATTGTGGAACTTTAATAGCTGCACAAAAATCATCAAAAGGGAGATCGACAACTACATTATAAATTTTATAATGAACCATGGGGTTAGGCAAGGACCAACTAAACCTAAAATCCTGCACCATAGACATAGTCAGTTTCACATATTGGTAAGGTTCATCTCCAAAAAAATGCTCCAACCCTGCATTAGAAATTAGAGTCTGGAAATCTTGAAAAATCCCTGCAGCTCTCATGAATTCGGGGCATGGATAAATAGAAGGGAAAACTCCCTCCTCACGGTGGACTTTCGTAATCTCAGGTACCCTCAATTCATGTTGATTCAGTTGGTGTTCATTCATATTCTTCTCTGAAATTTTTAGACAAACATCAAACAAAGTAATTTCAGAACTACCAAATGAAGGAGAACTACTATGGGGACTTGTAAGAGGGATAAACATGCATCAAAATGATTTCTCTAAGCATAGAACAAGCATGAAAACTGACATAACCTATCACCTACAGTAGAAAAATACTCAAGATATAGTCCACCAATCAAAAATCTATTTGGACAAGTGGGGGAGTCACATATCGGAGAGCAAACCCTGCAAAAACCAGTAGCTAAGTTGGGCTGAGTAAGGAGATCGAAAATCGCGAGCAAGAACAGCAAGAACACGGGTTTGAGCAATGAAATGGTGTTTTATCGGGAGAGAGAAAGGAGTGGCAGGTGGAAGAATAAGTGGAGGGCCAGGGGTCGCCCACACCATGGCCAGGCACGCCCCTGGTGTGGCCGTGCCACCAGGTGGTGTGCCTGCCTGGTGGGCCCCCCTGGGTGCCTCCCTACCCTTTTTTGGCGTAAAAATTTAAAATGAATTTTCTGGAATTTTTGAAGAAACTTTATTTTTGAGCAATTTTCAGGAATTTATAAATGATTTTCTAGCAAAAAGATGATTTGGGAAATATGCAAAAACAAATCAAAACTAAAACTACAGAAGTTCTAAGACACTCTAATATGCAAACAACTAGCAATACTAAGAAGAACAAGGTGGAAGCAAAAGTTGGAATAGAGAAAGTAAAAGTGAGCAAAGATAATCATGGTGAAAACATTGTTTTGTTCATCAAAATCCCTTTGTTAACAAGGTTGATCAGGTCTTGTTACCAAATAAATTTTTCATGAAGCAAAACTTTGCATTTCACTAAATGATTATGTTACCTCAACCTTTATAGCAATAGTCACAATCATAATAGTTTCATAATCTTCTTGTGGTATGGGACAATAAATTTCTCCAACTTTGATGCCCTCAATATTTTCAATTTAATTTAGGACATAATTCTTATCAACCTTCTTGGGGAAATACACAGTATGCTCCTTGTCATTAACATTAAAAGTTAATTTTCCTTGATTACAATTAATGAGAGCACATGTAGTATTAAGAAAAGGTCTCCCAAGAATAATAGACATATTATCATCTTCAGGCATTTCAAACACAACAAAGTCAGTTAATATAAAAGAATTATGAGCCACTTGAACAGGGAAATCCTCACATATACCAACAGGAATAGTAGTAGACTTATCAGCCATTTGCAAAGATATATCACTTGGTACCAATTTTTCTAGTTGAAGTCTCTTGTAGAGAGAAAAAGGCATAACACTAACTCCTGCTCCCAAATCACACAAAGCAGTTCTAACATAATTATTTTTATTAGAGCAAGGAATAGTTGGAATCCATGGGTCTCCAAGTTTCTTTGGAACCTTACGATTGAAGGAATAATTAGCAAGTAAAGTGGAAATTTCCTCATTAGAAATCTTCCTTTTATTAGAGACAAATATCCTTCATATACTTTGAATAAGGAGGCAATTTAATAGCATCAGTCAAAGGAATTTGCAAAAACAAAGGTTTCATCCACTCACAAAACTTTTTATAGTGTTCTACTTCCTTTGACTTGTGTTTCTTATCAGGAAAAGGCATTGGTTTTTGCACCCAAGGATCTCTTTCACTACTATGTTTATTAGCAACAAAATCTTCCTTAGTGTATTTAGTATTCTGAGTGTGCCTTTTAGGTTCTTCAATTTCTTGTTTATCAAGAGCATCATTTTTATCATTACCACTTTTAGTTTTAGCGTCAGAGACAGATATACTATTAGGATCTTTAGCAGGTTCAGAAGATTATACAAATGTCTTATGTTTCTTTTTCTTTCTCTTAGAATAAGTACTACTATTTTCAACTTGTTGAGAATCCTTCTCAATTCAATTAGGATGTCCCTCAGGATATAAAGGATCCTGAGTGGAAGCACCACTCCTAGTTCTGATTTCATAAGCATGTTTTTTCTCTAGACGCATTAACTAGCAAATCTTTTTGTACTTTAGTAATCTGATCAATTTGAGTTTGAACCATTTTAAATGTTTAACAAGCATTTTAACATCATTGGAGGTTCTTTCCACAATATCATGCAACTCATTAATATCTCTAGAGTTTTCCATTAAATGATTCTGCACTCTCTTATTAAAATTATCTTGCTTAACAACATAAATATCAAATTCCTCTAAGCATTGATCAAGAGGTTTAGAATAAGGAATATCACCTTCATCAAAATGTTGGATAGTACCTCAATAGTGGATGAGTGGGAGATTGGCTTACATAATTCTTCTATAGGAGGTAAATTCTTCACATCTTCGGATTTAATACCCTTCTCATTAAGACATTTATTAGCTTCCTTCATCACTTCATCATTTAGTTCAATCACCCCCCTCTTATTTGGTGTTGGTGTTGGGGTTGGCTCAGGCACAGTTGGTTCAGGTGTAGTTGGCTCAGATGTAGTCCAATCATCATAATTCTTGCTTATTTTATCCATTAATTCCTCAGCTTCTCCGGGAGTTCTTTTCCTGAAAACACAATCAGCATAACTATCCAGGTATGTCCTAGATTCATCAGTTAGTCCATTATATTATATATCAAGAAGCTCATTTTTAGGTATTTGACATCCAGGTTGTGCTTGAATTAAAGCACAAAACCTTGCCCATGATTCAAGAAATTTCTCATCTTCTCCCTGTTTAAAATCAAAAAGTTCCTGCAAAATAGCATGTCGGGCACTAGGAGGGAAATATTTCTGAAAGAAAGTATTAATCAAGTCATCAAGACTCTCAATAGATCCAGGAGGTAAATTATTAAACCAAGCTTTAGCTTCTCCTTTCAATGAAAAAGGGAAAATTTTAGCAACAAAGTAGGTGTGTTTCTTAATATCATCATAAAATAAGCCACTCATAGTACAGAGCTCATGTCATATGTGCCACAGCACTTTCATTTTCAGTCCCACAGAAAGGTGCTTTCTCAACAATGGTTATGTAAGATAAATCAAGAGAAAAATCATAATCCTTATCTTTAATGTTTATGGGAGATATGGCAAACTTAGCATCAGGAGATAATTTAGGTCTAACAGTACGTCTCTCAAGAATACTCTTAATAGCACTCGCACCATGAGTGTTTCGACATTCTTCAATAAATTCATCAGTCATTTCAATATAACCATCATCAAGATCATAGCTAGGACTCTCTCTAGACTCAGGTGAACTAACAGGTGTAGCAATATCTTCATTAGGAGTTTCAGTGTTTCCAATTATAGTTCTAGCAATTGTAGCATCTAGGAAAGGACCTAAGGAACCACTCTCATCAAGCATAGTATAAGTAACATCATGAGTATCAGAAGCAATTTCAGATTCAGCAGAAGTAGCAGTATGTGTAACATGTGTATGTGGTGGTGGTGTAAGGAGCTTACTCATCATAGATGGTGAATCAACATCAATAGAGGTGTTCAGAACTGTACCTCTTCTTGTAGTGGATGGTAATATAGGAAATTTTCCATCACGAGTTTTACCCATGATGAATGGATAACAACGAACAATAATAATTCCAAGTGAACTTTATAAATAAATCTATGCTCCCCAGCAACGGCGCTAGAAAATAGTCTTGATGACCCACAAGTATAGAGGATCGCAATAGTCTTCAAGGGAAGTAAAACCCAAATTTATTGATTCAACACAAGGGTAACCAAAGAATATTTATAAGCGTTAACAACTGAGTTGTCAATTGAGCTGCACCTGGAAAAATTCTTGCTCGCAATAGTTTATCAGTAGCAACAGTTTTGTAGTAGCAATAGCAAAGTAACAGCAGTAGTAAAATAAAGACAGTAGTAACAATTGTAATTAATAGCAGGATTTAAGTGTGATAGGCATAGGGATGGATGGATGGGCGTTGCATGTACAAGACAATTCATGTAATAATCAAGACAAGGGCATTTGCAGATAAATAAGATAAAGCATCCAAGTACTAAGTAATCATAGGCATGTGTTCCATATATAGTCATGCGTGCTCGCAATGAGAACTTGCACAACATCTTTTGTCCTGCCAGCCCGTTGCAGTGGAGCCTCAAGGGAATCTACTGGAAATTAAGGTACTCCTTTTAATATAGAATCGGAGCAAAGCATTAACACTTCATGAACACACGTGATATTCATATGACAGCCATCCCCTCCGGTTATCCCAATTGCTGTCACTTTGGGGCCTCGTGTTCCGGACAATGATATGTGTATACAACTTGCAGGTAAGATCACAAACAATAATATCATCATAAATCAATAACATGTTCAGATCTGAGATCATGGAACTCGGGCCCTAGTGACAAGCATTAAGCATAACAAGTTAAAACAATGTCAAAAAGCACTAACAATAGATACTAGGCACCATGCCCTAACAATCTTATGCAATTACATGAGAGATATCATCCAATCCCTACCATCCCCATAGCCTACTGTGGGGGATTACTCACTCATGGATGGGGGAATCATGGATTGCTGATGGAGAGGCGTTGGTGATGATGATGGCGATGATCTCCTCCAATTCCTCGCCCCCGCGGGGTGCCAGAACAGAGTTTCTGGTTCCGAATCGCGGTTTCTGGTTGTGGCGGCGCAGCGGAACTCTCTCTGGAAAAACGTCGAACCCCCAGTGTTTTTAGGTCAGAGGGTTTATGTAGGTGAAAGGAGTGGTCGAGGAGGAATCTGAGGTGGCCACACCATGCCCTGGCGCGGCCAGGCCTGGCCCGCGCCAGGGGGTGGTGTGGGCCCCTCAGGCCTCTTCTCCCCTCCACCTTCTGGCTCCGTGAGTGTTCTGGGAAAATGGGATTTTCAGCATATTTTCTGGGATTTTTCCTGGAAGTTGATTTCCTGCATAAAAACGAGACTCCAAAGCAATTCTGCTGAAAACAGCGTCAGTCCGTGTTAGTTATATCCAAATCACACAAATTAGAGGAGAAATAATAGCAAAAGTGTTCGGGGAAGTAGATACGTTTTGGACATATCAATGGACACCCTTTGTGGATTATGCCCATGCTTCCCAGCGGGAGTGGGTACTATTCTACCTTGTGGTTTGCCCTATTGTTTTGGGCTGGTGCAGCCGCAGGTTGCGCAGGTCCTCCAGGTGGTGGTGGTGGAGCTCCATATGCGATGGGTCCTGGGGCGGTGTTGTACCATTGGTTTACCGTGTCACGCTATAGTTGGGCGTACCCATCGTGGACTTTCTAGAACTCTCGACAGTCCTTGAGTAAGTGGCTGGATTTCTTCTTGTCGTACTTGTTGTCGATGCAGAAGTGTATGTTGCAAGGACACGACAGTTTCTCCATGGAAGAGGGTGTGTTGTCGCGACTACGGTGTTGCCACACTTGCGTAGTTTTTCTGTTGTCGCGGTAGCCGCGGCTACGGTATCCGCCGCCGTGGTTACCATCGTCTCGCCTGTCGGCATAGCCAACAATGACCATGTCGACTTCTTTGTGGTCCTCATAACCATGCGATTAGCGCTTTCCTCGGCGTTCGCGTATGCGGCCAAGGTCGTCTTTGTCATCTGAGTGCACGCGGTTGTTGTGGATGGCTTATTTGTCGTCTTCCCAACGATTTGCAATGTCCATCAGTTGATCGATGGTCTTCGGCTTGGTACGACCTAGCTCCTCCCTGAGCTCTCGACGGCGTACTCCACTGTTGAACGCGTCGATTGCACGCTCCTTGGAGATGTCTTCTGCAGAATTCTTCAGGATGGACCATCGCTGCATGTATGAGTGGAGGGACTCGCTAGGCTTTTGGCAGCAGGCCCGGAGTTCTTCAATTTATGTTGGCCGCTTGTAGGTGCCTTTAAAGTTTCATACGAAGCTGTATACGAGGTCCTCCCAGCTGCGAATCGATCCCCGAGGGAGATTTTTGAGCCAGGATCATGTTGCGCCCTTTAGCTGTAACTGCAGGCATTGCATAGCGTTGTTTTTTTCACCCGCCGTGGCACTTGACTGACTAAATGTGGTCATCCAATCAGGTTTTTGGCTCCTGTAGGTCATCGAATTTTGGATTTTTCGAAGGGAGCTTGAAGCTCATGGGCATCCGAGCCTGCTTGATGGCTTGACTGAAGCATCGAGCACCTCAAAACTCTATGTCTTTGTCCTTGAACTCGGTAGAGTAGGCGCGTTTGGCACGCATCTTGTCGACCTTGCACTGCATGATTTCATCACGAGCGTCGTAGTTGTGGCTCTTGCACCATAGGCTACGACGTCGTCGCGATAAGTCGCGGTTCTCCTCATCGGAGGATGGCGTGTGGTTCCTCGTGAACTTCACTGCTGGTTTCTTTGGATCTAAAGCAGGATCTGTTGTTAGCGCAACCTCTACCAGTCTGAGTCTGACGATGGCAAATCGGTGGACTGTGGCTCGCGGGTCCCTGGCCGGCGACTGGTTGGTTAGCAGGCACGTAGTAGCTGTTATCACCACTGCTTGCGGCGTATTGGGTATCATGTTACCCTATGATTCCACCTACATAAAGGAGAAATCGAGGGCCTTGGTGGCTTCACGCCTCGTGTCCGCGCCCATGTGGTCCAGCCAAGAGTACCTCTTGTGAGCGCTGCCACCATTTTCCTTTGAGGAGGAGACGCCCATGGAGGCGAGTGTCGCGCACCTCGCACTTGATTCATTGGCTGCCTTGTTGTGTTGCTCGAGTTGAGCGTTCACCACCTGCTGGTGATGGTACTCTTTCACAGGGAGCTAATGGTAACCCATTAGCATGTTGCTAGACGCGTTAGGGAGGAAAGGGAGCCTAGACGATGGAAGAGCCTGGGGAAGCTGGGTCATTTGACGTAAAGGGAAGGCGGCTCATCCATTCTTGAAAAAAGAGGAGTAGGGCCTCCCACACCCTTTCACATTCGGGATCGGTGAGATGGATCTGAGGGCGACCCGATTCACTACCATCGTTGGTGTTGGGATCTGAAGGGTTGCCGCCGTTGGCGTTGGGGTTGGGAGGGTGGCCTCTGTTCCCAGCGTTGGGGTTGGGCGGGTCAGTTCTATTCCCAGCGTTGTCACGAGTGTCGTCACCGTTGACGACAACTAAGCACATGTAGCAATGGGGGAGATCGTTGCTCCCATAGATCTTCGATCCAGAGCTATAGGCTTCTTCTCCTGACAACAGATCGTATATATCGGAGTCACAACTATTGTTGCTATCTGTTTTGTAGATTGGTGTGGGAGCATTGAGCTTGTTCAATGTGCCGATCAGAGGAGTCCATGAGGCAGGTGCGATCGTCGGTGGCATCACCCACTAAGAGAGGCAAAGCGTGTTGATCTTGCCGACTTGGAATCATAGGCTCCCGATCATCATGTCGACTGCGTCTCCTACGGAATCAAAGGCCGAGCATATTGTCGGCGAGTGGATGGTGAAGTTGATGGCATCGAACAGGAGATGGTTATCCAACGCAGACGAGTCGAAGATGGCAGGTGATGGGGTCGTCGAGATCGAAACATCAACGCTCTCGGTTCCCATAGATAGCGCAAATTGACGTGGGTGTTCACGTCAATGCCCATACTTGATGGACTTGAGTTTAAGGAAGAGGGGTGCACTGGAGATCTCGTTCGGCTAACAAGCAAGCAATACGGGACACAAAGTTTACTTAGGTTCAGGCCCCCGGGGGTAAAACCCTACTCCTGCTTGTCTATTATTGATTATCAGTGAAACCAAGGATTACAAGGGTGCGCAGATGAGACCTGGTGGGTGTGTATGCTAGGGTTTGAGATAGGTCCTTCTCGCCGTACCCTCCTGGCCTTCTGGGCCACCCGAATCCTTCTTGGGCTTCATCATCAGGTGTGGATCATCACGTGGGCTCCCGTTGGGCAAAACCATATAGGACAATATTGGGTACCCGTTCTTATCGACGATTATGTCTTGGATGGTCTTCATGTCGACGGAGTTCTTAATCTTCCACATTGGACTCGTCGCTTATAGTCAAGTGAAGGTCTTGGGGTTGATGATTTTATCGATGTCGAGCTCGTGGTTCCGCTTGTGGTTCTTCACGAGGTGGTTCATCTTGAATAATGACTGCCCTGCGATGTGGTTCATCATGCCTTGAGTTGGACCTTGATGAAGACGGGCCACCATCATAGATTTGAGGTTTCCACATGCCTTGGAGACGATATATGTTGCTAAGAGCTTTCTTATCCTTCAAGAGGGATGTCATGTCTCCTTGAAGAACCTGCATGTTGTTCTTTGCGACGTGGAGTATGGTGCGTGAAGAAGTCGAAGCACGTGAGTGATGCCGAGGTAGAGTATCAAGGTTCTCAATAGATTGTTGGAGGACCTCGAATTTATGCCCACAATTATGGTGCATAGCATGCATATGTTGTCCAAAGTCGTCCATGCAGCATTCCATGTTCTTCTATTCGACACGAAATTCTTAAAATTGTTAATCGAGACACGTCTCAATGTTGTTGAACCGTTGCTTGAAAGGTTGTTCCACTATGAAATGAATATTTCGAGTCATGTATGGGCCATTACCTCCCACATGAGCTTCAATATTTTCTCCTAGACATCATGAGCCAATAAAAGTATTGTATGTGGAAATGTAATATGCAGGGAGAGCTAGTCCTTTCGCCTTGCTTTGAAGATATTGTATTGGACAAGTAGCTGCACTTGAGAGCAAAAGACCTGAAAAGCAAAACGAGAAGGAATCTCGCAATAAAAGCTACACACACACACGCTCAAAAAGGCTTATGGTGGATGGATTAGAAAAGTGGGACACCAAATGAACATATCAAAATGCAATGTTTTTTGTACCAAGTGGAGAAATACAAATGAACAAAACTCAAAGAAAAAGGCCACAAAAATGACGGAAACCTATAACTAAAACACACATGTGATATAAATGGGGTTAGCACGACTATGGAAAATGAGCAACAAAATTTCCTCACAAGACTAAGCTCGACGTCATGCTAACACAAAGAGAGACCGTATCTTGTTTGCCAAAATAGTAAAAGCACCAGATTTCTGCACTTGCGTTGGTCGCTATTTTCTCTTGCTTGCAAGCTCTTCGGACTCTTCTACGTATTGGAAGAATTTTTTCTATTTATTTTGATTTTTTCTCTCCCTTTATGCTGGAAAGTCAACTTTTGTTATTGCTTATACACTATTACTGACGAGGGTTCGACTTGTCAATTCCCCTTGTTATGGAATTGGGTTTTGAGGAAGAGGGGTGCACTGGAGACCGCGTTCGACTAATAGACAAGCAACACGGGACAAAGGATTTACCCAGGTTTAGGCCCCCGGACGGAAAATCCTACTCCTTCTTGTATGCTCTTGGTTGATGGCGAAATCGAAGGTTATAGGGGCGCATAGATGAGATCTGGCGGGTGTGTATGCTAGGGTGTTTCATATTCCTCCTCGTCATGCCCTCCTGCCCTTTATATGGGGAGGACAGGTCTCGGGATTAGGTCGAGTCGGTTATAGATTAGGGTTTTACCCTTTAAACTATGTATCTAATGCTAGCATATCCTCCAAGGAATCGCCTCCTTCATGGGCCTAGGCCACCCGAATCCTTCTTGGGCTTCGTCATCAGGTACAGATCATCACGTGGGCTCCTGCTGGGCTAGACCAGATAGGATAATATTGAGTACCCATAGGGCATACCCATGTCAATAATTATTCAAGGATAAGTACACAATGCTTGGGCAAACACAAAATGAGCTACTCTCGATAGGATAGGTAGCACACAAAAGAGAAGTTGGGTTAACAAGGTGACGCAAGTTATACCTTCAATATCTTGATGATGATTGACTTGCAGTCGGTTGGGGGATAGCTTGAGTTCCATGGTGTCGAAGAGCGCGGATGGAGTTGCGGAAGCTTGCTGTTAGGTTATGACACACGCACAAAACACAAACAAGAAAGAAAGGTTAACCAAAACAAAAAAGAGGCAAACAAGGGATGTAAGCCAAAGACTGCGATTGTCGTTGGTTGGAGATTCCGGTCCAACCAGGGATTCTGGTGTGTTTGTGTCGGAGACTCTAGGCTCGGGGTCACGCGAGTTGTTCATCCTTTTGGGCAGAAATCTTGGACTCTAAGCGTCAAATTCGTGGGAAATTGACCAAATTGGGCTCAGAAAATGCACACAAAATAGACCAAGTCCTAAGACAAGTATTCCATGGATTAAAACCACTAGAAAGACACCCAATCAAGAGATCGATACGAAGGCAAATTTGGGCTATTTTTGGATTTTTTAAATTTATGGTGAAATACCAAATTGAGGAAAAATCTGTGAGAAACTTTAGGGTTTGATATGAATATGTTGTTGGTTAACCAATAGGATGGCCTGATCTTTCACGGTTCTCCAGGGGAGTCATGGATATCATGGAGTAAAAGGGGAAGAAGGCGAAGACGAACTCACGCCACACGAAGAACACACACAAACACAACACGTATAAAATCCAATTACTCACTTCGGAGGCTACCGGCCCAATACATCCTCAAGGGGGATCGGTATCGAACAAAGAAATTCCTCAATCACAAACGAAGAGTAAGAACACTTCGGTGAGGATCTTGACAACTTCAACTCGTGACACATAATATGAAGGCCTTGTAAAACTTGGACACCATAGGTAAAATCCAAAAAAGTTTGTGATAATATGGGCTCCCTTAGAAAGGGAGATGAGATACAACTAGAAAAAGATCCAATCTTAGAGTTTTCTAGTTTATTATCTATATCTAAAATTTATTTATAATAGAGGGTGGAGCCTATATATAGGCCAGTCACTTAAACATGGATAGTTTAGGCATAAAACAGGAATTCTAGACAAATTAGGTGTTACATGGACTAAGGTCCAACAGGATTACGCAATCTGGAATCACTTGGGGCTGGGGCAGAGACCCCTGTGCGTGTGTGGCAGAGACTCTGATGCGTGTGCGGCGGAGACTCCGGTCAAGCATTCTAGATTCGGTGTTTTTGGTCGGACTCCGAGTGGTCTTCGATCTGGGCATCTACAAGGTATCACCGGTGCCTTCACGAGCCTAAAAGATTGGAGCTAGAAACACGGATGTGAGGTAGCCGGAGACTCCAGTGGGACCGGAGATTTCAGCACAGGAGTTGTTGATTCTTGGGCTACATATCCATGCCCTTTTGTCCATCTTTCTTGGTACCTTGGCACAGATCTTGTGATTCCTATCTAAGAACACATATAGTTTTTGTATGAAGTAGCAAGCTATTTAAAGAAGTATCCAAGTTAGACAAGGATAGGAACGAGTTAACCTTGAATGAGGTTGGCTCAGGCGTAGGTCACTAGTCCACTTGGAGAGGATTTGGCGGAGTAGATGTAGAGCATCGGTAGAACAGGTATCCAACCAAATTTGTATTTGCCTTCGATGAGCATAAAACAAAATCGTATTTGCCTTCCATGAGCATTCAACAAATCCGCATTTGATTTCCATAAATCTGCATTTGATTTCCATGAGCCTTCGGTAGGACAATCAGTCAATGAGGAAATTATCCGTACTCCCTTCAATCCATAATAACAAGTGTCTCTCGTCTAGTACAAAGTTTATACTAGCTTAGTACAAAATAAGCGACACTTATTATGGATCAAATGGAGTACCATTTTCAACCCAAGTGGGAACGCGCGTCATGTTGCAAGACACAAACTACTAATAAGGGCCTTTGATCAATCTGACTCGACTATATACCGGAGTATCATACAACCACAAAATTACAGATAACCAAACTTCACAAATAACAAAAGGGTCACAGAGGGGATCACTACTGATCAACAGTCCAAACTACCAGAACATATGCACAGCACGAGGAAGCGAAAAGAAATAACACCGGCAAACTTCACAGGTGCTACCTGCCAGTCCGCAGGCAGCTCAGCTGTTTCGAGGTATGTGGCAATAGCGAACAGGAGCTCACATACCCTGGTTCGCGGACCTTCTCTTTCTTGTGCCACAGATGATACGGATCAGCCATTACATTCCCGTTCTCTCGGGACAACCAACCATCAGAAGCTTCATAATTCCAAGCATGGCCGTCATCACCAGGAAATCACGACCTCATGTCTCTAGACAATGCCAGGAGCTGCGAAAGCTCTGACCGGCGCTCGAGGCCTCGGATGTAGTGGCCCATCAGCATACACCTGAACAGCGATTGGAGGCATGGATGATCAAAGTTCAGCATTCAACAAGTGGTGAATTGACAACAGAGAAAAGGAAATATATCGATCCATTCGTATTACCAAAAAAGTAGACGTGCAAGATGATCACGTGGAATAGATATGAGGGGCTGAAATGGGAGCGACACGTCCTCCACGAGCTCAGCACGGTCATCATCCCCATTTCCATAATTTAGGGTTCCACCAGCCATGTTTTCTGATGGTGGAGGGGGCTTTGCATGCATCTTGGGGGAGAGAGTTGCTAGAAGACCATGTACCACGGAATGAATGGCTTCTTGCACACCGGGGCAGGAAGGTTCCGAGAGTTCCATAACCTGTAAAAATAGTCAGTAGCTCAAATCAGACATAAAATAGGTACAGACGGATCATGAGAAGCTAATATAATTTCATGGGATGTTATTGATTTGTTCAACTAAGTGCCCATGAAAAGCACTTAGATATGTAGAAAGAAGCGGAAACAGATTACTGGTGGATGAAAAGGTCAGAGACAGAACAAACCATGTCAGGTGATAAAGATCTCAAGTAGTTCAATAAATCATTTTTGTCTTCTCCAGAAAATTCTTGCATTTGCAGGGAATAATTTTTCCTCTTGAGTTCATGTAGCTCCTGAAAGATTGAAAATGGAATTGGCATCCAATTAAATTTCCAGCAATGGCCAACAAGTGAAAGATTAAGTCAAGAAGATAACAAAAAATGGAAATGGGACCAATTTGTCGCTAAGTGACATCTCGAGTCACAGAAACTAGCTAATCTTGCACGAGGTAGACATTCTTGACACAAAAAGGTGATTTGATAAAATAAAAAAAATGCCCCATGGCTCTGGCATAGTAGGTCTATGAACTTTGATAGATAATATGCAGGAAAACAGGCAACCATTTAACTTTGAGAAGTCTATTAGAGCAAGTACAATAAGATAACATCATCTGGCTATAATACATTAAATAGTATATTTGTGCTGAGTTGGAGGAGAGAGAAGAGGAGAGAGAAGGAGAGTGAACTCTCATGCAAGAGCTAGCTCTAACACGTGCTCCTAGATGCTTTGTGAGAGTGAATGGTGGGCCAAGTATTGATAAACTAGTATATTACTATAATTTGTTGTTGTACATGTTGGCTACTAAGTTGACTAGATGACATGGCACTACCTTATAGCCAGCAGTTGGCTATACTGTTCTTGCTCTTACTCCCTCTGTTTCACTATATTTATCCTCAGCCGGTCAGCCCGCCACACACCGACTAAGGAAGCACTAATGCTGAGAAAAGTAACTGAGAAGTTACCATACTTACTCCTATTAAATAACACAACACAACCAGTTAGCCATTCCAAAATTAAATCAATAGGGGTATAGAGTGATATCAACACAATAACTAGACTTTTGAGTTCCCCAATGGACAGGCCTTTTGAGACAGAGTATCCCAAAGGCTTGGGGCAAATATAGTGAAAAGGATGGAGTAATAACCATCTGGACTTGCAAAATCAGGTATGAGATAGATGTTACCTTCTCCATGGAATCCAAGCGAGACTGCAATTGGAGAATATGTTCTTTTGCTTGAGCGTTTAAGTTCTCTAGTCCACCGACCTTTTCTGGCAATATATTTCCATCCCTCTTTTCTGATTCATTGGTCAATTCATCATCTTCTGACAATCTCAAAACATCCATAGGTCCTCCCAGATCAAGGTCACTGTGACTATGTTCAGTGTTGTATCTTTCCTTGCATTCGGTTTCACCATCAGACAGCTCTAGGGTTCTTTCAAGAGAGAGCCTGTATTCAGCATTACACAGAGTGTACCTGAAACAGAAACAAAGTAGTTTTGAGTAATGATAATCCCTGGTACACTCAAGCATGGTTATCCTGTATTCATGCCTGTGAGTAGGCAATGCTAACCAAATGCACATACAAGCAGGCTAAAACAACCAGGAGGCAGGAGCTGGTTCAGATTTTCTGTAATGGTAAAAGTGAGCAAAACAAAGTGTTCAATGTCACTAGAAAAAGTTGAGTGCCATAAAGATCAGTGTTTCAGGCTGAAATCTGAAGAATCAAGTTTAGCTCACAACTTATTTCACCTGTGGTTCATAGAATTATGAAGAAGAAAAAAAATGAAGCCTTTTGATAGCAAGTGGAAGGGAATGGAAGAACTCAAGCAAGATTTGCACGTTATAGGTGACAAATGTCTAAGAGACAAGACAAAAGTTGTACCAACATTAAATCATGTAGGCAGAGAAATTATGCAAGATTCACATTTCATAGCTCACACTTCGCAGCCTCAAAACATGCTTTCACATGTCACATATGTGAATCAAAGTGCAGAGAACTGTCGTAACAACTGTGCAAATTACAGTGACCAGTGACATAGAGTTTCGATTTCCTATACATAGATATACAATCAACGCTACAGCAGGCTACCAGCCTACCACCAATGGCATGATTCTCCAGTCCACCTCACATTATTAGTTGACCTAGTACAACATCAAGTCATTTCCTACTTGTATATGCACACATTTGCAAAAGGTGATCATGCCAAAATGTGACTTCTTTTGACTGACCAGATCAAATTCAACTGTAAAAAGGTACGCTTCCGGAGAAAAGCATACCCTGTCATTATTGAAGATATCACCAGCTTGAAGAAGGGATCCCAGAGGGCCTCCACGACAACACTGAACTGATCCGACGGAAGCAGACCCAGCATGCCTGAAACAGTCCTCTTCATTGCATCCACAGTTTCAGGAGGGACATCTCTCTGGACTACACTTAGATCCAGAGGCTCTACATCTTTTATCAAGTTCCATAGTGAAGCTTCCTGCAATCAATACAATAGCGTCAGTATAATGAACAGTAGAGATACAACAATACACTAGGATTCAAAGAGGACAGGTCCATCTAGATAAGTTCTCCTGTGGAAGAAAGAACACAAGAATCTATTCTTCGCAGTGAAAGCTAAATGACTTCCTTACACTTGTCTGGAGACATCTCAATCTAGAGGTGATTAGTCAGATGCTCATAATTTCATTTTCAGCTGATATCCACATGTTTGGTAAATTTATGTCAAATACATAATTGTAGAATTTTACACAACAAAAGAACGGACGAATAGACACACGCTCCACCGAGAACGGGAGGACCATCGGCGCTCACCTCGGGGAAGCCGTGGAGATGCCTCCCGCGGGCGTGGAGCTCGTCAGGCGACGCCGCCGAAGAGGCCGCCGCGACCACCACCCCGAGCCGCCTGCGCCGGACGCCGCCCGCCGCTACGGAGGCCGGTGGATGGAGACGGAACCGCCTCCCGGGCACGGATAAGGATGCCCCGTACGGCGGCGCGCGGATGCCGGCGGAGATCGGCATGCGGGGACGGGCGGGCGGCCGTCGCCGGCGGCGGAGTATCTCACGAAGTTTGGTGCTTGGTTGGTGTTGGTGGTGCGGGCGAGCGCCTAGCTGGACCCAGGATAAGCGCCACGCTGGTGTCACTGGCGGGTGGGCCCGCGAGCGTAACTCGTGGACACGGTCTGACCTCCTCACGTTTGGCCTCGCGTGGACCGTCGCGTCACGTTCACCCCGTCCCCGTGTGTCATTGTCGTCTACTATGCTCAGCGTGTACCGCGCAGGACAGGTAACAGTCAGGTCAGCACATGGGTGCACAGGCATTTGCACGATTTTCTTCTTTAGCCCTCAAAAAGGTTTAACAAGGAGTACAAAATAGACCCGTGCACGAGCACACAACTATGTGCATATATTCAAGGGCCGTAGTACGTGTGTCCCTCGGGATATTTTTCTAAAATTCATCGGGTCCTCCTGCCCACACGTGTGTATCCAAATTTCGTTTTTCTATACTCAGACCGCTTTTGCTATATAATACCCCGTTTTTGCTACACTGTAGCAGAAAACGGTTCGTCATATAAATAGAAAAACAGACTAACCTCGCCGGAGAGTTCGCCGGAGACCTCGTCGGCGACCTTATAGCAAAAAAACTACTAATGTAGCAAAACAGACTTCGCCAGAGATTCACCGAAAACTTTCGCCGCAGGCCTCGTTGAATACCGAATAGCAAAACAATTGCTCTTTTGTAGCAAAATCAGAAAACAGATGTAGCAAGATGATTATGCTAATGTAGCAAAAAGCCTGACTTCGCCGGAGATATCATCGGAGCAAAAACTTGTAGCAAAAAAATATGTCATTGTAGCAGCACCGCTCGTCGCAGGTAGCAACATCGGAAGTCGTATGTAGCAGGTCCGGTCGCCATGTGTAGCAGGTTCGCTTGCTGCAGGTATCAGCGTTGCTCACCAGAGACCTCGCTGGAGATCTCGCCAGAGTACGCCACGAAGCTGGTAGCAACACTGTATGCCTATGATAGCAAAATCATGAAACGTGTGTAGCAAAAAATCACAAGTCGTTCATGGACGACGCCATGGGAGGGGACGGAGCAGCAAGGTAGCTGAGCAGGAAGGCGGCAGCGGTCCCATGCAAAGCGATGTGGCGCCCAACCTCGCCTCTCACAGCTCTTGCTGCTGCGGAGCTCCCTGAGGACGAGTCCCCATGGCGAGGTGGGGCACGCTGGCTGACGCAGCGCCAGGACAAAGCTGCACATGGCGCGGCGGCGCCAAGCGCCACGTCACGGGGTGACAATGACGCAATGGAGGCGCTCAGAACACCCTCAGAATCGACCTATGCAAGTTTCGCGATTCCGCCAAACCCGCATAGAAACGATTCAAAGGTGCCCACCAGCACTTTCGTGCGGGTGGAAACGGTAATAACATTACACAACAGTTCTCGATAGGACCCATGAGCAGATATATACAACAGCGACTCCACGAGTCAAGAATACGATATAATGTACAAAGATCCAAATCACCTTGAAAATGATAGAGCGTCCACTACGGACAAGATGCAAATGGGGCTAAGAGCCCGAAGAATAACCAATGGCGTCCATAACCTGCCCGGCCCAAAGCGGAAGGGTAACCACCTAACGATGTCGCATCTCAAAACCCTTAAACAAAAGGGTGCGACAAAGGGCAAAGGAAAAGAGAGAGCGATCGATCGAGGCCGATTACGGTGAGGCTAGAATTGGGTCCTCGCCTACATAGGTATGGTGAAATGAGCGGCAAAGATGCACTAAACAACCTATAGAGACTCGATATCACCGCTGCCATCGTAGGGGATAAGAAAGACCTATTCGGAACCAACCTGATGCTACCATCAAACATACCCATCCTGGTATTTCCCCCTCGAGACCAAACGAGGAAGTCAACCGAGGAACTCACACAGTTGGCAGTTTTATTTATTCAGTTGTCGTTGCAGCAATTACTAGTCAAATATAGATAGTCATCCTGATATAATAAGCAGTGGGCAATTTTAGTTATCCATTCCGTTGTAGTTGCGACACTTACTAGTCAAATACAATTAGCATGAGATAACCCAAAACCCAGCAGTTGTTTGTACTTTTATTTAGCCATTCCGTTATAGTTGCAATACTTACTAGTCAGATACAATGGTCGCAAGCGACAACCCGAGCAAGCAATTGTTGGCAGTTTTATTTAGCCATTCCATTATAGTGAAGCTGATTACTAGTCATTATAAAGTCAAATTTATAGCACTACTTTAGTTATAGTTGTCTATGATCGAGATCATGTCTCCAAGTCGTCCATAACGCGGACACGGCTTTGAAAGTTTTACCTAGGGTGCACAAATAGCAACACACACTCGATCAACCTCGGAAAAACCAAATCAAAACCCAACGAGGCCTTCACGACAAAGCAATCACAGGATTCAGAAATATTTGGGGCCACCCCATTGAGTACACCAAGAACGGCTAGTGACTCGAGACGGACCCAAGGTTTGGGTGGACGGTCAGAACGAGGGAACCCAAAATGGGCTTGTCGATCTGGCAACGTGTCCCGATCCTAAACAGTACAGGTGCTCCTCGCACAATCGTAATAAAGCAGTAAAGCATGGCATAAGTACATGATAGTAAATAAAACCTCAAACTAGTTTGTGGCCCCAAGAAATAAGAATGAATCAAGCTCTGGCTCAGGGGGGTCCCATAATCCTCCCGGATGTGGATAGCGCGAATATTCAAGGAACAGGTATCAAGTACTCGGGGTCCTACGGGACACAAGTGGACGGTTAACAACCAAATAACATCTATTGCCCACCTGTGCCTCTGCTTACCTACTTCAATTTTAGTTGTTAAACAGTAATTAAAGTCCTGATCAACTCCAACAATAAACATGCGGCAATACTCCAACAACTGCGGTACTTGATGACACACCACGGCACTTGAGCAAGCGACTACGACGCGCAAGTCCAACTATCTACCAAACAACAGGTAATAGGATGTGTCCAAGGCAATATAAGGCTGCAAGGGATATCACCGGTACGAAAACTAGAGCATCGCAACACAGATAGCAATAGATCAACAGGAGGGAATAAATACTATTAAAGTAAGATAGGTAGAAAGGGGGAGATGCTCGCCTGAGAAACATTGTCGAAGGTTCATCCGAAGATCGGGTCGATACTCGCATCAACTCAACGGCCTTATCCGCGAAGAACCAAAACACTAGAATAAACACCGGGTGCACTATTTAATACTACGGCAAAAGATCGGGCATGATGCATGTATGATGTATGACATGGCAAGGTGCGATGCGATTATGCAATATTAAGCGGAACCGGGGTCTCGACATTTAATTAAACGGTTCAAGTTTTTTAACTACCCCGCAAATTAAATGTTGTATTAACAAGGCGAAATTATATCACCAGTTCGATGCACAAATTTAAATGAGGCCAATATAAGACTAGATTTGCCCGCATATGGACCCCATATTTAATTCAGGTGAATCGGCATAAGGCCCCCAAACCACATGACAATATGTATGCGAGTATGACAATTTAATATGCAACAAGTTTGTATTTCGTTTATAAAAATAGGGCTCGAGAAAAGGTTCACACATTAGGGGTCGAAGATCTTGGTCCGGGGTTCGGGGTCGGTCTCAGGGTTCAGGGTTCGACGGGATCGGTCTTCGGACACGAGGCTTCAGGGTTCGACCATCTGATCCATGTCGGCGATCTTGGCACTCCATGGAAGGGGACCTTGGGCCGAGCATCGCTGTCCCCAGATTCTGGATCCCGGTGGTTGATGTCGGCCTCGAGTGGCATCGGCGGTAGACGAACTTGGCAGATCCCGGCGGTCTTGTCATCGATGAAGATCTTGTCGCTTTGTCCAGGTTCTCCATGTTCAGTTGCTCTTGGCATCGGTTTTCGTGGTACTTGGGTCTTTGGACGATCTTGTTCAGATCTTGCCAAAGAGGGGCTCGGCCAGGACCTGCACGAGGTGCAGCAAGGAGGATGGTAGGGCGGCGGCCGGCCGAGAGGAGGTTCCCGACCTCGCCGTGGAGCAGCAACAGCAGAAAGGGGCTTGATGGCAGTGCAGGCGGTCCGGGCGCCAGGAGCACCGGGCTGCAGGCTGCGTTAGGGGCCTGTGGGCGAGGACGACGGGGCGAGGCATAGGGCGGGATGCTTGCTGCCCCAGCAATGGAGAAGGGCACGCATGGGCGGCCGTGGAAGGACGCAGAGGAGAGGGCCACCGACGCCGAGTGGCAGGCGAGGGCGGGCGGCAGGGCAGCGGCGGACTGGCCGAGGCGGCGGGCGGAGGAGATGGCTCTGGCGACGAGTCATGGCCGGGCGATGATGAAAGTGGTGGAGCTCGGGCGGTGGAGGAGGAACCACAATGGCGCTAGGGCTCTGCGAGGAGGGCGGCGAGGCCGACGCTGAGGGCGCGATCGTGGCGTCTGGGAGGCGGAGCCAGCGAGGCCACGGAGGAGACCGAGACTGAGCCGGGCGATCACGGTGGAGGCGGCGGAGGAGGCTCGGGAGGCGAGCCGTGCGAGTGCAGGAGGGCGAGGCAGAGGCGCACGGCTGGGAGAGGAGGGCTCGGCGGCGGGGAATAGGAAGGAGGAGGAGGCCGGCCAGGTGAGGGAGGAGCGGGAGGCGGTGGAGCTCCGAGGTGGGGAAGAGGAGCGCGTGAGGGAGAGAGAGAGATGGGGCAGCGCGTGGGGGAGGGGTGGGGCCAGGCGGGGTCGGTGGGAACGGGGCCAGGTCGGGTGTGGGTGGGTCGCTGCGGGTGGGGCCAGGGGGACCGGTGGCGTGGGGCCAGGGTGGAAGGGAGAGGGGGTAGGTGGGGGCTATGTGTGAGTGCGGGTGTGGCGTGTGTGGGTGGCTGGTTGGGGAGAGAGAGAGGGAGCGGGACCCGCAGGGTGGGACCAGGGAGTGTGGTGGTGGCTGGTGGATTGGTGAGGTGGCGGGGTGGAGTGCTGAGGTGGAGGAACGGTGAGGTGGCAAGCTGTGGTCGGTGGGTAGACTAGGTTTGGGTTGGAATAGATTAGGGTTTGGGTTTTATTAGTTTGTAAAATATTTATGGTGTTGTCTTGTTTTAAATCTTTTTAGCAAAATAATTTTAGGCAATTAATTTAACAGATAATTATAAGACTTGTTTTGAAATAAGAGAAGAGTTATTGTATCAGACAAAATAGTTTTTAGCTACAATATTCTGAGAGCCAAAGATGCATGATGATGTCATGGTGATGCAATGCACAAAAACAACGCGATTTTCTATTAGTGGTTTTGCGGGATGCCACACGCACATTAGACAGGCGGAGGAGCGCTGCAGACGAAGCGGCGCCGCACCGCCAATGATGGCGGAGGCCTGGAGCTGGCAATAAGCGCTTTAAGTCTGGGGAAGAAGATAAGGAAGCAGAGAAACAAACGTGGGTGGACCACACCAGTCGTGCGAGAGCGACGACCCGGGGGATGCGATCCCCCAGGGGAATGGTATCATTTTCCCATATTCAAACACATTAGGGCACCTCTACCGAACGAACCCATTTCGAACATCGAAGATGTCTGAATCAATTCTTTTTTTTCGAAATTCCACCGATCTATTGATAATCAATCAACGACAGTATAAAGAGTTTTTGAAAGTAATAAAATTACAATTAGATCATTGAACCACCTAGCGCCGACTACAAATACTAGAACGATACGAAGGCGCGCCGCCGTCCTCGCCCCTCTATCACCGGAGCCGGGCAAAGCTTGTCGTTGTAGAGCTTGTTGCAGTAGACAAACGGGAAGTCGTCATGCTAAGGCCCAAAAGAGCCAGCGCACTAGAGCAGCAACCATCGCTGAAGATGACAACCGTAGATCGAAAGAGACTAACCTGAAACCACACGGACGAATACGAAAAACGACCGGATCCAAAGAGATCTGCCGGACACTCGACCCCACGCGTCCTCCGTCAGCGCTAGATGCACCACCGGAGCGAGGATAGAGCGGGAAGGACCTTATTCTGACTTCAGGACGTAGCTGCCGCCTCAACATCCTGACAAAGACATAAAAAAGTCTAAACGGAAAACGGAAACCCTCACATCGACGAAATGTCGTGGTCCGCCACGCCTCCAAGGCCCTAAGGCCACCGGAGACGGAGCAGACCGGCGGCGTCGCCGGTGAGGGGGACGAAACCTAGATTGGTTTTAGTATGATGCCGCCTCTAGGTTGGAAGGTCGGCATGCAGACTAGAAAAGAAGCCATTTTGGTCCTTATTCATTTGGGTCGGGGTGGTCCCAGCGGGCTTATCCATTTTTTCCGCAAAATAGAAAACACAAATAAAATTAAAACTGTCAACACCCGGATTTTTAATCCCAGATGTCTGTTATGCCATACATCGCAATCCCAGGATTACTATTTTTGCGACACATAACAGATTGGATATCATATTACATTATCCATTACAAACCGTACATAAGGTCTTGCACAAATAAGGATCTCATGATCCAGTCTTAATACAATCATAGCAGCAGAATAACGTAATAATAACGGTAGCGTACGTGAGGCTCCATCTTCATGGTCACAGGCAATACTGACGATGGGAGATGATCTTAGTTGTCATAACCTTCCTGCTGTCCGTCCTCCTGATAGTCATCTTCATAGTCTGGCCACGAAAATAGCCAGGGACAAATCCATGAGTACTTTTTAAGTACTTGCAAACTAATACTAACAAGTGAAGTGGTTTCTGAGTAGGAAATACTAAGCTCTAGGTTGTTTTGCAAAAGCTAAAATTATCTCTACTGAGTTCAGAAGCAAATAAAGCTAGTTGAAAGTTTTATAACACCTAAGTGGGAATTTGAATTTCATATCACAACCCTGTTGTGGTCAAGTCAAAGTCATGAATCATTTCACAAGTCATTTTGAAAACATCTGACGACGGAACAGTATGGCCACTCCAACTGTCCATAACCGCGGACGGGCTATTCGAATAGTTTGACACTCTGCAGAGATGGTACACTTTCACCACAACATTCAATACATCCGTCAGGAACAATCCTAAATTCATCATACTCAGTATGCGGATAACCAATCCTAACTTTTCAATTACACGCCCTAGTATCTCCTGTGAGTTTGGCCTCCTAACCATGAACAACTGTCATCTTGGGAACTGCATAGGTGGACAATCTTCACAAGGTAGCCTCAGCTCAAACCTTGGCCGCAAGGGAGCCCATACTAAGGTATATAAATTTATAGTCAAGCCCTAACCAAATTTCGGGAATTGTGGTTGTACGGTAAAATTGGAATGGTATCGCATCCAGACAACCATCAGTTTTATAAAGGGCTAAGGCTCATTCCTCAACATTTTCATCATCAAAATCATCTGGTGTTCAAGAACACATGTCAAAACATTTCAGTAGAATGACTCATCATTCTAAGGTTTTTATAACCATTTTCACCAAGTATTCCCATCTAAAGTTGATCAAATTTTTTGCTTAGCACTAGCATCTACACGTGGGGATAAATACTAATGAGGGATGGTAAACAAGTGTATCTTATCTAAGTTCAATCTCATGCCTCAGGATGACCTCAAGATTATCTAACTTAGGACAAGTTTTATGCTCTTTATGCTACCTTCAGATATCTTTCTAAAGTCTACAAGTCACTAAGTAAACTCCACTAGAAAGCTTTGATAAAGAAATAAAATACTAAGCTTGCAAGTAAAACTAGGATGGGGTATCAAGGGTGTAAGCTTGCAAGTAAAACTTGCATGGTTTAGCTTGCTAAGATAGTAGTAACTAGCAAGGATTAGCTTGCTAAGTCAACTTGTATAGTGAGGCTTGCCTTGTGCACAGCAGTGGTTGAAGTTCTCCTCGGCTTCTTCCTCGTAGTATTCTCCTTCCTTCTCGTATCCTTGGTCAGTACTAGCGTCTATAAATAAATACGAGGTACACAATCACCAAACAATACTTAACTACTTTTATTTATCACAACAAGGTTTTCACTAGATGATCTAGCATCATCACAAACATTACACTCAACAAAGTACTTGTCTTATTTATTTTATTTTGGAAAAAAATTTCTACTCATTGAAAAACTACTTAAGATTTAATATTCTCCAACTAAAACATGGGATCATGTTGACACATGTCATCACCACATATTTCAGTACTCGTGAATGTGATTTAAAGTGGTGTCACAATTTAATAAGGTTTAACCTTTTTATTTTAATTAATTAAAGTGACTAGAATTGACTATGGGGCATTCTTTTATTGCTTGTCCATTATTTCTGCAAGTAAACCTAGATATTTATATATATTCAGAAAGGTCTTGTTAAATGTGATTTTTGAGTGTTGGAATCAACTCAAAAGCTTTTGTGGTTGAATTTTGAAAAATGTTTGAATGCAGAAAAGCTTTTGCCTTGTTATTTTTACTATAGGTGATCTACAATTCCAAATGAATTGAATCAAACGGGCTTGGATTAAGAATTCCAATACCTTTCTAACAAAATTGGTTTCATGCATTTTTGTTCAGTGAATCGACCTGGTTTGATTTTTGAATCTAGGTACAGAACTAGGTTTGAAACTAAATTGGAAAATACAATTTCAAACTAACTAGGTTGCGCGGGATGTTAACTAGGCCGACCCACGGTGCACAGCGCACACGAGGGTTGGTTTAAATGAATGACCCCACCAGTCAGCGAGACAGGGGTGTGAAGCGGTACGGGGTGATCTAGACCGTGCGATCAAACTCTAATCCAACGGTCACGACCTATTGTCTCCGTCGGGCAACGCTGGCAAGACAGAACCCTGGAGCGGCCAATGGGGGTCTACGGGGGCTCACCGGGGCTCAGGCGAGGGTCGGCGATAGGGACGAACGACGAAGTCGACGATGGCGAACCTCCTGGTACCGATGGATTCTCCTGGGGCGGCTCCAATCAACGGCTCCTTTCTTCCTCCTCCGCAGCAGACTCCGGCCAAATTCCGGCGATGTGCTGCTCGTCATGATCCGGGGGTGAGGTGGGGTGCTTCTGAGAGAGAGGGGAGTGAGATGGTGTGCTGAGTTCGAACGGGGGTGGCCTCTATTTATAGTGCAGCGAGGGGACCGAAGGGCGCGGGCTGAGCTCGTCGGTGTCGTCGGCACAGCGAGCTAAAGGCATGGGCAACGATAGGTGGCGGTGTTGTGCTCCCTGGCGAAGCTCAATGGCATGGTCACATGGCGTGGGGCGGTGCGAGATGGTCGAAACATCGCGGTGCTCTGAGCAGGTCCGATGGAAGTTTTAATGGCGCACAGGCGGTACGGGTCATGCAGCGGCGAACAGGGTTGTCTGCCGGTCTCCTGGGATGGTGGCGATCATGCTTGCATGCGATGAGGGCGGCACGCAGTCTGTGGGCGTGTGTCGCGGGTGGGGCTCTGGCGCGCTCTCGGCACGCTCGCAGAGAAGCTGGGCACGCTCGGGCTGTGTGGTCCAGGGGCTGGCAAGGCTCGAGCGTTGGACAGGGGGTGGCGATGGACGGTGGAGTTTCTGCTAGACAAGGTTGGCGAGGCTAGTGAGTCTCCTAGCTGGCTGGCGACATTAGGGTGGCAAGGGTGCTCTCGGCATGCTCACCATTGATGGCATGGCAAGCTCACAGTGGTGCTAGAGGTTGTTAATTGGACTAGATGATCTACTAATAGCTTGTTATGAACCAGAGAGGGAACAAGCTAGGCCAACATCACTGCTCACAATAGTGTTTGATGTTTGTTTGTTTTGTGTCTACAAGGTGTTTGATGAAATGGCCAAAAGAGATTCAAATTTGAATTTTTGATTCAAACTTGGTGCGTGTGTTAGTTACATACTAGGGAGTCTCTGGTTAGCTGGAAAGGTCAAGGGTACTGGTTTGGTTGGTTTTTGAAAATGGGTGATCTTCCCATATGTTAAAGATTCAATTTTAAATTGTCATTTTAATCAAGTTGCCAAATGTTTCTGTAAGTTTGAAAGGTGGGCTTGGGTTCACTTTTACTTGGTCTAGGAAGGGGTGAAATGAAATGGAATTGTTTCTGTTTGAAATCTTGGACTAGAAACACTCAAAGTGGCCTAGTGGGCAAGATTGGCAAAAATGACCATTTGCTTATTTGATTTGTTTTTGATTTTCTCTTGATTTGTTTCTGCTTGGAAATGTTTTAGATGATGTTGTTTTCACCTTTAAACCATTCCTTGCTATTTAGATCAATCACACAAGCCCATTCATGCATTCATACAATCATCACATACACACATGCATTCATATGATGTTGATTAACAAAAGTTTTTGTTAACCCAAATTTTGGTGATTGGAATTGATAATCATTGTTCAATGTTTTTGGGATGTTACAAACCTTCCCTCCTTAAACAAAATCTCGCCCCGAGATTTGAGAAATAAGAAAGAAGAAAACTAGGATTTAAAAAGATCGGGAAACTCCGTCTTGATGTGATCTTCTCGTTCCCAGGTAGCTTCTTCTTCAGTGTGGTTACTCCACTGAATCTTGAGAAACTTGATGCTTCGGGTCCTGGTGGTTCTGAAAGCTTCCTCCAAAATACGAATGGGTACTTCGGGATGTAGGGTTCGCAACATAGAAAAAAAATTCCTACGATGGGAACCTTAGTATTCGCGTGTGTAACTGTCTTACACCCGAAATATGGTCGTGGATCCAAGAACACCCGATCATCACGTGATGTCTTGGAGCGACGAAAACATAAACGATGCATACTAAAGGAAGAACACATTCTTATCTTGATATTTAAATGAGGGATCATCTTATTATGCTAATAAAACACCAAACAAGCAATATAAGATGCTATCAAACATCATATGTTTATTAGTAAAATGATATGGTTCCCGCATATGATCTATATCATGTGCACCGTGGTATGATCACTATCATACCTTTATGTGTATAAGTCCAAGGTCTATGGAACTTACACGTTATGTGTGTTGTAAGAGTATCATCTCATACTTCTACTTACAACATCACTATATCATAACACTAGCCCAGTAACAATCTAAACTAGATGCCTCCAATTTATCTATTGCAAGTTTTTACGTGACTTAGGCCTTTCGAGATAGAACAGTTCATACCTACGAACATGAACCACAACGAGGATAACCAAATTGTTGACAACTCGTTGCAAAATAGATATTGACTATAGTAGGAAAGACAGACACCTGCTAGCCACTTATGCAAACTAGTTGCATGTCAAGCGTGGAACAGGTCTCATGTGCGAGGACATGTAAAGTTTGTTCGGGACGCTTCATACCACTATGCCACCAATATCCAAAATTACAACTAAGAAGCAACAACATGATCATCATCGCCCACATACTCATATGTATACTACCCGTGTAAATAATCTACGCATAGATCCGGCTCTGATACCACTGTAGGGTTCGCAACATAGAAAACAAAAAAATTCCTATGATGGGAACTATCTACCAAGATCTATCTACTAGATACAAACAACGGGCTGATGTATATTCGTAGAGAACATACCCTTGAAAACCGACAAAGCTTAACGAGTTCGACTCGTGGTTGATGTAGGCGATCTCTTGTCGATCTCAAGACCGAGAGGAAGTCCTAGCGCCGCAAATCAGCAGCACATCCGTGATCGCACACACGTCCGAGGCACCGAGCAACCTCTGCCTCCTCGCTCCAACGTTGCAGTGGAAGCACAACTCTTTCTTGCCGAATAGCCACCGGGAACATGTATCTCGCTAGTCCGAGACCATGGGGAATAAATTCTAGAGGGGGAGAGAGATCCTTCACGAGGAGGTGTGAGTGAGAAGTGAGGAGAGGGGTGCCTTTTATAGGAGAGGGGGGGACCCCAAGGGGGTGGCCGGCGCATGGGGCTGCCCCCTTTCCCTCCCCTCTTCATGTGGGTGGACACTCCACTCACAAAAATCCATTCAAATCCCTCCACTCAAAATCCCACTCAAACTTGCTATTAAATTTCCACCAAATTTAATGCAAACTCTCATTAAATAAAACTCTTTTATTTATTCAGAATTTTGTCAATTACTTTAATCACAAACATTCACATATAACCCCTTGCTATAATTCTATTTCACTTGCATAACCTCTTTATGCAATTTCACCCGAAAACCTGTTTCGGTATCTAGCGAAATAAATGTTGGAGATATGCCCAAGAGGCAATAATAAAGTGGTTATTATCATATCTTCACACTTATGATAAATGTTTACATACCATGCTATAATTGTATTAACCGGAAACATTAATACTTGTGTGATTTGTAAACTAAAATAAGAGTCTCTAGTAAAGCCTCTTGTTAAACTAGCTTGTTGGTTAATATATGATCATGGTTTCCTGATCATGAACATAGAGATGTTATTAACAACAGGATCATATCATTAGGAGAATGATGTGATGGACATACTCCTATAGATAAGCGTAGCATAAAGATCAAGTCATTTCAATAGTTCAATTGCTATATGCTTTCTGATACATAGTAACCTAATTCCTTCGACCATGAGATCATGCATATCACCTTTACCGGATGGATGCTTTGATGTCATCAAACACCACCGTAATCGGGTGGCTATAAAGGTGGCATTGAGTGTTCGGAAAGTATTGGTTGAAACACATGGATCAAGAGTGGGATTTGTCCATCCATATGACGGATAGATATACTCTGGGCCCTCTCGGTGGAATGTCATCCAATTAGCTTGCAAGAACGTGACTGGCTCACAAGGGATCACGTATCATGGGAACGAGAAAAGAGTACTTATCGGTAACGAGGTTGAACTAGGTATGCAGAGATACCGACGATCATAACCTCGGATAAGTAAACTATCGTGAGACAAAGGGAAATTGGTATCGTATGTAAGTGGTTCATTCGATGTAAGTAATCGTAGAAATATGTAGAGCCATATGAATTTCCGATTCCTCTATTGGTTATTGTTAGAAGTGTCTCGATCATGTCGCATAATTCACGAACCGTAGGGAGACACACTTAAGGATTCGACGTTGTTTGAGTAGTTATGGTATTATGAGAAAGAGACCGAATGTTGTTGAGTCTCGGATGGGATCCGGGATATCACGAGGTGATCCGGAATGGTCGGAGAATAAGATTCATATAAGGAAAGTCCGTTTGAGTTCGGGAATGATTCCGTGTTTTCATCGGAATGTTCTAGAAGGTTCGGATTGTCCGCACTCTGGGGGAGGTACATGAATGTGTCATTACATATTGAATGATTGCATCATGTACTAAGTGTTCTTGCTGTTCCAAAATTGAAAAGTCAAACTGCCAGTTTGAAAGTCAAACGGCTAAAACAGAGCTGGAAAGCGAGAAACTATGGGAAAGCGAGCTGTGGGAAACAAGCAAGAGGTGGTTGGAACCGACTTGGGAGGAGTCCCTCCAAGGCGGAGCGCAAAAGGCCGACTTGGGAGGGACTCCTCCCTTGGCCGCCCTCCCACCTATAAAAGGAGGAGGCGGGGCCTCCTCCTCTGGACACACAAGTTCCTATCCTCTAATCTCCGGTTTAGAGCCGTTTTGGTTTAGAGCTTCTAATTGCTCTAGCCTGCGGTTTAGAGCCTTCTAATTGGTGTGTCTAATCCTAGACCACTAATATCTCTCTCTCATACTCCACCATACTCGCTCGGCTTAAGCGAAGCCTGCGGGATCTCCCTCTACTTACGGTACGCCGTTGTGATGCGGAATCGCGAGGAGAGTGCTACAACCTCCATTTTCTTTGGAACAAGGGAGAGGAAGGTCTTCGTCAATCTGCGAACGTGTGACCGATCGCGAAGCGCTTAACGCAGCCGGAAGGATCGTCTACGATCTTGAGATCGGAAGAGTACGACTACATCACCCACGAGAATCGCTCTCGTTAAACACTTTGGAATCTTGAGGGTAAGTTATTCCATCGACTCGTTGCTACAATCTAGTAGATAGATCTTGGCCTGTTTGTTTGTATGCGATAGAATTTTTGTTTTCCATGCTACTCTGAACCCCTACGGTGGTATCGAGCCGTGTCTATATGTAGATCTATTGCACGAGTAGAACACAATGGTCATTGTGGGCGTTGATGCTTTATTGTCGATTGCTTCTTGTGTACTTTGCATCTTGCGGTATGTTGGGATGAAGAGGCCGGGCTAACCTTACATGACATCGTTCATGAGACTTGCTCCACGCTTGACATGCAACTTGTATTGCATAAGTGGCTTTATTGGTGCTTTCTCCTAGCATAGTTAAGATTCAATTTACAACGGGTGATTGACAATACTAGTATCAATGTTGTTGTTCTTATTCGTAAGTTAGAACGACACTTATTGAAATCCCCAAACCACGTAAAACATGCAAAGAAAATTAGAGGCGTCTAACTTTGTTTTGCGGGGTGTCTTGATGTGATATGGCCATGATTGTGATTATATATGATGTATGCAATGTTCCTTATTGTAAGTTGGCAACGGCGGAGCCATATGGTTGTCTTTAAATTACGTTAAGACCCGTGTCTATTCAAAGTAGTTGTAATAGTTGAAGCGGTGGGCGACAACCATGGAGAAGCGTCATTGACCTTGATGCAATGCCGGTGATGATGGAGATCATGTTCGTGCTTGAAGATGGAGATCGGAAGCACAAAGAAGAAAAGGCCATATCATATCACATATTATTGAATTGCATGTGATGTTAATCCTTTTTGCATCTTGTATTGCTTAGTAGACGACGGTAGCATTATAAGATGATCCCTCATGCACATGAATTTCAAGTCATAAAGTGTTAACCCTTAGTTAGCACCGTTGCTAAAGCTTGTTGTTTCGAAGCACCATGTGATGATCGGGTGTGTTAGATTCTGCAAGTGTATACAACGTGAGCAAGCCAGATTTGTTCATGCGGAAACTAAGGTTTGATCTTGACGAGCCTAGCATGTACAGACATGGCCTCAGGAACACGGATTACCGAAAGGTAGAGCATGAGTCATATAGTAGATATGATGAACATGTTGATTGTTCGCCATTGAAGCTATATCAACTCTCGTGATGATCGGTTTTGATGTGGTGGATTTGGTTCGTGTGATCACTAAAACAATGTGAGGGATATTGTTTTGAGTGGGAGTTCACCAAGATTAATTTAATTATTAATTAGAACTCAATTTATCATAAACTAAATCAAAGTGAATTTGCATAGTTGTTGTAGTCATTGGCATCCGTTTACCACCTTGTGCTTAGTTATAATTGAGATGATAGAACTATAGAATTCTGGTTAGATACTTTACGAACTGGTATCGTATTGTTTTAAGTGTTAATCTAAAGTTTATAAGTCCTATTGCAAACTTTCAGTAAGTTCCGGTAATAATTAGTATTAAATCAAGAGTAACAATTCCAAGTGTTAGTATATAAGTATCATGTTTGTCTCCATGATTCTTGATATTCAAAGGATTCTCTTAATATCAAGGTTATCTAGGATCTGAAAGAGTTGTTTCAGAAACCATGATGTGTGGAAGATATTGTGATATCTGAAACGAAGTATTGGTTACAACATGATAGAGTATAATATGGCAAAAGTCATGTTCTCATATTTGATGAGAATTTGCAAAAGGTTGGAGACACTGGTTGTCCTAATCCTCCAAAAGGTTTTGGAGAGCAACATTATACTTGCGATTCACCGTTACAAGCTAAAAGTAGCTTGATCATGGATAAATCCATGATGAGGGTGGATATTTGATGTAGGTAAGATATTTACTACACCAAGAGATTACTAAAGAAAGGAATTTGAGAGAACACCAAACATTTGATGATAGGTGATCTACTTCAAAGTGCAAGTCCAAAGACATTGGTATTTAATTATACACGCTTTGGATTATGTGTCATATGTATGACTCCACTATTGATGTTGATAGATTCTTTCAAGCGTAAAAGGAAAATCTTGAAGAGAATCTCATAAATATATGGCGAAAGGAAAAGACTAGAATTGTTCAGCTTAAGTATATAGATGATATACATGTTATGGCTATATTCTTTGCTTATTAAACAATGTGGTTCTCAAGTATTTGATACTGAATTTGTTGGTGTGAATCGTCATACGAAACAACACAATTCATGAAGTACAATGGCCTAAGTAACTAGCAAAAGAATATGTGATGATGTTCATCGAGAACAAATAAAGGGTTATTGTGTTGCTCGTTAAACATCAAAGCTTGCCTTCAAAGATTTGTTTTATCAGGTATTATGAGAACAAAAGGGTTGTTCAAATAATTGCCGTAATCCATAAAAGATGGATTCGCAAATCTCGTTGGAGACATCACATCCATAAAACTAGTGCTAAAAGATGTCGAAAGACAAATTGATTGAAAGATCACTTAGGAAGTGACATCGCCGTTTAAATTATACTGAAAAGAAAACATGAAGAAACTCCTTGTGGATGGAATTTTGGAGTCTTTTGATTTTTGATCAAATGACACTTGTGAAACTTTCCTAGAGAGAATTGAAACTTCGTTCATAGGCCAAAAGGGAACGAAAGACTAGCTTATTGGAATTTGTACATATTGTTGTACGAAGTCCATTATGTGTAGTCAAGAGCGATGGATTTTAACTTCATTTGCTTTTCCCGAAATTTTGAAGTGAATATATGAATATTTACTTAATAAGGATGAAGTATGAAACATTTGAAAAGTTCAAAGACTTTCAAGATGAAGTGAAAAATCATTGTAACAAGAATATAAATAGTTTATGATAAGATCATAAAGGAAAATATTTAAGTTACAAGTTTAGCATAATACCTAAGGTTTAAGGAATCATTAGTGGATTTGCATTTCGAAACACCATAAGGGTATGGCGTTCGAGATATGTAATTAAACCTTGTTTGACATGGTAAGATCAAAGGTATAATTCATAAAACTGCCATTATATTTTAAAGATTAAAAGCTTTAGAGATTACCATTTTCCTTGAAAAGAGCTCCATCATAATCCGTTGAAATGACACCATATAAAGTTATGGTTTGGGATAAAACCAAGTTGTCCTTTCTCAAACATTGGTATGCTATGCATAAGAAAGATGTTTGCAACCAAAGTTGGATGAACTTTGTCTTTGTATGTTATTTCGAATAAGCATTAAGTAATCCTCCATAACATCGGAGACAAAAGTGTTTGTCGATTAAACGTCAAGTTTCTTTGAGAAGGAATTTTTGTGAAAAGTTAAGTGGGAGGACAATAGAACTTTGATAAGGTTAAAAGAACCTTAGCTGTGTGCAGAGTTGCGTAGAAAAGTGTTAGGAGGCATCAACAAAGCTCATGGCTCACGTACCTCAAAGGTTGTGGTCACGGAGATCCAAGTTCCTATTGAAACAAGTAGGTCGATGAACAATCAAATACCAAGATTTGAGGGTTGAATCATTATTTGAGAATAATGAACCGACTACATGCAAAGAAGCGATGATGGGCCCGACTCAATCAAATGGCTTGAAGCCATAAAATCCGTGATAGTTTCATACACGAAATCAAGTTTTGAACTTGAAGGACCCTCGAGAAAGGTGTAAGACCTTACGATTTGTGTGCGGATCTATAAAGAAATAGACATGGATGTTTTACATCTATGAAATAGTCGACATGTTGGGAAAGAGTTCACAAAATGTTCAAAGGTTGACTATGACAAGATTTGATCTTTCATGGTGATATTTAGTCTAGACGGATTAATGTAGCAACCACTACATATAATTTGTTATATGGTAGTTGAATAAACAAAACAAGTTCTTCTAATAGAATCGTTACCTAGGACATGTGCATAACACGGTCCATAGGGTTTTGTTAATTCAAAAGGATGCTAAAAGCATATGCAAACTTCAATGGTTAAAGTGAGCATCATGAGTTGGAATCTTCACCGTGATGAAAGCTGTTAAAGGAGTTTAAAAGTTCATCAGAGACGATGGAGATGTTTGCAAGAAATTAAGTGGGAGCGCTAAGACATGTTTCTAATACATTATGTGGAAGACATATTGTTGATTGGAAATAATGTATCTTTTATTAACACATATTAAGAATTTCATCCTGATGAAAGACTTAGGCAAAACCCAAATATTTGGCATCAATAGACGCTAATATGGTTGTGCCGAAGTACATAGACGAGATATTGAATGAGTTCAATATAGAAACTACAAGAAAGGTTCTTGTCATACGTAAAGGATTGAAAGAGTTCAAATGCTGATGATATATTCAAGTGTATTGACATTTGGTAAAGTGAAACAAATAATCAAGTATAGATTGATACTTGATGTATGAAATCACAAAGAGTATTTATATCAATCATCTTTGTGATATGTACAAATCCAGATATGTCCTATGCTCTAAATGTTGTGAGCATATACGTAATGATTCGTAAGATGATCATTGGACAATAGTAAGGATATTCTTATGATCTTTTGGAAGAACTAAGAGTATATTATTTGTAGAAGTGACAAATAGATGGTTAGTTCATTGTAAAAGTACTACATTGATACTAGTTTTGTCACAAAGTGCAAATTAAGTTTATCTCAATCTAAACTAAGGGTGGCACAATATAATGGAAAGAGAGTTCCATAATGGATTTGGATGAGTTCCAAAGTTAAGACATTGTGACAGATACTACAACAAAAGGCTAAGTATATGACTGCTATTATAGACACAAAAGAGGGCATTTGTGTCAAGTAGTTTGTTATCAAACTAGGTGTAGTTCACAGCAGGATAATACTATGAAGATATATTGTACGGCAATATTATCAACATGTTTTAACCCCGAAGAACTAAAGGTCACACCAAAGGACCAAATTTGTACGAAGCCATCTCATTAGAGAATGAGTGATACGTAGAGGCATAAAGACATGCAATTACACACGGACACGGAAGTGTCGGATCCAGGAGATCGATTGACCACTAGCAATCGTGTACATACAACACCGGAAAGCCATAGGTGTTATATACACAAAGGTTTGAAATTAGATTATTGACTCTAGTGCAAGTGGGAGACTGTTGGAGATATGCCCAAGAGGCAATAATAAAGTGGTTATTATCATATCTTCACACTTATGATAAATGTTTACATACCATGCTATAATTGTATTAACCGGAAACATTAATACTTGTGTGATTTGTAAACTAAAATAAGAGTCCCTAGTAAAGCCTCTTGTTAAACTAGCTTGTTGGTTAATATATGATCATGGTTTCCTGATCATGAACATAGAGATGTTATTAACAACAGGATCATATCATTAGGAGAATGATGTGATGGACATACTCCTATAGATAAGAGTAGCATAAAGATCAAGTCATTTCATTAGTTCAATTGCTATATGCTTTTTGATACATAGTAACCTAATTCCTTCGACCATGAGATCATGCATATCACCTTTACCGGATGGATGCTTTGATGTCATCAAACACCACACCGTGGCGGGTGGCTATAAAGGTGGCATTGAGTGTTCGGAAAGTATTGGTTGAAACACATGGATCAAGAGTGGGATTTGTCCATCCATATGACGGATAGATATACTGGGCCCTCTCGGTGGAATGTCATCCAATTAGCTTGCAAGCATGTGGTAGCTCACAAGGGATCACATATCACGGAGCGAAAAGAGTACTTATCGGTAACGAGGTTGAACTAGGTATGCGAGATATCTGAAGCGATCATAGCCTCGGATAAGTAAACTATCGTGAGACAAAGGGAAATTGGTATCGTATGTAAGTGGTTCATTCGATCAAAGTAATCGTAGAAATATGTAGAGCCATATGAATTTCCAGTTCCTCTATTGGTTATTGTTCGAGAAGTGTCTCGATCATGTCGCATAATTCACGAACCGTAGGGAGACACTTAAGGATTCGACGTTGTTTGAGTAGTTATGGTATTATGAGAAAGAGACCGAATGTTGTTCGGAGTCTCGGATGGGATCCGGGATATCACGAGGTGATCCGGAATGGTCCGGAGAATAAGATTCATATAAGGAAAGTCCCGTTTCGGAGTTCGGGAATGATTCCGGTGTTTTCATCTGGAATGTTCTAGAAGGTTCCGGATTGTCCGGCACTCCGGGAGGTGGGGTGGGGGAGGGTACATGAATGTGTCATTACATATTGAATGATTGCATCATGTACTAAGTGTTCTTGCTGTTCCAAAATTGAAAAGTCAAACTGCCAGTTTGAAAGTCAAACGGCTATAACAGGAAACTGTGGAAAACAGGAAACTGTGGGAAACAGGAAACTGTGGGAAACAAGCAAGAGGTGGTTGGAACCGACTTGGGGGAGGAGTCCCTCCAAGCCGGCGCGCCAACCAAGGCCGACTTGGGGAGGGACTCCCCTCCCCTTGGCCGCCCCTCCCACCTATAAAAGGAGGGGCAGGGCCTCCTCCTCTGGACACACAAGTTCCTATCCTCTAATCTCCGGTTTAGAGCCGTTTTGGTTTAGAGCTTCTAATTGCTCTAGCCTGCAGTTTAGAGCCTTCTAATTGGTGTGTCTAATCCCTAGACCACTAATAGCTCTCTCTCATACTCCACCATACTCGCTTCGGCTTAAGCCTGCATGATCTCCCTCTACTTCGTACCACGCCCGTTGTCTTTGCCGGAATCGCGAGGAGAGTGCTACAACCTCTGCTTCTTTGGAACAAGGGAGAGGAAGGTCTTCGTCGAGTACGAGCGTGTGACCATTGCGAAGCGCTTAGCAGCCTTGGGAAGGATCGTCTACACGATCTTGAGATCGGAAAGAGTACGACTACATCACCCACGAGAATCCGCTCTCGTTAAACACTTTGGAATCTTCGAGGGTAAGTTATTCCATCGACTCGTTTCTACAATCTAGTAGATAGATCTTGGCTTGTTTGTTTGTATGCGATAGAATTTTTTTGTTTTCCATGCTATGAACCCCTACAATAAATTCCTGCGCTTGTTTATTCTTTCGGCATGAAACTTTTGCTCCAATTGTATGTCAGTGTCTCTTAAGTGTGTCACCCTATGGTGCGTGAATAATGCGGACATGATCGAGAGCCCTCTCGGATCAATAATCAGAAGCGGGATCTGGAGACCCATACTGACTCCCACACATTCAACGATGACTTTCTTGTGATTGTCGGAACCTTTTACGCTAGTATCTTAATCCCTTTGTTTCGCGATATATTACATGTCCGATATTCGATCATCGGTATCTCCATACCTAGTTTGATCTTGTTAGTGACATGCACTCTTTTCTCGTTCCCGTGATATAACATTCTAGTGATCAAATCACTTGCTTGCAAGCTAACCAATGTGATATCACCGAGAGGGCCCTGAGTATATCTATCTATCATCGGGATGAACAAATTGCACTCTCGATCCATGGGCCTCAACATAACACTTTATTAGTCCTGAACCCATCTTTATAATCACCCTGTTACGGTGTGATGTTTGATGTTATCAAGAAACTCTTCCGGTGTTAGTGATTGACATGATCTCATGGTCTAAGGATTAGGATCACTTCGTAAGTTGTTATAGCAATATAAACTCAATGACTTTGATTGTAATTCTATACTTTGGATGAATGTTCATCACACCATTACACTAATGTTGTGATCCCATTATTAACAACATCCAATGTCTATGATCAGGAAACCTTGATCATCTTGTTAATCAACGAGCTAGTTTATGAGAGAGGCATAACTAGGAACTTTCTGTTTGTTTATTAAACACACATGTATTAACGTTTCCGTATTAATAAAATTATAGCATGCAAATAAACATCTATCATATACTTGGAATACACATAATAAACACTTTATTATTGCCTCTCAGGGCATATTCCCTTCACGGGATACGTCAAGTCATCGTTGATCTCTATGGTGCGGTGATCAATGTTATTGAAAACTTCGGTCTTCTCCGGGACTTCAAGGCATTTGCGAAGTAACGATATATGGAACACATTATGCACTGCTGATATCTCCTCTAGCAGTTCCATTTGATACGATACTTCTTCTTGATGATTCAGAATCTTGAAAGGTCCGATATATCTGGGGTGAAAGTGCAATGGACGTCGCCTAGAGGGGGGGGGGGTGAATAGGATTTTAAAATTATTACGGTTTAGGCTCAAGTAAATGCGGAATAAAACTAACGTTTAATTTATTGAGAACAAAACCTAGGCACTAAGTTCACCTAAGTGCACCAAGAACCTATGCTAAGCAATACAAGCAACAAGGTGATATCAAGATATAAATACTTCAAGCACGATGGCTATCACAATGTAAAGTGCATAAGTAAAGGGCTCGATTGAGAGATAACCGATGGACGCGGAGACAAAGATTTGTTTCCTGAAGTTCACTTCAAAAGAAGCTACGTCTCCGTTGGAGAGGTGCGATGTCGCAATGCTCTCCGAACACCACAAATGGCTCACCTCGAGGTGTGGTGGCTCGATGCTCACCCAACGCCACACAAGGCCTCACCACGGATGCGGAAGCATGCAACTCACCGACGCCACAAAAGGCTCACCCTATTCTCCCGAGTGCGCACCACAAAAGGCGGACACTCTAAAAGAACATGTGGGGCCCCATTAGTGGTTTTGGTAATTAATGACAATCTTTATGGACTAATGTTTGTATTAAGTTGTACTTGTAGGAGTTGTCCATTGGCATCGCTTGGAGCATGTGTTGGCTTCAAGGTCGATGAAATGAGAAGAAGATGTGGTGTGCACGCTCAAAATGAGCCACCTATAGAAGATCTTATGTTTGATGCTTGCCATCCTCGGTGATGATGGTTCGATGATGTGGAATCAAGAAAGGTGTTCCATCTTGAGAAGGTCAAGTTCGTCTATATTGAGCTCAAGTGGAATGCTCAAGGCAAAGGTATAATCTTGATAGGTTTTCCCTTTTGCCGGTATCATGTTGTGTGTGGGAGACCGGGTTTAGGATAGATAACCGTACTATCAAGAGTGGCTCTCGAATGAGCAACTCGATCACATCGTTCGGAGAGAGCTCAAACCTTTACATACTTGCATCATCGTATTTGCTTGTTATTTGGTCTTATCCATGTGAGGATATAGAGCTTGTGTTAATCTCCATAAAAAGCTACTATTCATCAAAATCGGATCTCTCGTATATATCTTGTGAGGTATCTCACATTATAATACATGATACATTCTCACTTGGTGACAACCAAGTGAGGCATCATTGTCATGTTTCCAACTGTTATCACCGTATTTTGGCCAAAGACGGAGATGGGCCGTGATCAAGATGGGCTTGGAAGATACATATATTCAACGTGTTGTTGGATCGGCCTAGTGCGTGGATTTGGGCTAAATTGCCCGTGTATCTTGTATCATAGTAGGTTTCGTGTTTGTTTAGGTTCCGTTTATGTTTAGGTAGAGATAGAGTTGTAGAGTTATTCCAAAAGTAGAGAGTCTCCGGACTATAAATATGTACCTAAGGTTATCGAAAAAGGAGGACAACCACGTTCACAACAAACACAATCTCGGCGCATCGCCACCCCTTGTTTCTAGGGTTTCTTTCGGGTAGTGCCATCTTGCCTAGATCGCATCTTGCGATCTAGGCGATATCTACTATGCGTTACCTGGTTTTACTCGTACTGAAGCGTTGTTGATGGCGAGTAATACCATTATCATAGATTGTTTGAGGCTAGCATCGGTGCTTTTTCGTTACTATCGTCGAAGTTATGCTACCTCTAGCTATCTCGCTACCCTTGCACTTTTTTCCCAAAGTGTAAGGGTAGCACCTTGCTTGATCTTTATTTAGTCGATTCGATCTGTTATAGTTGTGCCTTGTTCACCAAGGTTTAGTTTAATATCTACGTAATCAGGCCTTACAAACGGGTTGAACGATCCAGTAGTACATAGGGACGTGGTTTATTCGTTTTAGAGAAGATGTTCCGGTAATTGGCTTTACGTTGGTTATTAGGCCTCCTCTAGGGTTAATATTCTTCATCTTTTGTACGTACCAGGCTCAATCACGCGTAGGACGTTCCAGTTACGTGGTGAAAACATTAAACTGTCGTAGATCGATTTAACTTGTAGTGATCAAGCAAAACCCCATGTTATCATAAATCTAACGCAGAACCATGGGGCAATCGGCTTTAGGAGCCGATTTACAGGGAAACCTGGGAGCCGATTACGGCTCGAATTTTACGTATACTTGTTTACCATGCAGGAAATCAATCGGAGCAATCCTTCACCTTCCTGACCAGGTATAGGTCAGGTGGCATCTCGAACCAAGCCGGGCGTGTGCGGAGCTTTTGCGGCCGTCGCCGAGGGACGGGGCCCACCAGATCTGGAGCCTCCGGCTCTCCGTGTTGCTCGTCGCTGCTCGCCCGGTGGGTTTTGGCAGGCAACACATTCTCGCCGGTGGGACATTCAACAACGTCTAGATCAACATCCGACGCTGCAATGGAGAAACAGACCGACTTACGACGATCTACAGCGAGCACAAGGCCAATGCACGAGATCAAGGCTCTCTTGAGGAAGACCTCATCGGCTCTTTGAGAGGACCGTAAGCATGGCATCGGTGGAAGGGTTCTCCCGAGGGCGCTCTCAATGAGGTGGATCTCTCTTCCTTCGGAGGCGCAGAGCCCTCGACAGAAGTCAACTACATGGTGGCTCATTCTCTTCACCGCCATTACGAGAGCACAGTGAGCGCTTTTGAGAGGGTCGCGTTCGCGTAGTTCAGAGATCATGAAGCATCAGTACTCTCGTCGGGACCTACTTTAGGGACTCACCGGAGAAAGACCGCTCAGACAGCCACAGACTCTGTTCGCACTTGCCGCTCCAGAACGCCAGAGGGCGGCTTACGTCGTCTACAAGGGGAGGCGACCAGCGATGCCAATTCCTGTTTGAGCCACCTAAGGAAATCCCACACGGATATATATGCGCCTCGTCGGATCGCAATAACGACACGCACAAACAGATTGCAACCGCAGGGGTTTCTGCGGCAGGAGATCTTGGGGCAGGACCTTCAGGGGCAGGCGTGTCTGGAGCAGCGATGTCTGGGATGGACGCCGACAAATAGGCGTGGCTAGCCAAGTATGCCACTGGAACGAGTCATGAGAATCTAGCCCCTACGGCTCAAACAATGGAGCAAATCGGTACCATCTGAGGACCGGTTAAACGCGTCAAGAGAAGGACAATCGGCTATTCAAAGCCGTACTTCAACGAAGTTTGATCTAATTCACTGCCACCCAAGTATAAGCTCCACGAGTTCTCAAGGTTCGGGTCGGAAGGTCGAGCTCGATCGAGCACATAAGCCGATACAGCACAACTAGGCATGATTTCGCATCGGATCGGATCGCGTAAGATTTTTGCGCAATCTCGACAGACCAGCCTTTGGGTGGTACACCTCACTACCACTGATTCAATTCATACGAAGCAATGGAAGAAACGGTTCCACATCCGATTACCATTCGAGGCTCTCGAGGTGGCATTGCAGACCTGGCGCGAGTCTTGGAGAAAGGGAGCCGAGTACATCCGGTAACCGGGAATCAAGAACCGATGTTACTCGGCTCGTTTAAGGAGAAGGAAGCGGTCGATGGCAGTGTTGGGCCTCTCAGCACCCATCAAGGATCTGGCTTTCCAAGTGGAGTACAACTCATTGGCGCACATGGCCCAGAAACTGACGATGTATGAACAGCGCCACCCTGAGTTGTACCAAGACAAATTCAAGCGTCCGATAGGCCTGGTCGATCTTGAAGAAGAAGATCCTACACAAGACCGAGGTGGCCGTGGCTGAATGGGCTCGGGGCAGATCCTGGCCTGCAAATGGGTGAAAGCAAGAAGGGCTGCGAAGGGTTCGACTTGATGTGAGCAAAGCTGAGCAGATATTTGATTCTTCTTGAAGGAAGCGGTGAGGTTACCGAAGTCCACAAAATCCTCTGACCCGAAATGAGCGGAGACCATACTGCAAGTGGCATCATTCGTTCACCCACACCACCAACGAGTGCAAAGAGCTTCGCCGCCAAATCAAAATGGCGATAGAACAAGGCCGTCTGATCCTCGGGCAGTTCGCCATGAAAGTGGACACAAACCCATTTCCCGGCGTCAACATGGTAGAACTCAGTCGCTCTGCGAGGCGTAAGCTGGATTTCTCATTCGGCGTTAATATGGCAGGGTCTGGGTACCACCATGACACGTACAAGGAGGACGGTGGTCGCTCTCGGGGCGAGGAAAGAAAGGAGGCTAGTCCACGCGACCGGCCCAGCCACAATGACAGGCGGTACTTAACGGAGGAACAAGTGAGGAGAGTGCGATATCAGAAACCACATTCCACGCATCTCCTTAACAAGTATGAGCGCCAGTATGACCAACGTCACCGGCGCGTCAGAGACGACGAAAGATATGAGCACCTTGCTAGGGGACCGTCAAAAGAAAAGGAAGGCGCAGACAAGCATTGGGATTGTCCTTTCTTCAAGTATTGCTGGGGCGCGGGAATGAGCCGATTGCCTACAGTCGACAACTGCCCGGAATGCAGTCAGCAGAAGGAGGACACGAGGCCAGTGTCAGTATTCAAACGTCTAGGGCCTCTTCCACCCCAGAGCCGTCACAGGGAGTCCGCTCGAGCAGAAAACCTCGAGAAGCCAAAGAATGACAAAGGCGAAGACAGGTATCACCGTCCAAGGTGGTGTCCCGACGGACTCAGACACACCCGAGCGTGAGAGTGCAACGGCTCTGCGTAACGGAGGAAGCTGAGCGCGGTATCTCACGCTTTAAAAAGCACGGCTGATCGGCCGTCAAAGTGAGGCAGACTTTGAAGCGGAAGACCGCCGACCGGAAAGAGTGGCGCCCAAACGGTAAAGCCGATGCACGTACATCGGTGGCACAAACATGGTGTTTGTACTCCCGTCGAAATTCTGCGTGCAAGAACCGATGAACTACCAATGCGCATTTGGCTGCGGTCCACGGCGGTTATCTTTGAGAAGCCACGTGAGAAGGGTTACAAACATCTCCGAAAGCCACAGCCTGAGGTTACATCAATGGGCAACCTGTCAAGAAGATGTTGGTGGACACGGAGCGGCGATCAATATCATGCCGTACTCCATGCTACGACGTTTGGGGCGCTCCCGCAGCGGTCATCAAAACCAACGTCACGTTAAGCGACTTCAACGGTCGGTCTTCGAACGCAAGGCGTCTTGAGCGTGGACTGACGATGGGCAGGAAAACCGTACCACGTCATTCTTCGTGGACAGCAAGAGCACTTACACCGTCTTGCTAGGAAGGGATTGGATTCACGCTAATTGCGCATCCGCCACAATGCATCGATGCACGATCCAGGGATGGAGACGAAGTGGAGGTCATCCGCAGACTATTCTATCGAGATCTCCATAGCTGGCATGAGCGTGCGGGAAGCGAAGACCAAGAGCCGATCTCCGGAATCAATTTGGGCGGTGTGGCGTATTGAAGCTACAAAAAACGGGGTGAGGCTGGTCTTATCCACTGGCCTTACAGAGTAGAAAAGCCCACGATCATCCGTGGTACGGCCGATCCCTGCGATCGGCCACAAAAAATAAAAAGCAGCGATCATACGACAAGCAACCCATGTAGTCGTAGCAGAGAGATGCTCTACCAATGTAAAACAATACGGTGTAAACCGTCCTTGACTGATGCAAGCAAAAAGGGGGCCGATTCAAGCAATCGGCCCAAATTATTTTTGTTATCCTCACCTACTGTCTGCCCTATGTTCAGCGTAGATTTGACAGGTGACGGAAAGCTAGGGTATGGGTTTACATCCGCTGATGAGCTAGAAGAGATCGACATTGGTCCTGGGGATAAGTCACGACCAACATCTATCAGCAAGAATGTGCTAGGCTGTGCCGACGTTCAGGTACAATTCCTGGAAGCGGACGACTGGAGAGCCGATATCTCCAATTACTTGAAGGATTCGTCTCGGGGGGCACCTAAACGGATAAGAAACAAAGCCAAAGGAGGTCCACGTGGGTGATCTGGTGTGGGAGCAGTGAAAATCCTTAGAGACTAAGGATGGACCAAGTTTTAAGAGGAAACGCGTACATGCTCGAGGAGCTGGGCGTGAAATTCCCAGTGGCGGTCAACATCTCAAGAAATATTTCCCAAGCATGTGGGATGTTGGACAAGAAGCTGGAGGGCGATACATGAAATCGGCTAAGTAAAGGCACGTGAGACGATGGGCGGTAAAAATATGGGGGCGATTCTGAAAATCGGCGAATAAAGCAAAATACATAGCCGATGCACGGTCATCGACTCAAGGTTCACACGCGTGTTACAAACAGTGCGATTCGCGCATACAAGCTCTGAAGAAATGCTTCGAGGCGTGGAGGCGCCAAAGATGACACGATCCACCTCGGCAATCTCACCGTCACCTTCATCTTTGCTTGTCACGGTCGTTTGTGCAGGCATGTTTTTCGATGGGCAATTGGAGATTTGGGTCGCCCGTTTGAAAGGTCGCAGTCATCGTTTGAAATCAAGAAGTGGCCGTTTAATGTGCCTAAAGATGCGACCAAAGTTTGACCTCCAACGTTTTTGGGAGAAGCCGATGGATAGTCATCGGCTCTTTCGTTTGACTTGTTTAAGCGTATGCGTGCGGATGTTGAGAGCCGATGCAGATCATCGACTTCTAGGACATCGACCTATCGTGGCTATCGGCAAGATCGAGGCGAACAAGGCAATCTTGAAATAAATTTTCATTCATTCAAAAGATGATTGCTTACAAAGGACGATTGATTACAAAGGAGCCTACTACTACTATTCGCTCTGGTTCCTAATCTAAAGGGCGAGATCGTCATGTCGCCGTCGCCGTCCTCTTCATCTTGGCTGCTGCCAACATCATCCTCGGCTGCGTCTTTGAAGAAACCAATGGGGACCTCTTCGTCCTCCTCGTCATCTTCGATGTTCGCTTATTTGGACCCGGCGGAAGCGCTCGTCGGCGGATACTGCCGGAGGAGGTGTCCTCCTCGATTCCTCCTCCGTCGGAGGACTCGACGCCGTCCCGACCAGCGTCGTTATCGCTTCGCCTCCGGTTCCCGTCAGCGAGGAATCAGAGGCTCTCTTCACTGTCGGTGGACGATCGCCCTCGACAGACGGCGAAGTCGATCCTTCGTCCACCACCATTGGGCGAAATCTATCTCAGACGCCGCGTATGGTGCTCTGGCGTCGGCTCTCGGTCGCTAATCGAGTTGGAGGCGTGGGAAGACACACCGGAGGAAGCAGAGGAGGCCATGGCAAGAAAGAGGGTTTTTTCGGCGAAGGAAGAGGGTTTTCTGGCAACTGGAGGAAGATGGGGATTGTGAACTGTTCGGGCGAATTTTAATAAGGGGAATAGTGGAGAGACGGTTCAATGCCATAGCGGTTCCCAGTTACCGCCAAAATCGTCAAATCATGCACTGCGCAGGAGTTGAGAAGACAGGGCATCATGATGAAGGGGTAGCGTGACGATTCTGTTCTGCCACGCATTCTGTCGATGCGCAGCCCGATAAAAAAAAAGAGGAGAAGAAGAAAAAAACACAGAGAGTGGTTTTGGAATTATCATTGCCAAAACCAGGAGGGCATGTGTTATCACCGTATTTTGGCCAAAGACGGAGATGGGCCGTGATCAAGATGGGCTTGGAAGATACATATATTCAACGTGTTGTTGGATCGGCCTAGTGCGTGGATTTGGGCTAAATTGCCCGTGTATCTTGTATCATAGTAGGTTTCGTGTTTGTTTAGGTTCCGTTTATGTTTAGGTAGAGATAGAGTTGTAGAGTTATTCCAAAAGTAGAGAGTATCCGGACTATAAATATGTACCTAAGGTTATCGAAAAAGGAGGACAACCACGTTCACAACAAACACAATCTCGGCGCATCGCCACCCCTTGTTTCTAGGGTTTCTTTCGGGTAAGTGCCATGCTGCCTAGATCGCATCTTGCGATCTAGGCGATATCTACTTATCGTTACCGGTTTTACTCTGCATCAAGCGTTGTTGATGGCGAGTAATACCATTATCATAGATTGTTTGAGGCTAGCATCGGTGCTTTTTCGTTACTATCGTCGAAGTTATGCTACCTCTAGCTATCTCGCTACCCTTGCACTTTTTTCCCAAAGTGTAAGGGTAGCACCTTGCTTGATCTTTATTTAGTCGATTCGATCTGTTATAGTTGTGCCTTGTTCACCAAGGTTTAGTTTAATATCTACGTAATCAGGCCTTACAAACGGGTTGAACGATCCAGTAGTACATAGGGACGTGGTTTATTCGTTTTAGAGAAGATGTTCCGGTAATTGGCTTTACGTTGGTTATTAGGCCTCCTCTAGGGTTAATATTCTTCATCTTTTGTACGTACCAGGCTCAATCACGCGTAGGACGTTCCAGTTACGTGGTGAAAACATTAAACTGTCGTAGATCGATTTAACTTGTAGTGATCAAGCAAAACCCCATGTTATCATAAATCTAACGCAGAACCATGGGGCAATCGGCTTTAGGAGCCGATTTACAGGGAAACCTGGGAGCCGATTACGGCTCGAATTTTACGTATACTTGTTTACCATGCAGGAAATCAATCGGAGCAATCCTTCACCTTCCTGACCGGTATAGGTCAGTGGCACGCTCGAACCAAGCCGGGGCGTGTGCGAGCTTTTATGGCCGTCGCCCGAGGGACCAGGGCCCACCAGCAGTCCTGGGAGCCTCCCGGCTCTCCGTGTTGCTCGTCGCTGCTCGCCGGTGGGTTTTGGCAGGCAACACCAACGCAATTGGAATCAGGTCAATCGGAGCTACCAATCAAAAGTTATTGACGTTTGAATATTGGTTGTTATTTGGTTTTAAAAAAAGAAAAAGAGAAAGTTATTTTCTGGGCCGTCCGTTTCTACCGGGCCTAGTACCGGACGCGCCTGGCCTTGAGCCCATCTCTGCGTGACTGGCACCGCATCTGTTCTCGGACTGCCTAGTAGTACCGCTTGGTGGGCAAGATTACCGGCCGCCAGTACATCACCGCCATCTCTCATTGGCTCGCTCACCTTGCGCCGCCACGCTTCGCTCGGCCAGGCCGCATTGGCCTTGTTTGCTCCAGGCGTGCCTCACTGCTCCAGCGTATGCCGCCCTGGCTTGCTTGCCCCGCGACGCTCCAAGCTGCGCTCTGCTGCTCGTCTTTGTGCCATCGTCGCTGCCTTGTGACCCCGCCGCTGGCCAGCCCGCTTCATTGCATGCCGCTGGCTCACGCTGCCTCGGCCGCTTTGCTTCACTGCGATGGCCCTGTGACCGGCCAGCTGCGTTGACCTGCCCTTTTCCCATGCTCGTTGCGCTGGCGCGTGCAGTACTACCGGTCCGTTCTGAAAAACACCCCAATGGGCAGATTTTGTCCAGCCCTATATATACCTTTTGCCCGTCTTCAGTTTAGTTTGCTTCTTCCTCTTCTATTAGTCTAAGCTTTGTCCACACTTGCTCTAGATTTTGAAGCTTGACTAATGTCTTTTCCTCCTATGATTCTTGCCCATATTTTAGTGGAAGAGAGAGGAGATCTAGATCCATGTTTTGACCTAACCGATTCATCTCTTTGTGAGTGTATCTTTAGGGATCTAGATTTTGGGGGATTTTGTGTCCCTCTTTGATTCCTCCTCTCCTGTTCCCCCAATAGCTTTAGTAGCTTTGTTGGAACTTGAGAGTGAGGGATTGGAGCATCTTTGTAGTGTTCTTGCCATTTGCATTCGGTGCATCGGTTTGAGTTCTCCTCGGAGGATTTGGTTTGAGTTACTCATTGGAGCTTGTCCCTCTTGGGTTCTTGGAATCCTAGACGGTTTTGTGGCCTTGGTGGCGTTTGTTGAGGCCTTGGTGGCGTTTGTTGGGAGCCTCCAATTAAGTTATGGAGAAGTGCCCCAACCTTGTGAGAGGTTCCGGTTGCCACCGACAAGTGCACCGATAGTGGAAGCGTGGATCGATCCCATTGGGGTGAGATTCACCGGAGAATAAGGGAGGCCTTTTGTGGCGTAGGTGGTTAGATACCACCCCCTCTCCAAACGAGACGTACTCCATCTTGGGAGGAACTCGGTAAAATATCGTCGTCCCCGCGTTCCTCGGTTATCTCTATACTCGATCTCTTTACTTATGCACTTTACATTGTGATAGCCTTCGTGCTTGAAGTAATATATATCTTGCTATCACATTGTTGCTTGTATTGCTTAGCATAAGTTGTTGGTGCACATAGGTGAACCATAGTTGTTCTAGGTTGTGCTTGACAAAGTAAACGCTAGTTTAATTCCGCCTTTTTCGAGCCACTCTCAGAAAAGTTTTAATCGCCTATTCACCCCCCTCTAGGCGACATCCGTATCCTTTCACACTCGCTCCTCTATAGGACTCTTGAGGGCAGTCACCGAACCCGTACAAGATTGGGGCTATCTCCACAACTCAATTGGCGTCTCCCAACAACAAAGCCACAAAAGGCTACAAGACCACAAAAGGTCAACAAGACCACAAAAGGTCAACAACCCAACCACACAACTGTCTAGGGTTCCAAGAACCCAAGAGAAACAAGCCCACAAGCTTGAACTCACCGAATATCCGAGGAGAACTCAAACCTATGCACCAAATGCAAGGGCAAGTCCTTCTCTCCCAAATTCCAACAAAGCTACAAAAGCTATTGAGGGAGTAAGGGAGGAAGAACACAAGTGACGAGGTTTGATCTCGTCAATGCCCATTGTTATGGACTTGGGTTTTGGAGAAGATGGGGATGCTGGAGATCGCGGAACGGTTAGCAAACAAGCAACACGGGACACGAGGTTTACCCAGGTTCAGGCCCCCGGAGGGAAAACCCTACTCCTGCTTGTCTACTCTTGATTACGGCGGAACCGGTGATTACAGGGGTGTGCAGATGCAATCTGGCGTGGAGGTGTGTATGCGAGAGTATGAGAGAGAGATCTAGGTCGTGCCCTCCTAGCCTTTATATAGACTTAGGCAGGTCCCGGGCATAGACCTAGTCGGTTACAGGTTCTAGGGTTTTACCCCTTTGAATTTCCTATCTACTCTAGTCTTGCTCTCCAAGGATCCGAAGGCGTCATGGGCCTTGGCCACCCGAAAGTCTTCATGGGCTGGCGTATATTTGCCGTGGGCCTTCCTTGGGCTGGACTAGGTATGCTGAGATCATGTACCCGCGGGGTATAGTCATGTCAGTAGCCCCCGAGTGATCAGTCGAATCGTAGATTCGGCTGAGGACTCTTCAATCCTTCGGGTGCGACTATGTATTTCAATAGTTTTATGTGTAGGGATTGTTGATGCGTGTGCCTGACTCACCCGACGGATCAGGGTCAGTTAACTGTCTTAGGACGAAACAACACGATCTTCTTCAGGATCGAGTCCCTCAACTCGAACCTGGAACATATGCTGGCGTAATTCGAATCAGGACGCGGAGGACTTACAGGAGTGGAAGTCCAGTGAATTTATTTGGTGTACCCAACGCGTCTGTAGGGATTTTTCATCGCGCCTGCTGGCACGGGTTTTTACTAGCAGGGCGCAGTCGTGTGCGTTGCCAGGCCATCAGATGATATCTGTAGGTCTTATCTTTGTGTCGCAGACACAGCATCCGAATGTTTATCACCACGGAGGTGTTTCGGGTGGCCAAGCAGGACATTTCTCACTTAGCGTCAATTAGGGCAGAGTTGCCAAAAATTTTTTTTGCATACTAATCCGAAGGATCGGAGTCGAAGAATTCATAGGGTGCGCGACCAGCGCTCCCTATGGGAGTAGCCCCCGAGTGTTTGCTCGAGTCATGGACTCGAGCGGAGACTTTAATTTAGCCGTTGTTCAGTATCAGGTCCGTGGGACACAAAAAATTTCGGATGCTTAAATCCATCCTCCATATGGGAGTAGCCCCCGAGTCCGTAGTGGAGTCGTAGACTCGATGTAGGACTCGAAGAAATAGTTCGATGCTGAAACATGTTGTTCCTCTTTCGGGTGCGCGGCCAGCGCTCCTGATAGGAGTAGCCCCCGAGTAATTAGTCGAATCGTAGATTCGAGTGAGTACTCTTAGCTTTGAAGCCGAAGAATTTGTAGCTGGTGCTATTGTAGCTTTTGATGACGTCAGTGCTGACGATCGATGACCTCAAGCGCCTGCTGCGCCAGAGATGACTTGACTGGACGAATGTGGGTCCCACTGTCTGACATTGAATTGAACAGTCACGCGCGGCGTGGAGATAATTACGGCGTCGCCTCGATTTCTACGCGTAGTGGATGGCGTGTTGGCGACGGTTCGTTGCGATGCTGACACGTGTATGGCCAGATCCTACCGTTGGCGTTAGGTCTTCTCGATGGACGGCTGTCGTGCATCGTCTTTGTCTTTATAATCATTGGGGAAAACTTTAGTTTCTTTTCACCACATCTATTCTCGTTTTCACTGCTTCCTTGTTCTCTAAGAGTTCTTGCTGCGTGCTGGAATATCCCTTCACATTTCCATCTTCCATCTTGCGCTCTCACCGCCGGCGCCGCCGTACCGTGATGGGGAAGTTGAAGAAGGCTTCATCTGCGGTTGGTACCAGCGCTGCTGTAGGGAAAAAGAATGCCGCCGCTACCCGTGTCATCGACGGTGGCTGGCAGCGATCGGAGACGCAGGAGAGTGAAAGCTTGCGGGGCCTGATCCCGCAGGATAGGGAGGCCTTCAAACTCCCAGGCAATGAGGTAATCCCCCGTCCCCCCGCTGGGTATCGGGTTATGTTCCTTGCCTTTGTCATTCACGGATTTTCCTTCCCAGTCCACGACTTCCTTCGTGGACTGCTTTTTCTGTATGGTGTCCAATTGCACCATCTTTCCCCCAATTCTCTTCTTCACGTTGCTTATTTTATCACTTTCTGCGAGTGCTGGCTCGGTATTGAGCCGCACTTTGGCCTCTTCCGGAAACTCTATTCCGTGAAGAGGCAATCCGGTTCGGATGGTGTTTATCCCATTGGGGGTTGCATCATCTCCCTCAAGCCCAATCTGCTTTTCTTTTCTTTTTCCATGTCCGAATCTGTCCAAAGATCTTGGAGGCGATGGTTTTATATCCGCGACTCCGTAGTGCCTGGGAAGGATTTTGGTCTTGTTCCTTTCGACCCCTCCCAAAAGATCGAGCCGAAAAGGTCATGGAAAAACAAGATCTTGGATGGCGAGGTGGCGGAGATAGAGTCTCTCTATCGTCGAGTGGAGGATCTCCAGTTGATTCCGGAGAAGGAAGTGAACGGTGTGGATATCATCCGCACTTTTCTCGAGTGTCAGGTGCAGCCACTCCAGGCTAGGGCACACCCGATGTTCCTTTATGCTGGATGGCGTGATCCGACGAGGGTTTCGACTGAGAAATTCTCCCAGGGAGATCTCGACAGGGCCCTTAGTTCGCTACTGAAGTTCAAGGATGGAGAGGATATCCCGGGGAAGTCGCCGACTCCTCCGTTTTCTTCTTCGCTTCCTGTTCCATAGGTGTAGATCCGTGCGCGTAGCGCTATTTTTAGACTGCGTTGTATTTGTGTTTGTTTTGCTAACAAATTGTTCTTCTCTTATGCAGAGCTTCAAAGTGCCGGGTATGTCGCCTCCACTACCCGAAGTATATCCGGATGATCCAGATAATGATGTGGTGGATTCCATGTCCGAGCTGCCATCGGCGCGGTCTCCGGCTGAAGAGTCCAACGAGTCGATCGAGGACCACACTCGCAAACGATCACGGAGCTCCAGCGAGTCTTCGGATGCTTCGACTCCTCCGACTCCTAGGAACCCACTATGTCTTGAACGTCACAGTGGTGGGCATGGAGGCTCTTCCTCTTCGATTCCTGCCCTTCCCGTGCGGGCTGTAGCACCGCACCCGCCAGCGAAGCGGAAGAAGGAAGAAAAGAAGGAAGAGAAGAAAGAGGAGAAGAAGGTACGGAGGACCCCTCCTGTCTTCAACCTGAGCGAGCTTGACTCGTAAGTTTTCTCTGCACTGCGTTTTCTTTACTGTTTACTTTGTACTTTTACTAATTTGCCCGTGTGCAAGCACTCTTCCAATGACTCCTCTAGCGATGGTGCTCGGGAGATGATGGGGGAGTCGAAAGTCGCGTCTCCTCCTCCTCAGACGGTGGCTACCTCTGAGGGCGCTGCTCCGAACCCTCCTCCGCAGGAGGTTCAGGTGGTTGCGCCTCAGAATTTTGCTAGCAGACCTTCGGTGTCGCCATCGGATCTTGTATGTAGTTCTGTCTCCTGCCACGGGGGGATCCCCCGAGCATCTGTAAAAGAGTTTTCTTGTTTTGTTCTTCCTTCGAGTCTCGGGGGGAGCCCCCGAGCGTTTTCGTGTGTGTATTTTGCTTATGTTCTTTTCTGTTGGGCGTAGCCCCCGAGTCCTTTTCCTAACTAGTAGGTCGTCTTCCTACAGCCTTTTGTGCAGGATGCCAAGCGACTGGTGCAGGAGCACCTGTTGCTGGAGGCCATCCTCAAACAGCTTCAAGGTACTTGATGTTTGCTTCTTCATGTATTCGTGTCCTGTTATCCGACGCTTGTATTTTTTGAATGCAGAGGAGCACAACACCTCCCTTCGTGAGATTGATGCTCTCAAAAAGAGCGTCGGTCAAGCGGAGAAGAAGGCCGAGGTCTCCATTGGTGCGAGGCGCCGAGCGCCGGAGTCACGCCGCGCCGAGGCTAAGGAGCGCCTGCAGCGGGAGGCCACGGACCACGAGGAGCAGCTTGCCACTGCTGCGACTGCGCGTGAAAGGGAGGTGGCTGGCAAGCTCATGGCGGCTGTCAAAGCTGTTTCGGTTCACTTGCGTCTTTTTTGGTTTTCTTGTCTTTCTTTTGCGGTGCTTTCGTTCATTTCTTCTCTTTATTGTATCAGATGCCGCGGGCATCGAGTTTGACTGCGGTGCTCTAGAGCACGGGAGTGCTCTGGATGATGCTACTGCAGCGGTCGAAGATCGCTGCAGCACCGTCGTCAACTCGCTTGCCAAGTCCAAGGAGGTCCTTGGAAGCTTCTACAAGGAGCTTGTCCCCAAGGGCGCGTCCCTTGATGATGTTGACGCTCTGGCGAAGGCATTGTAAGCCGAAGCACCTGCGGTGTACAAGCGCAAGCAGAAGGGCATCAGCGTATTCGTCGGGCTGGCAATGGCTTTGGCGGCTGGAGCGGAGCTGGATCTTCCCCAGATCACCTCCCGGATGCCGACGACTACGGATGGATCCGAGTTAGCCTTCGCTACCTATTCTGCTTGCTATAAGCGATATGGGCCAAAGCTGATTGATCTGCTGGCAGAGTACGCACTACGGCAGCAGGGGGAGGCGAAGGCGAGGCAATCCGGCTCCGAGGCTACTCAGGGTGCTGCATCTTAGGCGATGTAGCTGTAGGATAGTTGTAGTCTCTTTTGTTGTAATTATGTTGATGAACAAATCCTTGTGCCACGTAGTGGCTTTTGATGCACTTAATGAACTAGGGTCCTTCGGGTGCCGATCCCGTTGACACCTCGCCTGCCGCGTGGCTGCGGCCCTCCCTGGATGATTCATCACAGCTTTCTTTTCTTCGAGACCGTGTTCGTAGTCTTGAGAAGGAGTTGCTTGGGGTGCGTGGCCATGCCGACGTTTGGAAGTCCAAGGCGGATCGCGGTGCTGCTAGAGAGGAGTACTTGATGGCGGAATTGATTCGATCGTCCGAGCAGCTTCAATGTAAGTTTTTCGAGCTGTTGCTCATTTCTTTGGATGCGCCTGCCGGCCTTGCATCTTAGTTTTGTATGAGTATCGCAGGTGCGAACCTTGCTCCAAGGGAGGAGAAGGAGCGTGTTGCTGTTCGGGTCAATTGCTTGACTCAACAGGACATGGAAGCCAGCGGGTTCTTCTGGATGGATCGTAATCGTGCCATGGTTCTGGCCACGATGCAGGATCACGTTCGCCAAGTATCGCGGGTGCTTTGTCAGGTGCAGACGTCGCTCGCGTCGGTTCTGCATGTGATGTTTCCGTTGGATGTTGCACCGACGACCCTTTCTGGTCTTTTGTCGAAGTTTCAGAACGTCAATCATGTCAAGGAGTTGGTGCGGCATCAGCTCGTCGCGGGAGTGAAGGCTACATTGTCTCTTGTGAGGCTGCATCGCCCTGATGTAGATCTGTCCGTTGTAGCGGCTGGACCACCCCCTCGACCAGATGGTGGTGCGTGGGATATGCGTCCGCATTACGCGGCTGTAGGGTAGTATGCCGAAGAGATCGTAGATCTATTTGAGCAGCGTGCTCAGGTTATTCTTCAGAATAGGTAGTGCCTGTAAAAGAGATAAATGTAAAAAAAATATATATTTGACTGGGCGTGTTTTGCCCTTTGTTGTAAAGGTTTGGTTGTTTTTTGAGCACGTAGTGCTTTGTTTGTATACATGTCCTTTTCGCTAGCCTGACGTTGTCAGCTACTCAGGCGTACACGTGTTATCCTCAGTCGACGAAATCGTGAGGTGGGGGGAGCCCCCGAGTGTGTTTGTAGCATGAAGTAAAAGTGCGAATAGGAAAACAAAATTCTTGGGGCGAGACACTTAGCTTTATTTATATCGTAATGGAGGAGGTACATTGTTCGGCTGAGTAGCCTTGGCTGGATAGCCTTATTGAAAGTAAAGGGGTAGGTAGCTAGGGATAGAATCGTCGCAGGTGTGCGATGTTCCATGGGTTGGAGTATGCGACTCCAGACTCCACGTGCTTGAGGCGATAGGCGCCACCTGGGATAACTTCGGTGATGAAGTAGGGTCCTTCCCATGGTGACTCGAATTTCTTCGGTCGCTCTTGCTTGAGTCTCAAGACGAGGTCTCCTTCGACGAAGGACCTTGGGCGCAGCCGTCGGCTGTGGTAGTTGCGGAGACTCTGCTATTACACCGCTGATCGAGCTGCTGCTATGTCTCGTGCCTCGTCGAGTGTGTCAACGGCGTCTTCGAGTGCAGCCGTGGATTCGCTTCATTGAAGCGACGACGGGGCCCGTGGCGATTTGCCGGTAGCACGGCTTCGCGCTGCTCACCATGAAGAATGGCGTAGCCTGGAGCTGTTTGGCGTGTGCGCAAGCTCCATATGATGGATGGTAGCTCTTCGTCTGTGCTCCATTTTTCGCTCGAGTGGGCTCATGAGGCGCTTCTTGATGCCAGCGCTGATTAGGCCGTTGGCCTTTTCCACCTGCCCGTTCGTTTGCGGGTGTGCCACCGAGGCGTATCTGATGTTGATTCCGAGGCCGTCGTAGAAGTCTTGGAATTCTTTGGAGATGAAGTTTGATTCATTGTCGGTGATGATGCTATGCGGTACGCCGAACCTGTAGACAATGGATTCAAAGAACTTGACGACAGTCTTGCCCTTTTGGTTAGTGACCGGAATGGCCTCGATCCACTTGGTGAATTTGTCGACTGCGACCAGGAGGTAGACGTGCCCACCTTTCGAGGACCTTGGCAGTTTGCCAATCATGTCGAGGCCCCATTGAGCGAAGGGCCAGGCTATAGGTATGGGCCTGAGCTCTGACCCGGGTGCGTGTGGTTAGTCGGCGAACCTTTGGCACCCTTTGCATCGTCGGACGATGTCCTTTGCATCGCTCATGGCCATTGGCCAGTAGAATCCAGGTCGTAGAGCTTTGGCGACAAGGGAGCGGCTGCCTGCGTGATGGCCGCAGATGCCCTCGTGGATGTCTTGGAGGATGATTTTCCCGTCACTTATGGTGACGCACCTTTGTTGTACACCCGTGATTCTTCGCTTGTACATCTTTCCATTGATGATGGTGAAGGCTTTTGACCGGCGAGATATGCGTCGGGCATCCGTCGGGATGTCAGGCAGTTCTCCATCTATCAGGAACTGGAGGTACAGCCGCGTCCAGGTTTCTTTGTCTGCCATGACCTGCATGAGGTTGACCATGGCGACCTCTGTGTCTGGTTTCTCGGGTCCTTCATGACCTTCGGGTAGCGTAGCCCCCGAGTGTTCTGCTTCTTCGGGTGATCCCTTGGGGAATTTCCGCTTGATAGATGGCACGCAGATCTGTTCGAGGAACACACCTGGTGGTACCTTTGCGCAGGTGGAGCCGATGTTGGTGAGTCTGTCGGCCTCCTCGTTGCTTTCTCTTCCAACGTGCCGAAGCTCGCAGCCGTCAAATTCTCCTTCGAGTGCGTTGTAGAGTGCACGGTACGCGATCATGTTTTCGGCGTGTGCGTCGCACTCGTTCATCGTCTGCTGGACGACGAGGTTGGAGTCACCGTAGATGACCAGGCGTGATGCACCGCAGATCTTCGCCATCCTCATGCCGTGGATGAGGGCTTCGTATTCGGCCTCGTTGTTAGAATCTCGGAATTTCATCCGAAGGACGTACTTCATCTTGTCGCCCTGCAGGGAGGTTAGTATGACCCTGGCTCCTGCTCCAGGTTCACGCTTGGAGCCGTCGAAGTGCATCGTCCATGACTGCGACATGTCTGGGGTGTCTGGCAGCTGTAGCTCTATCAAGTGTACAAGGAAGTCCGGGAGGACTTGAGACTTGATTGCGAGTCGCTTCTCGTAGACGATGTCTAGGGGTGATAGCTCGATGCCCCATAGGGCCACGCGTCCTGTGGCCTCTGGGTTATTCAGGATGCTGTTCAGGGGTGCCTCATTGACGACCATCACCTGGTTCTCCTGGAAGTAATGGCTCAACCGACGAGCCGTCATGAACACGCCGTAGGCGAGTTTTTGGTAGTGAGGGTACCTCTGTTTTGTTGGCGTCAATACCTCGCTGAGGTAGTAAATTGGGCGTTGGACCCCATGGGTCTTGCCTTCTTCGGGTCGTTCGACCACTAGCACGGTGCTGACCACCTAGTGTGTGGCTGCTATGTACAACAACAGAGGCTCACACTCCTTTGGCGTGACCAAAACGGGCGAGGTGGAGAGTAGTCGTTTGAGACTTTTGAATGCGTCGTCGGCTTCGGGCATCCACTCGAATTTATCTTGATGGGACGCCGAAGGCACACTTTTAGGGATTGAGCTTGATCCTGTAGTGGTCGAGATTATCGAACGTCTCGCGGAGATCGTCGATGAGCGTTTTCGCTTCCCTGGTTTTGATGACTATGTCGTCGACATAGACTTGGACGTTGCGACCGATCTGGTCCTTCAGGCATGCCTGCATGCATCGATGGTACGTGGCACCTGCGTTCTTTAGCCCGAAGGGAATTGTGTTATAGCAGAACACTCCGAACGGTGTAATGAACGCCGTTTTCTCTTGATCTTCGACCTTGAGTCGAATCTGGTTGTAGCCTGAGTAGGCATCGAGGAAGGAGAGTTTGTCGCATCCTGCAGACGAATTGATGATCTGGTCGATCCGAGGAAGAGGGAAGTGATCCTTTGGGCAGTGCTTGTTCAGCGACGTGAAGTCCACGCACATCCGCAGGATATCCGTGTCCTTCTTGGGAACCATCACTGTATTCGCGAGCCATTCGCTTTCTTTAATCTCCCTGATGAAGTCTGCAGCGAGTAGCCTGTTTATTTCCTTCCCGATGGCTTCGTCCCGTGGCTCGGACAGTCTCCGGATGGATTGCTTGATGGGCTTGGTGTCTGGAAAGACGTTGAGTCCGTGCTCAGCGAATTCCCTGGGAACTCCTGGCATGTCCGCAGGACACCAGGCGAAGATTTCCCAGTGCTCACGAAGGAATTCGACGAGCGCGCTTTCCTATGCGGGGCTGAGGTCGTTGGCGATCAACGCCGTCTTGGAGGCATCCGTCGGATGGACCTGCACCTTCTTTTTGTTGACGGTGGAGTCGGAGGACATGTCAGGTGCGTTTTGTCGTGCGACTGGGGGTGCCCCATTGTCCGTCACCTCGCAGAGCCTTACGAGCTCCTCCTGCATGCCGAATGATTGGGAGCTTCTGTTGAAGTCCCTGTCGCATTGGTACGATCGGGTGAACCTCCCGTGGACTGTGATGACGCCCTTTGGTCCTGGCATCTTGAGTAGCAGGTATGCGTAATGTGGGACAGCCAAGAACCTTGTGAATGCTACACGCCCGAGGATGGCGTGGTATTGTTATGGCCAGTCCACCACTTTGAATTCGAGCCGTTCGAGTTGGAAGTTTTCCGGCTTGCCGAAGATCACGTCGAGCCATATTTTGCCCAAGGGGAATATGCCCTTTCCTGGGACGATGCCGTGGAACGTTGTGTCTGACTGTTCCAGGCTGCACTGCGGGATCCGCATTGCTTCTAGAGTACTTATGAACATCAGGTTGATGCCGCTGCCACCGTCCATGAAGACGCGACTCATATCGAAACCTCCGATCTGCGCCTCCAGCACCAGGACAGCATGACCTGGGCGAGGGATCTGGCAAGGGTGATCCGAACGACTGAACGTGATGCAGGACTCCGATCCGCTGAGGTACTCAGGGATGGCGGGTGGAGCTGACACGACCAGGTTGATCTGACGGGTGATTTTATTCTGCACCCTATTCGTGGGGCGCCCCTTCTGGATCATCAATGCTCCTTTCGGCGGGGGATACCCGTTCCCAGCGTTGTTTTGTGCTGGTGCGACTGGTTGGTTCGGGCCTCCTACAGGTGGCGGTGGAGGACCTCCATGCGCTATCTCACCTGGTGCGGGTGCGTTCCCGAATCCAGGAAGTGGAGCTTGCCTCATCATCATCATGCTACCGAGCTTCGAACTCGCGCGGTGAGCATGTGGCTTGCCTTTTTGCCATCCCGCTTGTCGATGTAGAAGTGGATGCATGGACCGAAAGTTTTTCGTATCTTTGAGGGTCCGTTATCGCATCGCGGGCGCCGCCAATGGCCGGGCGCCCTCCATCGTGGAAGTTTCCTCCAGTATCCTCCGCTGTTGCGGTTAAGCGGCGTCGGCGAGCCGGCCGCGACCATGTCGGGTCCATCGCGATCGTCATAGACGCGCGATCTTCTCTTGCTACGGCGCTCTCGTCGTCGGCCGTAGTCGTCCTCTTCCTCCAAGTGTGCCCGGTGGACAGAATCTTCGCCGTCAGCCCACCTATTGGCGATGTCCATGAGGTGGTTGAGTGTCTTGGGCTTGACGCGCCAAAGCTCCTCCTTGAAGTCTTGGCGCTTGACGCCGTCCTTGAAGGCGTCGATGGCCCTCTCTTCGGAGATGTGCGCTATGGAGTTCTTGGTGTTGGACCAGCGTAGTATGTACGAGCGAATGGATTCGCCCATTTGTTGAGTGCAGGCCCGCAACTCCTCGATTGAGGCGGGCCTCTTGCTGGTGCCTTTGAAGTTTCGGATGAATCTGTAAGCTAGCTCCTCCCAGCTTTGGATGGACCACAAGATAGGCCGAGCGATCCGGCTGCACTGTCACCGCAATGAAGGCATTGCATGGCAGTTTCCTTGTTTCCACCGTGCAATTTGACAGATGACAGGTGGTCGCTGAGCCATGCCTTTGGGTCTTGTGTGCCGTCGAACTTCGGAGTATCCGAAGGAAGCTTGAAATTTCGCGACATCTTTGTTCGTAGAACAGATCTGCTGAAGCATCGGGCTCCGCAGAGTTCTCCTTCGTCTTCGTCCATCTCGGATTCAGACGAGCATGCGCGCTTGGCTTGCGCTTTGTCGATTTTGCGCTGTGTGACCGCGTCCCTGGCGTCGTAATCGCGGTTGCGATGGCGCGAACTCTTGTTCCTTCGAGGAAGGTCATGGTCCTCTTCTTCAGATGACGGGGTGGGGCTACGGTCGAACCTGACCGGAGCTTTCTTCTTCGGCTCCGTAGGAGCATCCTGGTGGAGCGCGGCTCCGACGAGTCCGAGTCCGGTAAGTGCGGACTTGTGCATGGCTCTTTTCGGGTCCCCCTCCGGAGGAGGGTGCGACGCTAGGTACGCGGTGGCTGCCATGATCGCAGCTTGTGGCGTTTTCGGGAAACCGTTGCCGTCGGCGTCCATCTCCATGAAGGATGCGTGGAGGGTTCGGTTCACCTCACGACGCTCCTTAGGATCCATGTTCTCCATCCGAGAGCGGTGTTTGTTGACTTGGTTGCCGTTCGTGCTGGAGCCGATGCCCATGGCGGAGAGCGCAGCTCGTCGCGCGCTGGACTCTGAGGCTGCTTGCTTGCGTTTGTCAACCACCTCCTGCATCTTGACCTGCTTCTTGTGCTCCTCGATCAGGAGCAGATGGTAGGCCATCAGCAGATCCTGTGAGGAGTCTGCAGGAAGGACTATGTCGCCCGTCACGGCGGCGCGTGCCTGGGCCCATCCTTCTTTGCTAAGGCAGATGATATGGCCGTTGTTGTCCCCTTTTGGTGGGGGGGACTGGCTTCTTCTGTTTCCGCCGTTTCGATCTGGCGGGTTAGGTGTCGGGTTGGGCGATGGGTTGGGCGCCTGCTGATCCACGTCGCTCTGGATGACTACGGCACATTGGTAGCTCTCGTAGATTGGTCCGCTGCTGCCGCAGCTTTCAGATCCGGAACCGTAGGTCCCTTCATCTGACGGCGGGTCGCACAGATCGGAGTTGCAACTGCTGCTGTCGTAGGATTCATTTGTTGATGACGATGTGCGTAGCACGGGGTGTGGGGCCCATGAAGCGGGCCTGATTGATGGTAGGGCACCCGCTCGGGGAGGCGGAGGGTGCCAGTTTGCCCCACCTGAAAGCAGAAGCTCCCGAACAGGATCTCGAGTCCGTTGCCTACGGGCTCGAAGTCCTTCATGGTGGCCGGCGAGTGGGCGGTGAAGTCGAAAGCGCCGAAGAGGAGGTGACTCTCCGTCACCGTAGAGTTGTAGATCGGTCGGGTTGGGACCATCACGATCGCACAATCAGCGTCCCCAGTTCCCACAGACGGCGCCAATTGACGAGGTTTGATCTCGTCAATGCCCATTGTTATGGACTTGGGTTTTTGAGAAGATGGGGATGCTGGAGATCGCGGAACGGTTAGCAAACAAGCAACACGGGACATGAGGTTTACCCAGGTTTAGGCCCCCGGAGGGAAAACCCTACTCCCGCTTGTCTGCTCTTGATTACGGCGGAACCGGTGATTACAGGGGTGTGCAGATGCAATCTGGCGTGGAGGTGTGTATGCGAGAGTATGAGAGAGAGATCTAGGTCGTGCCCTCCTGGCCTTTATATAGACTTAGGCAGGTCCCGGGCATAGACCTAGTCGGTTACAGGTTCTAGGGTTTTACCCCTTTGAATTTCCTATCTACTCTAGTCTTGCTCTCCAAGGATCCGAAGGCGTCATGGGCCTTAGCCACCCGAAAGTCTTCATGGGCCGGCGTATATTTGCCGTGGGCCTTCCTTGGGCTGGACCAGGTATGCTGAGATCATGTACCCGCGGGGTATAACCATGTCAACAAGAGGAGAACTCAAACCTATGCACCAAATGCAAGGGCAAGTCCATAAGGGGGGAAGAACACAAGAGGAGAGCTCAAAACTCTCCAAGATCTAGATCCCAGTGATTCCTTCACAAAGAAAAGATTTGACTTGGGGGGTTTGTAGATCTAGATCTCCTCTCACTTTTCCCTCAAAAAGATGTAAGAATCATGGGAGGGAGAGGGAGTAAGAAAGCTCAAATAGGTCAACAATGGTGGGCAAAAACAAGCTCAAAAGATGGGGAACCATTGGGGAAGAAGCCCCCCTAAAATAGGACAAGGAAAAACTGACCGTTTGGGCCAGATTCGCGCACCACCGGAACTTTCGGCCCCCCACCGGAACTTCCGGTATATAGAAACACAAGTTACTGAACCTTACCGGAACTTGGGTCGGAACTTGGGCTGGAACTTCCGCTCAAGCAAAAACGCAGGATAGCATTGCACGAAAACTTCAATAACTTTTGATTCCGGACTCCGTTTTCGATGATCTTGGGCTCGTTTTGAAGATAATGAAAAGCTCTAAAAGATTATGCAAAGAAACATCATAGTATAGCATGGAAGGATAAAACCAAATTGAGAAAGGTATGACCTCTCTAGAAGCGATGAACCGGTAAAACCTCCAAAACCCAAAACACAAGAAGTTGAGCTTGGAAACTCCGATTGGGATGAAACCAATTTTGTTGGGAAGATAAAACCAAGTAGAACCCAACAAAATGTGAAATATTGGATACCACCAAGGGATAAAATATCTAGTATATATATGTGAGATATCTCCTATGGTGTGGTGCTGGAAAAACCCGAACGATCAAGAATGCAATAAGATATGCAAGGAAAATCCTTATTTGATGAACTAGATATTGTTATGATGATAATCACAATATCTAGATCCTCTTATGGAGAAGAACCAAATAACAACCAAGAAATATGATGCTATTAATGCAAAGGTTTGAGCTCTCTCTGAACGATGCGATCGAGACACCCGCTTGAGAGCCCCTCTTGATAGTACGGCTATCTATCCTGAACCTGGTATCCCAACAAAACGAGACCGGCAAAAGAGAAGCCCTATCAAGATCATACCTTTTCCTTGAGCAATCCACTTGAACTTGATGTATACCGTCTTATTCTTCTCAAGTGGGAACACCATTCTTGATTGCTCTTTCTTGATGAAGATGAGGACTTGAAAATTGCTCCCCCATACTCCATGGGTAAACTTCTTCTTTGAACTTGTCTTCATCACTCCATGATCACGGGGATGGCAAGCTTTAAGCATGAGGTCTTCTAGAGATGGCGCATCTTGAGCTTGCCCTTCTTCATCCCTTCTTGAGGTTGATCCATCTTGATGCAACTCTTTGCACTTGTCTTGATCAACCTTCAAGCTCCTTATTTATTCATGATTCAACCTTGAGACCAACACATGGCCCAAGCGATGCCAATGGACAAACCTACAAGTGAAACTCAATTTACACGTTTGTCCATAGAGATTGTCATTAATTACCAAAACCACACATGGGGGCATACATGCCCTTTTATGCGGGATAACTTTCCTTGAGCTGAAAATGTTGCATTCCCTTCAAAGGCGACACTTTCAGATATACGAAATCTCCGATATTGAAAGCAAGGTCTCGACGTCTCTTATCGGCGTAACTCTTCTATCTTGACTGGGTGGTCTTGAGGTGCTCACGGATCTTGTGAACTTTCTCTTCTGCTTCTCGTAGGATGTCGGGTCCGAAAATCTGACTCTCTCCTACTTCCGACCAATTCAAAGGGGTACGACACTTCCTCACATACATGAATTCAAATGGGGCCATTTGCAAACTGGATTGATAACTGTTGTTGTACGAAAATTCTGCGAATGGCAGAAAATCTTCCCATTTAGATCCATACTCTAGCACACATGCTCTTAACATTTGTTCGAGTATTTGATTTACTCGCTCTGTTTGTCCATCGGTTTGAGGGTGATAAGCTGTGCTAAAATCTAGTCTAGTTCCTAGTCCTTCTTGGACTTTCTTCCAAAATCTCGAGGTAAACTGAGTTCCTCGATCTGACACAATGTTCTTGGGGACTCCGTGTAGAGGATTCTAGCGATGTACAACTTTGCTAGCTTTGAACTCTGGTAGGTGGTCTTTACTGGTAAGAAATGGGCAACTTTGGACAATCTGTCAACTATGACCCAGATAGAGTCATTTCCCCTACTAGAAGTATGCAATCCGGTGATAAAGTCCATTCCAACTGAATTCCATTTCCATTCCAGAATCTGTAATGTTTGTAACAGTCCTGCGGGTCTGTGATGTCCCGCCTTGACTCTTTGACAAATATTACACTTGGCGATATAGCTTCCGATTTCTCTCTTCATCCTATGCCACCAAAATTGTTCCTTCAAATCCTGATACATCTTCGTTCCTCCGGGGTGGATAGAATAAAGAGTATCATGGGCCTCCTTCAAAATAGTTTCCTTCAATTCTGAATCTGCTGGTACACAGAGACGTCCTTTATACCACAAAAATCCTTCTTCATCCTCGGTGAATCCGGGTACTTTCCCTGTACCAATACGACGTTTGATTCCATCGATACTAGCATTTCCTTTCTACGCCTCCTTGATCTGACTGATCAAAGTGGGTTGAAGTTCTATGCTAGCCAAAAATTCCTTCACTTACTAATTCCATTCTAAAATCTTCCAACTCCTTGTGCAAACTTGGTTGCTCCTTCAGAATCATGGAGTTCAAGCGACACAGAATCTTCTAAGGGCATCTGCTACCTCATTGGCTTTACCGGGGTGATAGTGAATGTCCAGATCATAGTACTTGATTAGCTCTATCCATCTTCTCTGCCTCATATTCAGATCCTTCTGAGTGAATATATACTTCAGGCTCTTGTGATCCGAATAAATCTCACAACAGTTTCCCATAAGATAGTGCCTCCAGGTCTTCAGGGCTAGAACTACGGCTGCTAGTTCAAGATCATGGGTCAGATAATTCTGCTCATGTTGCTTCAGCTGTCAGGATAGATAAGATATAACTTTGCCTTCTTGCATCAACACACATCCGAGACCGATCTTGGATGCATCACAATACACATCAAAAGGCTTTGTGATATCTGGCATAATCAAGATTGGGGCTGAAATCAATCTCCTCTTGAGTTCTTGAAAACTTGCTTCATATTTGTCTGTCCATTCGAACTTCTTATCCTTCTTCAACAATTGGGTCATGGGTCTGGCGATACTTGAGAATCCTTCTATGAACTTGCGGTAATATCTCTCTAATCCGAGAAATGCACGAACTTGGGTTTGAGTGGTTGGGGCTTGCCAATCTTCAACATCCTTCACCTTTGCAGGGTCAACAGCAATTCCTCCGGCTGAGACGATATGTCCGAGGAATCCTACCTCATGCAACCAGAATTCACATTTGCTAAACTTGGTATACAACTAATTCTCCCTAAGGGTTCCAAGGATGGTCCTTAGGTGTATCTCATGTTCTTCTTCTGATTTCGAATAGATTAGAATGTCATCAATGAAAACAACGACAAACTTATCCAGGAAGTCCATAAAAATCTTATTCATGAGGTTCATGAAATAAGCGGGGGCATTGGTTAATCCAAAAGACATGACAGTGTACTCGTTTAATCCATATCTAGTGGTAAAGGCAGTCTTTGGAATATCCTCTGCGCGAATCTTGAGTTGATGATAGCCAGTTCTAAGATCAATCTTAGAAAACACTTTGGCACCAGTCAACTGGTTAAACAGGTCTTCTATCTTTGGCAATGGGTACTTGTTCTTTATGGTGACATCATTCACTTTTCCGATAATCCATACACAAACGGTTACCTCCATCCTTCTTGTCCACAAATAAGACAGGTGATCTCCAGGGCGATGCACTTGGTTGGATCAATCCTATCTCCAGCATAGCATCCAGTTGCTTCTTAAGCTCCTCTAATTAAAATGGGTTCATACTATATGGTCTCTGGGCTATGGGTCCAGTTCCAGGGATTAGTTCAATGATAAACTCGATATCCCGATCTGGGGGCATACCGGGCAAAACATCTGGAAATACATCGGGGTATTCACAGACTACTCTGACTTGGTCAATGGTTGGCTGGGCTAGACTCTTGTTGCACTTGAATTGACGGGGCAAGGTTTCAGATACATGCTCGACTGATATTCCGGCTGTACTGGTCATGGTTATGCCTTTCTTGTCACAGTCGATTAATCCTTTATGTTTCGACATCCAATCCATTCCTAGTACTACTTCCAAACCTTTAGTTCCGAGTACTATTATATTAGCATAAAAATCTATGCCATGGATTCGGATAGGCACGAACTTGCAAATTTGTCTAGATTTGGTGGTTGAACCAGGTATTTGAACTATCATAACATGCTTCAATTTGGTGGGTTGAATCTTACTAGTGCATGCAAATTCTTCGGTAACAAATGAGTGCGATGCTCCAGAATCAAACAACACTCTAGCAAGTACGGAGTTAATAGAAAACATACCCAGCACGACATCTGGCGCTTCCTGGGCTTCTTCAGCATGCACAAGAAAGAGACGACCATTGCGGTTGAGCGAGTTCCCTAGGACAAACCTTCTTCCGGGCTGAATACGACGCTGATGCTGAGCTGGGGCATTTGCATTGGGGGATGCGGAAATCTTCTTGGGGCACTCATTGGAATAGTGACCCTTGGTTCCACACTCATAACAAGTCACTTGAGACTTGACTTTTTCTGCAACAGGCACAGCATAGCTTCCAGTCCTTGGGGCAGTATTGGTGTTGGTGGTGACATTGTTGTTGTTGAACTTGGGTGGTGCACGGTTGAAATTGCTGGGGTTGCCGGGGTTGTTGTTGTGGTTTCCTCCGGTCCTTGGGTTTCCACGGCTGGGATAGGTTGGATGGTTCATCGGGGGTCTGTTGGTTCTTGGGGCAAATCCTGGAGATGGGTTGGGGCGATACTTTAGGGTATGGTGGGTTCCTGGTTGATGCATCATGCGACGCTTGCAGTTATCATTAGCTTGGTTGATATTGCCTTCCATCTAAATGGCAGAGTCCACTAAGGCTTCAATATCAGCAAATGGGATGTTGACCAGCATTGTCTGCATCTCATCGTGCAAACCATTTAGGAATCTATCCTTCTTCTTGGCTTCGGTGTCAATCTCATCAGGTGCATACCTAGCCAATGACAGAATTTTTTCACGGTACTCCCCTATTGTCATCCTTCCCTGCTTCAGCTCTTTGAATTCATCTCTCATCCTCTTGATCAAACCCGGTGGCACATGGGTTCTACTGAACTTGACTTTGAATTCTTACCAAGTCATCATTTGACCTCCAGTCATGGCACGAACGATGTTCCACCATGCTCTAGCATCTCCGACCAGATAGTGGGTGGCAAACAGTACTTTCTCGTTGGCTTCCACTCCTGCAACTTCTAGGTCGTTCTCCATGGTTTGCAGCCAATCATCTACATCGAGGGGCTCTTCAGACTTAGTGAAAATGGGTGGGTTTGTGTTCTGGAAGTTCTTGAGCTTGGATCCATGGTGGTCCTGATTTCCATGGCCTTGATTGTTGTTGGCCATCTGAGCTATCTGTTGAAGGGTGGAGTTGGCTTGACGTTCGGCTCTTTCAGCTTCGTGGTCAGAAACCAAGATTTGCAAGGTTTGCATCATCGGGTCCAGGGATGAAGTGCTTCCTCCACGAGGCATCTGAAGATTGAGATAGATCATGAGAAAAGGAGGAATTTCTAAGGTTCGGGGTTTTGTGTTTGAAAAGTTTTCAAAGTTCGACTCAGGTTTTTCTAGCAGCTTGCTTTTCATTCATTCATAACACACGATACAACACACACCACAACAAAGGAAAACATATGGTTTTAAGAACTATTTTGTGAAACTACGATACAATGGGACCTAATACAACTCACTAATGCTAGTGCTCAAGTGCTACTACTCCTTAGAGTCGGTGTACTCATCCTCCTCCTCACCATCATCATCAATGAAGGCAAAGTCATCCTCATCGGTGAAGAAGTCCATGGCCTGATCCTCCATAAAGTCATCATCGTCACTAAGATAGGAGTAGGGGTCTCCACGAAGGTCTTCCCCTGCATTCTCCCCCTCCTCCAGCTGCATGTCTCTCTCGTGGACAGTATCCTCCAACTCTGTGATCCTGTGGCAAAGACGGGCAATGATGCGCTGCTTCTTGTCGAGCTGACGGAGTCGAGACTGGCAGTCCTTCACTAGCATGGCAATAGTCTGATCCTTCTGGGCGGTGATGGCATACTTGTGGTTGTCATAGGAGCGGGCATTGTCTAACTCCTTCTGACGGTCATACATCATGAAGCTGAGGTGGTCCAACTGAGTCTTCAGCTCATGGTGATATGGGGACTCCAGTGGCTGTCCCAAAACATCACGCCTTGGATAGAACTCAAAGCGGGTACCCTTGATCTGATTAATACTCTGCCCACATAGAAGGTCAAGAGCTTCCTGCATGGCCCTAGCAAGTCCATCGAGCCAGTTGTACTCTCTCAAGGTGAACTGAATTCCCTCTGAGGTGGGGGCTTCAATCTTTCCTCGGAGACTTGCAACAACCAGACATTGCGAATACTCTCCTTCCTGATCATTGAGCTGAGCTCCAAAGAACTGGAGGTGCAGGCGCTCCAGCATCTCCAATAGCTGGTCCAAGTCACGCTCAAAGATGTGGTCCCCTCCATTCCCCAACTGATAAAACTTGCTATACTTCACGTCCATCTATAAGAATGTAGGATGAGTAAGTTAGTAGAGTGATCAAGTGTGTCAAATTTTATGTAAGTTCGCAAGAATTTTTGAGGAACATAAATTTTTATGAAAGAATCCAAGTGATAAGAGTGAGAATAGGTTTTCATAAATACTCACTTCTTTGGTTTTGAAACTAAGTTTTTGATTCAGACGTCCATTCTACACTAGGGTCTCCTATGGTCAGGATGGCTCTGATACCAACTTGTCAACACCCGGATTTTTAATCCCAGATGCCTGTTATGCCATACATCGCAATCCTGGGATTACCATTTTTGCGAGACATAACAGATTGGATATCATAGCACATCATCCATTACAAACCGTACATAAGGTCTTACACAAATAAGGATCTCATGATCCAGTCTTAATACAATCATAGAAGCGGAATAACGTAATAATAACTATAGCATAGGTGAGGCTCCATCTTCATGGTCACAGGCAATGCTGACGATGGGAGATGATCCTAGTTGCCGTAACCTTCCTGCTATCCGTCCTCCTGATAGTCCTCTTCATAGTCTGGCCATGGGAATAGCCAGGGACAAAGCCATGAGTACTCTTTAAGTACTCGCAAACTAATACTAACAAGTGAAGTGGTTTTTGAGTAGGAAATACTAAGCTCTAGGTTGTTTTGCAAAAGCTAGATTTATCTCTACTGGGTTCATAAGCAAAGAAAGCTATTTGAAAGTTTTATAACACCTAAGTGGGAACTTGAATTTCATATCACAACCCTGTTGTGGTCAAGTCAAAGTCATGAATCATTTCACAAGTCATTTTGAAAACATCTGATGATGGAACAGTATGGCCTCCAACTGTCCATAACCGCGGACGCGGCTATTCAAATAGTTTGACACTCTGCAGAGGTGGTACACTTTCACCAAAACATTCGATACATCAGTCAGGAACAATCCTAAAATCATCATACTCAGTATGCGGATAATCAATCCTAACCTTTCAATTACACGCCATAGTATAGGCACCTCTCCTGTGAGTTTAGCCTCCCAACCATGACCAACTATCATCTTGGGAACTGCACAAGTGGACAATCTTCACAAGGTAGCCTCAACTCAAACCTTGGCCGTAAGGGAACCCATACTAAGGTATATAGATTTCCAGTCAAGCCCTACCCAAATTTAGGGTATTGTGGTTGTACGGTAAAATTGGAATGGTATCGCATCCAGACAACCATCAGTTTTATAAAGGGCTAAGGATCATTTTTTTGAGGGTAAAACAGTAGGGCAAAAAAAACCCACTGCAACTTTTATAGATTATAGAGAGTTACAAAAGAATATTTACAGACATATTCCACCTCAAAAAAGAGGATAACATGCTTAATCAACTATCTCCTATCTAAATTTGTTTCAATCCAAATCTTAAGGCCCTGATAATACTTCTTCTTAATTCTATAAAGGACCCATCTTAATTCCTGGGCTACAATAGCCTTCCAGGTCTCTATCGATGCATGCTGATTGTTGAAAATTTCATTATTTCTGCAAATCCAGATGCTCCAAGTTCCAAGAATCAGAATTTCCATTGCAAAAGGGACCTTGAGGTCTTTTTTAATACTGGCTAAAACTTCAAAAATGCTTTGATCCGAATTGACCTGTGAAATTTCAGCCCAGCAGGCTCTTGCAAAGGGGCATTCCCAAAACAAATGTAAACTTGTTTCTTCACTATTGCAGCCCTGAAAGACACAATCATAAGATGCCAGAGAAAAACATTTCCTTTTCAGAAGATTTCTTGTGTTGAGTCTATCAAGCAGTAAGAGCCAGAAGAAGAATTTATGCTTTTGTTGACAAGAAGAATTCCATATCCATGAGAAATGTGGCTGAACTGGTTGGTAACCGATTAAAGAGCAGTAAGCCTTTTTGACCGAAAAAAACTACCCCAAATGTAAGACCAACAATCAGATTCCCCTTCCCTGCCAGAATTGAGAATTTGTTCAAGACTTTGATATTCCTGATAAGCTTGTTGGGACAAAGGAAGGTAAAAGAGATCCTGAGTATTTGCAGTATGTAGGAACTCACTGACAGAGATGTGAGGGTTTTTTTCATATGAAAGGAGGTGAGGAAGCTTATGTTGGAGGCAACTATCATTCCACATATCAGTCCAGAATAGTGTGGATTTCCCATTTCCAACCAAGCACTTTGCAAGTCCTTTAAAAATGTCAATCAGTTTTAGATGAGCTTTCCACCAAAAGGATCCCTCAATACTTCTTCCAGGTAGCTTATCATTACAATAGTAAGTATTCCATATCAAGTGAACCCAAGGAATATCCTTATGATTATAAAACTTATCCAAATTCTTCAAAAGAAGAGCAGAATTTTGAACATTAAGATCAATAACTCCCAAACCTCCCTGGTTTTTGGGTCTACAAACTTTCTTCCATGCTACAAGAGAAGTACCTCTAGCTTGAACATCAGAAGTTTTCTTTCTCCACAAGCATTTCCTCATATATTTAATCAACTGCTCCTTGATAGTGACAGGGAGATCAAAACAACTCATGTAATATATGGGAAGGGAAGATAACACAGATTTAACTAACTGCAATTTCCCCCCATAATTCAGAAAGTCAGCTATTCCACACAACCTTCTTTCAACTCGCTGAACAATAGGCAAGAAGTGTTCCACAACAGGTTTATTCAAGCTCAGGGGCAAACCAAGATAGGTAAAAGGCAAGGAACCAGTGAGGCAAGAAAGGGTATTGGCAAAATTCCCAAGCCTTTCAGAATCCATATTAATTGGCATCATGCTTCTCTTAGAATAATTGACTTTGAGTCCAGTGGAAAGAGCGAAAGTATGAAGGATTGCCTTAAGACACAAGAGTTGCTCAGAATCAGCATTAAGGATTACTAAGGTGTCATCTGCATACTGAACCACAGGGAAGTCAGGACAGAATACATTCTCAGTGGGCAAAGAAAGAAGACCCAGGTTCATTGCCTTATTGAGGATACTTTGAAGGAGATCAGCAGCCAGAACAAACAATAAAGGAGACAAAGGATCTCCTTGCCTGACACCCCTTCTACAGTAATTTTTTTCCTAGGCACACCATTTAAAAGCACAGAGGAAGAAGCAGACCCAAAGATCATCTGAATCCAGGAAATCCATTTAACTCCAAAACCTTTGGCCTTAAGGATATTGATGATTGCAGAATGCTCAATTCTGTCAAAAGCCTTCTCAAAATCCAACTTAAGAATTAAAATTTCCTCCTTTGACTTGTGGCATTGATCAAGAAATTCAAATGCCCAACCTAAACAGTCTTGGATAGATCTTTGCTTGAGGAAACCATATTGATTCTTGTGAACAAGTTTAAGAATGAATTTTTCCAGTCTATTAGCTAGAATCTTGGTGATAATCTTAAGGACACTGTTTAGCAAAGAAATAGGCCTAAAATCAGCAGGAGTCAAAGGAGCAGCAATTTTTGGAATGAGGGTGATAAAAGAAGAATTAATGCTTTCCAAAGAGGCATTCCCTTCATAGAACTCAACAAGTAAATGCTTTACATCATCCTTGATAATAGGCCAGCAAAGCTTCATGAATTCATTATTAAAACCATCAGGGCCAGGGGACTTATCATTAGGCAGATTTGTGATGACTTCATCAATCTCCTCATCAGAGAAAGGCTTTTACAAAGCCTCCCTTTCCTCCTGGCTTAAGAAGTCACCAGCCAAGTCATTAAGATTGAAATGCATTTGAGGTTTATCAGAATCATGAGGTTTCCAAAGTCATTAAGATTGAAATGCATTAAGATTGAAATGCATTTGAGGTTTATCAGGGCTAAGGATCATGCCTCAACATTTTCATCATCAAAATCATGTGGTGTTCAAGAACACATGTCAAAACATTTCAGTAGAATGACTCATCATTCTAAGGTTTTCATAACCATTTTCACCAAGTATTCCCATCTAAAGTTGATCAAATTTTTTGCTTAGCACTAGCATCTACAAGTGGGGGTAAATACTAATGAGGGGTGGTAAACAAGTGTATCTTATCTAAGTTCAATCTCATGCCTCAGGATGACATCAAGATTATCTAACTTAGGCCAAGTTTTATGCTCTTTATGCTACCTTCAGATATCTTTCTAAAGTCTACAAGTCACTAAGTAAACTCCACTAGAAAGCTTTGTTAAAGAAATAAAATACCAAGCTTGCAAGTAAAACTAGGATGGGGTATCAAGGGTGTAAGCTTGGAAGTAAAACTTGCATGGTTTAGCTTGCTAAGATATAGTATGAACTAGCAAGGATTAGCTTGCTAAGTCAACTTGTATAGTGAGGCTTGTCTTGTGTAGAGCAGTGGTTGAAGTTCTCCTCGGCTTCTTCCTCGTAGTATTCTCCTTCCTCTTCGTATCCTTGGCCGGTACTAGCGTCTATAAATAAATACGAGGTACACAATCACAAAACAATACTCAACTACATTTATTTACCACAGCAAGGTTTTCACTAGATGATCTAGCATCACCACAAACATTACACTCGACAAAGTACTTGTCTTATTTATTTTATTTTGGGAAAGTAATTTCTACTCATTGAAAAACTTCTTAAAATTTAATATTCTCCAACTAAAACATGGGATCATGTTGAAACATTTCATCACCATATATTTCAGTACTTGGGAATGTGATTTAAAGTGGTGTCACAATTTAATAAGGTTTAACCTTTTTATTTTAATTAATTAAAGTGACTAGAATTGCCTCTGCGGCATTCTTTTATTGCTTGTCCATTATTTATGCAAGTAAAACTAGATATTTTTATATATTCAGAAAGGTCTTGTTAAATGTTATTTTTGAGAGTTGGAATCAACTCAAACGCTTTTGTGGTTGAATTTTGAAAAATGTTTGAATGCAGAAAAGCTTTTGCCTTGTTATTTTTACTATAGGTGATCTACAATTCCAAATGAATTGAATCAAACGGACTTGGATTAAGAATTCCAGTACCTTTCTAACAAAATTGGTTTCATGCATTTTGGTTTAGTGAATTGACCTGGTTTGATTTTTGAATCTAGGTACAGAACTAGGTTTGAAACTAAATTGGAAAATACAATTTCAAACTAACTGGGTTGCGCGAGATGTTAACTAGGCCAGCCGTGGTGCAAAGACACGCTGGTGGGTTTATGAATGACCCCACCAACAATGGTGAGGCGGTGCGTTGGGTGATCTAGACCGTGCGATCAAACTCTAATCCAACGGTCACGACCTATTGTTGGGGATATGCTATATGGGTATCCTCATAGCATATCTCTTATCCGGATAACCCGGGTGGCCCATAGTTGGTATCATGGCCTATGGCCTGATGGGCAGCCTAGTTAGATGGATCCAGAGGGGAGGCCCATGCCGGATAAAGGAAGGCTACGGAGCCTTGGAGTGCAAGACACGTTAGACTATTGTATACTATGTAGGACTCTGTAACATGTCCGGCTAGGACTTTTACCTGTAACCCTAGGACCTGGCAACTATATAAGTCGGGCCTATGGGAGCCTTTAGGACAGAACACCAAGTGCATAACACAACCCTCGCATAGCGAACCAATCCCTGTAACTCAGCTATTGCCATTATAGTGATTTGTAGCAGGAGTAGGATTCCACCAACGTTGTGGGATCTGAACCTGGGTAAGCTGTGTTACCTCATACCCGTCAACCGTCCGCCTTCCCCCACTTCTCTAAACACGCACTGTGAGGACCCCTCCATGGCGTACTCGTCGGCAATACCATGATAGTTGGCGCCCACCGTGGGGCAAGAGGTGCTTCAGGCTCTGCAGCGGGCGAGGTCCAAGATCTTCGTGGGAATCGGCGAAACCATAGCCATCGGTCACGTTCTCTTCTCCGACAACATTCTGATCATCCCTCTTGACGAGTTCTGGATCCCGGCGAAGACGAGCCCTACTCGGTGATAAATTGTTCCCATCGGATACATCCACCTCTTCATCGGCGAAACCGACTCGGGCACTAGTTCCCTGGGAGTCGAAGGAGCATCAAGACCCGCACGGACCACCTACAGGCAGGATACGTTCTCGGAAGCATCGATGTCGGACCTCTCTTTGGAGTTTGACGACAAAGATCGGAAAAATTCAAGGCCCACCCAAACCGCCCATGTGCAGGATATAATGGTGGAAGATCGCTGCAAGTCCGCCGGCTTCGCCCGTGCATCTGGACAACAGAGATCCAAGTTCGTCGGAGTGGTGACCATCTTCAATCTGGCGCGTTGCGTTCAAAGAGAGGGCAAGAACCCCCGCAACTACCTTGCCAGGTGGCTCCGTATACGGGCCGATCTGGCTCATTACCCCATTGATGATGCTATGTATCACTTTGTGGAAGGACTAGACCAAGGTACGCTTCTCCGGCATACGCTAAGGCGGTAACAGGCTTCAGGACGCCTCACTTTAGAAAGCATGGTGAACACCGTCAACAGCTATGCGGAGGCTGAGTAGGAAGATCAAATGGAGATTGCGCTCGTTGGCGGAGCCCCTCCGCCTTAGCCACCGCCGTCACCGCCTCCGATCATCGTCGCCCGCAGTTGCACCACCACCTCCAGTCATCGTCTCTACTGTTGCACCTCCACCCCCTGTCATCGAGGAAGCCCCGGCACCCTCCGACTCCATGCTTGACGTGCTCTACGCCGACATCAGCGCTGACTCGGAGGAGATAGACTTCAGCCCGGAGGAGCTAGACTCTGCCATGCACGAGATGGAGGTGCATTACAAGCGCGACGAGCAGGACAACAACGCCGTCACGTCCCGATTGGTGTTTGTCGCCATTGGGACGGTGATGGACGAAGATCAACCCAAATGAGCTCCACCTACAGCGCTGGACAAGGGGAAGGGACCACCTGTTGCTGCCGACAATGATCGAGCAAAGGCTATGCCCCCTCCGCCTAACCCAGTGCAGCAGCCGCAGGAACTCGGCACCAGTCCGAGCAACAACACCGCAATCCGCCGCCTCCGGCATCTACGTCTACTGCCGCCCAAGTCACTCCAGCTGATAGAGTGATGTACGGCAATCTCCTCGTTGAGCCCATGACCGTGGCTCATATTCGCAATGTAGTCCATCTTGACGAGAAGCTCCAGCAGCTGCTGGAGGAAGCACATGCCATCGCGGAGCAAGGCGCTAAGCTAGATCGAGATCTGGCCAACGTGCAGAAGTCAATAGAGAAATCTAGAGCAATGGAGGCCGAGTACAAAACTCTGCTACAGCAGCAGAAGGCTAAGAAAGCTCCGGCTCGCGTCATCAACGATCCTGGTGTACAGCGCAACCTAGGATGGGCTCCCTCGAAGCCGACACAGGCCAAGACATACATGGACAGTGAAGGCAGGAAGGTGATGCCCACCCCTCTTCTCAACCTCGTCGTCGCCAAGACCCTTCTGGAGCAGGATAGATCACCCGCAGCTGTGGACCAGGTCTATGACCTGGTGGCCAAGGCGGTGAAACAACAGGAAAAGGCCACCTCTCAGAGGCTTGAGTCTGTCCCAGCATTTTGCCAGTCTAGCCATCATGAGCCGCTAAGGGAAAGATCTCCTCATGATGTCGGGTCCCAGACGGGTTTGTCAGAACGAAGACGGAGGGATGCACGCAATAGGAAGGATGCTATCCCCATATCCTCCGACAATGGAGGCAAGGCTCAACCCTGTTGCCCATCTCCACCGCCCGCTCGCCCCGACGTCGCGAAAACACCAAGGCTCACCGTCGTACGGATATGCCTCCACCAAGGCAGAATGGCATCATCCGCGACAACACGGAGCAGACCCGTCACGACGGAGAGTGCAACCAAGGACACAAGAGCAGGTCGCATCATGACCCTCTGCGTCCGACAAGCAACCACGAAAAGCGTGAGGCATCGCAGGAGGGTAACATCAAGAAGGCTAACCCACCGCCACCTCCGCCTCTGGCGCCACCCAGCAACCACCCTGGCGGAGGAGTCCCGTGTCGTTCATGCAGCCCATCCCCTGATGGCAAGAAGAAGAAAAGAAGATCGGAGCCATACGGCGCACGTTCGCGTCTAGACAAGATCCACGAGGCCCGGGAAGGACCATACCTGAGACCATGTTGCTTTGGACCTGTGATACGGTCCGCAACTTACCCCAAAGGTTTCCGGAATGACAAGACCATCAAGCCCTATGACGGCACCACCAAGCCAGTTGCATGGTTGCAGGACTATGGTAACGCGGTGGAGATTGCCGGTGGCAACCCCAACGTGGCCATCAAGTACCTCCCACTAATGTTGGCAGGAATGGCCCGACAATGGATTGACGACTTGCCGGAGAGATCCATCTGCAATTTGTTGGACATGCAAGAAGCATTCACCAAGAACTTCGAGGGTACGTACAAGCATCCCTGTACTGTTGGCGATCTACAGTGGTGCGTTTAGGAGAAAGACGAGACATCTCGCGCGTACCTCTCTCGTTGGCTGGATATGAAGAATTCCTGTGCAGGAGTGCACGCTTAGACCGCCAGGCCGCCTTCATTGATGGGTTGGAAAGGGGCACATTGCTTCGACATAAGTTGAAGCGCCTGCAGGAGAATCACCAGCTAGACCTCAATCAGATGATTCCGTTGGTTAGTGAGTTCACGGCTGCCGACGATGATGCTCGCGGCTCCCTGCCGGCAACGGCCGTTCCAACTCAAGCTCGGAGGAACAGCAGCACCAAGCGGAAGACCCCGCCAGAAGAAAAGAAAACCTCTAACATGGTCTCTATGACCTTTGCAGGGCGAGGTGATGGCAGACAGTGTGGCCGAGGACGGGGAGCTGGTCGTGGGTAGCAGTGAGGCAGTGAAACTACCTCGGCAGCACTTCGTGTTCCCCAAACCTATGAAGAGTACCGTGATATGTCGTGCCTCGTACACCTTGATGCCAACGGCAAGGCCACCCACACCAATCACCATTGCAAGTTCGTCAACGATATCAAGGAGGACCCGGAGTCCGGCTACAAACGAAGTCGGAAGAACAGACCGCGAGGCAAGGGCAAGGGGAAGAAGAAGGAGGAGGAGTCCAAGGATTCAAGTGACATGGACGAGGATGTTGACCCCAAGCACGCCGCCAAGAGCGATGGCAAGGGCAAGAACCCCTTCGAGAAGAAGGCGGCAGTTTTCCGCACTTTCCTTGGCACCCCCACCGTCCGACAACAGAAGACCTCCATGAGGATACTGATGGACACTCTACCCCCAGTTCCCCAATACCTACGCTGGTCGGAGTTTCCAATTACTTGGGACAGGACGGACCACCCAGACCTTGTGCCCACGGAGAACCAGTACGCCATGGTCATCAACCCATTGATTGACAGCGTGGAGTTCACCAAGTGCATGGTGGATAGTGGAAGCAGCATCAACATCATGTACCTGGATACACTGCAGAAGATGGACTTGATGGAGGCAAACCTAAGGCGGACCAACACCGTATTCCATGGCGTAGTTCCTGGTCGGGAGGCTCGGTCCCTTGGGTGCACCACACTTCAGGTAGCCTTTGGCGACGTTAATAATTACCGCCAAGAGCGCATGACCTTTGAGGTGGTCCCCTTCAAGAGCATGTACCACATCATATTCGGCCGCGACATATTCCACACGTTCATGGCCAAGCCATGCTTCGTCTACAACAAACTCAAGATACCTGGACCAAACGGTGTCATCACCGTATCCGGAAGCTTTACCAAGGCAAGGGACTACGAGATCAATGAAGCAGCTGTTGCAGAAGCTGTCCTCTACAGCGAAGAATTCAAGGAGATCCAGAGCAAGGTCAATGACTCAGAGATGCCCGAGTCGAAGAAGCAGATCTCCGACTCCGCTCTTGCGTTCGAGGCCGCCATCGAGACCAAGCCGGTGGAACTTGTGGTAGGCGATGCCTCCAAGATCGTCTACATTGGGACGAACCTGGATCCCAAATAGGAAAGCGCGCTCGTCGAGTTCCTCCGTGAGAATAGGGACATCTTTGCCTGGCAACCTGCCGACATGAAAGGTGTACCTAGGGAACTTGCCGAGCACATCTTAAACATAGATCCAAAATGTAAACTAGTGAAACAACCTCTACGCCGCTTCGGAGATGAGAAGAGACGCGCCATTGGCAAAGAGATAGCTAGGTTGCTTAAGGCTGGGTTTATTCGAGAAGTCCTTCACACCCGATGGGTGGCCAATCCTGTACTTGTCCCCAAAAAGGGAACCAATGAATTAAGAATGTGCGTTGATTACACCGGCTTGAACAAAGCATGTCCCAAAGATCCGTTTGCTTTGCCTCGCATTGACCAAGTCATTGACTCGACGGCTGGCTCGGAGCTTCTGTGTTTTCTTCATGCATACTTAGGATACCACCAAATCAAAATGAGGAAGTCGGACCAATTGGCCACTTCGTTCACCACACCTTACAGCATGTTTTGCTATATCACGATGCCCTTTGGGATGAAAAACGCAGGTGCTACGTACCAACGGACAATGCAGCGTTGCCTACACAATCAAATTGGTCGGAACGTTCACGCCTATGTGGACCATATAGCGGTGATGTCTAAAAAGTCAAACGACTTAATCTCCGACTTAAAAGAAACCTTTGATAATCTCCGGAAATACAACATGATGCTTAACCCCAAGAAGTGTGTCTTCGGGGTTCCAGCCGAAAATTTTTTGGGCTTCATCGTTTCCCAGCGTGGAATCGAGGTGAACCCGGAGAAAATCAAGGACATCTTAAACATAAACCGTCCGACATGCCTAAAAGACATACCATGGCTAACATGTTGCATTGCAGCGGTTAGTCGGTTCATCAGCTGCCTTGGAGAGAAGGCTCTGCCGCTATACAAGTTGCTGAAGAAGGCGGACAAATTTACATGGACGAACAAAGAAGATGCAACATTGAAGCAACTAAAGGAGATATTATCCTTGGCGCCTATCCTTGTAGCACCCGAGCCTAGGGAGCCGATGTTAATCTACATGGCGGCCACCAACCGGGTAATCAACATCATCGTCGTGGTTGAGCGGAAAGAACCAGGCTGTGAGTACGGAGTTTAATGACCATTTTACTATGTAAGCGAGGTCTTGACGGAGTCCAAGCAGCGTTACCCGCACTACCAGAAGATAGCTTATGGAGTGTTCCTTGCTTCTCGGAAGCTAAGGCACTACTTCCAGGAGCACCCTATCACAGTGGTGAGCAAGAATCCACTGTCCGACATCATCAACAACATCGACGCTACAGGAAGGGTCGCGAAGTGGGGTATTGAGCTTGCTGCCTTCAAGATCTCCTACAAGAGACGCGACGCTATCAAATCACAAGCCTTGGCGGATTTCATCGCAGATTGTACAGAGATGCCAGATGCTACCCCAATGCTGGAGCCAGAATATTGGGTGATGCACTTTGACAGATCAAAGCTACTCAATGGCTCGGGGCTGGTGTACTATTACAGTCACCAACTGGGAACACGCTACACTATGTTCTGCAGATCCACTTCGAGGCTACAAACAACATGGCGGAGTATGAAGCACTCATTCATGGACTGCGCGTAGCCAAGGATATTGGCATCAAGCGCATAGTTCGTTGTGGAGATTTCGACTTGGTTGCCCAGCATGTGGCTGGCACCTGGAACACGCGGAACCCTATGATGGCGTCATATCAAGATGAAGTGTACGAGATAGCCAAGAGCTTCTTGGGCTACAAAGTCAAGTATGTACCTAGGGAGCAGAACGAGGCGGCTAATCTACTGCCTAAGCTTGGATCAGGGCGCAAACGAATACCGCCTGGCGTTTTCCTGGAGCATCTACGGAGACCATCCGTGAAGGGAGCAGACATTGACAACCCGGATAGAGTTGAATCTTTCGTTCACACAGTGACGAAGGTTCCTCCGGCTTGGACACAACCGTTCATGGAATATCTCGTACACGGAACTTTGCTCGACGACGAAGTAGAAAGATGGCAAATAGTACGTTGAGCAAAGGGATATACCATAATCAATGGACAACTCTACAAAAGAAGCACCACTGGTGTATACCTTAAGTGTGTTTCCCAGCAAAAAGGTATTGTAATCCTACGTGAGATCCATCTCGGAGATTGCGGGCATCACGCCGCTCCTCGATCTTTGGTCTCCAAAGCCTTCCATCAAGGATTCTACTGGCTGACTACAAAGGCGGACGCCGACAAGCTGGTTGAGACATGCATGGGATGCCAGTATTATGCCTGACAACCCCATGTTCGAGCTAAAGAATTGCGAATAATACCAATAACTTGGACGTTTGCAGTCTGGGGGCTAGACATGGTTGGTCCATTACAGACGACACCATGTGGATTTACCCATCTTCTAGTAGAAGTGGATAAATTCACCAAATGGATAGAAGTAAACCCATTAGAAATCTTGATGGGGCAACTGCCCTTAGGTTTGTCTGGGATATAGTGGTGAGATTTGGTCTCCCACATAGCATTATGACTGACAACGGCAACAACTTGTCACTCGGAGAAGTGGAAGCTTATTTTTGGGACAAGGGCATCCGATTTGACCTAGCGTTTGTGGCACATCCACAGTCTAATGGCCAAGTTGAGCGAGCCAATGGATTAATTCTACAGGAAATCAAGCCACGTCTTGAGGCACCGCTACATAGAGCAGCTAGAGCCTGGCGGAGGAACTACCATCTGTGGTGTGGAGTTTACGAACTACACCCAATAGATCCACCGGCTACACCCCTTACTTCATGGTATATGGAGCAGAAGCCATCCTGCCTTCCGACATCCTTCACGACGCACCAAGAGTTGCCGCCTACGACGAAGATGACGCTGAAGAATTTCGATGCCTAGATGTGGACCTTCTCGAGGAGTAGCGCGTTTTGGCATGCCAAAGATCCACCATCTACCAGCAGAATCTACGTAGCTACCATAATCGCCGCGTTCGGCATCGCTTATTTAAAGAGGGGGATCTGGTGCTCCGACTTAAGCAGCAGAAGTCACACAAATTATCCCCGCCATGGGAAGGACCGTTCATCATAAGCAAGGCGCTGCTCAATGGGTCTTACTACCTTGTTGACAATTGTGAACTTAAGGATAGACCCAACAAAGATCATAAGTGTAAGCGACGTGACCCGGATGATGACTACCCGGAGCATGATCGGCCATGGAACATAGCACAGCTACGTCCTTTTTACACTTATCATATTTTTTATCTACTGTGTACCTCTTATATGATCAATGAAATAAAGCTCTTTGGTTCACTCATATTTTTGAGTCTTTTACCTCCTTTAGTGTTCATTTTTGGATCGTATAAAACCTTTATGCGCAAGTTTGCATTTGCACTTGTGAAAATTCCGCCTACAGGCGTTAGCTTAAGTTTTATGGTCTACATGTTCTTTGTTGTTTTTATGTGGATTCTGGAGTAGTGACTTTTGGCACTTGTTGTTGGCGATTTTGTACTTAGGTTTTTGACGGTGCCATTGGGCATCATCACCTGAGTGCATGGTTCCGACTACGAGTCTTCCGACTCAAGAAAGGTCAAGCATAAAAACCAAAGTAATGGATAAGCCAGCACTTTCTTAAAAATATATACACATGCTGGAACCAGTGCTTAAGTAGCAGGAAATTAAACCTATTGTTTTTTCACCTTAAGTTAACAAGTAGTTTTTTTGCATACAAATTCCAGAGGAAACAAATATTACAAAGTGTTTTTTCATTCCTCTAGCGCAGGAGACTTGGAAGCAGCGTCATCGGCATCAGGAGAGTCATCGTCCTCGAAGTCGGTCGTCTTGAGGGACTCGGAGGAGCTTTGCTGGGCGCCGGCAATGGTTTCTAAGGGAACGAAGACATTGTGGTCCACCAACTCAGCAACCCTTGTGTCATAGCCCGCGAGAGATGACCAGATAGTCTAATGATCAATCTTCTGACCATCATTATCTACGTCGGGAATACCTGAGGTTACCACGTTGATGTCAGCGTCTTCATAATGTGCCTTTACCATCGACAATGCCATCCTTGCACCAGCCCGAGTACATGAAGCTTTCCAGCTTAGAATACGCTTGGGGGCTTGGCGCAGGATCTCCGATAACTTCATCACGGAATACACCGCTTTGATCTTAATCTGGAGGGGCTTGGCTATCTTCTTGGCCTGCCTGATGGCGATGCTGATAAAGTTGCCAGCAAGGACCAGGCATTCCTTAGGCAGAGGAGGTGATTGGTTTAATCCAATAGGAGCTGCAATTCCAACAAGGGAGCGCATGAGTCCAATAACACAAAAATTCAAAGTACCTGAGTTACAGAAGTACAAGGCGAAGAATCACTTACCAAACATGCTCGCCTCGGCCTGCTGGAGTGTCTCCGCCATGGAGTCTTGTTCTTGTCGGAGGATCTTGTATGCTTCAAGATTGCGCTGATTTTTCTCATCGGCAGCTCTCTTCTGCTCCTTCAGCATTCCAATCTCCTCCTTCAAGCGGTTCATATCCATGTAGGAGGACTCCTGCAGGACCTTCATGGAGTCCTCGTGCATCTTCAACATATCTTTTCTCTCCTGCTTAAGGATCTTGTTTTCGCTATCCAGCAACTCAATGTCCTTGGATTTCTCAACAATATCCTTGGCCTTGGCAATGGCTTCTGCAAGACGGAGAAAGAACAGTACACAATGAGTACGAAAATGAAAGGAAAAAATAGACTCTTGCTCTTGGTGATTTGTTCCTTCAAGAAGGCAGTTTCACCCTTTTCATCTTCCAACTCGGCGTGCATCTTGTGAAACTTCTCATTGGCGACACCTCTTCGCGCATTCTCATTCTATGGAAAGAAGATTTAAAGTTGTTCAGCCTACTTGGAGCATCTAGCCTGATAAATATCCACCTAGAGGCTTGGGGGATATAGCGAGAGTTTTTAAACTTGGCAGTTTACTTTAGTCTTTCTTTAAGCATCTAGTTGGAATTCATTTAGTTTTTCAACTAGAAGCTTGGGGGCTACAGTATAAAGTTTTTTACTCAGTCATATGCTTAGTCTTTCTTTAATCATCTAGTCGGAACTAATTCAGTTGCAACTAGAGGCTTTGGGGCTATAGTATTGAAATTTACAAGCACTGCGTATGCTACTCTGAAAGTATCTAGTCGAAATAATTCATTCAAACTAAATACTTGGGGGCTATAGTGAGAAGTTTTCTAGCTTAGTCACTCTTAGAGCATTAAAATGCAAAGACCTATGGTTTTCCGTCTAAATCCTCGGGGGCTACAGTGGGATACTCATATGAAATGCAAAAGGCAAATAAAACTTACAAGTGCGATGATTTTGAGGTTGGTAGCGCTCTCGGCAAACAACTTGCTGAAGGAAAGACTATTTTCTCGCAAGATATCTGCTTGTCGGAGAAGCTCCTCAAGACTGCAGGTTGAAGATGTCGGCACTACACCAGGAACCAGAGTATAGCCAATCGGCGTAAGCGCCGGGTGGACTATCTTCGGGAGCACTGTGGTTATCCTGGGTGCAGAGGCGCCACCTTCAACAGATGTTCCACCCACCACCATCGCCTTGCCGCTACCGATGGCATCCTTAGTCGAAGCTTCAGCCATTTTGGTTGTGGTGCTTTCTTGCGTCGCCTGTTCGCCGACAACGACAAGATCCATGGAGGCAGATGAGTCCACTTCCATGGCGGAAGGGCCAGATGCATCCTTAGCTGGAGATATTGTTGGAGCATGCGAGGGTTGGACGCTGGGAGTGATGTGGGCGATGGCGGGAGATGCTTGGTGTGGTACATCACGCTGCAACATATCTTTGATGTTTTTAGAAGCCCCCGTTGTTTTGGAGGTGTTCTTCAAACTCAAACCAGCTTTCTTCCTGAAACATGCAAAAGTATAAGTACAGGAAAAGGATAATCAGTGGACAATGTCGGAGGAAACAAAGCTTACACGATCGTGAGTGCTTTGGTAAAAGGGATCCCAAAAATCTTTCTTTTCTCCGCCTCCAGGGCGGCAGTGGACTTCTTGGAGGCTCCACCCTCCGTCTTCTTCTTACCTTCGTCGGCAGCGCCAGAGGTGGAGCTCTTCCGCTTTCGCGCCAACGGGACATCATCGTCGGACACGACAGTGACTTCCTTCATCTTTGGGTCATAAATTTGGACAACCATGTCGTCCTCCTTTAGACTCTTAAGCTGTTAAGTGAAATCATAAGGTGTTAGATGACAAAGGCAAGACGGAAGAACTGGAGCAAATGTCATACACGAAAAATAAACAGGTACCTCTAGGCACTTGCCCTCCTCGAACATGTTGTAGGTGATGGTGAAGCCACGCTTCCTATCCTTCACCTTGACGATGTCCTTGAGGCAGAGCTTGACGGAGTCGCTGGAGAAGTTGTCCTCGGAGATGCGGAGGCTATCCTTCCTCTCCTTGGTATACTCATGCATTAACTTCGAGCGGTGCTGCAGAGGCTGGATCCGCCTAACGAACCAGCACATGGCCAGGTCCAATCCGGTCAAACCCGTCTCTACGAACCACTCTATCCGCCTTATAGCACGGGAAGCGTCGATGTCAGAGGGGAGGGAGGCTTGGGATCTCCATGTTGAGGCTTTGGCGGCGGCTCCATCGATAAAGTCCGGATACGTCGCTTCTCGGCTAGCTAGAGGGATATCTGGGACGTAGAAGTACGTCTGTTGCCAGTTTTTACATGACTCATGGCTGACAATGTCGGGAAACCGCCAGCCAGGCCGGATCTTAAAACTTATAGTGCCATAATTCCTGATCTCGTCCTTGCTGGCTCTGGCTTCCCTCTTGACGGTGAAGAAATAAATAAAGAGATCTAGCCTGGGCCTAATCCGTAAGTAACCCTCACAAAGCACCGCGTAGTTGCTAAGCGCGAGGATGCTGTTAGGGGAGAGGTTTTGAGGCTGAAATCATTAGTGGTTGAGGACAACTAGGAAAAAATTGGAGATGGGCAGGGAAACGCCGCGTAGCATTTGTGCTTTGAGGTATACCTTCTCTCCGGCTTGGGGAGAAGGGATGACATCACCGGTCGGCGCCGCCTACCAGACTAATCCCTCCGACGAGGGAAGATAACCTTCGACGACCATCTCCTTGATATCACTGTCTGTGATATCCGAGCCATGCCAATCTCCCTTGTGGGAGTCGCCCTCTTCCTTCAGTAGCTCCAGCGCTGCTGGAATTTGGTCGCCGCCGGTGGATTCGACCTCCGCGGATTTGGGCAGCAGCAAGCCCTTTGGGGGCACATGAACGGAGCCCACCGGCTTCGCCGCGGCATCGTGTGTCGCCGCCATGGATGCCCTGGTACTGGTGGTCGACATTGATGAAGGAAGGGGAGGTGGATGTGAGATTGGAAAGCTAGGGGATGATGTGATGTCCTCCGATGATCCGTGTAGCAGGAAGGATTTGCACTTATCCAAGTTTCTTCTCCAGATCCCTTCGTCGTGTGGTATTTCGAGGATGGAGGTGTCTGTGAATGTCGAATCTCAGATCCGTCTTCGTGTGGTGAGAATATTTAACGAGGCAGACATCCTGAAAGGTGGTACGGGTGGGCTTTGTTCGTACCACATGCCATTAAACCTTCTGTAACTTCTCCTCGCATCCCCTCTTCTCCCAGGTGCGTGGAAAATCATTTAAATGACATTTATCACTTAGAAATATCATATTATTACATACCATGATAGTCCCATTGATATATTCACAAAAGACATAATAAATCGGGATCCTGCTGAAACAAGGGTAAAAGGTGCACGTGAGCGCAGTAAAATACCAAAATCCTAACTATATTTATGCAAAAACAAAGATAAAAATGCTTCAAAATGGAGTCATCAACTTCCCCAAGCTAGACTCTTACTTGTCCGCAAGCAAGATGGTGTCTTATACACAATGTGATCATGTTCAAGAGGCACGATTCACTATATAAATGGGGAAATTGAATCATAATTACAATATCAGATATAGAACTACATCATGAGTTGTATCACACTCTCACACATCACATAACTTAGAGGCTTTCACACCTTTTGTATTAATAATTTATATGAAATTCATATATTAGGAAGATTATTAAATCATCAAGTTCATAAAATGAGCACTTGATTGAGTAAGGAATAGTTTATGATTATTGTTTGAGTACCTTTATCAACTTGCACTTTTATTTTGTTTTTTTGGAAGCATAGATTTTCTTTTATTTCACCAAAAATATTGTATCATGGTAATACTTCTTATGGCTCTTGTTGGTTTAAACCAATGATTATAACATGCTATCAAAATTTTCTTCTCATAACTTATCAATACTTTATTGGTGTGGAAGATCCCAAAATCATTACAGTGGTACAAGTATCATAGCACTCAACCTAATTCATACATCTAGTACAATAATTATAAACCAAAATCAGTTCAAATATCATAAAGTCTCAAAACTCATTGGATATAATTCTTTTCTTAGACCAAGGATGTTGATATAGCAACTAATTACTGCAAACTTGGGAATAAAAAAATCCTATCATGCGTGCAAGAAGGTAAACATGCTAAAATTGGAAGATAGACTACAAGGTGTTATATATCACCCCAAGCTTGGAATCAAGACGGCGAGATCAAATAATCCCTCAGGATTATTTGATACTATGATATCCTTTAGGGTGGAGGCATGGTGTTGGATATAGCCGCACGAAGCTTCATGTTTGTTTCCTCTAGAGCAGATATACGATGAAGGAACTTATGTAGATCAGAGCACATGGAGTACATTGCATCTGTGACCTTACCAAGCATCTCATTGAGTTCCTTATTGCCCTCCAAATCTTGGAGGCATTTGCGCACGACTTCCCGATGGAGAAGCTCTTCCTTTTGGTACTTCTCTATCTTGTGAAGGTGTTGCCCCGTCTCCAAGAGTGGCGAGGCAACGGGTATATCGACGATGTTGAAACCCCAATCATCCTGTGGCTTCACACTCATGCGGGTGTTCACGGTAATCTTCTTTGTACGACGTGTGTACTATGGTTTTCTGATAAGTTACTACATCAACTCGATTAATTTTATTATGCTTGGGAGAAGAGTAGTTAGTGGCAATGAACTTGAGAGACTTCGTGCATCCCTTCCCATGTGGCTTCCTTGCTTCCTCTTCATCTTCGGGCCTCACCATAGTGAGGTAACCTGGTTGCCTCCAACCTTTAGCTGTTTGATCCATGAAGGTCTCGAACTCCTCATCGTCAGAGTCAAAGGATACCCTTTGTTATTTGGGCTAAGGCCTTGCGCTTGACGGTCATCGGCTTCAATGGAGGAATTCTGAAAACTACCGCATGAGAGAGCCATGAGACCTAAATGTTTGCCTTTGCCTAAAACTGGGTAGCGCATCAAGGAGATTGGATTTGTTGATATAAGAAGAAAGACCTTTGGGAATGATTATGAAGGGTTGGTAGTAGGGAAAACTCGTAATGGAGGTAAAAGGGCTGGCCAAGAAAAGAATCCCAACAAAATAGGGAAGAAAAAGGAGAAAATAAAAAAATGAGGCAGTAACGATCAGCAGTATGGGCGTCGCCCGTACCCGATATACTTCAACAAATCGACGACTCCGAAGTTGGTACAAATCTTTCCAAATAATCGATATAGGAGGGAAAGGACCGTACTCCCGACCCGTAGTGGCAGTTACCGAACTTTTTAAGATGATAAAAATTTTTATATAAGTAAAAAAACAGAAACAAAACAAAGGTTTCGGGACCTATCGTATGGCGGTAACGAACCATACGGTCCGGTCATACTGTTCCATGGAAACGAATGACCATACAGTCCGGTCATACCGTTCCATGGAAACGAATGGAAAAACGAGAAAGAGTACTGCAAGCTTAACGACCTCCGATACGGCGGATGTGTCCGTACCGTCCGCCCGTACTAGATTCGAAAAACCAGCAGTGAACTCAAAAATGCGAGGATTTTAAAGGTGAAAATAGAAAACAACGATTAAATATCACAGAAGAGCAAGGTTGGGATTACCTTACTTGCCTGGCGACCGTGAAGTTTGCGTTGAGGCTTTTCCTCCCTTCAACTTTTGTATTATTTTCTTCTTTCCTTTGAATATGGTCGGCCGCAAGAAATTGATAAAACCATTACAAAAAGAAACAAAAAAAATTCTCTCAGGATGAATAGTGCTTAGGGTATGCATATTAATGACACTCCTTCTCGTGGTCTCGTTTCTTCAACAATCATCGGTGTGTCAACATGTTCCTCTTTTCCTTACAAGATCAATAAGACAAACTCTTGCAAAAATAAAGTCTAATGGATCATTCTTGACTTAACGTTAGTTCTTTCAATAATTTCCTTTAAGCTATTACGATCAGTATCCGCTCTAACTTTTGAGTCAATTATATAAGATCTAAATTTATCATAAGAAAAGAAAACAACGAAGAGTTCCTTTTATACCATTGGGTATTTCTTTTGAGCACCGTTCAAGGTACAACTATCATGATGAATGATATTAATTTTATCACCATCATGCTAACAAAGAACAACTCCATGGCTTCATAACTAGCTTCACAAAATAGGTCAAAGGCCTTTTTCCAGTTTGGTGGTTTAATGATAGGAGCATTATGAAGGGCTTGTTTTAATATGGTGAAAGCACTAAGATAGTTTTGATCAAAACTAAAGTAGCATCCTTTTATAAAAGGTTAGTTAGTGGTCTTCCAACTTTAGAGAAGTTCTTAATAAACCTTCTATAAAAACCTACATGACCTAAGAAACTTCTTATTCCCTTTAAATCTCGAGGAGGTGGTATCCTCTCTATTGCTTCTATTTTGCTTTATCGACTTCTATGCCCTTACATGAGATCTTGTAACCAAGTACTTGATGCGGCTCGGTTACTGTAGAGCCGTTGGGAAACCTAAGAGGAAGGTATGATGAGCACAACAGCAAGTTTTCCCTCCGTTATGAAACCAAAGTTACCGTACCAGTGGGAGAAAGGAAACAACTTCCAAGATGCTGCTAGAAATGTGGAACCTGCACAACACAACCACAATACTTTGCCCCAACTTACAGTGAGGTTGCCAAGCTCACCGGTTTACTGAAAACAAAGGATTAAACGTATAGTGTGAAGGAAAGTAATTGCAGAAAGTAAACAGTAGGCGGTAGATTGAATATCAGTGGGAAGAAATGAACCGGGGTCAACAGTTCACTAGAGGTGTTTCTCCATAAGATAAATAGCTCGTTGGGTGAACAAATTACAGTTTGGCAATTGACAGATTGAGAATGCATAATAATGCATGTACATGTCATGATGATTTCTATGATATTCTTGTGGACAGTACAACATAATACATAGACCGTAATCCAACTGCATCTATTACTAATAAATCCACCTTCAGGTTATCATTCGAACCCCTTCCAGTATTAAGTTGCAAGCAACAGATAATTGCATTAAGCAAAGTGTCTAAAGTAAACAATACAATTTTCCTTGGACAAAGGATTGTTGTTTTCTCCCTAGCAGCAACAGCACATCTACAATCTTAGAGGTTATTGTCAATCCTCCAGATTACTAGAGACATGAACCTACTATCGAGCATAAATACTCCCTCTTGGAGTCACAAGCAACTACTTGGCCAGAGTAACTGATGGGATACGGGTAGGTTACACTAGCACAAATCAAAAAAATTCTACCGCGTAAACCAGGATTACTGTTGTCATAGATCACTTGATTACCACTAGAGGCACGGTTGCTGAACTTGATGAAGCGCGTCGAGGCAGTGTAGATGTTCTACGTCTCCTCCTCGTCCTCGTCCCCCGAGCAGCTCCCCTTGCGCGGATCGTCCAAGTGCTATGGTTGCAGCACCTCCAAGGTATCCACACGTACAGGGTGGAAGCGTCAGACGCCGGACTACTAGGTCCACGCGTGCAACACAAGCGTGAGGAGTGGAGGCTAGGTAGAATGGTCTAACCCTGGTTAGCTCGCCCTACCCTCTATTATATAGGCGTCCCTAGTGGGCTTCTACATTAGCAGCTGTAACACCCTCAGAATCGTCCCTATGCAAGTTTTAGCAATTCCCGCCAAACCCGCATAGAAACGATTCAAAGGTGCCCAACAGACACTTTCGTGCGGGTGGAAAACGAAGTAATACCATTACAAATTAGTCCACGATGGAACCCATAGAACATATATATACAACAACGACTCAAAGAGTCAAGAATATGGATATACAATACAAAGATCCAAATCACCTTGAAAACGATACAGAGTCCAAGTACGGACAAGATGCAAATTGAGCAAAGAGCCCTGAAGAATAACCAATGGCGTCCATAACCCTGCCCAGGCCAAGCCAGAAGGGTAACCCTGCTAACGACGTCGATCTCAAAACCTGCTTAAACAAAATGGTGCCGACAAAGGGCAAAGGAAAAAGAGAGCGGTCAGTACTGAGGCCAGTACACGGCGAGACTAGAATTCGGCGGTCCTCGCCTACATAGGTATGGTGGACTGAAGCGGCGGCGCAACATGCACTAAACAACCTATAGAGACTCGATACAACTGTCGGCTATCAGAGAGGGATAAGAAAAGATCTATTCGGATCCAACCTGATTCTAACACCAAACATACCTATCCTGGTATTCCCCCTCGATACCAACCGAGGAAGTCAACCGAGGAACTCACACAGTTGGCAGTTTTATCATTCCATTAAAATTGCAGCAATTACTAGTTAGATATAGATAGCATGAGTCATCCTGATATAATAAGCAGTGGGCAGTTTTAGTTAACCATTCCATTGTAGTTGTAGTACTTACTAGTCAGATACATATAGCATGAGGCATCCCAAAACCCACCAATTGTTGGTACTTTTATTTAGCCATTCCGTTGTAGTTGCAATACTTACTAGTCAGATACAATGGTAACAGGTGACAACCCAAACCAGCAATTGTTGGCACTTTTATTTAGCCATTCCATTATAGTGAAGCTGATTACTAGTCATTATAAAGTCAAATTTATAGCACTACTTCAGTTATAGTTGTATATGATCGAGATACTGTGCTCCAAGTCGTCCATAACCGCGGACACGACTTTCAGAAAGTTTTACCCTGCAGGGGGCACAAATAGCAACACATGCAAGATCAACCTCGATAAAAACCAAATGAAAACCCAACGAGGCATCACGACAGAGCAATTGCAAGATTCATATAAATTTCGTAATGGACCCAGAGGTTTGCGTCAATGGCTGTAAACGACTGGGAACCCGAAAGTATGAGTAGGCTTATCGATACCGCGAAAACACTCCGCTTACCTAAACATTACAGGCGCTCCACGCGCAATCATAAATAAAGCATTAAGGCATGGCATAAGTACGGGATAGTAATAAAGCCCCAGACTACTTTGTGGCCCCAAGAAATAAATATGACTCCAGCTCTGGCTAGGGGGATTCATGGTCCCACATGCGGATAGTGCGAATATTCAAAGATTAGGTATCAAGTACTCGGGGTCCTACGGGACACAAGTGGACGGTTAAAAATCAAATAACATCTGTTGTCCACCTGTGCCTCTGCATTATTTACCTACTTCAATTTTAGTTATTAAACGATAATTAAAGCCATGATCACCTCCAACATAAAAGCATAAGGCATTTCTCCAACAACTGTGGTACTTGACAACACGCAACAACACTTGAACAAGCGACTACGACACGCAAGTCCAACTATCTACCAAACAACAGGTAATAGGATGTGTCCGAGGCAATATAAGGCTGTAAGGGATATCACGGGTACGAAAACTAGAGCATCGCAACACAGGTAGCAATAGATCAATAGGAGGAAATAAATACTATAAAAGTAAAATAGGTAAAAGGGGGAGAATGCTTGCCTGAAAAACATTGCCGAAGGTTCATCCGAAGATCGGGTCGACTCTCGCATCAACTCAGCGGCCTAATCCATGAAGAAGCAAAGCGCTAGAAGAAACAGCGGATGCACCATTTAATACTACGACAAAAGATCGAGCATGATGCATGTATGATGTATGGCATGGCAAAGATGCGATGCAATTAGGCAATATTAAGCGGAACCGGTGTCCCGACAATTAATTATTAAGTTCATTTTGTTTAGATACCCCCAATTTAAATGTTGCATTAACAAGGCAAAAGATCGCACCGGTTCGCTACACAAATTTAATTGTGGCCAATATAAAACTAGATTTGCCCACATATGGACCCCATATTTAATTTAGATGAATCGGCATAAGGCCCCCAAAATCACAATATGTATGCAAGCATGACAATTTAACATGCAACAAGTGTATATAGCATTTAATAAAATAGGGGCTCGGATTTGGGGTCACACATGAAGGGGTCGGCACCAATGGTCTTGGGGTTTCGGGGTTCGACGAGATTCGGTCTTTGGATACCAAGAACAGGGCCTTCGGTATCTAGGTGGGCGATCTTGGCGTCCGTGTAGAAGTCCTTCGGGCATCGGATCCGTGACGGAGGCCTTGCATTCCCACCTCGAGCGACGGAGTGAACTTGATTCGAGCACCGGCAGACTTTTGTCAATTTACCCTCGGAAGATCTTGGCATGTCGGTCTTGGAGTCCATGTGTTGATCTCGCAAGCACGGGATCCCGAGACAGATGAACTACCGAAGATCTTGACAGTAACTCGAAACGGGCAGTCTTCTGTTGGCTTGAGCCAACCAACACCTCACTCACCATCGACACACCAAGGCCACACCTGACAGGCAGATACATGAGGCAGAGGGACTCAAGCGAGGAGAGCCGCTCGAGGTGAAGCACTCGGACTGAGGCTTGCGGACGACGAAGACAGGGCGCCGAGCGGGGCGAGCAGGGACACGACCAACAGGGGGCTCCACGACAAGGGCGGGGGTGAGGTCGGCGGCGGCCTGCTGGACGGAGAAGCAGCGACGGCCGGAGGAGGGAGGCGCTAGGTGACACGCAAGGCACGATGGCCATGGCGGCGCCTAGCAGAGGCGAGAAGGGCCGAGGAAGGGACGCTGGGGAGGCGAGAGTTTGCTGCCGGGGAGGAAGGTCGTGGCGGCCAGAGCGAGAGCGAGACCGTGACCGGAGGAGAGGAGGGCCAGAGGCGACGCTGCGGCTCAGGCTCGCAGAGGCGCGGGCTCGGGCTGCTCGCGGCCAACGACGGCGGGGTAGAGGACGACAGGCTCGGGCTTCAGTGAGAGCAGGGGTCGGCGGTGGAGGAGCACCCGCGAAGGCGGACGAGGCCATGGAGAGGGGAGCTCGGGCTCCTGAAGGTGGCGGCGAGGAGAGGAGGCGAGTAGAGGTGGCGGTGCGGCCTGGGAATCCGGCGGCGGTGGTTGCCGATGGGGAGGAAGGAGGGCCTCAGGAGAGAGAGGGGTGTCGGGTGGGGCCAGGCAGGTCGGGGCATGTGACTGTGCGAGGTAGGGTTGGGCCACACATGTGAGTCAGGGGGTTAGACGTCGCGTGTGTTGTCTTAATGTACGTGTTGGGGTGGGTCGGTAGCGGGTGAGTGTGTGTGTTGCACACACTGCGGCTGCACGCGAGTGAGAAGCGGTGGCGGCTGGGTGGAACTAGGTTAGGTGAGGGAGGGTTAGGGTTGAGGGGTAGATGGGATTAGGGTTAGGGATTGGAGGTGGGTTGTAGGTAGCCTTTGACTGGGCCTTGGGCCTGGTCATATGGCTGCCTCCTCACAGAAAACATTTATTTATTTTTACTTCAAAACATTTTTATAAATTTTTTTTAGACAGATAAAAGATTCGGTCAGACCGAGGGTTTAATTTAAAATAGAAGGAGAGCTAGTTTAGAAAACAACATAGTCTTTTGGAACATAGTTTCAAGCAAAATAATATGCATGATGATGTCATGATAATGCACAAGGATAAAGACAAACGATTTTCTAGTAGTGGTTTTACCCGGGGTGCTACAATTCGACACCACTAACAATGGATCTCGCCCTAGAGATCCGCCTCCTGGTACGGGGAAGAAGGCCGACGGTCTAAATCTTCTCGCTTCTGGTAGGTCTTCGCGACACCACTAACAATGATTCCTTCTCCATCTTGAAATTGGCAACACCACCAACCAGAGGTTGTTGATCATGTTCGTCGAGCGAACACTCTAGAGAAACAAAGATGAAGGTCGAGGTCTCAAAAGATAAGGCCACCTCTACTTCCATGGAAGGAGTAAAATTGCATCGTTATACCATTCAATGTACAACAACGAATGATAAGAGAAGTGGTATGGTCGTGACTCCATCCCGAACTCAAAACATTACTCCGTACACGAATAGTATACTATGCAACCAACTCTCGGAATTCAGACTAATGATCTTGACGAGGGATGTTTAGAAACAAATGAGGGGTGGAGATTCTCATCAGATATGATGTAGATGACTTCGTCGTTTCGGAAAACATCGGAGGATAGAAAGATTTTTTTTATTGAATTTTCGGTCCACTGAAAGGTACAACAGATAAAAGATTCATCAGATAGCATGAATGCCGGATGTTGAAGCACCGTTACAAGAGGATGGAAACGAAACCCTGAAGGTACGACGGAAAACCAACCACGAGAAATCCTTGACTCGAAGAAAAGATAAGAGAGCAGATTCAAAACACGTCGAGATAAGAGGAGAATAGTAGAGGCGTAAGGAGTAAAAACAGACCTAATCAGATCTATCTAACCAATTTTCGAAAAAAGTTTTGACACTCTACAACATCTGTTAGCTAGGTTATCCTACAGGCTGGACCAGTGGGGTATCGTAACTGCTGAGCTCTGATACCACTCTGTAACACCCTCAGAATCGGCCCTATTTAAGTTTTAGCAATTCCCGCCAAACCCGTATAGAAACGATTCAAAGGTGCCCACCAGGAACTTTTGTGCAGGTGGAAAACAAAGTAATACCATTACACATTAGTCCACGATGTAACCCACAAAACATATATATACAACAACGACTCAAAGAGTCAAGAATACGGATATACAATACAAAGATCCAAATCACCCTGAAAACGATACAGCGTCCGAGTACGGACAAGATGCAAATTGAGCTAAAAGCCCTAAAGAATAACCAATGGCGTCCATAACCCTGCCCAGGCCAATCCGGAAGGGTAACCCTGCTAACGACGTCGATCTCAAAACCTGCTTAAAAAAAGGGGTGCCGACAAAGGGCAAAGGAAAAAGAGAGCGGTCAGTACTGAGGCCAGTACACGGCGAGACTAGAATTCGGTGGTCCTCGCCTACATAGGTATGGTGGACTGAAGAGGCGGCGCAGCATGCACTAAACAACCTATAGAGACTCGATACAACTGTCGGCTATCAGAGAGGGATAAGAAAAGACCTATTCGGATCCAACCTGATTCTAACACCAAACATACCTATCCTGGTATTCCCCCTCGATACCAACCGAGGAAGTCAACCGAGGAACTCACACAGTTGGCAGTTTTATCATTCCATTAAAATTGCAGCAATTACTATTCAGATATAGATAGCATGAGTCATCCTGATATAATAAGCAGTGGGCAGTTTTAGATAACCATTATGTTGTAGTTGTAGTACTTACTAGTCAGATACATATAGCATGAGGCATCCCAAAACCCACCAGTTGTTGGTACTTTTATTTAGCCATTCCATTGTAGTTGCAATACTTACTAGTCAGATACAATGGTAATAGGTGACAACCCAAACCAGCAATTGTTGGCACTTATTTAGCCATTCCATTATAGTGAAGCTGATTACTAGTCATTATAAAGTCAAATTTATAGCACTACTTCAGTTATAGTTGTCTATGATCGAGATACTATGCTCCAAGTTGTCCATAACCGCGGACACGGCTTTCAGAAAGTTTTACCCTATAGGGGGCACAAATAGCAACACATGCACGATCAACCTCGAGAAAAACCAAATGAAAACCCAACGAGGCATCACGACAGTGAAATTGCAAGATTCATATAAATTTCAGGGGGCCACCCCACCAAGCTACCCGCGACGAAGTTGGCCGGCTCCGGGATGGACCCAGAGGTTTGCGTCAATGGCTGTAAACGACTGGGAACCCGAAAGTGTGACTGGGCTTGTCGATACCACGAAAACACTCCGCTTAACTAAACTGTACAGGCGCTCCACACGCAATCGTAAATAAAGCAGTAAGGCATGGCATAAGTACATGATAGTAATAAAGCCCCAAACTACTTTGTGGCCCCAAGAAATAAATATGACTCAAGCTCTGGCTAGGGGGATTCATGGTCCCACATGCGGATAGTGCGAATATTCAAAGAACAGGTATCAAGTACTCGGGGTCCTACGGGACACAAGTGGACGGTTAAAAACCAAATAACATCTATTGCCCACCTGTGCCTCTGAATTATTTACCTACTTCAACTTTAGTTATTAAACGATAATTAAAGCCATGATCACCTCCAACATAAAAGCATAAGGCATTTCTCCAACAACTGTGGTACTTGACAACACGCAACAGCACTTGAGCAAGCGACTACGACACGCAAGTCCAACTATCTACCAAACAACAGGTAATAGGATGTGTCCGAGGCAATATAAGGCTGCAAGGGATATCACAGGTACAAAAACTAGAGCATCGCAACACAGGTAGCAATAGATCAACAGGAGGAAATAAAGACTATAAAAGTAAAATAGGTAAAAGGGGGAGAATGCTTGCCTGAAAAACATTGCCGAAGGTTCATCCGAAGATCGGGTCGACTCTCGCATCAACTCAGCAGCCTAATCCATGAAGAAGCAAAGCGCTAGAAGAAACACCGGATGCACCATTTAATACTACGACAAAAGATCGAGCATGATGCATGTATGATGTATGGCATGGCAAAGATGTGATGCAATTAGGCAATATTCAGCGGAACCGGTGTCCCGACAATTAATTATTAAGTTCATTTTGTTTAGATACCCCCAATTTAAATGTTGCATTAACAAGGCAAAAGATCGCACCGGTTCGCTACACAAATTTAAATGGGGCCAATATAAACCTAGAATTGCCCACATATGGACCCCATATTTAATTTAGATGAATCGTCATAAGGCCCCCAAAATCACAATATGTATGCAAGCATGACAATTTAACATGCAACAAGTGTATATAGCATTTAATAAAATAGGGGCTCGGATTTGGGGTCACACATGAAGGGGTCGGCACCAATGGTCTTGGGGTTTCGGGTTTCGACGAGATTCGGTCTTTGGATACCAAGAACAGGGCCTTCGGTATCTAGGTGGGCGATCTTGGCGTCCGTGTAGAAGTCCTTCGGGCATCGGATCCGTGATGGAGGCCTTGCATTCCCACCTCGAGCGACGGAGTGAACTTGATTCGAGCACCGGCAGACTTTTGTCAATTTCCCCTCGGAAGATCTTGGCGTGTCGGTCTTGGAGTCCATGTGTTAATCTCGCAAGCACGGGATCCCGAGACAGATGAACTACCGAAGATCTTGACAGTAACTCGAAACGGGCAGTCTTCTGTTGGCTTGAGCCAACCAACAACTCACTCAACATCGACACACCAAGGCCACACCCGGACAGGAAATTACATGAGGCAGAGGGACTCAAGCGAGGAGAGCCCCTCGAGGTGAAGCGCGGACTCAGGCTTGCGGACGACGAAGACAGGGCGCCGGGCGGGGCGAGCAAGGACATGGCCAACAGGGGGCTCCACGACAAGGGCGGGGGTGAGGCCGGCGGCGGCCTGCTGGACGGAGAAGCAACAATGGACGAAGGAGGGCGGCGCTCGGTGACACGCAAGGAGCGAGGGCCACGACGACGCCTAGCAGAGGCGAGCAGGGCTGGGGGGGGACGCTGGGGAGGCGAGAGCTCGCTGCCAGGGAGGGAGGTCACGGTGGCCAGAGGGAGAGCGGGACCGCGGACGGAGGAGAGGAGGGCCAGAGGCGGCGCTATGGCTCAGGCTCGCAGAGACGCGGGCTCGGGCTGCTCGCGGCCAACAACGGCGGGGCAGAGGACGACAGGCTCGGGCGACGGCGAGAGCAGGGGTCGGCGGTGGAGGAGCACCCGTGGAGGCGGACGAGGCCATGGAGAGGGGAGCTCGGGCTCCTGAAGGTGGCGGCAAGGTGAGGAGGCGAGTAGAGGTGGCGGTGCGGCCTGGGAATCCGGCGGTGGTGGTTGCCGATGGGGAGGAAGGAGGGCCTCGGGAGAGAGAGAGAGGAGTGTCGGGTGGGGCCAGGCGGGTTGGGGCGTGCGACTGTGCGAGGTAGGGGTGGGCGCTACATACAGGAGTTATGCCGGGGGTTAGAAGCGTGCATGTGTTGTGCTGTGTACGTGTTGGGGTGGGTCGCTAGTGGGTGAGTGTGTGCGTTGCACACACTGCGGCTGCGCGCGAGTGAGGAGCCGCGGTGGCTGGGTGGAACTAGGTTAGGTGAGGGAGGGTTAGGGTTGAGGGGTAGATGGGATTAGGGTTAGGGATTGGAGGTGGGTTGTAGGTAGCCTTTGACTGGGCCTTGGGCCTGGTCATCTGGCTGCCTCCTCACAGAAAAACATTTATTTATTTTTACTTCAAAACATTTTTATAAATTGTTTTTAGACAGATAAAAGATTCAGTCGGATAGAGGGTTTAATTTAAAATAGAAGGAGAGCTAGTTTAGAAAACAACATAGTCTTTTGCAACATAGTTTCAAGCAAAATAATATGCATGATGATGTCATGATAATGCACAAGGATAAAGACAAATGATTTTCTAGTAGTGGTTTTACCCGGAGTGCTACAGCAGCCCATTAGTAGCCTAAGCCTGGTCTAATTCAGATTTAATCCTCATTAGGCTTCCAGACCCTTAAGTGTGTGACCCTATAGGTTCATATACGTGTAGACATGACACGAATACACTTATTCTATCAATAGTTGGTAGCGGCCTCTAGCATGACGTGCCAACTTCTAAACGCATACAAAGATCATATCGGACGAACCATCATAAGGTTTAGTACATGTCTTTCCCTTTGCCTCATGATATTTGGTCTAGCTCCAAGCTGACCTCCCTTTCTCGATACTATGATTCAGAACCCCTTTACTAGGTTAACTCTTAACCTTATGTAGCATGGCCATGCATTTCTGGATCCGATCACTCGAGGGGCCCAGAGATATCTCTCTCAAGTAGAGAGGGGCAAATCCCATCTTGATTGACCATGCCTTGCAGCATGCTTCAGGACAAACCCGAAATCTACCTTTATAACTACCAGTTACGAAGTAGCGTCTGATAGCCCCAAAGTAGGTCGATCTACATCTCAAGTACATGCGACAATCTCAGGTCTAAGGACAAAACGTACACGATGTGTAGAGAGAGCTGCAAGTCTATTTGCCAGTCTCAAGTTGGGTCAGTCCAATCCCATGTTCATAACATGTGTCCACATCATTGGTTTAACATCTCCATGTCTATGACTTGCGAAACATAGTCATCAAACAATCAATGTGCTAGTCTAATATTCACGTGTGTCCTCACATGAACTCTGACTAGGGAAAACTATTAGATAACCATACAAGTACCAATCAATACAAGTTGCCTGATATGTATATTCAAGAAACATTACAATAACTCATAGATACATAAGAAATATAATCATCTCTATGATTGCCTCTAGGGCATATTTCCTTCAGTCTCCCACTTGCACTAGAGTCAATCTAGATAGTATCTAATACCTATTGCTCTTGCGTGCACCTCATGCGCAGGCTGCGGAAGTGGCTTTGTAAAGGCATCATCAACATTTGAGTCCGTATGTATTTTGCATATCATGACACTACCATCCTCAACCAACTCTCGAATCTGATGGTAACGCATGCGAATATGTTTGTTCTTCTGGTGCTGTCTAGGCTCCTTGGCTTGTGCAATAGCACCATTTTTGTCACAATAAACATCCATGGGATTGGACGCGCCCTGAGCCACACAAAGAGCGATCAGGAAATTCCTAATCCAAATAACTTCCTTGGTAGCCTCCGAGGCGACAATATATTGAGCTTCTGTTGAAGAGGTGGCGACTGTATCTTTCTTGGAACTTTTCCAACTCACAACACCACCATTCATGACAAACACATAACCAGATTGCGATCTGGAGTCATCTGAGTCATTAAGGTAAATCACATCTTTATAACCCCTTACACTGAGTTCATCCTCACCTCCATAAACTAGGAACACATCCTTAGTCCTTCTCAAGTACTTAAGGATATTCTTTACCGCTGTCCAGTGACCTTCACCTAGATCAGCCTGATATCTGCTCGTAACACTTAGAGCATAGGAAACATCTGGGCGAGTACATATCATCGCATACATGATGTATCCAATGGCCGAAGCATATGGAACCCTGCTCATGCACTCACGCTCATCAGTAGTCGAAGGACACTGAGTTTAATGTCGTGAGACATGGGCAAGAACCCCTTCTTAGCCTCTTCCATGCTGAACCGTTTCAACACTTTGTCAATATATGTACTCTGGCTTAATCCAATTAGCCTCCTTGATCTATCTCTATAGATATTGATGCCCATAATATATGCCTCTTCTCTTAAGTCCTTCATCAAAAAACTATTTTTCAACGAGGTCTTAACATACTCGAGCATAGGAATGTCATTTCCAATCAGCAATACGCCATCTACATATAAGATTAGAAATAAAAGCACTCTACCACTTTCCTTCTTGTAAACACAAGGTTCTAGTTCGTTTTTGATGAAGCCAAACTCCTTTACAACTTCATCAAATCGAATGTTCCAACTCCGAGATGCTTGCTTCAGCCCATAAATAGACTTTAGAAGTTTGCATACCTTTCCAGCATTGTTTGGATCGACAAAACCTTCGGGCTGCATCATATACATGTCCTCAGTTAAGATTCCATTTAGGAAAGCCGTCTTGACATCCATCTGCCATATTTCATAGTCGAAATGTGCAGCAATGGCTAGAATAATACGTATAGATTTAAGCATCTCTACAGGCGAGAAAGTCTCATCATAGTCAACTCCTTGAACTTGTCGAAAACCTTTTGCAACAAGTCAAGCTTTATGGATGTGAACATTTCCATCCATATCAATCTGCTTCTTATAGATCCATTTGCACTCGATGGCTTTAAAACCATCAGGCAGGTCAACCAAGTTCCAAACTTGATTGTCTCCAATGGACTCTATCTCACATCTCATGGCATTCAGCCATTTCTCAGAGTCTGGGTCTACCATCGCTTCTGCATAGGTCACAGGCTCATCATTGTCCAACAATAATAATTCCTGCGTCTCGCGGAGCCTCGCCGACCTTCGTGGTTGTGGTGCTTCTGTTGCCACGGGTTCCTCAACTTGTTCTGCTACAATAGCATCACTCGTAGAAGCATCCCCGATTGGCTCATCTTGGACTGCTTCAAGTCACACCGACCTTCCACTCGTTCCCTTTGTGAGAAACTTTTTCTCTAGGAAAACACCACTACGAGCGACAAACACTTTGCCCTCTTCTAGGTTGTAGAAGTAATACCCTTAGGTTTCCCTCGGATATCCCACGAAAATGCACTTATTCAATTTGGGTGTTAGCTTGTACGACTGAAGTCGCTTGACAAATGCATCACAACCCCAAATCTTTAGAAAAGACAAACTGGGATTCTTTCCGGTCCACATGTCATATGGTGTCTTAACTACGGATTTAGATGGTACCCTATTAAGTGTGAAAGCTACCATTTCTAGAGCGTATCCCCAAAATGATAATGGTAAATCCCACTGGCTCATCATCGATCGAACCATGTCGAACGGAGTTCGATTGCGCCATTCGGAGACCCCGTTCCTTTGACGCGTTCCGGGTGGCGTGAGCTGTGGAACAATTCCGCAACTCTTAAGATGATTGCTAAATTCATGACTCAAATATTCACCTCCACGATCAGATCGCAAGGCCTTTATTTTGTTGCCACGTTGATTCTCTACCTCACGCTAAAACTCCTTGAACCTTTCAAAAGTTTTAGACTTATGCTTCATCAAGTAGACATAACCATATCTATTGAAATCATCAGTGAAAGTAATGAAGTAGTGATATCCTCCTCAGGCTGTCGTGCTCATTGGTCCACATACATCAGTATGTATGAGTTCCAACAAGTCTGTCGCTCTCTAGGATAAACCCGAAAAAGGCGACTTGGTCATCTTTCTAAGTAAACAAGCCTGACATGTCTCGTATGATTCAAAATTAAACGAAGTTAGAAGACCATCACCATGGAGCTTCTTCATGCACTTTTCACTTATATGCCCCAAACGACAATGCCATAAATAGGTAGGACTCAAATCATTACGCCGAAGCCTTTTAACACTAACATTGTAAACAGATGCATCATCAAGATTTAAAATAAATAACCCATTCACAATGGGAGCAAACATATCATTCTTAGAGATTACATAACCATTGTTCATACTCACAAATGAATATGCATCCCTCATCAAACATGAAGGTGATAAAATGTTTCGACCCATACTTGGAATGTAATAACAATTATTCAACTCCATCATATGCAGTGTTCGGTGCCATTGATCTACAATAGAAAACATGCAAAATACTAAGCCATGTAACCATGTAAGAGTAAAACATATTAAACAATTTAATAGCATATACTCCCACTTAAATCAATATCCCTCTATTGATACTAAGTGATTCAAGATCCACAATTAACAAGTCGACTAGTGAGCTTTAGCATCACTGCTAGAAGACAAGGTAAATCGGTAAGCAACACTTGCTAATCATATCACATATGACTCTTGTTGTTGGGTGACATATCTATGTCAAAACTAGGTGCCCAACCTTTATGCCCCAAGGTCCTTTACTGTTAAGATGACCTTGTCAAGCTCACCAACCTTATGCGTGTAGGTATCCGATACAAACCATCCAGCCAAGGAAAACCGCGGCACCCTAATTTCATAGGCCCACCAACGATTGTACAGGGCATAGGATGGTGCAAGGTTTGGTTGGGAGGGCATGGTTTAACTTAAACTTTGTGAGGGATCGTTCTACTTCTATCATCTAAGCATGCATAGAGTAAAACGCATAAGAATAGCATTCACATAAATGTGACACAGTATGGTCCATTTTCTCATGGTGATCTCTATCGCTATAGAACCTATCCACCATGATGATCTCCATCTTCATGTTCCATGCGAGCCATCCTCCAAGTGATGAGTCCTCCAAGAACTAATACCAGCTATTACTCCTAAAAGCTAGTAATCAAAATTACATAGTATTGGGATCATCACAAGTTGGCACGCATGTCATTACAATAAATGACAACACATATGGCTCCAGTCATGTTGTCGTACTCACGACACGCAGGTCATGAAAAATTTCATGCATGCATCACATACATATATGGGCCATACTGATCACATACATCCTGCAAAAAAACTGTGAAAAATGAGAGATCGAATCTACACAATTTTATTTAAGGATTTTGATCGGCAAATCAAATTTATCATAAACTGACTATTGTTCCGATTCAATCAAACTCTTTGATCACAGTACATCAATTTTAGATCTAGGTTCCGATTCGATCAATCATATTGATCTTCGCGTGATTCAACAGATGGCGGAAACCGACCAGTAGGGGTAATTCATTTGACAACCTCAGAATCACAATCACGGAAAGCAAGATCATAGATCAATCCTGAACCACTGCAATACAAACAATCACATCATTCATATCAATCTTCTTATCACCATATGCAAACATCCTGAACCTATAACTGAACAGCATAGGCTCTGATACCACTGATGGGATACGGGTAGGCTACACTAGTGCAAATCAAAAAAATTCTACCGCGGAAACCAGGATTACTGTTGTCATAGATCACGGGATTACCACTAGACGCACGGTTGCGGAACTTGATGAAGCGCGTCAAGGTAGTGTAGATGTTCTACGTCTCCTCCTCATCCTCGTCCCACGAGAAGCTCCCCTTGCGCGGCTCGTCCAAGTGCTACGGTTGCAGCACCTCCAAGGTATACACACATACAGGGTGGAAGCGTTAGACGCCGGACTTCTAGGTCCGCGCGTGCAACACAGGCGTGAGGAGTGGCAGCTGGATGGAATGGTCTAACCTTGGTCAGCTCGCCCTACCCTCTCTTATATAGGCGTCCCTAGTGGGCTCCTACATTAGCAGCCCATTAGTAGCCTAAGCCTAGTCTAATTTGGATCTAATCCTCATTAGGCTTCCGGCCCCTTAAATGTGTGACCCTATAGGTTCATATACGTGTAGACATGACACGAATACACTTATTCTGTCAATAGTTGGTAGCGGCCTCTAGAAAGATGTGCCAACTCCTAAACGCATACAAAGATAATATAGGACGAACCATCACAAGGTTTAGTACATGTCTTTCCCTTTGCCTCACGATATTTGGTCTAGCTCCAAGCTGACCTCCCTTTCTCGATACTGTGATTCAGAATCCCTTTACTAGGTTAACTCTTAACCTTATGTAGCACGGCCATGCATTTCTGGATCCGATCACTCGAGGGGCCCAGAGATATCTCTCTTAAGTAGAGAGGGGCAAATCCCATCTTGATTGACCATGCCTTGTAGCATGCTTCAGGACAAAACCCGAAAGCTACCTTTATATTTACCCAGTTACGAAGTAGCGTCTGATAGCCCCAAAGTAGGTCGATCCACATCTCAAGTACATACGACAATCTCAGGTCTAAGGACAAAACGTATACGATGTGTAGAGAGAGCTGCAAGTATATTTGCCAGTCTCAAGTTGGGTCAGTCCAACCCCATGTTCATAACATGTGTCCACATCATTGGTTTGACATCTCCATTTCTATGACTTGCGAAACATAGTCATCAACCAATCGATGTGCTAGACTAATATTCACGTGTGTCCTCACATGAACTCCGACTAGGGACAACTATTAGATAACCATACAAGTATAGAGTTTCACAAACAATTCACATAATTGCCAATCAATACAAGATGCCTGATATGGATATTCAAGGAACATTACAATAACTCATGGATACATAAGAAATACAATCATCTCTATGATTGCCTCTAGGGCATATTTCCTTCAGTAACCACTAGCAACAGAGAGCATACAAGATCACAAATAACATATACATGATAGAATCAGTAATCAATCTTGACATAGTACTCAATATCCATCGGATCCCAACAAACACAACATGTAGGATTACAAATTGATGATCTTGATCATGATAGGCAGCTCACAAGATCTAAACATGATAGCACAAAGGTGGAGAAAACAACCATCTAGCTACTGCTATGGACCCATAGTCCAAGGATGAACTACTCACGCATCACACGGAGGCTGGCGTGGTGATGAAGAAGGCCTCCAGGGTGATCTCCCCTCTCCGGCAGGGTGCCGGGAAGAGCTTCAGATCCCTCCCGATCTAGGTACGATTGTAGCGATGGCTACGGACTTTTTCGTGGATTTCTGATCGGGTTCCTAGGGTTTTCTCCTCGGGGTGTTTATATAGGCGAAGGGGCAAGGTCGGTTGAGGGCCAGGGGGCCCACACCATGCCCTGGCGCGACCTAGGTGGGCCCACGCCATGGGGTGGTTTGGCCGCCCTATGGCGCCTCTTCGTCCCTCCTCTAGACACCGTCTTTATTACGGTAAAATATTGACTTCCGCTTTTGTCCCGTCCAATTCCAAGAATATTTCCTTACTAGATTTTATGAAACCAAAAATAGCAGAAAACAGGAACTAGCACTGCGCCATGTTGTCAATAGGTTAGTTCCAAAAAATGTATAAAAATGCCTCAAAGTGTAGACAAAACATAAGATAGATGGTACAAAACAAGCATGGAGCATCAAAAATTATAGATACGTTTACGACGTATCAAGCATCCCCAAGCTTAACTCATTCTCTTCCTCGAGTAGGTAATTGATAAAAAGAATAATTTTTGAGGTGACATGCACCATCACAGTCTTGATCAAGGTATTGTAAAGCATTTATAGCTGGGATCAAAGTACTCTAACATAAGCATGAAAGATATAGTTCTAACAATAAGACAAAGCAACTGTGTTGCAACATGAAAGGTAACATAAACAAAATATCATGAATAACAATGCATTGAAAGACTTTTGTTTGTTTCACATATAGAAAACATAACAAGAGTGGTAATCAGCTTGTCCTTCATGGAATAGCAAAACATAAATGCATAGGACACCTTCAAAGTTCATAAGGGCGACTAGATACAAATAATTTAAGAACAAGCAATACCATAATTATGAATAAATCAACAAGTTTTGGGACAATGCACATTGAACTAAGAATAACAACTATGCTCTCTTAATTGGTGCATAAAGATAGAAGATGGAGACTCAACAAAAAGTAAAAATAAAGGCCCTTCACAGAGGGAAGTAGGGATTTCAAGTTTCATAAAGAGATTCCAAAAATTATGGTACTTACTAGCTTTCATCTCTCATTGCCCCTATCATAAGCATCTTGAAGTGATTAATGTTAAAGTGAGAAAAATATGAGTTATATGCTTGACAAATCATAAGTTGAAAATCTCATGCCCCTTGAGTACGAGGGTTGTTCTTCATGCTACTCAACTTTAGTCACAAGCAAGTTCTTGTCATTGTAAGTATATGTGTATCATAGAGAACCGCCAACGGGGTACCCCTTGCCCCATGACACAGGAGCTATTGAAAGGAATATATCTTCCCATGATGTTTTTGGTGTTAAAATGACAATACCAACCGTGTTTTTAATTGTTCTCTTGAGTTTCAGGGGAAACGTCGTTGATGTCTCCTTCTATTGTGATGGATGCTCTCTTGTGATCTTTTGAAGACGGTGGCCTTTTAGTCTTATCCTAGTTTCTTCCCGGTTGTTGTTTTTAGGTTACCGTACTATTAAGAGGGGGTCCATTTTGGAAGGCTGTGGGAAATCACTTGTTCTTGCACAAACCTATATGCACCGCCACAGCCATCCCATTATCCCGTGAGAGAGAGCGTTTTCCTGTTCTGTTGGGGCCTTTTGTGTCTCACCGAAACTTCCGGTCATAGGCCGGAAGTTCCGCTCAAACTTTTTCTGCAGGCTGTTCTACAGTTTGTTCCGACGCTAGTTCCGCCCAAGTTCCGGTGGCGGCTCGGAACCTCTGTTTGAAGTGTGCTATTTACGAACTTGGCGGAACTTGCATCGAACTTGTCTGCTAAAGTTCTGAGCGGAACTTCCATGACGAACTTCCATGCCGGAACTTCCGGTCAGATTCGCCGTGACCCAGTTCGCCTCTTTCCGCCTCAAGTTCCGTGGAGGCTCGGTAACCTTCGCTTCAAGTGTGCTATTTGCCGAACTTGGTCGGAACTTGCTCGAGTTCATCGAACTTCCGGTCCGTTTGACCGGAACTTCGGTTGCTCGAGCGGGCGCCAACGGTCGATGACCGCTGGAGCCAGTGGCGGAACTTCCGGCCTCACTGAACTTCCGGTGAGGTCGCGGAGGGTTGTATGCAGTTCGCATGGGGGCCTATTTAAGGCACCCCTTCTTCCTCCCACTCTCTCTAATTTTCTCTCTCCTCCATTAATGCTTGAGCTTCACCTCACTAGATCTCTCTCTCTAGCCACTCAAATGACTTGATCTTTTGAGAGGTGAGGGAGGTGACCTAGATCTACACTTCCACCAAAGAAGAATTGATTTCCCCCACCCATCCTTTGTGGATCTTGTTGCTCTTGGGTTTCTTGGAACCCTAGACGGTGTAGGGCATCCTCGGAGCTGAGGCGTGTGTTGTAAAGCTTCGAGGTGTCGTTGAGGGCCTCCAATTGATTTGTGGAGCCTCCCCCTCAACCTTGGTGTAAAGGTTTCGGTTGGAGCCTTCAAGGTCACCGGTTAGTGGATTGTGAGGCCTCCTTTGTGGGGGAGCTCACCGGAGAAGAAGGTGAGGCCTTTGTGGCACTCGGGTGACCTTGTGTGTCCCCGACACCTCTCCAACGTAGACATAGCTCCTTGGGAGTGAACTACGGGAATTACATCTCCGTGTCCCCTCGCCGGTTACTTCGTTCCCTTCCTTTACTCCTTGTTATTTACTGTTTTTGTTGTTAGTGTTTGTTTTCTTGCATTTAGGTTGTTCACTTAGTTGCATCTCTAGATAACTTCCTTTCTCGTTGAGCCTAAAAGTGAGAAACAAATTAAAATTGGTAGACGCCTATTCACCCCCCCTCTAGTCGTATCAAGTCGGTACTTTCAATTGGTATCAGAGCCCAGGCTCTTACTTCGGGCTTTACCGCCTAAGAGACTATGGCCGACGAAGGGGGTAGTGAAACTGAAAAATCCAAGAACTTGGCCACTATGGATGACCTCAAGCAATTGGAGTCATCCATGATGTCCAAGTTCGAGGAAATGATGACTCTCTTGCAGTCTCTCAAGCCAAACCCCATGGTTTCTATTGACACACCCCAACCCAACGAGGTTCCTCCACGTTCACGTGTCCGCCCCCGGGGTAACTCCCGCGGCTGCCACCACTCACTTGGGACTTGGTTTTGTTGCTCAAACCTCTACCAAGGTTCCAAGTGAGAACATCGAGGAGCCAGAGAACCCAACTCCCAAAGGGGAAAATGGAGGAAAGGACTACTCGGCGGTACCCCCACCGCCGAAGTACACTCCGGATCCACCCATCCCCATGCCACACATTATACCTCAAGGAGCACCACCCATGCTAGATACGTCTAATTTCGCCAATTGGCAATATCTAATGCGCTCACATATTTCCAGCTGATCCATTGAGTTAATGAGGATTGTGGAGGATGGACCATTTGACCCAAAGAAGTTGACACGAGGTGAAGTGGTGGACAAGCAACTCAATGCTATAGCTTTGGGAATGATTCAAAAGGCCTTGACTCCAAAGGATTTTGCTCACATTCGCCAATTTGACACTGCCAAGGGAGCTTGGGATCAACTCACCGAGCTCTTTGTTGGGAATGCTAGCATCCAAAGCTCCAAGTTTGATGAGATCAACAACGAGTGCGATGGTTTCGCAATGCAAGATGATGAGACCCCTGAAGACATGTATAGGCGCCTTAAAGGTCCTTTGTTCCACTATGAGGGACCTTGGGGCTCACTATGTTGATGACAAGTTTATGAAGAGGAAGTTCATTCAAGCTCTTCTCCCATTTGAAGAACAAAAGCTCAACTCTATCAAGGGAAGAACCAACTTTCACTTAATGACCTCCCAAGAAGTCTTGAGTGAAGTAATTGCCATGACTATTGCTAAGAAGAATGCGGCGTCCGCTCGAGCTAGAGCCATTGGATCAACAAAAGTGAACCTTGCTTTGAAGGCCAAGGCTATTGAAGTTGATGATGATGATGATACATCAAGTGAGTGGTCTCAAGAAGATCTCAAATGTGCCTTCAACGAACATCTTGCTCTCGCATCAAGGGCCTTTTGGAACAAGTCCGGATTCAAGTCAAGATCAAGGGACAACTCAAGATTCAACTCACCCAACAAGTCTCCCAAAGCAAGGTCATGCTACAATTGCAACGACAAGAGTCACTTCGTGGCCAAGTGTCCCTTTGAGAACCGTGAAGACAATGGTGGTCGTCTCATTCGCAAGGTCAAGTCAAGACCTCCTCATCCCTTAAACAAGAACTACGCCGTCAAGAACGCCACTAACAAGGAACGAGCAATTGTGGTCCATGAAGAATATCTTTCGGGCACGGATGAAGATGATGAAGTTCATGGTGGAGAGATTGTGGGGGTTGCTGCTATTTCCACTACCTCAACTCCACGTCTATCCCTCTTCGACTCGCCAAATGAAAATGTCATCTCCTCCAACCAAAAGTGCTTCATGGCCAAGGCCACCTAGGTATCACCGAAACCCACTCCTCAACCTATCTCTAGTGAGCCTTCCTCTCTTGATCTTGTTGGTCTAGAGGTGAAGAAAGAGATGATTGACATATGTGAATTTGTTGCTACCTTAGATGAAGAAACTAAAAACTGCTTTGAGTCCTTACTTGCACAACTTGAAAATGCTAGAGATGCCTTAGATGAAAAGGAAGAACTTCTTGACTTGCTAAGTAAAAATGAAAGAGATGTCGCCGATGAAATTGACTCTCTCACTCAAAGTCTTGAGGATGAAAAAAATATGAGAATTAATCTCGAAGAAAATGTGTCTAAGCTTGTAGATGATCATAACAACACTTTGACCTCTACAATTAAAGAACATGACCATGCTCTTGCTTTGATTAAGGTTCTCAATAAAGAAAATGTTGAGTTTGTGGGTGGTCATGATAGGACTCAAAAGGATCTTGAGAAACTCAAAGAGGAACACAAAACCTTGGAGAGTAAATTCTCAAATATTTTTGAGGCTCATGAACAGCTTCAAACTCAATTAACTTGTGATCTTTCTAAGTCTTCCGCTGTGCAAATTATAGACTTGTCTAGCTCTCCTAACCCTTGTTCCAAGCATGAGCATCTCATAGAGGAGGTCAAGGTTTTGAAGGATCAACTTGCCAAGACTAAGAAGAAGAAGAAGAACAACAACAAGAAAAAGAACAATGGCATGTCCCAAGGAGTACCAAATGGCCTAACCCTCTTGCAAAGTGACAACTTTGCCGGAAAGAACAATCCCTCTTATATTCTTTGCAAATCTTATGATGGTCATGTATATGCTAGATATGTGGGGACATCTTACACGCATGATTATCATTGGGCCATTTGGGTGCCAAAGGTTATTGTCACTAACAAAAGGGGACCCATTGCAAAATGGGTACCTAAAACCAAGGCTTGATTTTCTTGTAGGACTATGCTTCCGGCGGATCAAAATGGGTGCTTGATAGTGGTGCCACGAGTCATATGACCGGAAGCAAGTCTATCATGACCGAATTGAGACCCAATATTGCCAACACCATGGTCTCCTATGGTGACAAAACAAGCTCTCAGGTTTTGGGTTTTGGCAAAGTGGTGGTAACCCCGGATGTATCCTTGGTTGACGTCATGCTTGTCAAAACTCTTGGTTACAACTTACTCTCAGTTCGTGCTCTTGCTCTTATGGGTCTTTCTTCTTTCTTTAATTCTCATTCTGTGGTCCTCATGTGGAGAAAGTCTCTCAAGGTGGCTTTTGTAGGATATGTAGAACATGACTTGTATGTGGTGGACTTTTCAGGGACCACTACTCCTCATGCTCTATGTCTCTATGCTAAAGCCGACAAGGGCTGGTTATGGCATCGCCGCCTAGACCATGTTAACATGAGGACTTTGCAAAGACTTCACTCCGAGGGCCACATCCTTGGAATTAACGATGTTTCTTTTTCCAAAGATCGTGTTTGCAGGGCTTGTATTGAAGGGAAGATGCATGAAACTCCTCACAAAGCGCTCAATCAAATCACTACCGAGAGATGTTTGGAGCTCTTGCATATGGATCTCTTTGGTCCTCCCTCTCATGATAGCCTTGGAGGCAAGAAGTATTGCTTGGTTATTGTGGATGATTTCTCAAGATACACTTGGGTGTTCTTTTTCAAGTACAAGAGTGAGACTCAACAAACCATCATTGACTTTTCTAATGAGGTTCAACGGAAGCACAATGCAACTATTCTCTCAATTCAAAGTGACAATGGCACCGAGTTCAAAAACTATACCTTGGATGAGTTTCTCAGTGATGAAGGAATCAAGCATCAATACTCCACTCCCTACACCCCTCAACAAAACGGAGTTGCCGAAAGGAAGAATCGCACTTTGATGGATGCGGCTTGGTCTATGCTAGATGAGTTCAAGTCTCCATACAACTTTTGGGCCGAGGACATCTCCACCGCTTGCCATGCAACCAACCGGCTTTATCTCCGCAAGAATAAGAACAAGACCCCCTATGAACTTCTCACCGGGAAAAAGCCTAATGTTAGCTACTTTCGGGTGTTTGGTTGCAAGTGCTACATCCTCAAGAAAGGAGTTCGGTTGTCAAAGTTTGAATCCAAGGCTCAAGAAGGAATTTTCGTTGGTTACTCAGATCAGTCCCATGCTTATAGAGTCTACAACAAAGCCAATGGAAGAGTTGAAGAGACGAGCAACGTGAAGTTTGATGAAAATCATGAGTCTCTTGTTAGGCAAGATGGTGTTTGTGATCCAAGTGATGAAATTCCTCCCAAGGCCATAGGAAGAATGGGTGTGGGTTTCCACCTCCCCATTGAGGATCCCCTTATGGATGAAGGAGAAGGACCAAGCTCTACTCAAGTGGATCCCTCACTCTCACAAGATCATCTTGCACCTCAAGGACCTACTTTCTTGGCACAAGCTCCCTCAAGCTCTTCCGAAGCTTCCCATGCTCATGACTCTCCAAGCTCTAAAGAACAAGCTTTTCATCAACAACATCAACCTCCCCACGATGGGGCTCCTCCTAAAGGCACCTCCCATGGACAAGCTCTTCATCAACCTCATCAACCTCCCCAAGATGGGGCTCCTCCTCAAGGTCACGTTTCTCCCCAAGGTCAAGCTTGTCGAGATCAAGAGCAAGTCAATGATCCTCAAGGATCCTCTCCAAGTGATGACTCCCCCGAAGTGGAAATTGATGAAGATGACCCTCGTGTTCGTGCTTATAGTCAAGGGAGCGGCTCAATTGGTGGAAATGACCAAGTGGTAGCTCAAGAATCTCGAATTGAAGCACAAGCCCGTCGTCAAGCCTATCGTCTCGCCAAGCTTGTTCGAGATGGCCATATCCTTGATAATGTCTATGGAGATTTCAATAAAGGTTCCACTACTAGGAGGCAACTAGCTTCCTTTTGCTCTCACCATGCGTTTATCTCTCTTGTGGAACCACAGAAAGTCTCTTGAATATGATGATTGGCTTGATGCTATGAACGAGGAACTTCACAACTTCAAGAGGAACAATGTTTGGACATTGGTTGAGCGGCCTAAAGACTATCAAAACGTCATTGGAACCAAGTGGGTCTTCAAGAACAAGTGCGATGCGAATGGAATTGTCGTGCGCAACAAGGCAAGGTTAGTTGCCCAAGGATACTCACAAGTTGAGGGCATCGACTACGGTGAGACTTACGCCCCCGTTGCTCGCCTTGAATCCATTCGTATGCTTCTTGCCTTTGCTACCCACCATAACTTTAAATTGCATCAAATGGATGCTAAGAGTGCTTTTCTTAATGGTCCTTTGAAAGAGTTGGTATACGTCAAGCAACCTCCGGGTTTTGAGGATCCACTTTTTCCGAACCATGTCTACAAGCTCAATAAGGCACTCTATGGCCTCAAACAAGCCCCACGTGCGTGGTATGATTGCCTTAGGGAGCTCTTGAGTTAGACCGTGGCTTCGAAGTGGGCCTCATTGATCCCACTCTTTTTACTAAGAAAGTTGGAGGCCACTTGTTCGTATGCCAAATCTATGTTGATGACATTATCTTTGGGTCTATTAACAAAACTTTTAATGAGGATTTTGCCAAGCTCATGACCGACCGCTTCGAGATGTCCATGATGGGGGAGTTGAAGTTTTTCCTTGGATTTGAAGTCAAACAATTGAGGAAAGGGACTTTCATCAACCAAGCCAAGTACATCCAAGACATGCTCAAGAAGTTCAAGTTTGATCAAGTCAAAGGTGCCAAGACTCCCATGCCAACTAAGGTTAATCTTGATCTCGATCCCAAGGGTAAGGAGGTGGATCAAAAACTCTATCGATCGATGATTGGTTCTTTGCTCTATCTTTGTGCATCCCGACCGGATATTATGTTGAGTGTGGGTATGTGTGCAAGATTTCAAGCCGCTCCAAAGGAAAGTCACATGGTGGCTGTCAAGAGGATCTTTCGATATTTAGTTCATACCCCAAACTTTGGGTTGTGGTACCCCAAGGGAGCCAGCTTTGATCTCATTGGTTACACAGACTCGGACTGGGCTGGTGACAAAGTGGGAAGAAAGTCAACCTCCAGAGCTTGTCAGTTTCTCGGAAGATCTTTGCTTTGTTGGTCCTCGAAGAAGCAAAACTGTGTGTCTATGTCTACTGCCGAAGCTGAGTACATCTCTGCCGCAAGCTGCTGTGCTCAATTGCTATGGATGAAGCAAACTTTGAAGGATCTTGGACTATCTTTTGACAAGGTGCCTCTTCTTTGCGACAATGAGAGTGCCATTTCTATTGCTCACAATCCCGTGCAACACAACCGGACCAAGAACATTGAGATTCGTCATCATTTCATTCGAGACCATGTTGCTAGAGGAGACATTTCTTTGGAGTATGTTCCCACCAAGGCAAATCTTGCAGATCTTTTCACGAAACCTCTTGATGAAGCAAGGTTCCGAGAGTTAAGGCATGAGCTAAATATCATTGATTCGAGCAATGTTTCTTGAGCCCTTGCACACCTACCCGTGTCTCAATGTGTATCTTGTTTGGATGTAGGCATGGATTTATGGGGAGTGTAGTTCCTCTTATGAACAAACACTATCCCTATTATGCGCACATTAAAGTTTTCATACTCTATAGTATCTAAAGGAGACCATTTGAGCTTCATGATGAGTGTTGGTAATGAACCCAAGATCTATCTTCGCGGTGTCAAGCCATTTACTCTTATATAAGGTGGCTTCGGCCACCGACTCGTTTTTATTTGGTTCCTTGACCTTTTTTTGTTTATCTTGGTTTTTGTTGGTTTTAGTTCTTCAGAGTTTGAGCTATCTATCCTAAGACTTTCCTTACCTCAAGCCCTCTCTATTCCCTGCACAAGTTCTTCCTTGTTGTCCTATCCTGAGATGGTCTACCTGGCGTCAGCGGAACTTCTGGTCAGTCTGACCCGGAAGTTCCTGTCCACCGGAACTTCCGGTGGTGCTCCCTGTCCTATATAAGGTGGGACCTGGGGAAAACGGGATCTTCTTCCTTTTCCCCCCAAGACCCATCTTCTATTTGGAGCGCCGCCGGCCAGGACCTCTCCACGAAGGAGCTCCGGCCCCTTCGTCTCCAACCTCTCCTCCGCAGATCTTCTCCGTGGGATCCTTCCCCACCTCGATCTCCCGCCATGGACTCCGGTATTTGCCCTCAACTCCCTCCATTAATGGAGATCTTGCTCTCACCATGGTTTGAGTTAGGGCACACCTTGTCTAGGCTAGTTCTTTGGCTAGAACTTGTTGGAAGATCTTGGTAGGTCTAGGGTATCATGCTTGAGTAGATTGGTCCAATACATCCTAGAAAAATATGTGCACTTGTGGTTTTTAGATCTACATCTAGTGAACTCCTGTTTGGAACCGTCAGTTCGTGGCCTCAACGGAACTTCCGGTGAGCCACGACCGGAACTTCCGGTGGACCATTTTCACCGGAAGTTCCGGTGATTCAGCGGAAGTTCCGGTGATTCAGCGGAAGTTCCGGCCACAATGCAACTTTTTCTGTTTGTATTTTTCCAATCTATTTCTTTTGTTTCCTCTTCCGAACTTGTGCACTTATCCCACCTTCCCTCCCTATTCTTGTGCTTTCTTCTCAGGGGAAGGAGATACTCGCCAAGGCAAGCGTGCCCGCCGACCATCCGCTGACATTCCTCCTGAGATTGATGAGGAAGATGCTGAGGTTGTGTGTCCGACCACTCAGACTTCTCGCCAGAAGGCTGCTGTTGCTCGCCGTGCTGCTGCTGCGGGGAAGAGGCCTGCTCTTGCTCAGAAGGCCACTGCTGCTGGGCCAGACATGACCAAAGCCAAGATTTCCAAGTGGTCTCAGAAAGCTTACTCTGCATTCAGGGCTACAGATCCCTACCTCGTGCCTCGTGATCGTCTTTGCTTGGACCCTCATTTTCACACCTTCCGTCAGGAACAGATTTATGAAGAAATTTATGCATCAAAGAAGAAGTTCGTCGTTGCTCCTCAAAAGTACATCAATGTGCCTCACATGGAAGAGAAGCAAGTTTACTTTGGAGAGGCTCTTGATATGTGACAGAAGTTTGGGCTGATTCCCCTCATGGAGCACTGTCAGAACTTTGATGTGACTGTTATTGCTCAGTTTTACTCAACTCTGTTTATTCACATGCAGTCTTCTACTGAAGGTGTGATGAAGTGGATGACCAGGGACGTGTTTCTTACCGCTACTTGGGATGAGTTTGCTGAGCTTCTTGGCTATCCCATTCAGCCTGGCCGCGGGGCAAATGGTTGGCGTGTTCATGGTCCTATAGCTGCTGATCCTGAGGTTCTGGAGCCTCTCTACATTGAAGGGTGGGGAACTGTTGGGTATGTGAATCATCTGCTGCCAGTTTTTGACATCATGCACAGGGTGTACTTGAACACCATCTCTCCCAAGGCTGGCAACTTTGATCAGTTTCATGGATATCAGGTTGACCTCATGCATCAGACTTATCTTCGCCGAGACACTAACATGTCAATGGATGTTATGCACTTCATCTACTCAGAGATGTGGGCGGCTCTCATTGAAAAGCGCTCCTGCATCTATGCTCCCTACATTCAGACTCTCATCAATCACAAGTGGCTCGAGAAGACTGGCAACCCCTTCCCTCAAGGCAACATCACCATTCATGAAGAGAAAAAGTTCCGTGTGAGTAAGCACCAGAAGCCTCGTACTCAGGAAGAAAAAGAAGCTGCTCTCAAGAAGGCTCAAGATGTTGCTAGTGGTCCCTCCTCTGCTCCTGGTGGCTCTAGTGCTGGTGGTCCTTCTCTCCAGAGGCAGCCATCTTGGGCAAAGAAGCTGCTTGGGAAAGTGAAGACAACTTTCTGCTTTTTGCAGGACCGCGAGTATCAGGCTTATGTTGATCAGCGTCACAATATTCAGCGCCAGAAGGCCATCATGGCAGCCCTCAACATTCCTTGCTCACCGGTCTCTAGCTCTGTCACTGCTCCCAAGGAGGATTGGATTCGCAACAACTGCAACTGGTCTGAAGATGAGTCTGAGGAGGAGGTCACTGGTCCGCCTGAGTCTTCTCCTCCTCCCCCTTCTCGTGGCTGGGACGAGTAGATTGATCTCTTCTTCCTTTTTGGTGTCTCAATGCCAAAGGGGGAGAAAGATGTCTATTAGGCTGTCTACGGGATTTGCATGGGTTGAGTCACGAGCCTGTTCTTTCCTTTGATCTTTTCTTACTCGCGAACTCTCTAGTTTATTTGTGTGCTTGTGGTTTTATGTCCGTGAACTTATGTGTGCTTGTGGACCATGTGGTATGTTATGTTTGAGACTATGTGGTATCTTATACAATGTCGTGAGTGTGGTATCTTGTTGTCATCTTATGAGCTGTTGCTATGGTGGTGGAGCCTCATTTCTCTTATTGTTATTATTACTCCGTTTATCTCCACCACATTTAGTTGGTTCTGGTATGATCTCTATCCCTTTTTGTACCTTGCACTTGTGCTATCTTTGCAATTGTTAGGGGGAGCCTCCGTGTATGTGTGCTAGTCCTGTCCTTAGAGGTCTTCTCTCTACCTTGCACACATACAGGGGGAGCTTGCCCCGTCCATTGCAAAGATTGCTTTGTTTCTATGCAAATCTGTGGGATTGTCATCTAATACCAAAAAGGGGGAGATTGAAAGGACTATATCTTCCCATGATGTTTTTGGTGTTAAAATGACAATCCCAACCGTGTTTTTAATTGTGCTCTTGAGTTTCAGGGGAAACGTCGTTGATGTCTCCTTCTATTGTGATGGATGCTCTCTTGTGATCTTTTGAAGACGGTGGCCTTTTAGTCTTCTCCTAGTTTTTTCCCGGTTGTTGTTTTTAGGTCACCGTACTATTAAGAGGGGGTCCATTTTGGAAGGCTGTGGGAAATCACTTGTTCTTGCACAAACCTATATGCACCGCCACAGCCATCCCATTATCCCGTGAGAGAGAGCATTTTCCTGTTCTGTTGGGGCCTTTTGTGTCTCACCGGAACTTCCGTCATAGGCCGGAAGTTCCGCTCAAACTTTTTCTGCGGGTTGTTCTATAGTTTGTTCCGATGCTAGTTCCGCCCAAGTTCCGGTGGCGGCTCAGTAACCTTATGTTTTGAAGTGTGCTATTTGCCGGAACATGGCCGGAACTTGCATCGGAACTTGTCCTGCTAAAGTTCTGGCGGAACTTCCGCTGGCCGGAACTTCCGGTCAGATTCGCTTCGCGACCCAGAAGTTCCGCCTCAAGTTCCGGTGGAGGCTCAGTAACCTTCTGTTTCGAAGTGTGCTATTTGCCGGAACTTGGTCGGAACTTGCTCGGAAGTTCACCGGAACTTCCGGTCCGTTTTGACCGGAACTTCCGGTTGCGCTTCTGGAGCGGGCGTCAACGGTCTGATGACCGTTGGAGCCAGGCTGGGCGGAACTTCCGGCCTCTCACTGGAACTTCCGGTGAGGTCGCGGAGGGGTTGTAACGGTTCAGCATGGGGGGGCCTATTTAAGGCACCCCCCTTCTTCCTCCCACTCTCTCTCGAATTTTTCTCTCTCCTCCATTAATGCTTGAGCTTCACCTCACTAGATCTCTCTCTCTCTAGCCACTCAAATGACTTGATCTTTTGAGAGGTGAGGGAGGTGACCTAAATCTACACTTCCACCAAAGAAGAATTGATTTCCCCCACCCATCCTTTGTGGATCTTGTTGCTCTTGGGTTTCTTGGAACCCTAGACGGTGTAGGGCATCCTCGGAGCTGAGGCGTGTGTTGTAAAGCTTCAAGGTGTCGTTGAGGGCCTCCAATTGAGTTGTGGAGCTTCCCCCTCAACCTTGGTGTAAAGGTTTCGGTTGGCGCCTTCAAGGTCACCGGTTAGTGGATTGTGAGGCCTCCTTTGTGGGGGAGCTCACCGGAGAAGAAGGTGAGGCCTTTGTGGCGCTCGGGTGACCTTGTGTGGCCCTGACACCTCTCCAACGTAGATGTAGCTCCTTGGGAGTGAACTACGGGAATTACATCTCCGTGTCCCCTCGCCGGTTACTTCGTTCCCTTCCTTTACTCCTTGTTATTTACTGTTTTTGTTGTTGGTGTTTGTTTTCTTGCATTTAGGTTGTTCACTTAGTTGCATCTCTAGATAACTTCCTTTCTCGTTGAGCCTAAAAGTGAGAAACAAATTAAAATTGGGTAGACGCCTATTCACCCCCCCTCTAGTCGTATCAAGTCGGTACTTTCAGCTATCCCATATCAAAATGACAAGGCAATAGACAATGAGAATCTCAGTGATTTTTTTATTTACCATGTGCATGGTGCTTTTTCTCTTTTTTTCTATATTTTTTTCTGAAGATGCTTCATAGATTGATCACTATGGTTATGATGCAATTTTCCACCATGATTAGGCATGGCTTAGGCTAGCCGCCCAGGCGTTTCTGTAACACATATACATAACTTTATGGACTTACAAGATCCCCTTTATTTCACACTGATGACATCCATAAACAAAAGAACATGATATCAACTGAATAGATATGTACAAGTGTTGAAAGCGTTCCCCATGACAACATGGTTCTGCAAACTCCCAATTTATAACTTACAAGCATATAAACACGTACATGGGCACAATGGTTCAAGTTTATTAAGTGCAATAAAATAAAGTGTGCCATCAAGTACGTGAGAGCTTTAATCACTAATTTTCAAATAACAAAAGTTTAATTTGGAAGATAGATAAAAACAAAAATATACTTGGAATGGTGTAACACACCATGCATAGGATTTTATAGTGGACTCTTTGGAATAACTTGGTTTCTTGGGAGTTGGATGCACGAGTAGAGCTCATACTCAGTACAGGTGGATGCTAGCAAAAGATTGAGAGCGACCAACTAAGAGAGCAATAATGGCCATAATCATGCAAAACGACAAAACATTATTAATTAAAACATAAAGTGATATCACAAGTCAAAAACTAAATGATCACAGAGGCTAAGGTGACTGGTTCATATTCTTAACATGGTGTAAGCATGTGCCAAGTCAACCCAAATAAAGCACCAAAAGATAATACCACAATATTATGCTTTTGTTGCTAAAACAATGCATGATTCTTTCAAGGCACATTAAGCAATCTCAATTGTTTGAAACAAGTCATACTACAGCAATAATCACTAAGCATATGGTCAAAGCAACATCTAACATGACATGATAAATTCTAAGTCACAATCAAAACAAGCTTCCTTTTGTACCACTATAACCATGAAACTTTCTACTATTTTCCAACACCAATCGACTTATTTGAAACAACTCAGAAAGATAATAATCAATAAATATCAGAGAGTTTGTCTCACCTAACTACAAAGAATAAATAAAAAGTTCTAAGAAAAAATCATAAGAAAACTAAAGCTAAACGCAGTTCTAGCAAAAGAGAACACTCACAGAACAATAAGATCTAGTAAAAACTAGAGTGTTCTAGACAATGAGGAACTAGGTGTGAGTCCTCTAAAATAGGTGTTTTGGGGTCCGACCAACTTAGTACAGCAAACAAAGCAAAATAAAACTAAAAACAAAAACAAAGACGCTCCAAGAACAACATATAGTGCATGAAGAAAAAATAAAGTGTCTTGAAAGAAGACCTGAGAATTTTGTTGATGAAGGTGGCGATGCCTTGGGCATCCCCAAGCTTTGACGCTTGCACCTCTTGAATATTTCTTGGGGTGAAACGGGTGGCATCCCCAAGTTTGAGATTTTTCCATACTCCATATCATCACATCATTCTATCCCTACACTCTGATACGTCGGAAACGTATCTATAATTTCTGATGTTTCATGCTTGTTTAGTATCTACTTTGCTTTGCTTTGTCCATACTTTGAGGTGCTTTTATATGTTTTCTGGTACTAACCTATTAACAAGTTCCCACAGTGCCAGTTGCCTGTTTTTTGTTGTTTTTGGTTTCAGAAAAGCTAGTAAGGAAATATTCTCGGAATTGAATGGGACAAAAGCCAAAGTCAATATTTTATCGAGGAGAACACGGAGTTGATGATCTATTGTGGATATACCAAATAGGTATACCTACGGAATAGTCTCATACCGGCAAGCCCGGGTGGCCCACAGTTGGTGGTTAGGACTATGGCATAACCTGGCGGCCCAGTTGCTGATAGACAATACGGAGGTCCAGCAGGGATGAAGGAAGGCGACGTGCCACCGCCTTATATGGAAACCGGAGTCTTGGAGGACACGACGACTAGTTAGTGTTAGTCTAGGACTCTGTAACCGTATCCGACTGGGACTCTCCTTGTAACCCTAGGTCCTGGCGTCCTTATAAGTCGGCCTACGGGAGCCTTTAGGGCAGACACAATCTCATAGACAAGTGCATAGCACTACTCGCACATAGCGAACCCCCCAATCATGTAAATCGGCGTATTGCTCTTATAGTGATTTATAGCAGGAGTAGGATCTCGCCATCGTCGTGATATCTGAACCTGGGTAAACTATGTCAAGCCGATCCAGACGCTCTCTGTCTCCCCCCACGTCTCTAAACTCATCGTTGGGATACCCCTATGACGTACGTGTCGGAAATACCACGACAGTTGGCGCCCACCGAGGGCAAGAGACGCTTACAGCACGGATCCATGCGGGATACCTCGCCGTCTTCGAAGGCGTCCAAATTGCATCTCCATCGATGCGCCGGCTTCGCCATAGTTTTTGAGTCTATAGAGGATTTATTGTCTCTCCCTCGAACATGTGGCCAAGTTGGCGGCGTCACAGAAATCTTCTTCAAGAATACAACGGCGACCCTGCTTGGTTTTCCTCGCCAATAGGCTGATGAAGCCGACAACATTCTACGTCTGCAATCACGGACGGAGATTAACATCAAGGCTATCCACAATACATCATCAAGAGCGGAAGTGGAAAAACTTTTCAACAACAGCCAGTTTATAAATCTCGTACATCTTGTGTCAGACGTGCGCGTGCGCATGCGTATATGTATGTATGGCACTATTACCGTCAACTAGACAAGATTGTATGGAAATATTCGTCTATATCAAGTCGACGGATTTACCGACTTTAAGTCGAGTTGAAAACGTCACACAACCTGCACGTGTGATTCCGAACCTGACCGGACCGATTACATCCTTCTATACTCAATCGGTTCATCCGTGTGTGTCTGTTCGGCTGTTTCCACGTGATTAATCAAAGACGAATATGATCTATTCGATCTCTGCTTTGGAGTCTATGACTCTCACATGAGCACACTGCAACAAGAGTACTTTGATCTGATCGGTTCTTGGCTACATGTGAAGGCCAATCGATTTCGAATTGATCGATTACGCCTCGTGCTGAAACAATCGATTAGCTGGTTTGGTCATATCTATGTACAAATCTTGTATAGATTTTCTGGCTAGTGCACGTATGTTAGGCTATGCCTGAATTTTCCGACTAGTACAGGTACGTCAGGCTATGCGTGGATTTTGCGGCAAGGAGATTCGTCTTCACTACTAACAACACCGACTCCACTCAAACAGCTAAGTTTCTATTTATTCTTTAATATTTTAATTATTTATGATCATATGATTAATACTGGTTCACTCATATCCTGAGTCTTTTACAGCTTTCGTTTTTTATCATATCTTTTCCACGATTTTCCTTGCGCTCGTGCGTATAAACTTTTTACTGGCTTGCCGTTTAAAGGCCCCAGTATCATGCAAAAACCCGCCTATAGGCTTAAGTTTTCTGGATACACATATTCTGTTGTTTTTATATGGATTCCGGAGTAGTGACTTTTCGGTACTCAAAGTCGGCGTTTTGGCCTTAGGTTTTGGATGGTGCCATTAGGCATCATCAGCTAAGGACATGGTTCTTTGCTGCGAGTCTTCCGTCTCACGAAAGGTCAAGCATAAAGACCAAAATAATGGATAAGCCAGCACTTGGTTAAATAAAATTTTACATAAACTGTTTAAATTAGTTAAGTTTTTTCCTCCTAAACAGTTTTATGTTGTCCAGCTGCTGCTTTGTTTCAACTTTAAAGCGTTTGTTTAAAGTCCATGTTTGTTCTGCCTTACATTTGTTTGTTGGACACAATTAAAGAAACAATTTAATACATTTGTATTTTTATGTTTATTTTTCAGGTATGTAACGCTTGGACATTGCCGCGTTTCTTAGATTAAGGTGTTTTGAGCCAGATTTTCACTAGGCTTGACACCTCGGGGGCTGCGATCGCAGTTGTTGACCAAGACCTGAGCCGCCTTTGAGGAAGAAGCTACTCTGAGAGCACCAAGAAGATTTTCTTTTGAAACTCCGACTTGGTGCTCGGGGGCTACAATCATTTGATGTACAATTATGCATGTTTTTTTGAGCATCAAGTCGCCTTCGACGAAGCCGACTCAATGCTCGGGGCTACATATGGTTATGTCAAGAAACTTTCAAGACGGTGAAAAATCCGGCTAGCAAAACCCGGGGGCTTGACATCAACTTTGCCTTCACAGAAGTTTCCTGGGTTACACGGCTCGATGGCCTAAACGTCCATGACTTGAGAGGCCCTAAGACCTTAATTCGGCAAGCTCTTATGTTCGTGACTTTGCAGGCTCTAAGTCGGCAATTTGGGAGCCATTACGACCATGGTCCGGTAGCCGTGATTTTTTCCGGTTTACATAACGTCCTGCATGGATGATGATATTGAAAACATTCCTAGATCTTGGAAGAATCACTAACGATTCTTTAGAGTTGTCTCCGTCTTGGATTTTTCGCAGAAGCATACAAGCAAATATCTGGCTAGGCTTAGTCGGATGAAAATATGATATGGGAGCTCTCCAAGATTCTTCGCGAAGCACGCCTACAAGTTGAAGACGACGTGATACTTACACTCAATGCTAGATGGAGGAACGCGAGGATCTTTAAGAACTCCGGGGGCTACTGTTGTGGATATACCAAATAGGTATGCCTACAACATAGTCTCATACCGGCAAGCCCAGGTGGCCCACAGTTGGTGGTTAGGCCTATGGCATAACCCGGCGGTCCAGTTGCTGATAGACAAGACGGAGGTCCAGTAGGGATGAAGGAAGGCGACGTGCCACCGCCTTAGATGGAAGCCGGAGCCTTGAAGGACACGATGACTAGTTAGTGTTAGTCTAGGACTTTGTACCGTATCCGGCTGGGACTCTCCTTGTAACCCTAAGTCCTGGCGTCCTTATAAGCCGGCCTACGGGAGCCTTTAGGGCAGACACAATCTCATAGACAAGTGCATAGCAATACTCGCACACAGCGAACCCCCCAATCATGTAACTCGGCGTATTGCCCTTATAGTGATTTATAGCAGGAGTAGGATCTTGCCACCGTCGTGAGATCTGAACCTGGGTAAACTGTGTTAAGACGACCCGGACACTCTTTGTCTCTCCCCCACATCTCTAAACTCGCCGTTGGGATACCCCTATGGCGTACGTGTCGGCAATACCACGACATGACCCACAAGTATAGGGGGTGTATCGTAGTACTTTCATTAAATAGGAGTGTCGATCCCAACGAGGAGCAGAAGGTGTTGACTAGTGGTATGGAGCAGGAAATCTCTGTAAATACTTAGCAAACGGAATTTTAGGGGTTTTCTGATAAAACAACAAAACAAAGTGCAAGTAATAAAGACAACGAACAAACGCAGCAAGTGGCCCAATCCTTTCTTAGCAAAGGACAAGCCGGTGGAAATACTTATAAGGACCAAACGTTCTCGAGGACACATGGGAATTATGTCAAGTGCTTTCGCTTCAAATAGATGAGTACCCTTCTTTGGTGTTGTAAGTGCTGTGTGGGTGAACCTGTGCTAATGTACCGACCTTACTTGGACTAATACATACTTGTGATTAAACCCCCTGCAAGTATCTGCAACTATAGGAAAGTAATTAAGATATAAACCTAACCACAGCCTTAAACTCTGAGATCCTACGCTCCCTTGTGCAAAGGTGTCCTAACGCGGGTTCAGGTTTCTGTCACTCCAGCAACCCCACAATTAGTAGCCAAATACACAATGCATTCCCCTAGGCCCATAAATGGTGAAGTATCATGTAGTCGATGTTCACATGACACCACTAGAAGAATAACATCACAACTTAAATACTAAACCATTGAAAAATAACTCAACACAAATCCACTACTAACAACATGACTTCTCCCATGTCCTCAAGAACTAGATGAACTACTCACAAGACATCATATGGATCAAGATCAAAGATGATATGGTAATGGATAACAATCTGAACATAAACAATAATCCAATGGTTCCACTCACAAGCATAAACTATAATAGTAATCAACACCGGGAAAGTTTCCCCTAAGAACTAAAGCAAGATCCAACACGATTGTTACAACGGGATGAAGTGGTGATGATGGTGCTGGTGGAGATGGTGGTGTGGATTATGATGGTCCCGATAAAGCCTAGCTTGATGACGGTGTTGATGGCGATGACCTCCCCTCTCCGGGAAGGAATTTCCCCGGCAAAAATCTGTCTACCAGAGAGCTCTTTCTCTCTCGGTGTTTTTCGCCCCGTAGAGGCGGTAAAATCTTTCTGTGGTCCTCCCCTAGTGTTAGGGTTTTGTGAGGAAGATATAGGCGAGAGGGCGTAGTCGGGATCAGGCTAGGTGGGCCACACCTGCCCTAGGCACGACCCACGGGGACTCGCACCTAGGGGGTGTGGGCCCCCTGTGGCCCAACTACGCCTCCCCTTCTGGCTTCCTCCGTCTTCTGGGAAAATATAATTTTCCAATATTTTTCTGGTATTTTTATGATCTTCGCGAAATTGCATCAAAACACCTCTTTTTCCACCAGAATCCAGACTCCGGCAGTCCATCCTCCAAGAATCATCCAACATGCAAAAACAGTGGAAAAGACATAACTAATACCTCATAATAAGACATATATCAATGAATAGAGGCAAATTATGATATATAATGGTGATGCAAATTGGAGGTATTAGGAGTCCAGAGGAGAGACGGAGGGGAGCCACAGGACGGCCGCACCCCCCAGGCGCGGGCCCACCCTAGGCCGCGCCTAGGCAGGGTGTGGGCCCCATGGCTGCCTCCCAGCCTCGCCTCTTCGCCTATAAGAAGCCCCCGATGCGTAAACCCTAATACCCGATCAATATTCCACGAAACTGTCTGTAGCCGTCGCCACCATTGTCCCTAGATCGGGGGGATCTGAAGCTCTTCTCGGCACCCTGCCGGAGGGGAGATCATCCCAAAGGCCTTCTTCTTCATCATGCTAGCCTCCGGTATGAAGCATGAGTAGTTCCACCTTGGACTACGGGTCCATGTAGTAGCTAGATGGTTGTATCTCCTCCTTTGTGCTTTCATGTCTAGATCTTGTGAGCTCCGTTCATGATCAAGATCTCATCTATTTGCAATCATGCATGTTGTGTTTGTGGGGATCCGATGGATATTGATATTACTATGTTAGATTGATTAATGGTTTTGTCTTATTGATTCTATCATGTCTGTGTTGTTTGTGATCTTGAATGCTCTCTGTTCTTAGTAGCTATCTTGGCCAAGTAGTTGCTAGTGACTCCAAGAGGGGGTATTTATGCTCGATAGTGGCTTCATGCCTCTATTTAATCAAGGGAAGTGACAGAAATCTCTAAGGTTGTAGATGTGATGTTGCCACTAGGGAGAAAACAACGGTCTCTTGTTCATGGAACAAGTGGATTGTTTACCTTACACACTTTGCTTAAAGAAGTTGTCTGTTGCTTGCAACTTAATACTGGAGGGGTTTCGGATGATAAACCAAAGGTGGACTTCTAGTCATAGATGCAGTTGGATGGCTATGTATCTTGTTGTATTGCCCAATCGAATCTCATAGGATCATTATGTCTAGTATTGCATTGTTATGCCTTGCTCAGTCCTGTCAATTACCCTGCTATAATTTGTTTACCCAGCATGCCATGTTTGTTTATCTAAGGAGAACACCTCTAGTGAACAATGGACCCCGGTCCAATATTTACCATTGATACATCTTCCACTGTTACTGTTTACTTTCTGCAAAATACTTTCATCTTCCACACCATACAGTTAATCCTTTGTTACAGCAACCAGTGAGATTAACAACCTCACTGTTCGTTGGGGAAAGTCTTGAGTTTGTGTTGTGTAGGTTTCCAAGTTGCTTGCAACACCTTTGAGACGTTTCGTTCCGCCTACTGGTTCGATAACCTTGGTTTCTTACTGAGGGAAGACTTGCTGCTGTGTTGCATCACACCTTGATCTTGGGGTTTCCCGACGAAGCACTCCCATGTTGACACAGCGCCATCAATATTTTCTGGTGCCATTTTCAAGGACTGAAGAAGAAGAAGCTCCCACGCCAACCACGCGCCAGCTATTTTCTGGCGTCGTTGCCGGGGAGGCTAAGGACGTCTTCACAAGGGGAGTCCTCCACAACCTTTCTCTTTACTTTGTTTTTAGTTTTCTTAGTTTATTTTTCTTGGTTTTGTTTGCCTCTTTTTATCAAAAACTCCAAAAAAAATTAGTTTAGTTTTCTTTGCTTTCTCTTATAAAAAACACAAAAAAATTAGTTCCTGCTCTAGTTGCTGTTGCTGTTGGCTTGATCCACTTTTGCCAAAATGAACTCTGCCGAGCGACCAAGTTGTGTGACTTCACTAGCACAAATAACAATGATTTCCTAAGCACTCCTATTGCTCCACTGCTCCTGATGCTACCTTTTATGAAATTAAGCCTGCTTTGTTGAATCTTGTGACAAGAGAGCAATTTTCTGGTGCTAGTTCTGATGATGCTGCTGCCCATCTCAATAACTTTGTTGAACTTTGTGAGATGCAAAAGTATAACGATGTAGATGGATATATTATTAAGCTCAAGTTGTTTCCTTTCTCCTTGAGAGGAAAAGCTAAAGAATGGTTGCTATCCTTGCCTAGAAATAGTATTGATTCTTGGATTAAGTGCAAAGATGCTTTTATTGGAAAGTATTACCCTCCTGCTAAGATTATATCTATGAGAAGTGATATTATGAAATTGAAACAACTTGATAATGAACATGTTCCTCAAGCTTGGGAAAGAATGAAATCTTTGGTTAAGAATTGTCCCACTCATGGACTTACTGCTTAGATGATTATCCAGACTTTTTATGCAGGTTTGAACTTCTCTTCAAGAAACCCGTTGGATTCAGCTGCTGGAGGTACCTTTATGACCATAACTTTGGGTGCTGCAACAAAACTCCTTGATAATATGATGGTTAATTATTCTGAATGGCATACTGAGAGAGCTCCACATGGTAAGAATGTAAATTCTGTTGAAGAAACCTCCTCTTTGAGTGATAAGATAGATGTTATCATGGCTATGCTTGTTAATGGGAAAGCTCCTTTAGATCTAAATAATGTTGCCTTAGCCTCTTTGGTTGCTCAAGAAGAGCAAGTTGATGTGAACTTCATTAGAAATAACGATTTCAACAACAATGCCTATAGGAATAATTTTGGTAGTAACAACAATTATAGGCCTTATCCTCCTAATAATGGCAATACCTATGGAAACTACTACAACAATGCTAGAAGTGCCCCCTCTGAACTTCAAGTCATGCTCAAAGACTTTATTAGTAAACAAACCACTTTCAACAAGACTGTGGGGGAAAATATTTTAAATGTAGAGAAAAATATTTCCTCTTTGTCTAAAGCACAATCCTCTTTGATTAATAAAATGGCTGCTAAACCTGAAACCATGGAAAGTACCTTTGCTGCTACTCATGCCATACAAGTTACTATTGATGAAAATGTTAGACTGTTAGCCCAACTTCATGCTAAGTGGGAAAGGGAAGCTGAAATTGATAGAAACAATAGTGTGTGCACCATCACCACCAATATGGATGCCACTAAACCACAAGAAGTCCCTATTCCTCCTCCTACAATGCCTAAGGCCAATGAGTCTTCTACTAGTGATGCTAAGTTTGATTTTGATCTTTATGGTTGCAATATTTCTGAAGTGATTATGTTCCTACAAAAGCTTGCTAGAAGTCCTGATGCTAGTGATATGCATGTTGCTTTCACCAAACACATTACAGATGCTCTTGTTAAGATTAAGGAAGAGAAGTTAAAACACAAAGCTTCTATTCCTAGGAAAGTAGGAGATAGTTGGGAATCCATTATTAATATGCAAGTGAATGACTTTGATCTCAAAGCTTCATGTGACCTTGGTTCTAGTGTCTCTATTATGCCTAGAAAGATTTATGAAATGCTTGATTTGCCACCTTTAGAAGATTGTTATTTGGATGTCCCACTTAATGATAATGCTAAGAAGAAACTCATGGGGGGTATTAATGATGTTCTCATTATGGTTAACAATGCTTATGTCCCTGTTGATTTCTATGTTTTGGATGTTGAATACAATGCTTCTTGTCCTATTACTTTGGGAAGACCTTTTCTTAGAACAGTTGGTGCCATCATTGATGTGAAAGAAGGCACCATTAAATATCAAGTTCCATTCAAGAAAGGTATTGAACACTTCCCTATGAGGAGAGATAAGTTGCTTTTTGCTCTTCCTTTGAAAGCAAGGTTTGATTTTAATGCTTCTTCATTTGAAAATACTTGATTTCTTGCTTCTTGTGCCTAACTTAGAGGTGTTAAAGAAAAGTACTCGTTGGGAGATAATCCAAGAGTTTTCTTGAGTCTTGGAAGTTATTACTTCTGTAATGACATCTCCTTATCCTTTTTGTTTGCTTTTTGTGCCAAGAATGACCTCTAATGAGAGGGAAGTAAGATTTCGGGAGTTGCTGTCCCGAAACAGATTTTTATGCTCCACTATAAAAATTCGTGTAAAATCTCTGTAAGTCGGATTGAGCTGTAAATTTCTGAATAAACCCCCCCAGGTCGTTAGATAACTTTCGTTAGTTCAACAATTTTTGATTTGAGCAACAGAAGGTCTTCGAAAAAATTGATTTCTACCTGCTGGTCTGTTTTGACAGATTTCTGCCATTATTTGTATTTGCTTCTTATTGATTTCATTTTGGGTTCTTTTTGGTAAATTGAGATTTTTGAGGGAATTTATATAGTAGCTTGTGTTTTTAGTGAAATTCTTGCTATTCTAAAGCTAAACCCAAGGGTCCATTATCTTTTGAATACACTAATATTGCTAATGAAGATTGTGTGAAGTTTTGTATGAAGGAAAAATTTCAGGTGTAGAGAAAGAATGATGTAATGAGATGAAGAATAGACAAAATCTCAAGCTTGGGGATGCCACCCCTGGTGTCACCCCAAAAAATATCCAAGAGGTACAAGCGTTAAAGCTTGGGGATGCCCAAGGCATCTCCTTCTTCATCAATAAAAAGCTCAGGTCTTTCTAGACACTTCGTTTTTATTGTTTCATGAACTTTTGTGTTGTTCTTGGAGCGTATTAGTTTTCATTTTCTTTGATTAGTTTGTTTAGTTTGCTTGAATAAAGTAGTTTGGACACCCATTCTTACTGTGTTGTTTCAAATAAGTTGATTGGTGTTGGAAAGGAGTAGAAAGTTCTTGCTTGAATAGTGCAAGAGGAGCTTGCTTTGACTGTGACTTAGACTTTAGCATGTCATGCTAGGTGTTGTTTTGACCATATGCTTAGTGATTATTGCTGTAGCATGACTTGTTCCAAACAATTGGGATTGTTTAGTGTGCCTTGAAAGAATCATGCATTGTTTTAGCATACAAAAGCATTGTGTTGTGGTATTATCCTTTGATGCTTTGTTTGGGTTGACATGGCACATGATCGCACCATGTTATGACAATAAACAAGTCACCATAGCCTCAATGATCACTTAGTCCTTGACTTGTAGTACCACTTTATGCTTTGATTAGTAATGTTTTGTCGCTCTGCGTGATTATGGCCATTATTGCTCTCTTAGTTGGTTGCTCCCAGTATTTTGCTAGCCTCCCCTTGTATGAGTAAGCTCTACTCATGATTCCAACTCCCAAGAAACCAAGTTATTCCAAAGTGTCCACTATAAATTCCTATGCATGGTGTGTTAGACCATTCTAAGTATATTCTTGTTTTCATCTATCTTCCAATTAAAAAGTATTTTTATGTGAAAACTTAGTGACTAAAGCTCTCACGAACTTGATGGCACACCTTATATTTCTTGTCCCTAATAAAATTGAACCATTGTGTCATCTTTGTTGTATATGCTTGCACTTATACGTTGGAATTAGCAGAACCATGATGTCATGGGGAACGTTTTCAACATTGCACTTGTACTTCATACATAGTTGATATCATGCTCTTTTGTATATGGATGTCGCTGGTGTGAAATAAAAAGGAACCTTGTAAGTCCATGGAGTTATGTATTTTGTGTTAGAGAAACGCCTGGGCCGCTAGCCTAAGCCATGCCTAATCATGGCGAAAACTTGCAGCATCACCATAATGAGCAATATGTGAAGCATACTCAATAAAAACCTATGCAAATAGCAAATAAAAAGATCGATAAGGGGTGACTAAAGTTGAGTAGAACTTACAGGTGTACTTACTATGATAAGAACTTACAGGTGACTAAAGTTCAGTAGCATGAGGTGTGGCCCTCGTATTCAAGGGACATGAGATTGCCAACTTATACTTTGTCAAGCATATACTCCATAGTTTGTTCACTTTAACCTTAATCACTTCAAGATGCTTATGGTAGGGGCAATGAGGGTTGAAAGCTAACAAGTACCATAATTTTTGGAAGCTCTTTTTGAAACTTGAAATCCCTGCTTCCCTTTATGAAGGACCATTCTTCCACTATTATATTGAGTCTCCTTCTTCTACCTTTAGGAACCAGTTAAGCGAGCATAGTTTCCATTCTTAGTTCTATCTGCATTGTCCCAAAACTTAATGCTTGATGCATATTGTTGATATTACTTGATCTTGTGCTATTTGTATCTAGTCACTCTTATGAACTTTGAAGGTGTCCTATGCATCTATTTTCTACTCTATGAGGGACAAGTTGAATGCCACTATGCTATGTTTTCTGTATGTGAAACAAACAAACGTTTTTCAATGCATGTTATTCATGATCTTTGTGTAGCCTTTCATGTTGCAAGCATTGTTACTTTGTCTTACTATTAGAACTCCATCTTTCATGCTCATGTTTAGAGTTTTTGATCCCAGCTTTCAATGCTTGCAAATGGTTTGATCTTCGTTTTGATGGTGCATGTCACCTAAAAATATATTCTTTTATCACTTACGTACTCGAGGACGAGCAGGAGTTAAACTTGGGGTTGCTTGATACGTCGGAAACGTATCTATAATTTTTGATGTTCCATGCTTGTTTAGTATCTACTTTTCTTTGCTTTGTCCACACTTTGAGGTGCTTTTTATATGTTTTCTGGTACTAACCTATTAACAAGTTGCCACAGTGCCAGTTGTCTGTTTTCTGCTATTTTTGGTTCCAGAAAAGCTAGTAAGGAAATATTCTCGGAATTGGACGAGACAGGGTGTGGGCCCCCTGGCTGCCTCCCAGCATTGCCTCTTCGCCTATAAGAAGCCCCCGATGCCTAAACCCTAAGTACCCGATCAATATTCCATGTAACCGTCTATAGCCGCCACCATTGTCCCTAGATCAGGGGGATCTGAAGCTCTTCCCGGCACCCTGCCGGAGGGAAGATCATCCCGGAGGCCTTCTTCTTCATCATGCAAGCCTCCGGTATGAAGCGTGATTAGTTCCACCTTGGACTACGGGTCCATGTAGTATCTAGAAGGTTGTATCTCCTCCTTTGTGCTTTCATGTCTAGATCTAGTGAGCTCCGTTCATGATCAAGATCTCATCTATTTGTAATCATGCATGTTGTGTTTGCGGGGTTCCGATGGATATTGAGATTACTATGTCAGATTGACTAATAGTTTTGTCTTATTGATTCTATCATGTCTATGTTGTTTGTGATCTTGCATGCTCTCTGTTGTTAGTAGCTATCTTGGCCAAGTAGTTGCTAGTGACTCCAAGAGGGGGTATTTATGCTCGATAGTGGGTTCATGTCTCTATTTAATCAAGGGAAGTGACAGAAATCTCTAAGGTTGTAGATGTGCTATTGCCACTAGGTAGAAAACAACGGTCTCTTGTTCATGGAACAAGTGGATTGTTTACCTTACACACTTTGCTTAAAGCGGTAGTCTATTGCTTGCAACTTAATACTAGAGGGGGTTCGGATGATAACCCAAAGGTGGACTTTGTAACACCCTCAGAATCGGACCTATGCAAGTTTTAGCGAAACCCGCCAAACCCGCATAGAAACGATTCAAAGGTGCCCACTAGGCACTTTCGTGCGGGTGGAAAACGAAGTAATAACATTACACAACAGTCCTCGATGGGACCCATGAAGAATATATATACAACACGACTCCATGAGTCAAGAATACAGATATAATATACAAAGATCCAAATAACCTTGAAAATGATAGAGCGTCCGACTACGGACAAGATGCAAATGGGGCTAAGAGCCCTGAAGAATAACCAATGGCGTCCATAACCCCCGGGCCAAGCCGGAAGGGTAACCCTGCTAACGACGTCGATCTCAAAACCTGCTTAAACAAAAGGGGTGCCGACAAAGGGCAAAGGAAAAAGAGGAGCGTCAGTACTGAGGCCAGTACACGGCGAGACTAGAATTCGGCGGTCCTCGCCTACATAGGTATGGTGGACTAAAGCGGCAGCGGCGGCATGCACTAAACAACCTATAGAGACTCGATATAACTGTCGGCTACCAGAGGGGGATAAGAAAGACCTATGTGGAACCAACCTAATGCTACCATCAAACAAAGCCCATCCTGGTGTTTCCCCCTCGAGACCAGTCGAGGAAGTCAACCGAGGAACTCACACAGTTGGCAGTTTTATTTATTCAGTTATTGTTGCAGCAATTACTAGTCAGGTATAGATAGTCATCCTGATAAAGATAAGCAGTGGGCACTTTTATTTAACCATTCCGTTATAGTTGCAACACTTACTAATCAAATACAATTAGCATGAGATAACCCAAAACCCAGCAGCTGTTGGTACTTTTATTAGCCATTCCGTTGTAGTTGCAATACTTACTAGGCAGGTACAATGGTCGCTGGCGACGACCCAAACAAGCAATTGTTGGCAGTTTTATTTAGCCATTCCATTATAGTGAAGCTAATTACTAGTCATTATAAAGGCAAATTTATAGTACTACTTTAGTTATGCTTGTCTATGGTCGAGATACTGTGCTCCAAGTCGTCCATAACCACGGACACGGCTTTCAGAAATTTTTACCCAGCCGGGGTGCACCAATAGCAACACACGCTCGATCAACCTCGGAAAAACCAAATCAAAACCCAACGAGGCTTTCACGACAAAGCAATCACAGGATTCAGAAATATTTCAGGGGGCCACCCCTTGAAGTCTTACCATAGCAGTAAGCTAGCTCCGAGACGGACCCAAGGTTTGGGTGGACGGCTGTGAACGACTGGGAACCCAAAACTGGGCTTGTCGACACCGCGAAAACGTGTCCCGATCCTAAACAGTATAGTGTGCTCCTCGCACAATCATAAATACAGAAGTAGCATGGCATAAGTACAGGATAGTAAATAAAACCTCAAACTAGTTTGTGGCCCCAAGAAATAAGACTGAATCAAGCTCTGGCTCAGGGGGGTCCCATATACCTCCCGGATGTGGATAGCACGATAAATCAAGGAACAGGTATCAAGTACTCGGGGTCCTACGGGACACAAGTGGGCGTTCGGAAACCAAATATTATCTATCACCCACCGATGCCTCTGTTTACTTCAATTTTAGTTGTTAAACAGGAATTAAAGTGAACGATAAGTAAAACTATGATCATCTCCAACATCAACATGCGGCAATACATCAACAAATGTGGCAATCGGACGCATAGCACGCTGAGCAAGCGACTACGACGCGCAAGTCCAACTATCTACCAAACAACAGGTAATAGGGTGTGTCCAAGGCAATATAGGCTACAAGGGATATCACGGGTACGAAAACTAGAGCATCGCAACACAGATAGCAATAGATCAACAGGAGGGAATAAATACTATAAAAGTAAGATAGGTAGAAAGGGGGGAGATGCTCGCCTGAAAACATTGTCGAAGGTTCATCCGAAGATCGGGCGAAGCTCACATCAACTCAATGGCCTTATCCGCGAAGAAGCAAAACACTAGGATAAACACCGGATGCACTATTTAATACAACGGCAGAAGATCGGCATGATGCATGTATGATGTATGGCATGGCAAGGTGCGATGCAATTAGGTCATATTAAGCGGAACCGCGGGTCCCGACAATTAATTGAACGGTTCAAGTTATTTAGCTACCACGCAATTTAAACGTTGTTTAACAAGGCAGAAGATAGCACCGGGTTCGCTACACAAATTTAAATGAGGCCAATATAAGGCTAGATTTGCCCGCATATGGGCCCCATATTTAATTATGAGGTGAATCGGCATAAGGCCCCCAAACCACACAAATATGTATGCAAGATGAATGATTAAATACGCAACAATTCATATAGTTGTCCATTTATAAAATAGGGTTCTCGGAAAGGGGTTCACACATTAGGGGTCTCGACGATCTTGGGGTTCCGGGGTCCGGTCTCAGGGTTCGACGGGGAACGGTCTCGGCGGGAACGTTCTCGGACAACGGAGGTAGTTCTTGGCGTATCCGTGGTCTTCGGGTCATGTCGACGGTCATGGCGTTCGGGATGAAGCACTTGGTCTGGCGTCGGGGCATCGGACTTCCCCTGGTTGGTGTCGGTCTTGTCGTCGCGAAGATCTTTTCGGTTCCGCGCTTCGGATTCCGTGAGGCGACCTTGACGTTCCGTGTAGGCGTTCTCGAGGTCGATGGCGAACTTGTCCGGTACCGGGGTTTGTCGTGGAACTTGGCGAAAACATATTGTGGGGTAGTGGATCGTCTCGGTGCATCGTCAACATCCTCTCACCACCTTCCCATGATCAGAGCACATTAATATGGGTTCTTCCGAGAGAGTCGGGGATTTGCTTAGGTGAACTCAACCAAAACTAGGATGCGATCTGTGCCTAGAAGGAAAACAACAGGAACACAAACGAGCCAGGAACTGATGATTTCCAGCAGCTAGCAGACAACACGCTAGGCACACGGGCTGCAGAAACAAGGGCGCTCGCAGAGCACGACTTGGAGGGCAGATCGTAGAGGCGCACGCGGGCATAAACTCGGGGCGAGGACCCGCGGTGCAAGCGGTCGGCGACGATCTGCAAGGAAGGGCGGGCCCGAGGAGCTCGAGGGAAGGGCAGCCGGAGGGAGCCAGCGGGCATGCGGGAGGTGATGTGAGGTCGGACTGGCAGCGTGCGGCGGAGAGGAGCGTCGGCGGGCGGAGAAGGCGGAGGATGAGGACGGTCCGGCGGCGCTAAGCAGAGGCGGCGGCGGACCGAGGACGCGGGCGGGCCTCGATGGCGGAGACGATGGCGACGGGCGGCGACCGGCGTGGCGGGGCTGGCGGCCAGAGGCGGCGCTTGGGGAGGTCGAGGAGGCGGTGTCATGAGGCGGAGCTCGGCGCTGGGAGGGAGGCGAGGTGGGGGCTCGCCCGGCCGCGAGGCGGACGAGGTGCAGGCGGACTCGGTGGCGGCAGAGCTAGGCGAGTGAGGCGAGCTCGGCGGGAGCTCAGTGGCGCGGGAAGGAGGTGAGTGGAGGGGCGGCGGCACGTCGGAGAGGGGAGGAGAGGCGAGCGAGTGAGGCGGCGGCGGCGACGGGAGGTTGGGTCGCCTTGAGAAGGCGGTCGAGGCGGTGGCGGGCGGTGGAGCCTGGGAGAGGCGGAGGCGGCCGGGGCGGCGGACCGAGCGTGGGTCGCCGGCGCGGGGCGCGGCCGCCGGCGGGAGGAGGATGCAGGGGGCGGTGGTGCTTGAGATGGGGCGGGGAGGCGCGGTCGGCGGTTGACGATGGTGAGCGTGTGTGGGTGGTTCCAGGGCGCCAGGCGGGTGGGGTGGGACGCGCGCTGGGCGCTGGCGTGCGTGTGGAGTGGGCCAGGGTTGGCAGCGGGTGTGGGGGAAGGGGGGCCGTGTGCGTGTGGGGTGTGTGGAGTGGGTCGTGTGTGTCCCAGGTGGAGTGGAGGTGAGGGAGTGGGGGTAGGTGGCGGCATGGGGTTGGTCAGAGGGGAGGGAGAGGGTGATGTGGCGGCAGGTTATTGGGCGGGGTGAGGTGGAGGCTGGGTGGGTAGATTAGGATGGGGTAGGTTTAGGAATTTAGGCGGACCGATATTTATTTCTGGGGGTGGTCGTTCGGGTCGAATCGGCCCGTTCGACTGCCCCCACTAAAATAATGAAATATTTTATTTAATTCTAAATGCACCGTTTGCAAACCGATAGCAGACAAACAAAAATATTCCGGAGACCCGGGGTTTGCATTTTGAAAACAAAACGGGGCGTTTAGAAAATAAAGACAGGTTTTTCTGCAAATAGTTTTATGCAAGCAAATGCAAGATGATGACGATGCTCAAATGCAATGTGGCATGATGACATGAGCATGCGATCATGACGATGCAATGCACAAAAACAACGCGATTTTCTAGTAGTGGTTTTTGCGGGATACCACAGACTTCTAGTCATAGATGCAGTTGGATGGCGGTCTATGTATCTTGTTGTATTGTCCAATCGAATCTCATAGGATCATTATGTCTAGTATTGCATTGTTATGCCTTGCTCAGTCCTGTCAATTGCCCTGCTGTAATTTGTTTACCCAGCATGCCATGTTTGTTTATCTAAGGAGAACACCTCCAGTGAACTATGGACCCTGGTCCAATCTTTACCATTGATACATATTCCACTGTTACTGTTTACTTTGTGCAAACCACTTTCATCTTCCACACCATACAATTAATCCTTTGTTACAACAACCGGTGAGATTGACAACCTCACTGTTCGTTGGGGCAAAGTCTTGAGTTTGTGTTGTGAAGGTTTCCAAGTTCCTTACAACACCTTTGAGACATTTCCTTCCTCCTACTGATCGATAACCTTGGTTTCTTACCGAGGGAAGACTTCCTGCTGTGCTGCATCACACCTTGCTCTTGGGGTTTCCTAATGAAGCGCTCCCACGTTGACGCAGCACCATCACACTCGAAAAATTCCTTCATACAAAACTTCACACAATCTTCATTAGCAACATTAGTGTATTCAAGATAATAAGCCTTTGGGTTTAGTTTCAACTCAAGTAAATAATTCATTAAAACATAATCTACTATAGCAACTCCTTTTAAAAGCTCAAGTGATCAAAGAGAACTCAAAAAGAAACCTATTATGAGGCAAATGCAAATAATGGCAGAAATCTGTCAAAACAGACCAGCAGGTAAAAACCTATTTTTTTTCAAAAATATTCTGTTGCTCAAATATAAAAGTGCAAAACTAACGAAAGCTGGGTAAATAACAAGGGAATGCACACAAAAATTTCAGCTCAATCTAACGCACTGGCATTTTTCATGATTTTTTACAGTGAAGTGCAGAAATTTGTTTCGAGACAGCAACTTCCCCAAATATTACTTCCCTCTCATTACAGGCTATTCTTGGCACAAAAACCAAACAAAAAGAATAAGGAGAGGTTATTACAGAGGAAATAACTTCCAAGACTCAAATAAACAAAAATAAATTTAAAGAAAAATATAATGGGTTGTCTCCCAAAAGCTCTTTATTTATAGCCATTAAGATAGGCTGATAATTTCGAGGATGCTCACATAAGAAATATGAATTTGAAGGAAAATAGAGCATCAAGAAGAAAATTCAAAACACATTTAAGTCTAGCTCACTTCCTATACATAGGAATCTTGTATGCAAATAAATTTAAAAAGAACAAATTGACACGCATAGGAAGATAAAACAAGAGTAACTTCAAAACTTTCAGCACATAGAGTGGTGTTTCAGTAGCATGAAAACTTCTACAACCATAATTTCCTCTCTCATAATAATTTTCAGTAGCCTCATGTATAAACTCAAGAATATAACTATCACATAAAGTATGCTTTTCATGATCTACAAACACATAATTTTTATCAAGCGCAAAAATAGTGGGATTAAAACCTTCATACCCACTTTTAACAATTTTATAACAAGATGACTGATCATTCTCAAGAGGTATGGGGTTCCAAGATAAATTCAAGACCCCTCCAATATCATTTTCAATAGTAGTACAATTAATATTATCAACCAATATAGGACCATCATCTAGAGCTTTATCATAAATATTTATCGAAGTTAGGCACAAATAAAGGATTATCATAAGATTTATCAAATAGCATGGATTATCATGGATAACAGGAGCATAATTATTATCACAAGTTTTTCCCATAGTGGATATTTCAAAAGAATCCATAGGAACATAACATTCATCCTCCTATGGTAAGCATGGGGGACAATCAAATAATGTAAGGGATAAAGAGTTACTCTCATTAGAAGGTAGGCATGGGTAGCTAATCCGTTCTTCCTCCTTTTGTTCATCACTCTCCTCCTCTTTTTCATCTAATGAGCTTTCAGGTTCAGCAATTTCTTCTTCCACAGGTTCTTGAAAATTGTGGACACATTCTTGTGCATGACTGAGTCTCTCTTTATAATCAATGATATAACAATTATTGCTGAAATTTTCTGTGCAATAATCAAGGATAGAAGAGACCATATCTTTAAGGTATTTACAAGCAACACATGTTTCATAATTTTTAGACATGTAGGATTCTGTTTCACAAGCTCCCACAAAAAAACAAATTGTTCTACTTCTTCAAATCCAAGATGAATATAGTTATTCCAATGATAGATCACAATTAAAACTTATTTACTAAAGGCACATTGGAATTTAAGATGTTTAGTATCCTGTTCAAAGCAACAATTTATATCATGGCATTTAAGCACAATTTTAGAAATTTGATCCAACCTTTTTAACACTCCTTTCATGACTTAACCCTTATATGATTCTCTATACTTTATAAAATATTGCATAGAGGTTCTAGCATGTTCTTCCATGACAACAGTTTTTAGATTTTCAGTTTTTCAAAATTTTATGGATTTTAGAGTATATAATAAAAATAAAACAAGACAAAAATATACTAAACAAAAATAAACTAGACAAAAGTAAACTAAACAAAAACACAACTAAGAAGAAATAAACTAAGCTCAAATAAACTAGACAAGAAAAAATAAAATAAAAACAGAGTGACAGGTAAAGTGTACTTCCCGGGTGAACTTAGGGATCAACATAATGAGCTAAGAACAAGGTAACAACTAAAGTGGAACTAATTTTTTTGTGTTTTTGATAAAAAGAAGCAAATCAAACAAAGCAAAATAAACTAAGCAAAACAAAAACAAAGTAAAGAGACTGGTTGTGAGAGACTCCCCTTGCAGAAACCTTCTTTCTCCCAGAAAACTTTTCGACGGGGAGGAAGAGATTGAAGCTGTCTTGTGTCTCCCCGGCAACGGCGCCAGAAAAAGTCTTGATGCGGCTCGGTAACTTTAGAGCTCATTGGGAAACCCCAATAGGAAGGTATGATGAGCACAGCAGCAAGTTTTCCCTCAGTTATGAAACCAAGGTTATCGAACCAGTAGGAGAAAGGAAACAGCTTCCAAGGTGTTGCTAGAAATGTGGAACCTGCACAACACAACCACAATACTTTTCCCCAACTTACAGTGAGGTTGTCAAGCTCACCGATTTGCTGAAAACAAAGGATTAAACATAGAGTGTGGAGGAAAGTAATTGCTTGTAGTAATTATAGTAAGTAAATAGTAGGAAGTAGATTGAATATCAGCAGGAAGAAATGGACCGGGTCCACAGTTCACTAGAGGTGTTTCTCCATAAGATAAATGTAACATCCCTAAAATCATGTTTTCAAAGATTGCATATCATTCATGCATGCATATCATTTAGGGATCAATTTCAAAACTCCTTTCTAGAAAACAGAAGCACTAAGTGCTATTATTTTATGTGAGCATGGATTGATCTAATGCCACTCTCAAATGAGAATGTAATTGTTTTAAACCAAGTTTTGTTTGCCCTTATGTTGGTTTGGTTGAGTGTTAAGCTTGGACAAAAATTTCCAAAACAAATAAAGTTTTAAAACCATTTTCAAAATCTTCATCAAACCATGTGCTAAGGCACTGTTAATTTTAAAAATCTCCAAAGGACCATGCAAGTCCAGCAAGGCAGCATGGTTTAATACTCAAATTTACACAGGATTCATATTACAAAAGGCCAGAAAGATTTGAAATTCAAATGCTTTTACAATTCATTTGAAATTGATTCCAGAAAATCGAACCAGAAAAAGAAAAGGAGATAAGAAATAGAAAAGGGTCGGCGCCAGACTTTTAGCCCAGCAGCAGACCTAGCCCACTAAGCCCACCCGGGGTTTTTCCCTCTCTCTCACGCGGCGCAGACTTACCCCGCGCTCGCTGATTGGTGGACCCAATGCCACGTGAGCGTCGTCCCCGAGCCACGCACCCCCATGACCCCGTCAACGCCGCCGTTAACTCCATTACTGCCGCGATCGATGCAGGCTTAATTGTCGGCGTTTCCTCGCGATATTCTCGCCCCTTCTCCGGCTATAAGACCCCCTCCCCTCTCCGCTCATTTCCCCTCGCTCAGCACACTCACCTCGCCACAAGGCTGCGCGCAATCGAGCTCAGAACCCCGCAGCACCGACGACCTCCGGCGACCGATTCCGGTGAGCACCGTCCGCCCCCTGTCTCTGTTTCATGCGAGCATGATCAACACGTCCTTGCGCATCTTCTCATGCCTTCCTTTTTCTCTGTATCGTCCTATAGCGTCGTCACCGTCCACCTCTGGAAGCAACCGAAGCTCAGCACAACTCCGGTGACCCCTCCTGGTAGTTCCTGACCACCCCTTCCTCTCTTCTAGATACTCATTTGTTCGCCAGGCTTGATCGCACCTAACAGCGTCTCTGGTTTGTCTTAGCACGCACCAGAACCTCGCCCCCGATGATGCCAGAGCTTGCCCGACGACAGTCTCCACTCCGGCGAGCAATAACAGCCAGATCCGAGCGCCCCTGTCCTTCCCTCGACCGCCTTGAGCTTCACTGCAGCCCTGCGAACACGGTAACCACCTCCACTCCTCCCCGCGTGATCTGAATCGCTGGCGACATATCTGACAGAGCCGCGTCGCCACATCTCCGCCGCTAGCACCGCCTATCTGAGGTCATTTGATCCGTGGCCGTAGGATCTAGATCCAGCGATTAGAAATAGACTTGTAGCAAAGCGGTACGAACATATCTGGGCCGTGCAGATTAAGTTCGATCTAACGGCTCACGTGTGTGATCCGGTGCGAAACGGTATCAACCAATCAGAAGGTGCCGCGTGGCCAGTCCTTTGTTTTAATAACAGAATTTAAATCTATTAGATGTTTAAACTTGTAAAACTCATAACTTTTGAGTCCCACGTTCAAATTTGACAAATTGTATACCATTGGAATCAGGAGAGAAAATCCTTTCTGTTTATGCAATGTGTTTAATGTTTTGCCTCTGTAAAAATGGTTGTTTTTACAGAAACATTTGTAGGCATAATTTGTGTATAGTAATTATTTGAAAAATGTTATGCTAATCAAGTAAAGTTTATTTGGCTTATTTTGGACTTGTTTATGATTCAGTACTGTGTACTTGTCTTGTTTGTTGTAGAAAATCATCACATGGCATTTTGCATACATTCATGTATTTTTGCTTGTATATATTGTGTATGTGATTTTGTGCCATTATTTTATGTGTAGATTTTGCTGCAAATAGTGATTGTGATTGTGAGGATTGTTGCTACTCCCCAAACTACCAAGGCAAGTGGTGCTTCATGATTTTATTCCTATGTTTTTCAACTATGCACTATAAATATTTTGCTAGACTTGCATGAATATTTTGATCTATATGCTATGCTTGGGAAAAGCTAGTAGTTGTAGAATTGCTAGACATTTCTAAGTTAAGATGCTTATCAATGCCATGATTAGCCTAGCTAATAGCAACCAAGGGTGGTTATGTATTCATGCTATGAGAAAATATTTCTAAGTCTTTGGACTTATGTTTTTGCTTAATAAAACAACTAAGTGAATGAAACACCTGGGTGGAATGGAAAGAATGGTTTATGTTGAGTGGTTACACAAGGCCCATTTATATGGCTTACCTTGTGTTTATCACTTGTGGAAAGCCACCCAGAAACAAAGGGATTTGAGAGGCCAAATGTTAAGAAGCTTCTAGTGCAGCCACATGGCAATATGGGCTCTGCATGGATCACATAGGTTGCAATAACTTAGCCATTTGGACAGTTGGTGGTAGTGGGATGATAGGTTGGAATGCGCCCATTTGGTCTAAGGGAAGGCTTCTGAAAGGTCCTGTCTTGGTGAAAATCAAGTCTTGTGGGGAAAGTGCACAACCTCTACAGATGAAAGAATCTAAGTACTTAGCCATGTCCCTGGTATAGGACAACGTGAGCATCAAGACATGGAAGCTATGAAGAATCTCCTCATCCCAATTTCTAAGTTAAAATTTGTGGTTGAACAAGGGTGAAGGTTCACCAATTTCTATTGGTGGTTCCTTGAGAAAGTTTTGACAAAGAAAAACTTAGTGTTTTCAACTGATAGGTAAAACCTATTTTGAGCGAAACAAGCCTAAACTACACTTATCCAAAATGCATATAGTATCTAGACTACTAAAATTCTACTAAGGTATCACTTGCCAATACTATTCCAATGTATTGACCCACTGTGGCTGTAACTTGTGATGTTGCAGGTTATTATGATGATGATTAGGGGTTATGAGTCTACACTCAACATGCTTGCCTATGGCACATGAAGATGAAGACTTATTTATCTTATTATATATTTCAACTCTTGTATTAGGCCTATGGCCATGGAGTTGTAAAATACTATGTTTGTCTCTGGAATGATATGTAATAATGACCTTTGTTTCTGTGTACTTCATCTTAAACTATGGATGCTAGCATTGATACAGGGACTATCATTGCAATCACAGGGATCCTTGCCTTTATAAAGGGAGGGATCTTACAAATGGTATCCGAGCACTGTGTTGCCTTTAGGATTATGACCCTAGGATTGGAAACCACTAAGGAAAAAAACAACAACTTCCACACTTGTCTTTTCTTCTCGTAAACTTTTCTAATCTTCTTTCTCATCTCTACTTGTAGATGAAATCCATCAACGAAGCCGTGAGGAAGGGGCCACTCATGATTATGAATTTGGAATGTGTGACAGAATTCCCCAAGGCTCTCAAGGACCTCATGGTTGCCATGGGAATACATGGTGCAACTTTGTACAAAGGTTTTCCTGTGATGGATGAAGGAGTTGAGTACTGGTGGCCAACTCAGTGATGCACACCACATTCTTTGATTCAGCAAGGGATGCAGCTTGGAAGGCCATCAAAGAGCTTGGTGATAGAATCAAGTGCAGAATGCTCAACACTCAGAATGACCTTAGGGAATAAAATAAGCATACCCAAGAGTTAGAGGCTACCAACCAACGTTTAAGAGAGGACATCATAGACTTAGCAATGGAGTCATGTGATCAGGATCGACAGCTTGCCTCTAGGGATGCCCTATTAGCCAACTTGGCAAGTGAGATGGGATTGTAACGTACTTCGTTAGTTGGACCACCACACTTTCATTTTATTTCCCAAATGTTGTTTAAAATAAGTTGAACCTTGGATGCTTGTAATGGTTTTATGTATGCCATGACTTGTGTTTTGATTGTCAAAGATATGCATGTGATGCCTTGTCTTGTGATTTGTCTTTAATTGTGTTGATTCTAACTTTTCCATCTTATAAAATAGATGTCTAATGTTACTATCAGCACGGCTGAAGAGTTCAAGGGAACTCGTTTTGGCACTCGACTTATTGAGCTCACTAGTCTGCTCAATCTTCCGCTTCCTAGCATCATGGTGCTTCCCCTCACCAAGTTTGAGAGGAAAGACCTTTGGGGCTTCAAGGTTAATCAGCCAGGACGCCAGACTGAGCCTAGCACATAGGCAATCATATTCAAGTTCATGCACGATGACAGAGAGAGAGGCCTAGAGGTAGTCATGCAGGATTTACTTGCGCGTCTGTTAGGGAGACACTCTCGGGAGATTAGAGGTACTCACTTCCACGCCTTCGATAGACATGACGAGGATGGTGAGGCCATTGACTTCAAGGACACTGCTAGAGAGACAGCGGAGTCGATTCGTCTATACCTGCAGGACTTAGAGGTTCTTATTAGGCACCTAGATACTGATAGGACCAACGTCATGCTTAGCAATAACGAGCTCCAGGTGCAGCTTCGTGAGAAGGACAAGCTCTTCGCGGAGCAAGATGAGATAGTCAAGGAAATGGAGGCCAAGTTTGAAAGTCAATATAGAAAGTTCAAGAGCCAAGAGAAAAGAGTCCAAGATAGGAACAAGAGGATTCGAAAGATGACTATAGAACTAGAGACTAAGGACTTCGAGCTCGAGCATCAGCAGACTGTGATTGAGAGACTTCGTTCACAGAAGAGGGCTCTCAAAGCCAAAATAGAGGCCTTGACTACCAATTTCGAGGAACACAAGACCACTATGGAGAATGCAGGTCTTACACTTGTTGATGAGGAGGTTGATGCAGAGGAGTAGTGATGACTACTCATTTACCTTTTATTTACCATGCTTTTGATTATTGAGTCGCAATGACCATCCAACATGTGGATGTCTTGCTATTGGTGTGTTTACTTTTCAAAACTTGTTGTCTATGTTGTTGAAATTTTATTACTATGATGCATGTTTGGTGATTGTTTATGTGATGTATTGTGCATGTTAGCATCTATGGGTATCTCATTCTTATCCTTATTGAAAACCACATATGCCTCCCCGACGTGCCAATCCCAACCCTAACAACAACAATATCACCCCTAAGATGCAGCAGATGATGACAGCTCAGACGCAGCTGATGCAGATGATGACCATGTTCATACAGAATAAGAACAACAACAACAACAACAACAACAACAATAATAATAATAATAATAATAATAATAATAATAATAACAACAACAATCAGAAAAGTTCTCAGGAACTACTAATCCCATGGTGGCCAATGATTGGCTACGCTTGGTGAACAAGGATTTGGTAACTGTTGGCTGTACTGATGAAGAGAAAGTCAGATTTGCAACACACTTGTTGGAAGGACCAGCAACCACTTGGTGGGATAACTTCCAGATCAGCACTCCCATTGAGGATGTGACATGGGCTATCTTTGAAGATGGTTTCCGTATTGATCACATCTCATCCGGAGTGATGAGTTTGAAGAAGAAGGAGTTTCATAACTTGAAGCAGCGCCACCACAGCGTGGCTGAATATATTGAGGAATTTAACAATCTGGCGCGTTATGCACCGGAGGAAGTTGACACTGATGCCAAGAGGAAGGAGAAGTTCCTTGAAGGATTGAACGATGAAATGAACCTGTAGTTAGCTGTGGCCTATGTTCCCACTTATCAGTCTCTTTGTGACAAGGCTGCCATCTTGGAGAGCAAGATGAAACAGGTTGAAAGCACGAAGAGGAAGCACTCTGACAAGCACAGCTCGGGATCATCTCACAAGCGTTTCCATTATGATGATAGTGGGAATTCTGGATCCCACAAGCATGGGAAGTACAACAAACACCACAACCACAACCGTCATCATGACAACAAGCACCACCGTAGTCATGACAATGACAAGTACAAGAATCACAAGAGTGGATATAAGAGCCACCACAGTGGAAGTGGAAGTGGTAGTGGAAGCCAGCCTGTCAAGAAGGATCTTAGTCAGGTTGAATGCTTCAAGTGCAAGAAGATGGGGCATTATGCAAATGAATTCCTAGAAAAGAAAGTTGAAGGACCCAACAAGCCCAACCCTTTCCAAAAGGGACAAGTAAACCACATCAATGTGGAAGAGATCTATGAGGAACCTGATGCTGTTGCTGGTAAGTTCAAACTCAATTCTGTTCCAGCATTTGTTCTCTTTGATACTGGTGCATCTCATTCATTCATATCAAGAGCATTTGTTGAAAGAAATGAACTACTGGTAGAAACTATTGGGTGTCCTATAAAAGTAAGTTCTCCTGGCAGAGAAATGATAGTGAACTCAGGGTGTCATGATCTAGTCATAGAGTTTGGGAAGTATAAGTTTCCCGTTAATCTGATAATTTTAAACTCCCAAGGATTGGATGTCATTTTGGGAATGGACTGGATGACTAAGCACAAGGGAATGCTAGATTGTGCCAACCATACTGTCTCACTCACAACTCCGGAAAACAAAAGGATCAGATTCAAGACCAACTTTGAATCGAAAAGGAGTAAGCTAAATTCTATTAAGGGGGTTAGCATAGACAGTGTGCCAATTGTGAGTGAATATCCGGATGTGTTTCCGAAAGAATTACCAGGAATGCCACCAGATAGAGATGTGGAGTTTCTGATTGATTTGCTACCAGGATCTGGACCAATAGCAAAGAGAGCATACAATATGTCAGTTGATGAGTTGAAAGAACTCAAGAAACAACTTGGAGAACAGTTGCAGAAAGGATTTATTCAACCAAGTTCTTCATCCTGGGGAGCACCAGTCTTGTTTGTGGAAAATAAGGATAGAAGTCAAAGGTTATGCATAGATTACCGTTCACTCAATGAGGTGACTATCAAAAACAAATACCCTTTGCCTAGAATCAATGACTTGTTTGATCAGTTAGAAGGAGCTTTTGTGTTCTCAAAGATTGATCTCCGGTCAGGTTATTTCCAGCTCAAGATAAGGGAACAAGACATACCTAAGATGGCTTTCACCACTAGGTATGGATTGTATGAGTACACCGCGATGCCATTCGGTGTTGGGGATATGCTATATGGGTATCCTCATAGCATGTCTCTTATCCGACTAACCCGGGTGGCCCATAGTCGGAAGCATGGCCTGTGGCCTGCTGGGCGGCCCAGTTAGGTGGATCCAGAAGGGAGGCCCATGCCGGATAAAGGAAGGCTACGGTGGAGTCACCAGCGTACTCGGAGCCTTGGAGTACAAGATACACAAGACTAGTGATAGACGGTGTAGGACTCTGTAACCTGTCCGGCTAGGACTTTTCCCTGTAACCCTACGATATGGCGACTATATAAGTCGGGCCTACGGGAGCTTTTAGGGCATGATAACTTACAATCTCATACACAACCTCGCACAGCGAACCTATCTCTGTAACTCGGCGTATTTCCCTTATAGTGATTTATAGCAGGAGTAGGATTCCGCCACCGTTGTGGGATCTGAACCTGGGTAAGCTGTGTTATCTCGTACCCGTCAACCGTCCGCCTTACCCCACGTCTCTAAACATGCACTGTGAGGACCCCTCCATGGCGTACTCGTCGGCAATACCATGACAGTTGGCGCCCACTGTGGCATCCCGCAAAACCACTACTAGAAAATCGCGTTGAATTTGTGCATTGCATCGTCATCATCATGCATGGTTTGCATTAAACTATTTCGCAAAGCCGTTTTGTTTTCTAAAACGCCCCACCTCTATTCAAATATCAAAGCCCGGCCTCCGGATTATTTTTGTTTGAACGCTATCGGTCTGCAAAAGGTGCTTTTAAATTAAATAAAAATATTTATTAATTAGTGGGGGCAGTCGAACGGGCCAACCCGACCCGAACGACCACCCCCGTATAAAACAGATCGGTCCACCAAACCAGCCCTCTAAATCCTAAGTTCACCCATTCTAACCTACCCAACCCTCTGGCCACCTCACCCCCACCTATCCTAGGCCGCCACGTCACCCTGCCCAACCCCCCAGCCAACCATGCACAGCCACCTCACCCTCCTTCTCTCCTCCCTCTCTCCACCTGGCCACAAACTCACCACCACACACTCAGCCAACCAACCCCGGCCCCACCCCTGACGCGCCTTGGCCCCACCTGGCCCCATCCCTGTACCGCGTTTCCCCCCCCCCACGCGACGCCCCCGACCCATCTTCCTCCTCCCGCCGCTCTCCCTCTCCACCTCACGCTCCCCACCGCCCTGCCTCGCTTCGCCGCCTCATGCTTGCTCCCGCCCAGCCCCGCCTCCCTCCTCCAACCTCTCCACCGCTCACCTTCTTCCCCACTCTCTGCAGCCTTGCTGCGCCTGCGGCTGGCAGCGACCCCTGCGTCTCTCTCATGCTGCCGCTCCTCTCTCAGTCGGCACCCTCCCGCGCCTCTCCACCTCGCCGCGCCCTCCCACCTACCGCCTCCCGGCCCCTCTCCGGCCAGCCAAGCCGCGCGCCACTCTCAGGCGCGCTGAGCCGCCTCGCGCACTTGCCCGGCCGGTCCACCTCCTGACCGCCCTCTTCCGAGCTCACGCTTGCCCATGCACCTCTCCTCCGCCGGCCAAGCCACCCCTCAGCCCAGCCCGGCGCCCGCCCTCAGCGCAGCTCCGCCGGCCATGTCGTCGCCTTGCTGGCGCCCGGCGTCTCCGTCGCCAGACGCCTCCAGCCTTGAGTCCCAGCTTACCACCCCGCCATGAGCCGCCCGCCGCCAGCACCGGCCGCCCGCTGGGAGACCGCTCATGCCGCGACCCTGACCCTTGCCCGCGGTCTCCCCCTGCCTCGGCGCATCGTCTGCTCGGTAGCGTCCGCCTCGGCTCGACCTCCAGCGCCGTCCCGGCCCGTCTTGCCATTCTGAAGTCGCCCGTCGGTTGGCCGTGTCGTGCGCGTCTGCTTGTTCAGGGCCAGCTCGAGGCATGCGCCTGTTTGGTCTCCCCAGTACCATGTTGGGGCATGCTCGGACCGGCCTCTTAAGTCGCCAAGTTCCTCGACGTCGTGCGGAGTCCAACAACCAAGCACGGAGAAGGTTGACAAAGCGTCAAGTCTCCCTTGTCGACAAGATCGGCTCGATGATGTTGGAGTAGAGGAATGTATGAGGTGGAAAGCGAGGCCACGGCGATTTCAAGCTTCGCCACCGCGAACAAGATGGTACCAAGGTCGCCGACATAGGAAACCCCAAGATCTCCTTCATGGAAAAGCGAAGCGCAGGAGACCTCGTCATGGATCATCGCTCACTTCTACACGGACCCACGGAGGACATGTTCTTCGCCCAAAGGCGACAAGGCTCTCTTCACGGATTTGGTCCCACACCGATCGACAAGGTCATCGTCATAGAACCGAAGGCCACATGTGCGACAAGTACTACTTGAGATGGCCAAGATCTTCACCGGACACGAGACCCCGGTGCGACAAGTGCTTCATCCCGAACGCCATGACCGTCGACATGACCCGAAGACCACGGCTGCGCCGAGACCTACCCCCGATATCCGAGAACGATCCCGTCGAGAACGTTTCCGTCGAACCCTGGACCCTGAGACCGAACCCCCGGAACACCAAGATCGTCGAACCCTAAATGTGTGACCCTTTTCCTCGATACCCTATTTTATAAATGATATCAACTTGTGGCATATTTAATTGTCATCTCACATGCATATCTGTGGTTTGGGGGCCTTATGCCGATTCACCTAATAATTAAATATGGGGCCCATATGCGGGCAAATCTAGCCTTATATTGGCCTCATTTAAACTTGTGTAGCGAACCAGTACTATCTTTTGCCATGTTAAAACAACATTTAAATTGCGGGGATCTAAACAACTTGCACCATCTAACTAATTGTCGGGACCCCGGTTCCGCTTAATTTGACCTAATTGCATCGCACTTTGCATGCCATGCATCATACATGCATCATGCCGATCTGATCTTCCGCGTGTAGTATATTGCATCCGGTGTTTCTTCTAGTGTTTTGGTTCTTCGCGGATAAGGCCGTTGAGTTGATGTGAGCTTCGCCCCGATCTTCGGTTGAACCCTTTGACAATGTTTTCAGGCGAGCATCTCCCCCTTTCTACCTATCTTACTTTTATAGTATTTATTCCCTCCTGTTGATCTATTGCTATCTGTGTTGCGTTGCTCTAGTTTTCGTACCCGTAATATCCCTTGCAGCCATATATAGCCTTGGACACATCCTATTACCTGTTGTTTGGTAGATAGTCGGACCCGCGTGTCGTAGTCGCTTGCTCAAGTGTTTTGCTTGTCGTCAAGTACCACCAATGTTGGAGGAATTGCCGCATGTTGATGTTGGAGATGATCATGGTTTTACTTATTGTTCACTTTAATTCCTGTTTAACAACTAAAATTGAATTAAGCAGAGGCATCGGTGGGTGATAGGTAATGTTGGTTTTCCGAACGCCCACTTGTGTCCGTGGGACCCGAGTTCTTGACACCTGTTCGAGATCGAGCGCTAACCACGGTGGGGAGATATGGGCCCCATCGATTATTACGATTTCAAAGTATTGTCTTGGGGCCACAACTAGTTTGAGGATTTATTTACTATCCTGTACCTATGCCATGCTTTACCGCTTTATTACGATTGTGTGAGAACCTGTGTCTTGTTTAGGAAGCGGAATGTTTTCGTTATCGGCGGTCCCGATTGGGGATCTGGCTGTCGTTCTGCCATTGTCGCAAACCCTAAGTCCGTCTCGGAGACCGACCCGTTGCTTGGGTGTACTTAGTGGGTGGCCCCGTGCTTGCTTTGGGTGCAGGAGCGTTGTGACTTAGACCCGCCGACATCTGGATGGGTGTATGTTAACCGATCCGCAAAAGGGTCAAGTGCTGTGGATACTTTGGTGCACCCCTGCAGGGTTAAATCTTTTCGAGAAGCCGTGTCCGCGGTTATGGACGACTTGGAGCACAGTGCTTGATCATAGACAACTATAACTAAAGTTTATTGTTATAAATTGACTTGTATCCATTTTGACTAGTAATCAGCTTCACTACAACGGAATGGATAAGTAAAAGTACCTACAACTGCTGGGTTTTGGGGTTGTCTCATGTTAATTGTATCTGACTAGTAAGTGTTGCCACTATAACGGAATGATTAACTAAAAATGCCCACTGCTTACTTTATCAGGACGATTATCTAAACCTGACTAGTAATTGCTGCAACGACAACTGAATAAGTAAAACTGCCAACTGTGTGAGTTCCTCGGTTGACTTCCTCGAAGGTCTCGAGGGGGAAACGCCAGGATGGGTTTGTTTGATGCTAGTATCAGGTTGGATCCGAATAGGTCTTTCTTACCCCTCTCTGATAGTCGCCAGTTGTATCGAGTCTCTATAGGTTGTTTAGTGCATGCTGCCGCTGCCGCTTCAGTCCACCATACCTATGTAGGCGAGGACCGCCGAATTCTAGCCTCGCCGTGTACTGGCCTCGATCTTGGCCTCCTCTTTTCCTTTGCCCTTTGTCGGCACCCTTTTGTTTAAGCAGGTTTTGAGATCGACGCGTTAGCGTGGTTACCCTTCCGGCTTGGCCTGGGCAGGGTTATGGACGCCATTGGTTATTCTTCAGGGCTCTTAGCCCCATTTCCATCTTGTCCGTAGTCGGACGCCCCATCGTTTTCAAGGTGATTTGGATCTTTGTACCGCATATTTGTATTCTTGACTCTTTGAGTCGCTGTTGTATATATATCTGTTCTGTGGGTCCCATCGAGGACTGTTGTGTAATGTTATTACTTTGCTTTCCACCCGCACGAAAGTGCCTGGTGGGCACCTTCGAATCGTTTCTATGCGGGTTTGGCGAGTTTTGCTAAAACTTGCATAGGGCCGATTCTGAGGGTGTTACACCCACCGTGGGGCCAGAGGCGCTTTAGGCTCTCCAGCAGGAGAGGACTAAGATCTTCGCGGGAATCGGCGAAACCGTAGCCATTGGCCGTGTTCTCTTATCCGGCAACGTTCCGATCGCCCCCCTGACGAGTTCTGGATCCCGGCAAAGACGAACCCTACACGGTGTTCGATCGTTCCTATCGGAGACATCCACCTCTTCATCGGCAAAACCGACTTGGGCACTAGCTCCCTAGGAGTCGGAGGAGCATCAAGACCCGCACGGACCGCCTACGGGCAGGATACGTTCGCGGAAGGATCGATGTCGGATCTCTCTTCGGAGTTTGCCGGCAAAGATCGGAAAGCATCAAGACCCGCACGGACCGCCTACGGGTAGGATACATTCGCGGAAGGATCGATGTCGGATCTCTCCTCAGAGTTTACTGCCAAAGATCGGAAAAGTTCAAGGCCCACCCAAACCACCCATGTGCAGGATATAAAGGTGGAATATCACTGCAAATCCGCCGGCTTTGTCCGCGCGTTTGGACAGCAGAGATCCAAGTTCGTCGGCATGGTTACCATCTTCGACCTGGCGCGCTGCGTTCAGAGAGAGGGCGAAAACCCCCGCGAGTACCTCGACAGGTGGCTCCGTATACGGGCCGACCTGGCCAATTACCCCGATGATAACGCCTTGTATCACTTCGTGGAAGGACTGGACCGTGGCACGCTTCTCCGACATTCTTTACGTCGGCAGCAGGCAACTGGACGCATTACCCTCGAAGAGATGGTAAGCACCGTCAACAGCTACGCGGCAGCTGACGTAGCAGCCCAGATGGAGCTTGCGCTCAGAGACGGAGAACCTCCGGTTCAGCGGCCGCCGCCACCGCCACCGCCTCCGGCCGTCATCTCCGTAGCAGCACCACCACCTCCAGTCATCGTCGCGGCCATTGCACCTCCACCGCCCATCATCGAGGAAGTCCTGGCACCCTCCGACTCTATCATTGAGGCGCTTTATGCTGATTTCAGTGCAGACTCAGAGGAGATAGACTTTAGTCCAGAAGAGCTAGACTCCGCTATGCAGGAGATGGAGGAGGAGTACTCACGCGACGAGCAAGCTAACAACACCTTCATGTCTCGAGGGGTGTTCGTCACCATTGGGACAGCGATGGATGAAGATCAACCTGGGCAAGCTCCGCCTACGGCGCTGGAAAAGGGGAAGGGGCCACTAATTGCTGCCAACGTTGATCGTGCAAAGGTCATGCCTCCTCCGCCTAACCCAGGGCAGCAGCCACAGGAACTCGGCACCAGTCCGAGCAACAACAACACCGCAAACTTTCCGCCTCTAGCATCCACGTCGGCAGCAACCCATGTTACTCCAGCTGATAGAGTGATGTACGGCAATATCCTCGTCGAGCCACTAACCGTTGATCATATCCGGTACGTGACTCAGCTTTACGAGAAGCGCCAGCAGCTGCTGGAGGAGGCGCAAGCCATCGCGGAGCAAGGCGCTAAGCTAGATCAAGACTCTACTGCAGCAGCAGAAGGCTAAGAAGGCTCCGGCTCGCATCATCAACGATCTTGGCGTACGGCGCAACCTAGGATGGGCTCCCTCGAAGCCGGCATAGGCCAAGAAAATACATTGATAGTGAAGGCAAGAAGGTGATGCCCACCCCACTCCTTAACCTCTCCGTCGCCAAGACCCTTCTGGAGCAGGATAGATCGCCTGAGGCAGTAGAACAGGTCTATGACCTAGTGGCCAAGGCGGTAAAGCAGCAGGAAAAGGCCACCTCTCAGAGGCTTGAGTCTGACCCAGCGCTCTGCCGATCTAGCCAGTACAAACCGCCAATGGACAGATCTCCTTAGGATGTTGGATCATAGACGGGTTCATCAGAACGAAGACGGAGGAATGCGCGCAACAGGAAGGATGCTATCCCCATATCCTCCGACGACGGAGAAAAAGCCCGACCTCGCTGCCCATCGCCACCGCCCTAATCCCCCGACGTCAAGAACTACATGGCTCACCATCGCACGGATATACCCCTCCAAAGCAGTGTGGCATCGTCATCCGCGACAACGCGGCGCAGACCCGTCATGATGAAGAGCGCCACCAAGGACACAAGAACAGGTCACACCACGACCCTCCGCGTCCGACAAGCAACCGTGACAGGCGCGAGGTGTCGCAGGAGGGTAACAACAATAAGGCTAACCCACCGCCACCTCCGCCTTCGTCACCGCCAAGCAGTCACCATGGCGGAAGAGGCCCGCGTCTCTCACACATCCCATCCCCTATTGACAACAAGAAGAAGAACCCGGAGCCGTACGATGCGCGTTCGCGGACCGATAAGATCCACGAGGCCTGGGAAGGACCATACCTGGGACCACGTTGCTTTGGACCTGCAATACGGTTCGCAACTTACCCCAAAGGTTTCCGGATTGACAAGACCATCAAGCCCTATGACGGCACCTCCAAACCTGCCACATGGTTGCAGGACTACGGCAACGCGGTACCCCAACGTCGTCGTTAAGTACCTCCCGTTAATGTTGGTGGGTACGGCCCGTCAATGGATCGACGACTTGTCGGAGAAATCTATCTACAACTGGTTGTATATGCAAGAAGCATTCACCAAGAACTTTGAGGGTACATACAAGCGCCCTGCACTGTGGGCGATCTACAGCGGTGCATGCAAGAGAAAGACGAGACGTCTCGCGCCTACCTCTCCCGCTGGCTGGATATGAAAAATTCCTGCGCAGGAGTGCACGCTCAGACCGCCATGGCCGCCTTCATAGATGGGTTGGAAAGGGGTACGTTGCTCCGACATAAGCTAAAGCGCTTGCAGGACAATCATCAGCTTGACTTGAATCAGATGATTCAGTTAGCTAGTGAGTTCGCAGCTGCCGACGACGATGCTCGTGGCTCTTTGCCGGCAATGGCCGTTCCAACCCAAGCTCGGAGGAACAACAGTACAAAGCGGAAAACCGCTCCAGAAGAAAAGCAATCTACCGACATGGTCGCTATGACTTTTGCAGGATGAGGATAAGGCGGACAACATGGCCGAGGAAGGGGAGCAGGCCGTGGGCAGCAACGAGGAAGTGAAACCAACTCGGCGCCGCTCCGCGTTCCCCAAACCTACGAGGAGTACCGCGATATGCCATGCCTCGTACACCTCGATGCCAACGGCAAGGCCACCCATACCAATCGACACTGCAAGTTCGTCAACGACCTCAAGGAAGACCCGGAGTCCGGCTACAAGCAAAGTCGGAAGAACAGACCACGAGTCAAGGGCAAGGGGAAGAAGAAGGAGGAGGAGTCCAAGGATTCAAGTGACATGGACGAGGACGTTGACCCCAAGCACGTCGCCAAGAGCAACGACAAGGGCAAGAACCCCTTCGCAAAGAAGGCCCCAGTCTACCACACTTTCCTTGGCACACCCACCTTCCGACAACAGAAGACCTCTCTAAGGATCCTGATGGCCACTCTGCCCCCAGTTCCCCAATACCTGCGCTGGTCAGAGGTTCCAATAACTTGGGACAGGACGGACCACCCAGACCTTGTGCCCACGGAGAACCAGTACGCCATGGCCATCAACCCATTGATTGACGGCGTGGAGTTCACCAAGTGCATGGTGGATAGTGGAAGCAGCATCAACATCATGTACCTGGATACACTGCAGAAGATGAACTTGACGGAGGCAAACCTAAGGCAGACCAACACCGTATTCCATGGCGTAGTTCCTGGTCGGGAGGCTCGGTCCCTTGGGTGCACCACACTTCAGGTAGCCTTTGGCGACGTTAATAATTACCGCCAAGAGCGCATGACCTTTGAGGTGGTCCCCTTCAACAGCGTGTACCATGTCATATTCGGCCGCGACATATTCCACATGTTCATGGCCAAGCCATGCTTCGTCTACACCAAAGTCAAGATACTCGGACCAAACGATGTCATCACCGTATCCGGAAGCTTTACCAAGGCAAGGGACTGCGAGATCAATGAAGCGGTATTGCGAAGTCCTCTGACGAAGAATTCAATGAGATCCAGAGCAAGGTCAATGACTCAGAGATGCCCGCGTCGAAGAAGCAGATCTCCGACTCCGCTCCTGCGTTCAAGGCCGCCAACGAGACCAAGCCGGTGGAACTTGTGGTAGGCGATGCCTCCAAGACCGTCGCCATTGGGACAAACCTGGATCCCAAATAGGAAAGCGCGCTCGTCGAGTTCCTCCGTGAGAATAGGGACATCTTTGCCTGGAAACCTACCGACATGAAAGGTGTACCTAGGGAACTTGCCGAGCACAGCTTAAACATAGATCCAAAATGTAAACCAGTGAAACAACCTCTATGATGCTTCGGAGATGAGAAGAGACGCGCCATTGGCAAAGAGATAGCTAGGTTTCTTAAGGCTGGGTTTATCCGAGAAGTCCTTCACACCCGATGGGTGGCCAATCATGTACTTGTCCCCAAAAAGGGACCCAATGAATTAAGAATCTGCGTTGATTACACCGGCTTGAACAAAGCATGTCCCAAAGATCCGTTTGCTTTGCCTCGCATTGACCAAGTCATTGACTCGATGGCTGGCTCGGAACTTTTGTGTTTTCTCGATGCATACTCAAGATACCACCAGATCAAGATGAGGAAGTCGGACCAATTGGCCACTTCGTTCACTACCCCATACAACACGTTTTGCTATGTCACGATGCCCTTTGGGCTGAAAAACGTAGGTGCTACCTACCAGCGGACAATGCAGTGTTGCCTTCACGACCAAATTGGTCGGAACGTTCACGCCTATGTGGACGATATCGCGGTGATGTGTAAAAATTAAAACGACTTATCTCCGACTTAAAAGAAACCTTTGATAATCTCCGGAAATACAACATGATGCTCAACCCTAAGAAGTGCGTCTTCGGGGTTCTAGCCGGCAAATTGTTGGGCTTCATCGTTTCCCAGCGCGGAATCAAGGTCAACCCGGAGAAAATCAAGGCCATCTTAAACATAAACCGTACGACATGCCTAAAGGACATTCAATGACTAACAGGTTGTGTTGCAGCAGTTAGTCGGTTCGTCAGCCGACTTGGAGAGAAGGCTTTGCCGCTGTACAAGTTGCTAAAGGAGGCGGACAAATTCACATGGACAGACGAAGCAGTTGCAGCATTGAAGCAGCTCAAGGAGATTCTTTCCTCAGCGCCCATCCTTGCAGCACCCGAGCCTGGAGAGCCCCTGTTAATTTACATGGTGGCAACCAACCGGGTTATTAGCATCGTCGTCGTGGTAGAGCGGAAGGAGCCAGGCTACAAGCACGGAGTTCAACGACCAGTTTACTATGTGAGTGAGGTCTTGACGGAGTCCAAGCAGCGTTACCCGCACTACCAAAAGATAGCTTATGGAGTATTCCTCGCTTCTCGGAAGCTGAGGCATTACTTTCAGGAGCACCCAATCACAGTAGTGAGCAAGACTCCACTGTCCGACATTATCAATAACATCGACGCTACAGGAAGGGTCGCGAAATGGGGCATTGAACTTTCCGCCTTCGAGATCACCTACAAGAGACAAGACGCTATCAAGTCACAAGCTTTGGCGGATTTTATTACAGATTGGACGGAGATGCCAGATGCTACTCCACTGCCAGAACCAGAGTACTGGGTGATGCACTTTGACAAATCAAAGTTGCTCAACGGCTCGGGGGATGGTGTACTGCTACAGTCACCAAAAGGAGACAAGCTGCACTACGTTCTGCAGATCCACTTCGAGGCTACAAACAACATGGCGGAGTATGAAGCAATCATTCACGGACTACGTGTAGCCAAGGATATTGGCATCAAGCGCATAGTTTGTTGTGGAGATTACGACTTGGTTTCCCAGCAGGTGACTGACACCTGGAACGCGTGGAAACCTATGATCGCGGCATATCGCGACGAAGTGGACGAGATAGCCAAGAGCTTCTTGGGCTACGAAGTCAAGTATGTGCCAAGGGAGCAAAACGAGGCGGCTGATCTACTGTCTAAGCTTGGATCAGGGCGCAAGAAAATTCCGCCAGGAGTTTTCCTAGAGCATCTATGCACACCATCTGACATAGTTATACCCTGCGGTTACATGATCTCAGCATACCTGGTCCAGCCCAAGGAAGGCCCACAGCAAATATACGCCGGCCCATGAAGACTTTCGGGTGGCCAAGGCCCATGACGCCTTCGGATCCTTGGAGAGCAAGACTAGAGTAGATATGAAATTCAAAGGGGTAAAACCCTAGAACCTGTAACCGACTAGGTCTATGCCCGGGACCTGCCTAAGTCTATATAAAGGCCAGGAGGGCACGACCTAGATCTCTCTCTCATACTCTCGCATACACACCTCCATGCCAGATTGCATCTGTGCACCCCTGTAATCACCGGTTCTGCCGTAATCAAGAGCAGACAAGCAGGAGTAGGGTTTTCCCTCCGGGGGCCTGAACCTGGGTAAACCTCGTGTCCCGTGTTGCTTGTTTGCTAACCGTTCCACGATATCTAGCATCCCCATCTTCTCCAAAACCCAAGTCCATAACAATGGGCATTGACGAGATCAAACCTCGTCAATTGGCGCCGTCTGTGGGAACTAGGGACGCTGATTGTGCGATCGTGACGGTCCCAACCCGAACGATCTACAACTCTGCGGCGACGGAGAGTCACCTCCTCTTCGGCGCTTTCGACTTCACCGCCCACTCGCCGGCCACCATGAAGGACTTCGAGCCCGTAGGCGACGGACTCGAGATCCTGTTTGGGAGCTTCTGCTTTCAGGTGGGGCAAACTGGCACCCTCCGCCTTCCCGAGCAGGTGCCCCTACCATCAATCAGGCCCGCTTCATGGGCCCCACACCCTGTGCTACGCACATCGTCATCAACAGATGAATCCTACGACAGCAGCAGCTGCAACTCCGATCTGTGCGACCCGTCATCAGATGAAGGGACCTACGGTTCCGGATCCGAAAGCTGCGGCAGCAGCGGACCAATCTACGAGCACTACCAATGCACCGTAGTCATCCAGAGCGACATGGATCAGCAGGCGCCCAACCGACCGCCCAACCCGACACCTAACCCGCCAGATCGAAATGGCGGAAACAGAAGAAGCCAGTCCCCCCCCACCCGAAGGGGACAACAACGGCCATGTCATCCGCCTTAGAAAAGAAGGATGGGCCCAGGCACGCGCCGCCGTGGCGGGCGACATAGTCCTGCCTGCAGACTCGTCACGGGATCTGCTGATGGCCTACCATCTGCTCCTGATCGAGGAGCACAAGAAGCGGGTCAAGATGCAGGAGGTGCTTGACAAACGCAAGCAAGCAGCCTCAGAGTCCAGCGTGCGACGAGTTGCGCTCTCCGCCATGGGCATCGGCTCCAGCACGAACGGCAACCAAGTCAACAAACGCCGCTCTCGGATGGAGAACATGGATCCTAAGGAGAGCCGTAAGGTGACTCGAACCCTCCACGCATCCTTCATGGATATGGACGCCGACGGCAACGTCATCCCGAAAACGCCACAGGCTGCGATCATGGCAGCCACCGCGTACCTAGCGTCGCACCCTCCTCCGGAGGGGGACGCGAAAAGATCCATGCACAAGTCCGCACTTACCGGACTCGGACTCGTCGGAGCCGCGCTCCACCAGGATTCTCCTACGGAGCCGAAGAAGAAAGCTCCGGTCAGGTTCGACCGCAGCCCCACCCCGTCATCTGAAGAAGAGGACCATGACCTTCCTCGAAGGAAGAAGAGTTCGCGCCATCGCAACCGCGATTCGGCCGAGGGCAGCTCACAGCGCAAAATCGACAAAGCGCGAGCCAAGAGCGCATGCTCGTCTGAATCCGAGATGGACGAAGACGAAGGAGAACTCTGCGGAGCCCGATGCTTCAGCAGATCTGTTCGACGAACAAAGATGTCGCGAAATTTCAAGCTTCCTTCGGATACTCCGAAGTTCGACGGCACACAAGACCCAAAGGCATGGCTCAACGACCACCTATCATCCGTCAAATTGCACGGCGGAAACAAGGAAACCGCCATGCAATGCCTTCACTGCGGTGACAGTGCGACACAGATCCGCTCAGCAACCTATCTTCAGGGTCCATCCGAAGCTGGGAGGAGCTAGCTTACATCTTCATCCGAAACTTCAAAGGCACCAGCAAGAGGCCCGCCTCAATCGAGGAGTTGCGGGCCTGCACTCAACGAACGGTCGAATCCATTCGCTTGTACATACTACGCTGGTCCGACACCAACAACTCCGCAGCGCACATCTCCGAAGAGAGGGACATCGACGCCTTCAAGGACGGCATCAAGCGCCAAGACTTCAAGGAGGAGCTTGGGCGCATCAAGCCCAAGACACTCGACCACCTCATGGACATCGCCAATAGGTAGGCTGACGGCGAAGATTCCGTCCACCGGGCGCACTCGGAGGAAGAGGACGACTACGGCCGACGACGAGAACGCCGTAGCAAGAGAAGATCACGCGTCTACGACGATCGCGATGGACCCGACATGGTCGCGGCCGGCTACGCCGACCGCCGCAATGACGCCAACCGCAACAGCGGAGGATACCGCGGAGGAAACTTCCGCGATGGAGGGCACCTAGCACAGTCGTGGCAGCACCGCGATCGCGACAACGGACCCTCAGCATACGAAAAACTTTCGGGTCCATGCACCATCCACTTCTACATCGACAAGCAGGATGGCAAGAAAAAGGCAAGCCACATGCTCAAGGACTGCCGCGAGTTCCAGAAGCTCAGCAAAAGCATGGTCCAGATGAGGCATCAAGCTCAACTTCCTGGATTCGGGAGCGCACCCGCACCAGGTGAGATAGCGCATGGAGCTCCTCCACCGCCACCTGTAGGAGGCCCGAACCAACCAGTCGCACCAGCACAAAACAACACTGGGAACGGGTATCCCCCGCCGAAAGGAGCATTGATGATCCAGAAGGGGCGCCCCACGAATAGGGTGCAGCAGAAAATCACCCGTCAGATCAACCTGGCCGTGTCAACTCCACCCGCCATCCCTGAGTATCTAAGCGGATCGGAGTCCTGCATCACGTTCAGTCGTTCGGATCACCCTTGCGGATCCTCGCCCGAATGCTCTTTGCTGGAAGCAGGTCGGAAGTTTCGAGATGAGTCGCGTCTTCATGGACGGCGGCAGCGGCATCAACCTGATGTTCTCAAGTACTCTAGAAGCAATGCGGATCCTGCAGTGCAGCCTGGAACAGTCAGACACAACGTTCCACGGCATCATCCCAGGAAAGGGCATATTCCCCTTGGGCAAAATATGGCTCGACGTCATCTTCGGCAAGCCGGACAACTTCCGACTCGAACAGCTCGAATTCGAAGTGGTGGACTGGCCATCACAATACCACGCCATCCTCGGGCGTGTAGCATTCGCAAGGTTCTTGGCTGTCCCACATTACGCATACCTGCTACTCAAGATGCCAGGACCAAAGGGCGTCATCACAGTCCACGGGAGCTTCACCCGATCGGACCAATGCGACAGGGACTTCAATAGAATCTCCCAATCATTCGGCATGCAGGAGGAGCTCGTAAGGCTCCGCGAGGTGACGGACAATGGGGCACCCCTAGTCGCACGACAAAACGCACCTGGCATGTCCTTCGACTTCCTCCATGAGCGCTGGGAAATCTTCGCCTGGTGTCCTGCGGACATGCCAGGAGTTCCCAGGGAATTCGCCGAGCACGCACTCAACGTCTTTCCAGACACCAAGCCCGTCAAGCAGTCCATCTGGAGACTGTCTGAGCCACGGGCCGAAGCCATCGGGATGGAAATAAACAAGCTACTCATTGCAGACTTCATCAGGGAGATCAAAGAAAGCGAATGGCTCGCAAATACAGTGATGGTTCCCAAGAAGGACACGGATATTCTGCGGATGTGCGTGGACTTCACGTCGCTGAACAAGCACTTCCCAAAGGATCACTTCCCTCTTCCTCGGATCGACCAGATCATCGATTCGACTGCAGGATGCGAGAAACTATCCTTCCTCGACGCCTACTCAGGCTACAACCAGATTCGACTCAAGGTCGAAGATCAAGAGAAAACGGCGTTCATTACACCGTTCGGAGTGTTCTGCTATAACACAATGCCCTGCGGGCTAAAGAACGCAGGTGCCACGTACCAGCGATGCATGCAGGCATGCCTGAAGGACCAGATCGGTCGCAACGTCCAAGTCTATGTCGATGACATAGTCATCAAAACCAGGGAAGCGAAAACTCTCATCGACGATCTCCGCGAGACGTTCGATAATCTCGACCGCTATAGGATCATGCTCAATCCCGAAAAGTGCGCCTTCGGTGTCCCATCAGGACAGCTCCTTGGCTACTTCATCTCCCAGCGAGGGATCGAGGAGAACCCGAAGAAAATCCGGGCCATCATGGCGATGGAGCAGCCGAAGAATCTTAAGGGCGTCCAGCAGCTCGCAGGACGAATAGCGGCATTGAGAAGATTCATCAGCCGCATGGGCGAGAAGGCCCTGCCATTCTACCAGCTGCTACGCAAGGCAGATAAATTCGAGTGGACGCCCGAAGCCGACGACGCATTCGAAAGTCTCAAACGACTACTCTCCACCTTGCCCGTTTTGGTCATGCCAAAGGAGCGTGAGCCTCTGCTGCTGTACATAGCAGCCACACACCAGGTGGTCAGCACCGTGCTAGTGGTCGAACGACCCGAAGAAGGCAAGACCATGGGGTCCAATGCCCAATTTACTACCTCAGCGAGGTATTGACGCCAACAAAACAGAGGTACCCTCACTACCAAAAACTTGCCTACGGCGTGTTCATGACGGCTCGTCGGTTGAGCCATTACTTCCAGGAGTACCAGGTGATGGTCGTCAATGAGGCACCCCTGAACAGCATCCTGAATAAGCCAGAGGCCACAGGACGCGTGGCCCTATGGGGCATCGAGCTATCACCCCTAGACATCGTCTACGAGAAGCGACTCGCAATCAAGTCTCAAGTCCTCCCGGACTTCCTTGTACACTGGATGGAGCTGCGGTGCGGACACCCGACATGTCGCGATTATGGGACGATGCACTTCGGCGGCTCCAAGCGTGAACACGGAGGCGGGGAGTCATCTTGACCTCCCAGGGCGACAAGATGAAGTACGTCCTTCGGATGAAATTCCGAGCTTCTAACAACGAGGCCGAATACGAAGCCCTCATCCACGGCATGAGGATGGCGAAGATCTGCGGCGCAACGCGCTTGGTCATCTACGGTGACTCCAACCTCGTTGTCCAGCAGAGGATGAACGAGTGCGACGCACACGCCGAAAACATGATCGCGTACCGCGCACTCTACAACGCACTCGAAGGAGAATTCGACGGTTGTGAGCTTCGGCATGTTGGAAGAGAAAGAAACGAGGAGGCCGACAGACTCGCCAACATCGGCTCAACCTGCGCAAAGGTACCACCAGGTGTGTTCCTCGAACAGATCTGCGTGCCATCTATCAAGCCGAAATTCCCCAAGGGATCACCCGAAGAAGCAGAACACTCGGGGGATACGCTACCCGAAGGTCATGAAGGACCCGAGAAACCAGACACAGAGGTCGCCATGGTCAACCTGATGCAGGTCATGGCAGTCAAAGAAACCTGGACGCGGCCGTACCTCCAGTTCCTGATAGATGGAGAACTGCCTGACAGCCTGACGGATGCCCGACGCATATCTCGCCGGTCAAAAGCCTTCACCATCATCAATGGCGAGCTGTACAAGCGAAGCATCACGGGTGTACAACAAAGGTGCGTCACCATAAGTGACGGGAAAACCATCCTCCAAGACATCCACGAGGGCATCTGCGACCATCACGCAGGTAGCCGCTCCCTTGTCGCCAAAGCTCAACGAGCTGGATTCTCTTGCCCACGCCATGAAGCGCAAAGGACATCGTCCGACGATGCAAAGGGTGCCAAAGGTTCGCCGACAAACCACACGCACCCGGGTCAGAGCTCAGGCCCATACCTATAGCCTGGCCCTTCGCTCAATGGGGCCTCGACATGATCGGCAAACTGCCAAGGTCCTCGAAAGGGGGGCACGTCTACCTCCTGGTCGCAGTCGACAAATTCACCAAGTGGATCGAGGCCATGCCGTTCACTAACCAAAAGGGCAAGACTGCCGTCAAGTTCTTTGAATCCATTGTCTACAGGTTCGGCGTACCGCATAGCATCATCACCGACAATGGATCGAACTTCATCTCCAAAGAATTCCAAGACTTCTGCGACGGCCTCGGAATCAACATCACATACGCCTCGGTGGCACACCCGCAAACGAACGGGCAGGTGGAAAAAGCCAACAGCCTAATCAGCGCTGGCATCAAGAAGCACCTCATGATCCCACTCGAGCGAAAAGCTGGAGCCTGGACGAAAGTGCTACCATCCGTCCTATGGAGCTTGCGCACCACGCCAAACAGCTCCACAGGCTACACGCCATTCTTCATGGTGCACGGCGCCGAAGCCGTGCTACCAGCCGAAGTACGCCACCAGGCCCCCCGGGTCGTCGCTTACAGCGAAGCCAAATCCATGGCTGCACTCGAAGACGCCGTCGACACACTCGACGAGGCACGAGACATAGCAGCTCGATCGTCGGCGGTGTAATGCAGAGTCTCCGCAACTACCACAGCCGACGGCTGCGCCCAAGGTCCTTCGTCGAAGGAGACCTCGTCTTGAGACTCAAGCAAGAGCGACCGAAGAAATTCGAGTCACCATGGGAAGGACCCTACGTCATCACCGAAGTCATCCCAGGTGGCGCCTATCGCCTCAAGCACGTGGAGTCTGGAGTCGCATACTCCAACCCATGGAACATCGCACACCTGCGACGATTCTATCCCTAGCTACCTACCCCTTCACTTTCAATAAGGCTATCCAGCCAAGGCTACTCAGCCGAACAATGTACCTCCTCCATTACGATATAAATAAAGCTAAGTGTCTCGCCCCAAGAAATTTTGTTTTCCTATTCGCACTTTTACTTCATGCTACAAACACACTCGGGGCTCCCCCAACCTCACGATTTCGTCAACTGAGGATAACACGTGTACGCCTGAGTATCTAACAACGTCAGGCTAACGAAAAGGACACGTATACAAACAAAGCACTACGTGCTCAAATAACAACCAAACCTTTACAACAAAGGGCAAAACACGCCCAGTCAAATATATACAAATTTTACATTTATCTCTTTTACAGGCACTACCTATTCTGAAGAATAACCTGAGCACGCTGCTCAAATAGATCTACGATCTCTTCGGCATACTGCCCTACAACCGCGTAATGCGGACGCATATCCCGCGCACCACCATCTGGTCGAGGGGGTGGTCCAGCCGCTACAACGGACAGATCTACATCAGGGCAATGCAGCCTCACAAGAGACAATGCAGCCTTCACTCCCGCGACGAGCTGATGCCGCACCAACTCCTTGACATGATTCACGTTCTGAAACTTCGATAGAAGACCGGAAAGGGTCGTCGGTGCAGCATCCAACGGAAACATCACATGTAGAACCGACGCGAGCGACGTCTGCACCTGACGAAGCACCCGCAATACTTGGTGAACGCGATCCTGCACTGTGGCCAGAACCATGGCACGATCACGATCCATCCAGAAGAACCCGCCGGCTTCCATGTCCTGTTGAGTCAAGCAATTTACCCGAACAGCAACACGCTCCTTCTCCTCCCTTGGAGCAAGGTTCGCACCTGCGATACTCGCACAAAAGTAAGATGCAAGGCCGGCAGGCGCATCCAAAGAAATGAGCAACAGCTCGAAAAACTTACACTAAAGCTGCTCGGACAATCGAATCAATTCCGCCATCAAGTACTCCTCTCTGGCAGCACCGCGATCCGCCTTGGACTTCCAAACGTCGGCATGGCCACGCACCCCAAGCAACTCCTTCTCGATACTACGAACACGGTCTCGAAGAAAAGCAAGCTGTGATGGATCATCCAGGGAGGTCCGCAGCCGCGCGGCAGGCGAGGTGTCAATGGGATCGGCACCCGAAGGACCCTAGATCAACAGAAAGGCAAAGACATGAAAACTCAGACGAAGAAGCACACAACTCAACAAGTTCATTAAGTGCATCAAAAGCCACTACGTGGCACAAGGATTTGTTCATCAACATAATTACAACAAAAGAGACTACAACTATCCTACAGCTACAACGCCTAAGATGCAGCACCCTGAGTAGCCTCGGAGCCGGATTGCCTCGCCTTGGCCTCCCCCTGCTGCCGTAGTGCGTACTCGGCCAACAAATCAATCAGCTTTGGCCCATATCGCTTACAGCGAGCAGAATAGGTAGCGAAGGCTACCTTGGATCCATCCGCAGTCATCGGCATCTGGGAGGTGATCTGGGGAAGATCTAGCTCCGCTCCAGCCGCCAAAGCCATTGCCAGCTTGACGGTTGCGCTGATGCCCTTCTGCTTGCGCTTGTACGCCGCAGGTGGTTCGGCTGACAATGCCTCCGCCAGAGCGTCAACATCATCAAGGGCCGCGCCCTTGGGGACAAGCTCCTTGTAGAAGCGTCCAAGGACCTCCTTGGACTTGGCAAGCGAGTTGACGACGGTGCTACAGTGATCTTCGACCGCTGCAGTAGCATCATCTAGAGCACTCCCGTGCTCCAGAGCACCGCGGTCAAACTCGATGCCCACGGCATCTGATACAATAAAGAGAAGAAATGAACGAAAGCACCGCAGAAGAAAGACAAGAAAACCAAAAAAGACGCAAGTGAAGATACTCACCCGAAACAGCTTTGGCAGCCGCCATGAGCTTGCCAGCCACCTACCTTTCACGGGCAGTCCCAACAGTGGAAAGCTGCTCCTCGCGGTCCGTGGCCTCCCGGTGCAGGCGCTCCTTAGCCTCGGCCACAGTGGCCAGCTCCAGCTCGAGGCGCTCCTTCGCACCAATGGCGACCTCGGCCTTCTTCTCCGCTTGACCGAGGATCTTTTTGAGAGCATCAATCTCACGAAGGGAGGTGTTGTGCTCCTCTGCATTCAAAAAATACAAGCGCCAGATAATAGGACACGAATACATGAAGAAGCAAACATCAAGTACCTTGAAGCTGTTTGAGGCTGGCCTCCAGCAATAGGTGCTCCTACACCAGTCGCTTGGCATCCTGCACAAAAGGCTGCAGGAAGACGACCTACTAGTTAGGAAAAGGACTCGGGGGCTACGCCCAACGGAAAAGAACAGAAGCAAAATACACACACGAAAACGCTCGGAGGCTCCCCCGAGACTCGAAGGAAGAACAAAACAAGAAAACTCTTTTACATATGCTCGGGGGCTCCCCCCGTGGAAGGAGACAGAACTACTTACATGATCCGATGGCGATGCCGAAGGTTCACTAGCAAAATTCTGAGGCGCAACCACCTGAACCTCCTGCCGAGGAGGGTTCGGAGCAGCGCCCTCAGAGGTAGCCACCATCTGAGGAGGAGGAGACGCGACTTTCGACTCCCCCATCATCTCCCGAGCACCATCGCTAGAGGAGTCATTGGAAGAGTGCCTGCACACGGGCAAATTAGTACAAGTACAAAGTAAACAGTAAAGAAAATGCAGTGCAGAGAAAACTTACGAGTCAAGCTCGCTCAGGTTGAAGACAGGAGGGGTCCTCCGAACCTTCTTCTCCTGTTTCTTATCTTCCTTCTTTTCTTCCTTCTTCTGCTTTGCTGGCGGGTGCGGCGCTACAGCCCGCACGGGAAGGGCAGGAATCGGAGAGGAAGAGCCTCCATGCCCACCACGGTGACGTTCAAGACACAGTGGGTTCCTAGGAGTCGGAGGAGTCGAAGCATCTGAAGACTCGCTGGAGCTCCGTGATTGTTTGCGAGTGTGGTCCTCGCTCGACTCGTTGGCCTCTTTAGCCGGAGACCGCGCCGATGGCAGCTCGGACATGGAATCCACCACATCATTATCTGGAGCATCCGGATATACTTCGGGTAGTGGAGGCGACATACCCGGCACTTTGAAGATCTGCATAAGAGAAGAACAATTTGTTAGCAAAACAAACACAAATACAACACAGTCGAAAAATAGCGCTACGCGCATGGATCTACACCTGTGGAACAGGAAGTGAAGAAGAAAATGGAGGAGTCAGCGACTTCCCTGGGATATCCTCTCCAGCCTTGAACTTCAGTAGCGAACGAAGGGCCCTGTCGAGATCTCCCTAGGAGAATTTCTCAGTCGAAACCCTCGTCGGATCATGCCGGCCAGCATAAAGGAACATCGAGTGTGCCCTAGCTTGGAGTGGTTGCACCCGACGCTCGAGAAAAGTGCGGATGATATCCACACCGTTAACTTCCTTCTCCGGAATCAACTGGATATCCTCCACTCGATGATAGAGAGCCTCTATCTCCGCCACCTCGCCATCCAAGATCTTGTTTTTCAGGACCTTTTTGGCTTGATCTTTTGGGAGGGGTCAAAAGGAACAAGACCAAAATCCTGCCCAGGCACTACGGAGTCGCGGATATAAAACCATCGCCTCTGCCAGTACTGGACAGATTCGGACATGGAAAAAGAAAACAAAAGCAGATTGGGCTTGTTGGAGATATGCCCTAGAGGCAATAATAAATGTAGTTATTATTATATCTTTGTGTTTATGATAAATGTTTACATTCATGCTATAATAGTATTAACAAGGAAACATTAATACTTGTGTGATTTGTAAACTTAATTTGAAGTCCCTAGTAAAGCCTCTACATAATACTAGCTTGTTGGTTAATAGATGATTGTGGTTTCCCTATCATGAACATTGACATGTTATTAACAACAAGATCATATCGTTAGGATAATGATATGGTGGACATACTCCTATAGATAAGCGTAGCATAAAGATCAAGTCATTTCAATAGTTCAAATTGCTATATGCTTTCTGATACATAGTAACCTAATTCCTTCGACCATGAGATCATGCATATCACCTTTACCGGATGGATGCTTTGATGACATCAAACACCACACCGTAACTGGGTGGCTATAAAGGTGGCATTGAGTGTTCGGAAAGTATTGGTTGAGACACATGGATCAAGAGTGGGATTTGTCCATCCATATGACGGATAGATATACTCTGGGCCCTCTCGGTGGAATGTCATCCAATTAGCTTGCAAGCATGTGACTGGCTCACAAGGGATCACATATCACGGAGCGAGAAAAGAGTACTTATCGGTAACGAGGTTGAACTAGGTATGTAGAGATACCGACGATCATAACCTCGGATAAGTAAAGTATCGTGAGACAAAGGGAAATTGGTATCGTATGTAAGTGGTTCATTCGATCGCAAAGTAATCGTAGAAATATGTGGGAGCCATATGAATTTCCAGATTCCTCTATTGGTTATTGTTCGGAGAAGTGTCTCAATCATGTCCGCATAATTCACGAACCGTAGGGAGACACACTTAAGGATTCGACGTTGTTTGAGTAGTTATGGTATGATGAGAAAGAGACCAAATGTTGTTCGGAGTCTCGGATGGGATCTGGGATATCACGAGGAGGTCCGGAATGGTCCGGAGAATAAGATTCATATAAGGAAAGTCCCGTTTCGGAGTTGGGGAATGATTCCGGTGTTTTCATCGGGAATGTTCTAGAATGTTCCGGAATGTCCGGCACTCCGGAGGGGAAGGGTACATGAATGTGTTATATCAAGTTGATATGATTGCATCATGTACTATGTGTCATCGCTGTTCCAAATAAAGGATTAATTCAAATCCTAGTTTGAAAAGTCAAATAGCTAAATTGAAAAGTCAAACGGCTAAATTTGGAAAGTGGAAAAGAGGAGGAAGGGGGAAACCGAGTTGGGGAGTTCCTCCTCCAACCGGCCAGCGCCCCTCCAAGCCGAGTTGGGGAGGGACTCCTCTCCCTCCCTCTTGTCCGCCGGCCCCTCCACCTATATAAGGAGGGGCAGGGCTCCCTCCTAGCACACACAAGTACCTCTCCTCAAACCCTAGCAGCTGCTGCCCACCATAGCCGCCATCGCCCCCTAGGGTTTTTGCCCTAGCCGCCAACTTGGGGTGCTCCAAACCCTAGTCGTCGGCTCTAGCACCTCCTCCTTGGTGTGTCTAAAACCTAGATCGCCGAGGAGCTCTCTCATACTCCACCATACTCGCTCCGGCTTAAGGCGAAGCCCTGTGATATCTCCCCTCTACTTAGGTACCACACGTCGTCTTTCTTGGAATCGCGAGGAGAGTGCTACAACCTCATTTTCTTTGGAACAAGGGAGAGGAAGGTCTTCGTCGAGTCACGAGCGATGTGACCGATTGCGGGAGCTCTTAGCAGCGCGGAAGGATCGTCTGGCGATCTTGAGATCGGAAGAATCGACTACATCATCCACGAGAATCCGCTCTCGTTAAACACTTTGGAATCTTGAGGTGAGTTATTCCATCGACTCGTTGCTACAATCTAGTAGATAGATCTTGGCTTGTTTGTTTGTATGCGATAGAAATTTTTTGTTTTCCATGCTACGAAACCCTACGGTGGTATCAGAGCCGTGTCTATATGTAGATCTGTTGCACGAGTAGAACACAATGGTCATTGTGGGTGTTGATGCTTTTATTGTCGATTGCTTCTTGTGTACTTTGCATCTTGCGGTATGTTGGGATGAAGCGGCCCGGGCTAACATTACATGACATCGTTCATGAGACTTGCTCCACGCTTGACATGCAACTTGTATTGCATAAGTGGCTTTATGGTGCCTGTTTCTCCTAGCATAGTTAAGATCCAATTTACAACGGGTGATTAACAATACTAGTATCAATGTTGTGGTTCTTGTTCGTAAGTTAGAACGACACTTATTGGAAGCCCCAAACCACGTAAAACATGCAAAGAAAGTAGAGGCGTCTAACTTTGTTTTGCAGGGGTGTGCAGTGATGTGATATGGACATGATTGTGATTATATTTGATGTATGCAATGTTCCTTATTGTAAGTTGGCAACCGGCAGGAGCCATATGGTTGTCTTTAATTTATGTTAAGACCCGCGTGTCTATTCAAAGTAGTTGTAATAGTTGAAGCCGGTGGACGACAACCATGAAGAAGCGTCATTGACCTTGATGCAATACCGGTGATGATGGAGATCATGTTCGTGCTTGAAGATGGAGATCGGAAGCACAAAGAAGAAAGGCCATATCATATCACATATTATGAATTGCATGTGATGTTAATCCTTTATGCATCTTGTATTGCTTAGTAGACGACGGTAGCATTATAAGATGATCCCTCATGCACATGAATTTCAAGTCATAAAGTGTTCACCCTTTAGTTAGCACCGTTGCTAAAGCTTGTTGTTTCGAAGCACCACGTGATGATCGGGTGTGTTAGATTCCGCAAGTTTATACAACGTGAGGAAGCCAGATTTGTTCATGCGGAAACTAAGGTTTGATCTTGACGAGCCTAGCATGTACAGACATGGTCTCGGAACACGGATCACCGAAAGGTAAAGCATGAATCATATAGTAGATATGATGAACATGTCGATTGTTCACCATTGAAACTATATCAACTCTCGTGATGATCGGTGTTGATGTGGTGGATTTGGTTCGTGTGATCACTAAAACAATGTGAGGGATATTGTTTTGAGTGGGAGTTCACCTAGATTAATTTTATTATTAATTTGAACTCAATTTGTCATAAACTTAGTCTAAACTATTGCAAATATGTTGTAGATCAATGGCAGCCCCTACCATCAATTTTAATGCGTTCCTAGAGAAAGAAAAGTTGAAAAACAATGGAAGCAACTTTGCGGATTGGTCCTGCAATTTGAGGATTGTCCTCACAGCTGGTAATTTGACCTATGTGCTGGATGCACCGCTGGGTGACCCACCTGCAGCTGATGCTCCCAATGACGTAAAGAACGTTTACCTCACTCGGAAGACTCAGTACTCCATAGTTCAGTGTGCTATCTTGTATGGTTTAGAATCGGAGCTTCAGAAAAGGTTTGAGAATTCAGACCCATATGATATTGTCGAGGATCTCAAATTGATTTTTGAGACTCATGCGGCAATTGAAAGCTATGAGGCTTCCAAAAGTTCTTTAAGCGCAAGATGGAAGAGGAAGCTCGTCGGTGAGCATGTGCTTAAGATGTCCGGACGCATAAACAAACTTCAAAGCTTGGGTATTGTGATTCCTAATGCTTTGGGGATTTACCGTGTCCTCCAATCACTACCACCAAGTTACAAGAACTTTGTGATGAACTACAACATGCAAAACATGAACAAGACGTTGCCAGAACTCTTTGCCATGTTGAAATCTGCAGAAGTGGAGATCAAGAAAGAGCACCAAGTGTTGTTGGTCAATAAGACCACCAAATTCAAGAAAGGCAAGTCTAAGCAGAAGGGACACTTCAAGAAGGGTGGTAAGAAAGTTACCGCTACCGAAGAAGACCAAGGCTGGACCTAAGCCACGATCTTGAGTGCTTTCTTGCAAGGGAGAAGGTCACTCGAAGCGGAATTGCCCAAAGTACTTGGCGGATTTGAAGAACGGCAACATCAAGAAGAAAGGTATATCTGATATACATGTTATTGATGTGTATCTCACTAGTACTTGTAGTAGTGCCTGGGTATTTGATATTGGTTCGGTTGCTCATATTTGTAACTCGAAACAGGTGCTGTAGAATAAACGGAAGCTAGCGAAGAACGAGGTGACAATGCGCGTGGGAAACGGATCAAAGGTTGATGTGATCGCGGTCGGCACGCTACCCCTTCATCTACCATCGGGATTAGTTTTATACTTAAATAATTGTTATTTGGTGCCTGGTTGAGCATGAACATTATATCGGGATCTTGTTTATTGCGAGACGGTTACTTGTTTAAGTCCGAGAATAATGGTTGTTCGATTTATATGAGTAATATGTTTTATGCACATGCACCTTTGATAGATGGTCTATTCTTATTGAATCTCGATAGTGGAAATACACATATCAACAACATTGAGGCTAAATGTTTGAAATCAAGCGATAATTTGACCTATATGTGGCACTGTCGTCTTGGTCACATTGGAGTGAAACGTATGAAGAAACTCCATTCCGATGGACTTCTTGAATCACTTGATAGATGTGAAGCATGTCTGATGGGTAAAATAACTAAGACTCCATTTTTTGGTATGATGGAGCGAGCTACGGACTTATTGGAAATCATACATACCGATGTTTGTGGTCCAATAGTGTAGCATCGCGCGGTGGTTATCGTTATGTTCTTACCTTCACGGATGACTTGAGTAGATATGGGTATATCTATTTCATGAAACATAAGTCCGAAACTTTCGAGAAGTTTAAGGAATTTCAAAGTGAGGTAGAGAATCAACGTAACAAGAAGATTAAATTTCTACGTTCTGATCGTGGAGGTGAATATCTAAGTTACGAGTTTGGTGAGCATTTAAAGAAATGCGGAATACTTTCGCAGTTGACACCGCCGGGAACACCACAGCGTAATGGTGTGTCCGAACATCGTAATCGAACTCTCTTAGATATGGTTCGTTCTATGATGTCACTTACAGATTTACCGCTATCATTTTGGGGTTATGCATTAGAAACAACTGCATTCACTTTAAATAGGGCACCGTCTAAATCCGTTGAAACAACACCGTATGAATTATGGTTTGGGAAGAAACCTAGATTGTCGTTCCTTGAAGTTTGGGGTTGCGAAGCCTATGTAAAGAAGTTACAGCCGGACAAGCTTGAACCCAAAGCGGAAAAATGCGTCTTCATAGGATACCCGAAGGAAACTATTGGGTATACCTTCTATCCATAGATCCGAAGGCAAAATCTTCATTGCCAAGAATGGATCCTTTCTAGAGAAGGAATTTCTCTCGAAAGAAGTGACTGGAAGGAAAGTAGAACTCGACGAGGTTTTCGAACCTTCTCTCAAAATTGCGAGTAGCGCAGCACCGGAAGAAGTTCCTGTGGTTCCTGCACCAATAAGAGAGGAAGCTAATGATGATGATCATGAAACTTCGGTTGAAGTTGCTACAGAGCCTCGGAGGTCAACGAGAACTCGTACCACTCCAGATTGGTATGATCCTGTTATGAGTGTCATGTTGGTGGATAACACCGATGACCCTGAGACATATGAGGAAGCGATGATGAGCCCAGATTCCAATAAATGGCAAGAAGCCATGAAATCCGAGATTGGATCCATGTACGAAAACCAAGTATGGACTTTGGTGGACTTACCGGATGGCCGGAAGGCTGTCGAGAACAAATGGATTTTCAAGAAGAAAACAGATGCTGATGGTAATGTTACTTTCTATAAAGCTCGACTTGTCGCAAAAGGGTTTCGACAAATTCAAGGAGTTGACTACGATGAGACTTTCTCACCAGTAGCGAAGCTAAAGTCTGTGAGGATTACGTTAGCAATCGCTGCATATTATGATTATGAGATATGGCAGATGGATGTCAAAACAGCATTCCTCAATGGAGACATTGATGAAGAGTTGTACATGATGCAACCCAAAGGTTTTGTCGATCCTAAAGATGCTAACAAGGTATGCAAACTTCAATGGTCCATATATGGATTGAAGCAAGCATCCCGAAGTTGGAATCAACGTTTTGATAAGGTGATCAAAAGTTTTGGTTTTATACAAACTTATGGAGAAGCTTGTATTTACAAGAAAGTGAGTGGGAGCTCTGTAGCATTCTTAATACTATATGTAGATGACATATTGTTGATTGGGAATGATATAGACCTTCTTAATAGTGTCAAGGAATATTTGAATAATAGTTTTTCAATGAAGGATCTTGGCGAAGCAGCTTACATATTAGGCATAAAGATTTATAGAGATAGATCGAAACGCCAAATATCATTGTCACAAAGTACATATTTGGACAAAGTTCTAAAGAGGTTTGGAATGGAAGAAAGCAAGAAAGGGTTCTTGCCCATGTTTCCCAATACGACCTTGAGTAAAACTCAAAGTCCGACATCGGCAGAAGATAGAGAAAGGATGAGTAAGACTCCCTATGCCTCAGCCATAGGATCAATAATGTATGCCATGCTATGTACTAGACCCGACATTGCATATGCTGTTAGTCTAACTAGCAGATATCAAAGTGATCCAGGAGTGGATCATTGGACAGCGGTCAAAAACATCCTTAAGTACTTGAGAAGAACTAAGGATATGGTTCTTTCTTATGGAGGTGATGAACAGCTCGTTTTTAATGGTTACACCGATGCTAGTTGGAACACCGATCCGAATGATTCTAAATCACAATCTGGATACGTATTTATTTTGAATGGTGCAACAGTTAGCTGGAGGAGTGCAAAGCAGAGCGTTGTGGCAAGATCTTCAACTGAATCGGAATACATGGTTGCTTCGGAGGCTTCACAAGAAGCGATATGGATGAAAGAGTTCATTACAGAGCTGGGTGTGGTTCCTAGTGCGCTGGACCCAATGTCTATCTACTGTGATAACATGGGCGCCATAGCCAATGCGCAAGATCCAAGGTCACACAAGAAGCTGAAGCATATCAAGCTACGTTTTCATGCTATTCGAGAACATATCCAAGATGGGGATATAAAGATTTGCAAAGTACACACAGATCTGAATGTGGCGGATCCGTTGACTAAACCTCTCCCGAGGGCAAAACATGACCAGCACCAAACTGCCATGGGTGTTCGGTATATTACCATGTAATCTAGATTAGATGACTCTAGTGCAAGTGGGAGACTGTTGGAGATATGCCCTAGAGGCAATAATAAATGTAGTTTTTATTATATCTTTGTGTTTATGATAAATGTTTACATTCATGCTATAATAGTATTAACAAGGAAACATTAATACTTGTGTGATTTCTAAACTTAATTTGAAGTCCCTAGTAAAGCCTCTATATAATACTAGCTTTTTGGTTAATAGATGATTGTGGTTTCCCTATCATGAACATTGAGATGTTATTAACAACAAGATCATATCATTAGGAGAATGATATGGTGCACATACTCCTATAGATAAGCGTAGCATAAAGATCAAGTCATTTTAATAGTTCAAATTGCTACATGCTTTCTGATACATAGTAACCTAATTCCTTCGACCATGAGATCATGCATATCACCTTTACCGGATGGATGCTTTGATGACATAAAACACCACACCGTAACTGGGTGGCTATAAAGGTGGCATTGAGTGTTCGGAAAGTATTGGTTGAGACACATGGGTCAAGAGTGGGATTTGTCCATCCATATGACGGATAGATATACTCTGGGCCCTCTCGGTGGAATGTCATCCAATTAGCTTGCAAGCATGTGGTAGCTCACAAGGGATCACATATCACGGAACGAGAAAAGAGTACTTATCGATAACGAGGTTGAACTAGGTATGCGAGATACAAGCGATCATAACCTCGGATAAGTAAAGTATCGTGAGACAAAGGGTAATTGGTATCGTATGTAAGTGGTTCATTCGATCGCAAAGTAATCGTAGAAATATGTGGGAGCCATATGAATTTCCAGATTACTCTATTGGTTATTGTTCGGAGAAGTGTCTCGATCATGTCCGCATAATTCACGAACCGTAGGGAGACACACTTAAGGATTCGACGTTGTTTGAGTAGTTATGGTATGATGAGAAAGAGACCAAATGTTGTTCGGAGTCTCGGATGGGATCCGGGATATCACGAGGAGATCCGGAATGGTCCGGAGAATAATATTCATATAAGGAAAGTCCCGTTTCGGAGTTGGGGAATGATTCCGGTGTTTTCATCGGGAATGTTCTAGAATGTTCCGGAATGTCCAGCACTCCGGAGGGGAAGGGTACATGAATGTGTTATATCAAGTTGATATGATTGCATCATGTACTATGTGTCATCGCTGTTCCAAATAAAGGATTAATTCAAATCCTAGTTTGAAAAGTCAAATAGCTAAATTGAAAAGTCAAACGGCTAAATTTGGAAAGTGGAAAAGAGGAGGAAGGGGGAAACCGAGTTGGGGAGGAGTTCCCTCCTCCAACCGGCAGCGCCCCCTCCAAGCCGAGTTGGGGAGGGACTCCTCTCCCTCCCCCTTGGCCGCCGTCCCCTCCACCTATATAAGGAGGGGCAGGGCTCCCTCCTAGCACACACAAGTACCTCTCCTCAAACCCTAGCAGTTGCTGCCCACCATAGCCATCGCCGCCCCCTAGGGTTTTTGCCCTAGCCACCGACTTGGGGTGCTCCAAACCCTAGTCGCCGGCTCTAGCACATCCTCCTTGGTGTGTCTAAAACCTAGATCGCCGAGGAGCACTCTCATACTCCACCATACTCGCTCCGGCTTAAGGCGAAGCCCTGCGAGATCTCCCCTCTACTTCCGGTACCACGCCGTCGTGCTGCCGGAATCGCGAGGAGAGTGCTACAACCTCTGCTGCCTGCTGGAACTAGGGAGAGGAAGGTCTTCGCCGAAAGTACGAACGCAGACCGATCATGGAGCGCCGCTTAACGTTGCGCCTTGAAGGATCGTCTACGCGATCTTGAGACCGGGAAGAGTACGACTACATCACCCACGAGAATCCGCTCTCGTTAAACACTTTGGAATCTTCGAGGGTGAGTTATTCCATCGACTCGTTGCTACAATCTAGTAGATAGATCTTGGCTTGTTTGTTTGTATGCGATAGAAATTTTTTTTCCATGCTACGAAACCCTACAGGGCTTTAGGGAGATGATGCAACTCCCAATGGGATAAACACCATCCGAACCGGATTGCCTCTTCACGGAATAGAGTTTCCGGAAGAGGCCAAAGTGCGGCTCAATACCGAGCCAGCACTCGTAGAAAGTGATAAAACAAGCAACATGAAGAAGAGAATTGGGGGAAAGATGGTGCAATTGGACACCATATAGAAAAAGCAGTCCACGAAGGAAGTCGTGGACTCGGAAGGAAAATCCACGAATGACAAAGGCAAGGAACATAACCCGACACCCAGCGGGGGGATGGGGGATTACCTCATTGCCTGGGAGTTTGACCTCCTATCCTCGGGATCGTGCCCGCCATGAAGCTTGGAGATCACTCTCCCGCGTCTCCGATCGCCGCCAGCCACCATCGGTGACACGGCTAGCGGCGGCATTATTTTTCCCTCCAGCAGCGCTGGTACCAACCGCAGATGAAGCCTTCTTCGACTTCCCCATCGCGGTACGGCGTCGCCGGCGGTGAGAGCACAGGATGGAAGATGGAAATGTGAAGGTATATTCCAGCGCACAGCAAGAACTCTCAGAGAACAAGGAAGCAGTGAAAACGAGAATAGATGCGGTGAAAACAAACTGAAGTTTTCCCCAATGATTATAAAGATGAAGACGATGCACGATAGCCGTCCATCGAGAAGACCTAACGCCAACGGCAGGATCTGTCCATACACGTTTCAGCATCGCAGCGAACCGTCGCCAACACGCCGTCCACTACGCGTGGAAATCGAGGCGACGCCGTAATTATCTCCACGCCGCGCGTGACCGGTCAATTCAAGGTTAGACAGTGGGACCCACGTTCATCCAGTCAAGTCATCTCTGGTGCAGCAGGCGCTTGAGGTCATCGATCGTCAGCACTGACGTCATCAAAAGCTACACTAGCACCAGCTACAATTTCTTCGGCTTCAAAGCTAAGAGTACTCACTCGAATCTACGATTCGACTAATTACTCGGGGGCTACTCCTATCAGGAGCGCTGGCCGCGCACCCGAAAGAGAAACAACATGTTTCAGCATCGAACTATTTCTTCGAGTCCTACGTCGAGTCTACGACTCCACTACAGACTCGAGGGCTACTCCCATAGGGAGGATGGATTTAAGAATCCGAAAAAAAAATTGTCCCACGGACCTAATACTGAACAACGGCTGAATTAAAGTCTCCGCTCGAGTCCATGACTCGAGCAGACACTCGGGGGCTACTCCCATAGGGAGCGCTGGTCGCGCACCCTATGAATTCTTCGACTGGGATCCTTCGGATTAGTATGCAAAAAACTTTTTTGGAAACTCTGCCCTAATTGATGTTAAGTGAGAAATGTCCTGCTTGGCCACCCGAAACACCTCCGTGGTGATAAACATTCGGATGATGTGTCTGCGACACAAAGAAAAGACCTACAGATATCATCTGATGGCCTGGCAACGCACACGACTGCGCTCTGCTAGTAAAAACCCGTGCCAGCAGGCGCGATGAAAAATCCCGACGGACGTGTTGGGTACACCAAATAAATTCACTGGAATTCCACTCCTGTAAGTCCTCCGTGGCCAGTGTCGAATTACGCCAGCATATGTTCCAGGTTTGAGTTGGGGGACTCGATCCTGAAGAAGATCGTGTTGTTTCATCCTAAGACAGTTAACTGACCCTGATCCGTCGGGTGAGTCAGGCACACGCATCAACAATCCCTACACATAAAACTATTGAAATACATAGTCGCACCCGAAGGATTGAAGAGTCCTCAGCCGAATCTACGATTCGACTGATCACTCGGGGGATACTAACATGGTTATACCCCACGGGTACATGATCTCAGCATTTCTAGTCCAGCCCAAGGAAGGCCCACGACAAATATACGCCGGCCCATGAAGAATTTCGGGTGGCCAAGGCCCATGACGCCTTCGGATCCTTGGAGAGCAAGACTAGAGTAGATAGGAAATTCAAAGGGGTAAAACCCTAGAACCTGTAACCGACTAGGTCTACGCCTGGGACCTGCCTAAGTCTATATAAAGGCCAGGAGGGCACGACCTATATCTCTCTCTCATACTCTTGCATACACACGTCCACGCCAGATTGCATCTGCGCACCACTGTAATCACCGGTTCCGCCGTAATCAAGAGCAGACAAGCAGGAGTAGGGTTTTCCTCGGGCTGAACAGGTAAACCTCGTGTCCCGTGTTTCTTGTTTGCTAACCGTTCCGCGATCTCCAGCATCCCCATCTTCTCCAAAACCCAAGTCCATAACAATGGGCATTGACGAGATCAAACCTCGTCACCATCCGTGAAGGGAGCCGACATCAAAAACCCGGATAGAGCTGACTCTTTCGTCAACATGGTGACAAAGATCCCTCCGGCTTGGACAAAACCGTTCATGGAGTATCTCGAGCACGGAACTTTGCCCGACGACAAAGTCGAAAGACGGCAAATAGTACGATGAGCAAAGGGTTATACCATAATCAATGGGCAACTCTATAAAAGGAGCACTACTGGTGTATACTTAAAGTGCGTTTCCCAGCTAGAAGGTATGGAAATCCTGCGAGAGATCCATCTCGGAGATTGCGGGCATCACGCCGCTCCTCGATCATTGGTCATGAAAGCCTTCCGGCAAGGATTCTACTGGCTGACCGCGAAGGAGGACGCCGACAAGCTGGTTGAGACATGCACGGGATGCCAGTATTATGCCCGACAACCACATGTTCCTGCTGAAGAATTGCGAACAATACCAATAACTTGGCCATTTGCAGTCTGGGGGCTAGACATGGTGGGACCATTACAGACGGCACCGTGTGGATTTACGCATCTACTTGTAGCAGTTGACAAATTCACCAAATGGATAGAAGCTAAACCCATTAGAAAGCTTGATGGGGCAACTGCCCTTCGGTTTGTCCGGGATGTAGTGGTGAGATTTGGTCTCCCACACAGTATCATCACCGACAACGGAAGCAACTTGTCACTTGGAGAAGTGGAGGCCTATTGCTGGGAGAAAGGCATCCGACTTGACCATGCATCTGTGGCACACCCACAATCCAATGGTCAGGTTGAGCGAGTCAATGGATTAATTCTGCAGGGAATCAAGCCACGTCTTTAGGCACCGCTACACAGAGCAGCAGGAGCCTGGGCGGAAGAACTGCCATCTGTGCTGTGGAGTTTATGAACCACACCCAACAGATCCACCGGTTACACCCCTTACTTCATGGTATATGGATCAAAAGCCATCCTACCTTCCGACATCCTCCACGACGCACCAAGAGTTGCCGCCTACGACGAAAATGACGCTGAAGAATCCAGACGCCTAGATGTGGACCTTCTTGAGGAGGAGTGCGTTTTGGCATGCCAAAGATCCGCCATCTACCAGCAGAAGCTACGCATCTACCATAGTCGCCGCGTTCGGCATCGCTCATTTAAAGAGGGGGATTTAGTACTCCGACTTAAGCAGAAGAAGTCACACAAATTATCCCCTCCATGGGAAGGACCGTTCATCATAAGCAAGGCGCTGCTCAATGGGTCTTACTACCTTGTCGACAATAGTGAGCTCAAGGATAGACCCAACAAGGATCATAAGCGTAAGCGACGTGACCCGGATGATGACTACCCGGAGCTTGATCGGCCATGGAACATAGCAAAGCTACGTCCTTTCTACACTTAGCATTTTTTTATCTAATTGTGTATCTCTTATATGATCAATGAAATAAAGCTCTTTAGTTCACTCATATTGCTGAGTCTTTTACGTCCTTTAGTGTTCATTTTTGGATCATATAAAACCTTTATGCACAAGTCTTGCGATTGCACTTGTGAAAATTCCGCCTACGGGCGTTAGCTTAAGTTTTCTGGTCTACACATTCTTTGTCATTTTTATGTGGATTCTAGAGTAGTGACTTTTGGCACTTATTGTCGGCGATTTTGTGCTCAGGTTATTGACGGTGCCATTGGGCATCATCACCTAAGCGCATGGTTCCGACAACGAGTCTTCCGACTCACGAAAAGTCAAGCATAAGAAACAGAGTAATGGATAAGCCAGCACTTGCTTAAAAAATATATACATACTGGGACTTAATTCTTAAGTAGCAGGATACGACAACCATTGTTTTCCGCCTTAAGATTACATCAACAAGTTTTTCCCGTGCACACACCAAAGGTGAAATAGAAATTACAAAGTGTTCTTCATTCTTTGGGCGCAGGAGACTTGGAGGCCGCATCATCACCAGCCGGAGAATCACCCTCAACATCGGCGCTGTGATGAGACTCAGAGGAGTCCTGGTTGACGCTATCGATGGTGTTCCTGGGCATGAAGACGTCAACGTCCACCAACTCGGCAACCCTGGTGTCATAACCCGCGAGTGATGACAGAATGGCTTCGTGATCGATCTCCTTGCCGTCATCATCCACGTCGGGGATAACAGATGTCACCGTGTCGATGTCGACATCTTCATAGTGTGCCTTCACCATAGACAGCGCCATCCTTGTGCCAGCCCATGCGCATGAAGCCTTCCAGTTCGCGACACGCTCGGGGGCTCGGCGCAGGATCTCCGAGTACTTCGTCAAGAGTCCGATGCCTTGATATATATTTGGAGGGGCTTGGCAATCTCCTTGGCTTGGGCGATGGCGGTGTTGATGAAGTTGCCAGCAAGAACCATGCATTCCTTGTCCGAAGGAGGCGAGCGGGTTAAACCCATAGGCGCTGAAAATTCCGACAAGGATCGCATGAGTTCAATAAACTCTAAAGTATCCAGACTACAGAAATACAAGGCGGATGAAACTTACTGAAGATGCTGGCCTTAGCCTGCCAGACGTTGTCCGCCAAGGATTCCTTCTCTTGTTGGAGGAGCGTAAACACCTCGCTATGGCGATGGTTTTGCTCATCAGCAGCTTGCTTCTGATCTTTTAATATCGCAAGCTCCTCCTTCAAGCGATTGATCTTAGCGGAGGCGGAATCTTGCAGGGCTTTCATGGAATCCTCGTGCATCTTCAGCATCTCCTTCCTCTCCTCCTTCAGGATCTTGTTCTCGCTGTCCAGCTGCTGGATATGCTTGGACTGCTCGACAATGTCCTTGGCCTTGGCAACATGTTCTACAAGTCGGAGAAAACCACGTACACAGTGAGTACTCGGAGATTATGGGCACAAAATTAAGACGGAAATGCGCAAAAAGAAAACAGACTCTTGTTTTTGATGACCTGTTCCTTCAAGATGGCAGTTTTGCCCTTTTCGGCTTCAAGATCTGCGCGCATTTTCTGATACTTGTCGTTGGCCATGCCCCGCCGAGCATTCTCATTCTGTGGAAACAAATACAAATTTAAGTTATTGTTTGGTCTGCTTGGAGCCCCTAGTCGGAGATTTTCCACCTAGATGCTCGGGGGCTACAGCGAGAGTTTTTAACTTATCAATATGTTTAGCTTTTCTTTAAGCATCTAGTCGGAACTAATTCAGTTACAACTAGAGGCTTGGGGGTCTACAACATTGAAAATTATGAACACTGTGTATGCTACTCTTAAAGCATCTAGTCGGAGTAATTCATTCCATCTAAATGCTTGGGGGGGCTACAGTGAGAGTTTTTCTAACTTAGTCACTCTTAGAGCATATAGACGCAAAACCTATGGTTTTCCGTCTACATCCTCGGGGGCTACAGTGGGATACTCATACGAAATGCAAAAGGTAAAGTAAAACTTACAAGTGCAATAATCTTGAGGTTTGTAGCAATCTCGGCCAGCAGCTTGCCAAAGGAAATGCTATTTCCCTGCAAGATATCTGCTTGACGGAGTAGCTCCTCAAGACCGCACGTCGGAGATGACGTCACTCCTCCAGGAACCATAGTTGTGTTACTCGGCAGGAGCGCCGGGTAGACTATCTTCGGGAACTCGAAGGGTTTCTGGGGAGTAGGGGCGCCGCCTTCGGCAGAGGTACCAGCTCCCACCACCGCCTTGCCCCTACCGATGGCATCCTTAGCCGGAGCTTCAGCCATTTGAAGAGGAGCGCTCTCCTGCGTCGCCTGCTCGCCGACAACAGCGAGTTTGGTAGAGGCCCCAGAATCCACTTCCATGGCGGAAAGGCCTGGTGCCTCCTGGACTTGAGAACTTGTCAGAGCAGAGGAGGGCTTGACGGCAGGAGTAGCAGGGGCGATGGTGGGGGAGGAGTCGCGATGCAGCATATCTTTGATATTTCTAGAAGCCCCAAGAGTCTTGGAGGACTTCTTGAGGCTGGTTGTGGCTTTCTTCCTGAAACGTGCAAAGTCCATAATTACAGGAACAAGACAGATAAATAAGACAATGTCGGAGAATGAAAGGCTTACACTAGGGGGGGCGCTTTAGCAAACATCCCGATGGCTTTTTTCTTTTTCGCCTCCAGGGCGGGAGTACTCTTTTTGGAGGCTCCACCCTCCGTCTTCTTCTTATTGCCTCCATCGGCAACGTCAGAGGTGGAGCTCTTCCGCTTTCACGCCAACGGGACATCGTTGTCGGACACGACCATGATTTCCTTCATCTTTGGATCGTAGATTTGGGCAGCCAGGTTGTCCTCATCTAGATCGCTAAGCTGTTAAGTGAGAAATCACCGTGTTAGATAAGATGGCACTGGAAAGGCGGAGAAACTGGAGCAATGTCATAAACGGAAAATAAATACCTACCTTTGGGCACTTTCCGTCTACGTACATGTCGCAGGTGATGGTGAAGCCGCGCTTCTTATCCTTCACCTTGACGATGTCCTTTAGACGGAGCTTGATAGAGTCGCTTGAGACGTTATCCACGGAGATCCGGAGGGTATCCCTTCGATCACCGGTGTACTCGTGCATGAACTTCGCGCGGTGCTGCAGAGGTTGGATTCGCCTGATGACCCAGCACATGGCTAGGTCCAAGCCGGTCAAACCCGTCTCTACAAACCACTCGATCCGCCTTATTGCGCGTGAAGCGTTGAGGTCAGAGGGAAGATAGGCATGGGATCTCCATGTGGAAACTTCAGCGGCGGCTCCATCCACGAAGTCCGGGTACGTCACTTCTCGGCCCGCCAAAGGAATGTCGGGGCCGTAGAAATCGTCGCCCGATTTTGCCGACTCGTGGCCGACGATGTCGGGGAACCGCCGGCCAGGTCGAATCTTGAAGCTTATGGTGCCGCAGTTCCTAAGCTCCTCCCTACTATGTCCGGCTTCACGTTTGACGGTGAATAAGTACACGAACAAGTCTAACCTAGGCTTAATCCCTAGGTAACCCTCACAAAGTGCCGCGAAGTTGCTAAGCACTAAGATACTATTGGGGGAGAGGTTATGGGGTTGGACTTTGAAGTGGTTCAAGACAGACAGAAAGAAGTGGGAGATGGGCAGAGAAACGCCGCGTACCAGCTGAGCCTTGAGGTACACTTTTTCTCTGGCTTAGGGAGAAGATGTCACCTCGCCGGCCGGCGCCGCCCGCCAATCAAGCCCCTCCGTAGTGGGAAGGTAGCCTTCGGCGACCATCTCTTGGATGTCGCGGCCGGTGATGTCCGATCCGCGCCAGTCGCCCTTGTGCGAGTCTGGCTCTTCTTCAAGAGGCTCTAGCGCCGCCAGATTGTGGTCACCGCCGGTGGTTTCAAACACTACCGATGCGGGGATGACCAGGCCCTTTGGGGGCACGGCGAGCTCGCCGGCCATCGCCGTGTAACCGCCATCGACGGGGAGGAGCTGCTGCTGGCCATGGAGGATTGGGAGGATGCGACTGATGCAGAGAGAGGCTAGGGTTTCTTCGAGGTTTTCCGCGGAGAGCTCGAGGAGGCGTGCGGTTGGAGGAAGAAGATGATGACGCGAGATAATGGGGTGAAAAAGTGGCAAGTGTCCCACGGTTACTATTTATCTTACTCCGCGTCAAGATTCGTGCAGCTAATCGGACGGTTGCCGCGTAGACGACGTGTTCGTGAATGTACGCGATAATTTCGCCACGTCTCCAACCGCCGCCAACAACGGTTTGTATCGCTCGCGAGGGAAAACCGGATATGATTGCGTTCTCTGCATGTGTGAGTTACGAGGCATCGCTGACGTAAGCCTACGTCGTCATAACTGACATGGTAGATGAGCCGTCGCATCGAATATTCCGGCATTGACGGATTTAATCAGACTACGGAAGAGTACGATGGAAGATTCAGAATTTCTCCAATTTAATCATAGAAGACGGAGAAAACCTTTGCAGGGTTCTTTGGGAGGACTGCAAGATATTGCTTGACGATTTGCCGACATCCATCTAGACGAAGCATTCCACGAGAAGAGGCAAGACGGCGCAAGATCTCGGAGTTCTCTGGGGCCTAATGTTGGGGATATGCTATATGGGTATCCTCATAGCATATCTCTTATCCGACTAACCCGGGTGGCCCATAGTCGGTAGCATGGCTCGTGGCCGGCTTGATTAGGTGGATCCAGAAGGGAGGCCCATGCCGGATAAAGGAAGGCTACGGTGGAGTCACCAGCGTACTCGGAGCCTTGGAGTACAAGATACACAAGACTAGTGATAGACGGTGTAGGACTCTGTAACCTGTCCGGTTAGGACTTTTCCCTGTAACCCTATGATCTGGCGACTATATAAGTCGGGCCTACGGGAGCCTTTAGGGCACGATAACTTACAATCTCATACACAACCTCGCACAGCAAACCTATCTCTGTAACTCGGCGTATTGCCCTTATAGTGATTTATAGCAGGAGTAGGATTCCGCCACCGTTGTGGGATCTGAACCTGGGTAAGCTGTGTTACCTCGTACCAATCAACCGTCCGCCTTACCCCACATCTCTAAACACGCACTGTGAGGATCCCTCCATGGCGTAATCGTCGGCAATACCACGACATTCGGTTTGACCAATGCACCAGCTTATTTCATGAATATGATGAACAAGGTGTTCGTGGAGTTCCTTGATAAGTTTGTTGTCATTTTCATTGATGACATTTTGATCTACTCCAAGAGCAAAGAAGAGCATGAAGGACATTTGCGCTTAATACTTGAGAAGCTTAGAGAGCATAAGCTGTATGCTAAATTCAGCAAGTGTGAATTCTGGTTGAATGAAATGGATTTCGGGGACACGTTGTGTCAGGAGATGGTGTAGCAGTTGATCCTGCTAAAGTTTCAGCCGTAACTGAATGGGAATCTCCTAAGTCAGTGAAAGTGGTTCGTAGTTTCCTTGGTTTGGCAGGATACTACAGAAGGTTCATTGATAATTTCTCCAAGATAGCTAAGCCAATGACAGATTTACTAAAGAAAGACAAGAAATTTGCTTGGTCTGAAGGATGTGAACTCAGTTTCCAAGAATTAAAGAAGAGACTAGTGACAGCACCAGTCTTATGTCTGCCAGATTTGGAGAAAGATTTCCAAGTGTATTGTGATGCATCTCATCATGGATTAGGTGCAGTACTTATGCAAGAAGGGAAAGTTGTGGCTTATGCCTCGAGACAACTCAAAACTCATGAAGTAAATTACCCTACTCATGATTTAGAGTTAGCCTATGTTGTCCATGCACTCAAAACATGGAGACACTACCTTTTGGGAAAGCGATGTGAAGTGTTCACAGATCACAAAAGCTTGAAGTATATCTTCACCCAGAAAGAAATTAACATGAGACAAAGAAGATGGCTAGAAATCATCAAGGACTATGACTTGAGTTTGCAATACCACCAGGGTAAAGTAAATGTTGTAGCGGATGCTCTAAGCCGTAAAGTTTTTGTGAATGGTCTTACAAAGGGAGAATTTCCAGATGATCTGTGTTCCCAATTTAGAGATCTCAGATTGGAGATTGTGCCTGAAGGACATCTCATGTCATTGGACGTTCAACCCACTTTGTTGGACAAAATCAAAGAAGCCCAAAAGACAGATAAGGAAATTGAAGAGATTAAGGAAAAGATTGGCAAGGGAAAGGCCAAAGGATTCCAGGAAGATGAATAAGGTACTTTATGGCATGGAAAACGTATCTGTGTTCCACAAGATCCGGAACTTCGGAAACTGATTTTACAAGAAGCACACAACTCACCGTATTCCATTCATCCGGGTAACACCAAAATGTACATGGATATGAAAGAAAGATTTTGGTGGAATAATCTCAAGAAGGACATCGCCAAACATATTGCTTTGTGTGATGTATGTAGTAGAGTGAAAGCGGAACATCAGAAACCAGCAGGATTGTTACAACCACTAACTATTCCTGATTGGAAGTGGGACAAGATTGGCATGAATTTCATCACCGGATTGCCAAGGACCCGGTCAGGATATGACTCTATTTGGGTAGTAGTGGATCGCTTAACTAAAGTGGCTCATTTTATACCCGTGAAGACAACTTATACAAGTGCTAAGTTAGCCAAGATCTATATGAGTAGGATTGTATGTCTACATGGAGTACCCAAGAGTATTGTGTCTGGTAGGGGAACTCAATTCACTTCTCATTTTTGGAGGCAACTACATGAGTCATTGGGAACGAGGTTGGAATTTAGCACTGCTTTTCATCCTCAGACTGATGGACAAACAGAAAGGACCAACCGGATTCTTGAAGATATGTTGAGGGCATGTGCCCTAGACTATGGAGCCAGTTGGGATGAAAGCCTGCCTTACACAGAGTTCTCTTACAATAACAACTATCAAGCCAGTATTGAGATGGCACCATTTGAGTTTCTCTATGGGAGAAAGTGTACCACCCCATTGCTATGGAATGTTGTGGGATAAAGAAGTTTGTTCGGACCAGAACTAATCAAGGAGGCTGAAGAGAAAGTCAAGCTAGTTAAGGACAGATTGAAGATATCACAGTCCCGACAAAAGAGCTACGCAGATCCTAAGCGTAGAGAAGTCACCTATGAAGTGGGTGATAGAGCTTATCTTAGAGTGTCACCACTTCGTGGAGTGAAGATATTTGGAGTCAAAGGAAAATTGTCCCCAAGATATGTTGGACCATTCAAGATTCTGAGTCGTAAAGTAGAAGTAGATTATGAGATTGAATTGCCAGAATCATTGTCTGCCGTTCATAATGTATTTCATGTGAGTCAGCTTAAGAAATGCCATCCAGAGATGGAAGAGACTTCTTTGAAGGATACCATACCTTTGGAGGAGGTCCAGTTGGAAAGTGATCTCACTTATGAAGATAAACCTATCAAGATTCTTGAGACTGCAGAAAGAGTTACTCGGACTAAGACTATCAAATTCTGCAATGGAACCATCATTCCGAAGAAGAAGCAACATGGGAAAGAGAAGATGATCTTCGGAAAGAACACCCTCACCTATTTGCTAGCCAACCCGAATCTCGAGGGAGAGATTCACCTTAAGGGGGTTAGATTTGTAACATCCCTAAATCATTTTTTTCAAAGATTGCATATCATTCATGCATGCATATCATTTAGGGATCAATTTCAAAACTCCTTTCTAGAAAACAGAAGCACTAAGTGCTATTATTTTATGTGAGCATGCATTGATCTAATGCCACTCTCAAATGAGAATGTAATTGTTTTAAACCAAGTTTTGTTTGCCCTTATGTTGGTTTGTTTGAGTGTTAAGCTTGGACAAAAATTTCCAAAACAAATAAAGTTTTAAAACCATTTTCAAAATCTTCATCAAACCATGTGCTAAGGCACTGTTAATTTTAAAAATCTCCAAAGGACCATGCAAGTATAGCAAGGCAGCATGGTTTAATACTCAAATTTACATAGGATTCATATTACAAAAGGCCAGAAAGATTTGAAATTCAAATGCTTTTACAATTCATTTGAAATTGATTCCAGAAAATCGAATTAGAAAAAGAAAAAGAGATAAGAAATAGAAAAGGGCCGGCGCCAGAATTTCAGCCCAGCAGTAGACCTAGCCCACTAAGCCCCCCCGGGGTTTTTCCCTCTCTCTCTCTCACGTGGCGCAGACTTACCCCGCGCTCGCTGACTGGTGGACCTAATGCCACGTGAGCGTCGTCCTCGAGCCACAAACCCCCACGACCCCGTCGACGCCGCCGTTAACTCAATTACTGCCGCGATTGATGCAGGCTTAATTGTCGGCGTTTCCTCGCGAGATTCTCGCCCCTGCTCCGGCTATAAGACCCCCTCCCCTCTCTGCTCATTTCCTCTCTCTCAGCACACTCACCTCGCCACCAGGCTGCGCGCAATCGAGTTCAGAACCCCGCAACACCGATGACCTCCGGCGATCGATTCCGGTGAGCACCGTCCGCCCCCTGTCTCTGTTTCATGCGAGCATGATCAACACGTCCTTGCGCATCTTCTCATGCCTTCTTTTTTCTATGTATCATCCTAGAGCGTTGTCACCGTCCACCTCTGGAAACAATAGAAGCTCAGCACAACTCCGGCGACGCCTCCTGGTAGTTCCCGACCACCCCTTCCTATCTTATGGATACTCATTTGTTCGCCAGGCTTGTGCGCACCTAACAGCGTCTCTTGTTTGTCTTAGCGCACACCAAAACCTCGCCCCCGACGACGCCAGAGCTTGCCCGACGACAGTCTTCACTCCGGCGAGCAATAGCAGCCAGATCCGAGCGCCCCTGTCCCTCCCTCGACCGCCTTGAGCTTCATTGCAGCCCCGCGAACACGGTAACCACCTCCACTCCTCCCCGCGCGATCTAAATCGCTGGCGACATCTCTGACAGAGCCGCGCCGCCGCATCGCCGCCGCTAGCGCCGCCCGTCTGTGGTCATTTGATCTGTGGCCGTAGGATCTAGATCCGGCGATTAGAAATAGACCTGTAGCAAAGCGGTACGAACAAATCTGGGCCATGCAGATTAAGTTAGATCTAACGGCTCGCGTGTGTGATCCGGTGCGAAACGGTATCAACCAATCAGAAGGTGCCGCGTGGCCAGTCCTTTGTTTAAAAACAGAATTTAAATCTATTAGATGTTTAAACTTGTAAAACTCATAACTTTTGATTCCCACGTTCGAATTTGACAAATTTTATACCATTGGAATCAGGAGAGAAAATCCTTTCTGTTTATACAATGTGTTTAATGTTTTGCCTTTGTAAAAATGGTTGTTTTTACAGAAACATTTGTAGGCATAATTTGTGTATAGTAATTATTTGAAAAATGTTATGCTAATCAAATAAAGTTTATTTGGCTTATTTTGGACTTGTTTATGATTTAGTACTGTGTACTTGTCTTGTTTGGTGTAGAAAATCATCACATGGCATTTTGCATACATTCATGTATTTTTGCTTGTATATATTGTGTATGTGATTTTGTGCCATTATTTTATGTGTAGATTTTGGTGCAAATAGTGATTGTGATTGTGAGGATTGTTTCTACTCCCCAAACTACCAAGGCAAGTGGTGCTTCATGATTTTATTCCTATGTTTTTCAACTATGCACTAGAAATATTTTGCTAGACTTGCATGAATATTTTGATCTATATGCTATGCTTGGGAAAACCTAGTAGTTGTAGAATTGCTAGAAATTTCTAAGTTAAGATGCTTATCAATGTCATGCTTAGCCTAGCTAATAGCAACCAAGGGTGGTTCTATATTCATGCTATGAGAAAATATTTCTAAGTCTTTGGACTTATGTTTTTGCTTAATAAAACAACTAAGTGAATGAAACACATGGGTGGAATGGAAAGAATGGTTTATGTTGAGTGGTTACACAAGGCTCATTTATATGGCTTACCTTGTGTTTCTCACTTGTGGAAAGCCACCCAGGAACAAAGGGATTTGAGAGGCCAAATGTTAAGAAGCTTCTAGTGTGGCCACATGGCAAGATGGGCTCTGCCTGGATCACATAGGTTGCAATAACTTAGCCATTTGGAAAGTTGGTGGTAGTGGGATGATAGGTTGGAACGCGTCCATTTGGTATAAGGGAAGGCTTCAGAAAGGTCCTGTCTTGGTGAAAATCAAGTCTTGTGGGGAAAGTGCACAACCTCTTCAGATGGAAGAATCTAAGTACTTAGCCATGTCCCTGGTATAGGACAACTTGAGCATCAAGACATGGAAGCTATGAAGAATCTCCTCATCCCAATTTCTAAGTTAAAATTTGTGGTTGAACAAGGGTGAAGGTTCACCAACTTCTATTGGTGGTTCCTTGGGAAAGTTTTGACAAAGAAAAACTTAGTGTTTTCAACTGATAGGTAAAACCTATTTTGAGCAAAGCAAGCCTAAACTACACTTAGCCAAAATGCATATAGTATCTAGAATACTAAAATTCTACTAAGGTATCACTTGCCAATACTATTCCAATGTATTGACCCACTGTGGCTGTAACTTGTGATGTTGCAGGTTATTCTGATGATGATTAGGGGTTATGAGTCTACACTCAACATGCTTGCCTGTGGCACATGAAGATGAAGACTTATTTATCTTATTATATATTTGAACTCTTGTATTAGGCCTGTGGCCATGGAGTTGTAAAAGACTATGTTTGTCTCTGGAATGATATGTAATAATGACCTTTGTTTCTGTGTACTTCATCTTAAACTGTGGATGCTAGCATTGATCCAGGGACTAGCATTGCAATCACAGGGATCCTTGCCTTTATAAAGGGAGGGATCTTACAATAAATAGCATGTTGGTTGAACAAATTACAGTTGGGCAATTGACAGATTGAGAATGCATAATAATGCATGTACATGTCATGATGATTTCTATGAGATTCGTTTGGGCATTACAACATAATACATAGACCTAATCCAAATGCATCTATGACTAATAATCCACCTTCAGGTTATCATCCGGACCCCTTCTGGTATTAAGTTGCAAGCAACAGATAATTGCATTAAGCAAAGTGTGTAAAGTAAACAATATAATTCCCCTTGGACAAAGGATTGTTGTTTTCTCCCTAGTAGCAACAGCACATCTACAATCTTAGAGGTTATTGTCACTCCTCCAGATTACTAGAGACATGAACCTACTATCGAACATAAATACTCCCTCTTGGAGTCACAAGAAACTACTTGGCCAGAGTAACCACTAGCAAAGGACAGCATGCAAGATCACAAATAACATAGACATGATAGAATAAATAATCAATCTTGACGCAGTACTCAATATCCATCGGATCCCAACAAACACAACATGTAGGATTAAAAATAGATGATCTTGATCATGATAGGCATATCACAAGATCTAAACATGATATCACAAAGGTGTAGAAAACAACCATCTAGCTACTGCTATGGACCCATAGTCCAAGGATGAACTACTCACGCATCACTCCGGAGGCTGGCATGGTGATGAAGAAGGCCTCTAGGGTGATCTCCCCTCTTCGGCAGGGTGCCGGGAAGAGCTTCAGATCCCTCCTGATCTAGGGACGATGGTGGCGGCTATGGACTTTTTCGTGGATTTCTGATCGGGTGCCTAGGGTTTTCTCCTCGGGGTGTTTATATAGGCGAAGGGGCAAGGTCGGTTGAGGGCTAGGGGGCCACACCATGCCCTAGCGTGGCATAGTGTGGGCCCACGTCATGGGGTGGTTTGGCCTCCCTGTGGCACCTCTTCGTCCCCCCTCTGGACTCCGTCTTTGTTACGGTAAAATATCGACTTCCGCTTTTGTCCCGTCCAATTCCAAGAATATTTCCTAACTAGCTTTTATGAAACCAAAAATAGCAAAAAATAAGGAACTGGCACTGCGGCATCTTGTCAATAGGTTAGTTCCAAAAAATGTATAAAAATGCCTCAAAGTGTAGACAGAACATAAGATAGTTGGTACAAAACAAGCATGGAGCATAAAAAAGTATAGATATGTTTACGACGTATCAGTACTATACCTTCTTGAACCATGAAGTGGCACTTCTCCCAATTCAAGACTAGGTTAGTATCTTTGCATCTCTGCAAAAATCTATGAAGATTATGGAGGCAATGGTTAAATGAAGTCCCATAGTATGAGAAGTATTCCATGAATACTTACATAATATTTTCAACATAATTGGAAAATATAATGGTCATACACCTTTGAAAGGTAGCATGTGCATTACAAAGACCAAAAGGCATACGACGATAGGCATATAAACCAAAGGGATATGTGAATGTTGTTTTTAATTGGTCATCTGGATGGAAAACTATTGAGAGAAACCATAATATCCATCTAAATAACAAAAATGATAGTGCATAGTGAGTCTCTCTAATGTTTGATCTATAAATGGAAAAGGGTAGCGATCCTTTCGATTTTCCTTATTAAGTTTTCTAAAATCAATGAATATCCTATGACCAACGATAGTTTGACTAGAGACTAATTCATTATTGAAAGGGCATGTATGCCCCCATGTGTGGTTTTGGTAATTAATGACATTCTCTATGGACTAATGTGTAAACTGAGTTTCACTTGTAGGTTTTTCCATTGGCATCTCTTGGTCCATGTGTTGGTCTCGAAGTTGAAAGATGAAGAAGTTTGAAGGTTGATCAAGACAAGTGCAAAGAGTTGCATCAATATGGATCAGCCTCAATAAGGAATGAAGAAATGCAAGCTCAAGATGCGCCATCTCTATAAGATCTCATGCTTGAATCTTCCCATCCTGCGTGATCATGGAGTGATGAAGACAAGTTCAAAGAAAAGGTTTCCCCATGGAGTATGGGGGAGCAAATCGCAAGTCTTCGTTCAACAAAGCATGAGCAAGTGCAATCAAGAAAGGTGTTCCATCTTGAAGGAGACAAGACTGTCTACATCGAGATCAAGTGGAATGTTCAAGGCAAAGGTATGATCTTGATAAGTTTTCTATTTTACCGGTCTCTTGTAGTGTTGGGAGACTGGGTTTAGGGTAGATAGTCGTACTATCAAGAGGGGCTCTTGAGCGGGTGACTCGATCGCATCTTTCAGAGAGAGCTTAGACCTTTGCATACTTGCATCATCTTTCTTGGTTGTTATTTGGATTTTGTCCTTGTGATGATCTAGAGCTTGTGGTTATCTTCATAACAATCTCTAGTTCATTAAAAACGGTTTTACCTTTCATATATTTTTTTGTTTTTGATCTTGCGGGTTTTCCGGCTCCACACCTTGGGAGATATCTCACATATATATTCATGATATTTTATCCCTTGGTGATACCCAATATTTTGAACAAAATTGGTTTCATCTCATTTGGAGTTCGGATGCGAAAGTTATTGTAGTTTTGGTTTCTGAAGTTTCCCTGGGCGGAAATTCTAGCTCCCCGCCAGTAGTACCGCTAGGGCATGTTTGCCGCCGGTAGTACTGAGGGAAGTACCGGGGATACTTCCGCTCATCCTGGGATTGGTTCAGTAACTTATATGTATGTTGTGTGCTATTTGGCGGAACTTTGATTGGAAGTTGAATGGTAGTACCTATCGGAAGAATTCATTGGAGTACCACGACCGGTATTACCGGCCATGCACTGGAAGTACCGCTCTGGTGTAATTGCCGCTGGTAGTACCAGGTGATTTTCCATCTCTCTTTCCACTCACCCTGGTTTCATTTCAGTAACCTCTTAGTTCGGTGTGTTCTATTTGATGGAACTTTGGTCGGAAGTAAAGGCGGTAGTACTGTTCCCGTCGGAAGTACCGGTGGACCGGCGGTAGTACCATCTAGGCTTGTTCTTCTTTCTTTCACATCACAATTTTGTGACTGTTGGCTGGGTGCCAGAGGTAGTTCCGCCCTCCCACCAGTAGTACTGGACAGGGTCGCAAATTTTCCGAAACGGTCAGATCTGGGAGCCCTTTAAAAGGGTCTCCTCTTTCCCTTCATGGGCACAAGTTCTTTGGTTTGTTTCTCTCTCTCTCTCTCTCTATATATATATATATATATATATATATATCCTCCATTGTTCACCTTGAAGAGCTTGTCCTCTCCCTTTCCCCTCCCATGATTATTGCTTAGCATAGGTTGTTGGTGCACTTAGTTGAACCTAGTGGTTAGGTTTTGTACTCATAAATTAAACTTTAATTTATTCTACATTCATTAGATCCTAAACTGTAATACTTTTAAAATCCTATTCACCCCCCTCTAGGCAACGTCCATTGCACTTTCAATGATGTTAATTTGGGATGACAGTGAACCCACATTTCATTGGAACATAATGAACATGACTTACCCAATCGCTTTTCTCCACATGAAAAATGATACCTGCATCTAAGAGGAAGATTACCTCCTTTCTTACCTCTTATTACATATGAGGTTTAAGTCTTCTTTGAAAGTCTGCAACCGGCTAGGCTGCCTCTTCCATAAAATATTCTATGAGTGGCTATCGAGGGACTAATCCCTTTCAAGTCATCCATTGAATAACCGAGATCCTTATGGTGCATTCTTAATACTATCATTGAATTTTCCCCTTCCTTTTATGCAAGATTAGAACTTATAATAACAAGATATTTGTTAGTGTTATCAAGAAACATGTATTTCAATTCTTTGGGAAGGGATTTGAGTGTAGGAGGGGGAAGATCCTCATCTCCATTTCTCACAGGTGTCGCATAAACTTGATTCATTTCAGGATCAACTATAGGGACTGAGTTAAGATATTCATCAACTTCCATTTTCTATATATCTTTGGGGAGATTGTCATTTCAACTAAGATTCTTTATAACTTATCATCGAGAGTCTCATAAAATAGAGTGGCAATACTAGTATTGTTACCTTCATCTTCTTTCTCTTGCTCATTATCTTCAAAGTACTCAATAGTTGGACCGTGTTGAAATTTAGAAAAATGGAAATTCATTTTATCCTCGCCAAACTTGAGAGATACTGTCTCCTTCTTGCAGTCAATGTTTGCTCATGTGGTGCTCAAAAAAGTTCTTCCAAAAATAATTGGACAATAAACGTGAGTAGGCATATCAACAAGTACAAAATCAATAGGGTACTTGTAAGGTCCAATACAAATTGGAACATTTCTATTTTTTCCTATAGAAATTCTGAGTGTTTTATCCGCTAGCATAATTTTCATATCAGTATCTTCTAATTCAGCTGGTTTGAGTTCATCCAGAATTTTTAAGTAAAAGTTACAAGAGATTACGTTAACAACTGTTCCAATATCACAAAGGTCATAATAAGAAGATTCACCAAAGGTGCAAGGAAGAATGGGTTTACCAACATTTTTAGCTTTTACCTTCCCTTAAGAAGATTGAGAAGCTTCATTGTTGAAAGGGCATGTATTCCCCATGTGTGGTTTTGGTAATTTATGACAATCTCTATGGACTAATGTGTAGATTGAGTTTCACTTATAGGTTTGTCCATTGGCATCGCGTGGGCCATGTGTTTGTCTTAAGGTTGAAAGATGAAGAAGGAGAAGAAGAAATGTCCAAGTGATGTGTGCCCATTGGAATCATGAAGAAAGAAGTGAAAGAGCATGTGGGTCCCCATGTGTGGTTTTGGTAATAATAACAATCTCTATGGAGTAATTCTTGTATCAAGTTGCACTTGTAGGAATTTTCCATTGGCAATGCTTGAACCATGTGGTGGTGTCAAAGTGGAAAGAAGAAGAAAATGAAGAAGGTCAAGTGATGACCAAGATGTTCAAGGAGTGATCCAAAGATTGGTCATGGGAGAGTTGAGACTATGGAAGGTGTGTCTTGACGAATAAGATGGAGTGATATCTCTACTGTACCTTCAAGGCACCAACATAATGAAGAAAAGAAGAAATTAAGTGCAAGTTCAAGATGAGCCATCGTGAAGAGATCATATACTTGGGGCTTTCCATCATTATGGTGATCATGGATATGTGAATATATGCCTAAAAGAGAGGCTCTCCCATAGTGAGTATGGGGGAGAAATTTGCAAGACTTCACCAAGCTAAAACAATCAAGAAAGGTGTTAATATTGAGGTGGACAAGATCGCTATCATCAAATTCAAGTGGAATATACTCAAGGAAAAGGTATGTTCTTAATAGGGTTTCTTTGTTACCGGTCTCATGGTGCTAGTTGGGGAGACCGATTTATAGGATAGGTAACCGTACTATCAAGAGGGGATCTTGAGTGAGTAGCTTGATCATATCATTCGAAGAGAGCTCAAACCCATGCATACTTAGCATCATCCTTCTTATTTGTTATTTGGATCTTATCCATGTAAGGTTCTAGATCTTGTAGTAATATTCATAACAAGTTCTAGTTCATCAAAAATGGATTTCCCTTTTATATCTTATTGCGTTTTTTATCTTGGAGGTTTTGCTGGTTTGTATTTTATAGATAGGTAAAACCTTCCATTATTTGGTTCTTACTCGTGTGAGGATTTAAAGCTTGTGTTAATCTCCATGACAAGCTCTAGTTCATCGAAAACGGATTTCATATGCATTCTCTATTACGTTTTCGATGTTAGAGGTTTTGCCAGTTCATTTTTTTAAGAGAGGTTAAACCTTTCATCATTTGGTTCTATCATCCCTTGCTGTACTATGATGTTTTTCTGTATCATCTTGTATAGATTATTGTCCTCTTTAAAACGAGTCTAAGATCATCAAAATCGGAGTCCGGATGCAAAAGTTATGGTTATTTTTGTATTGGTTTTTCTGCCAGTTTTTGTAAGACCGGAGACTTCGGTCCCAGTCTGAAGACTCCGGATCGGGCGATTCCTGGGCCTAACGGTTTGATTTCTAGGGACCTATTTAAGGTCCCCTTCTTTCCCAATGTATATCTAACCATTCTTGCAAGTTTTCCTCTCCATTGTTGACCTTCTTGAGCTTGCTTCCCCTCAATCCCTCCTATGATTCTTGCATATACTTTAGGGATTTGAAATAGGAGATCTAGATCTACAACCCCACCAATCAATCTCTCCTCTAAGTGAGGGAAATATATTGGGATCCAGATCTTGGAGTCTTCTGTGGATTTCCTCCATTGTTCTTCCTCTCTTATTCCCCCACAAGCTTTTGTATCTTTGGTGGAATTTGGGAGAGAAGGACTTGAGCACTTCTTGTGTTCTTGCCATTGCATTAGGTGCATCGGTTTGAGTTCTCGGTGAGGATTCGATTGGGTGAAAGCTGAGAAGCTTTTTACTCTTGGGTTCTTGGAACCCTAGACGGTTTGGTTGTTTTGTAGGTTTGTGGATTACTTGGGGCCTCCAATTAAGTTATCGAGCTTTCCCCAAGCTTGTTTGTTGGGAGCCTCCAATTGAGTTATGGAGAAGTACCCCAACCTTGTGAGAGGTTCCGGATTGCCACCGACAAGTGCATCGATAGTGGAAGTGGGGATCGGTCCTGTTGGGGAGTGATTCACAGGAGAAAAAGGGAGGCCTCTTATGGCGTTGGTGGTTTGATACCACCCCTCTCCAAATGATACGTGCTCCATGTTGGGAGGAACTCGGTAAAATATCGTCGTCTTTGCATGCCTCGGTTATCTCTATACCCAAGCTCTTACTTATGCACATTACTTAGTGATAACCTTCGTGCTTGAAGTATATATCTTGCCATCACATAGTTGCTTGTCTTGCTTAGCATAAGTTGTTGGTGCACATAGGTTAACCCTGGTTGTTCTAGGTTTTGTGCTTGACAAAGTAAACACTAGTTTTTTCCGCCTTTGTTGAGCCACTCTCGGAAAAGTTCTTAAACCACCTATTCACCCCCCTCTAGGCGGCATCCATATCCTTTCAAGAAGGACATTGGAGGTTGATCAAGACAAGTGCAAAGAGTTGCATTAAGATGGATCAACCTCGAGAAGGTATGAACAAGGGCAAGGTCAAGATGCGCCATCTCTTAAAGATCTCATGCTTGAAGCTTACCATCCTCGATGATCATGGAGTGATGAAGAAAAGCTCAAAGAAGAGGTTTCCCCATGGAGTATGGGGGAGAAATTTGCAAGTCTCCATCAAACAAGGGCGAGCAAGAGCAATCAAGAAATGTGTTCCATCTTGAGAAGGTCAAGACGGTCTACATCAAGCTCAAGTGGATTGCTCAAGGAAAAGGTATGATCTTGATAGGTCTTCTCTTTTCCCAGTCTCGTGTTGTTAGTTGGGAGACCGGGTTTAGGATAGATAGTCGTTCTATCAAGAGGGGTTCTCAAGCGGGTGTCTCGATCGCATCATTTGGAGAGAGATCAAACCTTTGCATACATAGCATCATATTTCTTGGTTGTTATTTGGATCTTGTCCATGAGAGGATATAGAGCTAATGTTCATCATCTTAACAATATCTAGTTCATCAAATAAGGATTTCACTTGCATATCTTATTGCGGTTTTTGATCTTGCGAGTTTGCCGGATCCACACCTTGGGAGATATCTGATGCGGCTCAGATCACTATAGAGCTTCGTTGGGATACCCCAAGAGGAAGGTGTGATGAGCACAACAGTAAGTCTTCCCTCAGTTATGAAACCAAGGTTATCAAACCAGTAGGAGCAAGGAAACAACTCCAAGGTGTTGCTAACAACTTGGAACCTGCACAACACAAACTCAAGAGTTTGCCCCAACGTACAATGAGGTTGTCAATCTCACCGGTTTGCTGAAAACAAAGGATTAAAAATATGGTGTGGAAGGTAATGGTTGCTTGCAGAAAGTAAACAGTAACAATAGATGATGTAACAATGGTAAAGATTGGACCGGGGTCCACAGTTCACTAGAGGTGTTCTCCTTAAAATAAATAACATAACATGCTAGGTAAACAAATTACAGCGAGGCAATTGACAGGACTGAGCAAGGCATAACAATGCAATACTAGACATTCATGATCCTATGAGATTTGATTGGGAATTACAATAATATACATAGACCGCCATCCAACTTCAACTATTACTAGTAATCCACCTTCATGTTATCATCTGAACCCCCTCCAGTATTAAGTTGCAAGCACCGGATAACTGCTTTAAGCAATGTGTGTAAAGTAAACAATATAATTGTTCCATGAACAAAAGGTTGTTGTTTTCTCCCTAGTGGAAACAGTACATCTACAACCTTAGAGATTTCTGTCACTTTCCCATATTCAATAGAGGCATGAACCAACTCTGGAGGATAAATACCTCCTCTTGGAGTCACTAGCATCTACTTGGCCAACATAGCTACTAGAAACGGGGAGTGTGCAAGATCTCAAACAACACAGACATGATAGAATCAATAATCTTAAGACATGATAGAATCAATAATCAATCTGACATAGTAATCTCAATATCTATCGGATCCCTGCAAACACAACATGCATGATTACAAATAGATGATCTTGATCATGAATGGAGCTCACAAGATCTAAACATGATAGCACAAAGGAGGAGAAACATCCATCTCGCTACTGTATGGACCCATAGTCCAAGGGTGAACTACTCACGCATCATACCGGAGGCTGGCATGGTGATGAAGAAGGCCTCTAGGATGATCTCTCCCCTCCGGCAGGGTGCCGAGAAGAGCTTCAGGTCCCCCCGATCTAGGGACGATGGTGGCGGCGGCTACAGACTGTTTCGTGGAGATTTGATCAGGTGCTTAGGGTTTTGGCATCGGGAGGCTTTTATAGGCAAAGAGGCGAGGAAGGGAGGGACCCGAGGCGGCCACACCAGGTGCTTAGGGTGTGGGCCCATGCCACCCTAGGGTGTGGTGGCCTCGTGGCCCTCCTCCGGTCGCCCTTCGGTCTCTGTATTCCCCTTGGTGAAATATTGACTTTGGCTTTTGTCCCGTCCAATTCCGAGAATATTTCCTTACTAGCTTTTCTGAAACCAAAACAGTAGAAAATAGGCAACTAGCACCGTGGCATCTTGTTAATAGATTAGTCCCAAAAATGTATAAAAATACCTCAAAGTGTATACAAAGCATAGCAAAGTTGATACTAAACAATCATGGAACATCAAAAATTATGGATACATTTACGATGTATCAAGCATCCCCAAGCTTAACTCCTGCTCGTCCTTGAGTAGGTAAGTGATAAAAAGAATAATTTTTGAGGTGACATGCACCGTCAGAATCATGATAAAACCATTTTCAAGCATTGAAAGATGGGATCAAAGTACTCTAAACATGAGCATGAAAGATGAAGTTCTAACAATAAGACATAGCAACTATGCTGCAACATGAAAGGATACAAAAAAAGATCATGAATAACAATGTATTGAAAGACGTTTTTTTTCACATATAGAAAACATAGCATAGTGGCATTCATCTTGTCCCTCATGGAGTAGCAAATATAAATGCATAGGACACCTTCAAAGTTCATAAGGGTGACTAGACACAAATAGTTCAAGAACAAGCAATACCAATATTATGAATCAATCAATAAGTTTTGGGACAATGCACATAGAACTAAGAATGACAACTATGCTCTCTTAATTGGTGCATAAAGATAGAAGGTGGAGACTCAATATAAAATTAGAAGAAAGGCCCTTCACAGGGAAGCAGGGATTTCAAGTTTCATAAAGAGCTTCCAAAAATTATGGTACTTATTATCTTTTAGCTCTCATTGCCCCTATCATAAGCATCTTGAAGTGATTAAGGTTAAAGTGAAAAAAATATGGAGTATATGCTTGGCAAAGTATAAGTCGGCAATCTCATGTCCCTTGAGTACGAGGGCCATTCATCATGCTACTCAACTTTAGTTACCGGTAAGTTCTTGTCATTGTAAGTATATGTGTATCATAAAGAACAGCCAATGGGGTACCCCTTGCCCCATGATACAGGAGCTATCCCATATCAAAATGACAAGGCAACAGACAATGAGCATCTCAGCAATCTTCTTATTTACCATGGGAAAATGGTGCTTTTTTCCTCTTTCCTGTTTTTAGTTTTATCTTCTATTTTTTTCTATATCTCTTTTTTAATAATAAGAATGCTTCATAGATTGCACACTATGGTGATGCTGCAAGTTTCCACCATGATTAGGCATGGCTTAGGCTAGCGGCCCAGGTGTTTCTCTAACACACATACATAACTCGATGAACTTACAATCTCCCCTTTTCTTTAACACCACCGACATCTATAAACAAAAGAGCATGATATCAACTGGGTAGATATTTATAGGTGTTGAAAGCATTCCTCATGACAACACGGTTCTGCTAATTCCCAACTTATAAGTGCAAGCATATACAACATAGATGACACAATGGTTCAAGTTTATTAAGGGCAAGAAAAATAAAGTGTGCCATCAAGTTTGTGAGAGCTTTAATCACTAATTTTCTCATAGCAAGTTTAATTTGGAAGGTAGATAAAACAAGAATATACTTGGAATGGTGTAACACACCAGCATATGAATTTATAGTGGACACTTTGGAATAACTTGGTTTCTTGGGAGTTGGATGCATGAGTAGAGCTTACTCAATACAAGTGGAGGCAAGCAAAAGACTGGGAGCGACCAACTAAGAGAGCAATAATGGCCATAATCTTGCAGAGCGACAAAACATTATCAATCAAAGCATAAAGTGGTACCACAAGTCAAAAAATAAATGATCATAGAGGCTAAGGTGACTGCTTCATAGTCACAACATGGTGTGAGCATGTGCCAAGTCAACCCAAACAAAGCATCAAAGGAGATGAAGGGAATATGCCCTGAGAGGCAATAATAAAGTGTTTATTATGTATATTCCAAGTATATGATAGATGTTTATTTTGCATGCTATAATTGTATTAATACGGAAACATTAATACATATGTGTTTAATAAACAGACAGAAATTTCCTAGTTATGCCTCTCTCATAAACTAGCTCGTTGATTAAACAAGATGATCAAGGTTTCCTGATCTTAGACATTGGATGTTGTTAATAATGGGATCACAACATTAGTGTAATGGTGTGATGAACATTCATCCGAAGTATAGCATTAGGATCAAATTCATTGAGTTTATATTGCTATAACAACTTACGAAGTGATCCTAATCCTTACACCATGAGATCATGTCAATCACTAACACCGGAAGAGTTTCTTGATAACATCAAACGTCACACCGTAACAGGGTGATTATAAAGATGGGTTCAGAACTAATAAAGTGTTATGTTGAGGCACAGGGATCGATAGTGGAATTTGTTCATCTCGGTGACGGATATATACCACTCTGGGCCCTCTCGGTGATATCACATTGGTTAGCTTGCAAGCAAGTGATTTGATCACTAGAATGTTATATCACGGGAACGAGAAAAGAGTGCATGTCAGTAACGAGATCAAACTAGGTATGGAGATACCGATGATCGAATCTGGGACATGTAATATATCACGAAACAAAGGGATTAAGATACTAGCGTAAAAAGGTTCCGACGATCACAAGAAAGTCATCGTTGAATGTGTGGGAGTCAGTATGGGTCTCCATATCCGGCTTCTGATTATTGATCCGAGAGGAGTCTCGATCATGTCCGCATTATTCACGAACCATAGGGTGAAACACTTAAGAGACACCGACATCCAATTGGAGCAAAAGTTTCATGCCGAAAGAATAAACAAGCGCGGGAATTTATTTCACTAGATACCGAAACAGGTTTTTGGGTGAAATTGCATAAAGTGGTTATGCATGTGAAATAGAATTCTAGCAAGGGGTTATATGTGAATGTTTGTCATTAAAGTAATTGACAAAATTCTGAATAAATAAAAGAGTTTTATTTAATGAGAGTTTGCATTAAATTTGGTGGAAATTTAATTGCAAGTTTGAGTGGAGGGAAATGAAGAGGTTTTTGTGAGTGGAGTGTCCACCCACATGAAGAGGGGAGGGCAAGGGGGCAGCCCCCATGCGCCGTCCACCCCCTTGGGGTCCCCCCTCTCCTATAAAAGGCACCCCTCTCCATCTCTCTCACTCACACCTCCTCGTGAAGGATCTCTCTCCCCCTCTAGAATTTATCCCCCATGGTCTCGGACTAGCGAGATACATGTTCCCGGTGGCTATTCGGCAAGAAAGAGTTGTGCTTTCGCTGCATCGCTGGAGTGAGGATGCGGAGGTTGCTTGGTGCCTCGGACGTGTGTGCGAGCACGGATGCGCTGCTGATTTACGGCGCTAGGACTTCCTCTCGATCTTGAGATCGGCAAGAGATCGTCTACATCAACCACGAGTCGAACTCATTAAGCTTTGTCGGTCTTCAAGGGTATGTTCTCTATGGATATACATCCTCCCGTTGTTTGTATCTAGTAGGTAGATCTTGGTACATAGTTCCCATCGTAGGAAATTTTTTGTTTTCTATGCTGCAAACCCTACAGTGGTATCAGAGCCGGATCTATGCGTAGATGCTTTACACGGGTAGTACACATATGAGTATGTGGGCGATGATGATCATGTTGTTGCTCCTTAGTGTAATTTTGGATATTGGTGGCATAGTGGGATGAAGCGGCCCGAACAAACTTTACATGTCCTCGCACATGAGACTTGTTCGACGCTTGACATGCAACTAGTTTGCATAAGTGGCTAGCAGGTGTCTGTCTCTCCTACTATAGTCAATATCTATTTTGCAACGAGTTGTCAACAATTTGGTTATCCTCGTTGTGGTTCATGTTCGTAGGTATGAACGGTTCTATCTTCGAAAGCCCTAAGCCACATAAAATTTGCAATGGATAAATTAGAGGCGTCTAGTTTAGATTGTTGCTGGGCTAGTGTTATGATATGGTGATGTTGTAAGTAGAAGTATGATATGATACTCTTACAACACACATAACGTGTAAGTTTGTAACACCCCGGTTCTGAAAAGACCGTGGCCTCTATGTGACATGCCAATCCCTAGATCGGTTCATTGGCCCACAATAGAGTAAGATAGATAATCATAGCAAAATAACCGTGTATCATGATCTACAAGGATCCAGAGTACCATTATTACAATGAAAGCTTATCATAAAGCTTAGATCAAATTATTCAGGTAGCAACATAACCAAATATATCCTCCAATCTTCAATTTGCCCACAAGTGAACAAGTGCCGAGTGGAGTACCGTGGCCTATAACGATCAATCAGAATCGGAATAACCTGCAACATGAAACGTAGCAGCCCCGAAGGGTCAATACATGGAATGTATGGCAAGTAGAGCTAGTAAAGGAGACAATAGTTCTAACATCTACATGCATATTTGGCAAGTGGAGTTGTGTCTGGCTTGCATTTGCAAATATGTTTGTCCTACTTTCATAAACAGTTTTTGATTTATTTAAAAAGATCCCAATTAATTTAACCCAACAATATTAAAACAATTATGAAATTAGAATGAGCGAGAAACATGTCATGGAATCAATATCTAGCAACTCAGATGTCCATAACCGGGGACACGGCTAATCGATTAGATTATACACTCTGCAGAGGTTAGTACAATTTATCCATGTGACTTGGCCAGCCCAGCTCGTACCATCACTCTCATTTTGGGTGATGACAGGGAGAAGACCAAGAAGAGACTGTTCGGGAAGTAGCTCCTCAATCCCGACGTGCACCGGTCCAACCTACCAAAATTCTACATCTCTGGATACGCGGGTTCGAGTTACCACAACCTACTAAGTCCAACCAACCGCCCATTCCATTATTGGCACATGGTTGTACACTTAAGCTACACAATAAAGAAGCCAATCATTCTCTCTTGATACCTGGGTGCCTTTCCGCAATGAAACCACCAAAATTTATCAATACCATCACACCCAGGGGGTTCATTGATTAAGTTGTTTTTAGTTTTCACAAACCAATACTTTGAGAAAACAAGTATCAATGATGTAGCCCAGCCCTCGTTCATCAAGCATGGCTAAGCACATCTACCAACGGTGGTTCATCTACAAAGAGGGTCCTACCAAATAATAGGACATAGCATAGCGATAGTATCATCCTACACATGCATCTACAAAATACACGACAATGCATTGAAAATAGTAGGACGATATCATGAACAAAGTAGCATCTACTTGCCTTGGTTGTAGCGGTCTGGAGCACAATCCTCACACGAGCAAGCGTTGCACTCAACACAATCTACACGATACAATAGCAATCATAAACAAACAATGCACAAGCATATGCAACAATTATGATGCATGAATGCAAGAACGGCAAGTGAATTGGTTCTACAGCTGCACCACATAATTCTAATCCATAATACTACCGAATACATGCATGGAAAAATAGATTTGGCGCTAGGAAAACTAATAGACAAAAGTAATGCTCCAAACTAGAGCTAGAACTTAAATAATTCACTACCGGTAGTATACTGTTTGTAAAATCGTGGGAAAATTCTACAGTATGGGCGTCGCTGAATAGAAACAACACCAATTGGAATTACTCAAAAAGGAATTATAAAACTCCCCGAGTAATTAAAACACTGCAGAAATCCATTAGACAAATACTGCAGAAGTTTTTACTGTAAGCCTATCTTGTTAATTCACGATGAGATTCCCCTCATTCACACGAGTTCAGGGACATATCACACGCGATTTTTGGAGCTACGGATCTTTTTCTACGAATTTATTACTCTGAAAAGGCCACTAACTAGTTCGATTAAACTGTACTAAACCTGACAGTAAAAGTCTGAACCAAAGCTACAGCGGGATTCTACACGACTCACTGAACCCGTACATATTTTATTTGCAATTTTTGCCAAGCGGTTTAATTTTTACGCAATTTACAAGATTCTACCGAAATCTGCCAACAAAAGGGATTAGCGAAATTGACCCAGTCAACTGTGTCTGTTTGACTGGTCAACTCGTCTGTTTGACGGGATTCTACATGACTCACTGAATCCTGAACTGAAACAGCGCGGAACTGGACTCGAACTCGGAAATCGGTCCAGATTTTCGGACCGTTTTCCGGCGGTTTACTAAAACGTACGAGTCTTTTGCATACGAACTCCGATTTGAGCGATTCTCGCGCCTACGGGTTCGTATCGTCGAGGGGAACAACCTTCAGTCAAGGTTTGCGCGAAAGCTCGAACCTACAGGGGTGGTTGTTGCAAGTCCCTCTAAAGCTCCCCGCAGGAACCTTGTAGCAAAGTAAAATAGGGTTTTGCAAATAGCGCTTCGTCGAACCTTTCTACTCGACGGTTTTGCATGGAAGGATATGATGCAATGCTAAGCATGATATGCAAGACCAAATCTAAAATTTGGGATGTGACAAAGTTCCTTACACATAAAGGTATGATAGTGATCATACCACGATGCACATGATAGAGATCATATGCGGGAACCATATCATTCCACTAATAAACATGTGATGTTTGATAGCATCTCATATTGCTTGTTTGGAGTTTTATTAGCATAATAAGATGATCCCTCATTTAAATATCAAGATAAGAATGTGTTCTTCGTTTAGTATGCACTGATTATGTTTTCGTTGCTCCAAGACATCACGTGATGATCGGGTGTTCTTGGATCCACGACCATATTTCGGGTGTAAGACAGTTACACACGCGAATACTAAGGTTCTTACTTGGCGAGCCAAGCATGTACATACATGGCCTTGGAACACGGACCAAAAGGTTAAGCATGTGTCGTATAGTAGATATGATGCCCATTTGATGCTCGCCTTTGAAGCTACACTGACTCACGTGATGATCAGACTTGGTGTAGTGGATTTGGTTCATGTAATCACCAAAAAGACACGAGGGATGTCGTTTTTGAGTAGGAGTTCATTCGTAATATGGATTAGTTGAACTCAATGTATCATAAACTTAGTATAAACTTTACAAATTTTGTTGTAGATGGCACCACTTGCTTTTAATTTCAATGTGTTCATGGAGAAAGAGAAACTTGCAACGAACGGTAGCAACTTTACTGAATGGGCCATGAATTTGAGGATTCTCCTCTCTGCTACACAAAAGCAATATGTGCTAGAAGCACCGCTAGGCCCCCCACCTTTTGAGGATTCCCCTGATGAGGAGAAGAATGTCTATCAGACTCGTCAGGAGGACCACAACTTAGTTCATTGCGGCATATTGTATGGGCTAGAGCCAGAACTTCGAAAGCGTTTCGAAAACGGCAATGCATTTGATACAATGGGTGAGTTGAAAATGATTTTTGACACACATGCTGCTGTAGAGAGCTACAACGCTTTAGAAAAGTTCTTTAGCCACATGATGGAAGAGCACAGCTCCGTTAGTGAGCATGTACTCAAGATGTCGGGTTACGCCGATAAGCTTGTGTCCTTGGGAATATCGATTCCCATTGAATTAGGCATCCATCGTGTTCTGCAGTCTCTGTCACCTAGATATAAGAGCTTTGTGATGAACTATAATATGCCAGGCATGAAGAAGTCTCTCCCCGAGCTTTTGTCAATGCTTAAAACTACAGAAGTGGAGATCAAAAAGGAACATCAAGTGTTGATGATCAATAGGAACAATGGTTTCAAGAAATACAAGAAGGGAAAACGGAAGGTAAGTAAGGGCGGAAAGCCGGTTGCCGTGCCTGAAAAGAAACCCCGAGTTGGACCTAAGTCTGATACCGAGTGTTACTATTGTAAGAGGACTGGCCACTGGAAGCGCAACTGCCCCAAGTATTTGGTAGACAAGAAGGCCGGCAAGGCAAACAAAGGTATATATGATATACATGTTATTGATGTGTACTTGACTAGTGCTCGCAGTGGCACCTGGGTATTTGATACCGGTTCAGTTGCTAATATTAGTAACTTGAATCAGGGGCTACGGAACAAGCGACCACTAGCAAGGGGTGAGGTCAAGATTCGTGTCGGCAATGGATCAAGCGTTGATGTGATCGCCGTCGGAACGCTACCTCTCCATTTGCCATCAGGATTATGATGGGATACGGGTAGGCTACACTAGCGCAAATCAAAAAAATTCTACCGCGTATACCAGGATTACTGTTGTCATAGATCACGGGATTACCACTAGACGCGCAGTTGCGGAATTGATGAAGTGCGTCGACGCAGTGAAAACGTTCCACGTCTCCTCCTTGTCCTCGTCCCACGAGCAGCTCCCCTTGCGCGGCTCGTCCAAGCGCTACAGATGCAGCGCCTCCGAGGTATCCACACGTACAGGGTGGAAGCGTCAGACGCCGGACTGCTAGGTCCGCGTGTGCAACACAGGCGTGAGGAGTGGCGGCTGGGAATGATCTGAGGTATTACCCTGGTCAGCTCGCCCCACCCTCTCTTATATAGGCGTTCCTAGTGGGCTTCTACATTAGCAGCCCATTAGTATCCTAAGCCGGGTCTAATTCGGATCCAATCCTCATTAGGCTTCCAGCCCCTTAAGTGTGTGACCCTATAGGTTCATATGCGTATAGACATGACACGAATACATTTATTCTGTCAATAGTTGGTAGCGGCATCTAGCAAGACGTGCCAACTCCTAAACGCATACAAAGATCATATCGGACGAACCATCACAAGGTTTAGTACATGTCTTTCCCTTTGCCTCACGATATTTGGTCTAGCTCCAAGCTGACCTCCCTTTCTCGATACCGTGATTCGGAATCCCTTTACTAGGTTAACTCTTAACCATATGTAGCGCGGCCATGCATTTCTGGATCCGATCACTCGAGGGGCCCAAATATATCTCTCTCAAGTAGAGAGGGGCAAATCCCATCTTGATTGACCATGCCTTGCAGCATGCTTCAGGACAAACCCGAAAGCTACCTTTATAACTACCCAGTTACGGTGCAGCGTTTGCTAGCACCAAAGTAGGCCGATACACATCTCAAGTACATACGAGAATCTCAGGTCTAAGGACAAAACGTACACGATGTGTAGAGAGCTGCAACTAATTGCCAGTCTCAGGTTGGGTCAGTCCAACCCCATGTTCATAACATGTGTCCACATCATTGGTTTGACATCTCCATGTCTATGACTTGCGAAACATAGTCATCAACCAATTGATGTGCTAGTCTAATATTCACGTGTGTCCTCACATGAACTCCGACTAGGGACAACTCTTAAATAACCATACAAGTAAAGAGTTTCACAAACAATTCACATAATTGCCAATCAATACAATTTGCCTGATATGGATATTCAAGCAACATTACAATAACTCATGGATACATATGAAATATAATCATCTCTATGATTGCCTCGGGCATATTTCCTTCAGTCTACCACTTGCACTAGAGTCAATCTAAAATGTATCTAATACCAATTGCTCTTGTGTGCGCTTCATGCACGGGCTGCGGGAGAGGCTTAGTCAAGGGATCAGCAACATTTGAGTCCGTATGTATTTTGCATATCATGACACTACCATCCTCAACGAACTCTCGAATCTGATGGTAACGCATGCGAATATGTTTGTTCTTCTGGTGCTGTCTGGGTTCCTTGGCTTGTGCAATAGCACCATTGTTGTCACAATAAACATCCAAGGGATTGTACGCGCCCTGAACCACACCAAGAGCGATCAGGAAATTCCTAATCCAAACAGCTTCCTTTACGGCCTCCGAGGCAGCAATATATTCAGCTTCTGTTGAAGAGGAGGTCACCGTATCTTGCTTGGAACTTTTCCAGCTCACAGCACCACCATTCATGACAAACACATAACCTTATTGCGATTTCGAATCATCTGAGTCGTTAAGGTAACTCGCATCTATGTAACCCTTTACACTGAGTTCATCCTCACCTCCATAAACTAGGAACACATCCTTAGTCCTTTTCAAGTACTTAAGGATGTTCTTTACCGCTGTCCAGTGACCTTCACCTGGATCAGCCTGGTATCTGCTCGTAACACTTAGAGCATAGCAAACATCTGGACGAGTACATATCATTGCATACATGATGGATCCAATAGTCGAAGCATATGGAACCCTACTCATGCGCTCACGCTCATCAGTAGTCGAAGGACACTGAGTCTTGCTGAGTTTTATGCCATGAGACATGGGCAAGAACCCCTTCTTAGCCTCTTCCATGCTGAACCATTTCAACACTTTGTCAATGTATGTACTCTGGCTTAATCCAATTAGCCTCCTTGATCTATCTCTATAGATCTTGATGCCCAGAATATATGCCGCTTCTCCCAAGTCCTTCATCGAAAAACTATTTTTCAATGAGGTCTTAACAAACTCGAGCATAGGAATGTCATTTCCAATCAACAATATGTCATCTACATATAAGATTAGAAATACCAGCGCTCTCCCACTTTCCTTCTTGTAAACACAAGGTTCTTGTTCATTCTTGATGAAGCCAAACTCCTTTACAACTTCATCAAATCGAATGTTCCAACTCCGAGATGCTTGCTTTAGCCCATAAATGGACTTCAGAAGTTTGCATACCTTTCCAGCATTGTTTGGATCGACAAAACCTTCGGGTTGCATCATATACACGTCCTCAGTTAGAATTCCATTTAGGAAAGCCGTTTTGACATCCATCTGCCATATTTCATAGTCGAAATGTGCAGCAAAGGCTAGAATTATCCGTATAGATTTAAGCATCTCTATGGGCGAGAAAGTCTCGTCGTAGTCAACTCCTTGAACTTGTCAAAAACCTTTTGCAACAAGTCGAGCTTTATGGATGTGAACATTTCCATCCATATCAATCTTCTTCTTATAGATCCATTTGCACTCGATGGCTTTAAAACCATCAGGCAGGTCAACCAAGTTCCAAACTTGATTGTCCCCCATGGACTCTATCTCGGATCTCATGGCGATCAGCCATTTCTCAGAGTCTGGGTCCACCATCGCTTCTGCCTAGGTCGCAGTCTCATCATTGTCTAAAAATAATAATTCCCGCGCTTCGCGGAGCCTCGCCGACCTTCGTGGTTGTGGTGCTTCTGTTGCCACGGGTTCCTCAACTTGTTCTGCTACAATAGCATCACTCGTAGAAGCATCCCCAACTGGCTCATCTTGAACTTCTTCAAGTCGCACCAACCTTCCACTTGTTCCCTTTGTGAGAAACTCTTTCTCTAGGAAAACACAGCTACGAGCGACAAACACTTTGCCCTCCTCTCAGTTGTAGAAGTAATACCCTAAGGTTTCCCTCGGATATCCCACGAAAATGCATTTATCCGATTTGGGTGTTAGCTTGTCCGACTGAAGTCGCTTGACAAATGCATCACAACCCCAAATCTTTAGAAAAGACAAACTGGGATTCTTTCCAGTCCACATCTCATATGGTGTCTTAACTACGGATTTAGATGGTACCCTATTAAGTGTGAAAGCTGTCGTTTCTAGAGCGTAACCCCAAAATGATAATGGTAAATCTGACTGGCTCATCATAGATCGAACCATGTCCAACAAAGTTCGATTACGCCGTTCGGAGACCCCGTTTCTTTGAGGCGTTCCGGACTGCGTAAGTTGTGGAACAATTCCGCAACTCTTAAGATGATCGCTAAATTCGTGACTCAAATATTCACCTCCACGATCAGATCGCAAGGCCTTTATTTTCTTGCCACGTTGATTCTCTACTTCACTCTGAAACTCCTTGAACTTTTCAAAAGTTTCAGGCTTATGCCTCATCAAGTAGACATAACCATATCTACTGAAATCATCAGTGAAAGTAATGAAGTAGTGATATCCTCCTCTGGCTGTCGTGCTCATTGGCCCACATACATCAGTATGTATGAGTTCCAACAAGTCTGTCGCTCTCTCGGGTAAACCCGAAAAAGGTGACTTGGTCATCTTTCCAAGTAAACAAGCCTGACATGTCTCGTATGATTCAAAATCAAACGAAGTTAGAAGACCATCACCATGGAGCTTCTTCATGCGCTTTTCACTTATCTGCCCCAAACGACAATGCCATAAATAGGTAGGACTCAAATCATTAGGCCGAAGCCTTTTATCACTAACATTGTAAACAGATGCATCATCAAGATTTAAAATAAATAACCCATTCACAATGGGAGCATTAGCCATAAACATAGCATTCTTAGAGATTACACAACCATTGTTTGCACTCGCGAATGAATAACCATCCCTCATCAAACATGAAGGTGATAAAATGTTTCGACCCATACTTGGAATGTAATAACAATTATTCAACTCCATAATAAATCTTGATGGAAGGTGAAGTTGCATGACGCCGACGAACAATGCAGTAACCCTTGCTTTATTTCCGACGCGAAAATCCACTTCGCCTTTCTGCACTTCTCTAGTCCTTATTAGCCCCTGCATCGAATTGCAAATATGAGAAACCGATCCGGTATCAAATACCCAAGAGTTAACATAGGAATCAGCGAGAAGAATGTCCACAACATTTACAACAAGCGTACCTGAGTTGGAAGTACTCTTACTTCCACTCTTCTTCAAAGAAGCTTGGTACTTGCTGGAGTTTCTTTTCCAGTGGCCATGTTCATGACAAAAGAAGCACTCAGTGTCTTCTACAGGTCCTGCCTTTTGCTTGGGTGCAGACTTAGTGATCGTATCCTTAGCCTTGCCCTTCTTCTTCCAAGAAGTGTCCTTTTTCTTGAAGCTAGGCTTGTTCTGCACAGCCATCACATGGCTATGCCCTGCACACTTCTTCATGTCACTTTCTGCTGTTTTAAGCATCCCACATAATTCATTAAGGCTCTTCTCCACCCCATGCATATGGTAGTTCAAAATGAACTGCCCATAGCTGGATGGAAGAGACGCAAAAATGAAGTCAGTGGCCAACTCTTGGCCTAGTGGAAAACCAAGCTTTTCCAAAGTCTGACTATAACCAACCATTTTGATCACATGGGGGCCTACAGCTGCTCCCTCTGCTAGCTTGCATTCGACAAAGGACTTGGCAACATTGTACCTCTCAGTCCTTGCTTGATCTTGGAACATGTCCTTAAGCGCTACAATCATATCGTACACTTCCTGATCCTCAAACTTCTTTTGGAGTTCAGGTTCCATGCATGCAAGCATAAGACATCTAACCTTAAGATAATCATCACATGATCTCTTGTAGGCGTTCTTTAGGGCAGCAGATGCATTATCAGCAGGTTCATCGGGGATTGGGGTATCCAGAACCGTTTCCTTTTTATCATACCTGAGAACAATTCTCAGGTTATGGACCCAGTCTGAATAGTTTGTTCCATTTAGTTTATCTTTGTCAAGAATCGAACGCAAAGAGAAAGGTGATGTAGTGTTCGGTGCCATTGATCTACAACAGAAAACATGCAAAATACTAAGCCATGTAACCATGAAAGAGTAAAACATATTAAACAATTTAATAGCATATACTCCCACTTAAATCAATATCCCTCTATTGATACTAAGTGATTCAAGATCCACAATTAACAAGTCGACTAGTGAGCTTTAGCATCACTGCTAGAAGACAAGGTAAATCGGTAAGCAACACTTGCTAATCATATCACATATGACTCTTCTTGTTGGGTGACATCTCTATGTCAAAACTAGGCGCCCAACCTTTATGCCCCAAGGTCCTTAACTGTTAAGATGACCTTGTCAAGCTCACCAACCCTTATGCGTGTAGGTATCCGATACAAACCCATCCAGCCAAGGAAAACCGCGGCACCCTAATTTCATAGGCCCACCAACGATTGTACAGGGCATAGGATGGTGCAAGGTTTGGTTGGGAGGGCATGGTTTAACTTAAACTTTCTGAGGGATTGTTCTACTTATATCATCTAAGCATGCATAGTAGTAAAACACATAAGAATAGCATTCACATAGATGTGACACAGTATGGCCCATTTTCTCATGGTGATCTCCATCGCCATAGAACCTGTCCACCATGATGATCTCCATCTTCATGTTCCATGTGAGCCATCCTCCAAGTGATGAGTCCTCCAAGAACTAATACAAGCTATTACTCCTAACAGCTAGTAATCAAAATTACATAGTATTGGGATCATCACAAGTTGGCACGCAGGCCATTACAATAAATGACAACACATATGGCTCTAGCCGTGTTGCCCTACTCATGACACGCAGGTCATGCAAAATTTCATACATGCATCACATACATATATGGGCCATACTGATCACATACATCCTGCAAAAACAAGTTATGCATAGAATCGCATTCTATCGGATCATGTGACATCGCAGCACCTAGTTACCTTAACGAGATACAAAAGGGGCTACGATTAAGGGGGGTCTAGGGGTTCTCCCCCTGTGGGGTTCGAAGGGGCAGCGCCCCTCGCGGTATCAAATTTACCATAAACCATGAAAAATGAGAGATCGAATCTTCACAATTTTCTTTAAGGATTTTGATCGACAAATCAAATTTACCATAAACCGACTCATGTCCCGATTCAACCAAACTCCTTTGATCACGGTACATCGATTTTAGATCTAGGTTCCGATTCGATCAATCATATTGATCTTCGCGTGATTCAATAGGATTTATGTGTCACTGTCTACCCCGATGGCGGAAGCCGACCGGTAGGGGTAAGTCGTTCGACAACCTCAGATCACGATCACGGAAAGCAAGATCATAGATCAATCCTGAACCAACGCCATATAAACGATCACATCATTCATATCAATATGCATATCACCATATGCAACCATCCCGAACCTATAACTGAACAGCATCAGCTCTGATACCACTGATGGGATACGGGTAGGCTACACTAGCGCAAATCAAAACAATTCTACTGCGTATACCAGGATTACTGTTGTCATAGATCACGTGATTACCACTAGACGCGTAGTTGCGGAATTGATGAAGCGCGTCGAGGCAGTGCAGACATTCCACGTCTCCTCCTTGTCCTCATCCCACGAGCATCTCCCCTTGCGCGGCTCGTCCAAGCGATACAGATGCAGCGCCTCTGAGGTATCCACACGTACAGGGTGGAAGCGTCAGACGCCGGACTGCTAGGTCCGCGCGTGCAACACAGGCGTGAGGAGTGGCGGCTGGGAATGATCTGAGGTCTTACCCTGGTCAGCTCGCCCCACCCTCTCTTATATAGGCATCCCTAGTGGGCTTCTACATTAGCAGCCCATTAGTAGCCTACGCTTGGTCTAATTCGGATCCAATCCTCATTAGGCTTCCAGCCCCTTAAGTGTGTGACCCTCTCTCGCCCCACCCTCTCTTATATGTGTATAGACATGACACGAATACATTTATTCTGTCAATAGTTGGTAGCGGCCTCTAGCAAGACGTGCCAACTCATAAACGCATACAAAGATCATATCGGACGGACCATCACAAGGTTTAGTACATGTCTTTCCCTTTGCCTCACGATATTTGGTCTAGCTCCAAGCTGACCTCCCTTTCTCGATACCATGATTCGGAATCCCTTTACTAGGTTAACTCTTAACCATATGTAGCACGGCCATGCATTTCTGGATCCGATCACTCGAGGGGCCCAGAGATATCTCTCTCAATTAGAGAGGGGCAAATCCCATCTTGATTGACCATGCCTTGCAGCATGCTTCAGGACAAACCCGAAAGCTACCTTTATAACTACCCAGTTACGGTGCAGCGTTTGATAGCCCCAAAGTAGGTCGATCCACATCTCAAGTACATGCGAGAATCTCAGGTCTAAGGACAAAACGTACACGATGTGTAGAGAGATAGCTGCAACTAATTGCCAGTCTCAGGTTGGGTCAGTCCAACCCCATGTTCATAACATGTGTCCACATCATTGGTTTGACATCTCCATATCTATGACTTGCGAAACATAGTCATCAACCAATCGATGTACTAGTCTAATATTCACGTGTGTCCTCACATGAACTCCGACCAGGGACAACTCTTAAATAACCATACAAGTAAAGAGTTTCACAAACAATTCACATAATTGTCAATCAATACAAGTTGCCTGATATATGGATATTCAAGGAACATTACAATAACTCATGGATACATATGAAATATAATCATCTCTACGATTGCCTCTAGGGCATATTTCCTTCAGATTAGTTATAAACTTGAATAATTGTTATCTGGTGCCTGCACTGAGCATGAACATTGTATCTGGATCGTGTTTGATGCGAAGTGGTTATTCATTTAAATCCGAGAACAATGGTTGTTCTATTTATATGAATGAAATCTTTTATGGTCATGCACCGATGATGAATGGTTTATTTCTATTATATCTCGATAATAATGTTACACATATTCATAATGTTGATGCTAAAAGGATTAAACTTAATGATGATATATCCGCATATATGTGGCACTGCCGTCTAGGTCATATTGGAGTTAAACGCATGAAGAAGCTCCATTCGGATGGACTTTTGGAATCACTTGATTTTGAATCATTTGATACATGTGAGCCATGCCTTATGGGCAAGATGACTAGAACACCGTTTTCCGGTTCAATGCAACGGGCGACAGATTTATTGGAAATCATACATTCTGATGTACGTGGTCCAATGAGTGTGTCGACGCGAGGTGGATAGGGTTATTTTGTTACTTTCACGGATAATTTGAGTAGATACGGTTATATCTACTTGATGAAACACAAGTCTGAAACCTTTGAAAAGTTCAAGAAATTTTAGAATGAAGTTGAAAATCATCGTAATAGAAAGATCAAATTTCTACGGTCCGACCGTGGAGGTGAGTATCTAAGTTACGAGTTTAGCACTCACATGAAAGAGTGTGGAATTTTTTCACAACTCACACCTGCCGGAACACCACAGCGAAATGGTGTGTTAGAACATCGTAATCGTACTTTATTGGATATGGTTCGATCTATGATGTCTCTGACGGACTTGCCGTTGTCATTTTGGGGTTATGCACTAGAAACTGCTGCATTCACTTTAAATCGGTCACCATCTAAATCCATTGAAAAGACACCGTATGAATTGTGGTTTGGAAACAAACCTAAGCTATCATTTCTTAAAGTTTGGGGATGCGATGTTTATGTGAAGAAACTTCAACCGGATAAACTCGAACCCAAAGCGGAAAATGCGTCTTCATAGGATACCCTAAGGAAACTATTGGGTATTCCTTCTATCACAGATCTGAGGGAAAAGTTTTTGTTGCCAAGAATGGATCCTTTCAATAGAAAGAGTTTCTCGCGAAAGGTGTGAGTAGTCGGAAGGTAGAACTCGAAGAGGTTATTGAACCTTCTCTTCAAATTATGGCGAGTAGAGCAGCGCCGGAAGTAGTTCCGAAGTTGGATTCACCTGTTGAAGAGGGAACTAATGATAATGATCATGAAACTCCAAAAGAGAGTACTACCGAACCTCGCAGGTCTAGCAGGACGCGTGCAGCTCCCGAGCTGTATGGAAACCCTGTTATGAATTTCATGGTTGATGAAATTGATGACCCTGCGACGTATGAAGAAGCGATGATGAGCCCGGATTCCAACAAATGGTTAGAAGCCATGAAATCGGAGACGGAATCCATGTATGGAAATCAAGTTTGGAACTTGTTGGACTTACCTCACAACCGAAAGGCCATGGAGAACAAATGGATTTTCAAAAAGAAAACTGATGTTGATGGTAATGTAACCGTCTATAAAGCTCGACTTCTCACAAAGGGGTTTCGACAAATTCAAGGAGTTGACTACGATGAGACATTCTCTCCCGTAGCGATGCTAAAGTCAGTTAGGATTATGTTAGCAATTGATGCATATTTCGATTATGAGATATGGCAGTTGGATGTCAAAATTACGTTTCTCAATGGTAATATTGAAGAAGAGTTGTATATGATGCAACCAAAGGGTTTTGTCGATCCTAAGGATGCTAACAAGGTGTGCAAGATTCAACGATCCATCTATAGATTGAAGCAAGCATCACGAAGTTGGAATCTCCGCTTTGATGAGGTGATCAAAGAGTTTGGATTTTTCAAAACTTATGGAGAAGCTTCTATTTACAAGAAAGTGAGTGGGAGCAATGTGGAATTTCTGATATTATATGTGGATGACATACTATTGATCGGAAATGATATAGATCTTCTAAACAGTGTTAAAAGTTATCTAAACAGCAAATTTTCAATGAAGGACCTATGTGAAGCGTCATACATATTAGGCATAAAGATTTATAGAGATAGATCTAGGCGCCTAATAGGGCTATCGCAAAATACATACCTTGATAAGATTTTAAATAATTTTAAAATGGACGGAAGTAAGAAGGGGTTCTTACCTATGTTGCAAGGCAAGACATTGAGTAAGACTCAAAGTATGGCTACGACAGAAGAAAGAGAGATAATGGACAAAGTCCCCTATGCTTCAGCCATAGGATCTATAATGTACGCCATGCTATATACAAGACCGGATGTGGCACATGCTATTAGTTTGACTAATAGGTACCAATCGGATCCAGGTTCGGAACAATGGATAGCGGTCAAGAATATCCTTAAGTACTTACGAAGAACTAAGGATATGTTTCTTGTGTATGGAGGTGAAGAAGAGCTCGTCGCTAAGTGTTATGTCGACGCAAGCTTTTACACCGACCCGAATGACTCTAAGTCTCAATACGGATACGTATTTCTCATGAATGGCGGAGCAGTTAGTTGGAGGAGTTCCAAACAACCTGTGGTGGTGGGATAAACAACGGAGGCCGAATACGTTGCTGCTTCGGAAGCGGCTCAGGAAGCGGTTTGGATGAAGGAGTTCATATCCGAACTAGGAGTGGTTGCAAACGCGTTGGACCCAATGGTGATCTATTGTGACAACAATGGTGCCATTGCCAATGCCAAAGAACCAAGGTCTCGCAAGAATTCCAAGCATATTAAGCGTCAGTTTCACTCCATCCGCGAGCATGTCAAGGATGGAGATATAAAGATTTGTAAAGTACACACGGATCTCAATGTAGCAGATCCGTTGACTAAAACTCTTCCTAGAGCAAAACATGATCAACACCAGAACTCCATGGGTGTTAGATTCATCACTATGTAACTAGATTATTGTCTCTAGTGCAAGTGGGAGACTGAAGGGAATATGCCCTGAGAGGCAATAATAAAGTGTTTATTATGTATATTCCAAGTATATGATAGATGTTTATTTTGCATGATATAATTGTATTAATACGGAAACATTAATACATGTGTGTTTAATAAACAAACAGAAAGTTCCTAGTTATGCCTCTCTCATAAACTAGCTCATTGATTAAACAAGATGATCAAGGTTTCCTGATCATAGACATTGGATGTTGTTAATAACGGGATCACAACATTAGTGTAATGGTGTGATGAACATTCATCCGAAGTATAGCATTACGATCAAAGTCATTGAGTTTATATTGCTATAACAACTTACGAAGTGATCCTAATCCTTAGACCATGAGATCATGTCAATCACTAACACCGGAAGAGTTTCTTGATAACATCAAATGTCACACCATAATAGGGTGATTATAAAGATGGGTTCGGAACTAATAAAGTGTTATGTTGAGGCCCATGGATCGAGAGTGGAATTTTTTCATCCCGATGACGAATAGATATACTCTGGGCCCTCTCGGTGATATCACATTGGTTAGCTTGCAAGCAAGTGATTTGATCACTAGAATGTTATATCACGGGAACGAGAAAAGAGTGCATGTCAGTAACGAGATCAAACTAGGTATGGAGATACCGATGATAGAATCTCTATAATATATCACGAAACAAAGGGATTAAGATACTAGCGTAAAAAGGTTTCGACGATCACAAGAAAGTCATCGTTGAATGTGTGGGAGTCAGTATGGGTATCCAGATCCCGCTTCTGATTATTGATCCGAGAGGGGTCTCGATCATGTCCGCATCATTCACGAACTGTAGGGTGACACACTTAAGAGACACCGACATCCAATTGGAGCAAAAGTTTCATGTCGAAAGAATAAACAAGCGCACGAATTTATTTCACTAGATATCGAAACAGGTTTTCGGGTGAAATTGCATAAAGTGGTTATGCATGTGAAATAGAATTCTAGCAAGGGGTTATATGTGAATGTTTGTCATTAAAGTAATTGACAAAATTCTGAATAAATAAAAGAGTTTTATTTAATGAGAGTTTGCATTAAATTTGGTGGAAATTTAATTGCAAGTTTGAGTGGAGGGAAATGAAGAGGTTTTTGTGAGTGGAGTGTCCACCCACATGAAGAGGGGAGGGCAAGGGGCAGCCCCCATGCGCCGGCCACCCCCTTGGGGTTCCCCCCTCCCCCTCTCCTATAAAAGGCACCCCTCTCCCTCTCTCTCACTCACACCTCCTTGTGAAGGATCTCTCTCCCCCTCTAGAATTTATCCCCCATGGTCTCGGACTAGCGAGATACATGTTCCCGGTGGCTATTCAGCAAGAAAGAGTTGTGCTTCCGCTGCATCGCTGGATCGAGGAGGAGGAGGTTGCTCGGTGCCACAGACATGTGTGCGAGCACGGATGCGCTGCTGATTTGCGGCGCTAGGACTTCCTCTCGATCTTGAGATCGGCAAGAGATCGTCTACATCAACCATGAGTTGAACTCATTAATCTTTGTTGGTCTTCAAGGGTATGTTCTCTACGGATATACATCCGCCCGTTGTTTGTATCTAGTAGATAGATCTTGGTACATAGTTCCCATCGTAGGAATTTTTTTGTTTTCTATGCTGCGAACCCTACAGGAGAATACCACAATACTATGGTTTTGTATGCTAAAACAACGCATGATTATTTCAAGGCACATTAAGCAATCTTAATTGTTTGGAACAAGTCATGATACAACAATAATCACTAAGCATAAGGTCAAAACAACATCTAGCATGACATGATTGATTCTAGGCCACAGTCAAAACAAGCTCCCTTTGTACCACTATAAGCAAGAAACTTTCTACTCCTTTCCAACACCAATCAACTTATTTGAAACATCACAGCGAAAGCGGGGGTCGAACTACTTTATTCAAGAAAACTAAGCAAACGAAAACCAAAAACAAAAACTAAGATGCTCCAAGAACAACACAATAGTGCACGAAACAATAAAAATGAAGTGTCTAGAAAGACCTAAGATTTTTATTGATGAAGAAGGGGATGCCTTGGGCATCCCCAAGCTTTGACGCTTGTACCTGTTGAATATTTCTTGGGGTGACGTGGGGTTGCATCCCCAAGCTTAAGCTTCTGTACATTCTTCATCTCATTACATCATTCTTCCCTTAAACCTAGAAATTTTCCTTCATACAAAACTTCACACAATCTTCATTAGCAACATTAGTGCATTCAAAAGTAATAAACCTTTGGGTTTAGTTTCAAAACTTAAAAACTTTTATTCAAGACACAAGCTACTGTAGTAATCCCTCAAAAAGCTCAATTTACCAAAGATAACTCAAAAGGAAATCAATAAAGAGGCAAATGCAAATATTGGCAGAAATCTGTCAAAACAGACTAGCAGGTAAAAACCGATTTTTTCGAAGACCTTATGTTGCTCAAATAAAAAAGTGTTGAACTAACGAAAGTTATCTAACAACCTGGGGATTTATTCAGAAAATTACAGCTCAATCCGACTTATAGATATTTTTCACGAATTTTTACAGTGAAGAACAAAAATCTATTTCAGGACATCACTTCCCCAAATCTTATTTCCCTCTCATTAGAGGTTATTCTTGGCACAAAAATCAAACAAAAAGGATAAAGAGTGGTTATTACAGAATTAATAACTTCCAAGACTCAAGAAAACTATTGGGTTATCTCCCAAGAAGTACTTTTATTTAACGCCTTTAAGTTAGGCACAAGAAGCAAGAATCAAGTATTTTCAAATGAAGCAGTATTAAGATCAATACTCGAAATTTCTTCAACTAGGAAAGGTATCTCATCCAAATGAGTTCTAGAGGATCCTCTATCAACACTCTTGGGTTCACTACTTTCATCAAACGGATTTTCAGGAACAATCCAATCAAAATTCTTTTCTAAGGCCTCATGCATTCCTACAAGTTTAAACGGTATGGGTATTTTAATTTCCTCTCCATTGGGTTTGGTTTTATCCAAGTTTTCTAATGTACCCATAACATCTACACAAGAGCCTAGCATATTAAAACGATCAAAGACCTTTTTGGCTTCTTTAGCAACATCATTGAACTCCTTTAGCAAAGTTTCTAGAATAAAATCTCTCTTTTCAGTATCCTCTACTTCTTTAAGTTTAAGAAACATTATTTGCATCATGGGGTTAAGGTTAACAAACCTAGCCTCCAACATGTGAACTAAAGAATCTGCAGCAATTTCATAATTAGGAGCAAGTTCTGCTAAGGATCTATCCTCAATATCCTCATGTTTGCTAATATGATTAAAGAATTCTTCAATGTTTTCTTTCCCAATTATAGAGCCACTACCTATTGAAAGGTCTTTCAGGGTGAACTTAGGGATCAACATGGTGAGCTAGAACAAGGTGACAACTATAGAAAGAACTAATTTTTGTGTGTTTTTTATAGGAAAAAGCAAAACTAACAAAACTAATTTTTTTTAAATTTTTGATAAAAAGAAGAAAGAAAAACAAAGAAAAAGAAACTAAGAAAAACAAAAACAAATTAAAGAGAAAGGTTATGAAGGACTCCCCTGTGAAGCCGTCCTTAACTCCCTAGCAACGGCGCTAGAGAATGTCTTGATACGTCTTAGGTCACTATAGAGCTTTGTTGGGATACCCCAAGAGGAAGGTGTGATGAGCATAGCAGTAAGTCTTCCCTCAGTTATGAAACCAAGGTTATCGAACCAGTAGGAGCAAGGAAACAACTCCAAGGTGTTGCTAACAACTTGGAACTTAAACAACACAAACTCAAGACTTTGCCCCAACGTACAATGAGGTTGTCAATCTCACTGGTTTGCTGAAAACAAAGGATTAAACGTATGGTGTGGAAGATAATGGTTGCTTGCAGAAAGTAAACAGTAACAGTAGATTATGTAACAATGGTAAACATTGGACCGGGGTCCACAGTTCACTAGAGGTGTTCTCCTTAATATAAATAACATAACATGCTGGGTAAACAAATTACAGCGGGGCAATTGACAGGACTGAGCAAGGCATAACAATGTAATACTAGACATTCATGATCCTATGATATTTGATTGGGCATTACAACAATATACATAGACCGCCATCCAACTGCATCTATGACTAGTAATCCACCTTCAGGTTATCATCCGAACCCCCTCCAGTATTAAGTTGCAAGCAACAGATAACTGCTTTAAGCAATGTGTATAAAGTAAACAATACAATTGTTCCATGAACAAAAGGTTGTTGTTTTCTCCCTAGTGGCAACAGTACATCTACAACCTTAGAGATTTCTGTCACTTTCCCATATTCAATAGAGGCATGAACCCACTCTGGAGGATAAATACCTCCTCTTGGAGTCACTAGCATCTACTTGGCCAACATAGCTACTAGAAACGGGGAGCGTGCAAGATCTCAAACAACACAGACATGATAGAATCAATAATCTTAAGACATGATAGAATCAATAATCAATCTGACATAGTAATCTCAATATCTATCGGATCCCTGCAAACACAACATGCATGATTACAAATAGATGATCTTGATCATGAATGGAGCTCACAAGATCTAAACATGATAGCAAAAAGGAGGAGAAACATCCATCTAGCTACTGTATGGACCCATAGTCCAAGGGTGAACTACTCACGCATCATACCGGAGGGTGGCATGGTGATGAAGAAGGCCTCTGGGATGATCTCTCCCCTCCGGCAGGGTGCCAGGAAGAGCTTCAGGTCCCCCTGATCTAGGGACGATGGTGGAGGCGGCTACGGACTGTTTCATGGAGATATGATCGAGTGCTTAGGGTTTTGGCATCAGGAGGCTTTTATAGGCGAAGAGGCAAGGCAGGGAGGCACCCGAGGCGGCCACACCTGGTGGCGGCGCGCCCTAGGGTGGGCCCGCGCCACCCTAGGGTGTGGTGGCCTCGTGTCCCTCCTCCGGTCGCCCTTCGGTCTCTGTGTTCCCCTTGGTGAAATATTGACTTTGGCTTTTGTCCCGTCCAATTCCGAGAATATTTCCTTACTAGCTTTTCTGAAACAAAAAAATAGCAGAAAATAGGCAACTGGCACTGTGGCATCTTGTTAATAGGTTAGTCCTATAAAATGTATAAAAATACTTCAAAGTGTATACAAAGCATAGCAAAGTTGATAATAAACAAGCATGGAACATCAAAAATTATAGATATGTTTACGACGTATCAATATCTCACACATATATATATATATATATGTTCATGGTATTTTCTCCCTTGGTGGTATCTAGTATTTCAGCTTTTGTTGGATTCTACTTGGTTTTATCCTTCCAACAAAATTGGTTTCATCCCAATCGGAGTTTCCAAGCTCAACTTCTTGTGTTTTGGGTTCTGGAGGTTTTACCGGTTTATCGCTTCAAGAGAGGTCATATATTTCTCAATTTGTTTTTATCCTTCCATGTTGAACTATGATCTTTCTTTGCATGATCTTGTAGAGCTTTTCGTTCTCTTAAAAACGAGCCCAAGATCATAAAAAACAAAGTCCAAAATTAAAAGTTATTGAAGTTTTCATGCTATGCTGTCCAGCGTTTTTCTTGAGCGGAAGTTCCGGTGAACGTCTTTTTTCTTCTGTATCTTGTGTTTTTATTTACCAGAAGTTCCGGTAGGGGACTAGAAATTTCGGTGGTGCCTGAATCTGGCCCAAACGGGAAGATTTCTCTTGCCCTGTTTAAGGCCCCCTCTCCCCTAATGTTTCCCCAACTTTTGAGGCCATTTTTGCTAGATCTTACACTCTGTCTCCTCCATTGTTGACCTTCAAAATCTTGCCCTCTCCCCTTCTCCCTCCCATGATTCTTGCATCTCTTTGAGGGATTCGAGAGAGGAGATCTAGATCCACAACCCTACCTAACCAAATCCCTTCTTTGTGAAGGAATCCTTGGGATCTAGATCTTGGAGAGTTTTATGATCTCCTCTTGTGTTCTTCCTCCCTTATTCCCCCAATAGCTTTTGCAGCTTTGTTGGAATTTGTAAGTGAAGGACTTTCCCTTGCTTTTTTGCATAGGTTTGAGTTCTCCACGGAGATTCGGCGAGTGCAAACTTGTGGGCTTGTTACTCTTGGGTTTTTGGAACCCTGGACGGTTGGTATGTTGATTTCTTTTGGCCTTTTGTGGCCTTGTGACCTTTTTGTGTTCTTGTAGCCTGTTGTGGCTTTGTAGCCTTTGTGGCCTTGTTGTTGGTAGCCTACAATTTAGTTGTGGATATTGCCCCAATCTTGTACGGGTTCGGTGACCGCCCTCAAGTGTTACATAGTGGAGCGAGTGCCTGACTTTTGTGGTGCGCACTCGGGAGAATAGGGTTAGCCTTTGTGGGGTCGGTGAGTTGCGTGCTTCCGCATCCTGGGTGAGGCCTTGTGTGGTGTTGGGTGTGCATGGATCCACCACACACCGAGGTCAGCTATTTGTGGCATTCGGAGAGCATTGCGCCATCCCACCTCTCCAACGGAGACATAGCTTCTTTGGAAGTGAACTTCGGGTTAAAAATCTTCGTCTTCGTGTCCATCGGTTATCTCTCAACCAAGACCTTTACTTATGAATTTTGCATTGTGATAGCCATCATGCTTGAAGCATTTTACCTTGATATCACCTTGTTGCTTGTATTGCTTAGCATAGGTTGTTGGTGCACTTAGGTGAACCTAGTGGTTAGGTTCTGTGCTCAATAAATTAAATGTTAGTTTTTATTCTGCATTTGTTTGAGCCTAAACCGTAATACTTTTAAAATCCTATTCACCCCCCTCTAGGCGACGTACATTGTACTTTCAGGTGTCTAGCTCGATTACATTGCAATGCGCAAACATGGTCAATATTGTTGGAGATATGCCCTAGAGGCACTAATAAATGTAGTTATTATATCTTTGTGTTTATGATAAATGTTTACATTCATGCTATAATAGTATTGACCAGGAAACATTAATACTTGTGTGATTTGTAAACTAAATAAGAGTCCCTAGTAAAGCCTCTTCATAATACTAGCTTGTTGGTTAATAGACGATTGTGGTTTCCCTATCATGAACATTGAGATGTTATTAACAACAAGATCATATCATTAGGAGAATGGTATGATGGACATACTCCTATAGATAAGCGTAGCATAGAGATCAAGTCATTTTAATAGTTCAATTGCTATAAGCTTTCTGATACATAGTAACCTAATTCCTTCGACCATGAGATCATGTTTATCACCATCACCGGAAGGATGCTTTGATGACATCAAACACCACAGCGTAACTGGGTGGCTATAAAGGTGGCATTGAGTGTTCGGAAAGTATGGGTTGAGACACATGGATCAAGAGTGGGATTTGTCCATCCATATGACGGATAGATATACTTTGGGCCCTCTCGGTGGAATGTCATCCAATTAGCTTGCAAGCATGTGACTGGCTCACAAGGGATCACATATCATGGGAACGAGAAAAGAGTACTTATCGGTAACAAGGTTGAACTAGGTATGCAGAGATATCGAAGATCAAAACCTCGGATAAGTAAACTATAGTGAGACAAAGGGAAATTGGTACCGTATGTAAGTGGTTCATTCAATCACAAAGTAATCGTAGAAATATGTGGGAGCCATATGAATTTCCAGATTCCTCTATTGGTTATTGTTCGGAGAAGTGTCTCGATCATGTCCGCATAATTCACGAACCGTAGGGAGGCACACTTAAGGATTCGATGTTGTTGAGTAGTTATGGAATGATGAGTAAGAGACCGAATGTTGTTCGGAGTCTCGGATGGGATCCAGGATATCACGAGGAGATCCGGAATGGTCCGGAGAATAAGATTCATATAAGGAAAGTCATGTTTTGGAGTTGGGGAATGATTCCGGTGTTTTCATCGGGAATGTTCTAGAAGGTTCCGGAAGGTCCGGCACTCCGGAGGGGAAGGGTACATGAATGTGTCATGACAATGTGGAATGGTTGCATCATGTACTAGGTATCATGGCTGGGCAAAATAAAGGGAGAAATCAAATCCTAGTTTGAAAAGTCAAACACCAATTTGAAAAGTCAAACGACAGTTTTGCTTGGTGGAGGGAGAGTAGGAAACCTACTTGGGGAGGAGTTCCTCTCCCTCCACCCGCCGGCCAAGGAGGCCGACTTGGGGGAGGACTCCCTCCCCCTTGGCCGCACCCTCCCACCTATAAAAGGAGGGGCAGGGCTGCCCCTCTTCCCTACACCCAACACCACCCAAACCCTAGCCCTAGCCGCCGGCCTCCACCAAGTCGTCGCCGCCTCCTAGGGTTTCTCCTAGCCGCCGAGTTGGGGCTTCCCCAAGCCCTATCCATCGGCCAAGCTCCGCCCCTTGGTTCCCTCTAAAACCTAGATCGCCAAGGCCTCTCTCATAGTCCACCATACTCGCTCCGGCTTAAGGCTAAGCCCTGCGAGATCTCCCCTCTACTTCTGGTACCACGCCGTCGTGTTGCCGGAATTGTGAGCTGAGTGCTACAACCTCCACTGCCTGCTGGAACAAGGGAGAGGAAGGTCTTCATCGAGTACCGAATGTGTGACCGACTGCGGAAGCGCTGCCGGAACGCAGCGCCGGAAGGATCGTCTACGCGATCTTGAGATCGGCAAGAGTACGACCACATCACCCACGAGAATCTGCTCTCGTTAAACACTTTGGAATCTTCGAGGGTGAGTTCCTCTATCGACTAGTTGCTACAATCTAGTAGATAGATCTTGGCTTGTTTGTTTGCATGCGGTAGAAATTTTTTGTTTTCCATGCTACGAACCCCTACAGTGGTATCAGAACCGTGTCTATATGTAGATCTGTTGCATGAGTAGAACACAATGGTCATTGTGGGTGGTGGTGCTTTTATTATCAATTGCTTCTTGTGTACTTTGCATCTTGCGGTATGATGGGATGAAGCGGCCCGGTCTAACCTTACATGACATCGTTCATGAGACTTGCTCCACGCTCAACATGCAACTTGTATTGCATAAGTGGCTTTGCGGATGTCTGTCTCTCCCTTTATAGTATAGATCCAATTTACAACGGGCACTTGATAGTTCAAACATCAACGTTGTGGTTCTTGTTCGTAAGTTAGATCGACACTTATTGAAAGCCCCAAACCACGTAAAATATGCAAAGAAAATTAGAGGTGTCTAACTTTGTTTTGCAGGGGGTGTGTTGTGATGTGATATGGCCATGATTGTGATTATATTTGATGTATGCAATGATCCTTATTGTAAGTTGGCAACCGGCAGGAGCCATATGGTTGTCTTTAATTTCTGTTAAGACCCGCATGTCTATTCAAAGTAGTTGTAATAGTTGAAGCTGGTGGACGACAACCATGAAGCAGCGCCATTGACCTTGACGCCATACCGGTGGTGATGGATATCATGTTCGTGCTTGAAGATGGAGATCGGAAGCACAAGAAGAAAGGCCATATCATATCACATATTATGAATTGCATGTGATGTTAATCCTTTATGCATCTTGTATTGCTTAGTTAATGACGGTAGCATTATAAGATGATCCCTCAAGCACATAAATTTCAAGTTTTAAAGTGTTCATCCTTAGTAAGCACCGTTGCTAAAGCTCGTTGTTTCGAAGCACCACGTGATGATCGGGTGTGTTAGATTCTGCGAGTGTATACAACGTGAGCAAGCCATATTTGCTCATGCGGAAGCTAAGGTTTGATCTTGACGAGACTAGCATGTACAGACATGGTCTCGGAACACGGATCACCAAAAGGTAAAGCATGAATCATATAGTAGATATGATGAACATGTCGATTGTTCGCCATTGAAGCTACATCAACTCTCGTGATGATCGGTTTTGATGTGGTGGATTTGGTTCGTGTGATCACTAAAACAATGTGAGGGATATTGTTTTGAGTGGGAGTTCACCTAGATTAATTTAACTATTAATTAGAACTCAATTTGTCATAAACTTAGTCTAAACTATTGCAAATATGTTGTAGATCAATGCGGCCCCTACCATCAATTTTAATGCGTTCCTAGAGAAAGAAAAGTTGAAAAACAATGGAAGCAACTTCGCGGATTGGTTCCGCAATTTGAGGATTGTCCTCAATGCTAGTAGTTTGACCTATGTCTTTGGATGCATTGGGTGACCCTGCGGTGATTCTATCGATGAAGTAAAGAATGTTTACCTCGCTCGGAAGAATCAGTACTCCACAGTTCAGTGTACTATCTTGTATGGTTTGGAATCGGAGCTTCAGAAAGGTTTGAAAACCATGACCCACATGATATTGTCCGTGAACTCAAATTGATATTTGAGACTCACGCGACAGTTGAGAGTTATGAGGCTTCTAAAAAGTTCTTTAACTGCAAGATGGAAGAGGGCAGCTCCGTCAGTGAGCACGTGCTTAAGATTTCTGGGCACACAAACAACCTCCAAAGCTTGGGTATAGTGATTCCTAATGCTTTGGGGATTTACCGTGTCCTCCAGTCACTGCCACCAAGTTACAAGAACTTTGTGATAAACTACAATATGCAAAGCATGAACAAGACGTTGCCAGAACTCTTCTCCATGTTGAAATCTGCAGAAGTGGAGATCAACAAAGAGCATCAAGTGTTGTAGGTCAATAAGACCACCAAATTCAAGAAAGGCAAGTCTAAGCAAAAGGGTAACTTCAAGAAGGGTGGTAAGAAAGTTGCCGCACTGGTGAAGAAGACCAAAGCTGGACCTAAGCCTGATATTGAATGCTTTTACTGCAAGGGAGGTCCTTTGGGCGGAATTGCCCAAAGTACTTGGCGATTTGAAGAATGGCAACATCAAGAAGAAAGGTATATCCGATATACATGTTATTGATGTGTATCTCACTAGTACTCGTAGTAGTGCCAGGTATTTAATCTTGGTTCGGTTGCTCATATTTGTAACTCGAAATAGGTACTGTAGAATAAACGGAAGCTAGCGAAGAACGAGGTGACGATGCGCGTTGGAAATGGATCAAAGGTTGATGTGATCGCGGTCGGCACGCTACCTCTTCATCTACCATCGGGATTAGTTTTAATACTTAAATAATTGTTATTTGGTGCCTGCGTTGAGCATGAACATTATATCTGGATCATGTTTGTTGCGAGACGGTTACTTGTTTAAGTCCGAGAATAATGGTTGTTCGATTTATATGAGTAATATGTTTTATGCACATGCACCTTTGATAGATGGTCTATTCTTACTGAATCTCGATAGTGGAAATACACATATTAATAAAATTGAAGCTAAACGTTTGAAATTGAGCGATAACTCGACCTATATGTGGCACTGTCGTCTTGGTCATATTGGAGTGAAGCGTATGAAGAAACTCCATTTCGATGGACTTCTTGAATCACTTGATTTCGAATCACTTGAAAGATGTGAAGCATGTCTGATGGGTAAATGACTAAGACTCCATTTTCTGGTATGATGGAGCGAGCTACAGACTTATTGGAAATCATACATACCGATGTGTGTGGTCCAATGAGTGTAGCATCGCGCGGTGGTTATCGTTATATTCTTACCTTCACGGATGACTTGAGTAGATATGGGTATATATATTTCATGAAACATAAGTCCGAAACTTTCGAGAAGTTTAAGGAATTTCAAAGTGAGGTAGAGAATCAACGTAACAAGAAGATTAAATTTCTACGTTCTGATCGTGGAGGTGAATATCTAAGTTACGAGTTTGGCGAGCATTTGAAGAAATGTGGAATACTTTCACAATTGACACTGCCGGGAACACCACATCGTAATGGTGTGTCCAAACGTCGTAATCAAACTCTCTTAGATATGGTTCGTTCTATGATGTCACTTATAGATTTACCGCTATCATTTTGGGGTTATGCATTAGAAACTGCCGCATTCACTTTAAATAGGGCACCATCTAAATCCATTGAAACGACACCGTATGAATTATGGTTTGGGAAGAAACCTAAATTGTCGTTCCTTAAAGTTTGGGGTTGCGAAGCCTATGTAAAGAAGTTACAACCGGACAAGCTTGAACCCAAAGCGGAAAAATGCGTTTTCATAGGATACCCGAAGGAAACTATTGGGTATACCTTATATCATATATCCGAAGGCAAAATCTTCGTTGCCAAGAATGGATCCTTTCTAGAGAAGGAATTTCTCTCGAAAGAAGTGACTGGAAGGAAAGTAGAACTCAACGAGGTTGTTGAACCTTCTCTCGAACTTGCGAGTAGCGTAGCACCAGAAGTAGTTCCTATGGCTCCTACACCAATAAGAGAGGAAGCTAATGATGATGATCATGAAACTTCGGTTGAAGTTGCTACAGAGCCTCGCAGGTCAACGAGAACTCATACCACTCCTGATTGGTATGATCCCGTTATGAGTGTCATGTTGGTGAACAACACTGATGACCCTGCGACATATGAGGAAGCGATGATGAGCCCAGATTCCAATAAATGGCAAGATGCCATGAAATCCGAGATTGGATCCATGTACGGAAACCAAGTATGGACTTTGGTGGACTTACCGGATGGCCGGAAGGCTGTCGAGAACAAATGGATTTTCAAGAAGAAACAGATGCTGATGGTAATGTACTGTCTATAAAGCTCGACTTGTCGCAATAGGGTTTCGACAAATTCAAGGAGTTGACTACGATGAGACTTCCTCACCAGTAGCGAAGCTAAAGTCTGTGAGGATTATGTTAGCAATCGTTGCATATTACGATTGTGAGATATGGCAGATGGATGTCAAAACAGCGTTCCTCAATGGAGACATTGATGAAGAGTTGTATATGATGCAACCAAAAGGTTTTGTCGATCCTAAAGATGCTAACAAGGTGTGCAAACTTCAACGGTCCATATATGGATTGAAGCAAGCATCCCGAAGTTGGAATCAACATTTTGATAAGGTAATCAAAAGTTTTGGTTTTATACAAACTTATGGAGAAGCTTGTATTTACAAGAAAGTGAGTGGGAGCTCTGTAGCATTCTTAATACTATATGTAGATGACATATTGTTGATTGGGAATGATGTATACCTTCTTAATAGTGTCAAGGAATATTTGAATAATAGTTTTTCAATGAAAGATCTTGGCGAAGAATCTTACATATTAGGCATAAAGATTTATAGAGATAGATCGAGACGCCTAATATCATTATCACAAAGTACATATTTGGACAAAGTTCTAAAGAGGTTTGGAATGGAAGATAGCAAGAAAGGGTTCTTGCCCATGTTGCCCAATACGACCTTGAGTAAAACTCAAAGTCCAAAGAACGGAAGATAGAGAAAGGATGAGTAAGACTCCCTATGCCTCAGCCACAGGATCTCTAATGTATGCCATGCTATGTACTAGGCCCGACATTGCATATGCTGTTAGTTTGACTAGCAGATATCAAAGTGATCCAGGAGTGGATCATTGGACAGCGGTCAAAAACATCCTTAAGTACTTGAGAAGAACTAAGGATATGGTTCTTTCTTATGGAGGTGATGAACAACTCGTTGTTAATGGTTACACCGATGCTAGTTGGAACACCGATCTGAATGATTCTAAATCACAATATGGATACGTATTTACTTTGAATGGTGCAGCAGTTAGCTGGAGGAGTGCAAAGCAAAGCGTTGTGGCGAGATCTTCAACTGAATCGGAATACATAGCTGCTTCAGAGGCTTCACAAGAAGCGATATAGATGAAGGAGTTCATTACAGAGCTTGGTGTGGTTCCAAGTGCGCTAGACCCAATGTCTATCTACTGTGATAACATGGACGCCATAGCCAATGCGCAAGAACCAAGGTCACACAAGAAGCTGAAGCACACCAAGCTACGTTTTCACGCTATTCGAGAACATGTCCAATATGGTGACATAAAGATTTGCAAAGTACACACAGATCTGAATGTGGCGGATCCGTTGACTAAACCTCTCTCGCGGGCAAAACATGACCAACACCAAACTGCCATGGGTGTTCGGTATATTACCATGTAATCTAGATTAGTTGACTCTAGTGCAAGTGGGAGACTGTTGGAGATATGCCCTAGAGGCAATAATAAATGTAGTTATTATTATATCTTTGTGTTTATGATAAATGTTTACATTCATGCTATAATAGTATTGACCAGGAAACATGAATACTTATGTGATTTGTAAACTAAATTAGAGTCCCTAGTAAAGCCTCTTCATAATACTAGCTTGTTGGTTAATAGATGATTGTGGTTTCCCTGTCATGAACATTGAGATGTTATTAACAACAAGATCATATCATTAGGAGAATGGTATGATGGACATACTCCTACAGATAAGCGTAGCATAAAGATCAAGTCATTTTAATAGTTCAATTGCTATAAGCTTTCTGATACATAGTAACCTAATTCCTTCGACCATGAGATCATGCTTATCACCATCACCGGAAGGATGCTTTGATGACATCAAACACCACACCATAACTGTGTGGCTATAAAGGTGGCATTGAGTGTTCGGAAAGTATGGGTTGAGACACATGGATCAAGAGTGGGATTTGTGCATCCATATGACGGATAGATATACTCTAGGCCCTCTCGGTGGAATGTCATCCAATTAGCATGCAAGCATGTGACTGTCTCACAAGGGATCACATATCACGGGAACGAGAAAAGAGTACTTATCGGTAACGAGGTTGAACTAGGTATGCAGAGATACCGATGATCAAAACCTCGGATAAGTAAACTATCATGAGACAAAGGGAAATTGGTATCGTATGTAAGTGGTTCATTCAATAGCAAAGTAATCGTAGAAATATGTAGGAGCCATATGAATTTCCAGATTCCTCTATTGGTTATTGTTCGAGAAGTGTCTCGATCATGTACGCATAATTCACGAATCGTAGGGAGACACACTTAAGGATTCGATGTTGTTGAGTAGTTATGGAATGATGAGTAAAAGACAGAATGTTGTTCGGAGTCTCGGATGGGATCCAGGATATCACGAGGAGATCCGGAATGGTCCGGAGAATAAGATTCATATAAGGAAAGTCATGTTTCGGAGTTGGGGAATGATTCCGGTGTTTTCATCGGGAATGTTCTAGAAGGTTCGGGAAGGTCCGGCACTCCGGAGGGGAAGGGTACACGAATGTGTCATGACAATGTGGAATGGTTGCATCATTTACTAGGTATCATGGCTGGGCAAAATAAAGGGAGAAATCAAATCCTAGTTTGAAAAGTCAAACGGCAGTTTTGCTTGGTGGAGGGAGAGTAGGAAACCTACTTGGGGAGGAGTTCCTCTCCCTCCACCCGCCGGCCAAGGAGTCCGACTTGGGGAGGACTCCCTCCCCCTTGGCCGCGCCCTCCCACGTATAAAAGGAGGGGCAGGGCTGCCCCTCTTCCCTACACCCAACACCACCCAAACCCTAGCCCTAGCCGCCGGCCTCCACCAAGTCGCCGCCGCCTCCTATGGTTTCTCCTAGCCGCCGAGTTGGGGCTTCCCCAAGCCCTAGCCGTCGGCCAAGCTTCGCCCCTTGGTGCCCTCTAAACACTAGATCGCCAAGGCCTCTCTCATAGTCCACCATACTCGCTCCGGCTTAAGGCGAAGCCCTGCGAGATCTCCCCTCTACTTCCGGTACCACGCCGTCGTGCTGCCGGAATCGCGAGGAGAGTGCTACAACCTCCGCTTCCTGCTGGAACAAGGGAGAGGAAGGTCTTCATCGAGTACCGAACGTGTGACCGACTGCGGAAGCGCTGCCGGAACGCAGCACCGGAAGGATCGTCTACGCGATCTTGAGATCGGCAAGAGTACGACTACATCACCCACGAGAATCTGCTCTCGTTAAACACTTTGGAATCTTCGAGGGTGAGTTCCTCTATCGATTCGTTGCTACAATCTAGTAGATAGATCTTGGCTTGTTTGTTTGCATGCAGTAGAAATTTTTTGTTTTCCATGCTACGAACCCCTACAAATATATCTTCTTTAGTTGTCTAACCCACCTCCTGCATGCTCCCTTGAATAATATCTTCTATTTTTGCTTCTTCTTCTTCTTCTTCTTCTTCTAGTTTTTGAGGTTTATTCTTTCCTCTTCTAGTTGTTCTTCAAGTTGTTGGGCGACCATATATTTTCCCACCGTCCTTGGGAAAGGAAGGGGGTCAGCATACGGTGCCCTTTTATTTGATGGCTCCATAGGGGACATAATTTCCATCTCTACATCTTCAACTTGCTTAGGTGGAAAAGTATATTGAAGCCATTCTTTCTTCAGAGCTTCAATGTGTTCTATAAAAGATTGAAGGATTTGCAAAATAATATCATCATCAATTTGAAGTTCATTAGAAGTTCCCTTAACCATACCGGATTCCTTCTAAGCATTGGGACAATCATATTCAATTTCTATTTCTCCTTAGCTGCCTAAATCAAATCCCCAAGTTTCTCTATTGCGATGAATTCTTCCTAAAAGTTCCCAAGCTTTAGTTATAGTTAGCTCCATAAAGGAACCTCCGAAATTTGATTCAAGTTCATGCTTTATTTCTTGACCAAATCCCCAAGTTTCTCTATTGCGACGAATTCTTTCTATCAAACATCTAATTAAAGATATATACCTTGTAATGATGGAAGCAAGTAATCATGTTTCATGAGATCCTTGGATAACCATGCTGAAACGTTATCATCCATATTTGACTCTATGATATTTATTCCAACCACAAAAGTTAGTAGCAGCCACCAAGAGAGGCTCCCATCCATCACCTCTTAACTCTTGCATGCAATAAATTTTTCACAAAGACAATCATATCCATAGCACAAACTATGTTCTGTTCTTTTTGTTGCGATGCGTGTGATAAAGCATTTTATAAACCAAGCACTCAAAGAATCAAATGCAAAATGCATGTGTTAGTCTCTTCTGCACATATCTGTGTTATATCCTGTTGGATTTCATGAGGTATTAATTGACAATTGCGAGGAGCATTTTCATTACTCACATCCGCTACATCCTTGCATCTTGCGCCATACCAATCCAACAACTCATGAAAATTACCCATATTATTGGAAGTGATAGTCTCGTCATGCCCACGAAAAGCTAGGTCGGGAAGAGCCGCAGAGGAGAGCTAGCAGGAATTGGGCTTTGAAAGTTTAGGCCCAGGCCGATGTACTAGGCTAGGGTATCTTGCACGGGAATTAGTGAGCAGGGTCGTGGACCCTCATCGACCCCCTGGTGGCCCCGCCGTTGCACATGGCTACGTCCTCAGTTCAAAACTACTACTTGTGCTTTAGCTTTTGTTAAAGTCAAATTTCATAGCATCTGACCAAATATGTAGAAAGATAAATATCAACATCTATAGTGTTAAACTAGTAATACTAGAACCAACATAAAATATATACTTCAATATTATAAGCTTTCTGTAATATATGTATATTGATATAAAGTGTATGTGCCCTCCGATCTTCGGTGCTCCCCTCGTTTAAACAAATTCAATAATCATATTTACAACTTTCAAAAAATATGAAAACAAATCCTGTGCATAATCAATGTATCCTAGAAGCATGCAAAATCGCAACCTGATTTTTTTTATATTATAGGTGACACAAAAAGGACAAAATATAATAAAATTTTGAGATATGAAACTATGCATATCCACACTTTTGTCAAATAACACAAAGTAATTATTTGAGATTTATATTTTACACGTTTGTGGGATACATCATTGGCTACATCCATTTTTTTTTGAAACTCAATAATATGATTTTTTGATTTAAAGAAAAACTAGAATCACGGGTGCTCATGTGCACCAATTCTCCACTACTAATATTTTTCCTATATAGTCGATGAAACTTTATAAAGTAAGTATACGTGTCAACAGTTCTTTTCTATGCGCCCTAACATGTGGTCCCCATGATTGTAAGAAATGCAAACATCATCACAAACCTGTGGAACTGGTCATGTGAAACAAATTGTGGATTAACTAAATACGTATTTATGCTGTTCAGCATGTGAGCTTTGTGAGCCGTGATGGTCGGTTGATCGCTGGGTCAAACGTGAAACGAGGTGGTAGATGGTTTTTTGTCAAGAAGGAATGTATTAAAAGAAACATACGACAATACAAAGCATTACAAGAAAACGAAAATTATAACAAAATCCTCGAGATGCCCTTTGTCTTGAATCTACAGACCGTATCGACGGCGTGCCACCGCTGCCAATCCTCCCTGAGTCGGTCTGACGTTGTTGGTTGTGTACGAGAAGTCGTCGAACGGGTCTAGAAGACCACATCCGTCCTAAAGACGAAGAGGAAGAAGTAACCGTTGATGGAGCTCCTCGACAATCTGTAGATCCTTATAGACAAAAAAAATCCCCTTGATAGACATACCAATTGCCAAGATCCAAAAAGAATCAACATATCCGACCACGCTAACCCCCAGGGGCCTTTCGTTGACTCCGAATCAAACACCGACGAGGTAGGGAGAAGCCGAAAAGACCTTATTCTAGCACGCCATCGTCGCCTCAACTCGCCGATGCTGCTAGGGAGACAAAACCAAGAGAAAACAGACCTATAAAAAGTGAACGATGAAGATGACGGGTCCCCACTCCTCTATCCGCCGGCCTAGTCGCCGGACGGAGGGGAGGAGGGGGACCGGAAAGGCTGGATCTGGGGGCGAGGGCGGCTCATGCGAGGGGTAGGGCTAGCTAGTTTGGTTTTGTCAATGATACATTTTGTTTGTGATTTGTCAAAGCCCAGCACTATTATACTTTGACGGAAACTTGCAAAACTAATTAGCTAGCGTTAATCAACAAAGCAGGTTTGACCTGAAATCTTTTTCTTACGCGATGACATGATAGCTACCAAAACAAAATAACCACACCGTTCAAAAGATGATCGATCCGTGCTGGTTGACACGATCATAATTTCAAAACCAATCTACCAGGACAATAATAATTCAAAACCAATCGAATGTTAGCTAATCACTGGCAGTTTAAGCGGGTTCTTTATTTGTATCCCCTGGTTCGTAGCGAGGAGCATGTTTCAATTTTGTTCATCTTAAAACTCTCCAACTCTACATTTTTTCATACACGCGTTGGATATTTTATTTTGAGAAACATAATATAGACGCCAAAAGATCACGAATATCAACATTCAAACATCTTTATGAACACACACACACATACATCAATATCTATGAGCACCTCAGAAAAGTTAAGCCGACAACGAAATCTTCGCACACGATCTCGCTGTTGACGGGACGTCTCCACGTATATCTACATGTTGTATTGTATAGAGTAATCGAATTGTATCCGGATCAGAAACTCTCGCTTTGTGTACGTAAGTACTCTGATCTGGAGGACTGGAAACGAAACGGGACAGACACTCCTTCCTTTATTTTCTCCACGTCCGTGTCCCAACTCCCAGAACTCCCGATCCGCTGGCACCGCAGACCACCACCCCCCTTTTAAGGTAAGCACAATCCATCAGGTCAGGTGATCCAGCCTAGCTACTCCAGCAAGCAACAAAGATAGGTAGGTCGTGTATAAACTGGCCTGCAGAGATCTAGTCGGCGTTTGCCACAAACCAACCAGGCAGACTCAGCTGAGGCCTCTCTCTGCGACTATTTCCTTGCTAAAAAACAGAGTATAAATCTGTAGATGTCATGTACTACTAGTATTAGTAGTATACTACTTTCTTCGTTTTAAAATATAGTATAGTAAAATGTTTTAGATTTGTAAAAATAATGTATCTAGGTGTTTATAGTTTATACATGTTTAAAATGGTTCACTCTAAATCTACACACTAAAAGACGTCTAGATATATTATTTTTATAAATCTAAAAAAATTGTATTATAAAACGGTGGAACTAGTATAATCTCTTGTGGGTTGTCAATTTCATACATAGTGCTTAGTGCGTGCGTGCCATTTGGCTTTGGGTCAGAGCACACGATGCTCGCCGTCTCCTCGCCGCAGGCCGTCCGTCCATCTTAGTTCGACCCTTCTTTATCTTTTTGGATGGAAGAACTGCTAGGATTTCATTTTTCCGTACTGTTCATTCCACACGGGGTGTTAACACAGACCAGGGCAGGCGATGACAGGCCTTCTATTGGACTACGTGGTGACAGATTAGCTTTTCTATTTTCTGCCCGTCGTCAGATATAACCAATGTGGGCTACATGTCTATCTGAGTGTGTGGGACTGTTGGTTTAGTTGAGGTGGTATTTTCTTTTGACCACCAATAGAAATAGCATCCAACAAAGCATTCACATATATCGTGTTCTATTTAAGAAAACACTATTAATCTCCATTTTTTTATGATAGATGCTTTTATCCACGAGCTATACGATAAAATCATACTAGCAAATACATAACGTTGCAATTGTTGTTTGCTAGTTTAAACCATATACCCTTCTTTTACTCTGCTAAAATATTTTATCCAAATACACTTTCATATACCATTTGCTTCAAGCACCACTTTGACACATTGTATCCATGTTAGTAAAATATAAAATGATATATTCTTTAAATCTATTTTATTTAGTTTGAATGCAAATGCTCAATTGCATGATGTTTTTTTTTTGAAATACAAATAATATTAGATATCTCGGATTATTCACCATCTCTTACATACTCTCATACTATTTTTTTAAATACCCGTGTAGTAATCTACTTTCTCCGTCCCAAAATAGATGTCTTCGATTTTTTAAAATTTGAATGAATCTATCTACTAAATAGTGTCTATATTTATCTAAATTTTAATAAATTTAAGACATCTATTTTGAGACGGAAGGAGTACAAGATGTAATTATTGTACTCAAAATTCGTTGGTTTAATGTTGACATGCGATACATGTACGACACGTTTGAGTATATAACATGATCAATAACAGTAAGCTGCAGTACCAATCGGACTAGGATTAATACAGGAGTATATCGGATGTCCCCGAAGGGACAGTACTCCGTATAAAAAGGCCCAAAAAGGAGCCGGGACTGTGAACTCAGGAAGCATCCGGTTGGAGAGCCTATCACGTGCTGACCACGTGCCTCCTCAAATCGCCGCACGCACCTCACCGTCCGCGGGCGGCGTGTGTAAACTCGCACAGAAACGCATCTCGATGTCCGCCGGCGTCGGCACCGGCACCGCGGCACACGCCGAGGCGGCCCGGGCCGACGATGAGGCGCGCGCCCTCCTCCCCGCCTCGGCGCCCGTGGCCGGCCACGACGACGGCGGCAGCGGCGAGGAGGAGGACCTGGAGGAGCGCGCGTTCGAGGCGTCCGAGAAGGTCATCGTGTCCCTCTCCTCGGACGACCCGGACGCCGACGACGACCTGGAGGCGCAGCTCGCCTCGTCCTCGGCGTCCCCGCCCTTCTCCTGGCGGAAGCTCTGGCTCTTCACGGGGCCCGGGTTCCTCATGAGCATCGCGTTCCTCGACCCGGGCAACCTCGAGGGGGACCTCCAGGCCGGCGCCGCCGCAGGGGACACGCTGCTCTGGCTTCTCATGTGGGCCACGGCCATGGGCCTCCTCGTGCAGCTCCTCGCCGCGCGCCTCGGGGTCGCCACCGGCCGGCACCTCGCCGAGCTCTGCCGCGACGAGTACCCCGACTGGGCGCGACGCGCGCTCTGGCTCATGGCCGAGGTCGCCATGGTCGGCGCTGACATCCAGGAGGTCATCGGCAGCGCGATCGCCATCAAGATCCTCAGCAGGGGGTACCTGCCGCTCTGGGCCGGCGTCGTCATCACCGCCTTGGACTGGTTAGTTTGGACTTTTGCTGATTGGTTGTTGAATTTTTAATTTTCTATCAATGTAATTTGATTGGGAGGTGCTGGATCACAGGATAGTTCCAAAAAAAGTTGCTTTTTTTTGTCTAATTAGCAGTGAGATTTTCCAAAAGATCAGAAAAGGGAAAGGTTCACTTATTTTATCCTAATTCTTGCTAGTGACATTTGGTTGAGGTTTTGGTGTTAGATCTCAGTTAGTTATGGACTTTACTGTTGATGTTTATCAGAGTGTCACATTAGTTTAGGACTCTGGCAGGGTTAGGTGTTAATTTGGAGTAGATTTGAGTGTAAGTCACAATGCGTGCTTGCTTTAATTTTTAGTTATACAAATATTTGATCTTTTTTTGTTATAAGGCTGTACTATCGGCGAAGTGACACTTGATCATGAATCCTTTTAGTTCAGGATGCTCTATGAGATATGAGGGTTACAGATATTTACCTGCCTCGGCACAAGAATTCATAAAGTTATAGTATTCCCCAACACGTATCTGAATTCTGTCGTTTTGAATTCTCAAAGTTTTTACTACCCTTTCAAGTTTGAATTTTTAATTCCTTATCTAAATAGCTACTAGAGAATTCACCGGCAAGGTGAAAAAGGCTAGATAAGTTTTTCGTGTCATAGTCTGGCCTTTGGTTTCCGTTGCCTGGTTTTGTTTTTGAAATATTAATAGAAGGATCTAAACCTGAATCAATTGCAGTTTGGCAATCGTGTTTCTCTTATAAGAAATTAAAATCATGTTTGTGTTTAGGATGGTTTCTAGTATTCAGCATTCAGGCATGTATACAAATTGAACTTGTACAGAGTACTATCAAGTATCAACTATTCAGATTTACTGACCAACGATTACTTGTGTATGTCATGTTTCCTGCCAACTTCAGATTTCCATGTTAGATTCTGTTCTCCAAATCTTTGTTCACTTTTTTCTTAGATATTTCGGACTTGTGGCAGGAGTGTCCTTTATGATATATATGTTATATTTTTCTGGCTGGCCTTCCGACTGTAAAGCAAACATTTGTGCTGGTTTTAAATGTCGTTTTTATGCTGCTGGCATCTGTGTACTATATTATTTGATGTCTAGCTTGTATCTAGTGCATGGTTGTTATCCACTGCTTAGTATTCACGCAATTATTTGATGTCACTTTTCAATAAAAGTTGGAGATGCTGCAATATTAATTATTTCTGTCTTGTTCCATAGTTTTCTGGATGTCCTTGTATTGCTTAAACTATGAACTTACGTACACATTTCTCTAAACTATCACAAACTCACAGTTGACTAATTAATACCTATTTTCTGCATATAATATTAAAAGAACCGATATTGTATTGGTTTAGATGTGCTTTGCACCTTGATGGGGCTAGCGTCACTGTACTTTACATGCTTAGTTGAGTGTCATTAGTATGTTCATCAACAGTTGAAGACATGAAAGCGATATAGCTATACTTATTTGAATCATCGACTTAACCTGGTTCTTCTTTTCCAGCTTCATTTTTCTTTCTCTTGAGAACTATGGGGTTAGGAAATTGGAGGCTGTATTTGCAGTTTTGATTGCAACAATGGCCGTTTCCTTTGCATGGATGTTCACGGATACCAAGCCCAATGGGAAGGACCTGCTTGTCGGTAAGGACCTCACTGATCAACTTTATGCTTCCAATTTTCTCATACTCTCCTACCCATTGATCTTATTTAACTTTATCAACAGGTATTTTGGTTCCAAAACTGAGCTCTAAGACAATAAGACAAGCGGTTGGGGTTGTTGGCTGTGTCATTATGCCCCACAACGTCTTCCTACATTCAGCGCTTGTGCAGTCTAGAAAAATAGATCCAAAAAAGGAATACCAAGTTCGTGAAGCATTGAGATACTACTCAATAGAGTCAACGGTGGCATTGGCTATATCCTTCATGATAAATCTCTTTGTCACAACTGTTTTCGCTAAAGGATTCTATGGCACTAAAGAAGCTGGGAGTATTGGTCTTGAAAATGCTGGACAGTATCTTCAAGAGAAGTTTGGTGGAGGGTTTTTGCCTATCCTCTACATTTGGGGGATTGGGCTCTTAGCGGCCGGGCAGAGTAGTACAATAACAGGAACTTATGCTGGACAGTTTATAATGGGTGGATTTCTGAATCTGAAGTTAAAGAAATGGATGAGGGCGCTGATAACCAGAAGCTTTGCGATCGTGCCGACAATAGTCGTGGCTCTGTTCTTTGATTCATCTGATGCACTGGATGTTCTAAATGAGTGGCTCAATGTGCTTCAGTCCATTCAGATCCCCTTTGCACTGATTCCGTTGATAACCTTGGTGTCCAAGGAGCAAGTCATGGGAGTCTTTAAAATAGGCCGTAACATGCAAGTAAGTCATCATCCTTTTCTTGTCCATGATTTTGGATCCTTCCTTGTACTGGCATGGTCGTATCTTGCGGTGAAAATGCTCTTAAAATGAGTAGTGTTGTTGCAGGGACTGTTGTTTTAATTCCGTACATTGTCTTATAGATGACAGACAATGTTCTTACTGAGTTCTGGCATTTCTATGTAGGCTGTAACGTGGACAGTGGCTGCACTATTGATCACTATCAATGGGTATCTCCTGCTGGATTTCTTCTCATCCGAGATACGAGGTCCATTTTACGGATCAGTTCTCTGCGTGGCAGTAGTTGCCTACGCGTCCTTTGTACTGTACCTCATTCTCCGGGGCACCGAGATCTCCAACCAGATCATCGTAGCGATATGCAAGAGACTGTCGTGACACCAGTAGCCAAAATTTTGCTTTTTTACACAGCCTTAACCTCTCGACATATAGAATGGTCCTGAGAACATAGACCGGAGATCTCGCTGTACAGTGACATTGGAGTTGTTGAAACAGGCCCAACCCCTCGGTTGAATTTGTTGTAGCGCTCTCTGACTTAATCCGGGAGGGGGGATACACAGAGAAACGAACTGCCGATGCTGCTGAACAGCTTTGCATTCGTTCCTTTCTTTTTTGTATGTGATTTTTTGTCGCGAACTAAAGTGTAGAATGGAATAGGAAAAAAAGGACTAGAAGCAGAAGAAAGCAATGTAATTCTATTCTTGATCTGTACATGAAACTGTTACAGTCTGGACGATGAATATTGATCATGAAGTCCTCTGTGTTGTCTGTCTGTATGCGCCAATGAATGATGATATTCTGGTTCTGATACTTTTGGTGCTGGGTTAAATTGTTCTGTTATCCTTAAAACTATTTTTGATGCGTGCAAAAGATGCACGGAGCTTTTGTTGGTTACTGAATGAAAGAAAGAAAGGAAAGAAAGAAGGTACTTTGATGCTGGTGGGAATTTGTTCCTGAGCCTTTGATTGTTTGGATGGGGTTGATGAACAGAATGAATGCCTGAATTCGTGTGTCCTTTTCGTTGCTATCCGTCTGAGAGAACAGCACGACCAGGTCAGGTCAGGCGGACAAGCTCGGAACCCTCCGCTGGAGCGCATGTAGGAGCTCGCTTCGGGCGTATTTGCTTGTCTACGGAGGCCTTTCTTGCCTAGAAGAAATGAGCCCGTTTGTTTCACTGGGTCCCATCCGATTCTGCAGGACATAAGTTTTAAAATAGTCCAAAAGTTGGCACGCTGCAAACGACCGAAATCGGCCGTTTTTACCGGGATATTGCTTCACCATTGTCCACCTAATCAAGATAGGGCACTTCATGACCTTCAATATACTGAAGGGTGACAGTCTTCAAGGTCACTATCTTCGACTGCATCACAAGTAAAGTGATCAAGAAGTGCCCGAAACATGATCATACCCTGGCTATGATTGCCGAGTGAAAGGTGTCTTAGTTATTTGTGTCCTGATTTGAACTTGATTTTACTGTGCCAGCCTCCTTAACTGTGACATACTGACAACCAAATAAGAAGATTTTAACCCGTCGTATGATCCGCATGTATAGTCCATATGCATGTGACTTGCACCGGTAGGAAAAACGCGCCTGAGCACTCCTTTCCCGTCAGCGGGAAAACCTCTGTTGTTGTCGTCTGTAACGGTAAGGCCTTGTTTGGTGCTAGAGTATTTGCAGGGATTAGAGAGGATAATCCTCACCAAACTGCAAATTTCCACTTTAAATAGTATGTTTGGTTCTAGAGTATTTGACCGATTCAATCCCACTAATCCCCACTTTTTCTCAAGTTCTAGTTTATTTTTTTCCATATCCAATAGACTACCCATATCCAGTGAATTTGTGAGGATTAGAGGGGTTTAGGTGTAGGTGGGGGTTTCATCCAATCCCTTTAGAGATTATCTCTTCTAATCCCTACTAAAACACTAGTACCAAACAAGGCCTAAAGGAGTAGTAGAACCAAGAAAAAAAATAGCGTGCTATTTTTTTTAGCGTGACCCTTCTCCAAATGCTATGTAAGTTATAGCGTGCTAATAGCACACTATTTTTCAAACTAGCGTATGTAAAAAAATTAAAAAATTAAGATCTAGCATGTATTACTAGGGATTTTAGCAGCTATTTTTTTAGTAATACATGCAATACCAATTAACTAGTAGTGGCCAAATGAGAAAGTTTGCTTGACATCCGGTGCAGGACAAGTTAGAGGACAAGACCTGCGGTAGGTCAGCTCACTAGTCGAGAACTTGAGAGACGCGTCCTCCTGGTGTTTCACTATGTCTGGTGGACGTGCCAAGCAGAGAGGCGGCCGACCGGACCTGGAGTAGATGGGCGTTGCAGTCTGTCAGCAGTCATCACCGTCATGTGGGGAGGGAGAACGGGGAAATAGGGTTAAGTTAACATAGATTTAGATATAGAGTGTTGGGCGTGGTGGAGTCGCGGCTCAATGGGCTTATGGGGTGGCGCTATATTCATTGATTTTTTGGCGGCGCTATTGCGTTGTGACCTTATAGCGTATTTAGCGTCACTAAAGCGTAATTAGCGCCATAGCGAACAGATTTTGCATAGTGTAGCGTTCACGTCCCAAATACGCTATAGCGCCGCTTCGGCGCTATAGCGAAGAAATAGCACGCTATTTTTTTCCATGAGTAGAACCAAAGCCAAGTGAAGAGTAGTAGGCATAGAATTCTCTCTTTGTGGTGTTGACGTTCTCTATGACCAACGCTACCACGTGCAAAAGTCTCAACCCCCGAGCAGATAACTCGGGTCACATGTAAGCTATCACCAAGCTGATTTTTTCCCTTTTTAAATTATCACCAAGCCGAGTTTGAGCATGTTGTCGCTTATTTTTCAGCAAAAGTCTACGAAGTGGTCTCCTCGAAATAATGCTTATCGCCTAACTTTTGTACTCCATATAGTATTTTTTTAGGGTATTGTACTCCATATAGTATGCTTAAGGGAGGTATACTCAAAAATGTCGGCTGTATTGGACCACAACCCACAATGAAATATGGGCAGCGCTAAGAATCGGAAGCCGGTTTGGGCTTCTCATCGGACGACTGCTCATCCATCCGATCGGAAGTTACTGGACCATATGATCGTCAAGCAGAGCAGTGCTTCTAATATTAGGAATTTATGGACGATTGAATGCTTCATGTCTTAAATGTTCTAATTGGATGCTTCCTACTACTGTTTTTGTAGTATTAATTTACTGTTTTTGTAGTGCACGTCCGCTGATGGGCTCTCCTCTTCGTTAGCTGGTGTTGCTCCGTTTAGAATTAGATGCTTCCAGTAGCCTCCATTAATTGGTTATTTTTAGGAAATGAATTCTTAGTATTAAGTAAGAAGATTTATAGGAAGTTATTTTTTCATAATCTCGCTATCATATTAATCGAATTTGTTTCCAACAATTGTTTTATTCATTTGCTTCTGGTATATCTTAATTTTGCTTCCGTGTTCAAAAAATGTTCGGGAGTACTTGTTTACTGAAACACGGCAAAATTATATTTCTATCTCCTGGATAATTAATTATTTTCCATGCTGAATAAACTTTGTTTTTATCTAACAAAAATATTAGTCCTATGAATCTAGGTATGCGTTTTTTTATATTTCAAACAGAAAAAAGATCACGATACGAGTGAGCAAATAGGGACTTTGTGCAAATGCTGCAAACGAATTGGGGACCCTTTCAACACAAATTATATTTGCTCATATCTAATCGAGAGTTTTCTTCCATAAACATGATTTTCATCTGATAACCACATGTGTTCGCATATTTTTCGGCTAGTTGCTTCATGCATGGGAGATTAGAGCTTCCGATTCCCTGTATATATGCAACCACCAATCAACTATGCTTCCAACAAGATTTTCATTGTATATATGCAACCACCAATCAACGATGCTTCCAACAATGATTATACATGCTTCATTTCAATCGGAAGAATGCTTCATATTAACAGTATTTGAATTTCAATCCATAATTTCTTATGTTTCAATGATTTGTCCTACTTGCTTCCTACATACCTAACAAGTGTCATGTCATATTCCCGAATAAAAAGATGTCCCCAACTCACATTACATGGTTTCTACAAGGATAGTTTTTGTAAGAGAACAATATGAGCATCCACCGTTGCTAGACATGGACACTTTGCTTGGTCACTGACATGTTGCTCGACCACATGAATATTTTTCTCTCACCGTTACACTACTTCATGACTATGAGGCTTGCACCTATAAAGTAATGCATTGACTTCTCATGCCATACATCATTCAACAGTCCTGCTGCAAATCGAATCTTCAACGGACGCTCAGAATCAGACCTCTTCATGATGCCTACAAAATATAAGAAGCACAACATGTAAAGCAAAATGAACATGATGTGGAAGCAAAAAAAAGAAGAATATGGAGCAAAATGTATGTACTGCAGAAACTCTACTTCCCCTATAGCAAAGCAAACTGAAAACTTGACGAAGCACCACTACTTATGCAAGAAGTACAGTAACATGAAGCATAATATAGTACAGTCAATACCAACATTGTTTATAAGAAATACATGAAATTAGAAAAAAATAGCCAACCGAAACATGAAAATCTAGTGTTACTGTACAAAGATAAAAAAACCTAGCAGGTGCAAGATATGAACACATGGATCAGCCGGTAAAATTGATTTCACAACTGACATGGATTTACTGACTGAGTAATTAAAAAAATATGTACCCATTTGGACCAAGTTCAGTTGATGTTACCTTCTTCCCCCAATCATGTCGTCGTCAAAGGGATCTAGATCTGTGGAAGCAGCTAATGGGGACACTGATTCTGCTAGAACGAAGCCTTCATGGTCCAGTTAACAGGAGGTTCTGCCCCGGTGAGGTCTTTCCGCATCAGAGTGTCATGCCTATCGGTGTAACTGACGGCCTTGATGCGGGAGAGCAGTTAACTTGGTGCAGCGGGAAGCACAACGAGGGAAGGCGCGTGATGGGAGGGGGTCAGTGCGGTGAGGGGCTCAGGGAGGTGGATGAAGCACAACCCGGGAAGACGAAGGATGGGAGGGGAGCGTTGCAGGGGAGAGGCGGCGAGGAAGAAGATCACTAGAGAAGAGGAGCGTGGTTAGAGGAGGAGTTATGGAGGGGGAATAATTAACGTAGGAAATTAATGATGGAGAGGGCTATATGTGCTCGTTCGATCGAAAGCAGATCGATGGTATGCGAGAGTTCCGACGATTCTCTTCTAATCGGACCCCGATAGTTAGTGTTTACCATGAAATATCGACATTGCTTGCTCAGGTCAACTCCCCGTTTTGGGCCTTAATTAAAGTCGAGCTTCTGGCTAGGTTATTTCTATAGGCCATTGGCTTGGCCGTGTTTAATACATGATATCTATGGGGTGAATTTGAAAAAAAAGAAAAAAGAGATACCGGATGAAGTTCCACACAGAAAACAACATGCCATATATTGGATTGGGAGGGGAAAGGGAGGCGAAAAATGCATCCTAACATATGGTAATCACTGTTGGTCCACAGTATGCTACACTAACCACTCCTAAGATAAACTCATTTCATCACTTGTCTTCCGTTGATCATCATTTGAATTGGATCCTATTTAAGCCAATTGCCTATGGATTAGGAGGAGAAGGGAGGCGAAACAGAAAAGAACCTAGCCACCGGAAAGAATATTCCTTGGTTTCCTATCTATGAGAGCTATGGTAGTACACCGGAAGAGTGTAGTAATTTAACTTTGCGTATGTCAATTTCTTTTTGTCTCTGACAACGAGCGTAAAGACATCTCCTCCACCTAAAAAAATTAAAAAAACCACCACAATTGCGGCTAGGGTTTAAAAAAACGGATTTGCTAGTTCTCAGGCGCCTAAGAACTTGTTATGTCTCAGTCGTCTCTCTCGTTATTGGATTTACTTCGCAATTCGTGTAACATGAGACTTACACATAAATTGCAACTAGGTTGTAACTGAGAATTTAATGAGTTGCAACTAGATTACAACTAAAAATTTAATGAGATGCAACTAGGTTGTAACTGAGAATTAGTACAAATTCTATTACTTGCAACTTAGTTGTAACTGAGAATCAACATAAATAGTAGGATAAAGTCAGTGACTTAAACATAAGAAGTTCTTAGTCGCTTGAGATCCAATCCCTTTAAAAAACTATCACCACCGGTCCAGAGTAACAATGTAACAAAATGCAGCGATTGATCCGTTAGGCCACACTAACTATGTTTCTGACAGTCGGGGTCTGCTATCAGGATGATGTGACAAATGATAATAGTCAAAGGAGAGGAGGGTAAACGTGTACTAAATTTTGAGGCCTTCTATAAATTTTCCCACCCAATCACGAGAACACATATCTTAAGGAAATATGCCCTAGAGGCAATCATAGAGATGATTATGTTTCATGTGTATCCATGAGTTATTGTTATGTTCCTTGAATATCCATATATCAGGTAACTTGTATTGATTGGAAATTATATAAATTGTTTGTGAAACTCTTTACTTGTATGGCTATCTAATAGTTGTCCCTAGTCGGAGTTCATGTGAGCACACACATGAATATTAGACTAGCACATCGATTGGTTGATGACTATGTTTCACAAGTCATAGACATCGAAATGTCAAATCAATGATGTGGACATATGTTATGAACATGGGGTTGGACTGACCCAACTTGAGACTGGCAATTATACTTGCAACTCTCTCTACACATTGTGTACCTTTTGTCCTTATGTTGGAGATATGCCCAAGAGGCAATAATAAAAGTAATTATTATTATATCTTTGTATTTATGATAAATGTTTACATTCATGCTATAATTGTATTAACCGGAAACATTAGTACTTGTGTAATTTGTAAACTTGTTAGAGTCCCTAGTAAAGCCTCTTTGTAATACTAGCTTGTTGGTTAATAAATGATCATGGTTTCCTGATCATGAACAATGAGATTTTATTAACAACAAGATCATATCATTAGGAGAATGGTGTGATGGACATACTCCTATAGTTAAGCGTAGCATAAAGATCAAGTCATTTCAATAGTTCGTTTGCTATAAGCTTTCAGATACATAGTAACCTAAATACTTCGATCATGAGATCATGTTAATCACCATCACTGGATGGATGCTTTGATGGCATCAAACACCACTTCTTAACTAGGTAGTTATAAAGGTGGCATTGAGTGTTCGGAAAGTATGTGTTGAGGCACATGGATCAAGAGTGAGATTTGTCCATCCATATGACAGATAGATATACTCTGGGCCCTCTCGGTGGAATATCATCCAATTAGCTTACAAGCATGTGACTGGCTCACAAGGGATCACATATCACAGGAACGAGTAAAGAGTACTTATCGGTAACGAGGTTGAACTAGGTATGTAGAGATACCGACAATCAAACCTCGGATAAGTAAAGTATCGCGAGACAAAAGGGAAATTGGTATCATATGTAAATGGTTCATTCAATCATGAAGTAATCATAGAAATATGTGGGAGCCATATGAATTTCCAGATTCCTCTATTGGTTATTGATCAGAGAAGAGTCTCGGTCATGTATACATAATTCACAAACCGTAGGGAGACACACTTAAGGATTCGATGTTGTTTAGCAGATATGGAAAGTGAGTAAAGAGACCGAATGTAGTTCGGAGTCTCAGATGGGATCCGGGATATCACGAGGAGATCCAGAATGGTCTGGAGAATAATATTCATATACGGAAAGTCCAATTCTGAAGTTCGAGAATGGTTTCGGTGATTTCACCGGAATGTTCTAGAAGAGTCTAGAAGGTTCACCAATTCGGAAGGGGAAGGGTACATGGATGTGTCACTTGGCATCATGTCCTAGGTCACTTGGCTGGACACTTGGAAGAGAGAAATCAAACTCTAGTTTGAAAGTCAAAATAAGGCAGTTTGAAAAAGTCAAAGTGGGACTTTGATTTCCATGTGGAGGGAGGGAAGGAATCCTACCCGAGGGAGGATTCCTCCCTCTCCTTGCCGCCGGCCACATGAAGTGGACTTGAGGGAGGATTCCCTCTCCCTTGCCGCCTCCCACCTATAAAAGGAGGGGTAGGACGCCCCTACCCCTCATAACAAACCCTAGCCTCCGTCCTAGGGATCTCCCAAGTCGCCGCCGCCTAGCCCTCTCTAGCCGCCGGCCACCTCCACCCCTTGGCCCTATAAACCCTAGATCGCTGAGGCCCTCTTCTACTCCACCATACTTGCTCCGGCTTAGGCGAAGCCCTGCGGGATCTCCCCTCTACTTCCGACATCACGTTGTCGTGTTGCCGGAATCGCAAGGAGAGAGCTACAACCTCCGCTGCCTGCTGGAACAAGGGAGAGGAAGGTCTTCATCGAGTACCGAACGTGTGACCAACTGCGGGAGCGCTGCCAGAACGCGGCGCCGGAAGGATCGTCTACCCGATATTGAGATCGGCAAGTGAACGACTACATCACCCACGAGAATCCGCTCTCGTTAACCGCTTTGGAATCTTCAAGGGTGAGTACTCCATCGACTAGTTGCTACAATCTAGTAGAGATATCTTGGCTTGTATGTGTTCATGCGGTAGAATTTTTTTGTTTTCCATGCTACGAACCCCTACACCTTAGACCTGAGATTGTCACATGTACTTGAGATGTGGATCGACCTACTTTGGGGCTATCAAACACTGCTCCCTAACTGGGTAGTTATAAAGGTAGCTTTCGGGTTTGTCCTGATACATGTTGCAAGGCATTGGTCAATCAAGGTGGAATTTTCCCTGATGCGTGTGTCCGGTGTTGACTTGGGAGCACTTCGTTGGAAACCCCAAGAGAAAGGTGTGATGAGCACAACAACAAGTTTCCCTCAGTAGAGACCGAGGTTATCAAACCAAAAGGAGGAAGGGAACGACTCAAAGGTGTTGCTAGCAACTTGGATACCTACACAACACAAACTCAAGATTTGTCCCAACGAACAGTGAGGTTGTCAAGCTCACCAATTTTCTGTAACAAAGGATTAACTGTATGGTGTGGAAGGTAATGATGGTTTGCAGCAGGTAATCAGGTAACAGTGGAAGATGTATCAATGGTAAAGATTGGACGGGGGTCCATATTGCACTAGAGGTGCTCTCCTTAGATAAACAGACATGGCATGAAGGGTAAAAAATTCCAGCAGGGCAATTGATAGGAACTGACCAAGGCATAATAATGCAATACTATACACAAAGATCCTATGAGATTCGATTGGGCAATACAACAATATACATAGACCGCCATCCAACTACATCTATGACTAGAAGTCCACCTTCAGGTTATCATCCGAACCCCCTCCAGTATTAAGTTGCAAGCAACAGACAACTGCTTTAAGCAAAGTGTGCAAGGTAAACAATGCACTTGTTCCATGAACAAGAGACCATTGTTTTCTCCCTAGTGGCAACAACACATCTACCACCAAAGAGATTTCTGTCACTTCCCTTAGTAAGTAGAGGCATGACCCCACTATCGAGCATAAATACCCCCTCTTTGAGTCACTAGCAACTAATCGGCCAAGATAGCTACTAACAACAAAGAGCATGCAAGATCACAAACAACACAAACATGATAGAATCAATAAGACAAAACCATTAATCAATCTGACATAGTAATCTCAGTATCCATCGGATCACCGCAAACACAACATGCATGATTACAAATAGATTAGATCTTGATCATGAACGGAGCTCACAAGATCTATACATGAAAGCACAAAGGAGGAGATACAACAATCTAGCTACTACATGGACCCGTAGTCCAAGGTGGAACTACGGACGCTTCATACCGAAGAAGAAGGCCTCCGGGATGATCTCCCCTCCGGCAGGGTGCCAGGAAGAACTTTAGATCCCCTCGATCTAGGGACAATGGTGGTGGCGGCTACATATGGTTTCGTGGAATATTGATCGGTGTTTAGGGTTTTGGCATCGGGGGACTTTATAGGCGAAGAGGCGAGGCAGGGGGGCCACCAGGGCGGCTGCACCCCCCAGGCGCGCCTAGCCCCAGGCCGTGCCGCCATGGGGTGTGGCCCCCTGGTGAGCCTCTTCTGTCTCGTATTCTGGCTTCTTGTTGCCACGGTAAAATATTGACTTTGGCTTTTGTCCCGTCCAATTCTGAGAATATTGATTTTCTGCCTTTCTGGAACCAAAAACAGAAGAAAACAAGCAATTGGCACTATGGAAACTTGTTAATAGGTTAGTTCCAGAAAACATATAAAGACACCTCAAAGTGTAGACAAAACAAAGAAAAGTAGATACTAAACAAGCATGGAACATAAAAAATTATAGATACGTTTCCGACGTATCAAGCATCCCCAAGCTTAACTCCTGCTCGTCCTCGAGTAGGTAAGTGATAAAAAAAATAATTTTTGAGGTGACATGCACCATCAAAACCAAGATCAAACCATTTGCAAGCATTGAAAGATGGGATCAAAGAACTCTAAACATGAGCATGAAAGATGGGGTTCTAACAGTAAGACAAAGTAACTATGCATGCAACATGAAAGGCTACAAACAAAGATCATGAATAACATGCATTGAAAAAATGTTTGTTTGTCTCACATACAGAAAACATGGCATAGTGGTAATCATCTTGTCCCTCATAGAGTAGCAAATAGATGCATAGGACACCTTCAAAGTTCATAAGAGTGACTAGATACAAATAGCACAAGAACAAGTAATATCACAATATGCATCAATCAATAAGTTTTGGTACAATGCACATAGAACTAAGAATGGAAACTATGCTCTATTAATGGTGCCTGAAGGTAGAAGGTGGAGACTCAATATAATGGTCGAAGAAAGGCCCTTCATAAAGGGAAGCAGGGATTCAAAGTTTCAAAAAGAGCTTCCAAAAATTATGGTACTTGTTAGCTTTCAGCCCTCATTGCCCCTATCATAAGCATCTTGAAGTCATTAAGTTTAAAGTGAAAAAACTATGGAGTATATGCTTGACAAAGTATAAGTTGGCAATATAATGTCCCTTGAATATGAGGGCCACACCTCATGCTACTCAACTTCAGTAACCTGTAAGTTCTTGTCATAGTAAGTACATGCGTATCATAGAGAACCGCCAATGGAGTACCCATTGCACATGGTACATGAGCTATCCCATAACCAAAAAGACAAGGCAAGCAGATAATGAGCATCTCAACGGTCTTTTTATTTACTATTTGCATAGATTTTTATTGAGGATGCTTCACAGATTGCTCATTATGGTGATGCTGCAAGTTTCCACCATGATTAGGCATGGCTTAGGCTAGCGGCCCAGGCGTTTCTCTAACACAAAATACATAACTCCATAGACTTACAAGCTCCCTTTTTATTTTGCACCGGCGACATCCATAGACAAAAGAGCATGATATCAACTGTGTACAAATTACAAGTGCAATGTTGAAAACTGTCAACACCCGGATTTTTAATCCTAGATGCTTGTTATGCCATACATCGCAATCCCAGGATTACCATTTTTGCGAGACATAACAGAATTGGATAACACAGTACATCATCCATTACAAACCATACATAAGGTCTTACACAAATAGGGATCTCATGATCCAGTTCTTAATACAACTTCAAGCAGCGGAATACGTAATAATGACGGTAGCGTAGGCGAAGCTCCATCTTCGGGGTCACAGGCAATGCTGACGATGGGAGATGATCCTAGTTGTCGTAACCTTCCTGGGGTCCATCCTCCAGGTACTCCTCTTCATAGTCTGGCCATGGGAATAGCCAGGGACAAAGCCATGAGTACTCTTTAAGTACTCGCAAACTAATACTAACAAGTGAAAGGGGTTTTTGATAATAGGACACTAGGCTCTAGAGTTGTTTTGCAAAATCCAGATTTATCTCTACCAAGTTTAGAAGCAACGAATGCTAGTTGAAATTTTATAACACCTAAGTGGGAACTTGTATTTCATATCACAACTCTGTTGTGGTCAAGTCAAATTCTCAATTCATTTCTCAAGTCTTTTGAAAACATATGACGGGGGAACAGTATGGCCACTCCAACTGTCCATAACCGCGGACGCGGCTATTCGAATAGTTTGACACTCTGCAGAGATTCTACACTTTCACCACAATATTCGATACATCCGTCAGGAACAAATCCTGAATTCACCATACTCGGTATGCGTATAATCAATCCTAACCTTTCAATTACACGCCCTAGTATAAGCACCTCTCCTGTGAGTTTGGCCTCCCAACCATGACCAACTGTCATCTTGGGTACTGCATAGGTGGACAGTCTTCACAAGGTAGCCTCAGCTCAGACCTTGGCCGTGAGGGAACTAATACTAAGGTATATAAGTTTCCAGTCTAGCCCTACCCAATCTTCGGGTATTGTGGTTGTACGATAAAATTGGAATGGTATCGCATCCAGACAACCATCAGTTTAATAAAGGGCTAAGGCTCATACCTCAACATTTTCATCACCAAAACATCTCAGTAGAATGATCCATCATTCTAAGGTTTTCATAACCATTTTCACCAAGTATTCCCATCTAATGTTGATCAAGTTTTATGCTTAGCACTAGCATCTACAAGTGGGGGTAAGTACTAATGAGGGGTGGTAAACAAGTGGAGTTCTAATTAAGTTCAATCTCAGGCCTTAGGATGACATCAAGAGTATCTAGCTTAGACCAAATTTTATGCTCTTTATGCAACCTTCAATTATCCTTCTAGTATCTACAAGTCACTTAAGTAAACTCTAAGTAACAGCTTTGATAAAGAAATAAAGTAGAGGGCTTGCAAATAAAACTAGGATTGGTTTATCAAGTGGATATGATAACAGATGCTTAAGGCATATAGTTGACATAGTAGCAAGTAAGTATTAGCTTGCCCAATTGCAAGTATAAGCTTGCACATTCAGCTAGTAGTATTAGGCTTGCAAGGTTAACTTGTATAGTAAGGCTTGCTAAAGTAGAGTATCTTGCAAGTGTTAGCTTGCCTTGTGCAGAGCAGTGGTTGAAGTTCTCCTCGGCTTCTTCTTCGTAGTATCCTCCTTCCTCCTCGTATCCTTGGTCGGTACTAGCGTCTATAAATAAATACGAGGTACACAATCACCAAACAATAATTAACTACTTGCATTCATCACACACAAGGGTCCTATAGATGATCTAGCATCATCACTAACATTACAAGATTAAAGCTTGGTTTAATTCCTTTTATTTTTAGAAAAGTAATTTCTAGTCATTGAAAAACTACTTAAGATCTAATATTCTCCAAACCAAACATGGGATCATGTTGACACATGTCATCACCACATATTTCAGTCGTTGTCCCCACGCGTCAGTGAGACAGGGGGTGCGAAGTGGTATGGGGCGATGTGGTGCGTTCGATGTGGTTCTAATCCAAGGACTGAGGGTCATCGTCGACGTTGGGCAACGCCGGCGAGACAGAAACCTAGCGCGGCAGTTGGGGGTCGTTGGGGGCTCACCGGGGCTCAGGAGAGGGTCGGCGAGGCGGGCGAATGACAAAGTCGACGACGGCGAACCTCCCGTGCCGACTTCTCTGGGCGGCTCAATCGCTGGCCCTTTTTCTCCAACAATGCGAGCTCGGTGAAATTCCGGCGAAGTGCTGCTCACCTTGCTCCGGGAACGGGGTGGCACGATCAGTGAGGAGAGGGGAGCGAGATGGTGTGCTCAATTCGGCTGGGGGTGGTCTCTATTTATAGTCGCGACGACGAGACCGAACGGGATGGGCAGGCGACGGTGGCAACATGGCTACGGGCGGCTAGAGGCATGGCCGGCGGTGCGATCGCTTGGTGGTCTCCTGGCGATGCTCTACGGCTTTAATGCGCGTGTAGGGGCGGTGCGGTTTGGTCTGGAACGTGCGATGCTCTGTGCGGCAGAGGCGGCGTCTTCGACGGCGAGCGGTGGCTGTGCGGTATGGGGCGGCGAACGGGGATGTCTGGCGGTCTCTTGGGTTGGTGGTGATCATGTATGCACGCGGCGAGGGCAGCGCGCGATCTGTGGGCGTCGGTCGAGTGTGGCGCTCTGGCGCATGCTCGGCATGGTTGCTGGTGAGCTGGGCGCGGTCCGTGCGTGTGGTCCAGGGTTTGGCAATGCTCGCGGCTAGGACAGGGAGTGACGGTGGGGCTGCCTCCTGCATAAGGTTGCACTAAATCTCCTTCTAGCTTGCTGTCTCCACTGGGATGGCATGGTGAGCTTCGGCTGTTCACCATTGATGTCATTGCCCAGCTTACAGTGAGGCTAGTGCTTGGTTTAACTTGCTAGATGATCTACTGAGATGGTTGTGAGATAGAGAGGGGACAAGTTAGGCTTCAACCACTGCTCACAATAGTGTTTAAGATTTTGATGATTTGTGTGTGCAAAGTGTTTGATGAAATGGCCGCAAGAATTCAAGTTTTTAATTTTGAAATGATTTTTGGTGGGTGTGCTAGGTTGGTGCTGGTGAGTCTGCAGATTCTTGGGTTTTGAAAGTTGAGCTTGTTTGAGTGGTTTTTGAAAAAGTGGGATCTTCTCATATGATAAAGATTCAATTTTGAACTGTCATTTAAACTATGCATTTGAAAGTTTCTGGATGATCACAAAGTGGGCCTTGATACTTTGGTATGAGTACAATCAAGGGGTGCAAAGATCCAGAAAAGTTTCTGTTAAGTTCTGAAAGTTTGGGATATCCAAAGTAGGCATGGGAGTTAAATTGGTCAAAATGACCATTCCCTTATTTTATTTGTTTTGATTTATTTGTCTTTGAGAAAAGTTTGGGAATTGTTTAAATGATGTTTATTTCACCTAAGAATCCATTTACAAGCAAAGGAACACACAAACAAGGTGGTTCAAAATAATTCCAAATGAAATGCATACACCATGCATGCTTTCATATTTTTATTTTAGAAAAGTTTTTATTAACCCTAATTTTGATGATTAGAGTTTAATGATCCAAGTTTAGTATTTTTGGGATGTTAAAAACCTTCCCCCCTTAAACAAAATCTCGTCCCGATATTTGAAAAAGGACGAAAAAGATTACCTAGGATTTGAAGAGATCGGGAAACTCTGTCCTGATGTGATCTTCGCGCTCCCAGGTAGCTTCCTCTTCTGTGTGGTTGCTCCACTGAATCTTGAGAAACTTGATGCTTCGGGTTCGGGTAGTTCTGAAAGCTTCTTCCAAAATACGGATGGGTACTTTAGGATAGGTCAGGTCGTCGTTGATCTCTATGGTCTGGTGATCGATATTTTTGAACACTTCGGTCTTCTCTGGGACTTCGAGACACTTGCGAAGTAATGAGATATGGAACACATTGTGCACGGATGACATCTCTTCGGGTATTTCCAATTGATACGACACTTCTCCTCGACGGTTCAGAATCTTGAAAGGTCCGATATATCTGGGGGCTAACTTTACTTTGAGTTGGAAACTCTGCATTCCCTTCAATGCCGACACTTTGATAAACAAAATCTCCTAGGTTGAAGGCGAGTTCTCTACGTCTCTTGTCGGCGTAACTCTTCTGTCTGGACTGGGCAGTCTTGAGGTGCTCACGAATCTTGTGAACCTTCTCTTCTGCTTCTCGTAGGATGTCGGGTCCGAAAATCAGACTCTCTCCTACTTCCGACCAGTTCAAAGGGGTGCGACACTTCCTTCCGTACATAAATTCAAATGGGGCCATTTGCAAACTAGCTTGATAACTGTTGTTGTATGAAAATTCTGCAAATGGCAAACAATCTTCCCACTTAGATCCATATTCTAACACACATTCTCTCAGCATATCTTCGAGTATTTGATTTACTCGCTCCGTTTGTCCATCGGTCTGAGGGTGATATGCGGTGCTAAAATCTAGGCGGGTTCCTAAACCTTCTTGAACTTTCTTCCAGAATCTTGAGGTAAACTGAGTTCCTTGATCCGATACGATGTTCTTGGGGACTCCATGCAAACTAATTATTCTAGCGATGTACAACTCCGCTAGCTTCGAACTCTAATATGTGGTCTTGACGGGTAAGAAATGGGCGACTTTGGACAATCGGTCCACTATGACCCAGATAGAGTCATTTACCCTACTAGAAGTAGGCAGTCCAGTGATAAAGTCCATTCCAACAGAATCCCATTTCCATTCCGGAATCTGCAATGGTTTCAACAATCCAGCGGGTCTTTGATGTCCTGCCTTGACTCGCTGACATATATCACACTTGGCGATATAGCTTCCGATTTCTCTCTTCATCTTATGCCACCAAAACTGCTGTTTTAAATCTTGATACATCTTAGTTCCTCCGGGATGGATAGAATAAATAGTATCATGAGCCTCCTTCTGAATAACTTCTTTCAACTCAGAATCTGATGGTACACAAAGGCGTCCTTTGTACCACAGAACTCCTTCTTCGTCTTCGGTGAATCCAGGTACTTTGCCTGTACCGATACGACGCTTGATTCCGTCGATACTAGCATTTCCCTTCTGTGCCTCTTTAATCTGACTGATCAAAGTGGGCTGGAGTTCTATGCTAGCCAGAAATCCTTCACTCACTAATTCCATTCGAAAATCTTCCATCTCTTTGTGCAAGCTTGGTTGCTCCTTCAAGATCATGGAGTTCAAGCGGCACGGCAATCTGCTAAGGGCATCTGCTATCACATTGGCTTTACCAGGGTGATAGTGAATGTCCAGATCGTAATCCTTGATTAGCTCAATCCATCTTCTCTGTCTCATATTTAGCTCCTTCTGAGTGAATATATACTTCAGACTCTTGTGATCCGTATAGATCTCACAACGATTTCCCATCAGGTAATGTCTCCATGTCTTCAGGGCTAGAACTACGGCTGCGAGTTCGAGGTCATGGGTTGGGTAATTTTGCTCATGTTGCTTCAGTTGTCGAGATAGATAAGATATAACTTTGCCTTCTTGCATTAGCACACATCCGAGACCGATCTTGGATGTGTCACAATACACATTGAAGGGCTTCATGATATCCGGCATGATCAAGATTGGGGCTGAAATCAATCTCCTCTTGAGTTCTTGAAAACTCGCTTCACATTTGTCGGTCCATTCAAATTTCTTGTCCTTCTTCAGCAATTGGGTCATGGGTCTGGCGATACTCGAGAATCCTTCTACGAACTTGCGGTAATATCCCGCCAATCCGAGAAATGCACGAACTTTGGTTTTAGTGGTTGGGGCTTGCAAATCTTCGACATCTTTTACTTTTGTAGGGTCAACGGAAATTCCTCCGGCTGATACAATGTGACCGAGGAATCCTACCTCATGTAATTCACATTTGCTAAACTTTGCATACAGCTGATGCTCTCTAAGGGTTCCAAGAATGGTCCTTAGGTGTAGCTAATGTTCTTCTTATGATTTGGAATAAATCAGAATGTCATCGATGAAAACAACGACAAACTTATCCAGGAAGTCCATACAAATTTTATTCATAAGATTCATGAAATAAGCGGGGGCATTGGTTAATCCAAAAGACATGACTGTATACTCATACAATCCATATCTGGTGGTGAAGGCAGTCTTTGGAATATCCTCTGCACGAATTTTGAGTTGATGATACCCAATTCTAAGATCAATCTTAGAAAACACTTTGGCACCGGTCAACTGATCAAACAAATCTTCTATCTTGGGCAAGGGGTATTTGTTCTTGATGGTGACATCATTCAACTTCCGATAATCCGTACATAAACGGTTACCTCCATCTTTATTGTCCACAAACAAGACATGTGACCTCCATGGTGACGCACTTGGTTGAATCAATCCAATTTCCAACATGGCATCCAGTTGCTTCTTCAGTTCCTCTAGTTCCGACGGGTTCATACTATATGGTCTCTGGGCTATGGGTCCAGTTCCGGGGATTAGTTCAATGATAAACTCGATATCCCGATCTGGGGGAATATGTGGCATCCCGCAAAACCACTACTAGAAAATCGCGTTGAATTTGTGCATTGCATCGTCATCATCATGCATTGGTTGCCAAAACTGTTTTCGCAAAGCCCGTTTGTTTTATAAAACGCCCCGTCTTTTATTCAAACGCCAAAACCGGGTCCCCGGAATATTTTGTTTTGACCGCTATCGGTTTGCAGACGGCCCGTTTAAATCAAATAAAAGTTTAATTGTTTTTAGTAGGGCGATCGAGGCCAACCCGACCAACGAGCCCCCAGCTTTTTCTAATCAGTCCCACCCCTTAATCCTAAATCTACCTAATATCCTACCCACCCCTACCTGGCCACCTCACCCCCTCCACTAGCATGCCTCCACCTCAGCTACCCTCCCCCCATCCACCTATCCCCAAGTGCCACGTGGCCCAGCTCCCTCACCTCTCTCTCCACCTGCCCCCACCAGATCCACCCCTGACCCCACCGAGCACGCATGCAGCCCCACTCCCTCACCCCTCAGCCGCCCCACCCATGCCACTGACCCCGCGGACCCGCTCGCCCTGGCCCACCTGCTGTGGCCAACCGCCCACCAACCCTGCCCCCACGCCGAGACCCTCCTGCCCCCACTACTCCCTCTCTTCCCCGCGTGACTATCTGCACCGCTGCAGCACGCCTCCCTCACCAACCAAGCTTCCACCGCCCTCCTCCACTCGCCTCGCCGGGCCACCAGCTCGCTCACGACACCACCCCACATGCCACTGTCCTCCCGCGCTGCAGCCGCCGCCTCGCCCTCTTCTCCGGCCAGAGCCCTCCGCGCCTCCCTCGAGCGACCTCTCGCCTGCTGGCCGCACGGCCTGCAGTCCCCTGCCTTCGCCTCTCCAGGCGCCAAGGCCTCCAGCGCCCTGGCCGCGCTCGAAGCCGCCAGCTGAGCCACCTCTCCTCGCTCCGCTCCGTCGCTGCTCCACCGCCCCCACCTCCGCCTCGCCAACCGCTTTCCTCGCTGCTCATGCGCCAAGGCTGCCGACCTCAGGACTCAAGCCCGCCCGCCGCTGCGCCTCGCTGCCGCTGGCCCTCCTCGTCGGGCTCAGATCGCGTGCCCGCACCGGCCAGAGCTCCTCCGCCGCTCCGCCCCGCCCGCTGTTCGCCGCCCCGCGTCCTCGCGCGTCTCCCCGAGCCCCAGCCGCCGGCCTCCGCAGGCTGCGTCGAGCCTCCAGCTTCGCCAACCCCACCGGCGCCTCCACGCTGACGGAAGCCGCCGCGCCGCGTCGGGCCTACCCGCTCTTCTCGCCGTTCCGCCGCCAGGACGACCCCTCCTCCCAGACCGCCGCTGGGCGCATCGTCGAGCCCGTCGCCGGCCCCAGGTGCCACCGTCCTCGACGCCGGCCTCGCCTCTCCGCTGCGGTCCCGCCCCGGTCGCCGTATGTTTACCTGGATGCACCCATGGACGTGGTCTGGCCACTCCATCGCGTCTCAGGCACATGTTTGGCCGTTAGCGTTTGTTCGTTGCTGTCACCTGGAGCGCCCGAGTACCACTCCAAGATCGGCATCGGCTAAACCAAGAGGGGACCCCAAGATCTTCGGGAAAAACTCGACTTAGACCAAGTGCGCCAACCACACCGAGAAACCACGGAACCCGGAGATCGACACAGGACTGAAGCACCAAGGCCTTCATGGAATCGACAAGATCCACCGGCGCCAAACCCAAGACCGATCCCGGCGCCCGAAGCCGAGAACCCTGACAAGAACCACGCCACGGATACGCCAAGTTCGCCTCGTGAACCCCAAGACCCCGAAGCCCCGATCCAAAGGCCGATCCGAAGCGCCAAGGCCTCCGCCATAAAATCAACAAGATCATCACGAAACGCCGAGACCGTCGACAAGAAACCGTGAACCCCGGAACCCTGAGTTCTCCATCAAGGACGCCAAGTACCCCGCGAGAGTCGACAAGACCGACAACATGACCCGAAGACCCCGGATGCGCCAAGACCTACCCCCGGCGTCCGAGAACGATCCCGTCGAACCCCAGATCCGAACCTCGCCGTTCCGTCGAACCCCGAACCCTGGACCCCGACCCCGAACCCCGGAACCTCAAGATCATCGAGCCCCCCTCTGATGTGTGACCCCTTTTCCTCGGATCTTATTTTATAACATAATAACAACTTGTTGCATATTTAATTGTCATCTCGCATGCATCTTGTGTGGTTTGGGGGCCTTATGCCGATTCACCTAATAATTAAATATGGGGCCCATATGCGGGCAAATTTAGCCTTATATTGGCCTCATTTAAAACATGTGTAGCAAACCGGTTCCATCGGTTGCATTGCTAAACAACACTTAATTTGCGGGGCTATAAGTAACATGAACCACCTAAATAATTGTCGGGACCCCGGTTCCGCTTAATATGACCTAATTGCATCGCACCTTTGCCATGCCATGCAACATTCATGCATCATGCCGATCTTCTGCCATTGTATTAAGTAGTGCATCCGGTGTTTCTTCTAGTGTTTTGCTTCTTCGCGGATAAGGCCGTTGAGTTGATGTGAGCTCACCAATCTTCTGGTTGAACCATTCGACAATGTTTTCAAAGAGCATCTCCTCTTTCTACCTATCTTACTTTTATAGTCTTTATTCCTCCTGTTGATCTATTGCTATCTGGTTGCGATGCTTTAGTTTCCGCATGATATATCCTCGCAGCCTTATATTGCCTTGGACACACCCTATTACCGTTGTTTGGTAGATAGTTGGACTTGCGTCGTAGTTGCTTGCTCAAGTCTTGATGTGTGTCGCCATATGCCACAGCTTGCGATGTATTGCCGCATGTTGATGTTGGAGATGATTCTAGTTTTACTTATTGTTCACTTAACTTTCTCGTTAACAACTAAAATTGAATAAGCAGAGGCATCGGTGGGTGATAGATAATATTTGGTTTCGACGCCCACTTGTGTCCCGTAAGACCCCGAGTACTTGATACATGTTCCTTGATTTTTCGCGCTATCCACATCCGGGAGGTATATGGGACCCCCCTGAGCCAGAGCTTGATTCAGTCTTATTTCTTGGGGCCACAAACTAGTTTGAGGTTTTATTTACGATCCTGTACTTATGCCATGCTATCGCTTTATTTACGACAGCGAGGAGCACACCAGATCGCTTAGGTAAGCGGAGTGTTTTCGCGGTATCGACAAGCCAGCCACACTTTCGGGTTCCCAGTCGTTACTGACCACCGACGCAGACCTTGAGGCCGTCTCGAGCTTGCTTACTCCGTTATGGATCTACTCAATGGGGTGGCCTGAAATATTTCTGAATCTGTGATTGTTCACCGTGAAAGCCTCGTTGGGTTTTGTTTTGGTTTTTCCGAGGTTGATCGAGCGTGTGTTGCTATTGGTGCACCCGCCGGTAAAACTTTCTGAAAGCCGTGTCCGCGGATATGGACGACTTGGAGCACAGTATCTCGATCATAGACAAGCATAACTAAAGTTTATTGCTATTAATTTGTCTTATAATGACTCGTAATCAGCTTCACTATAACGGAATGTCTAATTAATACTGCCCACCATTGCTTGTTTGGTTGTCGCTTGCGACAAATGTATCTGACTAGTAAGTATTGCAACTACAACGAAATGGCTGAATAAAAGTACCAACAACTGCTGGGTTTTGGGTTCATCTCATGCTATCTGTACCTGATTAGTAATTGTTGCAACTATCACGGAATGGTTAACTAAAAGTGCCCACTGTTTACTTTATCAGGACGATTATCTAAACCTGACTAGTAAAGTGCCGCAACTATAACTGAATAAATAAAACTGCCAACTGCGTGAGTTCCTCGGTTGACTTCCTCGTTTGGTCTCGAGGGGGAAACACCAGGATGGGTTTGTTTGGTGTTAGCTTCAGGTTGGATCCGGATAGGTCATTTCTCACCCCTCTCTGATATCCGCCAGTTGTATCGAGTCTCTATAGGTTGTTAGTGCATGCTGCCGCTGCCGCTTCAGTCCACCATACCTATGTAGGCGAGGACCGCCGAATTCTAGCCTCGCCGTGTACTGGCCTCGATCGACGCCTCTTTTCCTTTGCCCTTTGTCGGCACCCCTTTGTTTAAGCAGGTTTTGAGATCGACCGTTAGCGGGGTTACCCTTCCGCTTGGCACGGCAGGGTTATGGACGCCATTGGTTATTCTTCGTGGCTCTTAGCCCCATTTGCATCTTGTCCGTAGCTGGACACTATACGCTTCAAGGTGATTTGGATCTTTGTATATTATATATGTATTCTTGACTCTTTGAGTCGTGATATATATCTGCTCAGGTCCCATCGAGGACTGTTGTGTAATGTTATTACTTCGCTTTCCACCCGCGAAAGTGCTGGTGGCACCTTTGAATCGCTTTATGCGGGTTTGGCGAATTTTGCTCAAACTTGCATAGGTCCGATTCGAGGGTGTTACAGTGGTATCGAGCTCAAAGCTGCGATACCCCACAAGTCCAAATTTCAGAGGATAACCTAGCTAACGGCCGAAGTAGAGTGTCAAAACTATTTTGCAAAATCGGTTGGATAGTTCTGATTAGGTCTGATTTTACTCCTTACCCTCTGCTATTCTCCTCTTATCTTTACGCGTTTTGAATCCGCTCTCTTCTCCTTCTTCGAGTCCAGGAATTCTCGTGGTTGGGTTTCTGTCGTACCTTCAGGGTTTCGCTTCCTCCTCTGATAACGGAGTTCTATCATCCGGTGTTCCAGCTGCCTGATGAATCCGTCTGCTGTGGTACCATTCTTTGTTCCTTGTTTGTGCCTTCCGGTGTTTTCCGACGCGACGACATCCTCTACGCCAGATCCGATGCAGAGTCTGCATCACTCCTTTGTTTCCGAACCTCGCTTGTCGAGATCTTCAGTCTGAATCCGAGAGTTGGTTGCATAATCCGCCTATTCGTGTGCAGGGTAATGGTTTGGGTGCGCGATGGACTGATCACCATCCGACTACTCTTATCATTCGCTCTTGTACATCGAATCAGTGGATCCAGCAGTTTTACTCCGTCCCCGGAAGTTAGAGGTGGCTTTATTTGTTGATACCTCTACCTTCGACCTTTTTGATCCCGGAGTGTTCTCTCGACGATCACGGACAACGACCTCTTGTTAGTGGTGTCGCGAGGACCTACACGAAGCGAGAAGACGCAGATCGCCGACCTTCCTTCCGGTACCATGAGGCGGATCTCGAGGGCGAGATCCTTTGTTAGTGGTGTCGAATTGTGGCATCCCGCAAAACCACTACTAGAAAATCGCGTTGAATTTGTGCATTGCATCGTCATCATCATGCATTGGTTGCCAAAACTGTTTTCGCAAAGCCCGTTTGTTTTATAAAACGCCCCGTCTTTTATTCAAACGCCAAAACCGGGTCCCCGGAATATTTTGTTTTGACCGCTATCGGTTTGCAGACGGCCCGTTTAAATCAAATAAAAGTTTAATTGTTTTTAGTAGGGGCAGTCGAACGGGCCAACCCGACCCGAACGACCGCCCCAGTTTTTCTAATCAGTCCCACCCCTTAATCCTAAATCTACCTAATATCCTACCCACCCCTACCTGGCCACCTCACCCCCTCCACTAGCATGCCTCCACCTCAGCTACCCTCCCCCCATCCACCTATCCCCAAGTGCCACGTGGCCCAGCTCCCTCACCTCTCTCTCCACCTGCTCCCACCAGATCCACCCCTGACCCCACTCAGCACGCGTGCAGCCCACTCCCTCACCCCTCAGCCGCCCCACCCATGCCACTGACCCCGCGGACCCGCTCGCCCTGGCCCACCTGCTGTGGCCAACCGCCCACCAACCCTGGCCCCACGCCGAGGCCCTCCTGCCCCACTACTCCCTCTCTTCCCCGCGTGACTATCTGCACCGCTGCAGCACGCCTCCCTCGCCAACCAAGCTTCCACCGCCCTCCTCCACCTCGCCCTCGCCGGCGCGCCGCCCAGCTCGCTTCCGTCGACACCACCCCACACACGCCACTGCGTCCCCGCCGCTGCAGCCGCCCTCTCCTCTTCTCCGCCGAGCCCCTCCGTGCGCGCCTCCCCGAGCGACCCTCTCGCCTGCCGCTCCGGCCCGCTCAGGCCGTCCCGGCCTCCTTCGCCTCTCCGTGCGCTGGCGCCCCAGCGCCGGCCCGTCCTCCGCCCGCGCCGGGCGAGCTCGCCAGCCACCCTTCGCTCAAGGTCGCGGTCGCTGCTCCACCGCGCCCACCTCTCCGCCGGCCAACCGCCTCGCTGCTCGGGCGCTGCTGCCGCCGATCCGTGGACCTCAGCGCCGCATTCGCCCGCCGTGCGCTGCCGCTGCGGGCCCTCTCGTCTGGTCGGCCGCGCTGCCCCGCACTGCCGGAGCTCCTCCGCCGGCTCCGCCCGCCCCTGTCCGTGCTCGCGCTGCCCCGTCCTCGTGCGCGTCCCCGAGCCCCAGCCGCGGCCTCCGCAGCCTGCGTGCGAGCCCCTCCAGCTCGCCAACCCCACCGCTGGCGCCTACGCTGCTGACGGAAGCCGCCCGCTGGCTGCCTACCCGCCTCTTCTCGCCGTTCGCCGCCAGGGCGACCCCCTCCTCCCCAGACCGCTTTGCCCGTCAGATTCGGCCGAGTGCTGCCGCCCCTCGGCCACCGGCGACGCCTCTCGCTGCGGTCCCGCCGTCAGATGTTTACTGGATGCACCCATGGACGTGGTCCGCCACTCCATCGCCTCGTGCACATGTTTGGCCGTTAACGTTTGTTCGTTGTCACTGAGCGCCGAGTACCACTCCAAGATCGGCATCGGCTAAACCAAGAGGGGACCCCGAGATCTTCGGGAAAAACTCGACTTAGACCAAGTGCGCCAACCACACCGAGAAACCACGGAACCCGGAGATCGACACAGGACTGAAGCACCAAGGCCTTCATGGAATCGACAAGATCCACCGGCGCCAAACCCAAGACCGATCCCGGCGCCCGAAGCCGAGAACCCTGACAAGAACCACGCCACGGATACGCCAAGTTCGCCTCGTGAACCCCAAGACCCCGAAGCCCCGATCCAAAGGCCGATCCGAAGCGCCAAGGCCTCCGCCATAAAATCAACAAGATCATCACGAAACGCCGAGACCGTCGACAAGAAACCGTGAACCCCGGAACCCTGAGTTCTCCATCAAGGACGCCAAGTACCCCGCGAGAGTCGACAAGACCGACAACATGACCCGAAGACCCCGGATGCGCCAAGACCTACCCCCGGCGTCCGAGAACGATCCCGTCGAACCCCAGATCCGAACCTCGCCGTTCCGTCGAACCCCGAACCCTGGACCCCGACCCCGAACCCCGGAACCTCAAGATCATCGAGCCCCCCTCTGATGTGTGACCCCTTTTCCTCGGATCTTATTTTATAACATAATAACAACTTGTTGCATATTTAATTGTCATCTCGCATGCATCTTGTGTGGTTTGGGGGCCTTATGCCGATTCACCTAATAATTAAATATGGGGCCCATATGCGGGCAAATTTAGCCTTATATTGGCCTCATTTAAAACATGTGTAGCAAACCGGTTCCATCGGTTGCATTGCTAAACAACACTTAATTTGCGGGGCTATAAGTAACATGAACCACCTAAATAATTGTCGGGACCCCGGTTCCGCTTAATATGACCTAATTGCATCGCACCTTTGCCATGCCATGCAACATTCATGCATCATGCCGATCTTCTGCCATTGTATTAAGTAGTGCATCCGGTGTTTCTTCTAGTGTTTTGCTTCTTCGCGGATAAGGCCGTTGAGTTGATGTGAGCTTCGCCCAATCTTCGGTTGAACCATTCGACAATGTTTTCAGGCGAGCATCTCCCTCTTTCTACCTATCTTACTTTTATAGTCTTTATTCCCTCCTGTTGATCTATTGCTATCTGGGTTGCGATGCTTTAGTTTCGTGCCATGATATATCCCCTGCAGCCTTATATTGCCTTGGACACACCCTATTACCTGTTGTTTGGTAGATAGTTGGACTTGCGCGTCGTAGTTGCTTGCTCAAGTGCTGATGTGTGTCGCCATATGCCACAGTTGCTGATGTATTGCCGCATGTTGATGTTGGAGATGATTCTAGTTTTACTTATTGTTCACTTAACTTTCTGTTTAACAACTAAAATTGAATAAGCAGAGGCATCGGTGGGTGATAGATAATATTTGGTTTCCGAACGCCCACTTGTGTCCCGTAAGACCCCGAGTACTTGATACCTGTTCCTTGATTTTTGCGCGCTATCCACATCCGGGAGGTATATGGGACCCCGAGCGAGCTTGATTCAGACTTATTTCTTGGGGCCACAAACTAGTTTGAGGTTTTATTTACGATCCTGTACTTATGCCATGCTACTGCTTTATTTACGACAGCGAGGAGCACACTGCATCGCTTAGGTAAGCGGAGTGTTTTCGGTATCGACAAGCCCAGCCACACTTCGGGTTCCCGATCGTTTACCACCGACGCAGACCTTGAGGCCGTCTCGAGCTTGCTTACTCCGCTATGGATCTACTCAATGGGGTGACCCTGAAATATTTCTCAATCGTGATTGTTCAGTCGTGAAAGCCTCGTTGGGTTTTGTTTTGGTTTTTCCGAGGTTGATCGAGCGTGTGTTGCTATTGGTGCACCCCGGCCGGGTAAAACTTTCTGAAAGCCGTGTCCGCGGATATGGACGACTTGGAGCACAGTATCTCGATCATAGACAAGCATAACTAAAGTTTATTGCTATTAATTTGTCTTATAATGACTCGTAATCAGCTTCACTATAACGGAATGTCTAATTAATACTGCCCACCATTGCTTGTTTGGTTGTCGCTTGCGACAAATGTATCTGACTAGTAAGTATTGCAACTACAACGAAATGGCTGAATAAAAGTATCAACAACTGCTGGGTTTTGGGTTTATCTCATGCTATCTGTACCTGATTAGTAATTGTTGCAACTATCACGGAATGGTTAACTAAAAGTGCCCACTGCTTACTTTACCAGGACGATTAACTAAATCTGACTAGTAAAGTGCCGCAACTATAACTGAATAAAATAAACGCCAACTGCGTGAGTTCCTCGGTTGACTTCCTCGTTTGGTCTCGAGGGGGAAACACCAGGATGGGTTTGTTTGGTGTTAGCTTCAGGTTGGATCCGGATAGGTCATTTCTCACCCCTCTCTGATATCCGCTAGTTGTATCGAGTCTCTATAGGTTGTTAGTGCATCTTGCCGCCGCCGCTCACCACCATACCTATGTAGGCGAGGACCGCAATTCTAGCCTCGCCGTGTCTTGGCCTCAAGATCGACGCTCCTCTTTTTCCTTTGCCCTTTGTCGGCACCCCCTTTTGTTTAAGCAGGTTTTGAGATCGACGCCGTTAGCAGGGTTACCCTTCCGGCTTGGCCTGGGCAGGGTTATGGACGCCATTGGTTATTCTTCAGGGCTCTTAGCCCCATTTGCATCTTGTCCGTAGCTGGACACTATACCGTTTCAAGGTGATTTGGATCTTTGTATATTATATATGTATTCTTGACTCTTTGAGTCGCTGATATATATCTGTTCTGTGGGTCCCATCGAGGACTGTTGTGTAATGTTATTACTTCGTTTTCCACCCGCACGAAAGTGCCTGGTGGGCACCTTTGAATCGTTTCTATGCGGGTTTGGCGAATTTTGCTCAAACTTGCATAGGTCCGATTCTGAGGGTGTTACAGAATACCGGGCAAAACATCTGGAAATACATCGGGGTATTCACAAACTATCCGGACTTGGTCAATGGTAGGTTGGGCTATACTCTTGTTGCACTTGAATTGACGAGGTAAGGTTTCAGATATATGCTCGACTGATATTCCGGCTGTACTGGTCATGGTTATGGCTGTCTTGGCACAGTCAATAAATCCTTTATGTTTGGACATCCAATCCATTCCTAGTACTACTTCCAAACCTTTAGTTCTGAGTACTATCAGGTTAGCATAAAAATCTATGCCATGGATGCGGATAGGGACGGATTTGCAAATTTGCCTAGCCTTGGTGGTTGATCCAGGAATTTGAACGATCATAACATGCTTCAGTTTGGTTGGTTGAATTTTACTAGTGCATGCAAATTCTTCGGTGACAAATGAGTGCGATGCACCAGAATCAAACAACACTCTTGCAAGTACTGAATTAAAAGAAAACATACCCAGCACGACGTTTGGCGCTTCCTGAGCTTCTTCAGCATGCATGAGAAAAATACGGCCATTGCGGTTGAGCGAATTCCCTGGGGGAAACCTTATTCCGGGCTGAACACGACGCTGCTGCTGAGCTGGGGCATTTGCATTGGGTGCTGCGGCATTCTTCTTGTTGGGGCACTCGTTGGAGTAGTGACCCTTTTTCCCACAGTCATAACAAGTCACTTGCGGCTTGTCCTTTGCTGCTACAGGCACAAATTGCTTCCAGTCCTCGGGGCAGTGTTGGTGTTGGTGGCAGCATTGTTGGTGTTGAACTTGGGTGGGGCACGGTTGAAATTGCTAGAGTTGCCGGGGTTGTTGTGATTTCCTCCGGGCCTAGGGTTTCCACGGTTGGGATAGGTCGGACGGTTCATCGGGGGTTTGTGGGTTCTTGGGGCAAATCCGGGAGTTGGGTTAGGGCGATACTTTGGGGTCTGATGGGTTCCTGGCTGATGCATCATGCGATGCTTGCGGTTCTCATTGGCTTGGTTGATCTTTCCTTCCATCTGGATAGCAGAGTCGACAAGGGATTCAATATCAGCAAAGGGGATATTGACTAACACTGTTTGCATCTCATCATGCAGACCATTCAGGAATCTTTCTTTCTTCTTGGCTTCGGTGTCGATCTCATCCGGGGCATACCTAGCTAATGACAAGAATTTGTCACGGTATTCCACTACGGTCATCCTTCCTTGCTTCAGTTCTCTGAACTCGTCTCTCATTCTCTTGATCAAACCCGGTGGCACATGGGTTCTGCTAAACTTGACCTTGAATTCCTCCCAGGTCATCATATGGCCTCCGGTCATTGCGCGAACACTGTTCCAACATGCCCTGGCATCTCCGGATAGATAGTGGGTGGCGAACAGAACTTTCTCGTTGGCTTCCACTCCGGCGGCTTCTAGGTTATTTTCCATGGTTTGCAGCCAATCATCGGCGTCTAGGGGTTCTTTCGACTTAGTGAAAATAGGTGGGTTGGTATTCTGGAAATTTTTGAGCTTAGATCCATGGTTGTCCTTATTTCTGTGGCCTTGGTTGTTGTGGGCTAGCTAAGATATCTGTTGCAGGGTGGCTAGGTTGGCTTGACGTTCCGCTCTTTCAGCTTCGCGGTCAGAATTCAACATTTGCAGAATCTGCAACATCGGGTCCGGGGATGAACCACTTCCTCCGCGTGGCATCTGAAGATTGCGATAGATCATGAGAAAATAGGGAAATTTCTAAGGTTCTGGGATTTTGAAAAGTTTTTAAAGTTTGACTCAGATTTTTCTAGCAACTCGCTTTTCATTCATTCATTCATAGCACACGATACAACACACATCACAACAAAGAAAAACATATGGTTTTAAGAACCATTTTGGAAACTACGATATAGTGGGACCGAATACTACTCACTACGCTAGTGCTCAAGTGCTACTACTCCTCGGAATCGGTGGCTTCGTCATCTTCATCGTCATTGATGAAGGCGAAATCATCCTCATCGGTGAAGAAGTCCATAGCCTGATCCTCCAGAAAATCATCATCATCGCTGAGATAGGAGTAGGGGTCTCCACGAAGATCCTCTCCGGCATTCTCTTTCTTCCAACTGCATGTCTCTCTCGTGGATGGTCTTTTCCAAAGATGAGATACGGTGGCGAAGACGGGCAATGATGTGCTCCTTCTTGTCGAGATGATGGCGGTGAGACTTGCGATCCTTTGCTAGCATGGCGATGGTTTGATCCTTCATCTTGATGATGGCAGACTTATGGTTGGAGTAGTCACGGCAGTTATCAAACTCCTGCTGACGATCGTACATCATGAAGCTAAGGTGGTCCAATTGAGTCTTCAGCTCAGGGTGGTATGGGGCTTCCAGTGGTTGTCCATTTGCATCACGCCTTGGGAAACACTCAAAGCGGGTTCCCTTGATCTGATTGACGCTCTGCCCACACAGACGGGAAAGAGATTCCTGCATGGCCCTAGAAATTCCATCGAGCCTGTTGTTCTCTCTTAAGGTAAACTGAATTCCCTCAGCAATGGGAGGTTCAATCTTTCCTCGGAGACTTGCAACAATTATCCACTGCAGATCTTCTCCTCCTTGATCATTGAGCTTAGCTCCGAAGAACTCGGGGTGCGGACGCTCCAGAAGTTCCGAAAGCTTGTCCAAATCCCTCTCAAAGATAAGGTCTCCTCCATTCCCCAACTGATAAAACTTGATGTACTTCACGTCCATCTATAAGAATATAGGATGAGTAAGTTAGTAGAGTGATCAAGTGTGTAAAAATTTTATGTATTTTGCAAGAGTTTTTGAGGATAATGAATTTTCATGAAAGAATCAAAGGGATAAGAATGAGAATAAGTTTTTGTAAATATTTGTTTTATTTAGTTTTGAAACTAAGTTTTTGATTCAAACGTCCAGTCTAAGTAGGGTCTCCTATGGTCAGGATGGCTCTGATGCCAACTTGTCAACACCCGGATTTTTAATCCTAGATGCATGTTATGCCATACATCGCAATCCCAGGATTACCATTTTTGCGAGACATAACAAAATTGGATACCACAGTACATCATCCATTACAAACCATACATAAGGTCTTACACAAATAGGGATCTCATGATCCAGTTCTTAATACAACTTCAAGCAGCGGAATACGTAATAATGACGGTAGCGTAGGCGAAGCTCCATCTTCGGGGTCACAGGCAATGCTGACGATGGGAGATGATCCTAGTTGTCGTAACCTTCCTGGGGTCCATCCTCCAGGTACTCCTCTTCATAGTCTGGCCATGGGAATAGCCAGGGACAAAGCCATGCGTACTCTTTAAGTACCCGCAAACTAATACTAACAAGTGAAAGGGGTTTTTGATATTAGGACACTAGGCTCTAGGGTTGTTTTGCAAAATCCAGATTTATCTCTACCAAGTTTAGAAGAAACGAATGCTAGTTGACGTTTTATAACACCTAAGTGGGAACTTGTATTTCATATCACAACTCTGTTGTGGTCAAGTCAAATTCTCAATTCATTTCACAAGTCTTTTGAAAACATATGACGGGGGAACAGTATGGCCACTCCAACTGTCCATAACTGCGGACGCGGCTATTCGAATAGTTTGACACTCTGCAGAGATTCTACACTTTCACCACAATATTTGATACATCCGTCAGGAACAAATCCTGAATTCACCATACTCAGTATGCGTATAATCAATCCTAACCTTTCAATTACACGCCCTAGTATAAGCACCTCTCCTGTGAGTTTGTCCTCCCAACCATGACCAACTGTCATCTTGGGTACTGCACAGGTGGAAAATCTTCACAAGGTAGCCTCAGCTCAGACCTTGGCCATGAGGGAACTAATACTAAGGTATATAAGTTTCCAGTCTAGCCCTACCCAATCTTCGGGTATTGTTGTTGTACGATAAAATTGGAATGGTATCGCATCCAGACAACCATCAGTTTTATAAAGGGCTAAGGCTCATGCCTCAACATTTTCATCACTAAAATCATCAGGTGTTCGGAAACACATGTCAAAACATCTCAATAGAATGATCCATCATTCTAAGGTTTTCATAACCATTTTCACCAAGTATTCCCATGTAATGTTGATCAAGTTTTATGCTTAGCACTAGCATCTACAAGTGGGGTAAGTACTAATGAGGGGTGGTAAACAAGTGGATTTCTAATTAAGTTCAATCTCAGGCCTTAGGATGACATCAAGAGTATCTAGCTTAGGCCAAATTTTATGCTCTTTATGCAACCTTCAATTATCCTTCTAGTATCTACAAGTCACTTAAGTAAACTCTAAGTAACAGCTTTGATAAAGAAATAAAGTAGAGGGCTTGCAAATAAAACTAGGATTGGTTTATCAAGTGGATATGATCACATGTGCTTAAGGCATATAGTTGACATAGTAGAAAGTAAGTATTGGCTTGCCCAATTGCAAGTATAATCTTGCACATTCAGCTAGTAGTATTAGGCTTGCAAGGTTAACTTGTATAGTAAGGCTTGCAAAAGTAGAGTATCTTGCAAGTGTTAGCTTTCCTTGTGCAGATCAGTGGTTGAAGTTCTCCTCGGCTTCTTCTTCGTAGTATCCTCCTTCCTCCTCGTATCCTTGGTCGGTACTAGCGTCTATGAATAAATACGAGGTACACAATCACCAAACAATACTTAACTACTTGCATTCATCACACACAAGGGTCCTATAGATGATCTAGCATCATCACTAACATTACAAGATTAAAGCTTGGTTTAATTCCTTTTATTTTTAGAAAAGTAATTTCTACTCATTGAAAAACTACTTAAGATTTAATATTCTCCAAACCAAACATGGGATCATGTTGACACATGTCATCACCACATATTTCAGTCCATGGGAATGTGATTTAAAGTGGTGTGACAATTTAATAAGGTTTTTCTCTTTTATTTTAATTAATTAAAGTGGCTAGAAATTCCTATGTGACATTCTTTTATTACTTGGTCATTATTTCTGTAAGTAAACTTATGTATTTTTATATATTCTGAAAGGTATGGTTAAATGTGATTTTTGAGAGTTGGAATCAACTCAAAAGCTATTATGGTTTAAATTTGAAAAATGTTTGAATGCAGAAAAGCTTCTGCCTTGTTATTTTTACCATGGATGATCTACAGATCCAAATGACTTGAATCCAATGGGCTTGGATTCAGCATTCCTAGACCTTTCTAAGAAAATTGGTTTCATTCAATTTGGTTCACTGAATCGAACTGGGTTGATTTTTGAAACTAGTTACAGAAGTGTGTTTGAAATAAAATGAAAAAGGTTAAATTCAAATAACTGGGCTGGAGGCGATCGGGCCGGCTGCTAAACAACGCTTACGCTGGCTGGTTAAGTCGCTGTCCCCATCGCCGCTGAGACAAGCGGGCGGTATGGGGCGATGTGGTGCGTTCGATCTGGTTCTAATCCAACGACTGAGGGTCATCGTCGACGTTGGGCAACGCCGGCGAGACAGAAACCTAGCGCGGCAGGTGGGGGTCGTTGGGGGCTCACCGGGGCTCAGGAGAGGGTCAGCGAGGCGGGCGAGTGACAAAGTCGACAACGACGAACCTCCTGGTACCGGCAGCTTCTCCTGGGGCGGCTCCAATCGCTGGCCCCCTTCTTCTCCAACAGCGGCAGGCTCCGGTGAAATTCTAGCGAAGTGCTGCTCACCTTGCTCCGGGAACAGGGTGGCACGATCAGTGAGGAGAGGGGAGTGAGATGGTGTGCTCAATTCGGCCGGGGGTGGTCTCTATTTATAGTCGCGACGGCGAGACCGAACGGGATGGGCGACGGCGGTGGCGGCTACGCTACGGCTAGAGGCATGGCCGGCGGTGGCGATCGCTTGGTGGTCTCCTGGCGATGCTCTATGGCTTTAATGTGCGTGTAGGGGCGGTGCGGTTTGGTCTGGAACGTGCGATGCTTTGTGCGGCAGAGGCGGCGTCTTCGACGGCGAGCGGTGGCTGTGCGGCATGGGGCGGCGAACGGGGATGTCTAGCGGTCTCTTGGGTTGGTGGTGATCATGTATGCACGCGGCGAGGGCGGCGCGCGATCTGTGGGCGTCGGTCGAGCGTGGCGCTCTGGCGCATGCTCGGCATGGTTGCTGGCGAGCTGGGCGCGGTCCGTGCATGTGGTCCAGGGTTTGGCAATGCTCGCGGCTGGGACAGGGAGTGACGGTGGACGGTGGGCTGCCTCCCAGACAAGGTTGGCACGGCTAAATCTCCTTCTAGCTTGCTGTCTCCACTGGGATGGCATGGTGAGCTTCGGCTGTTCACCATTGATGTCATTGCCCAGCTTACAGTGAGGCTAGTGCTTGGTTTAACTTGCTAGATGATCTATTGAGATGGTTGTGAGCTAGAGAGGGGACAAGTTAGGCTTCAATCACTGCTCACAATAGTGTTTAATATTTTGATGATTTGTGTGTGCAAAGTGTTTGATGAAATGGCCGCAAGAATTCAAGTTTTTAATTTTGAAATGATTTTTGGTGGGTGTGCTAGGTTGGTGCTGGTGAGTCTGCAGATGCTTGGGTTTTGAAAGTTGAGCTTGTTTGAGTGGTTTTTGAAAAAGTGGGATCTTCTCATATGATAAAGATTCAATTTTGAACTGTCATCTAAACTATGCATTTGAAAGTTTCTGGATGATCACAAAGTGGGCCTTGATACTTTGGTATGAGTACAATCAAGGGGTGCAAAGATCCAGAAAAGTTTCTGTTAAGTTCTGAAAGTTTGGGACAGCCAAAATAGGCATGGGAGTTAAATTGGTCAAAATGACCATTCCCTTATTTTATTTGTTTTGATTTATTTGTCTTTGAGAAAAGTTTGGGAATTGTTTAGATGATGTTTATTTCACCTAAGAATCCATTTACAAGAAAAGGAACACACAAACAAGGTGGTTCAAAAGAATTCCAAATGAAATGCATACACCATGCATGCTTTCATATTTTTATTTTAGAAAAGTTTTTGTTAACCCTAATTTTGATGATTAGATTTTGATGATCCAAGTTTAGTATTTTTGGGATGTTACAAAAATGTTCCCCATGACATCATGGTTCTGCTAATTCCAACGTATAAGTGCAAGCATATACAACATAGATGACACAATGGTTTAAGTTTATTAGGGGCAAGGAATATAAAGTGTGCTATCAAGTTTGTGAGAGCTTTAATCACTAAGTTTTCACATAACAAAATACTTTTAAATTGGAAGATAGCTGAAAACAAAAATATACTTGGAATTGTGTAACACACCATGCATAGGAATTTATAGTGGACACTTTGGAATAACTTAGTTTCTTGGGAGTTGGAGGCATGAGTAGAGCTTACTCATACAAGTGGAGGCTAGCAAAAACTGGGAGCAACCAACTAAGAGAGCAATAATGGCCATAATCATGAAGAGCGATAAAATATTACTAATCAAATCATAGAGTGGTACTACAAGTCAAGGACTAAATGATCATAGAGGCTATGGTGACTTGTTTATAGTCATAACATGGTGTGAGCATTTTCCAAGTCAACCCAAACAAAGCATCAAAGGATAATACCAAATTACTATGCTTTTGTATGCTAAAACAACGCATGATTCTTTCAAGGCATACTAAGCAATCCCAATTGTTTGGAACAAGTCATGCTACAGCAATAATCCCTAAGAATAAGGTCAAAACAACACCTAGCATGACATGATAAAATATAAGTCAAAGTCAAAGCAAGCTCCTCTTGCACTTTCAAGCAAGAACTTTCTACTCCTTTCCAACACCAATCGACTTATTTGAAACAACACAGCGAGAAAGGGGGTTGAAACTACTTTATTCAATCAAACTAAACAATTAATAAAAAACGAAAACTAAGACGCTGCAAGAACAACACAACAGTGCATGAAACAATAAAAATGAAGTGTCTAGAAAGACCTGAGATTTTTATTGATGAAGAAGGGGATGCCCAAGGCATCCCCAAGCTTTAAAGCTTGTAATTCTTGGATATTTATTGGGGTGACACCAGTGTGGCATCCCCAAGCTTGAGCTTTTATCTATTCTTCATCTCATTACATCATTCTCTCTCTACACCTGAAAATTTTCCTTCATACAAAACTTCACACAATATTTATTAGCAACATTAGTGTATTCAAAAGATAATAGACCCTTGGGTTTAGCTTTAGAAAAGCAAAACTTTCACTAAAAACACAAGCTACTGAAGCAACTTCCTTTAAAAAGCTCAATTCCCCAAAAGAGAACTCAAAAAGAAATCGATAAGAAACAAATGCAAATAATGGCAGAAATCTGTCAAAACAGACCAGCAAGTAGAAACCGATTTTTTTGAAGACCTTATTTTGCTCAAATCAAAAATTGTTGAACAAATGAAAGTTATCTAACATACTGGGGGTTTATTCGTAAATTTTCATATCAATACGAGTTATAGAGACTCCTCACGATTTTTTATGGTGGAGGATAGAAATCTGTTTCGGGTCAGGAACTTCCCAAATCTTACTTCCCTATAATTAGAGGTCATTCTTGGCACAAAAAAGCAAACAAAAATGATAAGGAGAGGTCATTAATGAAATAATAACTTACAAGACTCAAGTAAACTCTTGGATTATCTCCCAACAAGTACTTTTCTTTAACGCCTTTAAGTTAGGCACAAGAAGCAAGAAATCAAGTATTTTCAAATGAGGAAGCATTAACATAAAACCTTGCTTTCAAAGGAGGAGCAAAAACCAATGTCTCTCTCCTCATAGGGAAGTGTTAAATAATTTTCTTGAATGGAAATTGATATTTAATGGTGCCTTCTTTCATATCAATTATGGCACCAACAGTTCTAAGAAAAGGTCTTCCCAAAGTAATAGGACAAGAAACATTGTATTCAACATCCAAAACATAGAAATCAACAGGGACACAAGCATTGTTAACCATAATGAGAACATCATTAACACTTCCCATGAGTTTCTTCTTAGCATTATCATTGAGTGGGACATCCAAATAAAAATCTTCCAAAGGTGGCAAATCAAGCATTTCATAAATCTTCCTAGGCATAATAGAGACACTAGAACCAAGATCACATGAAGCTTTGAGATCAAAGTCATTCACTTGCATATTAATAATGGGTTCCCAACTATCTTCTACTTTCCTAGGAATACAAGCTTTGTGTTTTAACTTCTCTTCCTTAATCTTAACAAGAGCATTTGTAATGTGTTTGGTGAAGGCAACATGCATATCACTAGCATCAGGACTTCTAGAAAGATTTTGTAGGAACATATTCACTTCAGAAATATTGCAACCATCAATATCAAAATTAAACTTAGCATCACTAGTAGTAGACTCATTAGGCTTAGGCATTGTAGGAGGAGGAATAGGGACTTCTTGAGGTTTAGTGGCATCCATATGAGTGGTGGTGATGGTGCACACACTATTGTTTCTATCAATTTTTGTTGGATATATGCCCAAGAGGCAATAATAAAGAGGTTATTATCATATCTTCATGCTTATGATAAATGTTTACATACCTTGCTATAATTGTATTAACCGGAAACATTAATACTTGTGTGATTTGTAAACATAAAAGATTCCCTAGTAAAGCCTCTTGTTAAACTAGCTTGTTGGTTAATATATGATCATGGTTTCCTGATCATGAACATTCAGATGTTATTGACAACAAGATCATATCATTAGGATAATGGTGCGATGGACATACTCCTATAGTTAAGCATAGTATAAAGATCAAGTCATTCAAATAGTTCACTTGCTATAAGCTTTCTGATACATAGTAACCTAATTCCTTCGACCATGAGATCATGCTAATCACCATCACCGGAAGGATTCTTTGATGATATCAAACACCACATCATAACTGGGTGGCTATAAAGGTGGCATTGAGTGTTTGGAAAGTATGTGTTGAGGCACATGGATCAAGAGTGGGATTTGTCCATCCATATGACGGATAGATATATTCTGGGCCCTCTCGGTGGAATGCCATCCAATTAGCTTGCAAGCATGTGAATGTCTCACAAGGGATCACATATCACGGGAACGAGAAAATAATACTTAACGGTAACGAGGTTGAACTAGGTATGTAGAGATACCAACGATCATACCTCAGATAAGTAAAATATCGTGAGACAAAGGTAAATTGGTTCCGTATGTAAATGGTTCATTTGATCGCAAAGTAATCGTAGAAATATGTGGGAGCCATATGAATTTCCAGATTCCTCTATTGGTTATTGATCGGAGAAGAGTCTCGATCATGTCTGCATAATTCACGAACCGTAGGGAGACACACTTAAGGATTTAATGTTGTTTAGTAGATATGGAATGTGAGTAAAGAGACCGAATATTGTTCAGAGTCTCGTATGGGATCCGGGATATCACGATGAGATATGGAATGGTCCGGAGAATAAGATTCATATAAGGAAAGTCCAATTCCGGAGTTCGGGAATGATTCCGGTGTTTTCACCAGAATGTTCTAGAAGGGTCTAGAAGGTTCACCGATCCGGAAGAGGAAGGGTACATGGATGTGTCATGACAAAGTGTAATGGTTGCATCATGTCCTAGGTCACTTGGCTGGACACTTGGAAGAGATAAATCAAACTCTAATTTGAAATTTAAAAAGGCAGTTTGAAAAAGTCAAATCCCAACATGGTTTCCGAGTTAGGGAGGGTTTCTAAGTTAGGGAGGGTTTCCAACTGGGTTAGGAACACCCTTGGATGCCCCCCACCTATATAAGGAGGGGTGGGGGCGCACCCCAAGATATCCCCCTTGCCCTAGGCGCCCAAGAAGCCCTAGGTTGGCCGCCGCCCCCCTCTCTAGTTGCGACCAATCTAGATCTCCTCTAAACCGCTACCAACTAGCTACACCCTAGTTGCTAGCTACCTCTAAACCTCGGACACTAAACCCTATATCTCCAGGGCTCCCTCTAATCCACCATACCCGCTCCGGCTTAGGAAAAGCCCTACAGGATCTCCCCTCTATTTCCGACACCACGCCGTCATGCTGCCAGAATCGCGAGGAGAGAACTACAACCTCCGCTGCCTGCTGGAACAAGGGAGAGAAAGGTATTCATCGAGTACCGTACGTGTGACTGACTGTTGGAGAGCTGCCGGAACGCGGCGCCGGAAGGATCGTCTACACGATCTTGAGATCGGCAAGTGAACGACTACATCACCCACGAGAATCTGCTCTCGTTAACCGCTTTGGATCTTTGAGGGTTAGTACTCTATCGACTCGTTGCTACAATCTAGTAGATAGATCTTGGCTTGTGTGTGTTCGTGCGATAGAATTTTTTTTGTTTTCCATGCTATGAACCCTTACAGTGGTATCAGAGTTGTGTCTATATGTAGATCTATTGCACGAGTAGAACATAATGGTCATTGTGGGCGTTGATTCTTTTGTTGTTGATCGCTTCTTGTGTACTTTGCATCTTGCAGGATGGTGGGATGAAGCGGCCCGGTCTAACCTTACATGACATCGTTCATGAGACTTCCTCCACACTTTACATGCAACTCGTATTGCATAAGTGGCTTTGCGGGTGCCTGTTTCTCCCAACATAGTTAAGATTCAATTTACAACTGGTGATTGACAATACTAGTATCAACGTTGTGGTTCTTGTTCGTAAGTTAGAACGACACTTTTTGAAAGCCCCAAACCACGTAAAACATGCAAAGAAAATTAGAGGCGTCTAACTTTGTTTTGCAGGGGTGTGCTGTGATGTGATATGGCCATGATTATGATTATATATGATGTATTCAATGTTCCTTATTGTAAGTCGGCAACCGGCAGGAGCCATATGGTTGTCTTTTAATTTCATTAAGACCCGCATGTCTATTATTCATAGTTGTAATAGTTGATGCTGGTGGACGACAACCATGGAGTAGCGCCATTGACCTTGACGCCATGCCGGTGATTATGGAGAGCATGTTCATGCTTGAAGATGGAGATCGGAAGCACAATAAGAAAGGCCATATCATATCACATATTATGAATTGCATGTGATGTTAATCCTTTTATGCATCTTGTATTGCTTAGATTGCGACGGTAGCATTATAAGATGATCCCTCTCACAAAATATCAAGTTATATAGTGTTCTTATTTAGTAGGAGCCGTTGCCAAAGCTCGTTGTTTCGAAGCACCACATGATGATCGGGTGTGTTAGATTCTGCGAGTGTATATAACGGGAGCAAGCCAGATTTTCTCATGTGGAAGCTAAGGTTTGATATTGACGAGCCTAGCATGTACAGCCATGGTCTCGGAACACAAAATACCGAAAGGTAAAGCATGAGTCATATAGATGATATGATGAACATGATGATTGTTCGCCTTTGAAACTACATCATGTCACGTGATGATCGGACTTGGTATAGTGGATTTGGTTCATGTAATCACTAAATCAATGTGAGGGATATTGTTTTGAGTGGGAGTTCAATAGAAATATGATTAAAATTTGAACACTATTTATCATAAATTAAATAAAAGTGAATTTGCATAGTTGTTGTAGTCATTGGCATCTGTTTACCACGTTGAGCTTAGTTATAATTGAGATAATAGAACTATAGAATTCTGTTTAATTACTTTACGAACTGGTATCGTATTATTTTGAAGTGTTAATCTAAAGTTTAAAAGTCCTATTGCAAACTTTCAGTAAGTTCCGGTTACTCCATGAAGTTTAATAATTGGTATTAAATCAAGAGTAACAATTCCAGTGTTAGTATATAAGTATCATGTTAGTCTCCATGATTCTTGATATTCAAAATATTGTTTTAATATCAAGGTTATCGGGGATCTGAAATAATTGTTTCAAAAACCATCATGTGTGAAAGATATTGTGATATATAAAACAAAGTTTTTGTTATAACATGATAGAGTATAATATGGCCAAAGTCATGTTCTCATATTTGATGAGAATTTGCAAAAGGTTGGAGACGATGGCCGTCCTAATCCTCCAAAAGGTTTTGGAGAGCAACATTATACTCGCAATTCACCGTTATAAGCTAAAGTAGCTTGATCATGAATAGTTCCATGATAAGGATGAATATTTGATGTAGCTAAAATGTTTACTACACTAAATGATTAATAAAAATGGAATTTGAAAGAACACCAAACATTTGATGATGGTGATCTACTTCAAAGTGCAAGTCCAAAGACATTGGTATTTAACTATAGATGTTTTGGACTATGTGTCATAAGTATGGCACCACTGTTGATGTTGATAGATTATTTTGAAAGGATAAAGAAATACTGAAAGAGAAATCTAAGAAATATTTGCCAGAAGATAAAATACTAGAATTGTTCAGCTTAGGTATATAGAGGATATACATGTTATGGATGTATTCTTTGCTTGTTAAAAAATGTAGTTCTTAAGTATTGGATACTGAATTTATTGGTGTGAATCATCATACGAAACAACACAATTCATGAACTACAATGGCCTAAAGTAATTAGCAAAAGAATATGTGATGATGCTCATCGAGAACAAATAAAGGGTTGTTGTGTTGCTCGTTGAAATCAAAACTTACCTTCAAGATTTGTTTTCAATAATTTTTATTTCGATCAGGTATTATGAGAACAAAAGGGTTGTTCAAATAATTGCCGTAATCGATAAAAGATGGATGATTTACAAATCTCATTGGAGAAATCACATCCATAAAACTAGTGCTAAAAATGTCGAAAGACAAATTGATTGAAAGATCACTTAGGAAGTGACATCGCCGTTTAAATTATATTGGAAAGAAAGCATGAAGAAACTCCATGTGGATGGAATTTTGGAGTCTTTTGATTTTTGATCAAATGACGCTTGCGAAACTTTCCTAGAGATAATTAAAACTCCGTTCATAGGCCAAAAGTGAACGAATGACTAGCTTATTGGAACTTGTACATATAGATGTATAAAGCCCATTATGTGTAGTCAAGAGCGATGGATTTCAACTTCATATTCTTTCTCCGAAAAAGTGAGTGAATATATGAATATTTACTTAATGAGGATGAAGTGTGAAACATTTGAAAAGTTCGAAGACTTTCAAGATGAAATGCAAAATCAATGTAACAAGAAAATAAAGAATTTATGATAGGATCATAAAGGGAGATATTTGAGTTACAAGTTTAGCATAACACCTAAGATTTGAGGAATCGTTCCATGGATTTGCGTTTCCCAAAACACCATATGAGTATGGAATAATCGAGATATGCAATGAAACCTTGTTTGACATGGTAAGATCAAAGATGTAATTCATAAAACTGCCATTATATTTTAAAGATTAAAAGCTTTAGAGATTACCGCTTTTTCACTGAAAAGAGCTTCATCATGATCCGTTGAAATGACACCATATAAAGTTATGGCTTGGGATAAAACCCAAGTTGTCCTTTCTTAAACATTGGTATGCTATGCATAAAGAAGATGTTTACAACCAAAGTCAGATGAATATTTCTTTGTATGTTATTTTGAATAGCCGTTAAGTATTCCTCCATAACACTGAAGAAAAAAGTGTTTGTCGCTTAGAACTTCAAGTTTCTTTGAGAAAGTAATTTTTCGTGAAAAGTTAATTGGGAGGACAATAGAACTTTGATAAGGTTAAAAGAACCTTAGCTATATGTGCAAAGTTGTGCAGCGCCAAAAAGTGTTCTGGAGGCAGCAACAATGCTCATGGCTCACGTTCCTCAAAGGTTGTGGTCACGGAAGTCTAAGTTCCTATTGAACCAAGTAGGTCGGATAAACAATCAAATACCAAGATTTGAGGGTTGAATCATTATTTGAAAATAATGAACCGACTGCATGAAAATAAGAGATAATGGGCCCTAGCTCCATCAAATGTCTTGGAGCCATAAAATCCGTGATAGTTCCATACACGAGAAATCAAGCTTTGAACTTGAAAGACCCTCTAGAAAGGTGTAAAACCTTACAAACGTGTTTGGATCTATAAAGAAATAGACATGGATGTTTCACATCTATGAAATAGTCGACATGTTGGGAAAGAATTCACAACAATGTTCAAAGGTTGACTATGACAAGATTTGATCTTTCATAGTGATATTTAGTCTAGACGGATTAATGTAGCAACCACTACATATAATTTTGTTATGTGGTAGTTGAATAAACAAAACAATTTCTTCTGATAGAATTGTTACCTAGGACGTGTGAATAACACGGTCCAAAGGGTTTTGTTAATTCAAAGGATGCTAAAAGCATATGCAAACTTCAATGGTTAAAGTAAGCATCGTGGAGTTGGAATCTTCACTATGATGAAACTGTTAAAAGAGTTTAATTTCATCGGAGACGATGAAGATGCTTGCATTTGCAAGAAATTAAGTGGGAGCACTAATACATATTTCTAATACATTATGTGGAAGACATATTGTTGATTGGAAATGATGTATCTTTTATTAACACATGTTAAGAATTTCATCTCGATGAAAGACTTAGGCAATACCCGAATATTTGGCATCAATATCTATATAGATAGATTGAGACGCTAATATGGTTGTGCCAAATATACATAGATGAGATATTGAATGAGTTCAGTATGGAAATGACAAGAAAAAGGTTCTTGCCACATAGAAAGGCTTAAATCAAAATTCAAGTGTATCGACACTTGGTAAGTGAAACAAATATTCTAGTATAGATTGATACTTGATGTATGAAATCAGAAAGAGTATTTATATCAATCATACTGTGATATGTACAAATCCAGATAAGTCCTATGCTCTAAATGTTATGAGCATATACCAGAATGATTCATAAGATGATCATTGGACTATAGTAAGGATATTCTTATGATCTTTTGGAAGAACTAAAAATATACTATTATTTTGTAGATGTGACAAATAGATGATTAGTTCATTGTAAAAGTACTGCATTGATACTTGTTTTGTCACAAAGTACAAATTAATTTTATCTCAATCTAAACTAAGGGTGGAAAAATATAATGGAAAGTAAGTTCCATAATGGATTTGGATGAGTTCCAAAGTTAAGACGTTGTGACAGATACTACAACAAACGGCTAAGTATATGACTGCTATTATAGCATCAAAAGAGGGCATTCGTATCAAGTAGTTTGTTATCAAACTAGGTGTGATTCACAGCGGGATAGTACTATGAAGATATATTGTACGACAATATTATCAACATGTTTTAACCCCAAGGAACTAAAGGTCTCACCAAAGTACCAAATTTATACAAAGCCATCTCATTAGAGAATGAGTAATACGTAGAGACGCAAAGACATGCAATTACACACGGACCTGAAAGTATCGGATCCGGAGATCAGTTGACCACTAGCAATCGTGTAAATACAACACCGGAAAGCCATAGGTGTTGAATGCATAAAGGTTTGAAACTAGATTATTGACTCTAGTGCAAGTGGGAGACTGTTGGAGATATTCCCAAGAGGCAATAATAAAGAGGTTGTTATAATATCTTCATGCTTATGATAGATGTTTACATACCATGATATAATTGTATTAACCGGAAACATTAATTGTTATGGGGTAACCCCTTGGGGTGGCCCGATTTTTCACGAATCTCCACGGGAATCAAGGGTAAAGCGGTGGAAGGGGGAAAGGGGGTGAAATCCACGAACACACGCACACGAAGAACCCGATGAACTCACGCACACAAAACACGATACACGCCAATAACTCACGCCGGTGGCAACCGGTCCAACATAATCTCTAGGATCGGTGTTGGGCGAAGCTCTCTCTCCACGCCAACAACGGGGACGAGGTGCTTGGTGAGATCTTGACGACTTGGGGGCGAGAAACCGAGAACCCAAGGCCTTGTACAAATTGAACGCACTAGGCAAGATCCAAGAGGAGGGTGGATAATAGGGTGCTCCTTGGTAGGAGCATGAGACCAATAGATGTAAGTTCCTCAAAGGGTTTCCTTAATCTATTATTATCCAAGTCTAGGGTTTACAATGGAGGGTGGGGGCTATTTATAGGCGAACCATGAGAACAGGGGTATTTTAGGAACAAATAGTGAAATATAGAGAGGGTTACAGGGCGCTGGCCCGAATTAACACGTTCAGGTCTTCCCAGGTCCGGTAGTACCGGTCCAGCACGACCGGTAGTACCGTCCGGTAGTACCGCCTGCCCGTAGTGCCGCTTGTCGCCCGGGACTTCACGCCATCATTGGTGGCGGTGGCGAGTAGTCTTGGGTCCGATAGTACCGGGTCCAGGTCTGGTAGTACCACCGGAGATAGAGAGTTTTTGGCTTCTGTTGGAGTCGTCTGTTGGTGGCGGTAGCAGAGGGCGGTAGTACCGGTCGCCAGGTCCGGTAGTACCGCTGGCGACAGAGAGCATTTGGTCTCTTCCGCTGGTGCTCCTCCGTTCTGTGGGTCCTTCTCTTCGTACCTGATGATGCACAAGGTATGCGTATGAAGTAGCAGGCCATCCAAGGGTGTATCGAAGTCACACAAGGAGAGGAGCGAGTTCACCTTAGCTTGAAGGAGTTTGGCTCGGGCGCGAGTCATGGGTCCACTTGGGGAGCTCGTGGGAGTAGATGTAGTAGCGGTCGTAGGACGGGCTGCATCAGCTCCCCCCCCCTTGGGAAAGAGTCGTCCTCGACTCTTCAACCTTCTCAACTTCATCTTCTCCATGGTAGGGTGAGAGGTCCTTGACATTGAATGTCGAGCTCACAAGATACTTTGATGTTGAGATATCGATGATATAGGTGTTGTTTTTGATCCTCTTTAGCACCTTGAATGGTCCATCACCTCTTGGCTTGATCTTGGAGTCGCATTCCTTGGGGAAGCGGTCTTTACTCAAGTGTATCCACACAAGGTCGCCCTCTTCGAAGATTATCTCTTTCTTGTTCTTGTTTAGCCTTGATGCTTGGCGAAGGACTTGTTTCTCGATAGTAGCTCGTGTGTCTTCATGAAGTTTCTTCATTGTTTGGGCACGCTTGACAACGTCCATATTGGCACGTTCATGAAGTGGAAGTGGGAGGATATCAAGCGCGGTGAGAGGCTCGAAGCCATAGACGATCATGAACGGGCTCCTCATGGTGGCGGAGTGCTTGGCGCGATTGTAGGCGAACTCGGCGTGTGGAATACATTCCTCCCAGTCTTTAAGGTTCTTCTTGATCAACACCTGGAGGAGTGTTCCAAGGCTTCGATTGACGACCTCGGTTTGTCCATCGGTTTGAGGATGCGAGGCGGAGGAGAAGAGGAGCTTGATGCCGAGCTTGGCCATGAGAGTCTTCCAGAAGTAGCTCATGAATTTGACGTCGCGGTCGGAGACGATTGTTCTTGGTACACCGTGCAGCCTAATTATTTCCCTGAAAAACAAATTGGCTACATGTGAAGCATCATCGGTCTTATGGCACGGAATAAAGTGTGCCATTTTTTAAAAGCGATCCACTACTACAAAGATAGAATCATGTCCATGTTTATATCTAGGCAAGCCTAACACAAATTCCATGCTAATGTCCTACCAAGGTGCATGAGGAATAGGCAATGGCATATAAAGACCAAAGGGGTTGGACTTAGACTTAGCTTGGATACATGTAGTGCATCGTTGGACGTGGCGCTCCACGTCGCGCTTCATTTGGATCAAACCTTTGGAGACGAGTTGGTTGATTTGACGTTCGATCTCCTTTGTCTCTTCCGGTTAAATGCGATCTGGCGCAGTTTGGGAGTGGGCGCGGTATGAGGTCGATCACGTGCTCGATTCCACGAAGAGGAGGAAGGCCATGAGGAAGCTCTTCGGGAAATACATCTTGGAATTCCTGCAAAATAGCCGTCAAAGAAGGAGGAACATTTGTCAAGTCGTTAGTTCCTTGCGCTAGTCCCTTGCATACAAGGACATAGTGCAAGATGAATGGGTTGTTCCGCACTTCTCTCATCTCACTTTTGGTGGCAAGAAGAACACTCTTAGTTTTTCCACTCGAGTTTGGCTTGTATCTCTCACTCACTATGGTGTGGTTCTCTCGCTCACCACTCTTCTCACAAGGTGTTTTTGTGTATTGCGCCCTCGCTAAAGCCTTTGCATTGTCCGCAATTATTTGGCTAGGAGTCATTGGTTGCAACACACAAGTTTTATCAAGCCATTTGAAGGTATAAGTGTTGGAGTGACCATCATGCAAAGCACGCTTGTCATATTGCCACGGCCTTCCGAGCAACATATGGCAAACCGTCATTGGGACCACGTCACATTCCACCGTGTCCTTGTAGGGCCCAATTGAGAACGTTACCGAGACGGTGTGCTTGATCTTGACGGATCCTTGGTCACTTAGCCATTGGATATGGTAGGGGTGTTTATGTGGATGGAGGGTGAGGTTGAGTTTCTCACACAATTCCGTGCTTGCAAGATTGTGGCAACTCCCTCCATCGATGACAACTTTGATGGACTTCCCATTGATGCCGGCACGAGTTTGGAAGATGTTCGAGCGTTGGTCTTCATTCTCATTGACTTGGGTAGTTAAGACCCTTGTGACCACAAGCGATGGACTTGCGTCATGCTCACACACAAGAAGTTCTTGGTCCTCTTACAAATGTTGCCTTGCCATGGCTTCCTTGACCCTTGCATCAAACTCTTCTTCACTCAAGTATTCTTCATCGCCGTTGTCATGGATGAACAAAACTTTCTTGTTTCCACATGCGGCCGATTTGTGTCCTTTGCCTCCACACTTGTAGCATTCACCATTGAATGGTTGATCATCCCTTGTGTTTTTGCCACTTGGGGGTTGTTTTCCTTGAGGGAGAGTTGGCTTGAAGGGAAGCTTGGTGGTACTTGAGGAGCTTCCACTTGGTGTTGTTGGAGTAGTGGTTGGCGCTTGCTTGTAGGTGAAGTACGTCTTTGGCTTGTTGTACTTGATGTCCTCTTGCACTTGACGCTCGGCCTTTGATGCGATGTGCACAAGCTCAACCATGTTGTTGTACTTTTGGAACTCGGTGATGCGCTTGATGGGATGGTTCAAGCCATTGAGGAAGCGTGCCATAGTTTGTTCATCTCGCTCTTCAATGTTGGCACGGATCATGTTGAGCTCCATTTGCTTGAAGTACTCTTCCACGGTATTTTTCCCTTGACTAAGCGTTTGAAGCTTGTTGAAGATCTCACGCGTGTAGTGTGAAGGAACAAAGCGGGATCTCATATGGGCCTTCATATCTTGCCAAGTTGATATTGGAGGCTCTTCTTTTGCTTCGCGAGCGAGTTGGACTTGTTCCCACCAAAGGTTGGCATACTCATCGAACTCGATGTATGCCATGGCCATCATCTTCTCATTGCTATAGTTGTGCATGCGGAAGATCTTGTCGACCTTGAGTTCCCACGAGAGATATTCCTCGGGTTCATTGGAACCGGTGAACTTGGGCATGGTGAATTTGTGCTTGCCGAAAGTTTCTTCTCCATTGAGGTTCCGGTTGCGGCGGTTGCCATGATTTGGGCGGTCATCATCATCATCCGAGCTCTCATGTCTTGCTTGGTGATGGTTGTGTTGCTCTTGCGGTTGTTGAGGTGCCGCGTTTGGTGGTGGAACTTGGTTTTGACAACGAGCTTGGGGAGCTTGCTCGTTTTTTTGGCGCGGTTGAGGACGAGGAGGAGGTTGATGGTCTTCACGACGATCTTGGGGAGCTTGCTCTTGTTCTTGTCGTGGGTGGTGCCGAGGAGCATTATCTTGCGCCCTGTGGTGAGGAGGACGTCGAGCCGCATGCGCAATGGGCTGCTCTTCTTCTTCTTGATGTGGAGGAGGCTCGTCATGACCATCATGTTGCCGACGTGGACGTTCATGTCGATGATGACGCCTTGGAGGATCTTCGAGTGCTTCACGTCGACGGTGATCTTGTTCGTCCTCTTCGGATGCTTCACTTGTTGTTGGAGGGACATGTCTACGGCGATGGGCTTGGTGGTCCATATGAGGTTGCTCTTGTTGAATCACAAGTGCCCTTGGTTGTGGCTGGTTCGCTTCATGGCGTGGAGGTCTTGCGGAGAGGTCACCATCATAGCTTGATGTTGCGGCGTGTCGCGGAGATGGTACCACTTGAGAAGAGCTCATGGATTGAAGAACGGGTCCATCCCGGTGCCTTGAAGCATGACGGCGAGGTGCACTTGATTCACTTGAGGAGTGCCGAGATGAGCTTGATTTGCGCGAGCATGGCCTTGCTAGTCCATCAATGAGGCGTTGAAGCTTCTCATCCGTTGCGGCGAGTGCACGACCAAGAGCTTCATTTTGATGACCGAGGTTGTGTTGCATGGCATGCATTTGGCCACGGACTTCTTCGAAGCGGTTGTCGATGTTCTTGAATTCCACACGGGCCTCGCTAAATTGTTCATCTTGGCGCCGCTCAAGAGCTTCACAACGGTAGTTGAATTCTCCTCGGACCTTCCAATGGTCCCATCTTGTCATGAATTGTGTGTCATCCTCTGGAGGTTGTGGTGGTTGGGACGGCTCTCCATTCATGTCCATGATGCAAAGCCAACAAGGGTTGTATATGGAGAATAAGGGTGCGTAGAGTTAGCCTTTTACCTCACCTTGGAGATTATATCAAACCAATTTCCACACAAATGAGCGAACAACGTGCAAAGTGAAATGGGCAAGAAACTCACACACAAATATGCTACAACTCTCAAAAGCTTTTGGTGGAAGGTTAGGATTGTGGAGAACCAAACGAAACGATCCAAGCAAAAGGTTATTGTTCTACGTGGTAAAGAACCAAAGATCAAAAGCAAAAGGATACGATCTACAAAAACACGGAAAAACGCACACGTGGAGAAAAACGGGGTTAGCACGACTATGAAAATGAGCACAAAAGGTCCTAACGAAGACTACGCTCGGTTGTCATGCCAACTCAAGGAGAGACCACAACTCGTTTGCCAAAAGAGGATAAGCAATAGATTTGTGCACTTACCTTGGTGCGCTCTTTCTTCTCTCTTTCTTGGCTTACAAGCTTGGTGTTCTCTTTGTATTGGGAGACTATGTATCTTTTTCTTTTTCTGTTTCTTTTTTTTTATTCTTTTTCCTTTTTCTCCCTTTCTATGTTACTATGTTAACTTTTGTATTTGGCCTCACACTCTCACTTTCCGAAGGCAAGTGCACAATGCTTAGACAAACACAAAATGAGTTGCTCTCATAGGATAGATACACACAAAGGAAGATATGGGGCTGTCAAGGTGGTGCAAGTTATACCTTTGGTATTGTTGACGGCTTGCAACCGTTGGTGTGGATGATGTTCTAGTGTCGCGGTGTCGTTGAGCGCTGGTGACTTTGATGCGGAAGCTTGTGTTAAATTGGTGACAAACACGCGAAACACGAACAAATTGAAGATGGAAAGTCAGCCAACGAAGTTGAGGTGTCAAGACAAGAAGGAAAACCTTCTGTGGCGCGCGGTAGTACCGCTTGGTACGGGTGGTAGTACCGGACGGCGGTAGTACCGCCTGATCCACCGGTAGTACCGCTGGTCACAGAACATGAACGAGATCCAAAATTCGTGGACCAAAACTCAAATTCGTGGGAAATCTGACTGAAAGGCTGGGCTAGGAACAACAGGGGCTATAGATCGACTCCAAAAGCAACAGATCTATGGACCAAAACCATGAAAAACTCACCAAATTCAAAGATCGATCCGAAGGCAAATTGGGGCTCTTTTTGGTGGGATTTTCGATTTTAAGGGGGGATAAAGAAAAATTGGGGGGAAATTCGTGATCAACCTTGCTCTTGATACCAAGATGTTATGGGGTAACCCCTTGGGGTGGCCCGATCTTTCACGAATCTCCACGGGAATCGAGGGTAAAGCGGTGGAAGGGGGAAAGGGGGTGAAATCCACGAACACACGCACACGAAGAACCCGATGAACTCACGCACACAAAACACGATACACGCCGATAACTCACGCCGGTGGCAACCGGTCCAACATAATCTCTAGGATCGGTGTTGGGCGAAGCTCGCTCTCCACGCCAACAACGGAGGACGAGGTGCTTGGTGAGATCTTGATGACTTGGGGGCGAGAAACCGAGAACCCAAGGCCTTGTACAACTTGAACGCACTAGGCAAGATCCAAGAGGAGGGTGGATAATAGGGTGCTCCTTGGTAGGAGCATGAGACCAATAGATGTAAGTTCCTCAAAGGGTTTCCTTAATCTATTATTATACAAGTATAGGGTTTACAATGGAGGGTGGGGGCTATTTATAGGCCAACCACGAGAACTGGGGTATTTTAGGAACAAATAGCGAAATATAGAGAGGGTTACAGGGCGCTGGCCCGACTTAACACGTTCAGGTCTTCCCAGGTCCGGTAGTACCGGTCCAGCACGACCGGTAGTACCGGTCAGCCGGTAGTACCGCTTCCGGCCCGGTAGTGCCGCTTGTCGTCCTGGGACTTCCGCTGGCATCGTCTGTTGGTGGCGGTAGCAGGAGGCGGTAGTGCCGGGGTCCGGTAGTACCGGGTCCAGGTCTGGTAGTACCGCCGGAGACAGAGAGTTTTTGGCTTCTGTTGGAGTCGTCTGTTGGTGGCGGTAGCGGAGGGCGATAGTGCCGCCGGGTGGTAGTACCGGTCGCCAGGTCCGGTAGTACCGCTGGCGACAGAGAGAATTTGGTCTCTTCCGCTGGTGCTCCTCCGTTCTATGGGTCCTTCTCTTCGTACCTGATGATGCACAAGGTATGCGTATGAAGTAGCAGGCCATCCAAGGGTGTATCGAAGTCACACAAGGAGAGGAGCGAGTTCACCTTAGCTTGAAGGAGTTTGGCTCGGGCGCGAGTCATGGGTCCACTTGGGGAGCTCGTGGGAGTAGATGTAGTAGCTGTCGTAGGACGGGCTGCATCATTAATACTTGTGTGATTTTTAAACATAAAAGAGTCCCTAGTAAAGCCTCTTGTAAAACTAGCTTGTTGGTTAATATATGATCACGGTTTCCTGATCATGAACATTCATATATTATTAACAACAAGATCATATCATTAGGATAACGGTGTGATGGACATACTCCTATAGTTAAGCATAGCATAAAGATCAAGTCATTCAAATATTTCACTTTCTATAAGCTTTCTGATACATAGTAACCTAATTCCTTCGACCATGAGATCATGCTAATCACCATCACCGGAAGGATGCTTTGATGACATCAAACACCACACCGTAACTGGGTGGCTATAAAGGTGGCATTGAGTGTTCGGAAAGTATGTGTTGAGGCACATGGATCAAGAGTGGGATTTGTCCATCCATATGATGTATAGATATATTCTGGGCCCTCTCGGTGGAATGTCATCCAATTATCTTGCAAGCATGTGAATGGCTCACAAGGGATCACATATCACGGGAACAAGAAAAGAATACTTATCGGTAACGAGGTTGCACTAGGTATGTAGAGATACCGACGATCAGACCTCGGATAAGTAAAATATCACGAGACAAAGGGAAATTGGGTCCGTATGTAAATGGTTCATTCTATCGCAAATTAATCGTAGAAATATGTGGAGCCAAATGAATTTCCAAATTCCTCTATTGGTTATTGATCAGAGAAGAGTCTCGATCATGTCTGCATAATTCACGAATCGTAGGGAGACACACTTAAGGATTCAATGTTGTTTAGTAGATATGGAATTTGAGTAAAGAAACCGAATATTGTTCGGAGTCCCATATGGGATCCAGGATATCACGGGGAGATCCGGAATGGTCCGGAGAATAAGATTCATATAAGGAAAGTCCAATTCCGGAGTTCGGAAATGATTCCGGTGTTTTCACAGGAATGTTCTAGAAGGGTGTAGAAGGTTCGCCGATCCGGAAGGGGAAGGGTACATGGATGTTTCATGACAAAGTGTAATGGTTGCATCATGTCCTAGGTCACTTGGCTGGACACTTGGAAGAGAGAAATCAAACTCTAATTTGAAAGTCAAAAAAGGCAGTTTGAAAAAGTCAATTCCCAACATGGTTTCCGAGTTAGGGAGGGTTTCTAAGTTAGGGAGGGTTTCCACCTAGGTTGAAAACACCCTTTGACGCCCCCCACCTATATAAGGAGGGGTGGGGGCGCACCCCAAGGTATCCCCCTTGCCCTATGCGCCCAAGAAACCCTAAGTTGGCCGCCGCCCCCTCTCTAGTTGCTAGATACCTCTAAACCTCGGCCTCTAAACCCTAGATCGCCGGAGCTCCCTCTACTCCACCATACCCGCTCCAGCTTAGGCGAAGCCCTGCGGGATCTCCCCTCTACTTCCGACACCACGTCATCATGCTGCAGGAATCGCGAGGAGAGAACTACAACCTCCGCTGCCTGCTAGAACAAGGGAGAGGAAGGTCTTCATCGAGTACCGTACATGTGACCGACTGCGGGAGCATTGACGGAACACGGCGCCGGAAGTATCGTCTACGCGATCTTGAGATCAGAAAGTGAACGACTATATCACCCATGAGAATCTGCTCTCTTTAACCGCTTTGGATCTTCTAGGGTTAGTACTCTATCGACTCGTTGCTACAATCTAGTAGATAGATCTTGGCTTGCCTGTGTTCATGCGATAGAATTTTTTTATTTTTCCATGCTACGAACCCTTACAATTTCAGCTTCCCTTTCCCACTTAGCATGAAGTTGGGCTAATAGTCTAACATTTTCATCAATAGTAACTTGTATGACATGAGTGGCAGCAAAGGTACTTTCCATGGTTTCAGGTTTAGCAGCCATTTTATTAATCAAAGAGGATTGTGCTTCAGACAAAGAGGAAATATTTTTCTCAACATTCAAAATCTTTTCCTCTATAGTCTTATTGAAAGTGGTTTGTTTACTAATAAAGTCTTTGAGCATGACTTCATGTTCAGAGGGGGCAGTTCTAGCATTGTTGTAGGAGTTTCCATAGGCATTGCCATTATTAGGAGGATAAGGCCTATAAATGTTATTACTACCAAAATTATTCCTATAGGCATTGTTGTTGAAATTGTTGTTTCTAATGAAGTTCACATCAACTTGCTCTTCTTGAGCAACCAAAGAGGCTAAGGGAACAGTGTTTGGATCTAAAGGAGATTTCCCATTAACAAGCATAGCCATAATAACATCAATCTTATCACTCAAACATGAGGTTTCTTTAACAGAATTTACCTTCTTACCGCGTGGAGCTCTTTCAGTGTGCCATTCAGAGTAGTTAATCATCATATTATCAAGGAGTTTTGTTGCAGCACCCAAAGTGATGCCCATAAAGGTACCTCCAGCAGCTGAATCTTACAGGTTTCTTGAAGAGAAGTTCAAACCTGCATAAAAATTCATATTTGCATATTTGCACTTAATCCAAGAATCAATACTATTTCTAGGAAAATATAGCAACCATTCTTTAGCTTTTCATCTCAAGGAGAAGGGAAACGGCTTGAGCTTAATAATATCTCCATCTACATCCTTATACTTTTGCATCTCACAAAGTTCAACAAAGCTATTGAGATGGGCAACAGCATCATCAGAACTAGCACCAGAAAATTGCTCTGTCATCACAAGATTCAACAAAGCAGGCTTAATTTCATAAAAGGTAGCATTAGGAGCAGGTGGAGCAATAGGAGTGCTTAGGAAATCATTGTTGTTTGTGCTAGTGAAGTCACACAACTTGGTGTTCTCAGCAGAGTTCATTTTGGCAAAAGTGGGCCAAGCCAAAAACAGCAGCAGCTAGAGCAAGAACTAATTTTTTTGTGTTTTTGATAAGAGAAAGCAAACCAAACTATTTTTTTGGAGTTTTTGATAAAAAGAAGCAAACAAAACCAAACTAAAGAAACTAATCAAACCAAAAACAAAGCAAAGAGAAAGGTTGAGAAGGACTCCCCTTGTGAAGACGTCCTTATCCTCCCCGACAACGACGCCAGAAAGTCTTGATGCGTGCATAAAGTGTTGACTTGGGAGCACTTTGTTGGAAACCCCAAGAGCAGGTGTGATGAGCACAGCAGCAAGTTTCCCTCAGTAGAGACCGAGGTTATCAAACCAGAAGGAGGAAGGAAACGACTCAAAGGTGTTGCTAGCAACTTGGAGACCTACACAACACAAACTCAAGACTTTATCCCAATGAACAGTGAGGTTGTCAAGCTCACCGGTTTGCTGTAACAAAGGATTAACTGTATGGTGTGGAAGGTAATGATGGTTTGCAGCAAGTAAACAGGTAACATTGGAAGATGTATCAATGGTAAAGATTGGACCGGGGTCCATAGTACCCTAGAGGTGGTCTCCTTAGATAAAAAGACATGGCATGAAGGGTAAACAAATTACAGCAGGGCAATTGACAGGAACTGAGCAAGGAATAATAATGCAATACTAGACACAAAGATCCTATGATATTCGATTGGGAAATACAACAATATACATAGACCGCCATCCAACTGCATCTATGACTAGAAGTCCACCTTCAGGTTATCATCCAAACGCCCTCCATTATTAAGTTGCAAGCAACAGACAACTGCTTTAAGCAAAGTGTGCAAGGTAAACAATGCACTTGTTCCATGAATAAGAGACCATTGTTTTCTCCCTAGTGGCAACAACACATCTACCACCGAAGAGATTTCTGTCACTTCCCTTGGTAAGTAGAGGCATGAACCCAATATCAAGCATAAATACCCCTCTTGGAGTCACAAGCAACTACTCGGCCAAGATAGCTACTAACAACAGAGAGCATGCAAGATCACAAACAAAACAGACATGATATAATCAATAAGACAAAACCATTAATCAACCTGACATAGTAATCTCAATATCCATCGGATCCGCGCAAACACAACATGCATGATTACAAATAGATTAGATCTTGATCATGAACGGAGCTCACAAGATCTATACATGAAAGCACAAAGGAGGAGATACAACCATCTAGCTACTACATGGACCCGTAGTCCAAGGTGGAACTACTCACGCTTCATACCGGAGAAAAAGTCCTCCGGGATGATCTTCCCTCCGGCAGGGTGCCGGGAAGAACTTCAGATCCCCCGATCTAGGGACGATGGTGACGGATACAGACGGTTTCATGGAATATTGATTGGGTGTTTAGGGTTTTGGCATCGGGGGGACTTTATAGGCGAAGAGGCGAGGCAGGGGGCCACCAGGGCGGCTGCACCCCCCAGGCGCGCCCATTCCTAGGCCGCGCCACCAGGGGGTGTGGCCCCTTGGTGAGCCTCCTCCGTCTCGTATTCTGGCTTCTTGTTGCCCACGGTAAAATATTGAATTTGGCTTTTGTCCCGTCCAATTCCGAGAATATTGATTTTCTGCTTTTCTGGAACCAAAAACAGAAGAAAACAGGCAACTGGCACTGTGGCAACTTGTTAATAGGTTAGTTCCAGAAAACATATAAAAACACCTCAAAGTGTAGACAAAGCAAAGCAAAGTAGATACTAAACAAGCATGGAACATCAAAAATTATAGATATGTTTCCGACATACCATGCCCCTCTCTACTTGAGAGAGATATATCTGGGCCCCTCAAGTGATCGGATCTAGGAATGCATGGTCGTGCTACATATGGAGTTAACCTAGTAAAGTGATTCCGAATCACAGTATCGAGAAAGAAAGGTTAGCTTGGAGCTAGACCAAATATCGTGAGGCAAAGGGAAAGACATGTACTCAACCTTGTGATGCTTAATGATGTTTATATGCGTTTAGGAGTTGGTACGTCTTTCTAGAGGACGCTACCAACTATTGACGGTGTAAGTGTACTTGTGTCATGTCTATACGTGTATGAACCTATAGGGTCACACACTTAAGGGGCTGGAAGGCTAATGAGGATTGGATCCTAATTAGACTAGGCTTAGGCTACTAATGGGATGCTAATATAGAAGTCAACTAGGGACGCCTATATAAGAGAGGGTGAGGCGAGTTGAATAGGGTTGATCATTCCACCCAGCCACCACTTCTCTCACGCCCATGTTGCACGTGCAGACCTAGCAGTCTGGAGTGTGACGCTTCCACTCCGGATGTGTGGATACGTCGGAGGTGCTGCAGCTGTAGCACTTGGATGAGCCGCGCAAAGGGGAGTTGCTCATGGGACAAGGACAAGGAGGATACGTAGAACATCTACACTTCCCCGACGTGCTTCATCGAGTTCCGCAACTGTGCATCTAGTGGTAATCCCGAGATCTATGACAACAGTATTCCTGGTTGACACGGTAGAATTTTTTTATTTACGCTAGTGTATCCTATCTGTTTCCCTTCAATACCAGCTCTCATCACCTTCCTCTCCCTCTCGCGTTGTGAAACTCCTCGCTGTTGTCATAATGTAGAGGTCTCAACCTTTAATAAGGTAGAGATCCCTGTGTTTACAATTCTAGTCCCTGGATCAATAGCTAGCATCCACAGTTAAGATGTAATATCAAGAAACAAAGGTCATAATACAACTTTATAACCAGAAATAAAATAATTCATTACATCTTACATAGCTCATTTGGCTATCTCATTACAATGCAGCGGAAATAACTATAGCATGGAGTCCTTCATCTTCAAAGTGCCACAGACAATCATGTTGGTTGTAGACTTGTAATCCTAATCAACACACTTCACTAACATCAAACAAACCTACAACATAATAAGTTACAGCCACAAGGGTCAATACATTTGATTTGTATTGGTAAGTGATACTATGGTAGAATAGTGGTATCTATCATCTATATGCATTTGGCTAAGTGGAGCTTAGGCTTGCTTTGCTCAAAATAGATTTTCCTTATCTTTTGAAAACACTAAGTTTTTGTTTGGCAAAAATCACCCAAGGCATCTACCAATCAAAGATTGAAGATCCTTTAACCCTTGTTCAACCACAAGTTTTTAACTTAGAATTTGGGATGAGGATATTCTTGATAGCTTCCATGTCTTGATGCTCAAATTGTCCATTGCCGGGGACACGGCTAAGTACTTAGATTTTACTCTCTCGAGAGGTGGTGCACTTTCCCCCACAAGACTCGACATGCATCGAGACAAGACCTTTCAGAAGCCTTCCCTTAGAACAGAATGGACGCGCTCCAAACCTATCATCCCCTACCACCAACTGTCCATTTGGCTAAGTTTTTGTAACCTATATGGTCCTGGGAGAGCCCATAATGCCAAGTGACTGCACTTGAAGCTTCTAAACATTTGACATCTCAAATATCTTTGTTCCAAGGTGGCTTTCCACAAGTGTGATACACCAGGGTAGTCCATTGAAATGAGCCCTGAGTAACCACTCAACACAAACCATTGTCACCATTCCACCTAGGTGATTCATTCACATAGTTGTTTTATTAAGCAAAACACAAGTCCTTGACTTAGAAATATTTCATAGCATGAATATAATCCACCCTTGTTTTCTACTAGCTAAGCTAAGCATGATAGTAGTAGGAATCTTAACTTAGGGAAAATTCTACTAAGGTTTCATCTACTAGGATTTCCCAAGGCATAGCATACTTAGTAAAATTCCATGCAAGTCCTACTTAGAAATATCACTAATGCATAGTGAAAATAATGGGACAAAAGTATGAAGCACCACTTGCCTTTTTGGTAGATAATATAAGTTCACTCCTTGATCTTGCAATAGTCACACTCTTCAAATTTCACTACAATTCAATCAAGGCACAAATTCAATCTACCATTCAAGCAATTCATCACACAGAATAATAAAAACAAAGCAATGCATGCAAGCATTCCAAGGATTGATTTATTTGAAAAAGTGGTTTCTAATAGGTTATAAACATTTTAAAACACCTATTGGTCATTTATAAAGTGGCAAAACCATTTGATAACAAGTTAGTGAAAATGGCCACTTTAAATCATTTTTGTTTTGCTAGAAATGATTTAAATCAAGGTAATAATTTCTAGTGTTCCCAAATATTTTTAAACACAACATGTTAATTTTTATGGTCAAAAGTGTTTTAAAACAATTCCATTTACCAAAAGTTTCACTTAAAACCATTTTTAAATCAAAGCAATATTTTATTTTGTTGGAAATTCCTTTAAACAAAGTAATAATTTTCTAGGGTTCACCAAATATTTTTAAATCCTAAAACTTGGTGTTTAGGGTCAGAGAGTTTAATTCAAACCACTTCCAAAAGGTTTTACTCAAAAAGCATTTTTAAAACATATTCAACATTTTTATTTAACTAGAAATGCTTTAATTCAAAGGAATAATTACTAAGTGTCACAAAATATATTTTTAAATCCAAAAGTTGGTTTATATGGTCAGTAGCTTCAAAACAAACCATTTTCCAAAGATTTTATCCTAAAAACATTTCTAAAATAAATTTTATACACAAAATATGCCTACACAAGTTTCTGCAAAAACAACTGATTTTCCAGAAGCAAATTACTAAACCAAGTGCATGGTTGGATAGAATTCTTTTTACTGATTCCATTTTTATAAAATTTGCAAAATTTGGACGTGTAGATTTAAAGTTATGAATTTTACAAAATCAAACATCTAATAGAACCTTTTCTATTTTTAAAATCCAAACACGTGTCACGCGTCTGTTTCCTATTCGCCGGTACCGTTTCGTTTGGATCACACATTACAGATCGTAGGATTAAAATGAATCTGTGCGGCTCAAATCTATTCATACCGGTTCACTTAAGTCATATATCCTAGCCACTGGATCGGGATCTAATGCTCCAGAACGAAATGACCACAGATGAGCGGCGCGACGATGGTGGCTGGCGGCGGCGCGCTCGGACGGTGATGTTGCCGGAGATATAGCAAGCGAGATAAGGAGTGGTATGGCTCACCAGAATCGCGTGATCTCGTTGATGCTCGACGTGCCCTTGGTTGGCGAAGGGGCGCACAATGGTGTCAGGGATTGCTCGCCGGAGACGACGACGGCGTCGGGCGTCTCTGTTCGTCGACAGGGGCGAAGCTGCAGGTCACGAGAGGACGAGTGGAGAGGGGCATTAGATGCGGAGAGTGTGGCGAACACGTGTGTGTCATCGGAAGAGAGAGGGGAGGACGAGACTTACGGGGAGACATTGCCGGAATCGAAGCAGACGACGACGTGTTTTGTCGATGATGTTGCCGAGCCTACGGTGCTCGCGCAGACGAGTGGGTGGTACTGGGAGGTTCGCAAGATGATGGGGAGTAGGCTCGTGGGGTCTAGGAGGCAAGGGGAGGCAGGTACTGGCCGGAATTGGTCGGGGAGCTCGTCGGAGCCGAGGGTGTTCAAGCGTGAATTCGAGGCAGCCTGGAGGCGATCTGGTGCGAGCGAGAGAGGGGAATGGAGAGGGGAGACAGGCGTTTAGTAGGTCATGATCATGGTGAGTAATGGCCTCGACGTTAAGGTGAATTAAGCCTGCGAAAATCAAGCCAGAAACCGGTGAGGAGGGGAGGAACTGGTCGTGGTGGGTGAGGACGACGACTGACAGGTGGGGTCCTTTGGTCAGTGAGAGAAAGAGTTATGTGATGGGGTCCAGGCGTCAGTGGCAGCGCGGGTGCGGGTCTGAGTAGAAAACATTTCGAGGAGGAGGAGGAAGTGGGCTGCGTTGCTGGGCCAGATGGGCTAGCTGGGCTGGGATGGCTCTTGTCATTTTTTATATTCTGTTATTTTTTTCCTTTTCTGATTTCTTTTTCTATTTTAATGTTATCCAAATGATTTCAAACCCTTTTTCATTGTAAATCTTTCAAACTTTTCAGTAAGTTTCTATTCTGTTTAAACATGTATTTTTAAAGACCATTTTAGAATAATTATTTTATTTATTTATGGTTTATTATTTATTTAAAATAGGCACTTACCTTTATTCAAATAAGATTTTAAATATAATTTCAACTCTTATTTGAATTCAAATTTTCATCAAACCCTTTTCAGGAGGTTTTATTTATTCCTTAGTATATTGAATAATTCATTTTGAATTATTTAGAATATTTTAATATAGTTTATTAATCATTTACATTGCAATTGTCTTCATTCAAATAAATTCAAATATGGTTTTAATTCCATTTAAATTTTATTCAAATGATTCTTTTATTCTATTTAAGTTAATTAAATAACTTTTATTCCACTTGGGTAAATTCCAAATTATTATTTTCTCATGATTTAATTAATCATTTCTATTAGGAATTTTGTCTTCATTCAAACGGGATAGAATTTGGTTAAGGCCATTTTATTTTATTTGAATATTCTTTATACCTTTATTTTATTTGGATTTAGATTATCTTTATTCCATTTTCTTATGGATTAGGCCAAGTTTTAATTTGGCTTTTAAATATTCCTTATTTATTTATTCCTTTCCTTATCTTATAAAATTACATATCTTTTTATTTATAGATCCAAAATTGGTGATTCCAATTTGTGGAATTTTATTTAAGATTTGTTTATCTTTTTAAATCCTTTTAGGATTATTTTGCTAACAATTTGGTATGGATTTTAGATAGGAGCTTTATTAGCTTTGGAAATTATTTCCTTTTATCTTTATTAATTTCATAAGATTTTATCTATGGCTCCAAATTAAATGAAACCAATTTCTATGGTTTTATAATATTCTTATTTATCATTTTTGATCATTTATAAATGTTTGTTGCTGAAATTTTATATGGATCAAATCCATAGTCTTTGAGAGATCTTTGGAATGATTTATTCAATTAGGGTTTTAGAGTTTTGGTTTAACTTTTCCAAGTTTGAATTTTCAGATACATTCATTGATGAATGCATTTTCACTTGCTTGAAATTTGTTGGATTTCATTTTATTCAAAGTTTGTTCAAGATGGGTTTTGATGTTTCCATTTGGAATCAAAAAGTTTCTTTTCACCCTAAATTTCAACAATTATTTATTTTATTTATTTATTTTTCACATTTCAAAATTTGGAAAATTTTGGGATGTGACACATCACCAACCACCTCAGCCTCTACTCACCTGAACTCGTAGCCATATTTTCCTCACCACTAGGGTGGTGGGCAACCTCGAACATCCTGCATGCTCCCCTACATCCCACCCATGTAGTAGGACATCTTGTCAACTCATCCATTAACGACATCGGCCACCTCGAGCTCGTCTGCGCTATCCTCCTCCAGGCTGCTGACATCCGGTCACTCCACTACACCATGGAGTCGTGACAACGGGGGTAATACGCGAGTAGCGGCTCAACTTGGGGAACTTAGGAATGAGGCTGCAGAAGAAACCTCCGATTCCACTATCCAGGTATGACGAAGGTCACATCGGCGGGTGAGTAGCGTCCCTCATCTTGCCACCCCGGGCTCCCATGGTCTGCCGCATGGGCCACCATTGGCGCGAGCATCGACAATCCCGAGATGCCAACCTCGTCGCAATCCTGAGATGCCAACCTCGTCGTTGCCGGTCATGTCCATATCAACCCGCATGTAGAGTCCATAGGTACGATGGAGTCATGTCCTCTCCGCTTAAGTAATCGTGCAACCTCACTTCTAATTACATCCTCTATTCCCGTCTTCTCTAGCTCCTGTGGAGCTCTGTTGCCCCTCTGTTTTGTCATCGCCTCAAAATCAAGGAGAGGAAAGATAGAGCGAGACAGACATGTTGCGGTACTCTGTTGGGTGTAATGTTCGTGGAACGGTGTTTCGTGAGTGTTATGCCAACGACTTGCATACTATAACATGCAGTGGTGTGATGGGTCACCGCAATGACCTTGAGCTCCGTTATGTCATCGCTGAGACTTTGTAGTTCATTGACGATTCTAGAGAGACAAAGAGAGAAATCATCGATTCCATCCTCACTCTTGAATGATATATTCTCGAAGTCCTTGCACAGCTTCTGTCGGTACGCCTCGCGAATGCGGCCCATGCCGACTCACATCTTCTTGATCACGTCCTAGGCATCCTTGGCGGGAGCACCAGGACCATCTCCGGTGGGATGGCGTGCAGGATGGTGCCCAGCGCTTGTTGCTCCTGTCGATCCGCTGCGTCGCCCGTATCGACGGCCTCCCAGAGACCGGCGCCCTAGAGCTGCACCCACATGATGATTTCCCACTCGTTGTAGTTCGTCTTCGTGAGGGTTGGGTACGGGATGACCCTGGCGCCACCATCGCCCCAACACTACATCGCGAACCACCACCTCTCCTCCCTTGTGATTCCTGCTCCGCCCACGGCTCTGGTCGCGAGTGTGTTGTAGCGTCCGCGAGTGTGAACGGGACTTGAAATCAGACGCTCTGAAACCACTTGTTGTTGCCAAAGAGGAAGAATCAACGTGTCAAGCACACAAATTTGACAAAGAGGCATAGTTTTGGTGCGGTGTTTAAGTGAACCTCTTTTCTATTTTCTTTCTTTACTTTTATTCTTCAGTTATAACCTGATCTCCTAAAAGCTAGGATCAGGAGCCGAGCTTATCGGTAGCGCCATCCCACTACGACCGAGTCCATCTCCCCTGATCCAAATAAATTGACACAGGTTCATTGATTAACTGACACAGGTTTATTCAATTTAACAGATTCAAGGAATATTTAATTTGGATCAAAAAGAGTACTAATCTAGTTCATCGTACTACATGCGAGCTCATATATAGTATGAGCCAGTTGTCAAGCGATCAAAGCTATACGATATCTATGCTACCTTGAGAAACACCATTTGCGGACGTTGAGACCGTGTTTGCGCTGCTCGTCCCGGAAGTCCACAGGTTTGCCGCCACCGGCGCTGCCATGAGATGCAGGAACGGGTTTGCCGGCGGAGCAATGTCCATCTCTCCTTCGAGCATCTTCACCACCAGGCCCATCGGCGGCCTCGCCTCCGGCTGTTGCTGCACGCACCAGAAGGCCACCTTGCACATCCTTTCTAATTTTTCTTGATCGTCCACGCCGTCACAGCCATCCACGACCTCAGTAAGCACGCCGTTCTCGTACTTTGTCCATGCCACCTTGGGGAACCACTGCTGGCTCTCCGGCGCGGCCTCGTCGAAATTCCTCCTCCGGCCGAGGATCTCGATGAGGAGGATGCCGAAGCTGTAGACGTCACACTTCTCGGTGGCACCGGCCTGCATCCACATCTCCGGCGCCGCGTACCCGGGCGTGCCGCGCATCCCGGAGACGGTCCTGTGCGTGTCCGCCCGGTTCAGCAGCCGCGCGAGGCCGAAGTCGGCCACCTTGGGGGTGAGGCCGCCGTCGAGGAGCACGTTGCCTGGCTTGATGTCGTAGTGCACGATCTCCTGCTGGCACTCCTCGTGGAGGTACCGGAGTCCCCTCGCGATGCCGACGGCGATGGCTTGCAGCATCGTGAAGCCCACGATGTCGCGGCGGCTCCGGTCTAAGAGGTACGAGTCGAGCGCTCCGTGCTCCATGTACTCGTACACCAGCGCGCGCACGTCGGCCTCGTAGCAGAAGCCGAAGAGCCTGACGAGGTTGATGTGGTGCGTCCTCCCGATGGTTCCCACCTCCGCCATGAACTGCTCCTGCGAGGTCATGTCGTCCTGGTCGGCATGGAGGCGCTTCACGGCGACCATGAGGCCGTTGGGGAGCATGCCCTTGTAGACGGCACCGAACCCACCGGCTCCTAGGCGAGCCGAGTAGTTGTTGGTGAAGCCGGAGAGTTGCTGCCGGGTGAAATAAGCACGTCATAGTACCCCGGCGATCTCCTTGAGGAACCTTCTCGCCGGCGATCTCCTTGAGGAACATCTCGACGGTGGAATAAGCACGTCATAGTACCCCGAGTAGACACGGTAGCCGAATAGATTAGGAATTAGATGTTCTAATCCTACTAGGTTAGCTATACTAAATTTGTTATATATACGTGTGTAAGGCCCTTGTAAAAACACCACCGTGAGCTATCAGAGAAATAAAAAAAGAAGACGCATGATATGTGCGTTTAGCTATCTAATTGATTCTGTGTTGCGTTCAAGCGATTTGTGTTGTGTGCGTGAGCTGTCAGCTATGAAAGTAATCTAGTTAGGCTAGCTACGTACGTGTGCACTTGTCCGCCTCGCCGGAAATCGTCTCGTCGGAGACTTGCTTGTACGTGCGTATACTGTCGGAAAGCACTCGAAGTATTGAAGCGTACAAGTCAGGGCAATTCTAACAATTGGTATCAGAGCCATGGTTGTCGTCCGTGATGTGCTGAAAGTACTAGGAGGTCATGACGATGGTGAAATTTGGCGACAACTCGGCATCGGCACCGGTGACAGAGACGGTGGGGGCGGCTTTGTATCCGCGCCTCGATCGCAAGGACTACGGGCTATGGACACTCAACATGGAGGTGGCCATGGAGGCTCAGGAGGTTTGGGAGGCCGTCGATCCAGGAGGCAACGAGTACGTCAAGGGAGGCGCGAACTACCGAAAGGATCGCCAAGCGTTAACGGCGCTCTACTCCGTCGTGCCGAAGGACGTGATGCAGCACCTCGTCGGAAAGAAATCGGCGAAGGATGCATGGGAGACGATCAAGATCTTGCACCAAGGTCATGCCCGCGTGAAGGAAGCGCATCTTCAAACTTTGACAAAAAGCTATGAAGATCTGAAGATGGAGGAGAGCGAGACGGTTGATCAGTTTGCCGTCCGTTTCGTTACCCTTGTCAATGCAATCAGGGGATATGGCGAGAAATTGGATGAGATCAAGAACGTCAGAAGGTTCCTGCGTGCGGCGCCGGCACGCTACATGCAAATCGTTACATCGATCGAACAATGTCTTGACTTGAATACATTAACGGTTGAGGATCTCGTCGGAAGATTCAAGGCACACGACGAGAGAATCCAGATCAGCTTCGGTGATCCAGAACAGGTTGAGCACCTGATGCTCACAAAGCAGCAGTGGATGACTCTTTCAAAAGAAAAGCAAGGAGGCTCCACGAGCGGCAAGGAGAAGCAACGTCCAGCGAAAAAGTACATCGCAGGGCAGGAGGATGAAGATGACGCCCCGTCGCAGAGGAAGTTTGACATAAAGAAAGTAAGGTGTCACAACTGCGGCAAGCTTGGTCACTTCAAGTCTGATTGCCGAGAACCACCAAAGGAAAAGGAGAGGGCTCTCATCGCCCAGGAAGGAGATGATGGACCGATGATGCTGATGCTCGAAGTAACTGAGTTAAAGGATGAGGAGGATCCTCCATCACCGGCTATGGAGATTGTGGCGCAAGTGGATCACGATCTACCGTGTGTGCATCATGAGGAACAAAGTGCCCCGTCCCCATGTGAAGCCACGTTTGAGGCAAGTGAAGCCTCGGAACTTGTTCATGGCGATCTATGCGTTGGAATCTCACCCGCAACTCCGTCTGGCAATAAGTTCTTCATGCTTGTGGTGGATGATCATAGTAAATACATGTGGATTGTGTTGCTGAAAAGTAAGGATCAAGCTCAACAAGCATTCGAGAAGATCAAGAAAGCCGAAGAGTTCAAGGTGGAGGCAAAGATAAGAGCCCTACGAATTGATGAGGGGGGTGAGCTGCATCAAACTGTGTTGACCATGGCATAGAGCATGATGAAGAGTAAAGGCTTGCCAGGAAAATTCTAGGGTGAGGCAGTCAATACGGCTGTATATTTGCTGAACATGGAATCTACTGAGAGTGGAGTTGGTACAACACCGTACGAAGCATGGTACGGATGGAAGCCCTCGGTTGATCATCTTCGTACTTTTGGATGTGTGGCGCATGTAAAGGAGGAATTGGCGGAGCAACGTATTCCGATGATCATGACAGGCTATGAAGGCTCAAAGACATACCGCTTGTGCAATCCTTATACCAATAAGGTGGTTTTCAAGGGAGACGTAATCTTTGAGGAAGGCAAGTCATGGAATTGGGGCTACAACGAACCGGAATATTCAACTTTTCACGTCACGTGGGATCTTGAGTATGAAGAAAATATGGATCAATCGAGCTTATCCTTGTCAGCAAGTTCGGGCCCAGAAGACATTGAAGGCCTAGGGGCAGCTCCAAGCGTGGACACCAGGCCAGAAGCACTAGGGATTCTCCCAGAAGACAAAGAGTTTGAAGAAAAGGCTAGTCTGTGGCCAGAAGATACGGAACTGGAAGGGTGTACAGATGCATGCGCAGCGATACCTGCACTTGTTTGCCCAAAAATTAGAGGAGGAGGGGGAGCTGAAGTGAGCCCAGCAAACAGGCCAGCAAGGCCAGAAGACGATGGTCCAAGAGTGTGGACTGGTGGCCAGATAGATAAAGGAGAACCAACAATAGGGGGTGCAGATCCATCGAGAGGCCTTTCACGTGGTATAGAGAAGCTAGAAGAAAACCAATTTGATCTACCTCCTACATATTTGTTCTATTGCATCCAAGAGCACCGGCAAGCGGTAGATCAAATATGCGAGTCATCAATGAGAAAGTACTTCATCAAACCAAGTATAATGTCTCAAGGCGTGGACAAAAAGGATAGTCGGCGTGAAGGCATGGAGAAGGGCGCGGACAAAAAAGAATGTCGGCGTGAAGCCATGGAGAAGCCGACAAGAGCAACGACGGCGACATGGGTGCCGCAAGAGACGACGAAAGCACCGTCAAAGATGATGGCTGAAGTGGCGAAAGTAAAGCCAACAGTAACGCCTACGCGAAGTAACTGGCGTATTTGGAATCCAGGTCGGTGTAGAAGAGAGCACGTCGTGCTTAGGGGGTGATTGTTAGGAATAAGCACGTCGTAGTATGCGTGATCCGAGTAGACACGGTGGCGAATAGAGTAGGAATTAGATGTCCTAATCCTACTAGGTTAGCTATACTAAATCTGCTATATATACGTGTGTAAGGCCCCTGTAAAAACACCACCGTGAGCTATCAGAGAAATAAAGAAAGAAGACGCACGATATATGCGTTTAGCTATCTAATTGATTTTGTGTGCGTTCAAGTGATTCGTGTTATGTGCGTGAGCTGTCAGCTAGAAAAGTAATCTAGCTAGGCTAGCTACATACGTGCACTTGTCCGTCTCGTTGGAAATCGTCTCGTTAGAGACTTGCTTGTACGTACGTATACTTCGGAAAAGTATTGAAGCCGTACAAGTCAGGGCAATTCTAACAGGCGTCTCTTATCTGGGAGTCGGCAACCACGGCGTACAGCGCCGTACTCGCTGCCGCAGCCGGCGCGGCGCTCGTCGTGTTGATGTTGATCGCGGGGAGGCCGTTCTGCTTGACGCATCTGTAAACAAAGTAGGCTATGGCGACGGATCCCAAGATGCTCAGAACCGACACAACTGCATCAGTGATCAAGAGAGTCAGAGTACATACATATTGGAGCAATACAAATAAATCATCTCTAGTTCTTGTTCTTGATAAGATTAAATGGCAATAATCTATCGCACTAGTGGTGGAATGGAACCGCACCGGCGACGATGGCGATGAAGGAATTTAAGGAGCCGGAAGCTGCGCCTTCATTCATACTGATGAAAGTGGGGTTTTGGGGGGAATGAAACTAGGTTATGCCAAAAGTTATGCAATGATAAATCTACAGTTCTAGTACATGGAAGCTGAATTTATAGGAAAAATCCTTGGCGGCCATAGAGACGCGGTTATTGTTCTTTCTAACCAAAAGTAGGACTCGTTTAACGCGGCGAAGACTCCTAAGAAGGACGTACTCATTTCCGTTTGCGAAAGAACAAGCTCGCCGCATGTTCTTTGTCGTTTTCGTTAGAACATTCCGTTTCCCTTTTATTTCCCTCAAATTCTTTTTTTTTGCCCCATTTACTTTTCCTGCGGAAAAAACAATTTTATGAATAAAAAATGTTTGCATGACCTAAAATTTTCATACCCGCTTGATCCTATCATTTTTTCCTTTTTAAAACCTATTTTTTTGCTAAAATTATTCCCTTCTTCAATCTGAAGTTAAAACTCTATTTTATGTATATTTTACTTGTCTAAAAACTATTTAAAAATAGTATTAAAATAAAATAGAAAATAACAAAAAGAGTTTTTTAGGAGGCAAGCTGGCTTTTGCACAGTCGGCAGCCCATCGCAAGCTCACCCATAGCCCAAGTCGGCCAATCTGACCAACCTGGCTCTCCCGCAGAACCATAGGAGAGAGAGAGGCAACCCTGGCAAATTTGCACTACCCTACCACCGCCATCTCCAAAACGTGATCGAGTACCCTCCTCTATCTTAATACTTTGTCTCGTCGATCTCCACCTCCATCCTCAACGCCTCCCGTCAGTCGAACTCCAGTGATGCCCCTCTCTCTACTACTCTATGTCTGACGCTGGTCGCCTTAAGCACCACCAGCAGCACCTCGCCACCTACTACCCTCCCACATGATCGACGTCGCACATGGTCTGTGTCGCTTCCTCACGGCCCTCAGCGCCACAACACACGTTGCTCGACCGACTTTGATGCCCTCCGGCCGCCAAGCATACCATCTGTCGTGCAGGCAGCCTTGTGCGCCCTTGCTCTAATGTCGACTGATCCTGGCGAGGTTCCGCAAGCACACGAGCTGCCCCTCCCCCCTCTTATGTGTGCATGTCGTAGAGGAGCGGCCTCGAGCTCCTTCCTCTAGATTTTGCACCTCTAGGATCCCATCACCCCTAGCCTTTGCTCCTCCTCGCCCACGTGACAGGGACGTCTGCGACGACCAACAACCTCTTTCGTTCGGTCAAGGGATCGAAGAAAATGAAAGAACGAACCGATATGGTGGTGCTGCACGATATTAAGTGTTTTGGTGGGAAACAAAAAAGAGTCAGACGAAAACAGCCGAAAGAGAAACACTTTTGCTTATTTGACCCTTAGGGTGCATAATAGTTATTCCACAACTACTCTTTATCTTTACAACAGTACATAATTTTTACGTAAATTTTTTCTTACCTCAAAAGTTGAAGAGAACATAAGAAAATTTAGAGATGACGTAAATTTTTGGTTTACATGGTGTATAATAATACGACGTCAAATACGTATTTATATATTTTTTACACTGTAATGACTCATACACGGCATTTTTATGTCATTCTTTTGGTTGTGGGTGAATATTTATAGACATAATTATTTATATAGAAAACATAAGCTTTTTACATAACAACATAAAAATATGTTACATGTAAAATAGTTGTTTTCCACCGTGGGCGATGAATAGTGTTTCTATATATATATATATAATAGTATTTAGTTTCCGTTTTATTTATACAGAATACTTTTCCTCTACATTTACTTTTCCCGCTGAACTTTCCTTTTTCCTTTTCAGAGATCTTGACATTTCTACTTTTCCCTATTTAGAGGTCAAAATTCTAGGAGCTAATTACACCAGGCATCCTACAACTATCCTTTTAGGTGCAGATTAGTCGTACATCTATCAGCGTGTGAGACCGCCATCCTGGAACTTGTGAGTTTTGGGCGCGTTGGTCCTTGAAAAATCTTACACGCATGACTCAAAATTTGGCCAGGTTGGATCCGTACTTTTGCACTGTAGTCCTTCGAAACTTCAGGAATTCCAGTTTGATGTAGCACCACACATTAATGACGTAAATAAACCGCAAATCATGTGAAATCAGTTTGTCCCCCGTCGCGGTGGTGAGCGGTTGGAACTTGGAACTGCCTTTTATTGGAGCTGCTCGTCACCGGCGCCGCCTAGGTCTTTTCCGTCGAGCTCCGTCGCCATGCCGCCAGAGCTGCAGTACCGGATGTGGAATGAAGATCCGCCTGACTACGGTACGTCCAAAAATCTCTCCCTTAGTGATGGTTTTCATCGGTGTAGATGGGTTTACTTAGGGTTCATGGGGAGGTTATGATCGGAAGCAAATTACTTTGCTTTTTTAAGTTGAATCGAATGGTACTAATGCACTTGTTTGATGGTAGCACAGAGGCACCTGTTTGTTGTTGAATTGGTGAATCTTGTTGATGCCCTGTTTTGACCTATCAATGATAGCATGGGGAGGATCTGTTTGTTGCAATGCGAGCCAACTACAGTAGTGGAATTGATTGTGAAGTAGTGAAGTAAAGTAGGGGAACCGATTAGTTTTAGTCAACTGAAAAAGGTACTGAAGCAATGTCATAATTTTTTGCACCACTAATGTCTGAATTTTGTGAGTAGTGAAGTATGAATTTTTTGGGTTCAGCACTCTGAATTTTATGCAGCAGGAGTAAAGTCTGAATTTTGTGTAACATTCAAAATAGAACATCAATTCTGTGTATTTGCTTTTATGTATTTTCTTGCTGCAGAACATCAGTTTAGAATAGTATAGAATATTACTGCATTAAGATTATCAGAGGTTCTATTTTAGTAAATATATATTGTTAACTAGAATGAAAGATATTTGGGGTTTTTGACGCCATGTTTAGCTTGTAATAATTTTGATTTTTCCCTCTTTCATTGCAGTTCTAATGTTTTCAATTGTTCTAATCTTTTGAATGGATAGGCCTCTTGGGCCTTTACCAGATAGTGCATTTGTGGTTGCTGCTAGACATACAATTCCACATGCTAGTAGAAGGGTCACAACGGCAACATCTAGAGGAAGTGGAAGATCTACTGGAAGTGGTGGAAGGGGAAAGACAAGTGCACCACAAGCAGGCAGGGGAAGGGGAAGAGTAAGTGGAAGTGGTGGCAGGGGAAAATGCAAAAAAAAGAACTACAACAATAACTAGTACTAGTGGAACTGCACAAGAACCTGAAGATGACTGGAAGAGGCAGGGGAAGAGGATGATCCTACGATACAGGCCCTGGCAGTATCTATTACATGATGTTTGGTGATGAACAACAACAAAGATATCAAATCCCAGATTTGAATGCTGAAGTGCCATCAGATTTGAATGCACATGAGTTGCCTCTTAGCCAAAATGCTCCTAATGTTGATGAATTCTAGCCGTTGTAACTTGTTAGCCCTCAAGCAATTAGTCCGTTGATATAATATGTGAAGCTACGGTAACTTGTTTTTAGCTAGAGAGAATTGTTAACTTCAGTTTACATTCTTTGAATTAAATTAGAGGCTAAATTCTATGCAATTATATTGTTTACCGTAATGAGTTAGATTTCAGTCAAAATTAAGGCAAGGTTCAGCACATACACAATTTTATTTCTCATTGGCACAATTTTGTTTCTCAATAGTACACACATAGCACTTACACAAGATAGTACACAAATAGCAATCTCTCTTTCTCTCTCACTCTGATCGGCACAAAAAAGTACATGACCAAACAACAAGCTACTATTGTCATAAAAATGATCTCTCTTTCCTATCTCTACTTCTAATCTTTTCCTTATTGCTTTCTTCATTCCTTTCTTCTCTATCTTCCTTTTGTTTATATCCATCTCCAACTGGTTGATCTTCACCAAAAGCTTGAAGTTTTCTTCTAAATCTCTCGGATTCCTACAAAAAAAGGAACATTATAGAGTAGTACATTTTGCACTGAAATTCCTACAAAAAGTTTAGAGACATGTTGTACATGCATTCCAAACATGTCGTACATTCAGAGATATGCCTTCTATTAAGATGTAACACTTGCAAAAACAATCTGTATCTGTCTCTGAACCTTTCGTACTTTGGGCTTAGTTTCCTTATCTCCCACCTGCACGTAGAGAACAAACAAACTCATATAAGTTGCTATTTGATTCATGAGGAAAACAAGCTTATAAGTTGCTATTTGATTCATGAGGAAAACAAGCTTATTCGGTATGCTCTTCTTCTAACAACATTATAGCAAATGCACCGCTTTAATTTTTTGCTACTATTCTGATCTAGATCATACTCCAATTTCTGCTATATAAAATTAGCAGAACATTTATACATGATATTCATCTGAAAATAATCAGCTATATTACACTGTGAAGTAGCAGATGATTCACTCCCTAATGTGCAGCAGCCAACCATAAATTAAAAAGCATAAATCATAGTTTCAGATATGCATCCATCGCCTCCATCGAGAATCTCGGTAGCCAAGCAGAAGCCATGTAGAAAGCTGAGTTTATCAGCCAAGATCTCCCTGAAAGCCTTCCTCGCCAGGCGTCCTTGTCGTTGTCCTTGTCGACGAGCTCGTCGCCGTCCCCAAGGATGTTCGCATCCCAAACGACTCTCTGCTGCTTCCGCTGCCGCCACAACATGCGTCCTCGGCCCCCTCCGAACCGAAGGCATCAGTTCGACCGCACCCCGTCGCCGTTCACGGCCGCCGCCGCTCTGTGTATTGGATAGTGCGGGGATTTTGCTTTTTTCCCTACTAGAGAACGCCCAGAGCCGTGACAAAGAGAGAGATTATAACGAGGGTGTTTTCAGCAAAACATACACGCCAACGTGGCTTCCTCGTGTCCCGTCGAGAGTAGGTAGGACCAGAGATCATCCTGACTCACAAGTTCTAGGACGGCGGTCTCATGTGCTGATAGATGTAGGACTAATTTGCACCTACAAGGATAGTTGTAGGATGATGGGTGTAATTAGCTCAAATTCTAGGGTTCTACGTTTCCCTCCGAAACGATCGGAACGATCGGAGCAGCGCCAGCTGTTGGTGGGCTATATCGCAAAGGCACTACGTAGGCCGAGCTAGGACAGCACACATCAGGGTGTGTGGGCCAGGGCCACAAAGAGAGCACACCTCAGGCCAGGGCTCAGGCAGTCGCGGATGGGCAAACCTATATGAGTGGTGCTATACACAGCTTTGAGCGGCGTACCTAAGCGGAACCGCACACGCCACGTGACCGTGGGCTTGGTCCATACTATTATTTTGACTGCTTCGTTGGTTCTTTGGAGAACTGTTTCTGGTTTTTTTTTGTCCGCACGCACGAGACCAAGGGTGTCTTCACCGGAACTACTCAAACGTTCCAGGCGTGTCCGAACTTGGTCGCATGGACGCGTGAGACGTGTACGGCGTTTCAGGCGCGTCCGAACTTGGTCGCATGGACGCGTGAGACGTGTACGGCGTCTCAGCGGTAACATCCATTCGGAATGACGCATTCCAGATCGATCTATTCGAATATCAAATCTGGATCACGGATGCGTCTGTCCGGACAGACGCGGACACATGCTGGCCTAGATACAGTCCCACAATGGGTCTTCTTTTTTTGGGCTGATATGTCTATTTTTGTCTGTTTGGATCGCGCTGCTTGGGCAGCTTGGTCAGACGGATCGAACCATGACCAAAAAACGTCGAGGACACAACCCAAACGAGCCAAAACGGACAATTTAAATCGTCTGTTTAGATCTAGTCGGTGAAGATGCTCTAAGACACCTAGCTAAACTATGAAGGATGTCAAACAGCGCGCACGTAAGTGATATGTTGAAAAGAATAAAGGTTGGTTCCGACTATAGGTTGCCACGTGTCATCATTGCTGGCTATAGGTCGATCGATATGGAGCATGACAAATCAACCAAACTACTGTTCGTTCGTTCATTTCGCTCCATCTTCTGTTCCTTCAGAGATCCATCTACTGATTCGTCATGTGTAATGCTTAAGAACCGAATTGAATAAAAAATATTACACAGTTTTTGAAGTTTTCAACAAATTTTCAAAATCATGAACAATTTTTGAAAAATAATGAACCAATTTTCAAAAGTCATGAACACTATTTAAAGAAGGTAAGATTTTTTCAAAAAAACATAAATATTTTAGGAAAAAATTGAACAAATTTTCAAAATAATGAACATTTTCGAAAATTATGAACCAATTTCAAAAATTATGAACCAAATTTATAAAGTGATGAACAATTAAACCTTTTCAAAAATCATATTTTTTTCTAAATTCGGCACAAATTTTGAAAATCATGAACATTTTTTTCAAAAAATCATGAAACAATTTTTAAAAATTATGAACACTTTTTGAAAAAGGTAAACATTTATCATGAATAATTTTATAAAAATTATGAAGAAAATTTCAAAATCATGAATGATTTTTCAAAAATAATAAACCAATTTCAAAAATTATGAACCCAATTTTAAAAGTCATGAACACTTTTTAAAAAGCTAAACATTTTTCAAAAAATCATAAACATTTTTGAAAAATCCAAGAAAAAAATAGAATTCATGATTTTATTTTTGATAAATCAAGAACTACATATGAAAAATCATGAACAGTTTTTTAAAGCTCATGAATAAACTATGTAAACAATTTTTAATATGAATAGAAACATAAAAACTAAAATGAGAAAGAGAAGAAACATAAGATAAAAAGGAAAATAAATAAAATAGAAAAGTAAAAATGAAAAATAGGAGAAAAAAAAGATAAAACTAACAAACAAGAAAAACCGAAAACAGAAAGCAGGAGGTAGCAAACAGCGATCCAACATGGACGAAACTCAACGTAGATGGGTCTTGGGTAGAAGCTGAAGGAAGAGGAAGAACTGCTATGTTGCTAAGAGATGACAGTGGTGAAATTATCTTTTTCTCATGTCGTCACTTGTTCTCCTGCACTAGTCCAATCTAAGCTGAGTTGCTTGCTTATAAGAAAGGTCTAAACCTTGCCTTACAATGGGCATACTAACCAATAATTCTGAAGCGTGACTGCCTGGAGACAATGAGGATGTTGAACTGTTTCGAGGAATAAGATGTACATGTATTATAAAGAAAAGTTTAACCAAATAAATAGAATCACTAAAACTTAATTATATTATGTAAAATTAGTACAGTATCATTAGATTCGTATTGAAATATACTTTTTAATGATGCTAATTTTGTATCAACATTTATTATATATTTAAAGTAAACCTTGGTCAAAGAAAAAACACGCAAAACAAGAACGTCTTATTTCTTAGGACAGAGGTAGTATTAATACATAGTTGAACTGTGTAAGGCCTTTCACAATGGGTTGTATCTTAGTCTGGTCCTAGTGGTAGTATCATACTACTAGTATCATGCATATGATACTACTGTATGATACTATCTCTATAGTGCATGGTATCATATGGTAGTTATCATACTAGTACTATATTTAATGATTTGTAGAATCTTAATACAAAATTATGTACAAGATTTATTTGTATGAGGATTTTTTAGTTTTACGTGCAATGATACGGTATCTACCTATGATACTCTAACCATCTCTTTCTTTATTAATTATTGTGTCACATAAGATTTTTGCCAACATGGCATGCATGATACTAGCTATGATACTCCCACTAGAATCAGTCTTAGGCCTTTCACAATGGTAATAGTACAATGCATTGTTTCTTAAGTGGAGTCTCTATATTTAATGATTTATTGGACATGCATGCATGTGATTGGTCTAGCAATGTTTTTTGCCTATGATTCCGTGTAAATGGTGTTTCTTAGGCTGGTCCTAGTGGTAGTATCATACTACTAGTATCATGCATATGATACTAGTGCATGATACTATGTCTCTAGTGCATTGTATCATATAGTAGTATCATAGTAGTGGTATATTTATTGATTTGTAGAATCTTTATGTAAAATATGTATATAAGATTTACTTGCTATTATGATTTCTAGCTTTACGTGCTATGATACGGTATCTACCTATGATACACTAACCACCTCTCTCTTCATTAATTATGGCGCCACATCAGATTTTTGCCAAGTTGGCATGCATTGTACACCTTATGATACTAGCACTAGGACCAGCCTTAGCTAAGATACAACATCAATTTCTTTTCCCATTAACTATAGTGCCACATAACCAAAGTGTCTAGGATACGACGGTAAGAAACACCCATTGTGAAAGGACTGAACCATTTCCTTGCTAAGCTAGGTTGTACAAACTTTTGTACTAAAGTCTGGTTACATTTAGGTCCGAAGGTGATCCGGCTTACTTGTATTCATGACGAAACCTGAGTAATAGGACTCTGCATTCGCAAAAAAAAAACGATCCAACGTGGAACTCAGGACTGTAAAAAACGTGGAACTCGGGAGGACCGACTGACACAGTAGTTCGCCCAAAATAAAGATGGGCCTGGCCCGTGACGGTTTTAGTTCAGCCAGCGCAGGGCAGTAGTGTAGCATTAAGCGGCAAATAGCATTTGCCAACCTATACGCTGACTAGGTCGGCGCCTACCGCGCACTGCACACTCCACGGGGCGGCATGGGCCGGCCCAGTTTGGCAAGCCATCAGTTTTTTTACTTTTCTTTGTTTTTTATTTTTTATTTGCACCGGAAAGACCGATCCAATTTGTATGGAAAATTTTATATTTTTGCCTCCAGCCACTGGACGTTTTCCTTATCTTGGCCGAACCTATTCACACCGGTTGTTGAGTTATGCCAGAACTTAAAAATTATTTCCACTACCTATATTGACACATGATTTATACATTTTCAGATAAGTCATATTCCAAAATATGATATTCTTGACTTTCTTAAAAAGACAAATACATTTATTATGTAGACATCTAAGCGAGGGCGCATACAGATTTTTTCTTTTGCACCTATTTTTTCTACAAAATAGAAAAATAAAAAAAAGGAAAGGAAATAAAAACATATGCGATCATACCACATGAAAGTCCATATAAAGATATAGATAAGGAAGGGTCTCATCTTTATTAATAAAAAATGAAAAGAAAATGCTTTTCTAGCTACGCTTCTCGTGCTGCTCATTGCAACCAGTGACGTTCCATTGTATCTCATCGAGATCCTCTTGATTGGCTTGTTGATAGTCAATATGTCAAAGTATATAAACCGATGTATTTTCATGTAAAGGAGTGAGGTGGTACTATTAAATATACAATCCCTGGGCAATTGATCTAACCATCAGCCAAACAGCCACGTCGGTCAAACTATCCTTTACTACTAGAAAAATGGCTATAGGTAATCAGCACATCCGTGACTCACATGGTTGAAGTGCCCCACGGCTAAAACAGGCGTGACTCACCTGTGGGCAGTGTCCTACTAACTAGAACAATCATGGCGTATATGGTCATAGTGCGCCACAGATATGTGTGGACCAGGGCCCTGCTGGCCGTGCCGCATACCCGAGCGCACATGGGGGAGGTGCACTACGGTTGTTACGGTTAACCGTGGCGCACATGCAGGTCGTGCGCTACGCCTAAGTGAAGGCCCCTCTGTTCTGTAAATGTACAAAGTGGAGCACATGATCGAAACATCCGTGGCGCACTCTGCATGTGCACCACAGATGTGATTTTCCCTGTGGCGCACTAGGGCCATGTGCGCCACGGATGTGTCGATCATGTGCTCCACTTTGTACACATGTGATCATCCACCACCCCACACTTCACTTTCCCCTTCTTCTTCCTCCTTAGATCTAGTAGGGATCCTTCTCTTTCTCACCTCAATTTCTCCACCCATTCACCATTTTTAGCATGTGGAACTTGCCTTGGATGTTACATACGTAATAGAAGAAGCTCTTCGGTCTCTCATCTCCTTCTCCGATCTCGCGCGCACCTCTCCTTTATACTGTACATGTGTGTGCTTTCCTGTTATATAAAGAATTACGTCCTCCTATCTAAATAGTATCATTTGTTAGGGTAGTGGCTTGTGTTGTTGCATCTCTATACAAAGGTTTTGAGTTCAAGTCCCTCACACACTTCGAGTTTTAACCATTTTTATTTATACTCCTACTGAAAGGAGGGCCTGCATCAAGGATACAAATAAGAGAGAAAAATACATAGGGGTTATTTTGAAAAAATACAACATCATGGGTGGACAAATTTAGTCAAAATTGCTAAAATTTGATCAAATTGGACTAAAGTGTTCTTCGGATACAAGTTGTGTGACTAGTTCTATCCATTTTACAAGATGTGGGACTAAAACGCACTTATAATGCAAGATTTAGACAAAAAGTGTAAATACCTCTTCTAAAAAATCCAAGTTTTAGTGGCACCCATCAGAACCCGCTGACGGACATGCCATGCATATAGCCGCCGCACCCGCCTGGAACACTCGCGCACCCCGCGCGACACAACACACTGATACCACACAACCAGACCAATACTCGCTTCGTTCGCAAATAAGTGTACTTTTAGCTTTTGTCTAAGTCAAATATTATCAAATTTGACCAACTTTATAGATAAATATAGTAATATATATTATATCAAATTGACATATTATGAAAGTAAATTTGAAAACATATCTACTAGTACCAATTTAGATTCATAAGTGTTCCTACATTTCCTATAAAGTTAGTCAAACTTTATTAACTTTGACTTAAGACAAGGCTAGAAGTACACTTATTTGTGGACAGAGGAAGTACACACCTACCCTATCACGCTGTACACACAGGACACACCGACCGGACCCCCACCCACCACGTCCACGTATGCGGCCCAACCACCTCGTCTCGTTCCTCCCGAGCACCACCAAACCCCATTTCCTTGCCGCATCGAGCACCGCAATCCCCGCCGCCAGATGCCTCCTTCACCCTCCTCTCCTGCAGAGCCGCCGCCAGGGGCGCCCCTCACCCCTCTGCCCCGCCGCCGCAAGCTCCCATGGTCGGTCGCTACCTCGCCAAGCCCTAGACGTCGTCGGTCGCCGCCCTCCATGCGCCTCCTCTGCCTTGCCTCCTACTTCCAGCCACGCGTCGCCTCGACCCCGAGCTCCCGCGCCACACGTGGTCGCCAGAAATCGCTGTCACGCGTCGTCGCCATGCTCGTCCCGCGCTGCGTCATCTCGTCGCCCTTTCTCGCCTCTGTAGGGGTTCGTAGCATGGAAAACAAAAAATTTCTATCGCATGAACACACACAAGCAAAGATCTATCTACTAGATTGTAGCAACGAGTCGATAGAGTACTAACCCTCGAAGATCCAAAGCGGTTAACGAGAGTAGATTCTCGTGGATGATGTAGTCGTACACTTCCGATCTCAAGATCGCGTAGACAATCCTTCCGCCATTGCTCCGGCGCTTCCAGATCGGTCACATCGCTCGGTACTCGATGAAGACCTTCCTCTCCTTGTTCCAAAGCAAATGGAGGTTGTAGCACTCTCCTCGTGATTCCGGCAGCACGACGGCGTGGTGTCGGAAGTAGAGGGGAGGCCCGCAGGACTTCGCCTTAAGCCGGAGCGAGTATGGTGGAGTATGAGAGAGGGCTTGGCGATCTACGGTTTAGAGGGCACCAAAGGGATGGATTGGTCGGCGTCTAGGGTTTTGGGAAACCCTAACTCGCCGAGTTTTTAGAGGAGGCCCTAGGCGGCGGCTTGGAGGTGGCCGGCGACTTAGAGGCTAGGGTTAGGTGTGTGAGGGTAGGGGGCGCCCTACCACTTCTTTTATAGGTGGGAGGGAGGCGGCTAGGAGGAGGGAGTCCTCCTCCAACTCCTCCTACTTGGCCGGTGGGTGGAGGGAGTGGGACTTCCTCCCCAAGTAGGTTTCCTACTCTCCCTCCACCAAGCAAACTTGTCGTTTGACTTTTCAAATTGGCGTTTGACTTTCAAACTAGGATTTGATTTCTCCCTTTATTTTGCCCAGCCAAGTGTGGCATCCCGCAAAACCACTACTAGAAAATCGCGTTGAATTTGTGCATTGCATCGTCATCATCATGCATTGTTTGCCAAAACTATTTGCGCAACACCCGATTTGTTTTCCAAACGCCCCTCTTTATTCAAACAGCAAAGACCGGGTCCCCGGAATATTTGTTTTGCCCGGTATCGGTTTGCAAAGTTTTTGTTTGAAATGAATAAAATTATTAATTATTTTTAGCGGGCGGTCGAGCAGGCGATCAATTCAACGACCGCCCCAAGAGATAAAAATCGGTCCACCCCAACTGCCCCTCTAAATCCTATTCTACCCAAAACTCTACCCACCCCCTCCTTCCACATCACCCAGACCAACCCCCTGCTGCCACATCACCCTTGCCCCTCCCCTAACCAACCAGATCTTGACACTTGGCCACTCCCTCTCTCCTCTTCCCTCTTTCTCCCACTGCACCCACAAACACACACGCACTCACGCACACGCCCGCCCTCTCGCCTCATGGGCCCCATCCCGCCGTGGCCCCACCTGCTGCCCCCACCCAGCTCTCCTCACACCCCACCAAGGCCCCACTCCCACGCCTGCTGCCTCCCACCTCCACGCCTCCGGTCAACCTGCCTGCTGGGCCCACCTAGCAGTTCCCCACGCCTGCCTCCTCCTCCTCTTCTCTCTCTGTCCCGACCCCTGCCTCTCCCTTCCCTTCCTCTCGCCTCCGGCGACCCTCGCCTCCGCCTCCTGCCGCCTTTAGCTCCCTCCGACCCTGCCTACCGCCTCCTCAACCGCCACCGCTCAAGACGCCACCCTGTGCACCGCCTCCATTGCCACTGCCAACCGCCGCGCTGCTTCGCCATCCTCCGTCCCGGCCGCGGGCCCTCACCTCCGCCGCGGTGCTCCTCCTTCCTCCGCGGTTTCCACGCCTCGCCGCGCTTCGCTGAAGCCGCCGCCTCACAAGACGCTTAGCGCCGCCGCTTCCTCCTCCAAAGACACCCCGACGCTGCTCCGCTCGTCGCCTCGCTGGCCAAGGCTCCCCACCTCTCCTCCAAGCTCCGCCAGCCGGCCTTCCTGCAACTCCCTGCCCGGCCTCCGGCGAGCTCCGCGTCACGCCTCTTCCGGCCGCTGCCCGCCGCTGTCCTCCGCCGACCCGCGTTGCCTCGCTCGCCGCCTCCTGGCCCCACCTCCGACCTCCCTGCTTCGCGCCGGGTCTGCCCGCTTAGCTCCGGTGCCGCTGAGCGCCCTCCTCGCCTCCTCTGCGCTATAGCCCGTGTCGCCCTCCGCTTTGCTCCATCCGTGAGCAGCTTGCGGCGCCTCTGCACGTGACCGCTAGCCCTAGCAAATGAAGGCACACGGCACTTCCATCACGGAATAAGGTCCATTGCACATACATTCGGAAGATCGTCTACCCGAGCGTCAAGATCTTCGACATGGAACGCGAGGGCGATGATGTCGGACTAGAAGATCTTCATCATGGAACGCGAAGGCCTCCTTCACGGAACGTCAAGACCCTGATCCCGAAACTTCATGTTCTTCCTACCGGATGCCGGCACCCCGAGTACTTCGCCGCGGAACTAGGGGCGATGACGCCAAGACGACAAGATCCACCTCCCCAGAGCGACGACCCCTGGACACCAAGAGCTACCGGCAACATGACAAGACCCGGACCCCAAGATCTGCATGCGACAAGAACAACCCCGACCAGAACGAATCCAACGCGCCCCGACACCGACCAAGTTCTGCTCCCCGGACATCGAGACCCCGATGCGACAAGATCTACCCCGATCCGAGACCCTAACCCCGGAGCCCGAAACCAAGATCGTCGAACCCTGAACCCCGAGACCGACCCTGAACCCCGGAACCCTAACAAGTTCGTCGAGGCCCCTCAATGTGTGACCCTTTTTCCTCGAACCCTATTTTATAACATAATAACAACTTGTTGCATATTGAATTGCCATTCATCTCGCATGCATTCATGTGGTTTGGGGGCCTTAAGCCGATTCACCTAATAATTAAATATGGGGCCCATATGCGGGCAAATCTAGTCTCATATTGGCCTCATTTAAACTTGTGTAGCGAACCCGGTACTATCCCTTTGCCATGTTAAACAACATTTAAATTGCGGGGTTCTAAATAACTTGAACCATTTAATTAATTGTCGGGACCCCGGTTCCGCTTAATGTGACCTAATTGCATCGCACCTTTGCCATGTCATCCATCATGCATGCATCATGCCGATCTTCTGCCGTGTATTAAATGTTGCATCCGGTGTTTCTTTCTAGTGTTTTGGTTCTTCGCGGATAAGGCCGTTGAGTTGATGTGAGCTTCGCCCCGATCTTCGGGGAAAACCTTCGACAATGTTTTCAGGCGAGCATCTCCCCCCTTTCTACCTATCTTACTTTTATAGTATTTATTTCCTCCTGTTGATCTATTGCTATCTGTGTTGCGATGCTTTAGATTTCCGTACCTGTGATATACCGTGCAGCCCTATATTGCCTTGGACACACCCTATTACCTGTTGTTTGGTAGATAGTTGGACTTGCGCGTCGCAGTTGCTTGCTCAAGTGCTGATGTGTGTCGTCATTTGCCAGCTTGTTGATGTATTGCCGCATGTTGATGTTGGAGATGATTCTAGTTTTACTTATCGTCACTTTAATTTCTGTTTAATAACTAAAATTGAATAAGAGGCATCGGTGGGTGATAGATAATATTTGGTTTCGAACGCCCACTCGTGTCCCGTAAGACCCCGAGTACTTGATACCTGTTCCTTGTTTTCTCGCGCTATCCAGATATGGGGAGTATGGGCCCCGCCTAGCCAGATCTTGAGTTCGTCTTATTTCTTGGGGCCACAAACTAGTTTGAGGTTTTATTACTATCCTGTACTTATGCCATGCTTTATCGCTTTATTTACGATTGTGCGAGGTACCGCACCGCATCGCTTTTGGATCGGGACACGATTCGCGGTGTCGACAAGCCCAGCCACACTTTCGGGTTCCCGTCGTTCATAGCCGTCACCCAAACCTTGAGGCCGTCTGAGCTTGTCTACTCCGCTATGGTTCTACTCAAAGGGTGGCCTGAAATATTTCTGAATCTTGCGATTGCTGTCGTGAGACCTCGTTGGGTTTTGATTTGGTTTTTCCGAGGTTGATCGTGTGTGTTGCTATTGGTGCACCCGGGTTAAAACTTTCAAAGCCGTGTCCGGTTATGGACGACTTGGAGCATGATTCTCGATCATAGACAAGCATAACTAAAGTTTACCGCTATAAATTTGACTTATAATGACTAGTAATCAGCTTCACTATAACGGAATGGCTAATAATACGCCCACAATTGCTTGTTTGGTTGTCGCCATGCATAAAATGTATCGACTAGTAAGTATTGCAACTACAACGAATTGGCTGAATAAAAGTACCAACAACTGGGTTTTGGGTTTATCTCATACTATCTCAGATTCGATTAGTAATTGTTGCAACTATAACGGAATGCTTAAATAAAAGTGCCCACCGCTTATTTTATCGGATGATTATTTAAACCGACTAGTAAATGCTGCAACGATAATCGAATAAGTAAACCGCCAACGTGTGAGTTCCTCGGTGACTTCTCGTTTGGTCTCGAGGGGAAACACCAGATGGGTTTGTTTGGTGTTAGCTTCAGGTTGGATCCGGATAGGTCATTCTCACCCTCTCGATAACCGCCATTGTATGGAGTCTCTATAGGTTGTTTAGTGCATGCTTTGCCGCTTCATCCACCATACCTATGTAGGCGAGGACCGAATTCTAGCCTCGCTGTCTTGGCCTCAAGATCGACGCTCCTTCTTTTTCCTCTGCCTTTGTCGGCACCCTTTTGTTTAATCAGTTGTGAGATCGGCCGTTAGAAGGTGGTTACCCTTCCGCTTGGCCTGCAGGCGTTATGGACGCCATTGGTTATTCTTCGTGGCTCTTAGCCCCATTTGCTTCTTGTCCGTGAGACGGACGCTCTATCTTTCAAGGTGATTTGGATCTTTGTACCGTATATCAGTATTCTTGACTCCTTGAGTCGCTGTTATATGTATCTGCTGGGTCCCATCGAGGACTGTTGTGTAATGTTACTTCGCTTTTCCACCGCACGAAAGTGCTCGGTGGCACCTTTGAATCGTTTCTATGCGGGTTTGGTGAATTTTGCCCAAACTTGCATAGGTCCGATTCCGAGGGTGTTACAGAGTGGTATCGAGCTCAGCTACGATTGATACCCCACAAGTCCAAATCAGGATAACCTAGCTAACGGCCGAAGTAGAGTGTCAAAACTATTTTGCGAAATCGGTTGGATAGTTCTGGTTAGGTCTGATTTTACTCCTTACCCCTCTGCTATTCTCCTCTTACCTCGACGTGTTTTGAATCCGCTCTTTTCTCTTGCTTCGAGTCCAGGATTTCTCGTGGTTGGGTTTCCGTCGTACCTTCAGGGTTTCTCTTTCTCCCTTTTTGTAACGGAGGTGCTACGATCATCAATCTGCAACTTGTCTGTTGTGCCCTTCATCCGATCTTTTGTTCTTGAGCTCCTTATCTCTATGTGTGTTCCTTGCTGGATACCAGTGACGTTGAAAAACATCTGAGAAGGACGAGCTTTGGTGAAGTTGGAGTCGACCCTGAGCATGTGTTGTTCATGCCAATGGAACCATCGCGGAACCTAATCAGTGTGTCTTTCATACGATTTCTGCTGGCATCATATCTTTGTTCCGGATACCGCCTATGAAGATCTTCAGTCTAATTCCGAGAGTTGGTTGCTTAATCCGCCTATTCGTGTGCAGAGAAATGGTTTGAGTGTGGGATGGAGTAGCTACCCTACCACTGCTCTTATCATTCGCTCTTGTACGTCGGATCAGTGGATCCAGCAGTTTTACTCCGTCCACGGAAGTTAGAGGTGGCTTTATCGTTTGATGCCTCTATCTTCGTCCTTTGTTTATCCGGAGTGTTCTCCCGACGATCAGGAACAACGACCCTTTTGTTGGTGGTGTCGCCGATTCCCAGATGAAGAAGGAACCCTTGTTAGTGGTGTCGCGAGGATCTACACGGAGCGAGAGGATGCAGATCGCCGACCTTCCTTCCGGTACCATGAGGCGGATCTCGAGGGCGAGATCCATTGTTAGTGGTGTCGAATTGTGGCATCCCGCAAAACCACTACTAGAAAATCGCGTTGAATTTGTGCATTGCATCGTCATCATCATGCATTGTTTGCCAAAACTATTTGCGCAACACCCGATTTGTTTTCCAAACGCCCCTCTTTATTCAAACAGCAAAGACCGGGTCCCCGGAATATTTGTTTTGCCCGGTATCGGTTTGCAAAGTTTTTGTTTGAAATGAATAAAATTATTAATTATTTTAGCGGGCGGTCGAGCGGGCCGATTGACAACGACCTCCAAGAAATAAAATCGGTCCACCCAACCGCCTCTAAATCCTATTCTACCCAAAACTCTACCCACCCCTCCTTCCACATCACCCACCAACCCCCACGCCACATCACCCTTGCCCTCCCTAACCAACCAGATCTTGACACTTGGCCACTCCCTCTCTCCTCTTCCCTCTTTCTCCCACCAGACCCACAGCCCCCACACACGCACGCACTCACGCACACACGCCCCGCTCCCTCTGCCCCGCGGGCCCCATCCCGCCGTGGCCCCACCTGTCGGCCCCCACCCAGCTCTCCTCACACCCCACCACGTCCCCACTCCCACGTGCTGCCTCCCACCTCCACGCCTCCCGGCCAACCTCGCTCAAGGCCCACCTAGCAGGCCCCCCACGCGGCCCCGCGTGCCTCCCCCTCCTCTCTTCTCTCTCTGTCCCGACCCCGTCTCCCCGTCCTCTCCCTTCCTCGCCTCCCCCTCGCCCGCCTCCTGCCGCCCCTTTAGCTCTCCTCACCGCCTACCGCCTCCTCAACCGCCACCGCCCCGACGCCACCCTGTGCACCGCCCATCGCCACTGCCCAACCGCCATGCCGCTTCGCCATCCTCCGTCCGCGGGCCCTGCCCCACCTCCGCCGCGGTGCTCCTCCTTCCATGGTTTCCACGTCCTCGCCCCGCTGAAGCCGCTGCCTGGCCAAGACGCTTAGCGCTCTCCTCCTCCAAAGACACCCGACGCTGCTCGCTTCAAGGCTCGTCGCCTCCGACGCCAAGCCCCCACCTCTCCGCTTAGCCCGCCAGCCGCGGCCTTCCCAGCAACTCCCGGGCCGGCCTCCGCGAGCTCCGCTTCACGCCTTCCGGCCATGACCGTCGCGGTCCCCTCCCGACCCGCGTTGCCTGCTGCCGCCTCCTGGCCCCACCTCCGACTGCCCTGCTTCGCGTCCGGGTCTCGCCGCCAGCTCCGGTGCCGCCGTGGCGCCCTCAGCCTCCTCTGCGCTTGCTAGCCCCGTGTCGTCCTCTGCTTTGCTCCACCCCGTGAGCAGCTTGCGGCGCCTCTCTGCACGTGACCGCTAGCCCTAGCAAATGAAGGCACACTGACCAGACTTCCATCTCGGAATAAGGTCCATTGCACATACATTCGGAAGATCGTCTACCCGAGCGTCAAGATCTTCGACATGGAACGCGAGGGCGATGATGTCGGACTAGAAGATCTTCATCATGGAACGCGAAGGCCTCCTTCACGGAACGTCAAGACCCTGATCCCGAAACTTCATGTTCTTCCTACCGGATGCCGGCACCCCGAGTACTTCGCCGCGGAACTAGGGGCGATGACGCCAAGACGACATGATCCACCTCCCCAGAGCGACGACCCCTGGACACCAAGAGCTACCGGCAACATGACCAAGACCCGGATCCCAAGATCTGCATGCGGCAAGAACAACCCCGACCAGAACGAATCCAACGCGCCCCGACACCGACCAAGTTCTGCTCCCCGGACATCGAGACCCCGATGCGACAAGATCTACCCCGATCCGAGACCCTAACCCCGGAGCCCGAAACCAAGATCGTCGAACCCTGAACCCCGAGACCGACCCTGAACCCCGGAACCCTAACAAGTTCGTCGAGGCCCCTCAATGTGTGACCCTTTTTCCTCGAACCCTATTTTATAACATAATAACAACTTGTTGCATATTGAATTGCCATTCATCTCGCATGCATTCATGTGGTTTGGGGGCCTTAAGCCGATTCACCTAATAATTAAATATGGGGCCCATATGCGGGCAAATCTAGTCTCATATTGGCCTCATTTAAACTTGTGTAGCGAACCCGGTACTATCCCTTTGCCATGTTAAACAACATTTAAATTGCGGGGTTCTAAATAACTTGAACCATTTAATTAATTGTCGGGACCCCGGTTCCGCTTAATGTGACCTAATTGCATCGCACCTTTGCCATGTCATCCATCATGCATGCATCATGCCGATCTTCTGCCGTGTATTAAATGTTGTATCCGGTGTTTCTTTCTAGTGTTTTGGTTCTTCGCGGATAAGGCCGTTGAGTTGATGTGAGCTTCGCCCCGATCTTCGGGGAAAACCTTCGACAATGTTTTCAGGCGAGCATCTCCCCCCTTTCTACCTATCTTACTTTTATAGTATTTATTTCCTCCTGTTGATCTATTGCTATCTGTGTTGCGATGCTTTAGATTTCCGTACCTGTGATATACCGTGCAGCCCTATATTGCCTTGGACACACCCTATTACCTGTTGTTTGGTAGATAGTTGGACTTGCGCGTCGCAGTTGCTTGCTCAAGTGCTGATGTGTGTCGTCATTTGCCACAGTTGTTGATGTATTGCCGCATGTTGATGTTGGAGATGATTCTAGTTTTACTTATCGTCACTTTAATTTCTGTTTAATAACTAAAATTGAATAAGCAGAGGCATCGGTGGGTGATAGATAATATTTGGTTTCCGAACGCCCACTTGTGTCCCGTAAGACCCCGAGTACTTGATACCTGTTCCTTGATTTATCGCGCTATCCACATATGGGGAGTATGGGCCCCCAGCCGTAGCTTGATTCCGTCTTATTTCTTGGGGCCACAAACTAGTTTGAGGTTTTATTACTATCCTTACTTATGCCATGCTTTATCGCTTTATTTACGATTGCGAGGTATCGCATTAATCGCTTTTGGATCGGGACACGATTCGCGGTGTCGACAAGCCCAGCCACACTTTCGGGTTCCCGATGCTCACGTACCGTCCACCCAAACCTTGAGGCCGTCTCGAGCTTGTCTACTCCGCTATGGGTTCTACTCAAAGGGTGGCCTCGAAATATTTCTGAATCTTGCGATTGCTCTGTCGTGAGACCTCGTTGGGTTTTGATTTGGTTTTTCCGAGGTTGATCGTGTGTGTGTTGCTATTGGTGCACCCCGGCCGGGTTAAAACTTTCTGAAAGCCGTGTCCGCGGTTATGGACGACTTGGAGCACAGTATCTCGATCATAGACAAGCATAACTAAAGTTTACCGCTATAAATTTGACTTATAATGACTAGTAATCAGCTTCACTATAACGGAATGGCTAATAATACTGCCCACAATTGCTTGTTTGGTTGTCGCTTGCGACAAAATGTATCTGACTAGTAAGTATTGCAACTACAACGAATTGGCTGAATAAAAGTACCAACAACTGCTGGGTTTTGGGTTTATCTCATACTATCTCAGATCGATTAGTAATTGTTGCAACTATAACGGAATGCTTAAATAAAAGTGCCCACTGCTTATTTTATCAGGATGATTATTTAAACCTGACTAGTAAATGCTGCAACGATAACTGAATAAGTAAAACTGCCAACTGTGTGAGTTCCTCGGGTGACTTCCTCGTTTGGTCTCGAGGGGGAAACACCAGGATGGGTTTGTTTGGTGTTAGCTTGTGTTGGATCCGGATAGGTCATTCTCACCCTCTCTCGATAACCGCCAGTTGTATGGAGTCTCTATAGGTTGTTTAGTGCATCTTGTCAGCTGCCGCTTGATCCACCATACCTATGTAGGCGAGGACCGCCAATTCTAGCCTCGCCGTGTCTTGGCCTCGATCGACGCTCCTTCTTTCCTCCGCCTTTGTCGGCACCCTTTTGTTTAAGGTTGTGAGATCGACGCCAGTTAGTGGTTACCCTTCGGCTGGGCAGGGTTATGGACGCCATTGGTTATTCTTCAGGGCTCTTAGCCCCATTTGCTTCTTGTCCGTAGACGGACGCTCTATCTTTTCAAGGTGATTTGGATCTTTGTACCGTATATCTGTATTCTTGACTCCTTGAGTCGCTGTTATATGTATCTGTTCTGTGGGTCCCATCGAGGACTGTTGTGTAATGTTATTACTTCGTTTTCCACCCGCACGAAAGTGCCTGGTGGGCACCTTTGAATCGTTTCTATGCGGGTTTGGTGAATTTTGCCCAAACTTGCATAGGTCCGATTCTGAGGGTGTTACACCAAGTGACCTAGTACATGATGCAACCATTCCACATTGTCATGACACATTCATGTACCCCTCCCCTCCGGAGTGCTGGACCTTCCAGACCCTTCTAGAACATTCCTGGTGAAAACACCGGAATCATTCCCGAACTCCGAAACAGGACTTTACTTATATGAATCTTATTCTCCGGACCATTCCGGATCTCCTCGTGATATCCCGGATCCCATCCGAGACTCCGAACAACATTCGGTCTCTTACTCATCATTCCATAACTACTCAACAACATCGAATCCTTAAGTGTGTCTCCCTACGGTTCGTGAATTATGCGGACATGACCGAGACACTTATCCGATCAATAACCAATAGAGGAATCTGGAAATTCATATGGCTCCCACATATTTCTACGATTACTTTGCGATCGAATAAACCACTTACATACGATACCAATTTCCCTTTGTCTCACGATAGTTTACTTATCCGAGGTTTTGATCGTCGGTATCTCTGCATACCTAGTTCAACCTCGTTACCGATAAGTACTCTTTTCTTGTTCCCGTGATATGTGATCCCTTGTGATCCAGTCACATGCTTGCAAGCTAATTGGATGACATTCCACTGAGAGGGCCCAAAGTATATCTATCCGTCATATGGATGGACAAATCCCACTCTTGATCCATGTGCCTCAACCCATGCTTTCCAAACACTCAATGCCACCTTTATAGCCACCCAGTTACGGTGTGGTGTTTGATGTCATCAAAGCATCCTTCCGGTGATGGTGATTAACATGATCTCATGGTCGAAGGAATTAGGTTACTATGTATCAGAAAGCTTATAGCAAATGAACTATATTAAATGACTTGATCTTTATGCTACGCTTAACTATAGGAGTATGTCCATCACATCATTCTCCTAATGATATGACCCTGTTGTTAATAACATCTCTATGTTCATGATCAGGAAACCATGATCATATATTAACCAACAAGCTAGTTTAACAAGAGGCTTTACTAGGGACTCTTTTATGTTTACAAATCACACAAGTATTAACGTTTCCGATTAATACAATTATATCATGGTATGTAAACATTTATCATAAGCATGAAGATATGATAATAACCACTTTATTATTGCCTCTTGGGCATATCTCCAACAGTCTCCCACTTGCACTAGAGTCAATAATCTAGTTTCAAACCTTTGTGTATTCAACACCTATGGCTTTCCGGTGTTGTATGTACACGATTGCTAGTGGTCAACTGATCTCCGGATCTGCCACTTCCAGGTCCGTGTGTAATTGCATGTCTTTGTGTCTCTACGCATCACTCATTCTATAATGAGATGGCTTTGTATAAATTTGGTCCTTTGGTGAGATCTTTAATTCTTTGGGGTTAAAACATGTTGATAATATTGTCGTACAATATATCTTCATAGTACTATCCTGCTGTGAACCACACCTAGTTTAATAACAAACTACTTGACACAAATGCCCTCTTTTGCTGCTATTATAGCAGTCATATACTTAGCCTTTTGTTGTAGTATCTGTCACAATGTCTTAACTTTGGAACTCATCCAAATCCATTATGTTATATCGTGCCACCCTTAGTTTAGATTGAGATAAACTTAATTTGTACTTTGTGACAAAACTAGTATCAATGTAGTACTTTTACAATGAACTAACCATCTATTTGCCACTTCTACAAAATAATATATTCTTAGTTCTTCCAAAAGATCATAAGAATATCCTTACTATCGTCCAATGATCATCTTATGAATCATTCTGGTATATGCTCATAACATTTAGAGCATAGGACATATCTGGATTTGTACATATCACAGTATGATTGATATAAATATTCTTTGTGATGTCATACATCAAGTATCAATCTATACTTGAATCTTTGTATCACTTACCAAGTGTTATTACACTTGAATATATCATCAATATTGAACTCATTCAATCCTTTCTGACAAGAACCTTTCTTGTAGTTTCTATATTGAACTCATTCAATATATCATCTATGTACTTTCGGCACAACCATATTAGCGTCTATTGATGCCAAATATTTGGGTTTTGCCTAAGTCTTTCATCAGGATGAAATTCTTAATATGTGTTAATAAAAGATACATCATTTCTAATCAACAATATGTCTTCCACATAATGTATTAGAAACATGTCTTAGCGCTCCCACTTAATTTCTTGCAAATGCAAGCATCTTCATCATCTCCGACGAATTTAAACTCCTTTAACAATTTCATCATAGTGAAGATTCCAACTCCGCAATGCTTACCTCAACCATTGAAGTTTGCATATGCTTTTAGCATCCTTTGAATCAACAAAACCCTTTGGACCATGTTATGCACACGTCCTAGGTAACAATTCCATTAGAAGAACTTGTTTTGTTTATTCAACTACCACATAACAAAATTATATGTAGTGGTTGCTACATTAATCTGTCTAGACTAAATATCGCTATTGAAAGGGCATGTATGCCCCCATGTGTGGTTTTGGTAATTAATGACAATCTCTATGGACTAATGTGTAAATTGAGTTTCACTTGTAGGCTTGTCCATTGGCATCACTTGGGCCATGTGTTGGTCTCAAGGTTGTAAGATGAAGAATTGTCCAAGGGCTTTGTGCCCATTGGAATCATGAATAAAGAAGGAGCTTGAAGGTTGATCAAGACATGTGCAAATAGTTGCATCAAGATGGATCAACCTCAAGTAGGGATGAAGAAGGGCGAGCTCAAGATGCGCCATCTCTAGAAGATCTCATGCTTGAAGCTTGCCATCCTCGTGCTCATGGAATGATGAAGACAAGTTCAAAGAAGAGGTTACCCCATGGAGTATGGGGGAGCAATTTGCAAGTCTTCATCTTCATCAAGCAAGAGCATCCAAGAAAGGTGTTCCCACTATACAAGAACAAGACGGTCTACATCAAGTTCAAGTGGGATTCTCAAGTCAAAGGTATGTTCTTGATAGGGCTTCTCTTTTTCCGGTCTCGTATTGTTAGTTGGGAGACCGGGTTTAGGATAGATAGCCGTTCTATCAAGAGGGGCTCTCAAGCGGGTGTCTCGTTTGCATTGTTCGGAGAGAGCTCAAACCTTTGCATTCATAGCATCATCTTTCTTGGTTGTTATTTGGTTCTTGTCCATGAGAGGATCTAGAGATTGTGGTCATCATCATAACAAGCTCTAGTTCATCATCTAAGGATTTCACTTGCATATCTTATTGCGGTTTTTGATCTTGCGAGTTTTCCGGCTCCACACCTTGGGGGATACTTCAGATATATATTCATAGTATTTTCTCCCAAGGTGATACCCAATATTTCGACTTTTTGTTGGATTCTATTCGTCATTATCTTTCCAACAAAATTGGTTTCATCCTAATCGGAGTTTCCAAGCTCAACTTCTTGTGTTTTGGGTTTTGGAGGTTTTACCGGTTCATCGCTTCTAGAGAGGTCATATCTTTCTCAATTTGGTTTTATACTTCCATGCTGGACTATTATGTTTCTTTGCATAATCTTGTAAAACTTTTTGTTCTCTTCAAAACGAGCCCAAGATCATCAAAAACAGAGTCCGGGATCAAAAGTTATTGAAGTTTTCGTGCAATGTTGTCCTGTGTTTTTGCTTGAGCGGAAGTTCTGGCCCAAGTTCCGACCCAAGTTCCGGCCCAAGTTCTGACCCAAGTTTCGGTCAGGTTCAGTAACTTGTGTTTCTATTTGCCGGAAGTTCAGGTGGGAGGCCGGAAGTTCCGGTGGGGGCACGAATCTAGCCCAAATGGTCAGTTTTTCCTTGTCCTTTTTAAGGGGGGCTTCTTCCCCAATGGTTCCCCATCTTTTGAGCTCGTTTTTGCCCACCATTGTTGACCTATTTGAGCTCTCTTACTCCCTCTACCTCCCATGATTCTTAAATCTTTTTGAGGGAAAAGTGAGAGGAGATCTAGATCTACAATCACACCAAGTCAAATCCCTTCTTTGTGAAGGAATCATTGGGATCTAGATCTTGGAGAGTTTTGTGTTCTCCTCTTGTGTTCTTCCTCCCTTATTCCCCCAATAGCTTTTGTATCTTTTTTGGAATTTGGGAGAGAAGGACTTGCCCTTGCATTTGGTGCATAGGTTTGAGTTCTCCTCTTGTGTTCTTCCTCCCTTATTCCTCCAATAGCTTTTGTAGCTTTGTTGGAATTTGGGAGAGAAGGACTTGCCCTTGCATTTGGTGCATAGGTTTGAGTTCTCCTCGGAGATTCGGCGAGTACAAGATTGTGGGCTTGTTACTCTTGGGTTCTTGGAACCCTAGACGGTTGTGTGGTTGGGTTGTTGACCTTCTGTGGTCTTGTTGACCTTTTGTGGTCTTGTAGCCTCTTGTGGCTTTGTTGGCATTGTAGCCTTTTGTGGCTTTGTTGTTGGGAGCCTCCAATTGAGTTGTGGAGTTAGCCCCAATCTTGTATGGGTTCGGTGACCGCCCTCAAGCGTCCCATAGTGGAGCAAGTGCCCGCCTTTTGTGGTGCGCACTTGGGAGAATAGGGTGAGCCTTTTGTGGCGTCGGTGAGTTGCGTGCTTCCGCATCCAGGGTGAGGCCTTTTGTGGCGTTGGGTGAGCATCGAGCCACCACACCTCGAGGTGATCCATTTGTGGCGTTCGGAGAGCATTGCGCCATCACACCTCTCCAACAGAGACATAGCTTCTTTGGAAGTGAACTTCGGGAAACAAATCTTCGTCTCCGCGTCCATCGGTTATCTCTCAACCGAGCCCTTCACTTATGCACTTTACATTGTGATAGCCATCGTGCTTGAAGTATTTATTTCTTGCTACCACCTTGTTGCTTGTATTGCTTAGCATAGGTTGTTGGTGCACTTAGGTAAACTTAGTGGCTAGGTTTTGTGCTCAATAAATTAAACGTTAGTTTTATTCCGCATTTACTTGAGCCTAAACCGTAATATTTTTAAAAGCCTATTCACCCCCCTCTAGGCGACTTCCTTTGTACTTTCAATTGGTATCAGAGCAAGGTCTCTCGCTTTTAGGCTTCACCGCCTCGAGAGTAAAGATGTCTCCTAGGGGTTTAGTGCACTCTCACACATTTACTTTTGATGGCACACATTATGATGTTTGGCTTACTCGCATGCTTAGTCATTTCCGGGCCATTAACCCAAACATTGAGCGCATTCTAGATATGGGCTTGTCTCCTCCTAAGGATCCCCAAAATCTATCTTTGGAGGAGAAGACAAACTCTTATCTCGAAGCTCAAACATCTAATGTGCTTGTTAATGTAGTGAGCTTTGTAGTTCTTTCCTCAATCATGCCTTTCCGGAATGCTCATGATATATGGACCAAGATTCAAGCAAAATATGATGTGTCCAAGATTAATGAGGATGATTGTGTTCCATCCACCTCCGGCCGTGATGAGTTCTCATCTTCTTCCACTAGACCAACATGTGAGTCGTCACAAGTTAATGATATGGTGAGTGGTGATAGAACTTGCAATGTAAATAGTGAGATTTCCATTCATGATTCTTTGTATCTATCTCATTGCAATGTTGTATCTTTGGGCATGAACACTTGTAGGACCATATGTGATTTACATCCTAGTGTTGATTGCCCTTGCATATCTTGTAAAAATGAATTGGATATATCTCATGATGATATGCTTGCTTTGCCTTGTTTCCATGATAAATGTGCTTCCATTTCCTCTAGTTCTTGTGTTGCTAACCATGTAGAGGAAAGTGAAGAATGTGTGGGCCAAGGCAAAGTTGTCATTAGAGCTTCATGTGTTCCCTCATCATCATCTTCTTCCAATGTTCACTTGTGCCTCATGGCTAAGGGTTCAAAGGTAACCTCTCCTTTGGACTCCAATATATATCATGATGATGTGAATGTTGATCATGTAGAAGTAGATAATGATGTTGCTTCTCTAAAAGAGAAGGGGGGGATAGTCCTTCGTGCTCTTCATCCTAATAAAAATGCTTGCTCTACTTTCATTGAAATCTTGACTTGTGCTATTGAAAGTAGGCAACTAATATATGAGCATGAGGACAAAATAGATAAAATAAGTAGTCTTGAGCATGAGTATGCTAATGAAATTGCCAACCTAAATGAAGCTCTTGAAGAGGAACAAGCCACTAAGGAATCTCTTGAGGAGACCTTTTCTCTAGAGTTATCTAGAGTGAAGAAATCTCATGATAGAGATTTTGAGGTGGCATGTGCCCTTCAAATTAAAAATGATGAACTTGAAGTTGCTTATGCCAAACTCCTTGAGGATTTTGAGCACCATAAAAATGGCTCTAGGGTCATCAAGGGGGATCTCATCAAACTCATCGATTCACATGAGCAACTTAAAGCTTCTTATTCTAAAGAGCTTTCCAAGTTAACCTCGCCTCTTGCTTTAAATGACGATGCTTGTGCTACTAACTCTATTTCTTGTGAAGCATCTATCTTGAAGGAGAATGTTGAGCTAAAGGCTCAACTTTCTTTCCTAACGAGCAACTATGGGAAATTAGAAGAAAGTCATGCCAAGCTCTCAAGCTCGCATGAGGATCTTCTAGTCTCCCATGGTAGGCTAAGGTTAGATCATGAGGCCATTATGTCAAAGGTAACATCTAGTGGGCCTCATGTGGACATTAGCACTATATCTACTCCAAATGTTATATTTCCATGTGCTAGTCCTTGTAATTCATCCTCTCACAACCATGCTAAATCTTGTGATGAATTCCATCCTTTGCCTTGTTGCTCTAACAATGAAGCTTCTACTTCCTCTAGTATTGTTGTTGATATTAACCATGTAGAGGAAGTCAAAGAGCTCAAGGCTCAAGTCACTTCTTTGAAGAATGACTTGAAAAGGTGTCATGAGGGGAAGACCACGCTCAAGAATATGTTGAGTGTGCGACGCCCCCCAAGTGACAAGAGTGGGCTTGTATTCAACTCCAACACCAAGAGCAAGTCCACTATCTCGTTGAAGCAAAAGGGCAACAAGAAGAAGGGCCAAGGACAAGTGAAGAATCCGGCCAACATTGTGTGCTTCAAGTGCAAGGAAGAAGGGCATCATGTGAGGGATTTCCCATTGAAGAAGAAGCCTCTTAGTGAGAAGCAACGGGGGAAGCGGCCTCAAGCTCCTCCACAAGCTCAAGATGGGACACTTCCCAAGAAGCCTCAAGCTCTTCTTCATGGTGCAGCTCCTCCCAAGAAGAAAGACGGCAAGAGAAGAACTTGCTACATATGTCGTGAGAAGGGGCACCTTTCTTCCTCATGCACCATGGGTATCTCCTCATCCCATCCTATCTTGTTTGATGATGCTTATTCACTTAGTAAGGATGAGGGTGGCAATGTGTTTGCCAAATTTGTTGGTGCCCAAAGTGGTGTCAAGAAAAGAACCATTTGGGTGGCCAAGCCTATTGTGACTAACTTCTTAGGACCCAACTTGGTTCGGGACCAACAAGCTAAAACTTGATCAATAGGTGTTTTTGGAGGGCATTGGAGACTTGGCTATCTTATGAAGAGTTGAGAGATCTTCATTATATTCTTGTTGTCAAAGTCAAGTCATTGGTTATCATGCTTCTATGCCTTATCCAATGTTCCTCCTTCCGGTAACTTGTGCTAAACTCCTTTACATTTATAGTTACTTGCTCCCTTGTGCATGTGTTGGTTTTGTACCTTGCATGTGCGTGTACATGTTGTGCTTCCCACTTACTTATATTGACCTATGAATTATCTTTGTTTATGTTGGTTGGCACACCATGTATTTATGTTTCTTGGTTTTGAGCCTTTATTGTTTCTAGTAGGTATGTTATTTGGCTCTTGTGATGGATTAATGGACTATTCCGTTTTGGGGGAGTGTCATGCTTGGGCATTCCACAATCCTAAAATGTGTGTACATGAGAAAAACCACTTAGTAGTCATTTTGTTGTCTCTATGTGGTTTGTCTCTCTCATGAGAAACTCAAGTTTCCATAATGTCCATTAATACCTCTAGTTTGATCCTTTTGCCTCTTTTTGAGATTTCTTGGTTTATCACATTATGGGGGAGTCATATGCTTTGTGCATATTACAAACCTAGAAAATGTGGACATTTGAGGTAGTGCCACTTAGATTTGATATTGAGAATTATCTAGTTCCTATGTGGCACATTTGCTCATACAAGTTCCAATTTGCTTAAATGTTTTTATTGCTCATCTTTTGGATCTTGTTCGTGAGAGTGATTCTTGGTATGTGCTTCCTCATATTTGGATCTATATATCCTCATGGGAACCACTTGCTTCTATTTAATCCAATCACTAGTGATTGTGTGACTATTTGAAACAATCAAGAATCTCTTTCGAAGCATCAAGTTTAATTCCTATCTTGTTATATGCTTCTTTGTGTGAATATGATCTTGGATATCCTTGCAAACTACCTCGGGAAAATTATACCTATTACTTCTTGTCCTTGGACAATTAGTACTTAATATATGGTAGAATTCATTGATCATATTCATTTTGGACTTTTCCTTTTTGTCTTATCTTTGGCCAATAAAATGTTTGTCTAGTTGCTCCCAAGCTTTCCTTGCCTCTTGTGGATCTTCTTATTTTATTTATTTTCCCTTGTGTTTTACTTAGTGTATGTAGTAGTGATGATCTCATTCGTGGACATTTTGCATTCAAAGGCAAAATTATATATAATGCTCTACTTATGGGGGAGCTCTCCTATATTATCTAGAACATTGTTTTATGCTTCTTGATTTGATCCGTTTTTTTTGCTTGGAAGCTCGATACTTTTTGTGTTGGTACTTTGTGTGCCATAATGAAAAGTGTGAAGAGTTTGTTTTGTTTATTATTTCCTTGCTCTCGTTGGGAGTTGGCTTTATCTCATTCCGTTTCACTTATTTTGTTCTTTTAGGATGAGATAATCCTCGAGCCTTGGTATTTTTCTTATCCTTTTTCTTTGGCTCTTTCGAGTTCATTTGTTGAACTTCTGTTCTTTCATGTGTTGATTTGGCTCTTCGATACAATTTGGACACCTTTTGTCGAGTCACAAATTTGTGTGTGTCTTATTGGTTTACATGGTGTTTTTGTTCAAATTGTATCTCCTTTTGGTTCTTGAAAGCCTATGCATGCATATTTACTTCGTGTATATATTATGGCATGCTTGATTCCTTTGATCCAATATATAGGGGAAACTCCACCAAATCCTAATAGGCTAAGATGTGCATGAAATTCAATTTCATATCAATATGCACATATTTGTGTGGGGGCTCTCCTATGTATTGTAGTTTCACTAACTACTTTGGACCCAATGTGTTTGGGGACCATAGTGTACTTAATTGTGTTTTAGGTACATTGGAGATATATATTGGGTGCTTGTATCTTGAACAAGGAAGAAGTGGCGTCTACATGTCAGTTGGATGCAAGTTAGGACGATCAACGAATTCATATCTTCTTCATCCTACCAATTATATCTCGGTAACAAGTATCTCTCTCTCTCTCATGCATACATATCTTGTTCCCAACCTTGTGTAGGTTGCTTGTTGGCATGAATTTGTGTTCTTCCATATGTAGGATTTCTTGCTTTGGCTTTGAAGAGTTCTCTCTATTGCAAATGTGTGTTTGTTGAGATGAGTGCATATAATGGGGACTATACTAAATCATGCTCATGATTCACTAATCCCAAATATGTTAATATAGCAATTTTGTTGCATATTGTTTCCTCAATATCTCTCATGTGCAATAGTGAGTATTTTTGCCAAGTTGATTTCTATCTTGTGATACTTGTTGCCTTTCTCCATATATTCCTTCTATCCTCTTATTCCCTTGAGAATAGTTGTGTTGTATGGGGTATGTTGGTGTTTGAAGCTCATTGATGTACAATAAGATATATTTGAGCCCTTGGGCATGCTTTCAAGCAAAACATCTTATTGGTATATTCTATGACTTTTTTTGGGTCTTCATGTGCTTTCTTGAGTATCTATCTTGTGTGTGCATGTTTCTTTGTGGTTATATGTCTTTGTGATATTTTCCACCTAAAAATTTATACAAACAAGAGAAGATCAATATTTGGTTGTTTTTTCTTTTCTTGGAAATCATCTCTTACTTCATTTTGATTCTTCGGTGGTTTCCAAATTATTGTATTTTGTGTGCATTGTTAAATGGTTTTGGAGGAGTTAGGATTCCATGGTTGTGCACATTGTTTCCAAATATAATTACTATAATTGGTGCACAATTTTTGGGGAGCTTCTATAATTCATTTAATGATGCACATGTTCCTTATTTCTCGTTTCTTGTGGTTTAAATGCTTATGGGGGAGCAAGGATTCCATATTTGTGCATATTGTATTCAATACAAGTATTCTAATCTTTGCACAAAGTTTGGGGAGCTTCTCTATTTTTATTTAAACACTCTTTTGGTTGTTGTTCCCTTTTGACATCATTTGATGGTGTTTCAATTGTTTCTTTTGGATCTTTTGATTGCTCGCTTCATTTGTTGAAGCCCTTTTCTTTTCTTTCTTTTCTTTTTGCTTTCTTTGGGTCCTCAACATAGTTTTACTTCCTCCCTAGTTCTCATCATTTGACTTGTGCATATGCACACCTTTGGAGGAATTCTCATTATGTTAACCGTCTACAACTTTTCACCCATTTTGGCAATCGATGCCAATGGGGGAGAAGTTTTGGAGGGTTTAAGGGAAGTTGGGCTTTGCTTTGAGTGTGTTCTTAAGCATTTGCCTCTCATGCTCTTTCATCTTTGTGTTTGCTTTGCATGTTGAATATATAGAGGAAACTCAACCAATGGTAACGGTTGGCAATCTATGCAATGAAATTCAAGTTCATCACACATGCATAGATTGTGGGGGAGTTTGCTCTATATATTGTGGTTGTACCAACATCACATACTTGTATAGTATTTGATGTTGGGGCAACCGCTTTGGTCGTTAATTTTCATATTTAAACCCTCGCTAAGGGATTGTCATCAATTACCAAAATGGGGGAGATTGAAAGGGCATGTATGCCCCCATGTGTGGTTTTGGTAATTAATAACAATCTCTATGGACTAATGTGTACATTGAGTTTCACTTGTAGGCTTGTCCATTGGCATCACTTGGGCCATGTGTTGGTATCAAGGTTGGAAGATGAAGAATTGCCCAAGGGCTTTGTGCCCATTGGAATCATGAATAAAGAAGGAGCTTGAAGGTTGATCAAGACATGTGCAAATAGTTGCATCAAGATGGATCAAACTCAAGTAGGGATGAATAAGGGCAAGCTCAAGATGCACCATCTCTATAAGATCTCATGCTTGAAGCTTGCCATCCTCGTGCTCATGGAATGATGAAGACAAGTTCAAAGAAGAGGTTTCCCCATGGAGTATGGGGGAGCAATTTGCAAGTCTTCATCTTCATCAAGCAAGAGCATCCAAGAAAGGTGTTCCCACTATACAAGAACAAGACGGTCTACATCAAGTTCAAGTGGGATTCTCAAGGCAAAGGTATGTTCTTGATAGGGCTTCTCTTTTTCCGGTCTCGTATTGTTAGTTGGGAGACCGGGTTTAGGATAGATAGCCGTTCTATCAAGAGGGGCTCTCAAGCGGGTGTCTCGTTTGCATTGTTCGGAGAGAGCTCAAACCTTTGCATTCATAGCATCATCTTTCTTGGTTGTTATTTGGTTCTTGTCCATGAGAGGATCTAGAGATTGTGGTCATCATCATAACAAGCTCTAGTTCATCATCTAAGGATTTCACTTGCATATCTTATTGCGGTTTTTGATCTTGCGAGTTTTCCGGCTCCACACCTTGGGGGATACTTCAGATATATATTCATAGTATTTTCTCCCAAGGTGATACCCAATATTTCGACTTTTTGTTGGATTCTATTCGTCATTATCTTTCCAACAAAATTGGTTTCATCCCAATCGGAGTTTCCAAGCTCAACTTCTTGTGTTTTGGGTTTTGGAGGTTTTACCGGTTCATCGCTTCTAGAGAGGTCATATCTTTCTCAATTTGGTTTTATACTTCCATGCTGGACTATTATGTTTCTTTGCATAATCTTGTAAAACTTTTCGTTCTCTTCAAAACGAGCCCAAGATCATCAAAAACAGAGTCCGGGATCAAAAGTTATTGAAGTTTTCGTGCAATGTTGTCCTGTGTTTTTGCTTGAGCGGAAGTTCTGGCACAAGTTCCGACCCAAGTTCCGGCCCAAGTTCCGGTCAGGTTCAGTAACTTGTGTTTCTATTTGCCGGAAGTTCAGGTGGGAGGCCGGAAGTTCCGGTGGGGGCGCGAATCTGGCCCAAACGGTCAGTTTTTCCTTGTCCTATTTAAGGGGGGCTTCTTCCCCAATGGTTCCCCATCTTTTGAGCTCGTTTTTGCCCACCATTGTTGACCTATTTGAGCTCTCTTACTCCCTCTACCTCCTCCCATGATTCTTACATCTTTTTGAGGGAAAAGTGAGAGGAGATCTAGATCTACAATCCCACCAAGTCAAATCCCTTCTTTGTGAAGGAATCATTGGGATCTAGATCTTGGAGAGTTTTGTGTTATCCTCTTGTGTTCTTCCTCCCTTATTCCCCCAATAGCTTTTGTAGCTTTGTTGGAATTTGGGAGAGAAGGACTTGCCCTTGCATTTGGTGCATAAGTTTGAGTTCTCCTCTTGTGTTCTTCCTCCCTTATTCCTCCAATAGCTTTTGTAGCTTTGTTGGAATTTGGGAGAGAAGGACTTGCCCTTGCATTTGGTGCATAGGTTTGAGTTCTCCTCGGAGATTCAACAAGTACAAGCTTGTGGGCTTCTTGGGTTCTTGGAACCCTATATGGTTGTGTGGTTGGGTTGTTAACCTTTTGTGGTCTTGTTGACCTTTTGTGGTCTTGTAGCCTCTTGTGGCTTTGTTGGCCTTTTGTGGCATTGTAGCCTTTTGTGGCTTTGTTGTTGGGAGCCTCCAATTTAGTTGTGGAGTTAGCCCCAATATTGTATGGGTTCGGTGACCGCCCTCAAGCGTCCCATAGTGGAGCAAGTACCCGCCTTTTGTGGTGCACACTTGGGAGAATAGGGTGAGCCTTTTGTGGCGTGAGTTGCGCGCTTCCGCATCCGGGGTGAGGCCTTGTGTGGCGTTGGGTGAGCATCGAGCCACCACACCTCGAGGTGAGCCATTTGTGGCATTCGGAGAGCATTGCGCCATCAGACCTCTGCAACGGAGACGTAGCTTCTTTGGAAGTGAACTTCGGGAAACAAATCTTCGTCTCCGCGTCCATCGGTTATCTCTCAACCGAGCCCTTTACTTATGCACTTTACATTGTGATAGCCATCGTTCTTGAAGTATTTATTTCTTGCTATCACCTTGTTGCTTGTATTGCTTAGCATAGTTTGTTGGTGCACTTAGGTAAACTTAGTGGCTAGGTTTTGTGCTCAATAAATTAAACATTAGTTTTATTCCGCATTTACTTGAGCCTAAACTGTAATATTTTTAAAAGCCTATTCACCCCCCTCTAGGCGACTTCCTTTGTACTTTCAGCTATGAAAGATCAAATCTTGTCATAGTCAACCTTTGAACATTGTTGTGAACTCTTTCCCAACATGTAGACTATTTCATAGATGTAATACATCCATGTCTATTTCTTTATAGATCCAAACACAACTGTAAGGTCTTACAACTTTCTCGAGGTTCCTTCAAGTTCAAAACTTGATTTCTCATGTATGGAACTATCACGGATTTTATGGCTTCAAGCCATTTTATGGAGTTAGGGCCCATCACCGCTTCTTTGTATGTAGTCCGTTCATTATTGTCAAATAATGATTCAACCCTCAAATCTTGGTATTTGATTGTTTACTCGACCTACTTGGTTCAATAGAAACTTTGACCTCTGTAACCACAACCTTTGAGGCACATGAGCCATGAGCATTGTTGCTGCCTCCAGAACACTTTTCGGCGCTGCGCAACTTTGCACATATAGCTAAGGTTCTTTTAACCTTATCAAAGTTCTATGGTCCTCCCACTTATCTTTTCACGAAAAATTCCTTCTCAAAGAAACTTGACGTTCTAAGTGACAAACACTTTTGTCTCCGATGTTATGGAGGAATACTTAACAGTTATTCGAAATAACATACAAAGACAGGTTCATCCGACTTTGGTTGCAAACATCTTTCTTATGCATAGCATACCAATGTTTAAGAAAGGACAACTTGGGTTTTATCCCAAACCATAACTTTATATGGTGTCATTTCAACGGATTATGATGGAGCTCTTTTCAATGGAAAAACGATAGTCTCTAAAGCTTTTAATCTTTAAGATATAATGGCAGTTTTATGAATTACACCTTTGATCTTACCATGTCAAACAAGGTTTAATTACATATATCGAATGCTCCATACTCTTATGATGTTTCGGGAAATGCAAATTCACGGAACGATTCCTTAAATCTTAGGTATTATGCTAAACTTGTAACTCAAATATCTTCCTTTATGATCTTATCATACACTATTTATTTTTTGTTTCAATGATTTTGCACTTCATCTTGAAAGTCTTTGAACTTTTCAAATGTTTCATACTTCATCCTTATTAAGTAAATATTCATATATTCACTCAAATTTTCGGAGAAAGCATATGAAGTTGAAATCCATCGCTCTTGACTACACATAATGGACTTCATACAACAATATGTACAAGTTCCAATAAGCCGGTCATTCCTTCCCTTTTGGCCTATGAACGAAGTTTTAATTATCTCTAGGAAAGTTTCACAAGCGTCATTTGATCAAAATCAAAAAGACTCCCAAATTCCATCCACATGGAGTTTCTTCATGTTTTCTTTCCAATATAATTTAAACGGCGATGTCACTTCCTAAGTGATCTTTCAATCAATTTGTCTTTCGACATTTTTAGCACTAGTTTTATGGATGTGATTTCTCCAACGATATTTGTGAATCATCCATCTTTTATGGATTACGACAATTATTTGAACAACCCTTTTGTTCTCATAATACATGATAAAACAATCTTGAAGGTAAGATTTGATATTTAACGAGCAACACAATAACCCTTTATTTGTTCTCGATGAACATCATCACATATTATTTGCTAGTTACTTAGGCCATTATAGTTCATGAATTCTGTTGTTTCGTATGACGATTCATACCAACAAATTCAGTATCCAATACTTAAGAACCACATTATTTAACAAGCAAAGAATACAGCCATAACGCGTATATCCTTTATATACCTAAGTTGAACAATTCTAGTCTTTTCTTTTCTGCCATATATTTATGAGATTCTCTTTCAGTATTTCTTTTTCTGTTTGAAAGAATCTATCAACATCAATAGTGGAGCCATATACATGACACATAGTCCAAAGCATGTATAGTTAAATACCAATGTCTTTGGACTTGCACTTTGAAGTATATCACCATCATCAAATGTTTGGTTTTCTTTCAAATTCCTTTCTTTAGTAATCTCTTGGTGTAGTAAACATTTTACCTACATCAGATATTCATCCTTATCATGGAATTATCCATGATCAAGATACTTTTAGCTTATAATGGTGAATCGCGAGTATAATGTTTCTCTCCAAAACCTTTTGGAGGATTAGGACAACTAGTGTCTCCAACCTTTTGTAAATTCTCATCAAATATGAGAACATTAACTTTGTCATATTATACTCTATCATGTTGTAACCAAAACATCATTTCAGATATCGCAATATCTTCCATACATGATGGTTTCTGAAACAACTCTTTCAACTCCTAGATTACCTTGATATTGAAACTATCTTTCGAATATCAAGAATCATGGAGATAAACATGATACTTATATACTAACACTGGAATTGTTACTCTTTATTTAATACCAACTATTAAACTTCATAGAGTAATCGAAACTTACTGAAAGTTTGCAATGGGACTTTTAAACTTTAGATTAACACCTCCAAACAATACGATACCGGTTCATAAAGCAACTAACCCGAATTCTACAGTTCTATCATCTCAATTAAAACTAAGCGCAAGGTGGTAAACGGATGCCAATGACTACAACAACTATGCAAATTCACTTTTATTTAACTTATGATAAATAGTGTTCAACTTTTGATCATATTGCTATTGAACTCCCACTCAAAACAATATCCCTCACATTGTTTTAGTGATCACACGAACCAAATCCACCACATCAAAACCGATCATCACAAGAGTTGATATAGCTTCAATGGCGAACAATCAACATGTTCATCATATCTACTATATGACTCATGCTTTACCTTTCAGTGATCCGTGTTCCGAGACCATGTCTGTACATGCTAGGCTCGTCAAGATCAAACCTTAGCTTCCGCATGAGCAAATCTGGCTTGCTCACGTTGTATACACTCGTAGAATCTAACACACCTGATCATCACGTGATGCTTCGAAACAACGAGCTTTAGCAACGGTGCTTACTAAGGATGAACACTTTAAAACTTGAAATTGTGTGCTTGAGGGATCATCTTATAATGCTACCGTCGTGAACTAAGCAATACAAGATGCATAAAAGGATTAACATCACATGCAATTCATAATATGTGATATGATATGGCCTTTCTCCTTCTACTTCCGATCTCCATCTTCAAGCACGAACATGATCTCCATCATCACCGGTATGGCGTCAAGGTCAATGGAGCCGCTTCATGGTTGTCATCCACCAGCATCAACTATTACAACTACTTTGAATAATAGACACGCGGGTCTTAACGGAATTTAAAAGAGAACCATATGGCTCCTGCCGGTTGCCAACTTACAATAAGGAACAATGCATACATCATATATAATGACAATCATGGCCATATCACATCACAGCACACCCCTGCAAAACAAAGTTAGACGTCTCTAATTTTCTTTGCATATTTTATGTGGTTTGGGGCTTTCAATAAGTGCCATTCTAACTTACGAAGAAGAACCACAACATTGATACTAGTATTGTAAATCACCCGTTGTAAATTGAATCTTAACTATGTTGGGAGAAACAGGCACCCGCAAAGCCACTTATGCAATACAAGTTGCATGTGAAGCGTGGAGAAAGTCTCATGAACGATGTCATGTAAGGTTAGCCCGGGCCGCTTCATCCCACCATCCCGCAAGATGCAAAGTACACAAGAAGCAATCGACAACAAAAACATCAACGCCCACAATGACCATTGTGTTCTACTCGTGCAACAAATCTACTTATAGACACGGCTCTGATACCACTGTAGGGGTTCGTAGCATGGAAAACAAAAAAATTCTATCGCATGAACACACACAAGCCAAGATCTATCTCTATCAACGATTCGATAGAGTACTAACCCTCGAAGATCCAAAGCGGTTAACGAGAGCAGATTCTCGTGGATGATGTAGTCGTACACTTCCGATCTCAAGATCGCGTATACGATCCTTCCGTTGCATTCGGCGCTTCATGATCGGTCACACGTTCGATACTCGATGAAGACCTTGCTCTCCCTTGTTCCAGCAGGCAGCGGAGGTTGTAGCACTCTCCTCGTGATTCCGGCAGCATGACGGCGTGGTGTCGAAAGTAGAGGGGAGATCCCGCAGGGCTTCGCCTTAAGCCGAAGCGAGTATGGTGGAGTATGAGAGAGGGCTTGGCGATCTACAGTTTAGAGGGCACCAAGGGGAGGGCTTGGTCGGCGGCTAGGGTTTGGGGAAACCCTAACTCGCCGAGTTTAGAGGAGGCCCTAGGCGGCGACGGCTTGGAGGTGGCCGGCGACTTAGAGGCTAGGGTTTAGGTGTGTGAGGGTAGGGGGGCGCCCTACCCCTTCTTTTATAGGTGGGAGGGAGGCGGCTAGGAGGAGGTAATCCTCCTCCTCGGCCGGCGGGTGGAGGGAGTGGGACTTCCTCCCCAAGTAGGTTTCCTACTGTCCCTCCACCAAGCAAACTTGCCGTTTGACTTTTCAAATTGGCGTTTGACTTTCAAACTAGGATTTGATTTCTCCCTTTATTTTGCCCAGCCAAGTGACCTAGTACATGATGCAACCATTCCACATTGTCATGACACATTCATGTACCTTTCCCCTCCGGAGTGCCAGACCTTCCAGACCCTTCTAGAACATTCCTGGTGAAAACACCGGAATCATTCCCGAACTCCGAAATAGGACTTTACTTATATGAGTCTTATTCTCCGGACCATTCCGGATCTCCTCGTGATATCCCGGAACCCATCCGAGACTCTGAACAACATTCGGTCTCTTACTCATCATTCCATAACTACTCAACAACATCGAATCCTTAAGTGTGTCTCCCTACGGTTCGTGAATTATGCGGACATGACCGAGACACTTCTCTGATCAATAACCAATAGAGGAATCTGGAAATTCATATGGCTCCCACATATTTCTACGATTACTTTGCGATCGAATAAACCACTTACATACGATACCAATTTCCCTTTGTCTCACGATAGTTTACTTATCCGAGGTTTTGATCGTCGGTATCTCTGCATACCTAGTTCAACCTCGTTACCGATAAGTACTCTTTTCTCATTCCCGTATATGTGATCCCTTGTGAGCCAGTCACATGCTTGCAAGCTAATTGGATGACATTCCACCGAGAGGGCCCAGAGTATATCTATCCGTCATATGGATGGACAAATCCCACTCTTGATCTATGTGCCTCAACCCATACTTTCCAAACACTCAATGCCACCTTTATAGCCACCCAGTTATGCTGTGGTGTTTGATGTCATCAAAGCTGAAGGGAATATGCCCTGAGAGGCAATAATAAATTGTTTATTATGTGTATTCCAAGTATATGATAGATGTTTATTTTGCATGCTATAATTGTATTAATACGGAAACGTTAATACATGTGTGTTTAATAAACAAACAGAAAGTTCCTAGTTAAGCCTCTCTCATAAACTAGCTCGTTGATTAACAAGATGATCAAGGTTTCCTGATCATGGACATTGGATGTTGTTAATAACGGGATCACAACATTAGTGTAATGATGTGATGAACATTCATCCGAAGTATAGCATTACGATCATAGTCATTGAGTTTATATTGCTATAACAACTTTAAGTGATCCTAATCCTTAGACCATGAGATCATGTCAATCACTAACACCGGAAGAGTTTCTTGATAACATCAAACGTCACACCGTAACAGGTGATTATAAAGATGGGTTCGAGAACTAATAAAGTGTTATGTTGAGGCTCATGGATCGAGTGGAATTTGTTCATCCCGATGGCGGATAGATATACTGGGCCCTCTCGGTGATATCACATTGATTAGCTTGCAAGCAAGTGATTTGATCACTAGAATGTTATATCACGGGAGCGAGAAAAGAGTGCATGTCGATGCGAGATCAAACTAGGTATGGAGATACCGATGATCGAATCTCGGACATGTAATATATCGTGAAACAAAGGGATTAAGATACTAGCGTAAAAGGTTCCGACGATCACAAGAAAGTCATCGTTGAATGTGGGAGTCGATATGGGTCTCCAGATCCCGCTCGATTATTGATCCGAGAGGGGTCTCGATCATGTCCGCATTATTCACGCGTAGGGTGACACACTTAAGAGACACCGACATCCAATTGGAGCAAAAGTTTCATGCCGAAGAATAAACAAGCGCGGAATTTATTTCACTAGATCTGAAACAGGTTTTTGGGTGAAATTGCATAAAGTGGTTATGCATGTGAAATAGAATTCTAGCAAGGGGTTATTGTGAATGTTTGTCATTAAAGTAATTGACAAAATTCTGAATAAAATAAAGAGTTTTATTTAATGAGAGTTTGCATTAAATTTGGTGGAAATTTAATGGGATCTTTGAGTGGGATTTTGAGTGGAGGAATTTGGAGGAGTTTTGTGAGTGGAGTGTCCACCCACATGAAGAGGGGAGGGCAGCCCCATGCTTGGCCACCCCTTGGGGTTCCCCCTCCTCCTATAAAAGGCCCCTCCTCTCACTTCTCACTCCACCTCCTCGTGAAGGATCTCTCTCCCCTCTAGAATTTATCCCCATGGTCTCGGACTAGCGAGATACATGTTCCGGTGGCTATTCGGCAAGAAAGAGTTGTGCTTCCGCTGCATCTGGAGCGAGGAGGCGGAGGTTGCTCGGTGCCTCGAGCGTGTGTGCGAGCACGGATGCGCTGCTGATTCTTGCGCTAGGACTTCCTCTCGATCTTGAGATCGGCAAGAGATCGTCTACATCAACCACGAGTTTGGACTCGTTAAACTTTGTCGGTCTTCAAGGGTATGTTCTCTACGGATATACATCCGCCCGTTGTTTGTATCTAGTATAAATAGATCTTGGTATATAGTTCACATCGTAGGAAAATTTTTGTTTTCTATGTTGCGAACCCTTCAAAAGCATCCTTCCGGTGATGGTGATTAACATGATCTCATGGTCGAAGGAATTAGGTTACTATGTATTAGAAAGCTTATAGCAAATGAACTATATTAAATGACTGGATCTTTATGCTATGCTTAACTATAGGAGTATGTCCATCACATCATTCTCCTAATGATATGACCCTGTTGTTAATAACATCTCTATGTTCATGATGAGGAAACCATGATCATATATTAACCAACAAGCTAGTTTAACAAGAGGCTTTACTAGGGACTCTTTTATGTTTACAAATCACACAAGTATTAATGTTTCCGATTAATACAATTATAGCATGGTATGTAAACATTTACCATAAGCATGAAGATATGATAATAACCACTTTATTATTGTCTCTTGGGCATATCTCCAACAGCCTCCACCTCCCCTCCACCCATCCCTCCTCTATTCGGGCCGCCCCCAGGCGCGTCCTCTTGCTCGACCCGGCCATGCGGCACGCCAAAGACGCCAAGCCCGACCTCGTCCTCGACCAGCGCCATTCCTCGCGGTTGTTAACTTAGGGGTGGCATTGGTGGGTAATATATCCGTGCATTGCACCAGAAAAAGAAAATATTTTTGGTAAAATCACAAATTAAGTTGTCATAAGTATAATTGCGTTGTTTCGTAAAATTCACCTACCTTTAGCCGCTATGCGGTGATGCACGTCATCCACTGTTTCCTCTACCCATCGCTTAAGGCTAGTCATAGTGGGAGTAACTTGTGTAGTAACATAGTCCTACATGTATTACCAACTAAGCATTTAGATTACATGATATGCAATTAAATGATGAGAGAGAGATTTGTGGTAACTAGCTATGTTACCATAACATCACACATTTCTAGACAAAATAAATCTATATTGTAATAAATAAGGTTTTGTATGATGTCACACCTATGTTATTTTACACTATGGAGATAGTAGCTTAGACTAGTAACATACTACTCTAAGTTAATCTCCACTATGACCAGACTAAGTGAGTCCAACCTTACACGTGTGTGCTAACATGCATTGCCACTTCACTTCACTTCACTCCACTGTATGAAAGTCTTCGCTTTCATCGAGGCCAAGAAATAGAGAAAGATTATGAAGACGGAAAACTATTGAAAGAATAATTTAGTATATGCGTTGGTGTAATAGAACAAAGTACAATCACACGAAATATCATTAAAATATAACATGTCCAAAGTTGCAGAATTAGTATCTATGTTTAATGATAATTCAGATGTTTTCGAAGATTACTACGTAACACTTTTTCCATTAACAATCTTCCAATGAAATCTACATTATCTGTAATAAAATCATGTACTCCAAAAGGTCCGATCTATTTTGGGCAAGAAGTTCTGGTTTTTCTAATCTAACTAATTACTGGCGGTCTAAGCCGTGAAGTAGCAAGGATTTATATAGATAAGAAAGATGGAATCAGAAAAAACCACCCGCGACTTACAATAATCAAAATTCCCAAATTAATTTAAGTCCTTCCTATCTACACACGGTAACACACTTCACGCCTCGACGCCGATCCAGTCCTGCACCGCACTCAACACGTCTCCACGTACACAACACATGCACCGCTTCAGACCACCATCCCTGTTGTAGCTTTGCAAAAACGCTCCTGCGCCGCCGGAAAGAAATGCCATAGGTCCACACGCGCGTGCCTCTTCCTTCCCGAGCTGGATATAGAGTATCTGTGCACGCCATCGTATTCCTCCTCTGTAGCGCCGCCGCCAGGGTACCCGTGCACGCTTGAGGCCCGCGTGTGCTCCGCCCGCCGCAAGGTCGCGCCCATCTCCCGTGCTCCACACCAACTCAAGATCCGGTGTCGCCTGAAGCTTCCAACACCCAACAGCCAGCGACAGTGTGGTCCTCATCGTCAACCTCAAGCCTTGTCGGCCGTCTTCCCCAGCCTGCCACGGCCGGCCGCAACCGACGGCGAGCTCGCCATCACCAGCAGGCACTGCATCGCGCCTCGGCCCCGAGACATTCCTCCGTCCTCGCCGCCCGGATCTCTGGTCAGAGCCGCCGGGAAGAAACGCCATTAGGTCCACACCGCTCCTGCGCCGAGCACTATCGCCCCTGAGCGTTTCTTCTTCGCCAGCATGTGCCTCGTTGTCGCCGTCGTCGCGCGTCTCGCCTCCGACCGCCACCACTCCCTCCGACCGCTTCCCTCTAAGCGTCGCCTCTACTCCCTTCCATCGCCGCGGTTGCCCCTTCTTCTCGGACTGCCATGGTGCAGCCCCTCTGCACGAGCCCGTCTCCCTGCCACTCGCCATCGACCTCTGCCCAGCGCCTCCATCCCCAACCTCATCGGCGCAAGTCGCCGGCCTCCTCTCTTTGCCATTGTCGTTCCGTTGTATTTCATTGAGATTCTATTGCTTGGTTTGTTGGTTGTCAATCTGCCTAAGTATATAAACTGGTATAATTTTTATTAAAAAAACAAGATGGTACTATTAAATATATGCAAACTGATGAGTTATTCGCGTGCAAACGGAACAGAAACTTTTTGTAGGCACAGTAGGCCGGCCTAAACCCACCGATGACCCTCTGTTTTTACCGATCGATCCAAAATGATCCACAGTAGAGGCCTACGTCTGTTATTTCTGAATTAGCGGTGGCGTGGCGTGATTTGTAATCGATTTATTTCTCGCGTCGACAAAAGAAAGCGGTACCGGTGGCAGTTTGACAAAAGAAAGTGGTACCGGTGGCAGTTGTGGGTAATGCGTGGTTTTGTGAGAAGGCAAACCAGTTCAGAAAAGGATTGAACCGGAAGAAACACTTCGTCCTTTATTATTAGGTATAGATATAGATATAAATATAGATATAGAGTATAGATATAGATTGTTTCTTTTTTCTATTAATTTTATTTTTTTCCTTTCTATTTTTGTTCAGATTAAAAATCAATTATAAAAAATGTTTAAATTTTAGAAATGTCTATATATGAAAATTTCAAATTCAAGAAATGTTCATATAAAAAATGTTCAGGTTTTAAAATATTCATTTAAAATTGTTAAATTTGAACAATAGTAAAATTTGTTGAGTCTCAAAATTGTTTCGATTCAAGAAAACAGATTAAATAAATGTACGGACTTTTCAAAACCCCAAAAACAGCAGAGAACCGTGAAAACCAGTAGGAAAACCAAACATCAAAGAAAACCGTAGCAGTCGGAAGCGACAGAGAGAACGATGACAGCGCTAGTGATATAAACGGGCGGTCCAATACATCAGACTGGGCGTGCGGCACGGGCAGTAATGTCGTTTAAAGCGGGCATATAGGATATCGCGATGGCGTGACGTGCAGCAGCAACCGGGACCAAAACAGAAAAAATGGCATTGAATGGGTTAATGTGTTCCGGTCTTTTTTTTTTTTCAAAATTCTACCCATCTATTAATAATCACCAACATCAACAGTAGTAAAGAGAGACTTAAAAATAATAAAAATTACAGTTATATCATTTGACCACCTAACACGACTACAAAGTATAAACACTAGTACGAGCCAAAGGCGCATCTCCATCATCTGAGCATGGCAAAACTTATGGTAATACAACTTATTGTAGTAGACAACGGAAAGTCGTCGTGCTAAGTGCACAAAGGACTAACACACCAAGTTGCAACCATCATCAATAATGACAACCGTACATCAAAAGAGACTAACATAAGAACAAATCAACAAACACAAAAACGGACCGGATCTCTGGAGATCCATCGGACAAACGACACACGCCCATCTTTGGCGCTAGATGCACCACCAAAGCAAGGATAGAGCGGGGAGGATCCCCTTTGCACTGATTCCAATGATAACCAAGGAGTAAGAGCATCTCCAGCTGCCCCCAAGAGCCCCCCTAGAGACCTTTTTTTGCCGACAGAAAGAATTTTTCCCAGTTGGCCTCAAGAGCCGAAATTTTGCCGGTTTGGGCTGAACTTTCATCTGGCGTTCCCAGGCCAAACCTAGCACATTGGGGGTGCTCGGGGGCGCCGTCGAAAAGAAGAAGTGCACCAGAAACCGCCCGCTCACCCCCGTTAAGGACGAGCCTGAGGAGACGCCTCGCTCACGCGGGTGTGCTTCGGTGGCATCGTCATCAACAAGCGTCGCACACCATCTCCCGCACATGGCGGCCTCAACCTCGTCAAGCCGAAGAGGGAGCATCATACCGTTGGTTCGTCGGCCAGGAAGCCTAAGATAGAGTGGTCGCCGCCACACGAATACCTCCGCAACTCTCTCAAGGTGGAAGCGCCGGAGGACCCAGAGGACACCTCGATGGGAGGATGACCATGCAGGTGTCATTGAATGACATCCCACCGATGTCGCTGGAGATGGAACTCGCCTGGTCCAAGACCGACGCCGAACGGGAGGAGGCCACTCGGTTCAACCGTGATGTCATCATCCTCGACGATGATGACGAAACCGGGCCGAGAAACGCTCCTCCATGGAGGCACAACACCGATGCCGGCTAGTGGAGCAGCCGCGAGACATCGAGGGAGGACCCACCGAGCGATGACGATGGCGGCGACTACCGGGTTCTATAAGACCTCAAACCGCTGAAGTAAATTACGCTAGCATATACCGGTTTTGAGTCCTGGACCTCAAGCTTGATATAGGTTCACAATGTTTTTGCCTAGGAGCAATTAACCGGTTCCTGATTCGTGGGATGCACCAGACTCGTTTTAACAAAATCCCCATGACAAAAAATACTTAGATTCATAAATCATTTGCTTGAAGGAATCTTTGGGTCAATTCTGAAAATGTTTTTGAGACTCAACCTGAATCTACGATTCAGATGGAGTCTTGGGGGGTACTGACATGAGTATGAATTATCGGGTTCCGGGTATGAATTATCGGGTTTCTGTGATTGGTTACCCTAGGAATGCCCATGAGGCCAATGAAGAATAGAGTCCAGGAGGCATCCGACGGATAGAAGCTTGGCTTGGCGATCAAGATAGAATTACAAACCGATATAATTTTAATATTGTAATCATAACTTGTAACTTATCTGTATACGGCTCTAGGACCCAGCCTCTTATATAAAGGTTGGGAGGAGCTGACGGAGAGGGCATCTTAGTTTTCCAGCAATACACAATCCGCCGTGAGCTAGATCGCAACTAGCGAATCAGCGACTTTTTAATAATATTCTTCATAATGTTCATACTACATCAATTTACTTGTTTGTTTGATAAGCCGAAAAAATCACTAGCTCTCTCTTTCCCATGAAACACTAAGTCCATAACCATGGGAATTGCCGAGGTTACCCCTCATCACCCCCTGTGATTCCTGCTCCGCCCACGGCTCTGGTTGCAAGTGTGCTATAGGGTCCGCGAGCATGAATGGGACTTGAAACCAGATGCTTTCTAACAAGGGTTAAATCCATCAATGCCCATTGTTATGGGGTTGGGTGTTGGAGAAGAGGGGGATACTAGAGATCGCAGAACGACTAACAAACAAGCAATGCGAGGCACGAGATTTACCCAGGTTCGGGCCCCCGGAGGGAAACCTCACTCTTGCTTGTATTTTCTTGATTGATGGCGAGGACGAAAGTTACAGGGGGTGCGCAAATGAGATCTAGTGGGTGTGTATGCTAGGGTTGTGTATTATACTCCTCGTTGTGCCCTCCTGGCCTTTATATGGGGAGGCCAGGCCTCGGGGATAGGTCGAGTCGGTTACAGATTAGGATTTTCCTTTCACTTTCTATCTATAGCTAGGCATGTTATCCAAGGAGTCGCATCCTTCATGGGCCTGGGCCACCTGAATTCCTCATGGGCTTCATCATCAGGGGTACATTGCTATATGGGCTTCTGCTGGGCCAGACCGGATAGGATAATGTTAGTCACTCGTAGGTCAATACCCATGTCAGTAGCCCCCAAGTGTCCAGTCGAATATGATTCGACTAGAGACTCCGAAGTCTTCGAGTACCTTCATCCGAATGTGTTTTCAGGTCAAGATGTGAGTTCATAGGGATAGTTGATACGCGTTCCCGACTCTCCCGATAGATCAAGGTAAGTTAACTGCCTTTGGGAAAAACAATACTATCTACTCAGACTTCGAGTCCCCGGACTCAAATCTGGAAAATTGCTGATGTAATTTGACTCAATCCGCGGAGGTCTTACAGGAGTCGAATTCCAGTGTTTTTAAGTATGTACCCAACACGTCCATTAGGATTTTTCATCGTGCCTGCTTACATAGAATATTACTGGTAGAGCGCATTTGGGTGCGTTACCATGCCATTAGACTGTGTCTGTAGGTCTTACCTTTGTGTCACAGATGCAACATCCAAATGTTCATCGTCATAGAGACGTTTCGGGTGGCCAAGGAGACGTTATATCTTAGCATAAATTTTTGGGCGGAGCGCTAATTTTGGACAAAGGATCCGAAGGATCATATTTATCTAATTCATAGGGTGTGCGAACAGCACTTCCTATGGGAGTAGCCCCCGGGTATCTTTTTGAGTCATAGACTCGAGTAGAGACTTTAGTTTTGCGAATGCCGTTGATGACTCAAATTGACCGAATATTGACCAGCACTCCCTATGGGTGACATGGATATACCCCATGGGTACATGACATTGGTAAATCTGGTCCAGCCCAAGGAAGGCCCACGTCAGGACACGTGGCCCATGAATACTTCGGGTAGCCCAAGCCCATGATGTTTTCGACTCCTTGGAGGACAAGTCTAGATTAGATAGAATTTCAAAGGGTACCAACCCTAATTTGTAACCGAATTGACCTAACCCGAGACATGCCTATCAATATAAAGGCCAGGAGGGTACGGCGAGAAGGATCTCTCGACACCGCATACGCACCTCATGCCAGATTGCATATGCGCACCCCCATAATCAGGAGCAGACAAGCAGGAGTAGGGTTTTCCCTCCGGGGGCCTGAACCTGGGTAAATCTGGTGTCCCTGTGTTGCTTGTCTGTTAATCGTTCCACGACTTTCAGCATCCCCATCTTGTCCAAAAACCAAGTCCATAACAATGGGCATTGACGAGATCGAACCTCGTCAATTGGCGCCGTCTGTAGGAAACGGGGACGCTGATCGTGCGGTTGTGACGGTTCCATCCGGAGCGATCTACAACTCATCGTTAATAGAGAGTCACCTCCTCTTCGGTGCCTTTGACTTCACCGCCCACTCGCCGGCCACCCTGAAGGATTTCGAGTCCGTCGGCGACAGGCTCGAGATGCTGTTTGAAGCTTCTGCTTCCAGGTGAGGCAGACCGGCACCCTCCGCCTCCCGAAGCGGGTCCCACTACCATCCATCAGGACCGCTTCATGGGTCCCACCTAGAAGTGCGTTGCACGCGTCGACGCTGACAGATGACTCGGATGAAAACAACAACTACAACTCCAATCTGTGTGGCCCCCCTTCGGATGAAAGCTGCAGCAGCAGCGACCCACTCCGCGGACGCTACCTATGCGCCATCGTCATCAACAATGTAACAGACCCGCCGCCGGGTTCGAGTGCGCAACAAACACCCAATCCCCCTCCCAACCCGCAAACTGGGAACAGAGGAAACATGGGAGATCCGCCTAACATGCCCAACAAAGGCGACGCTCACGCCTACAACTAGATCAACCTCAACGAGGAAGGCTGGCGCCAAGCACGCGAGGCCGTGGCAGACAACATAATACTACCTGTGAATGCCTCCCGAGATCTACTGATGGCCTACCACCTCCTCCTCATTGATGAGCACAACCGGCAGGTGAAGCTGATGGAGGAACTCGACAAGCGTAAGAAGGCAGCTGCGGAATCCAGCGCACGGCGAGCCGCGCTCTCCGCCGCTGATGGATCCACTTCGCATGGCAACAACGCCAACAAGTACCGTTCCCGCACGGAGCGCATGGACTCCGCCACGCGACGCGAGGTCACCCGGGCCCTCAACACGTCCTTCATGACGATGGACTCACACGACAACGTCATGCCGAAAACGTTGCAGGCTGCGATCATGGAAGCCACTACCTATCTCGCGTCCCACCAACCTCCGGTGGGCGACCCGAAGAGCGCCATGCACAAGTCCATGATAGCTGGCCTCGGACTCGTCGGAGCTGCGCTCCACGACGAAACTCCTATGGAGCCAAAGAAAAAAGCTGCGGTCAAGTTCACTCGAAGCCCTACACCCTCATCCGAGGAGGACGAGCATGACCTGCCCTGGTGCCGCAAGAGCCCACGACGCCATAGCAGCAACTACGATGCTCGCAACGAGCTTACCCAACGCAAGATCGACAAAGAACGTGCTAACCACGCGTGCTCAACTGAGTCCGAAGAGGAGGGCGATGGAGAGCTGTGTGGAGCCAGATGCTTCAGCAGATCCGTTCGGCGAACATGGATGCCGAAATATTTCAAGCTCCCTTTGGACAAACCGAAGTTCGACGGCACGCAGGAGCCAAAGGCTTGGCTCGATGATCACATGTCATCGGTCAAGATTCATGGCGTAAACAAGAACACCGCCTTACAATGCCTTCATTTGCAGATGACGGGCGCGGCGAGTGCAGCTCGTGACCTATCCTCGGCTCCATCCGGCTGGAAGAACGGCATCTGACTTCATCCGCAACTTCAAGGGCACCAGCAAGAGGCCAGCTTCAATCGAAGAGCTACGGCCATGCACCCAACGGTCCAACGAGTCCATCCGCTCATACATACTCCGCTGGTCCCACATCAAGAACTCCACCGCGCACATATCTGAAGAAAGAGAAATCGATGCCTTCAAGGACGGTGCCAGGCGCCCAGATTTTAAGGAGGATCTCGGGCGCGTCAAGCTTAAGACGCTCGACCACCTCATGGACATCACCAACCGATGGGCAGATGGCGAGGATTCCCTCAACCGAGCGCATTCGGATGACGAAGACGACTACGGCGGCAGGCGCGAATGCCGCAGCAAGATAAGATCGCGCGTCTATGACGATCGCGATGGAGTCGACATGGTTGCGGCTGGATGCCGATCGACGCGATAACGGCAACCGCAACAGCGGTTACCGCAGAATAAACTACCGCAACGGCGGGCGACCCATGCAAACGTGGCAACGTCGCAACCGTGACGACGAGCCTTCAACATATGACAAGGTGTCTGGTCCTTGCACCATCCACTTCTACATCGATAAACAAGATGGTAAAAAAAGGCCAGTCACATGCTCAAGGACTGCCGAGAATTCCAGAAGCTCAGCGTGGGCTTCACCCAAATGCGGCGCCAGACCATGAACCCTGGATTCGGGCTGCACCCACACCAGGTGACATCACCCACGGAGCTCCTCCACCACCACCCGTCAGACCATCGCAGCCGCCGGTCGAACCAACGCCAAATAACGGTCCAGGAGGGTACCCGCCACCAAAAGGGGCCCTGATGATCCAGAAGGGGCATCCAACCAACAGGGTGCAAAATAAGATCACCCGCCAAGTCAGGCTGGCCGTGACCTCTCCACCAGCCATACCTGGGTACCTCAGCGGCTCGGAGTCCTGTATCATGTTCGATCGTTCGGATCACCCATGCCAGATCCCTCGCCCAGGTCATGCTGCCCTGGTGCTCGAGGCCCAGATCGGGGGATTCGAGATGAGCCGCGTCTTCATGGATGGTGGCAGCGGCATCAATCTGATGTTCACCAGCACACTCGCAGCGATGCGGATCCCGCTGTGCATCCTAGAGCAATCAGACACGACGATCCACGACATAGTCCTAGGGAAGGGCATATACCCTTTGGGCAAGATATGGCTCGATGTCATCTTTGGCCAACCCGAAAACTTTAGGAGCGAACGGCTAGAGTTCGAAGTTGTGCACTGACCATCACAATATCACGCCATCCTCGGGCGCGTGGCATTCGCAAGATTCTTGGCAGTACCGCACTATGCGTACCAGCTACTAAAGATGTCAGGACCCAGGGGCGTCATCACCGTCCAGGGAAGCTTCACCCGGTCCGATCACTGACAGAGACTTCAACAGAATCTCCTAGTCGCTCGACATGCAAGAGGAACTCACGAGGATCAAAGAGGTGACAGACAACGGGGCACCCCCAGTCGCCAGACAAAACACACCCGATATGTCGTTCGACTCCACGGTCAACACGAAGAAGGTGTAGGTCCACCCGATGTCTCCAAGACGGTGTTGATCACCAACGACCTCAGTCCCGCATAGGAAAGCACGCTCGTCGAATTCCTCCGTGAGCGTTGGGAAATTTTTTCCTAGTGTCCTGCGGACATGCGAGGAGTTCCCAGGGAATTTGCTGAGTACGCAATCAATGTGTTTCCGGATGCGAAGCCAGCCAAGCAGTCGATCCGACGACTGTCCGAACCAAGACCAGAAGCCGTTGGAACAGACTGCTCGATGCCAACTTCATTAGGTAAATCAAGGAGAGCGAATGGCTGGCCAACACCATGCTGATCCCCAAAAAGGACATGGAGATCCTGCGGACGTGTGTGGACTTCACATCGCTCAACAAAGCACTATTCCAAGGACCACTTCCCTCTACCGCGGTTCGATCAAATCATTGATTCGACTATAGGATGCGAGAAACTCTCCTTCCTTGATGCCTACTCAGGCTACAACCAGATTCAGCTGAAGGTCAAAGATTAGGAGAAAACAGATATCATCACACTGTTCGGAGTGTTCTGCTACAACACCATGCCCTTCGTACTGAAGAATGCAGGTGCCACATACCAAAGGTGCATGCAGGCGTGCCTAAAAAACCAGATCAGTTGCAACATCCAAGTCTATGTCGACGACATAGTAATGAAAACCAGGATGGCCAAGACGATGATCGACGATCTCCACGAGACGTTCGATAACCTTGATCGCTACAATATCAAGATAAACCCATAAAAGTGCTCCTTCGGCGTCCCATCTGGCTAGTTACTCGGCTTCTTCATCTCCCAACGGGGGATCGAGGCGAATCCTAAGAAAATCAGGGTCATACTGGCCATGGATAAGCCGAAGAACCTCAAAGGCGTCCAACAACTAGCTGGGCGGATCGCGGCGCTGAGCAGATTCATCAGCCGAATGGGCGAGAAGGCCCTACCCTTTTATCAGCTGTTATGCAAGACGGACAAGTTTGAGTGGACACCCGAAGCAGACGACGCGTTCGAGGACCTCAAGCGGCTGCTCTCCCCTCGCCTGTCCTGGTCACGCCAAAGGAACGCGAGCCTCTGCTTCTATACATTGCAGCTAAACATCAGGTGGTAAGCACCGTACTCGTGGTCGAGCGACCCAAAGATGGCAAGACCCACGGGGTCCAACGCCCAATATACTACCTCAGCGAGGTACTGAACCCGACAAAGCAGAGGTACCCTCACTACCAGAAACTCGCCTACGACGTATTCATGACGGCGCGTCGGCTTCCAGGAGCATAAGATCATGGTCATCAACGACACCCCGCTATCAAACATCCTGAACAACCCCGAAGCCACGGGCCGCGTATCCTTATGGGGCATCGAATTGCCCCTGGACATAATCTACGAGCGGCGCACCGCTATCAAGTCTTAGGTCCTCCCTGACTTCCTCGTCCACTGGATGGAACTCTAGCTGCCGGATACTCCAGAATGTCGCAGTCCTGGATGATGCACTTCGACGGCTCCAAGCATGAGGCTGGATCAGGGGCCAGCGTCATATTGACATCCCCTCAAGGCGACAAGATGAAGTACGTCCTTCAGATAAAATTTCGTGCCTCCTACAATGAGGAAAAATACGAGGCCCTCATCCACGACATGAGGATGACCAAGATCTGCGGCGCAACACCCCTCATTATCTATGGTGATTCAAACCTCGTCATCCAACAGACGATGAACGAGTGCGATGCTCACAGTGCCAACATGATCCCGTACCGCGCACTCTACAACTCACTCGAAGGGGACTTCGATGGCTGCGAGCTTTGGCACGTCGGCAGGGAAAGCAACGAAGAGGCTGACAGGCTCGCCAACATCGGCTCCACCTGTGCACGGGTGCCACCAGGCGTGTTCCTCGAACAAATCTGTGTACCCTCTATCAAGAGAAAATTCCCCAAAGGCTCAGCCGAAGAAGCAGAGCACTCGGGGGATGTGCTACCCGAAGGACAGGAACGACACGAAAATCTCGACACCGAGGCCGAGCTGGTCAGCCTGATGCAGGTCATGGCGGTTGAAGAGACATGGACGCATCCGTACCTTTCGGTACCTGATAAATAATCAACTACCCGATGACCCGACAGATGCATGGCGCATATCTCGTCGGTCAAAGGACTTCACCATCATCAATGGCAAGCTGTACAAGCGCAACATTTCGTGAGTGCTCCAACGGTGCGTCACCATCGGTGACGGAAAAAGCATCCCCCAAGATATCCATGAGGGCATCTGCGGCCATCACGTAGGCAGTCGCACCCTTGTCGAAGCTAGACGAGCTGGGTTCTACTGGCCAACTGCAATGAACGGCGCCAAGGGCATCGTCCAAAGGTGCAACGCCTTTCAAAGGTATGCGGACAAGCCACACGTGCCAGGATCCGAGCTACAACCTATACCACTAGACTGGCCCTTCGCCCAGTGGGGCCTCGACAGGAGGCCACATTTTCCTCCTGGTAGCAGTTGACAAATTCACCAAGTGGATCGAGGCCATGCCCGTCACCAATCAAAGCATCAAAACTGCCATGAAGTTTTTCGAGTCCATTGTTTACAGGTTCGGCATGCCTCATAGCTTCATAATGGACAACGGCTCAAACTTCATCTCGAAGGAATTTCGAGCCTTCTGCGGGAACCTCGACATCAACATATCATACACCTCTGTGGCGCACCCGCAGACCAACGAACAGGTCGAAAAGGACAACGGCCTCATAGGCAACAACATCAAGAAGCGCCTATTATGCCCACTCGAAAGGCTTGCGGGAGCCTCGGAAGATGAGCTACCCTCCGTCCTCTGTATCTTGCGTACAATGCCAAATAGCTCAACTGGCTACACGCCCTTCTTCATGGTGCACGAAGCCGAAGCCGTGCTACCCACCGAAGTACACCACAAGGCCCCACGGGTCGTCGCTTACAGAGAAGCCGAATCATCGGCAGCACTCGAAGACGTCGTCGACACACTCGACGAGGAACACGACATCGCCGCAGCTCACTCAACGGTCTATCAGCAGAGCCTCCGCAACTAACATAGTCGCCGGCTGTGTGACACCCCCGGGATCAGGGCTAAACAAATCCCAAACCTGTGTCTGACATCAGCTTAACCTTGAGCTCGAGGATATCTAGTGAAGAATCGGTAACACATTAGTGACCCTATGACACAAAAATTATTAAAACAATCTCATAATTGAGCAGAGAACCAAATTATTACAAGTAGAGGTCACTGACCAATAACATCAAACAACGAAAGTAAAATTATGCTATTAAGTATAGCAAACTTAACAAATGGCCTAAGAGGCCTGAAGCATAACGATGACGTCCCAGCCCATAGATTCCAGGCTGCCGGCTGGGAACCCCAAGCTACTCGTCGGTGTCGATGTAGTACAGAACTTGTCCTCAGGTGAACACTTACTCTGCCAAAAGTATCAACAAAGAAAGGGTGAGTACAGGGTGTACTCCGCAAGACTTATGGCCGGTGGAGCTGTTTTGCATAAAACCATCTTTGTTTATAAAACAAGGGAGAGAGGAAGCTCGTCTAGTCAGAGTATTTTAAAAAGGGAATAAGGGAGCGACATCTCCAAAGATTGATCATCATCTTTTGATATCCACCAAATCATCATCATCTACCAACTAGGATCACCCCCTCGTACCCATGAGGAAGTATCCTTAAGCACACGTTGATCTGCCAAGTTTTACGATTAGGTTATAGTTCTCTATGATCTTAGAATCTGGTCACCAAGCATTCATAACCATGAACACGGATTTTCAAAAAGATTTAACCCTGCAGGGGTGTACAACTTTACCCACATGTACCAACCGACTCTTAATGCCAAGCTATTAGCTCTCTTCCTTGGAAGGCTGGCAGAGACTGGTTGGCCACAACCTTTACCTTGCTTTCACTGAGACCATGAGTCACACAATAAGGATGGTTCCGCTGTAACGGGTCAAATCCCTAAGCCGGTCCTTAAATATGTGAGGCGAGGTTGGTTCACCAGGGGCTCCATCGACCCCAAGCTCCCATTATGAATGCACCTCCTTCACCGCCTTCGAGAAGATCCAGAATGCATGTCGAATCGAATGCCCGAACTATGTGACTCATGGAATCTACTAGGCAAGTTAATCAGGCGAGGGGTTCCCAAGCCCCGTGTGGCTGTACGCTCGTCTTGGTTCCAAAGTCAAGAACTCAGGTCCTAGTGGTGACGAGCATGGGACTAGAAAAACCACATCCCATCGTGGCCTCCCATACAAGCCTTAGCATGTTTAACTTATATCACCTCTGATATCATCTCGTCACGTTCTGCTATCATACTAGATTCTCTGCATCTGATACATCATCTGGATGAACCAGCACTGATAGCTATGGATGGCTAAGCAGGACCCAGATATAAGCTCTAGCAGTGCACACAAGCCAAACCTAGTTATGCTAGGAGCAGTGGATCAGGTAATATAACCTCAAAGGGATTAATGCAACAGATAGGATATTCTATCTATCGCTAAAAGACCACAGTAGAATCATATGCATCATGGCAAGAATTGAAATGCTTTCGAAATAGTAGGATTATATCGTGGTGGGGCTAGGCTTGCCTTTTCCAGTTGATAAAAGATAAGTAGATCTTCAGGAGCCTTGTACTTGACTTGATTACAGTTGGTCAAGTATTATTCGTCGATCTTCGATCTTCGATGGTGTTGACCTCGGTCTTCGATCTCGATATCGTATTCTACCGAGGAAAAACCAAACACCGGAAAGAAAGGAAACAATCAACACATGGCATCGATGCAATGCTCAAACAAGGATGATGATATGACAAGTTAAATTGCATTGAGATGTAACCCTAAGGCATGCTCGATAGTTTAAACAGGGTTCCGAGGGGTGAAAACCCTAACTCGGGAAACTCTGGATGTATATGAGAGGGGTTACTAGGTTGTTCTAATTAAACTTGCTATGAAAGTTGTTGAAAAATGCATGATTACAGCTTAGATAGATATTTCTCATTTTTCTGAACATTTTTTTATATTATTTGTATTTTTCTAAGTTATAAATAATAAGTTATTGATTTCACAAGTTTATAATATTTTCAGGAATTAGTAATGCCTTTTTAATTGATGACTACGTCATGCTGACATCAGCACATGGATGGGGTTATTCTACACCGTGGCTGAGGCTACCCCCAGTCACTGACGACTGGGCCCCACGGGATATTTTTTATTCCAGAAAAGAAATTACAAAACAAACTAAATAAAAGAAAAGGCATATATGACGTGGGCATGACGTCATGCTGTTGTCAGCTGGAGCTTGATCCTCAGATCATGGCTCGATTCGTCGATCGGGAGGGCGCAGGCGAGCGATGAGGGTCTTGCTTGACTCAGCGCATCACACTGAGCCAACTAGTGGTGGCGCCACCAATGTTTGGCCACCTGACCATGGTCGATGACAACCTTCTGCTACGGCGGATGGTGACTCGCGTCGGGAGGACATCATAGAGTAAGAGGGTGATGGAGAAGAGGATTCTGAGAACAGGTAGCTCATCGAGAGCTTGATGGTGTGGCCAAAGAGGGCTGGGGAGGCCGGAATCAATTGTGATGACAGCGGCCGGAGTCGGGGACAGAGATACCGATTGGAGCATCTGGGTCTTCCCCGACTTGCGAGCTTGAACGAGGTGAACGAGGAGATGATGGTGGTTCTAATGGTGGTGTCACCAGGTCTCGGCGAGGTCGGGAACACCGGGTCGGTTGAGATCCGACGAGCTCGGGTTTAGCCAGAGAGAAATTCAGGGAAGAGGAGAAGATAGGGTTCGTCTCTGCACAGGAGGGGGTATTGTAGATGTCGTATAGGATGGTAGCGTGCATCTCCTCGCAGCGGGCATCACGGCGAGGCGGGGACGGTGCCGGCTTTGACACGCAGCTACTCCTCCCTGTTGTCCTTCTGTCGGGAGGAAGAATAAAAGGAAAAGAAGGGCGAAGGGTTACGGGCCACGCTTGGGCCGAGCTGGGCTGCGGGGTTCCGCACTGCGCAAAAGAAAGGGAGAAAGGAAGTGGGTTGTGCGGCCTGGGCTGATGCTGCTCTATTTTTTTTGAAAACAAAACCTTTTTGGTTTTCTGTTTTGATTTATTCTTTTGCAATGCATTTTCAAATCTGTTTTGGATGATTTCAAAAATACCAGAGGCTTTATAAAATATGTAAAATACTCAGAGGCCCTTATAATCCATTTGGGCTCCATTATTTTTGTAATTTCAAAAATATTCAACACCATTTGAATGCTTGCCAAGAGAGGGAAATCTTAGGGTTTAGGGTTTTTACTTTATTTCTTTAATGCACAAATTAAGATATGATGCTCATGAATGCAAAAACAACCCTAAATAGACATTAGCTAAAATTGTGGTGTTACAGCTCTATCCCCCTTACGAGAATCTCGTCCCGAGATTACAAAGGTGGGAAGAGAGACAGAGAGAGAAAGAAATAGGGTCACTCTAAGATAAGAGGGAAACACATTAAATAACACACGGAGTATGTCATGGTCAACTCATGGATGGAGTGTTCAAAACCAACTTTGAGATGACTACATGAAACACGTCAAGGTAAAGGAGGAAACAAGAGGAGACGGTTTCAAATTATTAGATAGCTGGTCTTCATAAGTATTGAGACCATGGAACTTACAAAAGAGTTTAAGCTTCTAAAGAGGAAGGTTCCAAGAGGAAGAACATGACCAAAGACTTCGATAAATGAACTTCTACTGAATGGCTTAAGTAGAGATTTTGGGTTTCAGAGATATGGATCAACAAAACCAAGATGTTGAACTACTTTTAACATAGAAGGATCACTCTTTCATCCAACAGAAGGCTTGGACAGAAAGGTGTTTTGGTGAAGAGGACTCATAAGAGTCACGAAGAACATGTAACAAGAGAAACTATTGACTATCGAAATCATAGTCACTCTTAGAACAAAGTTGAGAAAACGAAGAAAACTCTTTATTCATCAAGGTATATCAAAATATTTTCCAAAGATCATGATATCACTTTACACCACTAGATAAATAGGTAAGAATATTCCTGATGACACGAGAAGAAAGAAACTTCATTCTCAGACTTCAATTACTTGGCACAACGAAGTGCTTGCCAACATAAAATGGTCTGGAGGATCGACTGAGAGACATTTAGAAACACTACTTTAAATGTTCTCCTTGATGTTCGATAAATTAGACATCAAGTAAAGGTCAGACTTCGGATACAAGGAAACCATAAGAACAACTCCTATATTAAAGCATAGAAGAAGCCTCATGAAGAGTGGCTGTTATTGCTGATTCAAGAGAATATGACAAAGGATCTTTCCGGCTAAGTGTGTCAACCATTACATCAATCTTGCCAAATTTACAAAGAGACCTATGTCAAAACCTTGAGGAACACTAGCCATCGTTACTGCTTGAGATTCAGCTTTGGTTAGGTGGAACGATACTTTAGACTCAGCATGTCCAAATAGAAAGTTTGCAATATTTACCACGAAGGTAAAGTTACTAGATTCTCAAGATATGGACTATGATGTAAAGCTCCAAAATACTGAGCTAGATTGCTATACCCATGTATTAGCATATTATCTAAAGACAACTGCACACACATAAGGTACCGACAATCAAACACACATGTGTCCTTAGAGAAAGGAAGATAACTCTTCTTGAATTCACGGCGACATCTTTCAACAACTGCACGTGAGCCAGAGAAGGTGAATTCCAACATCCAGAACACATACTTCGAGATGACTCGAAGTTGGTTCGCGAATTTTCCAACATTAATGCCAAATGTTCCATATGAATCTAATCTAGCATGGAGGAGGTAAGGATGTCATTGATGGGATCAATGAAAAACTTATCGAGACACTCCGAGAAGATGGACTCATATGTTTCTTGAACGAGGCAAAAGTATTGGTCAGACCAAAGGACACGAAGATGTACTCAAGTGAAACATCACAAGTAGAAACACCATCAAGATAGTCCTTGGAACTGAGTTTGATTTGACAATAACCCAAATCAAATCAAAGATGGGGGAAGAGAACATATCTAGAAAGGAGATACTATCTTTCTTGAGCACAAACAAAACTAGACATCCCTTTAAGGAGGAACTGGGTCGGGTAGAACTTTTGTCTTACAACTCTCCAAGTTGTTGCTTAAGCTCAACCAACTAGTTCAGGGGTATCCAGTACAGATCCTTGGAGAAAAGAGCAGTTCAAAGATCTTGTTTGATCAAGAACTTGACAATGCGGTTATGCGGCAACATGACGATACTTCTAGTAGACATCTAGAATATCACTAACCACCGATATGTCACATAGTTTGAGAGGAAACTTGCTTTGTAAGGCAAGAAGACATAGTTTCAGAGTTTCGGCACAAGCCTAAATCTTTGACCGAAGAGAGTGCACCAGAGTTACGGACTTGGTAGCACACTCATCCTTTTCTTAGTGACAGGGTTAACCAATCACGCAAAGAATGACACAAATGTCCTTAGTGATCAAAACAATAATAATTGCTAAGAATCTCACATGACCACATTATTACGCACACGCATCACTCACGAGCGCGAAAGCTCAAGGAAGGGTGGGTAAATATGTGTAAGAGCATTACTTCATTAAGGGTCATGAAACTCAGCACGACCTCTTAGTATAAAAGAGTGTGAGACTTTAAGGTAGGACAAATACAAGCTAGTCATTGACTCTTGATCTGCGGATTACAACACTTTGAACTGGTCCTAGATATAACGAGGTACTGGAGTTTATTTCTCCTGACATTCCGAAAAGGTTTGTCATGATGGACCACAAGAGTATCTTGCATCGGAAGACACCAATGCAGATAAATACTTGGCTACCAACTGGTAGACAAAGGTCGAAAAACAACAAAGGGATAAGGAACATGCTCAGGATAGAATCCCAAGTGTGGATGCATAAGTCAACAATCTCCCGAAGACCAATGCAGAGAAGTAAAGGTGTGGCAGAGTCACGAGTATAGATGCGAGACTCTCGAGGAGTACTCTTGTCGTGATCTATTCGGTTCCATTAAAGAACATCTGCCATAGCGTATGGTAGGGGAAGTCCTTCATTGTCAAAATTCAACCGCGACAATAACCACAAGTTTGAAGGCTAGAATTGTAGTACCATCCATCCTGAGGTAATGTATCAACATTAGCAATAGGGTTCAAAGGAATGGATCTTGGGTTAAAGGTCAGCTTCATGTACAAGATTCGCAACACCAGAATCTAGTACAATTCGGGATCTTAGGTTCAAGTCCAAGGGTTAAAACCCTAGAAAGAAGTAATTACTATTTGAGTGACGTAGCGTACACTGAAAGATAGTAATCACGAGGTTGATTCCAAGAGAAGAAACAACTTCTGAAGTAGCCGAACAAGCAAAAAGGAGACACACGAGGCAAAATAAAACCTCGAAACCTAGAGCAGAACACTATGAAACCAACAATTTAATATTGTGGATCCAAAGGATAGAGAGATCATGATATAAAGAAATCTCTCAGATGAATAAGAGCAAGGGGAACAAGGAATTCACCACACACACAAATTTATAGAACTCAACAATAGGTCAATTGGCTGAGAAACGACATGCCCAGAAGGCACCTAAGCTTTGAAAGACCAGAAGAGATATCAAAAGTTTTCCAAAATCAACACCAGATAAGATAACCCAGAGTTAGAGCGAAACTAGATAAGAAGAAAAAGAAGCATACTAGAGTGTTCGCAAATACCTTTCAACATTTAAAATAGTTTTCATAAACACTATACTCAACATAGACCAATAGCAAGGTTTTCCTACGGTCAGTACTGCTCTGATATCAAGACCTGTGACACCCCCGGGATCAGGGCTAAACAAATCCCAGTCATGCTTCTGACATAAGCTTAACCTTGAGTTCGAGGATATCCAGTGAAGAATCGGTAACACATCAGTGACCCTACGACACAAAAATTATTACAACAAGCTCATAATTGAGCAGAGAACCAAATTATTACAAGCAGAGGTCATTGACCACAGACATCAAACAATGAAAGGCAAATTATGCTATTAAGTATAGCAAACTTAACAAATGACCTAAGAGGCCTGAAGCATAACGATGACGTCCCAGCCCATAGATTCCAGGCTGCCGGCCGGGAACCCCAAGCTACTCGTCGGTGTCAATGTAGTACGGAACTTGTCCTCAGGTGAACACTTACTCTGCCAAAAGTATCAACAAAGCAAGGGTGAGTACATGGTGTACTCCGCAATACTTATGGCTGGTGGAGCTGTTTTGCATAAAGCCATCTTTGTTTATAAAACAAGGGAGAGAGGAAGCTCGTCTAATCAGAGTATGTTAAAAGGGGATAAGGGAGCGACATCTCCGAAGATTGATCATCATCTTTTGATATCCACAAAATCATCATCATCTACCAACTAGGATCACCCCCTCATACCCATGAGGAAGCATCCTTAAGCACACGTTGATCTGCCAAGTTTTACGATTAGGTTATAGTTCTCTATGATCTTAGAATCTGGTCACCAAGCGTTCATAACCGTGAACACGGCTTTTTGAAAAGATTTAACCCTGCAGGGGTGTACAACTTTACCCACACGTACCAACCGACTCTTAATGCCAAGCTATTATCACTCTTCCTTGGAAGGCTGGTAGAGGGTGGTTGGCCACGACCTTTACCTTGCTTTCACCGAGACCATGAGTCACGCAATAAGGATGGTTCCACTGTAACGGGTCAAATCCCAAAGCCGGTCCTTGAAGATGTGAGGCGAGGTTGGTTCACCAGGGGCTCCATCGACCCCAAGCAACCCCGACCACGCTTACCTGCCTGTTATGAATGCACCTCCTTCACCGCCTTCGAGAAGATCCAGAATGCATGTCAAATGGAACGCCCGAACTATGTGACTTATGGAATCTACTAGGAAAGTTAATCAGGCAAGGGGTTCCCAAGCCCCGTGTGGCTGTATGCTCGTCTCGGTTCCAAAGGCAAGAAATCTGGTCCTAGTGGTGGCGAGCATGGGACTAGAAAAACCACATCCCACCGTGGCCTCCCATACAAGCCTTAGCATGTTTAAATTATATCACCTCTGATATCATCTCGTCACGTTCTCCTGTCATACTAGATTCTCTACATCTGATACATCATCTGGATGAACCAACACTGATAGCTATGCATGGCTAAGCAGGACCCAGATATAAGCTCTAGCAGTGCACACAAGCCAAACCTAGTTATGATAGGAGCAGTGGATCCTGTAATATAAGCTCAGAGGGAGTAATGCAACAGATAGGATATTCTATCTATCGATAAAAGACCACAGTATAATCATATACATCATGGTAAGAATTGAAATGCTTTCGAAATCGTTAGATTATATCATGGTGGGGCTATGCTTGCCTTTGCCAGTTGATAACAGATAAGCAGATCTTCGGGAGCCTTGTACTTGACTTGATCACAGTTGGTCAAGTATTATTTGTTGATCTTTGATCTTCGATGGTGTTGACCTTGGTCTTCGATCTCGATATCGTATTCTACCGAGGAAAAACCAAACACCGGAAACAAAGGAAACAATCAACACATGGCATCGATGCAATGCTCAAACAAGGATGATGATATGACAAGTTAAATTGCATTGAAATGTAACCCTAAGACATGCTCTATAGTTTAAACAGGGTTCCGAGGGGTGAAAACCCTAACTCAGGAAACTCTGGATGTATATGAGAGGGGTTACTAGGTTGTTCTAATTAAACTTTCTATGAAAGTTGTTGAAAAATGCACGATTATAGCTTAGATAGATAGTTCTCATTTTTCTGAACATTTTGATATATTATTTGTATTTTTCTGAGTTATAAATAATAAGTTATTGATTTCACAAGTTTATAACATTTTCAGGAATTATTAAAGCCTTTTTAATTGATTACCGCGTCATACTGACATCAGCACAAGGGTGGGGTTATTCTACACCGTGGCTGAGGCTACCCCCAGTCACTGACGACTAGGCCCCACGAGATACTTATTATTCCAGAAAAGAAATTACAAAACAAACTAAATAAAAGAAAAAGGCATATATGACGTGGGCATGACATCATGTTGTTGTCAGCTGGAGCTTGATCCTCAGATCATGGCTCGATCCGTCGATCGGGAGGGCGCGGGCGAGCGAGGAGGGTCTTGCTCGACTCAACGCATCACACCGAGCCAACCAGTGGTTGCGCCGCTAATGTTTGGCCACCGGACCATGGTCGACGACGACCTTCTGCGGCGGCGGATGGTGACTCGCGTCGGGAGGACAACACAGAGCAAGAGGGCGATAGAAAAGAGGGTTCTGAGAATAGGTAGCTCACCGAGAGCTTGATGGTGTGGCCAAAGAGGGCTGGGGAGGCCAGAATCGATGGTGACGGTAGCGGCCGGAGTCGGGGACGGAGATACCGATTGGAGCATCTGGGGCTTCCCCTACTTTCGATCTTGAGCAAGGTGAACGAGGAGACGGTGGTGGTTCCAACGGTGGTATCACTAGGTCTCGGCGAGGTCGGGAACGCCAGGTCGGTTGAGCTCCGGCAAGCTCGGGTTTAGCCAGAGAGAAATTCAGGGAAGAGGAGAAGATAGGGTTCGTATCTGCGCAGGAGGGGGTCTTGTAGACGTCGTATAGGATAGTAGCGTGCATCTCCTCGCAGCGGGCATCATGGCGAGGCTTGGACGGTGCCAGCATCAACACGCAGCTACTCCTCCCTGTTTTCCTTCTGCTGGGAGGAATAAGAAAAGGAAAAGAAGGGTGAAGGTTTACGGGCTGGCTGCGGGCTGCGCTTGGTCCGATCTAGGCTGCGGGGTTCCGCACTGTGCAGAAGAAAGGGAGAAAGGAAGTGGGCTATGTGGCCTGGGCTGATGCTGCTCTATTTTTTAAAAACAAAACCTGTTTGGTTTTCTGTTTTGATTTCTTCTTTTGCAATGCATTTTAAAATCTGCTTTGGATGATTTCAAAAATACTAGAGGCTTTATAAAATATGTAAAATACTCAGAGGCCCTTATAATCCATTTGGGATCCATTATTTTTGTATTTTATAAAATATTCCAAACCATTTGAATGCTTGCCAAGAGAGGGAAATATTAGGGTTTAGGGTTTTTACTTTATTTCTTTAATTCAAAAATTAAGATATAATGCTCATGAATGCACAAACAACCCTAAATAGACATTAGCTAAAACTGGGGTGTTACATGCTGTGCCCAAGGTCCTTTGTCGAAGGATACCTTGTCCTGCGACTCAAGCAAGGACACAAGAAGCTCGAGTCACCCTGGGAAGGACCCTACATCATCACCGAAGTCATCTCAGGTGGCGCCTACCGCCTCTTGGACGTCACATCAGGAGTTGAATACTCCAACCCCTGGAACGTCGCACGACTGCGACGCTTCTACCCCTAGTTACCCTTTACTTTCAATAAGGCTATTCAGCCAAGGCTACTCAGCCAAACAATGTACCTCCTCATTTGCTATGAATAAAAGCTAAGTTCCTTGGCCCAAATATATTTTCTACTTACATTACTTCTTGCTAAATACGCTCAGGGGCTATGCCTCACCTCACGACTTCGTCGACTGAAAACAATGCATACAACCTAAGTACCTGACCACGTTAGGCTAGCGAAAAGGACATGCACATTACAAAGCACCACGTGCCAATGCATATAAACTTTACAAAGTGCATTACAAGCCCACTCGAATGAATACAAATTTTACATCATCTCATTTTCTTTACAGGACCTAAATGTTCTTTAGCATAACATTCGCCCGCTGCTTGAACAAATCCACAATCTCTTCGGCGTGCTGCGCCACAGCTGCGTAATGAGGGATCATGTCCCATAAACTTCCATATGGTCGAAGAGGCGGTCCAGTCGCTATCTCTGCAAGATTGACATCGAACGAGAGAAAGGGCTGCCTTCACCCCAACAATCAGCTGATGGCGCACCAACTCCTTGACGTGGCCAACATTCCGTAATTTACCAAGAAGACCCAAAAAAGTAGAAGGCGCAGCGTCCAAAGGGAACATGACGGACCAAATGGCCGCAAGTGATGACCTCGCCTGCTTCAGCACCCGAAGAACCTGGTGTATGCGATCTTGCACCGTCACAAGGATGATGACTCGATCACGATCCATCCAAAAGAAGCAACCAGCTTCCAGGTCTTGTTGCGTCAGGCAGTTTATCCGAATTGCGACGTGCTCCTTCTCTTCCCTCGGAATGAGATTCACATCTGCACAAAGCACGGAATGAGCCAGCATACAAATAGGCCGCACCCGAAATAACATCGGTTCACGAAGACTCACATTGAAGTTTCTCACCCATCTACCAAAATTCCCCAAGCAAGAACTTCTCCCTGGCAGTGGCTCGCTCAGCCTTGGACTTCCACACATCCACGTGGCCTCGAATGCTAAGGATATCCTTTTCTAGGCTGCAGACACGGTCGCGTAGAAAGGTCAATTGTGACGCAACATCCAAAGATGGTCGTGGCTTAGGAGTAGTCGGTGTGACAACGGGAGCCTCACCCAAAGGACCCTAAAGGAAAATAAGCAACTATGAACATCACAAGTACTTTTGGTACCAGCTCAAAGATAGACTTGTATACATAAATAAATCCACCTCGTGGCAAAGTGGGATTTGTTCATCCGCAAGATGTTACGAAAAGTAGCAAAAGGAAAAGTTGCACTAGCTATAGTACAAAGGCCTAAGAACCCGCATCCGCAGAAGCCTTGGAGCCAGACTGCCTGCTCTTGGCCTCCTGCTGATGCTTTGCCGCATAATCGGCCAGGAGGTCGATGAGCTTAGGCCCATAATGCTTACAGCGAGAATCAAAGAGGGCGAAAGCTACCCCAGATCCATCCGCCGCCGTCGGCATCCTGGACGTGACTTGAGGAAGGTCTAGCTCGGCTCCGGACGCCATCGCCATGGCCAGCCCCATGGAAGCGCTGATGCCCTTCTGCTTGCATTTGTACTCCGCCGGAGCTTCCTCTGAAAGAGCATCCGCAAGGGAGTTGACATCATAGAGGGCAACACCCTTGGGGACGACCTCCTTGTAGAAGCATGTGAGCACTTTCTTGGCTTTCTCCAAGGAGCCAGCGACAGTGGAGCAGCAATCCTCAATCGCAGCAGCAGGATCAGCCAAAGCATCTCCGTGCTCTAGCGCACCACGATCAAACGTGATGCCAGAAGCATCTGACAAGAAGAAGAAAAGAACACTCGAATAAGGGATAAAACACACTCAAAAATCAGACGACCCAAAGGGGTACAAGAACAACTTACCAGAAATAGCCTTGGCCGCATCCATGAGCTTGTCGGTCATGTCCTTCTCCCGCACTGCAACGGCCGTGAGCTGCTGCTCGCAATCTTCAGCCTCCTTCTGCAAGTGCTCCTTGGCTTCTGCAACATTCGCTGCCCTGTTCTCTGCCTGCCCGAGGCTCTTTTCGAGAGAGTTTAGCCTTCGGAGTGCAGTATTGTTATCATCTACATCATGAAGAAGTTTCGGGTGAACACAAGCAACACTCTTGGTGAACTCGAACAACAACCAGAAATACATCTACGCACCTTAGAGCTGCTTCAGCTGACCCTCTAGCGCCAGATGCTGCTAGATGAGGAGGTTGGCACTATGCACAAAAGGCTACAGAAGAAACAAAAACAAAGCTGATGAATAAAGGGCTCGGGGGCTCCCCTGCAAAGCAAAATACCAACAAGTCGGACAAAAAGGACTCGGGGGCTCCCCCCACGTAACAAAAAAGTAAAAACTTACATGTTCATGTGTGGACTCCGAAGGTTTGCATGCTGCCTCCGAGTTACGACTGCCCTAGCTTCCCGCCTAACGGGGTTCGGGTCATCGTTCTCGGAGTTGGCCACCATCTGGGGAATAGAAGCCATCGACTTTGATTCCGCCATAACTTCTTGGGTGTCCCTATCAAGGGACTCCTCCAAAGGATTGCTGCAAGCAACTATCATATCAGCAACAACTAACACTACACAGACGAACAATAGAAAAAAGACTCAAGCAGAATGACTTACGACTCAATGTCCGACAAATTGAAGATATGAGCTGCCTTCTCCTTCCCGCGGATCCACCGCCCAAAGGGGCACGGTAGGATAAGCCGCAGACGACACGCCTTCATCCTCACAGTGCTGCTCGAGGAACGACGGATCCCTCGGAGTTGGTGGGGGTAGACCCATCCGAAGATTCACTCCGGGTGCACTTTCGGGTCCGCCCTTCGCTCGGCTCGGGGGCTTCCAAGGTAGGAGATTGCGTCGGGGAAGCTCGGATTCAGAATCCACAACTTCATTATCTGGCATAACCAGAAATTTCTCAGGTAGAGGGGGCATCATCCCAACTACCTTGAGGCCCTGCAAACAAAAGATACAAGAGATCAGGATTAGTGATACTAACAAGAAGCAAATTACTCGAATAAGCGCAATGCGAAACTACAAGTTTCCACCTACGGAACCATGTTTTTGGCGCTGAACGGGGAGGTCTAGGATTTCCCCGGGAGGTCCTCATCGGCCTTGAACTTCAGCAGGGGAAGAAGAGCTCTATCAAGGTCACCCGAAGACAGCTCCTCAGGTGAGACCCTCGTCAGATCACTGTGGCCAACATATAGAAACATCGGGTGCGCCCTCGCTTGGAGCGTCTACACCCGACGCTTGAGGAAGGTGCGGATGATATCGACACCATTGACCTCCTTGTCGACCAACAGCTGGAGTGCCTCCACGCGACGGTAGAGCTCCACCTCCGCCGTTTCACCCTCCAAGACGTGGTTTTTTCACGACCTCTTCGGGGTAATCATTTGGATTGAGTCGAAAGGGGCGAGACCATATTGCTGCCCGTCCAATTTGGCGTCGCGGATATAGAACCACTTCTTTCGCCAATATTGGACGAACTCGCACATGAAAAGGAGAAGAACAAGATAGAAGAACGAATGGATATGATACAGCCACCAAGCGGATAAACACCGCCGGTGCCAGACTGCCTCTTCATAGAACAGAGCTTACGGAAGAGACCAAAGTGCGGCTTGATACTGAGCTAACACTCGCAAAGAGTGATGAAACAAGCAATATGGAGAAGAGAATTGGGAGACAGATGATGCAACTGAATCCCATAGAAAAAGAGGAGTCCACGAACGAATTCGTGGACAGGAAGAGAAAGACCCCGAACAACAAAAGCATATAACATCACCCAAAACCCTTCGGGTGGGTGCAAGATTACCTCATCGGCGGGGAGGATGGCATTCTCCTTGTCCTTGGGGATCAACCCCGCATCACGCAGCTTGCGCAGATCCCCATCGCGCATATCCGTGCGCTTCCACCCGCCGTCAGTGGCGCGAGTCATGGCGGTGACCTTCTTTCCGCCGCCGGTGGCGCTCGAACCAGCTCCAGCAGTCGACTTCTTTGGCTTGCCCATCTTGCAGCGGCGAGTGCGGATGTGCGAGCGCAATAACAAGGAAGGAAAAGTATGGAGAATGTACAGTGCACAACGGAGGGCAGCAAATCTCGTGAAAATGGAGGCAAAGGAGATAAGCAAATGGCGAAGGGTAAAAGGAAATCACCGTTTAGCTGTGGTATAAAAGGACCAAGACGAAGGACAGGAGCCGTCGATCGAGAAGCCCTAGCGTGCCACTCAAATATCACCATACACGTGTCAGCATTACACCGAACCGTCGCCAGCACGCCGTCCACTACACACGGAAACCGAGGAGACACCATAATTTTCGCCACATCTACAAGTGACTAGTCAATGTCAAGTCAGGCGGTGGGACCCATAATCGTCTCGTCGCATCATCTCTGCTGCCGTAGATGGTTGAGATCACCAATCGTCAGCACTAATGTCATTAAGGCAAGGCTAGCAACGGCTCGAAGATTTCGGCTGATCATACAAGTACTTACCTAAATCTACGATTCGAGAAACTACTCGGGGGCTACTCCTATCAGGAGCTCTAACCGCGCACCTGAGAATGACCAAGGTAACTACACCTCGCTATTATCTTCGAGTCCTACGTCGAGTCTGCGACTCCACTATGGACTTGGGGGCTACTCCCATAGGGAGCACTAGTTGAGCATCCAAAAAAATTGTGTCATTCGGACTTACACTGAAAACGACTGAACAAAAGTCTATTGAGTCTACGACTCGAATAGACACTCGGGGGATACTCCCATAGGGAGCGCTGGCCACACACCCTATGAATTTTTTGACTGCGATCTTTCGGATCAAAATACAACAAAATCTTTTTGGCAACTTTGCCCAAACCAACGCTAAGTGAGAAGCAGTCTCCTTGGCCACCCGAAACACCTCCACGGTGATAAAACTTCGGATGCTGTGTCTGCGACGCAAAGATAAGCCCTACAGATATCATCTGATGGCACGTAACGACCGACTTTGTGCTCGCCAAGAACTACCGTGTCAACAGGCACGATGAAAATCCCGACGGACGCGTTGGGTACATCACTTGAAAAACACTGGGATTCGACTCCTGTAAGACCACAACAGAGTCGAATCACGCCAGCAATCATTCTGAATTCAAGTCCAGGGACTCGAGTTTGATAAAGATCGTGTTGTTTTGTCCTATGACAGTTAACTGACCCTGATCTGTCGGGTGAGCCAGGCACACGCATCAACAATCCCTATGAACTAAACATTTCTCCTTATAAAAACAGGCTCAATTGCACCCAAAAGATTGTAGAGTCGCCATCCGAATCTATGATTCGACTGAACACTCAGGGGATACTGACATGGATACACCCCACGGGTACATGACATTGGTATACCTGGTCCAGCCCAAGGAAGGCCCACGTTAGAACACACGTCCCATGAATACTTCTGGTAGCCCAAGCCCATGACGTTTTCGACTCCTTGGAGGACAAGTCTAGATTAGATAGAATTTCAAAGGGTACCAACCCTAATTTGTAACCGACTCGACCTAACCCGCGACCTGCATATCTAAATAAAGGTCAGGTGGGTACGGCGAGAAGGATCTCTCGACACCGCTTACACACCTCATGCCAGATTGCATCTGCGCACCCCTATAACTTTCGGTTCCGCCATAATCAAGAGCAGACAAGTAGGAGCAGGGTTTTCCCTCCGGGGGCCTGAACCTGGGTAAATCTCGTGTCCCTGTGTTGCTTGTCTATTAATCGTTCTGTGACTTCTAGCCTACCCATCTTCTCCAAAACCCAAGTCCATAACAATGGGCATTGACGAGATGGAACCTCGTCAATGGGAGTAGCCCCCGAGTCCGTAATAGAGTCGATGACTTGAAGAAGGAGTCATGCATCAAGTCATGCTGAAAGCTATCTTCGAGTACCACAGGGACCTGGACAATTCATCAGGTGCACGACCAGTGATCCTCATAGGAGTAACCCCCGAGTATCTTGTCGAGTCGTAGACTTGAGTAAGTAATTTGCTTTGATTCGAACAATTGGAGACATTGCTTCGCCTCTGCTTTTGCAATTGGTGATGTCATTGCCAACGATTGTTGAGCTCAACCGTCTGCGGCAGTAGTGTTGATGGCATGAGGCGATCGTGGGTCCCACATTCTGACTAGGATTTGACTAGTCACGCGTAGTTTACGTGAATTTAATGGTGTCTCCTCGATTTCCGCGTGAGCGTGCTTGCGACGGTTCAGGTGATAGCCGCCACATGTGCACTTGGATGTGTGACACGTGTGATGTTCTGCAGATCAATGGCTCTGCATTGTCGTATCCATCGTTTTATATGTCCAAGGTCCGTATTAAATTTTACCCTTCATCTTCGTTGCTTCCCTTGTTTCTTTGTTCTTCCTGCTCTAGGCACCTCGTGATCCCATCACTACTCCTTGCGCTGGAAAGCTTTCACGTTTTTCCTTCCTCCCTCATCTGAGTGCAGCGCAAAGCGCACCGCACCAAGATGGGCAAGCCGAATAAATCCACCATAGCTAGAACGAGCACCGTCGGTGCCACCAAGAAGACAACCTCGGGTCGCGTCACCAATGGAAGCTGGTGGTAGTCGACGATTCGATCGGTGGAGTTGCTCCATCTGCACGAGGCCCACCTCATCTCTCAGAATGAGGGAGATGTAAAAATTCCAGGCCCAGAGATAACACCCTATCCACCTGCTAGTTTTCGGATCATGTTTGTTGCTTCATCCTGTGGGGTTTGTCTCTTCCTGCCCATGATTTTGTTTGTGGGCTTCTTTTTTCTTTACGGGCTTCAACTTCATCGGTTGATGCCCAACTCCATCTTCCATATATCGCCTACTTCATCATTCTTTGTGAGTACTGGCTCGACATCACGACGCATTTCAGCCTCTTCAAGAAGCTCTATGCCTTGAAGAGATAATCTGGTTTCGGCAGTGCGGTCTACGAGCTTGGTGGGTGCGGGATATATATCTTCCCCAACCAACATCACTTCTCCTTCAACCTCATCGAGTCCGTGAAAGGTTGGAGGAACAAGTGGTTCTACATCCGCGATAAGAAGCTGAACGACCAGCTGTACGGCCTTCCTCCATTCAATACGAGCGCGGCGCGCATGGTCGAATGACGTGCCCTCAGGTGAAACCGAGGTCATCGAGGCGCTATACAAGCGTGTGGAGGCTCTGAAGCTGCAGCGCGGCCAAGAGATGACCAGCATCAACATCATCCGCACCTTCCTCAAGCATCGGGTACAACCCCTCCAGGCTAGGTCTTACCCGATGTTCTTATATGCCGACACCAATGACCCGACGAGGATATCATCCGAGAAGTTTTCCTTGTCGGAGCTTGACAGGGCATTGAGGCCTTTGTTGTGCTTCAAGGCTGATGAAGCTTTGCTGGTGGAGACATCGACTAAGCCTTTTAGTGTTTTCAAGGAGGTTCCCCAAGTTAGTTTGTTACTTGCATGTAATGCATCCTACATGTCCTTATTTTGCTTGGTTCTGATCCATTGTGCTTCTGGCTTGCAGGATTTAAAGGTGGAATACATGATGTCTTCCCTTCCCGAGAAATACGTGAAGGCTCCGCATGGCGGGAATGTGTATGAGTCGGAGTCGACCATCCCCGCTTCCTAGTCGCCTCTGGAGGAAGAAGCCCCTGAACATAGCGATGTCAACTCCTGTAAGAGGAGCCGAAGTGAAGCTTTGGATGCTTCGATGTAACTACCTCGGTGAATTACGCTCCTAGAAACAAGCCTGGATGAGCGGAAATGGTTGAAATAATACGGTGGGGCCCAAAAAGCCACTCACGGGTAGACCTTTCGGCCGTCCCAACCATTTCCAGTCATCGGGACAAGTACGGGCGGCGTAATCGGCAGGCGAAGGGATCAACTACATACACAAATGAGTATGTATGCAAGCCACCATACAATAGTACATCAGAGCCATACCATCTAAAAAGAAAGGAAATATAGCAACGCCATACGGCAAGATTCAAATGACCTAGATAGATATAATAGTTTAGGATATTTCCTCATACATCACACATCAGAGTATCAGGCGGAAGCGGCAAACAAGGTCCGAGTACGGATAAGAAGCAAATCGGCATAAGATGCCCAGAAATAAGCACATCCCGCCCAGAGATCTCACGGATCCCCGATCCCGGAATCTCTACACCGAACGATCGTTGACCATATCATCGGCCTCCTCCACCCAGTATCCATCTTGCGAGGGTACCTGTTCATCTGAACCAATAATTTATCGTGTGAGACCCTAGGGGTACTCAGCAAGTCTTTATGCCTCTAAAGGGGACACAACCTGGGGTGACGCAATTGCAGCAAAAGATAAACCCTAACAGTTCTATAGATACTCGCTAACCATCCGCCTAACCAAAGATAGACGGATGTTCGTGAATTAATGACAACAGTTATAACAGTAATATCACCAGATCCATCCTCCTCCTCGCTTACCGACGAGGAAGCGGACGAACAACCCCCCATCCGCTGGCAGTTTTATTAACCATTCCATGAGTGTGGCACTATTTACTAGTCAGTTATTTAGTCAAGTTAAAGCGGTACTTTAGTTATGCTTGTCTATGGTCGAGAAATTGTGCTCCAAGTCGTCCATAACCGCGGACACGGCTTTCAGAAAGTTTTACCCTGCAGGGGTGCACAAATAGCAACACACACTCGATCAACCTCGGAAAAACCAAATCAAAACCCAACGAGGCCTTCACGACAAAGCAATCACAAGATTCAGAAATATTTCAGGGGGCCACCCCATTGAGTAGACCCGCAACGAAGCTAGCTGACTCTGAGACGGACTCAAGGTTTGCGTCAATGGCTGTAAATGACTGGGAACCCGAAAATGTGACTGGGCTTGTCGATACCGAGAAAACACTCCGCTTACCTAAACAGTACAGGGTGCTCCTCGCACAATCTTAAATAAAGCAGTAAACATGGCATAAGTACGGGATAGTAAATAAAACCTCAAACTAGTTCGTGGCCCCAAGAACTAAGAATGAATCAAGCTCTGGCTCAGGGGGTCCCATAAGCCTCCCGGATGTGGATAGCGCGAATAATCAAGGAACAGGAATCAAGTACTCGGGGTCCTACGGGACACAAGTGAGCAGGAAAAACCAAATAGCAGATATTGCTCACCGGTGCAACTTTCATTAGTTCTCCCATTACTACTCAGGTTAAGTTGTTTAGGTACCTCATTATCCATCAGACACTCACAAACCCTACACATGCTGTTCTACGACTCGCATGGCTCAAACAACTCCTGTAGTAATGGCTCATGGGATGGGGGAACAAGCTTGGTGGGGTTTAAAAGTAAAGGCTATGCAATACTTGGGATTCAGTTTCATGCCATCGCAACTCAATGATGCACGAATAATATAGAGGCAATAGGTAATGTATGTATGCAAGCATGTGGTAGTGCTTGCCTGGCAACTCAGTTGAAGCGAGAGACGGATCTGGGTAGTGCTCCTGGTTCTCTTGATATATCCTCTGCTCAGTGTCTATTCGAAGAAGAACCAAACAAACAAGGCCAATATAAATAAAGTGCACAAGCATACGAATAACATGCGACAAGCAAACAATCATGCCATGATGAATGATGCACAATTTGCATGGCATTAAAGTAGCATGGCATGGGTGAGGTGTGGAATACAAGAATAAGTCATTTTATTGAGTTTTGGTCACATTTTATTGTCATATTAGTTGCTGTATACTATATATTTATATGATGCATGCTGCAATTGAAGTCATGGATAGCATAAACAGAAAGTTCTCGTCGAGCTAATCAATTTATACATATCATTTGTTAAATTTGGAGTTATAGAACTAAAGTTATTAATTAATTAAGGTCCAGGGGCATTTTGTTGTAATTTAATTCAACTTGAAATTTAAAGTGTTCAAATAATATTTTGAATGGCATATTTGAATTCCTCACATTTTTCTGATTCAAAAACATATATTATTTGTATTATTTGGAATTATGAATTTAAATTTATTTTATAGTCAAAATTATTAAATAGGGTCAAAGTCAAAGGTTGACTAATTAAATTAATTCACAAATTATTTGATTAAAGATTTGAATTAGCATTCAAAAACAAAACATTTTTCATATAAGGTTTGAATTCAAATTCGAAATATTTAAATAGTTATGAATTTATTTTATATTAATCATTTACTGAAATTTTAATTGATTTAAGAAAATGGCTGAGGACTTTTCTTACTCGGGCTAGAGTTACCCAAGTCACCCAAAGCTGAGGTCACAGGGCGCGTGCCCATCACATGAAAGTGGACGCCACGGGGGTGTGCCACGTGGACACAGCGAGACCGCGGGTTGGAAGCCAAAAAGGAGGAGGGGATCTGTGCAAAACGTCAGAGAGGCTGTCGGGTGGGGTCCGGGGGGGTCTGCGGTTTGATGGCAAGGAAACCTAGGGGCCTAATTAGAAAAGCGTCTAGGGGGTTGGTTTAGACTGACGAAACTGAAGACGATTTCGAAATAAACTACTAGCTGACCCGCGTTTTCAAATGAATTTGGCGAGCAAAAGGATGCGAATTTCGCAAAACCGTAAAAACCAAAAATGAAGAGGGATGTATAGGCTACAAGTTTCGTGTTTGGGGTTTCTCCGGAGGAGGGCTATACACGCCGGGAAACAGATCGGAACATAGGCGGTTTAGACGCGGCTGCAGCTGCTGCTCGATGCCACTGCTGCTGCTGCGGGCTCTGCCAAGTGCAAGACGGGCGAGGTCACGTGAGGCGGCGGTGATCGGCGGCATGATGCAGAACGGAGGGGAAAAGGGAAGGGGGAACAGGAGGTGGTGCTCACCTCGACCGATTCCCAGAGGAAACGAGGATGGGGGAGGTCGGAGATGATGACGGCGACGGCGGTGCTGCTCCTGGACTTGGTCAGGAAGAAGAGGAAGCAGAGGCTCCTGGGAACGTGCAGCTTCTCTCGAGGGAATCAAACAGCGCAGACGCGGCGAGTGATCCCCGGCTTCAGCGGTGCTCACCGGCGACCATGGCGACAGGGCGGTTCTGCTCGGCTTGCTGCTGCTCGTGGGAGGGAGAAGGACAGGGGAAAGGGGGATGGCGGCAGAGTGGAGGGGAAGAGGGAGGCTAGGGTTCGAGGGGGGCCTCCGCGGCTTGGGGATAAGAAGAGGAGGGGGGGGGGTGATGCGGCTGACGGAGGAAGACGCTCACCTGCTCGCTCCATCGGGGCGCACAGAGAGGGAGAAACGGAGAGGAGGACGAAGCACAGTCACGGCGTTGGTGAAGGGGTACTGGGCCAGGGGGTGGGCTGTTGCTCTCTCTCTTGGGCTACTGCGGCTGGGCCCGAGGTGGGCTGCTGCTCTCCTCTCTCACTATTTCTTCTCCTCTACATTTATTGGTTTTGTTTGTTTTTATTCTTTTACAAATTCAAATCAGCTTCAAATTTCAAACTCTTTTGAACTTTTTCACAGGGAATTTTGAACAGAGGGTTTGGCCATGAGGAGAGGCAAAAGAGAATAAGATACATAAGGAGAGAGAATGCCCACATACAAATTCATTTTGGGCATTTTGCTAGAATTAGGATTTAGGGTTTATAAAATGGAACAAAATCATTTGAAAATGAAAATAATGGACCCTAGCAATGGCCCTTGATTGTATATAACAAAATAGGGATAGAGAGGAGATGAGAGTTGATCCAATCCAGAATTCAGATAAAACTCAAAGAGGACAAAGTTGGTGATGGTTGCATGGCCCATGCAAATAGTAAATGCCATGTATTCATATTGTGAAAACAACATAAAATCACATGGCTTTATTCCATGCATTCCCAAAAGGTGGAATAAGGCCAAGCAAAAGGGACTAGTATTGGATCCACCCAACCCACATGAGCTAGGTAAACTCAAATAAATGCCAGCTCATATTAATTGGATGGTGGAATTATAAGGTGGTGAAGAAAAAGGTGGTGGAGTCAATAAAAGATATGCCCCCAACTCAACTTGGGCATTTAACAATATATCAAGAACCAAATACAATATCAAGAGGCAAATATAAAATAATAATGCATATGAGATAAGAACCAAAACACAAGGGTCTTTGTATGATGCTCAAATGCAAGGTGGCATGATGACATGAGCATGATAACATGATGATGCAACAATTATTTGTAGGAGGTAGCCATTTTATTACTAGACCAAGTAGCATTACAAATGTTAGACAATTGGGATGCTACATTCGACGCTGTCGACGCCGAAGGGCCCTGCGCTCCTGTAGGAGCATGCCTTTGCTGAAGGTGCCACCGCCCTGATTTTGGATGTGCTTATTCGGGCTGTGGATCCTCAGCCGAAGACCAAGAAGCAGAAGCAGGCGCCGGTGTTCGACCTCCCTGACATTGCCTCGTAAGCATATTCTACATTTGTATGTGATGTGTGTCGCTATGTTTCGCGATTGATATTTTTTGTGTTGTTGTGTTAGGGGGTCCACACCAGATGAGTCCATGAAGGATGAAGCTGACGAGGTCATTGTGGACTCGAAGGCGGTGAGCGTCAAAGCCGTAGCTCCCTCCCCGAAGACAGTGGACAACTCCAGCAGCAGCTCATCGAGCTCCTCCAAGCTGAGGACTCGTCGGGTTGTTACCCAGACGACAACCGATCAGCCCTCAGAGTCTTCGTGTGAACATGTAAGTGACCTTGAGTTTTCTTTGATGAGCCCCCTTCTTGTTTATAACTTTTTCCTTTCTGTGTAGCCCTTTATTCGGGGGCTGAACCATCTGGGGCAGACACATCTTGGCCTGGAGGCTGAGTTACGCTAGCTCAGTGGTGAGTACCTTGCTGCAAATACTCTTTAGGTGCTTATGTTTTTTGTTTGGAGATCTTCAGTTTACCTTCGTTCTTTAGTTTGTAGAGGAGAAAAATGCCACACTCCATCGACTTGACTCGTTTGAGTAGATTTGCAGCCAGATGGAGACCAAGGCGAAAAACGCCGTGGATGCCCTCGAGCGCTTCAAGCTTGAGGCCAAGGAGCTTGAGGAAAAGCGCGCAGTGGATGCGGGAGAAGGTGATGGCTGTAAAACTAGTGGCTTCTGCTCAGGCACTGTCAGGTGAGTGACTTATGCCATGCGAGTTTCATTCTTCCTGCCCTGTGGTTTTGGTTTTTGTGAGCTTGACGAGTTTTGTCTGTTGCAGAGGCAATTGGCGTCATTTTCGACCGCCAGGTCTTGGAGCATGGGAACCTACTCGCGGATGCAATTGCCACGTTCGAAGACTGCTGCAGCTCTACCAGCGACACCTTGGCCAAGGCCAAAGAGGTTCTCAGCCGCTTCCATCAGAAGATTTTCCTAAAGAGCACGGCCCTTGATGACGTCGACTGCTTGCTGACATCCCTAGAAGGGGATGCACGTGCCGAATACAAGAAGGCACAAAAGGGCACAAGTGCCTCCCTTGGGCTGGCAATGTCTTTGGCATGCGGCGCACAACTGGACCTCAATAGAGCCAACTCCAGGATGCTAGTAGCGGCGGACGTTACCGAGGTAGCGTTTGCTTCCTTTGCCTCACGCTGCAAAAGATATGGCCCTTGGCTCATCGAGCTGCTTGCGAGAGGCTGAGCAGATTGGCCGCAGCGCAGGCAACGAAGACAGGGACTTCCTCGGGTGCCGTGAACCCTTAGGGTGCTTCTTCTTAGCCGCCCGCCTAGCTTTGTATTTTGTTTTGTAGAAGTGACATGTAATGCCATGTATCGAATGATATTTTTGAACTGCTACGTAGTAGCTTTGAATGTAAACATATCTTATGTTTCTTCTTTGCTTGTGCAGTTTTTGTCTTGTCCTTATTTATTTATTGCTTTGTGCCTCATAGGGCTCTTCAAGTGTTGTTCCGGTGACGTTGCATGTTCCCTTGGATACTGCTCAACCAAGGGCGAATGAGGCATCGCAGCTGCCTCTACTAAGCGACCTCATCCGGAACTTGGAGAGAGACGTTGCCATTATCTGTGGCCACGCCGACGTGTGGAAGTCGAAGACAGAACATACTGTAGAAAGGGAGAAGTATCTCCTTGAAGAATTTTGGCAACTTGGCGAGCAACTACAATGTGAGTAGTATTTGAGTTTTCACCTGTTGTACTAGTTGCTATGTGTTTGGCTGATGAGATGTTGCTCTCTTCAGTTGTCAATCTCATTCCACAGGAAGAGAAAGAGCGTGTCAATATTCGACTGAACTGCCTTACCCAACAGGAGTTGGAGGCTAAGGGGTTCTTCTGGATGGACCGCAATCGAGCAGTCGTGGTGGCAACAGTGCATGAGAGTGTCCACCATGTGCTTGAGGTGTTGAATAACGCGTGGTCAGCTTTTGCATCGATCTTCAGCACCATGTTTCCCTTGGATGAAGCTCCATCTAGCTTCCTGGTCTGCTGCAGAAGTTTCAGAGCGTAGTTGCCGTGAAGGAGCTTGTGCGGCAGCAACTGGTCGTGGGTGCCAAGGAAGCATTGCCCCTTATTCGATTGCACCACCCGGACATTGACCTGACAGAGATTGCAGCGGGGCCTCCTATTCCTCCTGATGGCATGGCATGGAATATGCGCCCGTACTACCGGGCGGTTGCCCAGAATGACAAATACATTGTTCGCTTGTTCGATGAGCGCACCAACGTTATGCTTTAGCGTGGGTAGTTGATAACTCCCAAGTGCACGGGATCACCATAGTACAATTCGATAAGCATTTGAGTGTCGAACTCACGAGGAGTTGAAGGTAAACTATCTATTCTCTAAAGCCCTATAACCCACTTATATGGCTTTCTATGCAAAGCTAGGATCTAGAGTGTTTGTGTGTGTGTGTGGTTGTTTTTACTATTAACTATAGGATTTTAAAGTGCTTAAAGTAAATATTGCAAATGAACTAATGCAAGTAAAATAGGTACTAGTGAAGTGGAGTGATGGCAAGTTTTATCAAGAGAGTAAATGTTTAAGCAAATTTTTATTTCATTCGTTTGGTTGTCACAATTAGTGAAGCACATGTTATAGCTATATGCATCAGTACTAAGCACAATAAATCATAAAGAACTCAATGATTAAAATCCCAAGGCACTATAATCTAGAGCAACAATAGGATTAATTAAGAACATGTGTCTAGCAGGTGACACTCCTAACCATCACATCTAACTTGTATAGATAAAGTCTATTGTTTCTTCTAGGTGGAGCCCTAAATGATGGAGTAGTCAAGTAAATGAACTACCACACACCCTAGTGATTGGTCCCTAAGCCAAGTTAATGTGCTAATAAGGGATTCATTAATACAAACATGTCCAACCACTGCTTTAAGTTCTAAGGTCCCCAATATATTCCCTGTTAATTAACCATGAATTAATATAGCATGCATATAAGACTTTGAACACGATTTCTGTTTAACTCCCTACATTCCTCATCCTAACAACATGTAATGGTGATGAGGTTATGCATCCCCCAACATATGTGTGCACTCATATATCAGTACATAAGACCATCATAGAAGATAACAAACTTGTATGCAACCAACCAACAAAGTATTTCAAAATTGCCATGAACAATCACTACTCAAACTTAGACATATATACAATAGATCATGGGAAAATAACAGACTGGGTTTAGGGTTTAGGATGCTAATCAGGGGTCTTGCCCCCATAGTCACGAACCAAAGCTGAACCTTGGCGGACGCGCCTCAAGTCCAAAGGTAGCAAGACTATCCTGATCAACTCATGCCTGTCTAGCCTCACCATGTATTAGATGGGCCTATATATGCTCCCAGAAGGAACCCATGCAGACATTGCAAAATAGCTATCCAGGTTCTTTTGGGTAGCTAGAGATGGGAACCAGAAGTATCATATGGTGAAATGGGAAGATATATGCACTCCCAAAATTCTTGGGGGTTTAGGAGTCCTTGAATTGCGCTGCTTCAGTGTGGCCCTGATGCTGAAGTGGGTTTGGCGGATCCTCCAAGATGGTGGTGGGCTCTGGCTTCAAATCTTCAAGGCAAAGTGCCTCCGAGGTCATCCGCTGTTGGCGTGTGAGCGCCGAGAGGGATCCTAGTTCTGGAGGTCTATCTAAGACATTAAGCACTGCATTCTGAGATGCTCTCTTTTTATGGTGGGAGATGGTCGGGAGGTCCTGTTCTGGCTTGACCCCTGGCATCAGGGTCTTCCTTTCTTCCAAGCTCTCCCTGCTCTGTTCGCTATTTGCGTAGCTCCCTCGATGTTAGTAGCCGAGACATTCCAAGAAGGCCAATGGAACATCCCATTCCAGAGGCCCTTCAATGATGCCAAGGCTGATGACTTCTTGACGCTGCGGGGCTCCTTGCCTCAATCTCTCTCAACTGAGAGGGACAAGGTGACTTGGGGCCATTCTTCCTTGGGAGATTTTTATGTTAGTTCAACTTATAGGACCCTCTTCCAGGGTCCGGAATTACCTTGGACGTCACACCTTTGGAAGTCTCCTCTACCTCTGAGCCTGCGGATATTTGTGTGGCAACTGTTGCATGATCGCCTACCTTCGGGGGTGGAGGTGTCTAAACTCAATGGTCCAGCAGATGGGTGGTGTCCGCTATGCGGGACGCCAGAGACGTGCACCCACATTATGTTCACATATCCTATCTCTCAGTTTCTGTGGAACTTCATCTGCGAGGTTCTTGGGCCTACATGGCAGGCCTAGGACCTAGGTGAGTTCTTAGATACGGAGGGGGACCATACCAGAGGGCAGCGCTACCTCTTCTGGTTGGTGTCCGCGGCCATTACCTGGACACTATGGAATATTAGGAATAAGATGGTGATCGAGCAGATCTTTCCTCGCCAGGCATCTGACTCTGTGTTTTCTCTGCTTGCCTATCTTCAGGAGTGGTATCCCCCATCTAGGCAGCGAGACCGGTAGAGCATGGACGGCATCTTGCAGGCGCTCAGGGCGTCGGCATAGCGCTTCGCGGCCCCTGCTTCAGCGGCCTCGTAGTGGGAGTGTTTTCCCCATGCTTTCCTTTTTCTTTTTGTTGCGTTGGGCATGTTGTGTTGTTGCCCCGGCAGACTCCTTTCTCTTTTCGTTTGATGCCTGGGCATCGGTGACTCGATTCTATGATGGATGACTGTTGCTTTATTTATAAAGCTGGGCGTAAAGCCTGTTTCGAGAAAAAATGATATATTGTACCATACATCATGTTTTTCCAAGAGATGACATTAGGGATGATGAGGTGATGTAGATGATGATGGAGAGGTGCATCCCCATGGGGGAGAGGTGGTGGCCACGACCGAAGGAGGCGCCGCCACACCGTTCCCATTTAATTGCGTCCGTTAACATCCATGGATAGGAGCATTAAATTGGCGGACAACCGTGGGCCGTCCACTACCGCCGCTAGTAAACTATACAATCTGCAAATTTGTATCATCAACACCCTGCGGTTCCGTTGGCGATCGTCAAACTAGCCAGCAGCGAGCGAGGCATCGGCGACCAGAAACAAGATCGTTTCAGACTTTGAGTCACGTATGTAAGTCGTGCTCACTCCGTCCCCAGCAAATATATGGTAGATTTGTCTAAATTCATATATTTTCTAATTTTAAAATATATGACTTGGATTTGTCTAGATTCGTATATCTATACATAAAAACATGCTAGTTGCATATAAATCTAGACAAATCTAAATCACTTTTTTTGTGTGAAACGGAGAGTATGTATCTAGACTCGATAGATACATATAAAATTTGACAAATCCTTCGCTTACTCGATCCTCTTTCATTTTCTTTTTTCCTTTTCCTTTTCTTTTGAACTTGTGTTTGCTTCTGTGTAGCAATTGTTCGTTTCGTGATTTATTGTATTTTGTGGGTTGTTCTATAAATATAGAGGGCCAAAAGACTATTTTAAGAAGAGTATGCATGTACATCATGACATCATCGTGACGTTGCATATTTAATCCACATCATGTACAACACGGTGTAATGTTTGATGTATAAATACCATGATGTCGTCCGGCAACTATCAAAATTTTCAATCCCTCTAGGTCTAGTTTTGAATATCTTCTGATGCTAGTAGCAGCCTGAGGCGTTCGACTAGATCGATTGTGTTTTATTTAATCGAGATGGTTGGTTTTAGTTGGCTGGAGAGAGGAGTACATACAGGGGATAAGGAAAGGAGCTGAACGAACGTGACAAGCCGAGATGATTTCGTTTTTGGACTGCCGTCACTGTTTAGTGGAGGCTGGCGGATGCCGCGCTTAGTAGGCAGGACCTAAGCGATCAAAATTGTAGTTCCGCCTAATTAAACGGCCACAGCGGCAAGCCCACGGATGGCCGTGGACACGTCCACTTACAGGCTGAGCCAGGAGTGACACTCCAAGGGCCAACAGGAAATAGGGTGCTATATTTATCTAGATTCGTATGTATATAGTCAAGTATTTAGATAGATACATTTATATCTAGATAAAGTTGAGACCACTACTATGGATCCGAGGGAGTATAAATTTTCTGTGAAATTTACTACGAGTCAACAATTACTACGTGGGCCACGACTCAGGCTGTAGCCTGGGCTGCCCGGGGCTAGATCCGCCCCTGGGTGTGTTGTGATATTTCCAAAATAGTGTAATTTATTATTATTTCTCTTATTTCAAATATGTAGGATGGCAACACAGTGCGTATTTTATATTGGTGAAAATAAGGTAATAAAAACTAGTATGTTAGTTCATGTATTGTTTTGGTTAGTCCAAATGAATATGTAATATTCTAACGTGTATGTTTGCAGGTCCTTGGAACACTGCGACAAAGGTCTCGTGACACCTCATCAACAAACAATATGCCATACGTGAGCGATACATACCGTACATCAAGAGGCTAGGACTCCTCATGTTCATCCAACTTGTCAGCCGGTTGGTGGCAAACCAGGAACCCTGCCGCGATCACCGTATTTGTCGACTGGTGGAGAAGGAGAGGCACCTCCGAAATGGGGAGATGACCTTGACTCTTCAACATGTTTTGATGATCCTTGCACTCCATATCAAGGGATATCCTCTATGTATGAGAATTTTTTTGACAAGTAGAGCGCGTAGATGGAGGATCTTAATGGTATGGCTCCCGCGGAGCCTAAGGACAAGAATAAAGAAAGAGTCCCCGCCATCGCCACTTATACTTGAATCATACATAACTTCAAGATGTTCCCCGCTCAGGTTGATTAAGATGAGATTCAATAGTACACTGTTATGTACGTTTGATATGCTATCTCCAAGACTCTATTTGCTCATAGCGGTGTCATTGGATCAAGAAGTTAACTAAATGCAATGCTAAATGGAGCTGGGATTTTGTGGCATTGGCCTACTTGTACCGCCAGGTAATCTTGAGGACTATGTCTTATACATTACCTCTCTTAAACATATCTAGTTGAACTACTTTTATATTCATTTCTTATTGTAGGCATAGAGGCGCTATCGGTGTTGGTTGTGCCTTGCTCCTACTTTCCGTCTAGAGCTGGTAATGCTTCCCAGTTGGGCAGCCGAGAGTGTTGCCTTATAAGCCTTGTAAACCTGCTGCAATTCCCCATGTGGGCTTATAAGTAGGACGTGGTATCGGAGATGACAAGCGACCTAGATATGATGTACATGCAATACAGTAACGAGTTTGCGCTTACTGCATGGCATGTAAATAATGCATTAGCATCACTCACTTGCATGCTCTCTATTAAAATTCCAAATTTATATGCTTGTGCTATGTTGAAGGTGGAATGGAAGACATATGGTGGCAGGTACAGTTTTGCTGACCTAGTAGAGTACCATATGAATCTGAAGTGGTTAGATGGAGACCATCTTTGGATAATGCAGCCCCCATTGTGTATGCTTATGGACAGTTGAACATTATTTGCCACATTGTGTAATGTCCTAGTCTAGGTTATTTTAGGTTCATCCGCTGGAGCATAAGGACGTGAACATCTGAAGAAACAAAGATGGCGCCTAGAGAGGGAGGGTGAATAGGCGACTTAAAAACTCTTTCGGATTTGGCTCTATCCTAATCAAGGAAAAAAATAGCGTGCTATTTCTTTTAGCGTGACCCTTCTCCAAATTCTATGTAAGTTATAGCGTTCTAAGAGCACACTATTTTAGCAGCTATTTTTTTAGTAATACTTGCAAGTAGTGGACAAATGAGAAACTTTGCTTGACATCCGGTGCAGGACAAGTTAGAGGACAAGACCTGCGGTAGGTTAGCTCACTAGTCGAGAACTTGAGAGGCGCGTCCTCCTGGTGCTTCACTATGTCTGGTGGACGTGCCAAGCACAGAGGCGGCCGACCGGCTGGACCTGGAGTAGATGGGCGTTGCAGTCTGTCAGCAGTCATCACCGTCATGTGGGGAGGGAGAACGGGGGAATAGGGTTGAGTTAACATAGATTTAGATGTAGAGTGTTGAAGGGAATATGCCCTGAGAGGCAATAATAAAGTGTTTATTATGTGTATTCCAAGTATATGATAGATGTTTATTTTGCATGCTATAATTGTATTAATACGGAAACGTTAATACATGTGTGTTTAATAAACAAACAGAAAGTTCCTAGTTATGCCTCTCTCATAAACTAGCTCGTTGATTAACAAGATGATCAAGGTTTCCTGATCATGGACATTGGATGTTGTTAATAACGGGATCACAACATTAGTGTAATGGTGTGATGAACATTCATCCGAAGTATAGCATTACGATCAAAGTCATTGAGTTTATATTGCTATAACAACTTAAGTGATCATAATCCTTAGACCATGAGATCATGTCAATCACTAACACGGAAGAGTTTCTTGATAACATCAAACGTCACACCGTAACAGGGTGATTATAAAGATGGATTCGAACTAATAAAGTGTTATGTTAAGGCTCATGGATCGAGAGGAATTTGTTTATCCCGATGACGGATAGATATACTGGGCCCTCTCGGTGATATCACATTGATTAGCTTGCAAGCAAGTGATTTGATCACTAGAATGTTATATCACGAGAACGAGAAAAGAGTGCATGTCGATAACGAGATCAAACTAGGTATGGAGATACCGATGATCGAATCTCGGACATGTAATATATCGTGAAACAAAGGGATTAAGATACTAGCGTAAAGGTTCCGACGATCACAAGAAAGTCATCGTTGAATGTGTGGGAGTCGATGGGTCTCCGGATCCCGCTCGATTATTGATCCGAGAGGGGTCTCGATCATATCCGCATTATTCACGAACCGTAGGGTGACACACTTAAGAGACACCGACATCCAATTGGAGCAAATGTTTCACGCCGAAAGAATGAAAAAGCGCAGGAATTTATTTCACTAGATACCGAAACAGGTTTTCGGGTGAAATTGCATAAAGTGGTTATGCATGTGAAATAGAATTCTAGCAAGGGGTTATTTGTGAATGTTTGTCATTAAAGTAATTGACAAAATTCTGAATAAAATAAAAGAGTTTTATTTAATGAGAGTTTGCATTAAATTTGGTGGAAATTTAATGGGAATTTGAGTGGACTTTTGAGTGGAGGGATTTTAAAGGGCATTTTGTTAGTGGAGTGTCCACCCACATGAATATAGGAGGGGAGGGGGCAGCCCCCATGGCCGGCGGCCACCCCCTTGGGTGCCCCCCTCCTCCTATAAAAGGAGCCCCCCTCCTCACTTGTCTCTCACACCTCCTCGTGAAGGATCTCTCTTCCCCTCTAGAATTTATCCCCCATGGTCTCGGACTAGCGAGATACATGTTCCTGATGGCTATTCGGCAAGAAAGAGTTGTGCTTCCGCTGCATCGCTGGAGCGAGGAGGCGGAGGTTGCTCGGTGCCTCGAACGTGTGTGCGAGCACGGATGCGCTGCTGATTTGCGGCGCTAGGACTTCCTCTCGATCTTGAGATCGGCAAGAGATCGTCTACATCAACCACGAGTTGAACTCGTTAAGCTTTGTCGGTCTTCAAGGGTATGTTCTCTACGGATATACATCCGCCCGTTGTTTGTATCTAGTAGATAGATCTTGGTATATAGTTCACATCGTAGGAAAATTTTTGTTTTCTATGCGAACCCTACGGGTATCGAGCCGGATCTATGCGTAGATACTTTACACGGGTAGTACACATATGAGTATGTGGGCGATGATGATCATGTTGTTGCTCCTTTGTTGTAATTTTGGATATTGGTGGCATAGTGGGATGAAGCGGCCCGGACAAACTTTACATGTCCTCGCACATGAGACCTTTTCCACGCTTGACATGCAACTAGTTTGCATAAGTGGCTAGCGGGTGTCTGTCTCTCCTACTATAGTCAATATCTATTTTGCAAGCGAGTTGTCAACAATTTGATTATCCTCGTTGTGGTTCATGTTCGTAGGTAAGAACGGTTCTATCTCGAAAGCCCTAAGCCACGTAAAACTTGCAATGGATAAATTAGAGGCGTCTAGTTTAGATTGTTGCTGGGCTAGTGTTATGATATGGTAGTGTTGTAAGTAGAAGTATGAGATGATACTCTTACAACACACATAGCGTGTAAAATCCATAGACCTTGGATTTACACATATAGGTATGATAGTGATCATACCACGATGCACATGATAGAGATCATCTGCGGGAACCATATAATTTCACTAATAACATATGATGTTTGATAGCATCTTATATTGCTTTTTTAGCGCTTTGTTAGCATAATAAGATGATCCCTCATTTAAATATCAAGATAAAGAATGTGTTCTTCCTTTAGTATGCACCGATTATGTTTTCGTCGCTCCAAGACATCACGTGATGATCGGGTGTTCTTGGATCCACGACCATATTTCGGGTGTAAAACAGTTACACACGCGAATACTAAGGTTCTAACTTGGCGAGCCTAGCATGTACAGACATGGCCTCGAACACGTAATCGAAGGTTAAGCATGAGTCATATAGTTGATATGATGCCCATTTGATGCTCGCCTTTGAAGCTATACCGACTCACGTGATGATCGGACTTGGTGTAGTGGATTTGGTTCATGTAATCACCAAAAGGCACGAGGGATGTCGTTTTGAGTGGGAGTTCATTCGTAATATAGATTAGTTGAACTCAATCTATCATACACTTAGTCTAAACTTTACAAATTCTGTTGTAGATGGCACCACCGCTTTTAATTTCAATGTGTTCATGGAGAAAGAAAACTAGCAACGAACGGTAGCAACTTTACCGAATGGGCCATGAATTTGAGGATTCTCCTCTCTTTGCACAAAAGCAATATGTGCTAGAAGCGCCGTTAGGCCCCCACCTTTGATGATGCCCCGACGAGGAGAAGAATGTCTATCGACTCGTCAGAGGACCACAACTTAGTTCATTGCGGCATATTGTATGGGGTAGAGCGGAACTTCAAAGCGTTTAAAACGGCAATGCATTTGATACAATGGGTGAGTTGAAAATGATTTTACACACATGCTGTCAGAGAGCTACAACGCCTTAAAAGTTCTTTAGCTGCATGATGGAAGAGCACAGCTCCGTTAGTGAGCATGTACTCAAGATGTTGGGTTACGCCGATAAGCTTGTGTCCTTGGGAATATCGATTCCCATTGACTTAGGCATCCATCGTGTTCTGCAGTCTCTGCCACCTAGCTATAAGAGCTTCGTGATGAACTATAATATGCAAGGCATGAAGAAATCTCTCCCGAGCTCATCAATGCTTAAAACTGCGAAGTGGAGATCAAAAGGAACATCAAGTGTTGATGATCAATAGGAACACTGGTTTCAAGAAAGACAAGAAGGGAAAACAGAAGGGAAGTAAGGGCGGCAAGCCTTGTTGCCGCGCCTGAAAAGAAACCCCGAGTTGGACCTAAGTCTAATTCCGAGTGCTACTATTGTAAGGGACTGCCATCGAAGCAATCGCCCCAAGTATCTGGCAGACAAGAAGGCCGGCAAGGCAAACAAAGGTATATATGATATACATGTTATTGATGTGTACTTGACTAGTGCTCGTAGTAGCACCTGGGTATTTGATACCGGTTTAGTTGCTAATATTTGTAACTCGAATCAGGGGCTGCGGAACAAGCGACCGCTAGCAAGGGGTGAGGTCAAGATGCGTGTCGACAATGGATCAAGCGTTGATGTGATCGCCGTCGGAACGCTGCCTCTCCACTTACCGTCGGGATTAGTTATAGACTTGAATAAATGTTATCTGGTGCCTGCACTGAGCATGAACATTGTATCTGGATCGTGTTTGATGCGAAGTGGTTATTCATTTAAATCCGAGAACAATGGTTGTTCCATTTATATGAATGAAATCTTTTATGGTCATGCACCGATGATGAATGGTTTATTTCTATTAGATCTCGACGATAATGTTACACATATTCATAATGTTGATGCTAAAAGGGTTAAACTTAATGATGATATATACACATATGTAATCGCCGTCTAGGTCATATTGGCGTTAAACGCATGAAGAAGCTCCATTCGGATGGACTTTTGGAATCACTTGATTATGAATCATTTGATACATGTGAGCCATGCCTTATGGGCAAGATGACTAGAACGCCGTTTTCTGGTTCAATGGAACGGCGATGATTTATTGGAAATCATACATTCGATGTATGTGGTCCAATGAGTGTGTCGGTGAGGTGGATATCGTTATTTTGTTACTTTCACGGATGATTTGAGTAGATACAATTATATCTACTTGATGAAACACAAGTCTGAAACCTTTGAAAAGTTCAAGGAGTTTGAATGAAGTGGAAAATCATCGTAATAGAAATATCAAATTTCTACGGCCCGACCGTGGAGGTGAGTATCTAAGTTACGAGTTTAGCACTCACATGAAAGAGTGTGGAATTGTTTCACAACTCACACCTGATGGAACACCACAGCGAAATAAATGGTGTGTCGAACGTAATCGTCGTTTTTATTAGATATGGTTCGATCTATGATGTCTCCGACGGACTTGCCGTTGTCATTTTGGGGTTATGCACTAGAAAGCTGCATTCACTTTAAATCGGGCACCATCTAAATCCGTTGAAAAGACACCGTATGAATTGTGGTTTGGAAACAAACCTAAGCTGTCATTTCTTAAAGTTTGGGGATGCGATGTTTATGTGAAGAAACTTCAACCGGATAAACTCGAACCCAAAGCGGAAAAATGCGTCTTCATAGGATACCCTAAAGAAACTATTGGGTATTCCTTCTATCACAGATCCGAGGGCAAGGTTTTGTTAAGAATGGATCCTTTCTAGAGAAAGAGTTTCTCGCGAAAGGTGTGAGTAGTCGGAAGGTAGAACTCGAAGAGGTTGTGGAACCTTCTCTTCAAAGTATGGCGAGTAGTGCAGCGCCGGAAGTTGTTCCGGAGTTGGCTCCACCTGTTGAAGAGGGAACTAATGATAATGATCATGAAACTCCGAAAGAGAGTACTACCGAACCTCGCAGGTCAAACAAGACGCTGCAGCTCCGTCAGACGGAAATCCTGTCATGAATTTCATGGTTGATGAAAATGATGACCCTGCGACGTATGAAGAAGCGATGATGAGCCCGGATTCCAACAAATGGTTAGAAGCCATGAAATCCAAGATGGAATCCATGTATGAAAATCAAGTTTGGAACTTGGTGGAATTACCTCACGACCGAAAGGCCGTGGAGAACAAATGGATTTTCAAAAGGAAAACTGATGCTGATGGTAATGTGACCGTCTATAAAGCTCGACTTGTCACAAAGGGGTTTCGACAAATTCAAGGAGTTGACTACGATGAGACTTTCTCTTCCGTAGCGATGCTAAAGTCAGTTAGGATTATGTTAGCAATTGCTGCATATTTCGATTATGAGATATGGCAGATGGATGTCAAAACCGCGTTTCTCAATGGTAATATTGAAGAACAGTTGTATATGATACAACCAAAGGGTTTTGTCGATCCTAAGGATGCTAACAAGTATCCATCTATGGATTGAAGCAAGCATCACGAAGTTGGAATCTCCGCTTTGATGAGGTGATCAAAGAGTTTGGATTTGTCCAAACTTATGGAGAAGCTTGTATTTACAAGAAAGTGAGTGGGAGCAATGTGGCATTTCTGATATTATATGTGGATGACATATTATTGATCGGAAATGATATAGATCTTTTAAATAGTGTTAAAAGTTATCTAAACAGCAAATTTTCAATGAAGGACCTAGGTGAAGCGTCATACATATTAGGCATAAAGATCTATAGAGATAGATCTAGGCGCCTAATGGGGCTATCACAAAGTACATACCTTGATAAGATTTTAAAGAAGTTTAAAATGGACGGAAGTAAGAAGGGGTTCTTACCTATGTTGCAAGGCAAGACATTGAGTAAGACTCAAAGTCCGGCTTCGGCGGAAGAAAGAGAAATAATGGACAAAGTCCCCTATGCTTCAGCCATAGGCTCTATAATGTACGCCATGCTACGTACAAGACCGGATGTGGCACATGCTATTAGTTTGACTAGTAGGTACCAATCGGATCCAGGTTCAGAACACTGGATAGCGGTCAAGAATATCCTTAAGTACTTACGAAGAACTAAGGATATGTTTCTTGTATACAGAGGTAAAGAAGAGCTCGTCGCTAAGTGTTATGTCGATGCTAGCTTTGACACCGATCCGGATGACTCTAAGTCTCAATCCGGATACGTATTTCTCATGAATGGCGGAGCGGTTAGTTGGAGGAGCTCCAAATAACCTGTGGTAGCGGGATCAACAACGGAGGCCGAATATGTTGCTGCTTCAGAAGCGGCTTAGGAAGCAGTTTGGATGAAGGAGTTCATATCCGAACTAGGAGTGGTGGCAAATGCGTTGGACCCAATGGTGATCTATTGTGACAACAATGGTGCCATTGCCAATGCCAAAGAGCCAAGGTCTCACAAGCATTCCAAGCATATTAAGCGCCGGTTTCACTCCATCCGCGAGCATGTCAAGGATGGAGATATAAAGATTTGTAAAGTACATACGGATCTCAATGTAGAAGATCCGTTGACTAAAACTCTCCCTAGAGCAAAACATGATCAACACCAGAACTCAATGGGTGTTAGATTTATCACTATGTAACTAGATTATTGTCTCTAGTGCAAGTGGGAGATCAAGGAATATGCCCCGAGAGGCAATAATAAAGTGTTTATTATGTGTATTCCAAGTATATGATAGATGTTTATTTTGCATGCTATAATTGTATTAATACGGAAACGTTAATACATGTGTGTTTAATAAACAAATGAAAGTTCCTAGTTATGCCTCTCTCATAAACTAGCTCGTTGATTAACAAGATGATCAAGGTTTCGATCATGGACATTGGATGTTGTTAATAACGGATCACAACATTAGTGTAATGGTGTGATGAACATTCATCCGAAGTATAGCATTACGATCAAAGTCATTGAGTTTATATTGCTATAACAACTTACGAAGTGATCCTAATCCTTAGACCATGAGATCATGTCAATCACTAACACCGGAAGAGTTTCTTGATAACATCAAACGTCACACCGTAACAGGGTGATTATAAAGATGGATTCAGAACTAATAAAGTGTTATGTTGAGGCTCATGGATCGAGAGTGGAATTTTTTCATCCCGATGACGGATAGATATACTCTGGGCCCTCTCGGTGACATCACATTGATTAGCTTGCAAGCAAGTGATTTGATCACTGGAATGTTATATCACAGGAACGAGAAAAGAGTGCATGTCGGTAACGAGATCAAACTAGGTATGGAGATACCGATGATCGAATCTCGGACATGTAATATATCGTGAAACAAAGGTATTAAGATACTAGCGTAAAAGGTTCCGACGATCACAAGAAAGTCACCGTTGAATGTGTGGGAGTCAGTATGGGTCTCCAGATCCCGCTTCTGATTATTGATCCGAGAGGGGTCTCGATCATGTCCGCATTATTCACGAACCGTAGGGTGACACACTTAAGAGACACCGACATCCAATTGGAGCAAATGTTTCATGCCGAAAGAATGAACAAGCGCAGGAATTTATTTCACTAGATATCGAAACAGGTTTTCGGGTGAAATTGCATAAAGTGGTTATGCATGTGAAATAGAATTCTAGCAAGGGGTTATTTGTGAATGTTTGTCATTAAAGTAATTGACAAAATTCTGAATAAAATAAAATAGTTTTATTTAATGAGAGTTTGCATTAAATTTGGTGGAAATTTAATGGGAATTTGAGTGGAATTTTGAGTGGAGGGATTTTAAAGGGCATTTTGTGAGTGGAGTGTCCACCCACATGAATATAGGAGGGGAGGGGGCAGCGCCCATGGCCGGCGGCCACCCCCTTGGGTTCCCCCCTCCTCCTATAAAAGGAGCCCCCTCCTCACTTGTCTCTCACACCTCCTCGTGAAGGATCTCTCTCCCCCTCTAGAATTTATCCCCCATGGTCTCGGACTAGCGAGATACATGTTCCCGGTGGCTATTCCGCAAGAAAGAGTTGTGCTTCCGCTGCATCGCTGGAGCGAGGAGGCGGAGGTTGCTCGGTGCCTCGAACGTGTGTGCGAGCACGGATGCGCTGCTGATTTGCGGCGCTAGGACTTCCTCTCGATCTTGAGATCAGCAAGAGATCGTCTACATCAACCACGAGTTGAACTCGTTAAGCTTTGTCGGTCTTCAAGGGTATGTTCTCTACGGATATACATCCGCCCGTTGTTTGTATCCAGTAGATAGATCTTGGTATATAGTTCACATCGTAGGAAATTTTTTTTTTCTATGATGCGAACCCTACAAGTGTTGGGCGTAGTGGAGTCGCGGCTCAATGAGCTTATGGGGTGGCGCTATATTCATTGATTTTTTGGCGGAGCTATTGTGTTGTGACGTTATATTGTATTTAGCGTCGCTAAAGCGTAATTAGCGCCATAGCGAGCAAATTTTGCATAGCGTAGCGTTCACGTCCCAAATACGCTATAGCGCCACTATAGCGAAGAAATAGCGCGCTATTTTTTTTCCATGATCCTAATGTGGAATTAAACTAAGCGGATCCTTTTCAAGCACAAATCATATATATACTAGGTTCACCTATGTGCACCAACAACATATAGCTCCACAAGATATAGCAATTACAAGGATACGCTAGAAATTCAAACTATACATAAGATATATATCAATAGTTGTAAGTATGAATTGTGTAATTTAACGGGGACAAGATACAACCGATGCATTTACTGGAGTTCAGATATCCACCGATATCCTACTCTCCCTTGGAGAGGCTGTGGAAAACAAATCCCACATGATCCCTCACCGGATCTAGCCTTATCCTCCATTGAGATCTCCAAACCGAGAGAGAACCCTTGAGATCTCCACACCCAGCGAGAGCCCTTCCTTTATGGATAACTTCTTCCTCTACCCCAGAGATGGCAAGATCCAAAGCCACTTCACAACTTACTACGGCCTCTTCACAATCTCCACGAAGAGGTAACCAAGTCAACAACCACCGAACCATCTAGGAAGCGGTTGCTTCCAAGAGTAACAAGCTCTTAGACTTTCACTTGATTGAATCAATGTATAGGGGTCAAACCAATGCAACACATGCAAAGAGAGAACACAAGTCCCTCTCCAACGAGGGGTATCCTTGACAATGCCCATTGTGATGGACTTAGGGTTTCGTGTAGAAGAGAGCGTTGGGGATTTCGTCGACTGATCAGACAAACAAGGGAGTCGATGTAGTCTGATTATGGGAAAAGCTCAGTTACAAAGTAGCCGGTTCGCTAGCTGCGATCTAGCTCATGGCGGATTGCAGAAAAAGTAAGGTGCCCTCTCCGTCGGGTCCTTCCAGCCTTTATATGAGAGGTTGGGTCCTAAATCTGTAGCCTCGAAGGTTACAAGTTTATGTTTACAATGCAAACTCTATGTCGGTTTATGATTATTCCTTAGAAGATAAGGAAAGCTTTTATTTGTCGGGTGCCTCTTGGACTCTGTTGGGCCTTCTGTGGGCCATAAGCTTTTATGTGCCTAGCATAACTAATCATAGGGACCCGATAGGTCATACCTATGTTAGTATCCCCCGAGACTCTGTCTGAATCGTAGATTCTGGCCGAGTCTCAAAACTCTGTTCAGCTGTTTAGCCAAAGTTTTTGCTATAAGAATATGTTCTTTTTATTCAAATGTCATAGGAATTTGGTACAACAAGTCCGATGTATCCGACGGATCAGGAATCAGTTAATTGCACTTAGGAAAAAATAACGTGAACCTACATCAAATTCAAGTCCCTAGGCTTGATCTCAGTATTTTCTGGCGTAATTCAGTTCGGGCCATGGAGGTCTTATCAAATACTGAATTCCTGTGATTTTTATTTCGGGTACGTGACGTGTCCGTCGGTACTTTTCATCGTATCGTGGATACAGATTTAATACTGCCAAAGCACATTCGTGTGTGATTACCAGGATGCACATGATGGATCTTGGGGTCTTACCTTCATGTTGTGGACACAACATTCAGACATGTTATCACGGTGGATGTGGTCTGAGAAAACTTTATCGACTGCCTTGTTTGGCTATTGGAATAGCTGAAGTTATCGACCTCTTTGATATTTTTATTGGGTGCTTCCGATGGGAGTAGTTGTATGAGGATACAAGCTTATAATACTTAGGTTTGCTTCAGATTATCAATCGGGTGCGCGATAGCGCTCCTGATGGGAGTAGCCCTCGAGTCTACAAACGAATACTTGTATTCGAGTGTAGGCTCAAATTTTATGCTTTTTTCATGCTGAAATGTCGAATCCATAGGAAGATTTGTTCTATCGGGTGCACGACAACGCTCCTGATGGGAGTATCCGCCAAGGATATGTTGCGGTGCTTGCATCAGAGCATAGGATCGAAGTAGGTCCTCCATCAGAGGAAAGTGTCATGCTGAATTTTATCGGGTGCATGATAACACTCCTGATGGGAGTAGCCCCCGAGTCTATGTTCGGGTGCACGCATCAGAACATAGACTCTAAGATTTTTTATTTGGATGAACTTTACCTTATCTCTTTTTGACCACTCATGAAATCATTGATGACAAAGATGGCGTGCCACAGTTCTGTCGATGGGACGTGACAATAGTGGGCCCCACTATTCCATTGCATGTTGAACCATGGGCGGCATAGCGGTGTTACTGTTACCGCGTGGCCCCACGTCCTGCGCGAAAACCAAGGCATCATGCGACCGCTGCCGGATTTACCACGATATTTCTTAATTGAACATGATTTTTTCCCTTTCCCCTCATAGCCACATGTCAGCATCTTGTTCCTTCTGGCGCTTCATCGCTCTTGATCAACGACTCATAATCATTCCACATTTCTTTATATTGAGTGGGTTAGGGATTTTACTACCCTACTCCCCCTTTTCCATCGTCTTCCTCCTCTGTTCTGTCGCTCTTAGTGCTCCATCGTTCTTGCACGCCCCAGCTCATTCTTGCTTCTTTGCGCTGCTCCCCCAAAGAACCATCATAGGTAGGTGCAAAGGAGCTTCCTCTGCGGCTGATACGACCCCGAGGAGGAAGCGCGTCATCGGGTGGGTGGGTTCGAAGTGCACGCCACGCGATCTGCGCGAAGCTTGCAACTTCAATATTTTGGAGGAGGGCACGTTCAAGCTGCCCGGCGACGAGACCATGCCCGCGTCGGAAGCAGGATGGAGGGTAATGTTTCTCTCCTTCCTTCTTCGTGACTTATCTCTCCTCACCCACGAATATCTTTGTGGGCTTCTGTTTGTCTACGACGTGCATCTTTATTAGCTCACACCAAACTCCATTCTCCATATCGCTTTTTTCATCACTCTTTGCGAGTGTTTCCTCGGGATCCATCCCCACTGGGGCCCGTGGAAGCACTTCTACTTTGTTCTCCGCAATGCCACTGACACTGTCATTCATGATGTCGGAGGTGCCATTATTTCGGTTCGTTCTAATGTAGATTACTTAGGCTTGAAAATTGTGGACTCCATCCAAGGTTGGAGAATGAAGTGGTTCTATATGAAGGACCAGCAGTCGAAGGTCAGAAGTTCGGGTTAGCCCCTTTCGACCCGGAAAAAACTTGATATAGGCTTAACTGCTGGGATCAGCGCCCCTCTACCGAATAAATGAAAGAAGTACAACCGCTGCTGGATCAGATCAAAGAACTATGCATCAACCAATTGTTGGATCTTTAGATCTTGACTTATTTTTTGCGGATCCACATCCAACCCCTTCAAGCGATACTAAGCGGCATGTGGACCTATCTTGGCCACAAGGATCCACTGATGATTACACCCGAGGATCTAACAATTAAAGTACTAGAGAAAAGGGTGCGCTCCTTTACAATGCTAACAAAGAATAGCCCAGTCCCTAATTATTGTCGGGTAAAAGCCTTCAACAAGAAGAACCCAATGCCTGTCGTGTTCTTATCCATTGTTTGTTTTTCCATGTCCTATTCTGAATTTTCTTGGGTTGACTTTTTTCCTTTGCAACTGGCTTTGCTGACAGGGCCATGTACATTTGTTTTGTCTACCTCTGCTACCCGAGGCCAGTGATCTACCTGATAGCATCACCGTAGCCGAGGGATACATTGAAGCACCGGTCATAGTCGAGGAGGACGAGGCTTCATCCGCCAACTCTTCCCATGACACTCTGTCACTTCCTTTGGCTTGTTCCGAGGATTTCGAGATGGTCCCTACTGCTGGAAAGCGGAAGCGTACTGATGACTGCAAGTGCATAGATCGTTTGTAGCTAGTTTGGAAATAAAGATATCGATCCCACAGGGAGCATTAGGCAAAAGACTAAAATGCTTTCAACTAAAACTAAACGAAGTACTTGAGGAATAATTCTAATATGCAAGAAAGTAGAATTGTTTTTGGTCTTTTGGTAGGTTGAAACAGTAAAGTAATGTAAAGTAAAAATTAATACAGAAAAGAGTAATCGCGTGTGTAAGAAAGATTGAAACTGCAATAGGGGAAAGGCGTTCTTAGGGAGTGGTGGATACACCTCTAGCAATTTACACTAAGTGATCAAGATTATTATAACGAATATTCTCATGATATGCATGTATGTGGTAGGAGATCCATATATGGATGATAAGGCAGCAACCACTTCTCACACCACCCTTCATAACCATAGCTGACAGATAAACGACATCAATTGTATTATCTTGCTATTAAGGGATTTATCCTGCGGCATGGACATAGCTTAATGAGTTCTCCTTGATTCCCCAAGTTAGTATGTAAAGGATGACAACGAATTTATAGTCACGGTAAGTGCTACCATCTCTCCATCTACCAACAAGTAATCCCCTTCATCGAGTCCCCGCGAGAGGAAAATATTAAGGAGGTGCACAACCCCAACATCAATATGAAGACAATTAACACATACATATAATGATGTATAACATAATAATATCTATTTCATCTCAATCATATACTAGGGTTTCTCCATCTCCCCAAGAACTAATGATCTACTCAGACATGGAGGCAAACATCATCATGACAATGGTAATAGAAACGATTATCGATGAATAGTACTTGTATAAATCCACAACTGGTGTAAGAATTACAACAAGATCTAGATGGGATGGATGGAGATGGTGGTGATGAAGATGTAGCGGTTGATGAAGATGGAGATCAATGCCTTGGCCTCCCAGATCTACTTAGGGCGAAGATGGATCCCTAGGGCAAGTTCCCCCTCCAGATTCCTTCCGGAGGTGAGGTTTTCGGCGATTTCTGGGTGTTCTGTATGTCGTCTCCCTGACCCAGTTGCACGGTGTGAAACTATTTGTGGAGGCGGAGGCGACACCAATTGTCAACACCCAGATTTTTAATCCCAGATGCATGTTATGCCATACATCGCAATCCCAGGATTACCATTTTTGCGAGACATAACAGATTGGATATCACAGTACATCATCCATTACAAACCATACACAAGGTCTTACGACAAATAAAGGATCTCATGATCCAATCTTAATACAATCATAGCAATGGAATAACGTAATAATAACGGTAGCATGGGCGAAGCTCCATCTTCATAGTCACAGGCAATGCTGACGATGGGAGATGATCCTAGTTGTCGTAACCTTCCCGCGGTCCGTCCTCCTAATAGTCCTCTTCATAGTCTGGCCACGGGAATAGCCAGGGACAAAGCCATGAGTACTCTTTAAGTACTCACAAAGTAATACTAATAATAAAGTGGTTTTGAGTAGGAAATACTAGGCTCTAGGTTGTTTTGCAAAAAGCCAGATTTACCTTAACTGAGTTCAGAAGCAAAGAAAGCTAGTTGAAAGTTTTATAACACCTAAGTGGGCACTTGAGTTTCATAACACAACCCTGTTGTGGTCAAGTCAAAGTCATGATTCAATTCACAAGTCATTTAGAAAACATTTGACGACGGAACAGTATGGCCACTCCAACTGTCCATATACGCAGACGCGGCTATTCGAATAGTTTGACACTCTGCAGAGGTGGTACACTTTCACCACAACATTCGATACATCTGCCAGGAACAATCCTGAATTCACCATACTCAGTATGCGGATAATCAATCCTAACCTTTCAATTACATGCCCTACTATGGGCACCTCTCCTGTGAGTTTGGCCTCCCAACCATGACCAAATGTCATATTGGGAACTACACAGGTGGACAATCTTCACAAGGTAGACTCATCTCAAACCTTGGCCGCAAGGGAACCCATAATAAGGTATATAAATTTCCAGTCAAGCCCTACCCAAATTTGGGGTATTGTGGTTATACGGTAAAATTTAAAATGGTATCGCATCCACACAACCATCAGTTTTATAAAGTACTAAGTGCGGTGACCCAGCATACCACTACATGTGTAGTACACTATAGTCGTTGACATGACATCTACAGAACACCGTTCCTTAAATATCACATCCCTCAGAGTGGTACAACAGAAACATTGCGGGTCCATATTACAAATGTACACACATTAAAATATTATTACAATACCGGAAGTTAAAGACTTCCAAAAGATCCAACTTACAAACAAAAATATAAAGTGTTCAGCGGAATTTAAAAGTAGCAACTCCGTCTAGGAGTTGAGATCAACATCTTATTCTATAGAGTTCATGTTGTTCGGCTCCATTGGTTACTATTAACTAGGTTACTTAGTTGGAATCATTATCATCGACACCATAGCGGATTTCGTAATCCACTCCTTCAACTCCTCTGGACAGATCAGGTTCCTCATAGAACACATCTTCTTGGCATTCGGCTGCATACATTGGCACATCTTCGGGATCCTCAGAGTCTAAGCAAGGGATCAAAGGAAAGAATGAGTAACAGCGTTACCCAACAAGTTCATTATATGCAAGGTGGGAAGTTTGATGCTCTAACTACCACCTCAGATTATAAATCCTTGGCACTATGCAGTTTTTGTAAATCTTTCTTCAAAGATTGATTTTATTCCGAAGAACTATGACAATCAGCCTTCACAGGTTGACCAGAACTTTCATGGAGTTCCTTTCCTGCCGCGTTCGTAGCTCCTTCCCGGAACAGGGAGTAACAAGTTACATTTCTTACACTCTGCAGAGGTGCGTTACTTTACCCATGAGAGATCAACTCCTTGTTGCACAACCGGACGTACTTTCCCGTCCACAATTCTATGATGTGGGGCCCAGTAGTTGGTCCAAGCCAATCATTGCCCCCTTCGCGACCCCGCATGCCTCCTTGGTGTACACCATGCCCACATAATGAATTACGACAATGGTTTGTACAAACCGTTAGATGCCAGAACTATCGGGGGACGATGAGGGTTCCCACCCATATGCTGCATATCCTCTATGAATTACCAATTAATATGCACGCTACGAGTATAACAACCACGACCTTCACCTCCGGCTTCATGCGAGAGGAAGAAGATACAGCTGACTTCTTTGTCCCATTCCAAATCTCATGGCTAACGCGTAATATACGGAGCTAGAATCACTAATGTCAGGGGTTATTAAGTCCCTACTTGATCATCATTGTTGCAAATAGAACCCTAAGTTATATTGCTCCATTATATCACCACTTAGGATGATATCTATGATTTCTTTATTTCTGAAAATAATATTTTCTTTCTTTTATAGCATATATGATAACACACAATTTGCAAATAATTTGATAAAGACTCTTCAAAGGACATGAGCAAGTGATGAACTTGCCTTGTGATGGCAAGGTAGTGAAGTCTGATGCTTGCACTAGACCTTGAGCTTCTAGTTCTACAAAAACATCATTATTGCCCGGTAAGGACAATATTTAAAGAAGCAAAATGATTATGCAAGTAATGTAATGCATTATTTAATTCTATATGCATTATCCCTATATAAGGTGCCTTTTAATAAAGCATTTATAAATATTATTATTATTTATATTTATTGCATATATTATTTTATTTTATTTCCCTCTTTATTTGACTTTTATTGATTTAGTAATTCTTTTAGGAATTATTAATTATACATCAAAAATACTATAATATTAATATATGATGAAAGTGATTTTTATTTATTTTTATCATATTTCAATAATTTTGTAAAATTCCATAAGGAATATATAAATTACAAAATTCTTATAAAAATTTAAATGTCAAAAAATTTATATCTTATTTTATTTGGATAGAGTGGATTATTATGAATCCAAAAATATTTCATTTATAATTTTTGGACTTTTATTTTATTTTCTAGAATTTTATTGAGGTCAGGGGCATTTTGGTCTTTTCCATTTGATTAAAATTTCTTTTTCTTCTTTTTTAAACGACTTGGGCTGGCCCCTTGGGTTTATTGGGCCAGTGTGGCCCAATAGGGCAGGGTCAAAATCACCCCGAGGGGTTTTGGCCCACCCAGCCCCACTCTCTCTGCCTCCTCCTCGTTCTCACCTTTCCTCTTCCTCGACCTCATGGCCTGGCGCGCCACACCGGGCGATGGCCGTGCTTAGGCTTTCCTGCCGTGGTGCAGGGCGAGGTTTGCGACCACGCTAGTTCATCTAGTCCAACTCTATTTGACTCTGGGGCTTCCCCGTGGCCAGATTCACCCCGTTCCCAAACCCTAGGGTTAGGGAAAGGTGTTGTCACCACCGCCACGGTCTCGCCTACGGTAGTGTACTGGGCTCGTGTGCTTCTGTGGCCGCCGCCATGGCTGGTATGGGTTGCAGCGCCCCCTGGGTGCTCCCTGTGCCGCCGCGGTTCGTAGGCCAATCTGCTTCCTCTTTAATTCGTTAGCGAGGACCCCGGGTAAGTTGCCTCCGTGGTTCTTGTTCATACTACTATCATGAATCTCTTTATGTGTATCTAGTGTCTTCTTGTGCCTAGTGACTATGTTCTGATTAGGGTTCATCTCTTAATTAGGGTTCTTGTTCAGATTAGGGTTCATAACCCCCTGTTGATCATATCTATGATGCTTTAGATCTAGTGGTGATCATTCTTGAGCATGAAGAATGATTGTTTGCTGTGGATCATGATTTGTAGTGGCTTTGATGATGCTAGTGGCTTGTCAGATTTATTTCAGTGGTAATTCACTATGATCCCATGCTAGTGTTTCTATGGAATCCTGATTTGAAATGTTGTTGATCTGAGAACATACTCTACTGTCAGAATGTTTATACTGATAGTAGTTCTATCAGTAGTTGCTTACTGCAATTATGATGGTAAGCTTGTATGAGAATATACATACTGAATGTAATCATTACATGTAATGATTTTCTGTGGATGTCAGATGAATATGATATTGATTCCTGGCACTTGGCTTCAGGAAGATGATATTTATTGGTTTGTCCCTTTTATATGTGGAAACTAAGCAAATATTGGTTTTAGCTCATTTAGAACTTGTCCTTGTGATACCATTATGATCTGGCACACAAGTGATTGAGTTTTGTTTCGGGGCTTAGCTTTGACAATACTTGTGATTAACACTGGCAAGATAAAATGAAAGCTTTTCTTAACTCTCCTGCCTATGATGTTGGTCTGAGGCTCTAGGATTTTAAGTCCTAGTTAGTTGAGCAAATAGTTGGTTTGTAACTTGTAGGATTAGAGGTGCTACTCTCTCTGGGAGATGTGCCCTGATCTGATAAGAACAAATGAAAGATGATTTAAGTTGCATAAATTAACACTAAACTCGGTGATGCTGGTCTGAGAGATTAGTGCTTTTGGCTGAGTTTGATTTCTTATCTTTATACTTAAAATCTCTATGATATATTCACCCCACTTGGGTGATTATTGAGAGATTATTTCATAAAGCAACACATGCTTTTGTTCAGATACTATGAATGAATCATGTGATGGTTTTATGAGGCTCACCACAAAATCTGATGTTGATGTAGTAAGTTGATGCTAATGATCTTGATCTGGTTTTGCTAGACTCCTATGCTTGCTCTTGAGCTAGCCTGCTCCTCCTAGCTCCTGGGCTTGATCTTGCTGTCCACCTGATTCATCCCCCACCTTATGTCACCATCTTGGTGATGTTTGGTTGACCTGGGGTGGTTTGGTTTGGCTGCTGTTCTTGGTTTAGCTGTTGTCTACACTGGTTGTGCTTGTGTGCTGTGTAGTGGAGAGATGCACTGGTGTGCTCCTCCACGGCTGTGCTTGTGGTTTTGTGAGCTTGACAACACACCACATGCATGCTGGTGCGTGTCCAACTTGTGTGCCTGCTATGCACTTGTGGATATGTTTAGAATTTTTGAACTTACTATTACCAGATTACTTCCACCTGGTTGGTGAATTGGTCCCTCTTGGCTGTCATTTGACTTCTGGCTTTGAATTTATGAAAGATGAAATCTTTCATATTGTTGAAACTTGCCCCTTTATAACATTTCTCAATGATGAATTTGTTAGGTGCATTTCACTGACATATCTGAGAGAAATAATACTAACACTAATCTTATTTTGTTTCTATTTAGTCTTTGTTTTGCAGGTACAAAGATAAAGATGAAGATTTAGTGTAGATTTAGATATAGGATAGTTAGTAGATATTCAAATGTAATTTTCTTATTCTTTTGTAATTTTTATTTTATTATTCTTGTAATCTTTATTTTATTTAATTGTAATAAAGATTATATTATTATTAATAAAGAATATTCTTATTCTTTATTCTTTTGTAAATTGTGAAGTTTGGAAATGGCTTCAGTAGGTTACATTCTTTGTAACTTGTTTATGTATTAATAATATGAAATAAGTTTCATATTCAATATTGTTTTTGGATAAAATTTAAGTTATAATACTTATCTCTTAATTAATTTAAGATTCAAAACTTATATCTAAATCTTTTAAATTCAAACACTCAAGTTTAAAATTCAAATTCATTTTAAACACATAACTCCTTAAGATCATCTCAAAGTTTATAACAATCATCCTTTAAGACTAAATCTAATCTCAAAGTATGAAAGAAACATTGATCACTTACGTTTTTTTATTTGGCGAAAATTTTACCCACATTTTCACAGATGAATGCATGCAACAATCCATATTCCTAAATCTACCCTTCGTTAGGTCGTAAATGTTGGGATGTTACACTAAGGCTCATGCCTTAACATTTTCATCATCAAAATCATCTGGTGTTCGGAAACACATGTCAAAACATTTCAGTAGAAAGACTCATCATTCTAAGGTTTTCATAACCATTTTCACCAAGTATTCCCATCTAAAGTTGATCAAATTTTATACTTAGCACTAGCATCTACAAGTGGGGATAAATATTAATGAGGGGTGGTAAATAAGTGTATCTTATCTAAGTTCAATCTCATGCCTCAGGATGACATCAAGATTATCTAACTTAGGTCAAGGTTTATGCTCTTTATTCTACCTTTAAATATCTTTCTAAATTCTATAAGTTATCAAGTAACCTTAACTAGAAAGATTTGATAAAGAAATAAAATAACTAAACTTGCCAATAAAACTAGGATTTGGGTATCAAGTGGGGTAAGCTTGCAAGGCTTAGCTTGCTCAGTTAATAGCTTGCTAAGTTGCAAGTGTTAGCTTGCCTTGTGTAGAGCAGTGGTTGAAGTTCTCCTCGGCTTCTTCCTCGTAGTATTCACCTTCCTCCTTGTATCCTTGGTCGGTACTAGCGTCTATAAATAAATACGAGGTACACAATACTTAACTAGTTCTATTCATCACACCAAGGTTTTCACTAGATGATCTAGCATCATCACAAGCATTACAATCATTAAAGCAATTGGTTTTATTTCCTTTATTTTAGAAAAATAATTTATACTCATTGAAAAACTACTTAAGATTTAATATTCTCCAACTCAAACATGGGATCATGTTGACATCTGTCATCACCACATATTTCAGTACTTGGGAATGTGATTTAAAGTGGTGTCACAATTTAATAAGGTTTAACCTTTTTATTTTAATTAATTAAAGTGACTAGAAATGCCTATGAGGCATTCTTTTATTACTTGACCATTATTTCTGCAAGTAAACCTATATATTTTTATATATTCTAAAAAGTATGGTTAAATGTGATTTTTGAGAGTTGGAATCAACTCAAAAGCTTTTGTGGTTGAATTTTGAAAAATGTTTGAATGCAGAAAAGCTTCTGCCTTGTTATTTTTACTATAAGTGATCTACAAATCCAAATGACTTGAATCAAATGGGTTTGCATTAAGGAATCCAGTACCTTTCTAATAAAATTGCTTTCATGCATTTTGGTTTAGTGAATCGAGTTGGGTTGATTTTTGAATCCAGGTACAGAACTAGGTTTGAAACTAAAAGAATAAACCTAAATTTGAATTACTGGGTCCACGGGATGCTAACTGGGCCGGCCCACTGCGCACAGCACGCGTGCGGGTGGGTTTAAGTGAACGACCCCACCAGTCAGCGAGACAGGGGGTGCGAAGCGGTATGGGGGGATGTAGACCGCACGATCTAACTCTAATCCAACGACTGTGATTCATCGTCCACGTCGGGCAACGCCGGCAAGACAGAACCCTAGCGCGGCCAGTGGGTGTCGTGGGAGGCTCACCGGGGCTCAGGCGATGGTCGGCGACAAGGGCGAATGACGAAGTTGATGACGGTGAACCTCCTGGTACCGGTGGCTTCTCCTGGGGCGGCTCCAATCGCTGGCTCCCTTCTTCCTCCTCTGGAGTAGACTCTAGCCAAATTTCGGCACCTGCTGCTTGCCTTTCTCCGGGAATGAGTGGGGGTGGTTCTGAGAGAGAGGGGAGTGAGGTGGTGTGAAGAGATTGAGAAGGGGTGGCCTCTATTTATAGTGCCATAAGGGGACCGAAGGGCGTGGGCGGAGCTCGTCGGTGTCGTCGTCACAGTGAGCTACTGTCATGGGCAAGGGTAGGGGAATGCGTTGCCTCCTGGAGAAGCTCAACGGCTTTATGGCGAGGTGTGGGGCGGTGCGAGACGGTCGGAACGTCGCGGCGCTCTAGGCGGGTTCGACAGCAATTTTATTGGCGCACCGTTGCTATGGGTTGCGCGGCGGCGAACAAGGATGTCTGGCGGTCTCCTGGGGTGGTGGCGATCCTGCTTGCACGCGGCAAGGGCGACGCGCGTTCTATGGCGTGTGACGCGGGCGGCATGCTGGCGCACTCTCGGCATGCTCGCAGAGAAGCTAGGAATGCTCAGTATGTGTGGTCCAGGGGCTGGCTACGCTTGAGGCTTGGACCGGGGTGGCGGTGGACGGTGGAGAGTGTTCCAGACAAGGTTGGCGAGGCTAGTGAGGCTCTTAGCTAGCTGGCGACATTGGGGTGGCAATGGTGCTCTCGGCATGCTTGGCATTGATGGCATGGTCGGTTTTACAGTGAGCTAGAGGGGTTAATTGAGCTAGATGATCTACTAAGGGTGTAGTGTGAGATAGATAGGAAACAAGTTAGGCACTGATCACTGCTCACAATAGTGTTTAATGTTTGTTTGTTTGGTGATTGCAAGGTGTTTGATGAAATGGCCGAAAGAGATTCAAATTTGAATTTTTGATTCAAACTTGGTGGGTGTGTTGGTTACATACTAGAGAGTCTCTGGTTAGTTGGAAAGGTCAAGGGGAATTGGTTTGGTTGGGGTTTGAGAAATGGTGATCTTCACATATGATATAGATTCAATTTTGGATTGTCATTTGGATCAAGTTGCCAAATGTTTCTGTAAGTTTGAAAGGTGGGATTTGATTCACTTTTACTTGGACTAGCAAGGGGTGAAAATAAATGGAAAAGTTTATGTTTGAAATTTTGGACTAGAAACACCCAAAGTGGTCTAGTGAGCAAGATTGGCAAAAATGACCATTTGCTTTATTTGATTTGTTTTTGATTTTTTCTTGATTTGTTTCTGCTTGGAAATGTTTTAGATGATGTTGTTTTCATCTTTAAACCATTCCTTGCTATTTAGATCAATCCCACAAGTCCATTCATACATTCATACAATCATCACAATCACACATGCATTCATATGGTTTAATTAACAAAAGTTTTTGCTAAACCCTAATTTTGGTGATTGGAATTGATAATCATTGTTCAATATTTTTGGGATGTTACACCAACTATACGGCTGCAACTATACGGCGGCGGCCGTATAGTTGGTCGTCAACTCTTCTGTGTCCTTTGCTCGCTTCGGGTTTTCTTCTAGTATTATTAATATTTCCCAAATAAGCGATTTACGTAGTTTTTGGCTAATTTTCACTCCAATATAACTGCTCCAAGAATTGTGTCCATTGGATCCATCATCTGATCTGATCCTGGTGAAAATAAACATAAAAAGTGTGTGCGAACATCGTAAAATACCAAGATCCTACATCTACAATGAAAAATAATAACCTAAAACATGATGCAAATATGCACTCATCAACTTCCCCAAGCTTAGACTCGTGCTCGTCCCGATCAAGTTTAGCTTAATGGATGTGATACTCATATTCATGAAGCTAAGTCAATAAAATAAATGAGGCAGTTACAACATGTGTTTATCATAAAGGATCCATATAAATAAGTTCATGAATAGTACCTTACTCAAACTATCCGAATAATATTAGCAGGCTTCCACACCTTTAGTAATTAACAATTCACAAAATATTATTCTCAACATGATGTAAAAGTATTTCGTTCAACCAAATGAGTTAGTGAGGTAGTCCCAGGTGTTTTTAGGATTAACATATTCACTTGGGATTCAAAATCTCAAACGTCTCTTTTTCTTACTACAATATGGTGGTATATGCCTATTTGCTCTTTGCACATTCGCTCTTTTTATTCATCTTTCTTTTTCTTCCTTTTCTATATATATTTGTGTTCACACTTTTGTTTACGTGATGTGAAATGGAGCTAGCCATATATTCCACTTCATGTAGTAATTTCAAAGTTTAACGATCTCAATTATCAAATTCCAAATATATATGAAGCATCTTTATAACTTGAGTATTCTACCTCAAACTTGTTCTCACTCTATTTGATATCACTTATAATTTTCTCCTTTATTCAAGGTTTTTTCTTTTTCATCTTAATTAATTAGATAATTTCTCCTTTTTGTAAATCAAACCATTGACCTACAACATATTGATCAAATTATCTTTACATGTTCCATTAATACCAATGGTGTGGAAGACTCCTATTGCTATCATAAAGTGCAAGTAAAATCATACTCAAGCCATTGATATATCTAGTATGACAAACTCAAACTCAATAATGCTCCATATATTAAACTCAGAATTTCATAAAAGGGATCTACTATTCCTGAAGGGAATCCTAATGATGCAATCTTTTATTTCTAAACTCGAACTAATGTGAAATTAAAAGTAATAAACTTATAAGATTGATTTACAAGGTTTTAGAGATCTCCCCAAGCTCGGAATCAAGCCAGGCGGGTTCAAATAACTCCTTGTTGGTACCTATTCCTCCTCCTGGGTAGGAAGAGCATTGTCTTCCTCTCCTTTAGCCACGCTTGCTAGGAGGATGCTGAGCTTAGCCATGTCGTATTGAAGCTTCAAAATTTTTCTCTTAAGGAATTTCTTCTCATGTGTTAAATCAAAACAGTTTTAATCAAGAAACCAACCCTACCATCAATGTCATTGACCTTTTTCTCAAGGTCTTTGCTCATCATCTAGTAGGAGTCAATCCCTTCGCCAATAGTTTCAACACATACCTTTGAAGATTTTTCCAATTGATAGATCTTATCATGAATCTCATCTTGCCGCACCTTCTTGGGTTTAAAAGGTGGCGGACTAAGAGGAAGTTCATAATAAGATCCTATGTTGTGATGGTAAGGATTAGGGAGATACTTATCCTTGCTCCTTCCCTGATCTGATGGCCTCAACATCTTCGTCCTTTGCGGGAACATGTCCTCCCAATTTGGGAGAGGCTTGATCTCCGAGTTGGATGATGATGATGCTTGTTTTGGTTTCACCTCCTCGATCCCGTTCAAGGGCTTCTCTTCCTTATTCTTCCAAATCTTGTTGACATGGAAAGGCTGCATGGCTTCGCTGCACAAATGCTATTAGAAGGGGGGTGTATGGAGATGGTTTTTTGAGGCTGGAGGCTATAGCTCTGCGAAAACTTAATGAAAAAGGTTAGATGCAACCATCTTTAAAAGGCAGGTCGAAAACCCTAGCCACCAGGCTTAACGAGCAACTATATGGGCGCGGGTCGTATAGATCTCGCTGTATAGTTGCGAAATGACTATAGTTTTTTTATTTATCTAAGGCGGTAACAACTATACGGCCGTAACTATACGGCCGAAATATTTCTTCCCGCCGTATAGTTGGTCGTTGAACTCTCTGTATCCTTGCATAAAAATTTGGCGATGCGATGAATAACTATACGACCGCAACTATACGGCTAGAAATGTATTTCCTACCGTATAGTTGGTCGTTAAGGTTACAGTATACATAAAAATTTATCTATTTATTTGAGAATTATTTATTCGTCTGAAGCTTAATAAAATACCAAGTTTTGATAGAAAAATGACAACTTAAATTTTCGACAACAATACGTTCATTGAACGAGATTTTTATCATGACCAAATTTCTTTTATTTCACAAGAGCTTCAAGTGTTCCTTTATTCAATCTCAAACTTAGCTAAAACTTACTTGAAAATTTAAAAACTTACTCATCCCTTTTATTTCATATGGGTTGCCTCCCATAAAGCGCTCTTTTATGGTCTATAGCTTGACCATAGTGTTGCTCACTTCGTCTCGACCTTGTCTTTCTTCTAGTTACCATTCCTTCCATATTTTTTCTCAATCAACTCTTCTAGACTAATTATTCGTACGGTGATTGCACTTATATCTTCTTTTGCACGATAATGCTTCAAGCGTTTCCCATTCACTATCCATGAAAGAGAGGGTGTTTTCCCCTAGAGCTTCACTGCTCCAGATACATAAGCTTCTTAAAATATATAGGGGCCTTTCCACTTTGATCTGAGCTTCCATGGAAATAACTTAAGGCAAGAGTTATAGAGCAAAACTTTATCTCCATTTTTAAAGACTTTGTTTTCTATTTTTCTATCATGCCATCTTTTTATTTTTTTCTTAAACAATCTAGAATTATCGTAAGCCTCCCTCCTAAAATCATCTAAAGCATGTATGTCTAATAGACGTTTTTCTCCTGCTACTTTAAGATCACAATTTAAGCTCTTGATTGCCCAGAAGGCTCTATGTTACAATTCTAAAGGTAGGTGGAACACCTTACCGTATACCATTTTATATGGTGTCATACCCATCGGATTTTTAAATGCAGTTCACTATGCCCAAACAGTGTCATTTAGCTTGTATGACTATTCTTTTATTGATTTATCCACCATCTTCTCGAGTATGGTCTTCGGTTCTCTATTAGAGAGTTCCACTTGACCACTTGTTTGAGTATAATATGGTGAAGCAACGCGGTGTGTTACTCCATATTTGCTGAGGATTTTCCTGAAAGTTCCTTTCATAAAATTAGAACCACCGTCAGTAATTAAAAATCTAGGAACTCCAAACCTGGGAAATATGACATCCTTGATCATTTTCACGGTGGTAGATGCATCTACATGATTAGTTGGGATAGCTTCAACCCATTTAGTATCATAATCAGCAGCAACAAGAATATGAGTGTATCCATTTGATTCTATAAAGGGTCCCATGTAATCCATTACCCATACATCAAATGGTTCAATTATAAGACTATAATTCATCGCCATCTCTTGTCTTCTACCTATATTACCTCTTCTCTGGCAAGTATCACAATATTTCACATACCTTTGTGCATCTTTGAACAAGGTGGGCCAATAGAATCCATATTAAAGTACCTTTTCTGCAGTTCGCCTGCCTGCATGAGGTCCTCCATAGGGGCTGCCATGACAAGCTTGCAAAATTGCATTCATTTCATGGTTAGGAACACACTTTAAAGAAATGGATCATCCCAAAAGTAATGTCTAAGATTATTAAAGAATCTCATTCTTTTGTTTCTTGTCATACCAGGAGGTACAAATTTTACTGCGAGATAATTAGCATAATTTGCATACCACGGATCAACTACTTCAATTTTTGCTAAGTATTCTCTCGGAAATGACTCATTTATAGGTACGGGGTCGGTAATTATTCCTTCCATCCTAGATAGATGATTTTCTACTGGATTATCCTTACCCCTTCTATCTACTATTTGTAAATCATATTCTGGTAGTAATAATACCCACCTAATCAACCTGGGTTTTGCATCCTTTTTCACAAGAAGGTGACACAAAGCTTGGTGATCTGTGTGAATTATTACTCTAGAATTAATAATATAAGATCTAAATTTGTCACAAGAAAAAATTATAGCAAGGAACTCTTTCTCAGTGGTAGCATAATTTTTCTGAATATTATTAAGAGTCCTACTAGCGTAATGAATAACATTTAAATTATTTCCGTATCGCTGTCCTAATATAGCTCATAAAGCATAGTCACTAACATCACACTTGATTTCAAAAGGTCCATTCAATTTTGGAGGGTACATGATAGGTGCTGAAACTAATTTGTTTTTAAGATTTTCGAAAGCTGCAATGCAGTCATGGTCTATATAAAATGGAGTTTCTTTATCAAGAAGGTTTGTGAGAGGCATAGATATTTTAGCAAAATCCTGTATAAAACGCTTGTAAAACCTGCATGTCCCAAAAACATCTTTAAGTTTTTAATGTCTTGAGGTATGGAGATTTTCTATAGCACTTATGTTGGTCTTATCTATTTCTATACCTTTTTCTCAAACCTTATGTCCAAAAAGTTTACCTTCTCTTTCCATGAATCGGCATTGCTCCCAATTCAAAACTAAATTTGATTGCATGCATCTCTGCAAAACCTTGGTTAAATTGTGAAGACAATTATCAAATGTTGTTCCACAAACAACGAAATCATTTGTTAGAACTTCCATAGTCTTCTCAACAAGATGATCAAATTTTTTTAAAACACATTCTTGAAAGGTTGCAGCTGCATTACATAACCCAAACAGGATTAATCTATAAGACTAAGTACCATAAGGACATGTGAAAGTTGTTTTCTCTTGATCTTCGGGCTGTATAGCAATTTGAGAATAACCGGAATAACCATCAAGAAAACAAAAATAAGAACTATTGCTTAGTCTTTCTAAAATTCTATCCATGAATGGTATAGGTTTGTGATTTTTTTGTGTCTCACAGTATAGTTTTCTAAAATTGAGGCACATGCGATACCCAACAATAGCCCTTATAGGGATTAGTTTGCCATCCTCATTCATAGCAGCATCAAGACCCCTATGTCTTGGTATGTAATGAGCTGGGCTAACCCACTTACTATCAAAAATAGGATATATTATGCCTACATCTAATAAGCGTATAACTTCTTTTCTCACTACTTCTTTCATTTTCAGTTTAAGCCTTCTTTGTGTGTCAACTACATGTACATCATCTTCAAGCATGGCAATCTTATGTGTCACAATGGATGGATCTATTCCTTTAATATCACTTACAGTATACCCAAATGCTTCATGATGTTTGATCAAAACTGAAATAAGTTTATTTGTTTTATTTTCTGATAAATTTTTACTAATAATAACAGGACATTTGTTTTCATTATCTAAAAATCCATACCTCATATTGTCTGGAAGTCGTTTTAATTCAATTGGCAGAGGTTCTTCGTCACCTTTTCTTACCAGTTCTTCATAGTCATGTGGGTTTTATGCTTACAGAATGGAGTCAAGGTAATCATCCATGTCTTCTCTTCCCTCATCATCTAGCGTATCTTCCCAATTAATTAAGCTCCTTTCTAATTCATCTTGGGGAGTGCTAAAATGAATTGCAGCTATCTCGGCAATTGTTTTATATTCCATGATATCTTCTATTTCATATGGCCTCTTTTTAAGTTGGGCGAAGTGGAATGTCATTTCCTCCTCTCCAAACATCATGGAAATAGTATCCTCCTTATTATCAATTCGAGCTTTGGTTATAGAGACAAAAGGCCTGCCTAAAAGAATAGAACAAAAAGTATCTCGAGGCATATCAACAATATGAAAATCGAGAGGGTACATGAGTGGTCCAACAAAAACATAGATATTTCGAATAACACCTTCTGGTTTAATATTAGTTCTATTAAAACAATTTAATAGTGGTGTCTACCAATTCCACATATGTATTATTTAAATTGTAGTGAAGTTCCTCATAAAGCGATGAAGGCATAATATTTATAGTGGAAACCGGCTCACAAATTCCGTATAAGCAAGTTTCTCCACAATATATAGGAGTCATGGGTTTAGAAGTTTCTTTACCTTGTATCTTACCTGTAATGAAGTATGAAGTTTTAGAGTCTAGCATAACTACTTCATTTTCCAAAATTCGTGCCTCCATAAGATCCTTGAATATAACAATATTTGCATTGGTAGCTTCGTGGTTCCTTTCTGGTTTCTTTGATCTTCTCTTTATACGTTCTTCCTTCCTGTACTTCTTCTTTATATTCTCTTGAATAGGTTCAGAGGAAAACTCTACCAATGACACATCCTCTCTTGATAGTTTCTTTTCTTCTAGGGGTTTGTGAGGCTCCCATCCTGCAGGTACCTGTAAATACCCTGCATAATTCTCAATAATTTTCTTTACCGAATAAGAATCAATACTAAGGGTTTTAATCATCTCACAAGTCCTTTCATCTGCAAGAAAATCGTTAACACAAGCATATTCAGAAGAACCTTTCATATTGCTCTCCTCATTTTTAAGACTTTCCATTGTTTCTTTCATTTTCATTATTAATTTCCAAGCTTTATCATAAGTATAAGATAGGAAACTACCATTAAAAGTGGTATCTAGGTTTGCTCTATTTTTATTGTTAATCCCTCGATAGAAAGTATGGGTAATTAAACAATCAGGCAAACGGTGATGGGGGCAATTATCTAGATAGCTTTTATACCTTAGATAACCTTCATATAAACTCTCATTAGGATTATTTTTGAAACTAATAATTATACCTCTCATCTTGTGAGGTTTGCTTTTTGAGTAATATTTTCACAAGAATCTGGTTGTCAAATATGTCCATGTCCTTGGTGCTTCTACACAAAAGGATCTATACCAGTTGCAAACATTATTACAGAGAGTTTGTCTAAACAACTAGATTTTAACCTTATCGAGATCACAATCATCAAATTTAAAGGAACCAATAACATCTTCAAAGAATTGTAAGTGTCCATATGGACTCTCTTCATGGGTTCCTAAAAACATTTTAGAGTTAAGTAACTTAAATAATACAGGATGGATCTCAATGCCATCGGGGTTTATACTTGTATTTGACAGTTATAAAAGCGTCCATGGGCGAACCCATATTCCTTTCTGCCTCAAGCTGCATTAAATGTTGAGTGTTGTCCATTGTTATAGTCCTGCAACTCAAATTAAAAATTAGTACAACGAAAGTAAATAACTAAAAGTAAAGTGACTTATAGCGCTAAGCTCCCCGGCAACAGCGCCCGAAAATAGCTTGATGACTGCAAATGCACAGATCGTTTGTAGCTAGTTTCGAAATAAAATATCGATCCCACAGGGAGCAGTAGACAAAAGACTAAAATGCTTTTAACTAAAACTAAACGAAGTACTTGAGGAATAATTCTAATATGCAAGAAAGTAGAATTGTTTTCGAGATTTTGGTTGGTTGAAATAGTAAAGTAATGTAAAGTAAAACTTAATGCAGAAAAGAGTAGTCGCGTGTGTAAGAAAGATTGAAACTGCAATAGGGGAAAAGCATTCTTAGGGAGTGGTGGATACACCGCTAGCAATTTAGACTAAGTGATTAAGATTATTATAACGAATATTCTCATGATATGCATGTATGTGGGAGGAGGTCCATATATGGATGATGAGGCATCAACCACTACTCACACCACCCTTCATAACCACAGCTGACAGATAAACGACATCAATCATATTATACCGCTATTAAGGGATTTATCCTATGGCATGGACGTGGCTTAATGAGTTCTCCTTGATTCCCCAAGTTAGTACGTAAAGGATGACAACGACTTTATAGTCACAGTAAGTGCTACCATCCCTCCGTGTACCAACAAGTAATCCCCTTCATCGAGTCCTCGCGAGAGGCAAATATTAAGGAGGTGCATAACTCCCAACATCAAAATGAAGACAATTAACACATACATATAATGATGTATAACATAATAATCTCTATTTCATCTCAATCATATACTAGGGTTTCTCCATCTCCCCAAGAACTAATGATCTACTCAGACATGGAGGCAAACAACATCATGACAATGGTAATAGAAATGATTATCAATGAATAGTACTTGTATAAATCCACAACTGGTGTAATAATTACAACAAGATCTAGATGGGATGGATGGAGATGATGGTGGTGATGAAGATGCAGCGGTTGATGAAGATGGAGATTGATGCCTTGGCCTCCCAGATCTGCTTAGGGCGAAGATGGATCCCTAGGGCAAGTTCCCCCTCTAGATGCTGTTCAGAGATGAGGTTTTCGGCGATTTATAGGTGTTCTGTATGTCATCTCCCCGAACCAGTTGCACGGGGTGAAACTATTTGAGGAGGCGGAGGCGGCGCCAACTATATGGCGGTGGCCCGTATAGTTGGTCGTCAACTCTTCTATGTCCTTTGCTCGCTTCAGGTTTTCTTCTGGTATTATTAATATTTTCCAAATAAGCGATTTACGTAGTTTTTGCCTCCTTTTCACTCCAATATAACTGCTCCAAGAATTGTTTCCATTGGATCCATCATCTGATCTGATCCTGGTGAAAATTAACATAAAAAGTGTGTGCGAACGCTGTAAAATATCAAGATCCTACATCTACAATGAAAAATAATAACCTAAAACATGATGCAAATATGCACTCATCACGTGTAACACCCCATCCACTTGGCCCCGGGGGTGTCACTCCTGGTAGCTTAATAGGATATCTAGACTGGCCCCACAGACCAACACTAGTCTTTTCCATGCATTTTGTCCTCACTCATGCGCACTTGGTACCCACTTTCTGGTCGGTCACCCATCCTAAAATTGCTCTAAGCCAAGCACGCTTAACCTTAGAGTTATTTTTGAATGAGCTTCCGGAAAAGAAGTTGCAACTTGTTGGTATGAGTATCCTATCAATCTTATTAAGTCATGTGCTTGGATCTCACATACACCCACCCTTTAGAAGATCTATGCCCTCATCGATCAAGCACACCCTAGAAATGTTCCCTCTTGGCACACGTATGTGCGTCCAGTGCCGTCACATGTTCCATGCTGTGTCCACTTCGGGCCACACGCGCCATGCTCCACATGTCCCACTAATAATACGCGTATGCGCGTCCAGTGCCGGCACATGTGCCATGCCGTGTCCACTTTGGGCCACACGCATCATGCTCCACATGTCCCGCCACTGACCCGCACACACCCGTTTAACCGCGAGAATCGGCTCTGATACCACTTGTAACACCCCGTCCACTTGGCCCCGGGGGTGTCACTCCTAGTAGCTTAATAGGATATCTAGACTGGCCCCATAGACCAACACTTCTTTTCTGCGCACTTTGTCCTCACTCATGCGCACCCGGTACCCACTTACCGGTCGGTCAACCATCCTAGAATTGCTCTAGGCCAAGCACCCTTAGCCTTACAGTTCTTCGAATGAGCTTTTGGAAAAGAAGTTGCAACTTGTGAAGGGTTTCGCGGCATAGTAAATCAAAAAAATTCTACGGATGCGAACGGGAAAGCCAAGATCTAATCTAGGAGATGCAATCAACGAGAGGGATAGATGAGATCTTCATACCCTTGAAGAAATCGCACAACAGAACATTCAACATAACGTGGTTGATGTAGTCGTACTAGCCTTCTCCTCCTCGCGATCCGATCCAATCCAACGCCGCAAGTGGCGACGCCTCCGAGAGATGCACATGTATGGCACCGCAACGTCTCCTCCTTCCTTGGTCCAGCAAGTGGGGGGGGGAGAGATAGATTGGATCTACAGAACGACGACGAGGTGCAAAGGTGGAGAGTTTCTGCAGCAGGGCTTCGCCTACACGCAGTCGGGAGAGAGAGAGAGAGAGAGAGAGAGAGAGAGAGAGAGAGAGAGAGAGAGAGAGAGAGAGAGGTAGAGCAGCAGCTGGCGGCTAGGGTTTGGGGTGAGGGGAGGGTGCGCCCCGTGCCCACCTTATATAGGGGGCTGGCCGGCCCCCTTGCCTCCTCCTCCAAGCCCTAGGGCGGTGGCCCCAAGGGTGGAGTGGGGGGCAAGTCTTCCCCTCCCCCTTCTAGAAGGTCCCCTAGGGTTTTGGCCGGCTGGGCCTATGGGGCCTTGTGCCCCTGGCCCAATGCGGCCAGGGAACTCCCTCGTAGGCCCACGCCCCCTCCAACAAGTGGGGCCACGTTGGTCCCACTCCGGAAGCTTCTAGAACCTTCCGGTACAATAACGAACATTCCGGAACAATTCCGAAATCCAAAAAAACTGCTTTCCTTTATATGAATCTTATTCTCCGGACCATTTCAGAACCTCTCGTGATGTCCTGGATCTCATCCGAGACTCCGAACAAAAACTCATAAACCAATTATCCATTCTATCCTAGCGTCGAGGCACGTTAAGTGTGTGACCCTACGGGTTCGAGAATATGCGACATGATCTTCTATCAATAATCAACAATGGATCCGAAACCCATATTGACTCCCACATATACATCGATGATCATATCGGATGAACCACGATGCCAGGATTCAATTAATCCCATATTTATATTCCCTTCGTCACGCGATATTTTACTTGCCCGAGATTCGATCGTTGGTATCGGCATACCTAGTTCAATCTCGTTCACAACAAGTACTTTACTGCTCAGAATCCGATATCACTTTGTGATTAACTCCTTAACCACTTGCTTGCAAGCGGTGTTGATATCGATTACCGAGTGGGCCCGAAGTATATCTCTCCGACTTGGGAGGGACAAATCCCATCTCAATACATACAACCCAACATGTACTTTCCGATCACCTGAGAGACACCTTTATGATCACCCTCTCATAGGATGACGTTTGATGACCTCAAAGCTTTCTTCCGATACCAGGGAGTTGCATTATCTCATGGTCTAAGGAATACAATATTTGACATAAGAAAAAGCTTCGCAAAGATGAATACGATGACACGATCTAATTGCTCTGCTTGATTTGGGTCTGTCCATCATATCATTCTCCCAATGACATGATCTCATTATTAATCGATAACTCATGTCTATGGTTAGGAAACCTTAACCATCATTAATCAATGAGCTAGTCCATAGAGGCGTACTAGGGACACGGTGTTGTTCATAAACCACACAAGTATCAAAGTTTCCGCTTAATACAATTCTAGCATGGAAAATAATAAACTTTATCATGAACAAGAATTATAACAATAACATCTTTATTATTTCCTCTAGGGCATAATTCCAACAACTTGTTGGTATAAGTATCCTATCAATCCTATTAAGTCATGAGCTTGGATCTCACATCACGTACCAAGCCTATCGAAAGGGTCGAGGATTCCGACAATTCAACAGGTTTGAAACCGCAAAATGTTAAACCCACTTCCATTGCGCCTCCCCGCACAGGGTTGTTTCGGATGGCATAAGACATCATCTCATAAGTTGCCTTTCCCTTTTTTAGTTATTTCCTTGACCCGAAGATGGTTATTTGACAAAATTTCTTGTTCTGCCAGGAGCGACGAGGATAAGGATGCCTCTCCGAAGTCGCCAGCTGGTGCTTCTACTCAATCCCTTTCTACGAAGTCCATGGGCCAACCAATGGGTGCAGCCAATCTTTTGGAAAAGGTTGTTGCCAAATTGGACCCGGAGGATACTACATCGTCACCCCCAGAGCCACCATTGAAAAATAAGAAATCCTCAGGCAAGGGTGTGGCGATAGCCAAGAATCCCTCAGAGCCTAACATGAAAGATGCGAGTAACTTGCTATTTTTATTTCTCTGCCCCCGAGTGACTTTGTCTTTTGTGTGCAGCCGCTGATGCACCATATGGGTGAGATGGCCTCTCGCTTCATCAAGATCCTCCATGAAGCCAAAGAATCCAAAGGTTTAAACTCTCACATTTTTACTAGATTTTCTTTACCCGAATTTTTTGTTTACTTGATGATCATATTTTGACATAGCTGTTGCCGCCGAATCTGTGGTTTTTTGGGACCAAGCGCTTAAATGAGTGGATGAGCTAGAGGCTGAACTAAAAAAGACAAAGTTTTTGCTAGAAAAATCTAAACAAGATGCCACTGCCGAAGCTGAGTCGTTCCAAAAGAAAACCGAAGACGCAACAGCACGGGATGAGGATCTTTCCCTTCGTGTTGAATCTGTGAACTCCTCCCTTACCCTAAACCCTATATGTCTTTTTTGGGTTGTATTTTCATGGCTCTTTCTGCTTTTATCGAGTTCCTTAAATATTGCCCTTCTTTGCAAAAATAACAGGCCAATCCCTGGCCTTGAAAAAGGATCTTAGATCCAATCCATTGTTGGATGCCATTGGTACTTTGGAGGCGAACAACGTTTGTGGATGCAATGTTTTGATTCAATCCCACTATGCTTTCAAGACTCTTCACACCAATATATTTCCTAAAAAGGACGTACCCGCCGATCTGAATGATCTGACGCTTATTTTTCTTGCTGATCTGAACCCATTGACGGGGTATAGTATGACGTAGGCAAAGAACACCGCAGAGATTTCAATGGTGCCGGTGCTAGCCTACGGCGACAAGATCGACTGGAATAAGGTTAGATCTTCTTTTTCACTCAATGACGCCGACAAAGACATTGAGCTCAAACCCTACATAAAGAAGGCGAAGAAATTTTCTCAAATGATGTTGTCAATTGGCATGGGTCAAGAAGTCCCTGATGCCAAGGCTTCAACTGGTACTCCTTCTACGAGTGCTGCAACTACCTTAAAGCCTGTGGGTGACGCTCATTCGTATAGCGTCACTGCGTCTGCCTAGAAAACCACCTAGCCATAGGATTCTGCTAGATCTTGTAGTCCCATGTTGTAAAAGACTTATTTTGAACTTGCTGTTTAGCGAATTGTGTTGTGGATACAATGTTTTATCCTTGTACATATTGCTCACATTTTTGTGGTTCTTCTACTTGTACCCGAATACCTGAATGTTTGCATTTTCTGTATCTTTTTCCCAGATAATGTATGATGCTTTTGGCCCCTCGGCAGATCCCTCCATTCCTGTTGTATGTGCAACGCCACCCGATAAGAAAATTACTCGTATAATTCATCCTCCTTTGTATGCTGAGAAGATCCAACATATAAAGCGGCTGGAAACTGATCTTCGGGCTGTGCAAGCCATAGTTGATGTTGCCCAGTCGAAAACGCGGAAAAAATTAGAGCATGAAGCTTTTATTTTGGAAGAAATCTCCAGGGTGAGTGAGAAGATGCTCTGTAAGTACCTTTCTTTGAGCCCCCGAGCCTTTTTATGCATAGCCGAAGAAATGACGTTGGATTTTAAATTTGTCCAGGCATCCGATTAGATGAAGTGGAGGAAGGGCATCGACTACGTGCTCGAATGAATGCGTTGATAGAAGCTTCTCGAGGAACTAGTGCTGATTTGTGGACTGACCACAAATACGCCTTCACACTTGCACTTCTCCAGGATCGAGTGTCCGAGGTGGAGAAATTTGTAGAGTGTTGCCTCCAAGCATTATCTTAGATTTACAATGCGATGTTTCCTCAGGATCCGCAACCTCAAGGCCTTGCCGCACTAATGGAAAAAAATTAGCGGGGCGAGAGGATCCACCATTATATCAAGCTTCAATTGGTTGCCAGTGCAAATTTGGATTTTGCTTGAGTTCAAGCTCACTATCCCACCTTAGATTTAGACTATAGATCCCGGCATCTTCCTTCTCCACCAGATGTTGCTTTTACCATGGCTCCTCATTATGAAAATGCTCACTGCCTTTCTATTCGGATCATCCGAAGGATGTTGGATGAAGACGAGGATTTTTTCTTTAACTTCGAGGTATAGTTTAATTATTGGAAGAATTTCTGCACATAAGATGTGAAAATTTTGTATGAAAATTCTGTCATGTTCTGTATATGGTGCAGACGTATATTGTGTGTTTTTCTCCACAAAATTTATAAGTGTTTTGCCCTTGTGCGAGACCCTTTCGTTTTCCTGACGCCCTGGGGCCGAGTCAGCTATTCAGGTCAAGGATTTTAGGATAGACGGTGTAGCCGAATACTTTGTTGTGTTGTGTAGCGAGCCCCCCGAGTGTTGGGTGACATATTTTTGCAAATACTTGTGTTATGATAAACCCGCGAGTGCCGGGTAGGTGATAAAATATATATTTGAAATATGGATAATGAAGACTGAGTTTCAGGAACTTAGCTTTATTGATCTTCGAGTATGGAGGTACATGTGGCGTAATCGCCTGGCCGTAGGCCTTATTGTATAAAAAACATGAGTCTTTGGCTAAGAAGCTTGGCCATAGTCCTTATTGAATGTAAAATGCGAAAAGTAAAAGATCCTAAGCATACAAACATCACAGTTGCTCGTTGGAGTACTTGACTCTAGTCTTCTTGTCTTGTAGCCGAAATGCCCTGCCGGAGATTACTTCGGTGACTATGAAAGGCCCTTCCCATGGGGATTCCATCTTGCAATGGCCATCTTGTTTGAGGCGAAGGACCAGGTCCCCTATGACAAAGGGCCTGGGACGCAGTCAACGACTATGATAGTTTCGCAGGTTGTGCTGGTATACTGTTGCTCGTTGCAAGGCGATATCCCTTGCTTTTTCGAGTGCATCGATGTCATCTTCGAGTGCCTCTTGCGAAGCTTCTTCGTCGTAAGTGACAACCCGAGGAAAATCATGGGTTATTTTGACTAGAAGGATCACTTTGGTGCCATGGACCAGAAATAAAGGAGTTTCCTGCGTAGCAGAATTTGGAGTTGTGCGTAGGCTCCATAGGATGGAGGGTAATTCATCTACCTAGGCGCCTTTTTCTCTATCTAGCGGCGCCAACAACCTTTTCTTGAGACCGCTGGGGACGAGGCGGTTGTCTTTTTTGACTTGCCCATTTGTTTACGGGTGGGATATCAAGGCGTAGCTGACATTTATGCCCATCTCCTTGCAGTAATCCTTGAACTCGTTGGATGTGAAGTTTGTACCGTTGTCAGTGATCATGCTGTGGGGTACCCCCAAACCAAAAAACTATCAACTTGATAAAGTTGATGGCTGAGGATGCATCTTTGCTGGTGACGGGTGCTGCCTCGATCCACTTTGTGAATTTGTCGAATACGACTAGAAGAAAGACATGGCCACTAGGCGATGATTTGTGGAGTTTTCCCACCATGTCGAGGCCCCATTGAGTGAACGCCCAAGCCAATGGTATGGGGCACAATTCTGTTGTTGGTGCATTGGGCTTGTTCGCGAAGCGCTGGCATGCCTCTAATGTTCTCACGATGTCCTTGGCGTCCTGGACCGCTGTAAGCCAATAAAATCCTGCTCGGAAGGCCTTTGTTGCAACTGTGCGCCTGCTGGCATGATGTCCACAGATTCCTTCGCGTATATCTCTGAGGATGAGCTGCCCTTCCTCGGGTGTGACATGGTGCTATAAAACTCCTCAGATGCTCCTTTTATAGAGTTCACCATTGACAATTCTGAAGGCTTTAGAACATCGGGTGATGCGCCTTGCCTCGACCATATGTTTGGGGAGTTCTTCTCGCATCATGAATTCCACATATGGATGGATCCAAGTGGTTTCTATCACCATTACTTTTGCGGGTTCCTCCATTTCTTCAGGGTCCTCCTCTCCGGGATCCTCAGTTGGCGCGTCCTCTAAGCCCTTTGCTGCTTTGGCCTTTTTGCCTGTAGTTTTTGCAGTATCTTCCAAAATTTTCTTGGTTTGATGGAGCGCTCCATGAGATCTTCCCAAAAGACTCCGGGTGGTACGGGAAGGCAAAAGGATCCAATGTTTGTTAGGCTGTTGGCTTCCTCGTTCCTCGCTCGGATGATATCATATACCTCACACCCATCAAAGTGGGCCTCCATGATGTTATATAGATCCCGATATGCGATCATGTTGTCGCTAATAGCATCGCACTTGTTCATCACTTGTTGTGCCAAAAGGTTGGAGCCGCCGAACATTTTGAGGCGAGTTGCACCACAAGCTCCAGCCATACGCATTCCGTGCAACAGGGCCTCGTATTCGACTTTGTTGTTTGACGCATTGGGGAAGCTCATCCGAAAAACATACCGCATCTTGTCACCCTATGGAGAGATTAAGATTACACATGATCCTTCTCCTTCTGTTTGCTTGGACCCATCGAAGTACATTGTCCAAGCGTTGGATAGGTCTGGAGGACCTGCACATTGGAGCTCTATCCACTCCATGATAAATTTAGGAAAAACTTGGGATTTTATCGCCTTTCTCTCTCGTAGGTGATATCTCGAGGGGATAGCTTGATGCCCCAAAGAGATACACACCCCATAGCTTCTAGTTTTTTTTTAATATTTTGGAGAGAGGGGCCGCATTGATGACCACTATCGGGAGCTCTAAGAAATAATGGCGCAGTTTGGGCGCTGTCATGAAGACTCTGTATGCGAGTTTCTGATAATGTGGGTACCTTTGTTTTGAAGGTGATAGAACTTCACTAAGGTAATATAATGGCCTCTGGACGCCATGAGTCTTCCCTTCTTCGGGTCTCTCAACAACCAAAACTATGCTGACCACTTGATTTGTGGCGGCTATGTAGAGCAGCAAAGGCCCGTTTTATTTAGGCGACACAGCGACAGGTGATGTCGAAACTGTTTTCTTGAGTGCTTTGAACGCTCGCTGAGCCTCATTAGTCCACTCGAATTTTTCTGATTTCTTCATGAGAGCATAGAAGGGGAGCGCCTTTTCTCCAAGCCGAGCGATGAATCTGCTGAGTGCGGCTATGCTTCCAGCCAATTGCTAGACACCTAGTAGATTCGTCGGCTTCTTCATTATCAGTATAGATTATATCTTCTCAGGGTTTGCCTCTATCCCTCTTGCTTACACTAGGTATCTGAGGAGTTTCCCTGCTAGTACTCCAAAGGAGCACTTTAGAGGGTTGAGTTTAATGCGGTACTTGTCGACATTATCAAATGTTTCCCGCAAGTCACTGATAAAATTCGACTCTCGCTTGGTGGTGACGATGACGTTGCCGATGTAGACTTGGATTTTATTGCCGATTTGTCTTCCGAGGCAATTAGGCCGAACGACATCGTTGTGTAGCAGAATACACCATAAGGTGTTATAAATACAGTCTTGTCTTGGTCCTCTAGTTTCATCTAGATCTGATGATGTCACATCCCAAAATTTTCCAAATTTTGAAATGTGAAAAACAAATAAACAAATAAACAATTTGTTGAAATTTAGGGTGAGAAGAAACTTTTTGATTCTATTTTGAAACATCAAAACCTATTTTGATCAAATAAAATCCTAAAGGGATTTTAAAAAGATAAATAATCAATAAAGTTAAAATAGTTGGAATCACTATTTTTAGATCTTTTAATAAAAAGATTTGATTTTCAAAAGCAAAGGTAGAATTATAAATAAGGATTATTTTATAGAGCCAAATTAAATCTTGGCCAAACTTTTGAAATAATTCTATTTGATAAAAATAGTAAAGGTTTATTTTTAAAATAAAATAATGAGGATTTATTAATATCCAATTTTATTAAAGTGAAGGCTTTTCCATTTTAAATAAATACTAAAACTTGTTAATTTATTTTAAATAAGTTTTCCAAGTGTTTTATTTATTCAAATAAAACCTACTGAAATAATTTTGGTATTATTTTAGATTTCAAATAGAGTTTTAAAATAAATCAAATCCTATTTGAATTAATGATTAAGGTCTATTTATTTAATTATTAATGGATCCTAAAAAGAATAAAAATTATTTTGTTTTGGACTTTGGATTATGTTGTTAAACATAATTAAAACCAATACAAAGTTTGGTGGTAATTTGATTTGATTTGTTGTTTGAATTATTTGATTGAAAATCAAAACAGAAATCCAAATTGGAAAAAGAAAAAGCTTTCTGTATAAAAAAATGAAGCAAACACAACCCAGCTAGCAGGCCCAGTCCATCCCACTCGCAGCCCAACTCCCCCCCCCCCTCAGCGAAACATTATTCACCCACGCGGGCACCCGCAGTCACAGACAAGCAGGCCCCACTCCCACTTCCTCCATCTCACTGACAGACGGTCCCCACCACGCCAACACATCGTCTTCAACCCGTGACCACGTCTCCCTCGCTGTTGCAGCTTTGATTGCGGTGATCAAATCCGTGTTGATGGCGGCCTTAATTCCTCCAGTGATCACGCGTAGATAAATGTCCACGCCTCCTCTCTCTTTCCCCTCGCTTGCCTCTCCTTCTCTGCCCCTAGGCTGCTCTAATTTCGAGCTCGCATCCCACTGTCTCCGACGACGTCTCCGAGCAATTCCGGCGCCGTCCAGCCACCCCTCGCCTCCCACTACACACGAACTTGTTCCCCATCGCCAGGAGCACCTGCCCATAGCCCCAGCTCGCTCCCGCGCGCTCTAGAAGCTCGGCTTCGTCAACATCAGAGCGCCACCGTCTTTGGCCGTTTCTCCGGCGAGTTCCCCTGGTAAGACTCGACCGCCCCAAGCTCTCCTGTTGCTGCTCCCATACTCCCCATGTTTGCCTGCGTCTAACCGTGCCTCTACCTTGCCTCGTCACGGCCTATATCCCCATCCCCGATGACACCTGAGCACACCCGTCGCCAGGAGCTACTCCGGCGAGCAATCGTCGCCTCTCCGGTGCGCCCCTCGCCAAGCCAACGCCACCTCGAGCTTCACCAACCCTCTGCGAGCACAGTGAGCTGTTTCCCTTCTTCCCTTGCTTCCTGTAATCACCGTGACGCCACTATCTGACCGCGCGCCGCCAGTCGCCGCCGCCAGCGCCGCCCATTCCTGGTCAACCACACAGCAACCGTCTGATCTTGATCCAACGCACGAGATTAGAATTAACTTGAAAGGGTATGTGTGAATCTGAGCCGTGCGATACACTTTAGATCTAACAGTCCAGAGAGGCTGATCCGCACGAAGCGGTACCGGCCAATAAAATCACGCCACGTGGACAAGGTTTTGTTTAAAACAGAAATTAGAATCTGATAGATATGCAAACTTGTAAAATTCATAACTTTAATTCTACACGTCCAAATTTTGCAAATTTTATATCAATGGATTCAGAAGAACAAGTACTTTGCAACCATGCATTTTTTTAATGTTTTTCTTCTGGAAAATTTGTTGAATTTTTAGAAACATGTGTAGGCTTATTTTGAATATAAAAATTGTTCTAGATATGTTTTTGAGATGAAATCTTTGCGAAATGGTTTGTTGTGAACCTACTGACCCTACGAACCAACTTATGGATTTAAAAATGTATTATGTGAAGTTAAGGAATAAATATTAGAGTAAGAGCATTTCTAGTCAAATAAAAATATTGTTTTTGATTTAGAAATGATTTTTGAGTAAAACCTTTGGGAAATAATTTGATTCAAACCTTCCGACCCTAAACACCAAGTTTTGAGAATTAAAATATATTTGGGTGAACTCTTTAAAGAATATTGCTTTGATAAAAGCATTTTCAACCACATAAAATAATGATTTGATTTAAAAATGGTTTATAGATAAAACCTTTTGCAAATGGTTTTACCACTTTTCTAAATAAAACTATCTTTTGCATGCTTGCATGCATGACCTTGTTTCTATTATTTTATGTGTGATAAATTGGTTGGAATGCTAGTTGAATCTATGTTTGCTTGATTGAATTGTAGTGGAATTAGAAGAGTGTGATATTTGCAAGATCAAGAAGTGAACCATCATTATCTACTAAAAAGGCAAGTGACACTATCATCCATGTCCTACTATTTTCATTACACTTAGTGGATTTTTGTAACATGCATGGAAAGGATTACTATATTTTTATGCTATGCTAAATCCTAATAGGATACCCTTATATATTCCTTAGTGTAAACATTGTAGTTGTAGTATGCTTAGCCCTGCTATACATTTGGGATGGGATACATGATATGATTATATGAAGTATTGAAAAGATATATGTTTTATATAATAAAACAAGTACTCAATGAACCACCTGGGTGGACAAGGATACTCAAATTTTGGACAAGGTGGCAAAAAAAAGAACCATGTTTATATGGCTATCTATTTTTGTATGTGCACTAGAAGAAAACCACCCAGGGACTTAGAGATTGAACATGTTTCTCGTACAGTGGCTTCCGTGTACAGCCACATGCTAAATGGGCTCTGGCTTAGTCAACTACATAGTGGAAGACCCATGCATTGGCATCTTCAGGTTAACTAGAATTGTGTAAGGGCAATTTAACCCTACATTGGTGCCTGGTTGACAAGCTAGCATTGTGTATTGGGAGGACTCCTATGGAAAGACTTTGTCACATTCTCAATCTGCCAGTACTCCATCTTGGTGAGTACTTATCCAGCGGCCAATGGTTGCATCAAGATGAGATTGTGTCATGTGGGTAAAGTGTACAACTTCTGCAGAAGATCAAATTCTAAGTACTTAGCCGTGTCCCCGGTTATGGACAATACTGAGCAACTAAGGCCTGAAGCTATGGAAGATCTCGACATTCCAATTTCTCAAAGTAAAACTTGATGGTGTCAATAAGGGATTTTGAAGCACTTGGAGTTTTCCAAGGAGTTCAGAAAGATTTGACAAAAGGGCAAAACTATTTTGAAAAGATAGGACAAAACTATATTGCTTTTTGGAAATGAGCCTAAACCCTACTTAGCCAAATATGCATGTAATGATATGATCCACTTATTTCTACATAGTAGTGAAACTTGCCAATACAATTCAAATGTATTGACCCTTGTGGCTGTAACTTATTATGTTGCAGGTTTGTTTGATGTTAGTGAAGTGTGTTAAATAGGATTACAACTCTACAACCAACATGACTGCCTGTGGCACTTTGAAGATGAAGGACTCCATGCTATATAGTTATTTCTGCTGCATTGTAATGAGATAGCCAAATGAGCTATGTAAGATGTAATGTATTATTTTATTCCTGGTTATAAAGTTGTATTATGACCTTTGTTTCTTGATATTACATCTTAAACTGTGGATGCTAGCTATTGATCCAGGACTAGCATTGTAAACACAGGGATCTCTACCTTATCAGGTTGGGACCTCTTACAGATGGTATCAGAGCACTGTGTTGCCTATAGGATTGTAACCCTAGGATTGGACAAAACCCCTTAGAAAAATAGGAGTTGTATTTGTTCCAAAACTTATTTACAAACAATCTTGTAAACTCTTTCCCCAACCTTTTTGGTTTTGATTCTACATCTCTTCCTTTTCAACTTGATGGACAAAGCCTTCACCATGACCAATGACTTCAACTTTAGTTTCACCAAGGACTTCATCAACTCTAATGACTTCAACATCTTCAAGTGATTTCAACCTTATTCTCAACAAGGACTTCAACTTAGACATCACTAAGGACTACAAGTGAAAACCAAGAGACATTAGATTGCCTACCAAAAACATTGATATCAAGTTAGAGTATGGATCATATTGACCTATGAGGTATGATTATAGTAAGTTATTTATTTCAAGAAAACTTGTTGTTTCCTTCAACTCATGAGTTAAGCTCATAAGTTGTTAAGTGAATGGTTGCTTGTTGATTGTTTGATTGAACTTGATTGTTTTGATTTATGTGTTAGGACTTCTTAAAAACCTATCCATCATTAATCATCCCTATCAAACCAACAGATGCCTCCCCGTCGTGCCAACCCCAACCAAAACAACAACATCACTCCTGAGATGCAGCAGATGTTGACAGCTCAGACACAACTGATGCAGAAGATGACCACATTCATATAGAATCAAAACAACAACAACAACAACTGTCGTGGGAATAGTCACGGCAGATGCTGCAATCGGCAGCGAGTAGTAGAACGAGGGGCAAGGGTGGCCTGCCATCTGCGGTGCGAGATGAGGGCAAAGACACAGGGTTTTACCCAGGTTCGGCCCCCAGAGGGTAAAGACCTACTCCTGCTAGATTGTATTATGGAGGTGTTACAATGGGCGAGCTCGGCTGTTAGGCGGCGAGTCGCTTGGGTGTATGAGGGAACGTATGTCTACTCGCCCTATAGGGAGGTTTATATAGGCTCACCTCCCCTAGGGTTTACATATCTCAACCGATTCAGTTAAAGCTTCGGTAGTCGTTTAACCTAATCCGACTGGGCCTATCTACTCGCCTGGGCCTTCAGCTTCCAGTCGCTCGGTGCCTTGCTGGGCTTTAATCCACTCGCCGTTCTGCAGGCCCACTCGCCAGCTCACGGGCCAATCGGAAACGTCCTGCTGGGTATACCCCGGTAGGCATATCCCCATCAGTAGTCCCCGAGGCCGTCGTCGATTAGGCGAAGGTGGCTGCTGGCAGTCGGAGTATACGGCTTCAGAGTAGGCATCCAGTCGAATCGTCGGCGGGCTCCTGTACAAAGGAGAAAACCAGTGATCCAAGTCGCGGCTTTGGCGAGTCGAGTCGTGGCTCTTGTCATAGTGATTGTGTCGGCGAGCCGAGTGGCCGGAGTTGGACCGTCAGGCGTGGTCAAACTAGCCGTTGGGGTAATCCAACGGTAACTTTTGGCGTAATCATCACGCGGTAACGGCTTCCTGATTTGGCGGGTAACAGCCATTATATAAGGGGAATGGCAGGCGATCAGAGAGCCAACTTCTCATCACTTCTTCCGTCTGCGTGCATTTTCCTTCCCTCGCATCGCGATCCAGCCGACCCAAAATCCTCCGACCCCCAATCAACCCTTCGGCCATGGACCTTTCCACCGAACCGTGGGGTAGATCCAAATGCACGAGGGCGCAGCTGGCCTCTTTCGAGGAGGCCGGGATCCTGCGAGCCGGCTGTTGGCGTATCCCCGCAGCCGGAGAAACGACCCCAAACCTGCGAGAGAGGGAATTCATCTGTTTCACCAGTCATCTCGAGCGGGGGCTAGGGTTTCCTATGTCCCTGTTCTTCCGGCGCTTCTGTGCCTACTACGGGATCCAGCCTTCAGATCTGGGTCCCCACAGCATCGAGCAGCTCGCCATCTTCGTGGCGTTCTGCGAATGCTACTTGGGCTGCCGGCCCTACTTCCCCTTGTGGCAAGATCTGTTCCACGGACGGATCAGCCGCGAGGAAGCAGGCGGCCCAATGCTAGCCGCGGGCGGCCTGACGTTCCAGCTCAAGTCCAAAGCGTCATTCTTCGATCTGATGCTGCCCGCCAAGGCAGCGAGCGACTGGAAGAAGTCGTGGTTCTACGTGGCCGAGGCGAGCCCGGAAGACGAGGTGGCGATCCCGCGGTATTCCGCCAATCGGTCCGAGCCGCGCCATCTCCAAGTCGGCAAGCTCCCCAACGACCAGCGGATGGTCGTCGACGAGATGCTCCAGACCATCCGCGGTCTGAAGAAGAAGGGCCTCCAGACGATAAATCTGTACAACTGCTGGCTCGGGCGGCGGCTCGTTCCGCTCGCCCAACGCGACCACTATATGTACCAGTACACGGGCCGGGGAGACTCAACGAAGGCCTGCCTCGACGAGTGGAAACTGGAGGACTACCTCCCAACGCTGAAGAAGATTACCCAGGTGGTGTACGTGGATGCGCAGGCAGGTCGCCTCCTATACCGCGAAGCGTCCAGCTCCAACGGTAATCACCTTACTTTGCTCGCAGTCGCAGTCTATGCAGTCGCGGTAATTCTGATTCCATTATGTATTCGTTGCAGCTATTCCAAGTGGTGGAAGGGTGGCTCCCTCCTTCGGACGACGAGAGCTCGGGCTCATCCGCCCAGGACGTGGGCGAATCGCCGCCCGCCAAGGGTGACGAGGACGACGACGACGAGTCCGAGGAGGAGGTCGCCCCACTGGTCCGAAAGACCCGCGGACAACGACAGCGCGAGATCGAGGCAAGCAGAAGCCTCGAGCATCATGATGACGACGACGAGCTCCCAGAGACCACCTCGCGCCGTCAAACCACTCTGTTGAAGAGGAAGAAGGAAAGGGAGGCAAGGCCCCCCGAAGAAGAAGACGAAGCCATCAAAGCCGGCCTCGCCGCCGCACTCGGCGAGCAGCTCTGATGCTCCCAGCCCAGCTGGTGATGACGCCACCAAGGTGGCGGCCGTGCTGGGCCAGCGTGGAAGTGCCGCTGGCTTCAATGCCTCCGCCATTCGCCCCAGTCTCTGGGCTGGGGGAGGCTCCAGCTGCAGCGGCTTCGCCTCGCAAGGAGGCTCCGGCTACAGCGACTTCGCCTCGCAAGGAGGCTCTTGCCGAGGATGTCCCAGAGGCTCCAGCTGCGGCCTCAACGACGAAGAAGCCGTCCGTGTCTTGGGCACGCGACGTCCTGGAGATGGGGCTCAGTCGCCGACTGGGCCCTGAACTGGAAAAACCGGCCGGCCTCCGTACGGGGCTACGTTTCATCCCAGTCGCCAAGTGAGTGCACTCACCCTTCCTTGCTTTTCATAACTATTTCGATTGTTTTTGCTTATTCGATTGATGCACAGGACCAGAGTGAAGAGGATGGGCCATTCGACCATGGCTAAGGTGCCACCCGTCGTTAGCGAGGAGGACCCTTCTCGCAATAGGAAGGCGGATGGCAGCAAGAAGGCCAAGGGTGGCGACACCGTCACTATCTCTGACGACACGGCGGTTGCACCAGTCGGGCCCGTGATGGAGGCAGACACGTCTACGAAGGAGGGCGCTTCCTTGCCTGGAACGGCGGAGGCGACCTCCCTTGGAGCGGGTGCCTCTATCGCTACTTTCCCACGCTTCGTGACCAAGGCGGCCACGGCGAGTGGAGCTGCGCCCTCGAGCCACGCTCCTGGGACCGCCGATGCTGAAGTCGACCAACGTCGTGGGCACACGCCGGCGTTACTCGCGTCCGTGGACGCGATACAACTCCATGGCATGCTTGGCGCAGCCATCCAGGTACATCCAGTCCTCGAGGATCAGGTCGGTGCTTTGCAGTGGCCTGATTCTTATAATTTCTCATCTTTTTATTTTTGCATACAGTCCCCGAGTGCGCACGCGCTAAATTTTAGCGGGTGGGCACTTAGGAATTTCTTGATCGCCAGTCCCCGAGTGTGCACTCGCTGAATTTCAGCGGGTGGGCACTTAGGAATTTCGTGATCGCCAGTCCCCGAGTGCACACTCGCTAAATTTTAGCGGGTGGGCACTTAGGAATTTTGCTTTGACTAACTTTTTCGGTGATGTGTAGGGTCTGCAGCTTGAGTCGGCGGACCGATTGGCCGCGAAGTAGCGCGCGGAGAAGGAGCTGGCCATCGTCCAGGAAGCGAACAAAGGGCTTCAGGCTTTAGCTGTAAAGGCAGAGGAAGCTCGCCAGGGGCTTGTCCCCGCTGGTGAATTGGCGGCGGCGCAATCGGCCTTGAGTGCCGCTGAACAGCGGATCGCCAACCTCGAGCGCGAGCTGCGGGAGGCGAAGGAAGAAGGGAGCTCGGCTGACGGGAGAGCTAAGGCCGCCATTGCAGCCGCTGAGGAGGATCGCAAGGTTTCGGAAGTCCTTATTGCTGGGCTTCAGGACGACCATACATCGCTTCAATGCTTCATCACGGAACTCGCCCGCCCGCTACTTGGTGAGTACACCTTCCCTTTCCGGTGGTTGTGTCTTTTGTGGTGTCCGTCATACTCATGATTGTCTTCTACTCGCAAGTCGCATCATCGATAGCGAAGGAGAGGCGAGCTCGCTCGACGCGAGGCAGTGCATAAGTATGCTCGTCGACTCGGCGACATTGTAGGCAACGTGCATCCGTGCCTATCTCCAAGAGATATCGCCCACGGAGGTGATTCCCAGCGACCTCGTTGAGGTGTGGAAATATTTGAGGAAGGCGCCCGCGGTCGTTGAGTACATGACGCGGTCGGCGTTTCGGCGCGGAGCGTCGACGGCCCTAAGCCTTGGACTCGCCCACTTCCCCGAAGATTTCGACATCGATGATGTGAAGAGTGGATATCCATCGTCGACTGGCGCGGTGGAGCTGTCCGAGGTCCTCAAGTTGCAGGACCGTGCCGCCACGTACTCAGAACGTGTCTGGGCAATGGGCGACCTCCTTCCGTACCAGGAGACGGTCGTCGCGCCGAACGACCCCGAGCCGCCGCATCGTGACTTCAAGGTCGAGCAACCTTTTCGCGCGGCGATGGCGGGTGAACTGACGACGTATCCGTCAAACCCGTACACGGCGTTCATCCGCAATCGCCGGGATGTTGGCGAGTCGTCATCGAAGCCTGCAGAGTAGGATGGTTTGCCTTGTGGCGTTAGCAGCAGGTCTGCCACGCGGGCATATTTTGTAACATGAAACAATGCAATACCCAATTGAATGAGACGTTGTGTCTATTTTGGTATTTGTTGTGTGTTTGTGATTGATTTTTGAACGAGTCCCCGAGCGCGTCCGCCCTTTTTGTGGGGTTTACCTCGTATATGATGTATGTGTTGTTGTCATGTGTTTTGATGTTTTGGTCGACTCGCCCGAGCTCGAAGAGCCAGTCGCTAGGCGACTCCCTTGAGTGCTCTGTACTTTACCGTTTTCCCGTGCGCGAACGAGGTCGGGTGGCCGAGTCCCCGAGCGTGGTACTTGGTAGTTCTAGGCGCGACTTGAGGGTGGTTGAGGACTTAGCGCGTTGGTGTGAGCGCGTCACTCCTGCCTGGCCCGTGGGGTCAGTCGTGTGGCGAGTCCCGGCATGCTCTCTTACTTGGCGTTTTCACGACCGCTCATGATTTAACTGGTCTTCAGTCCCCGAGCGTGGTACTTAGCCGTTCGAGTCGCTATGCCGAGGATGCGGAGGACCAAGGTCGCTGTGAGAAGCGAGGGCAGTTGTCTTGGCTCGTAGAACCAGTCGAGCTAGGCGACTCCAATGGGGCTCCGGGTGGGTGTTTTTCGTGGACGATGCAAGACCTGAGGTGATTCAGTGCTCTTACACCGCACTACTTAGCCGTGCCGATCGTTGTACCAAAGGTTGACTTCTGCATTTAGCGTAACGCTATTATTACGAGTGCGAGTGGCACAAGTCATGGAGAGTAGGCGCAATTTGTGGTAACCGTTTCTTTTTATTTCATAGCGGCTGGAGAATACATGTGTGGGGTTCTAGGAGTAGAACTTTCGGAGGAGGTTTACATTCCATGGTCGCTTGGCGTCGAGTTCGCCGTCCCCGCGGACGTCGATGAGGTAGTAGGCGTCGTTGCCGAGTACGCGCCCGATAGAGAATGGGCCCTCCCACGGAGGGGAGAGCTTGTGCATGCCCTTCTTGTCCTGGATGAGGCGTAACACCAGGTCGCCTTCCTGGAAGGTGCGAGCTTTCACCCGCCGGCTGTGGTAACGGCGGAGTCCTTGCTGGTAGATGGCAGTGCGTGACCGAGCGAGGTCGCGTGCTTCATCGAGTTGGTCGATCCCGTCTTGGCGGTCAAGCTCGTTTGCAGCCTCCGTATAGCGGACGACCCACGACGAGTCGTGCTCGAGGTCGGTGGGCATGACTGCTTCGGCACCGTAGACCATGAAGAAGGGAGTGAATCCCGTCGATCTGTTGACTGAGGTGCGGATCCCCCAGATGACAGAGGGCAACTACTCGACCCAGCACCCTGCGGTGCGCTCGAGTGGTACTTGGAGTCGCGGCTTCAGGCCGTGGAGGATGCTTTGGTTGGCCCGTTCCGCCTGGCCGTTGGATTCCGGGTGGGCGACTGACGCGAGGTCGAGCCGGATGTGGTGCTCTTCGCAGAATTCGGCCATGGCTCCCTTGGCGAAGTTGGTGCCGTTGTCCGTGATGATGCTGTTTGGGAACCCATAGCGATATATGAGCTCGCGTAGGAATTTAGTGGCGGTCTTCCCGTCGCATTTCCGGACTGGCTTGGCCTCCACCCACTTCGTGAATTTGTCGACGGCGACTAGCAGGTGGGTGTAGCCAGAGGGGGCTTTCTTGATGGGGCCTACCATGTCCATGCCCCATACGGTGAATGTCCAGGTGATGGGGATTGTTTTGAGCGCCGAGCTCGGTACGTGCGTCTGATTGGCGTACTTCTGGCACCCGGCGCACCTCTGGACGCTATCGACAGCATCGGCGTGTGCGGTGGGCCAGTAGAAGCCATGTCGCATAGCCTTGGCGACCAGGGAGCGAGCAGCGGCATGGTGGCCGCAGTCACCGGAGTGGATGTCATGGAGGATCTTACGTCCTTCAGCTGGTTGGACGCAGCGTTGGAACACGCCGGTGACGCTGCGCTTGTGGAGTTCGCCGTCGATGATGGTGTAGGACTTGCATCGACGAGCGATCATTCGAGCGTCTCGCCTCACGGCAGGTGCCGGCTTCCAGGTAGGCGATGTAGGGCTTGGTCCAGTCGTCTGGCTCGTTGACGAGTGCGACCAAGGCTGCCTCTGGTTGGAGTGGGACTCCGATGTCGATCTCCCTCGGGGGAGAGACTGATGGCTTGGTGATCGTGTCGAGGAAAACGCCGGCTGGAGGTGCGAGTCGGGCCGACCCGATGCGAGAGAGTGCGTCAGCCTCCTCGTTTTTCCGTCTATCAATCCACTCGACGGAGTAGCCGGTGAAGTGTCCGCCCAGCTTGTCCACTGCTTGGAGGTATGCCGCCATGGTAGGGGAGACGGCGTCGCAGGTGCCAGCGACTTGTCCCGCGACAAGGTCAGAATCTCCGTAGCAGCGGAGGCGATTGTCGTTCATCTCCTTGGCGGCTCGCATGCCGTGGATTAGGGCCTCGTACTCATCCATGTTGTTGGTACAGGGCGTGAAATCGAGGCAGAGGATGTAACGGAGCTTGTCGATCTTTGGTGAAGTCAACGCTATCCCTGCGCCTGCACCGTCCGCGTTCTTGGAGCCATCGAAGTGCAGGCTCCAGTAATGGAGGTACGGCAGCTTCTCTGGTTGTTGGGCCTCTTCCCAGTCGGCGATGAAGTCTGCCAGTGCCTGCAACTTGATCGCCTTTCGTGGCTCGTATTTGATGTTGTGGACGCCAATCTCGACGGCCCACTTGGCGACCCGTCCGGTCGCCTCGCGATTGCGAATGATGTCTTGCAGTGGTGCTGAGGAGACGACCGTGATCGGGTGCTCCTGAAAGTAGTGCGGCAGGTGCCGCTGAGCTCTGAAGACCGCGTATACTAGCTTTTGGTATCAGGTACCTGGCGCGACTTCGGTGAGGACCTCGCTGATGTAGTACACCGCCCGGACTGGGCGCTCCTTTCCGTCCTCTGGTTGCTCGACGACCATCACGGCGCTGACGACGCGCTCGGACGCCGCGACGTAAACTAGCATGGGTTCTTTGTCGGCGGGGGCGGCGAGGAGTGGTGCGGCGAGTAGCACCTTTTTAAGGTCGCGGAGCGCGTCGTCGGCCTCCTTGTCCCACTGGAAGGTGGGGTTCTTGCGCATCAGGCAGTATAGGGGCATCGCCTTTTCGCCCAGGCGGGAGATGAAGCGACTGAGAGCCGCTACTCGCCCGGCCAGCTTCTGGATGTCGCGCAGGCACTCGGGTTTGCCGAGCCGGGCGATCGTGTTGATCTTCGTGGGGTTCGCCTTGATCCCTCGTTTGGAGACGACGTACCCCAGTAGTTGTCCGGTAGGTACACCGAAGGTGCATTTCCCTGGGTTGAGCTTTATCTTATATCTTCGCAGGTTGGCGAATGTTTCCGCCAGGTCGGCGAGTAGGTCGCCTTGGCGAGCGGATTTTACGACCACGTCGTCGATGTAGACGTGGATGTTGCGGCCAATTTGGCTCGCGAGGCATTCTTGCATGCACCGCTGGTAGGTCGCCCCGGCGTTCTTGAGGCTGAAGGTCATGGAGGTGTAGCAGAAGGCTCCGAATGGCGTGATGAACGCCGTCTTCTCCTCGTCTTCGACAGCCATTTTGATCTAGTTGTACCCGGAGTAGGCGTCGAGGAAACATAGCGACTCCGAGCCCGCGGTTGAATCGATTATCTGGTCGATCCGCGGGAGGACGAACTGCTCCTTTGGGCAGGCGCTGTTCAGGTTTGTGTAGTCGATACACATTCTCCAGGTCCCGTTCTTCTTCTCGACCAGGACTGGGTTTGCCAGCCACTTGGAGTACTTGATTGGCCGGATGAAGCTGGCAGCGAGTAGACGCTGCACTTCCTCGGCGATTGCTCGACGGCGTTCTTCATTGAAGGGCAGCGCGGCGCTGACAGGTCGCACTTTGGGGTCGGCGTTTAGCTTGTGCTCAGCGAGCTCCCTAGGGACACCGGGCATGTCAGAGGGTTTCCATGCGAAGATGTCCCTGTTCTCATGGAGGAACTCGATGAGCGCGCCTTCCTATGCTGGGCTCATGCCCGTCCCGATCGTCAACGTCTGGCTGGAGTCGCCTGGGACCAGCTCGACGGTGCGGGTGTGCGTCGTGGCCTCAAAGGTTGAGGTGTTTGCGCCATCTGAGTTGGGATTCTTGAGTATGGTGGGGTCGTCGTTGTTGACCCCGCTCGCGTACTTGGCGAGCTCGTCGGCGTGGTTGGTCTCCGCCGCGATGACGGCGTCAGCGAGCTCGGCTCCTTTGGCCTTGCACTCGGCGGCCATGTCGGGGTCGCCGTTGATGGTGATGACGCCGCACGGCCCG